>CM057342.1:377548298-378817421 GCA_030015575.1 Agapanthus africanus | reverse complement strand
AACCGACTAATATCCAATGTATCGTTTTATCGAATCAATCCATGATTCGATAACTATGTTATATCACATACAACCATTCGACATATTCTTCGCGAGAATGGAATACGGTATCACATACACGCATTATTCTCGGTCCCGCACATATCTCATATGCGCTCCTATTTCGTTTTGCTTGAGCCAGGAAACCTCTGTGTAGGACTCTAAAGACTCGTCAATACGCCGGCAGCAAATGATGATCATATCAAACACCCACAAGCCGCAAGCGGTCTGCTAAACGTAACGGCCACTCGGGTATTGAGCGATCTGAAGATCGACGAGCAAGCCCGCTCACACTCCAGTGAATCCAATCAGTAACACTACCGTACAGTCCGGTCTGATCGTCAGATATGTCGCATATCTCGCCTAGGGGTGGTAAACGTCAGACCCCAATAGCTCGATAAGTCGTGTCGATATGAGGTCTATAACACTTCGAGAAACTACTGGTAACACTTACCAGTAAATCTCAGCAACCCTGGCTAGGGATTTCCTGTTATAGCCAATCGAACACAGCGCAACATCAACCCCCTATACCGGGAGAGACGAATCCCCTCCTATCGCTCATTGCCTCCTTGTGACTCGGGACTGTACCCAAAAACCACCATTTTGCATGCCCTCTTGGACGTGGTAAGATGGAAATCAAAGCACAGTGGGAACCACACAAGACTCTATGACGATCTCGGGTCAACAGACTACTCTGTACCAGTGTCACCAGAGAACTGCCATCTGACGTGAGGTATAATGCCATCTGACGTGAGGTATAATGCCATCTGGGAGTTCTCGGCGAGTCCGTCCAGTGTACCCAGTCTCTACTGAGCACCCGTATATCATCTCTGATGTCAAACACCGATGGATATGGGATCATCCATCGCCCATCTGTATGGGTCGAGAAGGTACACGCTAGTCTACTCTGGTATATCGATGCCCCGTCTCGATACACCCACGACTAGGGACTTTGAAGGATGTACTTATAGACTACCATATCCCCACTAGTATGATCCGCATCATAGTCCAGGTAGTCAAGTACACATCCTAAGGGCTTTACCAATATGTAACAGAGAGACAATCAGTATACACGTTAAGGTAAAGTGCAACCAGATAGCATACTATCATGTCGAGCAAGAAAGTCCTCCCTATATATGTCCCAGCATCCACTACAATATACATCCTATGTACAGTAATGGCCTCTAGGGCATACATATAACTAACATTCTTATCACCCGATTCCAAAAGGCAACTTCATTAACCGTTCGTCCATAGCTTTGGACATAACGAGACAAAGTGTTCTACTCATTCTCTACATCATCTTGGTCGTCTCTTCTAGCAAACTTGACGATCGAGTTGCCTCGGTTCATAGGTGGGAGCCCGTTTAAAGATCCGTCGACGTGGTGCTACCTGGACGAGAAGACTGGAGATTCAGGAGATCGGAGCAGCCGCAACAAAGCGTGGGATGATGGTTGAAGACTGAAGGACTCGGATCGTTCGGTATAACATTTCTACCCACTTTGTAGTTTGTTAGTTTAGCTTTAATGGCAGATCCGGGTTATAGTACGTGATAGCGCCAGTTGTAAAAAGTTTTTGTTCCGCATTTGGCGTCTGTTAGACGGCCGGGGCACTACCGTGGACTTACAGTGGTATCAGAGCCTCACCATTAAGCTTTACTAACTTATGCTAACGCGTTTAAAACATCGATCGAACGGATTTTCGAAAACCGAAAATTCCAAGGTTAAAGTTTCTGTCGATTTTAAACAGTGTCCAAAAATTATTTTACATATCGCAGAAAACTAAGCAGGCTTTTCTAAGCATTATGGAAAATTTTGGGCACGTGATCCCACAAGACCACCGCGGATCCGCGGTCTAACCTAGGGTTTGACCGCGGAACCGCGGCGTGTTTGTGGGAACAGTGCTCCAACTTTTTTCAGAGAGCTTAATTTTGGAAATTGTGGTTTTTGGTATTGTTCTTTTGGGCCCAGATTTTGTTACTGAACAGCAGATGTACGTGGGGCCCACTTCGGGAAATTTTGTCGATCGAAATTTTAAACTTGTTGGTATACAGTACTTACTTTATATCTCCGACCGGGAATGTCATTTGATCGGTAAACCGCGTCTAATTGCTATAGTTCTTTTAGACGGGTTTGCGAACGTGGCATTCGCGTTGATATTCTGTGTTGTGCTGTGATGTTGCGGATTTGTCGTGGTGGATAGCAGGGTGCAATGATAGTGCAGTTTGGATTTATTTGTACATTTGATATTGCGGGGCGAGCGTCCAACATGTGGACTGCCGTCACTGCCTGTTGTATAATATTCTTTTGGGGCACGACCGGGTTGAGGTCGATGTACCCGTTGTACATATTTTTATTTCTGTACTAGGTTTACCCCGCGACGGAGTGCACGGATAGCCGGGTTCTGGAGGGCAACGGGTCCGTATCTCATGGCTTTGAGAGGCAAAGGGACCTCACTCTAGAATTGGCAGACTATTCGCCGCACTCGTAGGGGGTACAGGTTGACCCAAGAAGGGGTGCTCAATTTACCGGATTCCGTGAAGTGCCGGGTGTTCCATTCACTATGTTGTGAGGACTACCTCGCTTCAGGTTTTGGCGAGTAACTTGCCGCACCCGTAGGGGTCTAGGTTTCATTGTACAGGCTATCCACACGACCAGGGGAACGTCGGGTTTCAGTAGCGGCTCTGTGAAACCCGGGGATCCCAGATTATCTGTATTGTTCTGTGATGCTTATTACTTTTCTATAATGTTGCATATTATCACGCCTGGAGCGATTATTGTATATTGGTGTATATACTATTAGATGTTGTATATGTTTTACACCTGCGCTAGTCCAGCCCCCGCTCTGTCGTTAGTTAAGTAACCTAACGGGTGATGACGGGACCCAGTGACGAATGCGGATGGCATATACGTACATTTTATTTTCGTTCTTTTCTGGTGTGATTGATTGATGGGACTGCGTTGATTCTTATCAATGCAAGATAAAACAAACTTATATTTGATGTTGTTGGAACAAATTTTAAAAGGTGTTATTACAAAGACATTTCCTTTTGTTTTGCATAGTGATATTCAGTTGGAATATCCTGCACCTCATTCGACGAGGCAAGGGCTGATATCCCTTCACCGGGAGAGACCCCTTGGGCAGAAGTTTGCGTCAGGGTAATAACTTCAATATAGTCGATTACAAGTTGCTTTGCATCGCTGTTCAGTTGGAATATCCTGCACCTCATTCCACGAGGAAAGAGCCGAGATCCCTTCACCGGGAGTGACCTCTTTAGCAAAGGTTTTTCGTCACTATATTTTTTTATAAAAATCTATCAGGTTCCTTCAACGAGATCAAGTTCATTACGTTAAAGGTTTTTCGCCAAAAACCAGCCGTAGCCCTCCGTCATTTCTTATGGATAGTCAGTAGAATTCAAGCTATGTTTGTTGGCCAAAGTCAAGGCATAGTGCTTGGTAGCTGCTGAATATTCATCTGCTGCATAGATAGATGCGTTGGTTTGGGACAGTCGTTCTGCCTTGTTGGCCAAAGTCAAGGGCATGTGCGGGTGGGTTCAAATTAACCTGGACAATGACGGGTAGAACTTGACATGTGACTTATGATTTGTTGGCCAAAGTCAAGGTCATAAGAGCATGAGGCAAAAATCATATCGGGAGTTTCAAACATACAGGAAACTTGCCAGGCATGCGCATACCTTCTGGAGTGTGATAACTTGAGTGGCTTCCATCAAGTTATCATGCGATGATAGTTGGATCCTGATTCTCACTGATGAGTTGGTTTACTCTTCGGATGATCCCGACTAATTCTTCTTTCAGGTTTAGAGGAGAATTTGAGATAACAGTGGGAGGTTTCCTGATTAGATAAAGTAATAACCATTCTGATCTAGGTAAGAGTGCACGCAGAGTGTTTCTTTTCTCTCTCTTTGGCAGCGATCTTTGACCGACCCTAGACTATGAATAAGTGACCAAGTTGACCGAACCTTCTTAAAATACTGGCTTTTGGATTGTCTGAGTTGCATGAGTCATTGCCGCTCCTTCTTTTACCCTTTGTATTTCTCAGAACACCTCGTATTACTACGGATATCCACTTCCATTGGATAGATCCATCGTATGGTTATATACGAACTCAAAGGGACTTCTTCGAGGATGGATTCAGGTTCAGGAGAAATAGAATTAGTTTATCCAGTTGTCTTTTATTATCACCTTCTCTCAGGTTGCGAGGGCTCCTTAGTTTAGGAGAGTACACCTATTAAGCTTATTGGACAGTCTTATTCCAAACCATAGGCTGGTGCCGAAAGGTAGGGAATGAAGAAAACCAATTAGCCTAAGTAGGGTGTACAGAAGGACATAACTAAAGACAAAATAAAGGGATTAAAAAGAGGGCAAAGTAAATTGCGACTGTTATCATTCACGACCAAAACACGTACTTCATCGCCACTCTAATTTCACCTTTGCTTTTTCCCCAGTTCGGGAAAAATAGAATAAGGTATTATTCAGTTGTCTTTTATCATCACCTTCTCTCAAGTTGCGAGTACTCCTAGGATTAGGAGGGTACACCTATTATGCTTACTGGATAATATTCTTCCAAACCATAGGCTGGTGCCGAACGGTAGGGAAGGAAGAAAACCATTTAGCCTAACGATGATATACAGAAGGTAATGAATAAAGACAAATAAAGGAATTTGGAGAGAAGGAAATAAAATATACGGTTAAAGTCATGAATTGGATTATGGAAGAGGCAATATTAGGAATACCAGGATACCCCTACGAAACATTTTCATATTTCAGTGCATTGTTAAAGGAAAACTGATTTCCCGATTACATACTTACTCCAGGGTATGTATTTACCAGTTTTCATTCTCATATCTGTATAGTTTTACAGATAATGAGTGGGAGGAAGTTATTGGGAAATAGGTGATCATCCTCATTATATCGGAATTCGTTGTAATTGGTGATATTTGAGGAAGTCACCTAGGTTATTGTCGGCAGGCATGTATTTGGTTTTGAGTATCCGTTGTTGTGTACCAATTTCAAAATGATATATCTGTACGTTTATTTTTAATAAAGTGAGATATAACTTTCTGATATTATGTCGATGACATTTACCCATATCAGTTGGCGATTGGGTAAGGAGCATTGAACAGCGGAATGGTTCTTAACCATAAGTACAGTTTTCAACCTACGATACACAGGTTTTGAGTTATTCAACTCAATGGACTTATACAGAGTATTGTATGTTGTCCAGTGTCCGTCAGGACAAAGGGGTTGGTCCTCGTACTATGTTCTGTTTACTTATGATTTCTCTAGTTTTTAGACAAGTGTTTCGCAGAAATACAATGTCTAAGTTTTGAGAAGTTGTGGGTATAAGAATAAAGTAGAGAACCAGATATCGCAAATATCGGGATTCTTCAAAGAGATCGAAGATATAGATACTTGTGATTGGTATTCAGTTGATAGTAATGGTTTTTGAGAAACTTGTTTCTCTTTCGGGTTACTCATAATTGGATGTATTCCTAAGTTGAGTAATACTGATTAGCCTCTCTCCATTAAGTTGATATGCACTAGAAACAGCTGCATGATTTGAATCTGGTTCCAATTAAATTAGTGCCTGTATTTCTATATTGTATATAGAATGGTTCATATCTTAACGATGTTAAGATACGGGGAGTTGTCCGGCTTATACTTAAAACCAGACTCTGGATAACTCAGGGCACGTTTCTGTAATGACAGTTTGTGGGTTGACCCGGGCTTAGTCGAGGGTTAACTTTCTACCATCTGAAAGATCAATAGTGATATTGTTCTTGACTCACCACAGTTTTAGTAAAATGGATTTTTTCAGAAAACAGTAGTGGGAGTATGGTAGAACTAGAAGTGATTCCACAACCGCAAACGATTACGGAAAATTTAATAGGACCTATATATTCAATCAGGTTTGACATTCCAATAGCCACTCCGCGGATATGGTAGGTAACCTCAGACACCCGAGAGGTATGCATGTTTTAGTTCACTATTGCATATTGATAGAGCCCATAAGATTCTTGCTTGACTACCAGCAGTATGATGGCGATCATATACGTGGGAGCTGGGGTCTGTAAGCACATCCTTAAAGTGTCCCTAGTCGTGGGAGTTTTGAGACAGGGCATCAATACTCCAGAGTAGACTAGTGTATACAGTCGAGATCCCGACGAGGGGCAATGGCTGGTCTCACAAGCCATTGGTGTCAGTTGGTTCACCTAAGATGTATACAGGTGCTCATTGGGTTATGAGTACACCGGACAGGACTCGCCGGGAACATGCTAGTTGGTATTATACATATCGTCAGATAGCAGTTCCCTGGTGACATGTGTACAGGTTAGTTCATCGACCTGAGGTCGTCATTTGTCTCGTGTGGGTTCCCACTGTGCTTTGATTTCTACCCTACCACGGCTCAAAGGAGTCGTGCAAACAGGTCTTTTTTGGGTACAGTCCCGAGCCACATGGAGGCAAGCGAACGGATCGGCAGGAGATTCGTCTCTCCCGGTATTGGGGGTGAGATCGCGCTGTGTCTAGGAGAGCCATTACACAAAGCCCTCGGCTGAGGCAGGAGATTTACTGGTAGGTACTCCAGTGGTATCTCAGGGTGTTCTGGGCCACTCTCTGACACGACTTATACTGCTATTGGGGGTCTGACGTTACCAGCCCCTAGGCCGATATGCGATACTCATAGACGAACGGACCGGACTGTATGTATATTGTCACTGTTAGGCTCAGTAGGGTTTATGGATGAGTTCGCTCGTCAGCTTCCCTTCCAATCAATACATAGGCAACCGTTACGTACAGCCAGTACCTCTGACGTGCTAATGGTTATACCCAGTGCCAGTGTGTTGATGAGTCATTAGAGTACCCCACAGACACTTTCCCAAGTTCGGGCGATTCGTTGTAGAGGCTGTATGGTTTTATGGCAGGGTTCAGAAAATGCACGTGTGTTTTCACACGTGTCATTTTTCGGGCAGATAATACTAGTAGGCTTTGGTTTAAGCCGGATCCCAGTATTATACTGTGTAGATATAATATCTTTGTCTCAGTTGCATTTGTATTCGGTCATAATACAAATACGGGTATGTTTATACTATTACGGGGTTATCCTGAAATTCGTTTCAGGATCACTTTTGGAAGTTGCCAGTTTTCAGTTTTCTATCAGCCGTATTTAACATTCGGTTAAATGCGGATTTATCTTTTCTTGAGATGAGTGTGGAAGTTTCTACATGGTGACTAGGATGGTGACTAGGATGGTGACTAGGCTAGTGAGTCATTAGTGCATTGATTATTGCATTAAATGATTTGGTGACTAGGTTAAATGATTCATCCTTTGCTTTAATTGTGTTCATATATGTGACTCATCCTCTTCATTGATCTTGTGATCACCTCCCCCTCTCCTACACTCACCTCCCTCCCCTCTATATAGTGGCCGGCCTCTCCCCTCTTGTGGGATGATGGTTGTTACTCACTAGGGAAAAGATTATGATAGATTTGTATATGGAAATTTCATATAGCTCAAATTCTTATCACCCGATTCCAAAAGGCAACTTCATTAACCGTTCGTCCATAGCTTTGGACGTAATGAGACAAAGTGTTCTACTCATTCTCTACATCATCTTGGTCGTCTCTTCTAGCAAACTTGACGATTGAGTTGCCTCGGTTCAGAGGCGGGAGCCCGTTTAAAGATCCGTCGACGTGGTGCCACATAGACGAGAAGACTGGAGATTCAGGAGATCGGAGTAGCCGCAATAAAGCGTGAGATGATGGTTGAAGACCGAAGGACTCAGATCGTTCGGTATAACATTTCTACCCACTTTGTAGTTTGTTAGTTTAGCTTTAATGGCAGATCCGGGTTATAGTACGCGATAGCGCCAGTTGTAAAAAGTTTGTGTTCCGCATTTGGCGTCTGTTAGACAGCCGGGGCGCTACCGTGGACTTACATTTATTACACACAAAATTTAACAGACGCGACAGGGTACATCGGCCGAGCCTCCATATGCATCTCCTTCGGCTGCGGCTCCGCAAGCCACTACCTCGGCTGCGGTTCCGCAGACAACTCCTATAGCTCCACTACCCGCTCAGACTCCCGCAGCTGCGGCTCCGCAAGCCACTACCTCGGCGGAGGTTGCGCAGACCACTCCTGCAGCTTCACAGCCCGCTCAGACTCCCGCATACTCCGCATTGCATGATTTATTGACTCAGGGTATATCCGAGGAGCAGGCGCGCAGATTACGGCGTTTATCAGAGGTGGAGCTGGACCGAGCTAGGGTAGCTTTTTGATTCTTATATTTTAAACATGTATTTATTTATACGATACATATTGTATATATTTTGGACGATATTGATATTGGTGGTGTTTGCGTGTTTATATTGATATCGTATTCTGTTTGTTGATTTCTTTTGTATATTATGCATGAGATGTGATTATGAATATTGCGGTATATATTCTGCGTGTTGATTAATTTTATATATGATGTATATATTATTGTGCACAGGGCGAGAAAAAAACAGGCAACCCTTTTTTTAAAAAAACCTGATAATATGTCCCTACGGATTAATCCGTAAGGCCCAACATTGCCCCTACGGATTAATCCGTAGGGTCCTAATTTGCCCCTACACATTTATCCGTAGGGGCAATATATCAGGATATCTGATATTTTGCCCCTATGATCTCAGTAAGTAGGGTTATACATGTACCTACGGATTGGACCGTAGGGGCATAAAAATGCCCCTACACAGGTATCCGTAGGGACAAAATATCAGTTTTCCTGATATTTTGCCCCTACATATCTGAACCTATGCATGTATCCGTAGGGGCAGAATGTTGGCCCTACGGATAACTCTGGACACCTATTTTATTTTAAAATCCGATAAATTAAATAACTTTTTGTCCCTACAATCTAATCCGTAGGGGTATATGTCCCTACGTATTAAACCTTAGGGGAAAGTATTTAACCGTAGAGGCATGTTCAAGGCTAAGACTTGCACCTTCGGCGTTTTCACCTACAGGGTAATTTCTTGCCCCTACGGATTTATCCGTAGGGGCAACCCCTATTTGTAGTAGTGATACTTGTGCTTGGTATTCAGTTGATAGTAATAGTTTTGAGAACTTGCTTCTCTTTCAAGTTACTCATATCTGGATGCACTTCTAGTTGAGTAATACTGATAGGCCTCTCTCCATTTAGTTTACATGCACTGGAGACAGCTGCATGATTTGAATCTGGTTCCAATTAAATCAGTGCCTGTGTTTTTATATTGTATATAGAATGGTTCATATCTTAACGATGTTAAGGTATATTGAGTTGTCCGGCTTATGCTTAAAACCAGACTCTGGATAGCTCAAGGCACGTTTCTGTAATGGAAGTTTGTGGGTTATCCCGGGCTATGACGAGGGTTAACTTTCTACCATCTGAAAGATCAATAGTGATATTATTCTTGACTCGCCACAGTTTTAGTAAAATGGACTTTTTCATCAAACAGTAGTGGGAGTATGGTAGAACTGGAAGTGATTCCAGAACCACAAACGATTATTAAAAATTTAATAGAACCTAAAGATTCAATTGGGTTTGACATTCCATTAGCCACTCCGCAGATATGGTGGGTAACCTCAGGCGCCCAAGAGGTACTTCGGTATCCTCAAAGACGGTGACAGGGAGGTTCTTGTTTATCCAGACTTGCCATTACTTGTAACATTTCAGAAAAATAAAAAATTATTTTTGGGAATTTTTATAATTAAATAATAAATATTATGAATATTTGATGATGCGGTATTATTAAATACCGATAAATCGGGAAATATTTGGAAAATTATAAAAATTACTGAAATGAGGATGTTTTATATGAATTAAGAAAATTTTAAATTTATTATGATTAATTATATTCAATTTTAATGCTAATCGCGATTAAATATCGCTAATCGTGCATCAAGCTTGTTTTGTGCACATGACATGCACCATGTCATTTTTCACATTGTTATATTTTTATTCTACCATGTCTTTTTCTTTTCCTTCATGCATGATAGGTTTTAAATAAAATAAAAGAAAAGAGAAGAGAAAACAAAACAAAACAAAAGATAAGAAAATAAAAAGGAAAAGGAAAATAGTAAAGAAATGGGTATGGGCAAGAGAGAGAGGGGGTGAGGGGTCAACCTTGGACCATGGCTCTTGTTTCATTCATCATCCTCATCATTTCTTATCTCCTCTCCTCTCTCATGGCTGCCCCATCTCCTCCCTTCTCTTCAACCCTCAAAATATCATCAAAACAACATCAAAAGTCCATCCCCACTTCACAAAAAACATGCGCAAGCTCCTCGCAAACATTTTGGACAAAGAAAAATCAGATTTTGAGCTCTAGGGGGATTCAAGAGAGGCCAAATGAGGAAATTATTTCACACTAAGTGTAGTATTTCATTTGCTTTAGCACCTATATTAGTTTAGATATGATTTAGTGAGGTTTAGAGGTGTTTGGAAATTCCTAGATAGGGTTAGGGTTTACCTTGAGTTGTGTTCGTGAACTTGAGTGTAAGTGGTGACCTTAAACCCCCATAGTGTTAAAAATACAGACTTTAACCAGAAACAAACCAAACCCTGAATTTAGATATCGAAATGTCGGTTTTGTGAAAATGTAGTGCCTACAAGGAATCTAGTATAACCTGGAATATTTTCAAGAAAAGCAAACAACCCCAGAGACCTAGATTGGACACTAGGAAGACACCCTGCCAATACGAACCCCATCTGAGCCCCTTTGGCCGGCGAGCTCGGATTTTGTAGAGAAGTGGCCGGCCACGTTAGGTAGTTTAGTGCCCAGGTTTCATCTGTAGCTCATGTGCACCCTATACATCACCCCAGAATTGTTTGTGCACCTTGTTTTTGCCTGAAATAAAATGTGGAGCATGTTTTCATCGTTTCTGCTTTATGTTTTGCGATATTTATGGATTTAAGTTTTGGTAATTGTGTTTTGTATCGATCACTTGACGTTTGTACGTATATATCGGGTGTTTTTTGGTTGATTTGCGTGAGTAGACCATAGGTTTTAACCTGTGAGTGATTCGTGTGTCATTTCGACTGCGAATTGGATTTTAATGCGATACGATGTGTTATGATATGTAGATACCCTCATGAGGACTTCGAGACGACAAGCAAGTGCGTGGCGGCATCGGCAAGCGAAGATCAAGGTGAGTAGATATATATCTACGGGGGAAGTCGGGTGGATGGCGTATAGCACCCCCGCAGTTTCGCAGTGCAGTATACGAACACGTATACATACATACATACATACATACATATATATATATATATATGTTTATTATGAGATTATTGATTATCAAGATAGATTCTAGGTGTTCATGATATAGTTTTAGTGTAATTAGAAGTAACATAGTTTAGCTTCTTAGTCGCGAAACCCTAGATTAGAGATTACACCCACACGCGCGCGCACACACACATGTATACATTTTATTATTTGTGCATATATGGGGATATGTGTGTGTGTGTATACGCACAGGTATGGGACTGTGTGTGTGTGTGTGTATACGTATATATATACATGGATAATGAGGATAGTAGATGATATTGGAGATGAGTCGATGAGTTTGGGCTTGATGCCATGAGATCGGTGATGATACATGGTTCGTATTTGAGATACGACATGATGTTATTAGCGGGTCTTTAGGCGTAACATTTTCATACACACGCATACATATACATAGATGGTAACAGTATGTACTAGACGTAGATCAGTACCCCCAGATCATGATATATGATGAAAAGGATACCAGACGAGTAATGAGATAATGCGATAATTGACCCGTACCCAGATTTGGGATGCCGTACGATGGATTTACCGTACGAGCTATATATTGATGATAGATCCGCACTCTTGACTCGAGGATGTCATATTTTATATATTGTTTCGTATGTGATACTATTGAGGCGAGATCACCGACTGTTATATATATATATATATATATATATATATATATATATATATATATATATATATATATATATATATATATATATATCGAATCAGACTTAGGTGGTTTTCCTTACCCCTTTCGATCAGTCCTTTAGTTTAGTCCAGTAGTTTACTTGTAGATATTAGACTAGACTCGGGTCATACCTATTTCAAAACTAATGAATCGTGAGTATTTTAGAGACAGGCTAAGGGATTCTACGGATATTTCAAAGGACGTACTTTTTCTTAAAAACACCGTAGCCCTATTTTCTAAACACCACGATTCATGTTATTTCAAATGGCAAACTGTATGACCCATATATATATTAATGTAGATTATTTTATTGTTGTGTTTATTATCCAGCTCCCGCATATTCTTGCTGTTCGCATCGCATTGTATGCTTATATTGTGTTTTCATATGCCATTATTGAAATCATGTTGTCAGGACACCAGCACCATTACCGATGATGCGTATGTTCCACGTACACCTGCTTGCCGGCTCACACACATCATCATCGGTAATTGCCATGCCACGTACACTTTAGTGAATATTAATTCATTGATATCGCTTATTAGCTGATAGTTCCGATATATCATTATTGTGATAGCTTAGACATTGCATTTATTATCGTGATATTTCATGCATATTTAATTATTCATTATCATGCATTATTATTATTAGGGCCAGTCCGGTTTGCCGGAGCCCAATATTTTGAAATTCATTGTTTATTTACTCTTGAGTTTGATATTTCGGATTTCCATGAGATTTATGGATTTGGAGAAACCGCAAGGATTTATAAACTTATTATCATTTTAAAATGAAAGTTGCGGTTTTCTCATGATATGATTTTAGAGGAGTCCACCATGATTTTTCTCGGCTCTTGAGCGATATGATACACCCGATTCGAGGAGGAGGAGGAACCATCTGTAGGTGCTTGGTGGACCCGGTGCAGTACCCCGAGACGAGAAGGTCGCAGATGATGGCGTTGAGCCTGGCAAGGGGGCACTATCGACCGGTGACTTCATTGTGACTCGTCGGATATCCAAAGGATACCGATCGGAGTTTGGGCCAGTCCGGATAGCCGGAGCCCTAGATATTGAGACAGCGAGATATATTTATATTTTGTTACGATGCTAGACACTGTTTTATGTTGATTTCATTGATGATATCTCGATTTTATATACATAAATCTCACTGAGATATGAAAACAGTTTCTCATTTACATGTATTCTGTTTTCATGCATTCATACCTCATATTTATGATTTGTTACTACCTGAAGCACTGACATGAGCACTTGGTATTACACTTTTATATAGATGTTTACCCTTGCCACCTTATCATGCTTCAGACCTTATGTAGCGTCTTGAAAATTCGTTTTGGAGTTTTCCTGAAAATCGGTGAAAATTCGGTATTTTTCCGAAAACCGTCTTTTTTGTTATTTTGCAGTTTAGGACTAATTATACCTAATTTGGATAGGTAATTGCTAGTTTTTTGTAGCAAATGAGTTAATTATGAAATTCTGGTCGTTTAAAAATTTTCCCTAATTTTTCAATTTTTTAATATTATTTTAAGCCGGTAAGAAAATACATTAAATTAGCGATAAATACAAATTTAAATGGGCTAAATTTAAGATTTAAAATCATTTTAATTAAAATCTAGTTGTAATATAAATTTTTAGTATTTTATTTTGATTTTTAACTAATTTTTATTATAGAAAACGAAATTTATTGAATTTAAGCTAAAACTTGCAATTTTGGACTTGTAGGGGGTCTTTTTGCATAGAATTTTTTTTGTAAACTCTCTCACAACCTCACCCCTCATATTGGCCGGCCTCATCACATGGTAGCAGCCCATGAATTTTCCCCCCTCCTATATGTGTTCTTTGGGCCTTTTAAAGTGTTTTAAATAAGGGTTTTAGTATATTAATTGGGTATGGGCTTTGGGTGTTTGGTTTGGGCTTTGACCTTTGACTTTTCCCCACCAATTCCCTCACAACTTTCCACCTTCCTCCTGTTGCCGACCAGACCAGCTGCTGTCCCCAATTTCCCTTCTCTTTTTCACTTCAAAACTCATCTCAAATTCCACAAAAATCCCAATCAAACTTCAAAATTTCAAGCCCATCCTTCATCCATTCTTCTTAACCTTTCTTGCATGGACCTTGGATGCTAGGAGGCCATATTTGGAGTCAAAATTTCTTGCTAGATCTCTAGATCTATAGGTATAACCCTTACCCATTTAAATTCTTTTGTTTAGATTTCCTTAATTGAGTTGTTTTATTGTAAATATTAGTGCTAATTTGTAATCTAGCTTTTTTAGTTCATGGCTTGAATTTTAATTAGGGTTTAAAAAAAAATCATTATTAGGTTAATTAATTTATTTTTCTATCTAGTGTTTTGTTAACCTAAATCTAAGAGGTTAGCTTGCTATTGGGTTTCAAATTAGTGCTAATCAAAGTTAATCTAGTGTGGAATTTTGATTGCTATTGCAAATAAGAAAAATCAAGAAAGGGTTTGCTTGTGGAAAATAGGTTTTGAAGCATGGTTAATGTGTTAAAAATTTGTGTAGTGGCTATCTAATGGTGTGACTTGGGTGATTATGCTAGATTGTAGTCCTTTTTGTTGCAAATCGGCGATGTTTGCACCGATTTTGGAATGCAAATGCTTACTGGGTTTTTATGTAAATTATTGTGACGAATTAATTGCGATATCTAGATTATTTTGTTGGCATATCCTATGACATTTAGGATGTGTGAGTGCGGATTTTTGAGTAATCGGGTTTTAGTTTTTCCGGGCGACCAAATCGGCGATTTTTGCAGTTTTTGCGATTTTCGCGTGTGTTCCGCGATCCTTGTGCACGTTGTACCTAGCTTGTGAACGTTAGTGTTTTCGTTTGGGTATTGCGTTGTTCTTGATTTGTAACCTTATGTTTGTATTGATGTAAATTCCAGGTTCGGTCGCGGAGACGTCAGACGCGGCACGAAAGGGAAAAGCGGTGATTGGACGTGACTAGCTAGGGATTCCGGTGAGTAGATGTAACATCTACGGGGGACTATCGTTGGATGGCGCAAGTCGCCCGATAGTTTTAGTACCTTAAAAAGATTCTTAGTAATGTTAGTAATTAGGGGTGTAATACTTGTATGATTATTTGCTACATTCATGCCCTATATTGACATACATATACGAAACCATGTTATAGGACACCTGCACCATTGCCAGGGTTTTTATATGCAGCACGAGCACTATTCATGCTTACACACACACCCTGGTAATTGCCATGCCACCACACTAGATAACCTTTAAATTGAACCCTTTTACTATAATTGATACTTAAACTTACGCTATTGCTTTAATTCCTTAAAATGAAATCGTAGAATTGCTATTCATGTGCATGTACTTCATCATATTAATTGTTCACGCCTAATCTATCAATCATACATCGCAACTTGATTATTGACACCATATGCATTCATTATCATTGGCATATGCACTTATGAGGATTTCTTCAGATTTATGATATTTCTGGATTTCGGGGGAAAGCCGCAAAATTTCTAAACTTATTATATTTTTTAAAATATGTAAATTGCGGTTTTCTGGTGAAGTATCGTCCACCATGAGTTTGCTGTGGTTTTCGAGACCCGTTTCGAGGAGTTGGATGAACCGTCTCGGGTACATGGTGGGCCCGGTAGGGTACCCCGGGGCAAGAAGCTCGTGGTGCTGATGATGAGCCTGGCAGGGGACGGATTACCTACCGGTGACTTCATTGCGCACGGCGGATATCCAGAGGATACCGACCGGGGCCGCGAGAGGATGAGATATTGATATTGAGATGGGTCAGCCGGATGGCTGAGGCCAGAGACACTATGACATGGATTTATGAGATTTGAGACAGCTTTTAGGTGTCGTTGCTGGACACAGGTTCTTGTCGATTCTTTGAGTATTATGCTGGCATTCTAAAAGAGTTTCAAAAACAAAAAGAGATAAAATGTTTCTTAAATATACCTATTGAGACCTCAGATATTCATGTTGCATACATACTAGTACACTGATGTTGTTTACACACCTGCTAGTGCATCCAGTCATACCTATATTTTAGATGCTAGGATGCTTGTGTGCATGCATACGATAGCCTTTGTAGATGTTATTTATTACTCACGAGTTGGCAACTCACCCCCGTTGTGCCACAGCCTTTTGCAGGTCCGCTCCGTCAGTACAGTAGCGGCGGGCGCACTTGTTCTTTTGCTCTTTTGCCTGGACTCGAGGTTTTGCTCTTAGGTGGGTTATATCATTATTTTTGTACCACCTTGTATATTCTTTGTATCTAGTGCACTCCATCTACTGTATCTACCAGCATTATTGTATATTGACCTAGAGATGAGACTGTGAGATTTGTGGACTTTTATGCTGTATTTTGGGGTCGAGCTCACTTGAGTCGACATGCTGTTTTTCTTATGCTTCATTATGATTATTTTGCATGTTGTCGTTTTATATTGCGTGGGATTTGTGACCGCCTTGGGGCGAAGAGCTAGCTCCCGCTTGGGGATGCCCTATTTTGTTGGATTCATATATATTCTTGTTGTACCCATTTTGGGGGCCAGTATTTACAAAGGAGACTCTGCCGAAATTTTCGGAAAAATTGGTTTGGTTTTTAAAAAGGGTTTTACATGACTTATTTGATAAACTCGCTTTCAATTGATTGGGTTTTCTTCACTCTTTTGCTTAATTGGTTTTGTTTTCTGGGCTTTGGCTTACTTAATTTACGGATGTCTTGAGGCGTTTCGTAACTTAAGTGCCGGTCATGTTCCGTACCCTGCGGGTCGTGACACCTTATCATTTTGAGGATATATTTTTACTGATCGTATCGACCTAAGATTGAGTCATACATACGATTTCTTCTCTGTGATGTTTTCTACTCACGAGTTGGCAACTCACCCCCGTTGTGCCACAGTTCTTGCAGGTTTTGCCATACAGGTTTTCTTGGCGGCTTTGCTGGCACACTGCTTCCTTCCGGATGATTGTCTTGTTAGGTGGGTTCACTTGCATCATGACCACCATTGTACCTTTTATTATATTTCAGTTGTATCTAGTAAACTCCATCAACCATACTTGTATTTTTATTTCAGACTTGGAGACCAGCTGTATATCATTTCGACCTTAGAGTCGCGCATTGTATTATTATGGTTTTCATGTTGTTTTTGAGTTTCCTTTTGAGTTTTGATTCTCGCCCTTCAGCGTTGTATATTATATTGCTTGCGTGGTTGTGACCGTCGATTGACGAAGAGCTAGCTCCCGCTTGGGGATGCCTTTTATCATTATGCATATATTATTCATGTTGTACCCCGTTCGGGGCCAGTATTTACAAAGGAAACTCTGCTGAAATTTTCAGAAAAGTCTTGATGTTTTAAAATGCATAATTCGGCTTATTTTATTAAAACACTTTCTTTAAAATGGTTTAGATTTCTGGGATTTTAGCTTACTTGAATTAGATGGGGTCCTATAGACTTCATATGATTTAAGTGCCAGTCACGTGCCATTTCGGGTCGTGACAAAGTTGGTATCAGAGCGCTAGGTTAATCTTGGTTCGAATCTATGTTTGACTATGCGGAGCCTAGGGCGTTTGTATATATATACGGAATCTAGGCTTGACCTTACGGAACTTAGCCTTAGTCGAGGGGGTATTAGACCCGAACTTTCATCGCGTAGGTTGACCTTGGTTGATGGAGTAGGTGACTTAAGGAGAGTGACGTACCGTGTGTATGTTCCGCGGCATACTTACGATACGCTACTCCACTTAAGAAGTCTTAGGATGTACATTTACTTGCACAGCATTATATTCATTCCTATGATCTATCCTCATCAATATCGGTTTATGGTTTTGCTGCCACGATTACACGGGCAGAGAGAGAGCTACGGCTAGAGTTGTGTCAGCACGAGCTCATCACGGACGAGGACTGACCAGGACGTGATTCTAGGGACACACGATTGTATATTTGTGTCATTTTATTATGTTTTCGCGCCATGAGCGTTTGATGGATCGCTTTTACAAAATTTCTCGGACGTGCAGATCAGCACCAGAGGATTGGCCCACTGCTAGAGGCCAGCCAGAATGAGATGACCTTCGATGCACCGATTATTCATGATGATTGAGGCACTGTTCAGCGTGGAGACAAATGAGCCAGTTGTTGCTGTGAATAACAAGATATCATCCCAGATGTTTGAAGCTAATGCCGCACAAATTATACTTAGAGGTATGATAGAAGATCGCTAGTCGCCCAAGAAGGAACGACTAGGACATGTGATTCGTTGCCCACCCCAATGCGAGGTCATCAGATTGATTGATTCCAGCTAGAGACGACTTCACGCAGGTACGTTGGAAGTCGAAAGAAAACGATCGAATGTCAGAAGCCCATTTCCAAGTTTAAAGTATTCGGAAAAACATGCAAGTAATTCTATGGACCCTCTAGAAGAATGAAACCCTAACTCGACATAATGACCATGAGAACGCTCTGAAACCTTAGGGTTTACAGTAGTTCAGCGGTGCCATTAATGAGGCTTGGGTTTGCCCTTCTACGACTGGTCCATAAGTGTTGTGGCATGTACTGGAATACTATTAAACTGTACTCAAGATGTTGAGCTCTTGGGGGATCATGGAACTCTGATTAATAGATCGAAAGGTTCGACGTCATTCGGATATCATATGATGGGATACATGCAGGGTTACTAGGCACTCTCACAAGGGTCTACAAGGCATCAACCATGCCCGATTTAAAATTTAGACATGCCGAACAACCCTAACCAAGATCTTTAAACTAGAGATTAGGAGAAACAAAGCATGTTAAACACTTTAACACTAAGAGTTTGGGATTACAACCTTTGTAGTCCGGTCCTTCACTTCTAAAGCTCCGTGTTGAGGTCCCTTCGTTGCGATCATCATGTTCCTGGACTCTAGAGAGGCTCCACGAAGAGAAAGATGCAAGCTTGCTTCCGATCTTCGATAACAAAGATGATCTACCTTGAAGTTTCTTTAACACAAGCTCTCACTCACTAATGAAGTGAACACCCTAATCTAAATGGCTAGGATAGATTAGGATGATGAAGTAGGATTTTAGCTCTTATTTGTTTTCTTAATCTCACTCAAAATCATCACTAATGAAAAAGCTAGTAAGCTTTTCCATCAAGAACTCAAGAAAGAAGAAGAAGAATCCTTTTATGATGAATAATGAAACTCTAGTGTGGTTAGAATTGCAACCATGGGTTAAGTATGAAGACTTAACCCATGTAGAAATTTAACTAGGGTAAAGGATTGGGTTGGGTTAAGGAAATATCTATGTAAGATATCCAAGTCAAAGTCAAAGCTTCAAGAAGCTTCATGAAAGCTTCATGAAGACTTAACCCTAATCCAAACCCTAACCTCAATTAAACTCCACAAAACATGTTGCATTTATAACCATAACATGTTACAATATTATATATCACATACACAATATTTATTGTAACAAAATAAAATAATACAATTAACATATATCGCATATATATCAATGTATTACCCGAGTGAGAAAAAGAATCTTTAAGTGAGCTTATATTAGTTAATATAATTTAATATATCAAATATATAATTATACATTAAATTATCGAATCAACACTTGATCCGATAATCCGGCTATTTCACAAATAACCGACTAATATAATCTGTATCAGTTCATCGAATCAACACTTGATCCGATGACACAGCTATATCATATATACCCGGCCGATATCTCATCTCGCGAGAATCTAATACGGTATCACATACACGTATTGTTCTTGGTCCTGCACATATCACATATGTGCTCCTACTCTGTTTTGCCTGAGCCAAGAAACCTCTGTGTAGGACTCTGAAGAATCGTCAATACGCCGGCAGTAGGTGATGATCATATCAAACACCCACAAGCTGCAAGCGGTCATCTAAACGTAACAGCCACCCAGGTATTGAGCGATCAGAAGATCAACAAGCAAGCCTGTACATTCTCCTGCGAATCCAATCGGTAACACTCCCGTACAGTCCGGTCTCTTCGTCTGATATGTCGCATATCTCGCCTAGGGGTGGTAAACGTCAGACCCCAGTAGCTTGATAAGTCATGTCGATATGAGGTCTATAACAGTTCGAGAAACTACTGATAACACTTACCAGTAAATCTCAGCAACCCTGGCAAGGGATTTCCAGTTATAGCCAATCGAACACAGCGCAACATCAACTCCCTATACCGGGAGAGACGAATCCCCTCCTATCGCTCATTGCCTTCATGTGATTCGGGACTGTACCCAAAAGCCACCTTTTTGAACGCCCTCTTGGACGTGGTATGATGGAAATCAAGGCACAGTGGGAATCACACAAGACTCTATGACGATCTCGGGTCTACAGACTACTCTGTACCAGTGTCACCAGAGAACTGCCATCTGACGTGAGGTATAATACCATCTGGGAGTTCTCGGTGAGTCCGTACAGTGTACCCAGTCTCCACTGAGCACCCGTATACCTTCTCTGATGTCAAACACCAATGGATATGAGATCATCCATCGCCATCATATGGGTCAAGAAGCGCATACGCTAATCTACTCTGGAGTATCGATGCCCTGTCTTGGTACTCCCACGACTAGGAACATTTGAAGGATGTACTTGGCGACTACATTGTCCTCACTAGTATGATCTGCATCATAGTCCTGGTAGTCAAGTACTCATCCTAAGGGCTTTATCAACATGTAACATAGAGACAATCAGAGTACATGTTAAGATAAAGAGTAACCAGATAGCGTACTATAATGTCGAGCAAGAAAGTCATCCCTATATATGTCCAAGAATCCACTACAATATACATCGTATGTACAGTAATGGCCTCTAGGGCATACATATAACGAACAATCTCCCACTTGCTCCAGGGCCATCTGTTGTGGTATCGCATACCCAACAATTAGCTGTGGTTGAAGTATCTCATACTCAACCATCCCATAAAAGTCTCTACTGGGAAAAAGGCCTTTGTGAGTGGATCGGCGTTTTTGTCCTATGTGTCTACTCTCCTAACCTCGATCGCCCTGGAGATCAACCATCTCCATGATCAGGTGATACTGCCTAAGAATTATATATGGATTTCTGATGGGACGGGGGTTTCTTAGCATAAGCCACAACTCCATTGTCATACAATGGTAGGAACGAAGTTTATCTTATGAACTTATATATATCCAGACTGCCTCTTTGGTAGCATCCTTGGTAACGATGTATCTTGCCTTTAATCTTCTAGTAAGTCACGGTATCTTGCTTGGAACTCTTCCAACATACCGTCCATCCACTAAGGGTAAAGACAATGCCTACGACTGACATTCAGTCGTCCTTATCACTCTGGAACCTTTCCAGTGATTCTCCCCAGGATCGATTGATACCATCTCACTACAACTAGTGAGAATCTTAACATCCAATTAGATCTATCTCATAGATCTATAACTCAGGATTTAGGAGGTATCACCTTGATCCTATATGGAGAATCCTTGTGATAAGAGGAGATTGACCGAGCGTAGCATAGGAAACTCCTTCCCTATCAAGAATATGTCATCCACGTACTCTACGAGGATCACCACAATACTCTCTACTACCTTTTTGTATATACAAGGTTCATCTACCATTTTGATGAAGTCAAACTCTTTGACTACCACATCAAAACAGACGTTCCAACTCCGCGATACCTGATTTATCATATAAAATATCTTGCTCACGTTTCCGCTGCTCCCACTGTCTATGAAGCCCTATGGCTGTGTACTTATAGACGCTCTATTCCAAATAAATATTTAGAAAAGCAGTCATGACACCCAACCGCCAGATATCGTAGTCATGGTATGTAGCCGTGGCAAGTAGGATCTGGATGGACTTAAGCATAGCTTTGAAAGTCTCAACTTTTCCATGTACACCAAGTAATCTTCTCAAGATGTACTTGCTCCTGATGGGGATTTAACCCTTCAGATAAAGCAACCAAAGTCCATTCTTTGTTTGTGTATAAGGATTCCATCTCAGATCGCTAAGCATCCAGCCATTCTTACAGAGTCCCACTCCTGATGGCCTGCTCGAAACTAGTTGGGTCATCATCTCATGATGCAATCCTCGCTCCCACTGTCATAGAGAAACCGAAGTATCTCTCAGGTGGGTGAGGAACCCTACTAGATTGGCGGAAAGGCTGAGGTTCATTGGAAACTATTGAATCTTTTGGTTCTACCAAATCATCAGTTGCAGTTTGTATAGCTGGAACTCCTTCCAGTTCTACCTCATGACCAATAATTTCTTCACAAGAAATTCCCTTTCACAAAGGTCGCATGCTGAGAAACAAAACATCTTTTGTTCCTCGGTTTGGTAGAAGATATTCCCTTTCAAATGCTTGGGATATCCAACAAACTTCCACAGAATTGACTTTGCCTCGAGCTTGTCCGGATTATGCTTTTAGACATAGGCTGGACAACCCCAAATCTTAACATGCTTAAGATATAGGCTCTTCCCATTCCATATCACATATGAAGTGGTAGGCAACTGATTTGATTGGAACCCTATTCAATAGGTATGCAGCTTCACAAGTGCATAACTCCCAATAGAAAATAGGCAACTCAGTAGTACTCATCATAGAGCACACCATATCACATAGGGTGTGATTGCTCCGCCCCGATACACCGACGTGTTGTGGTGTATACGGAGGAGTAGTGCTGAGAGAGAATCTCATTCTCTTTTAGAATAGTCCAGGAATCCCGTGCACAAGTATTCTCCTCCTTGATCTTATCAAAGGACATAATACTTATACCCGTTTTTGGTTCTCTACTTCTAACTTATATTCTGTGATTATCTCAAAAGTTTCGGACTTGTGTTTCAACAGGAACATATGTCTGAATCTTGAGAGATCATCAGTGAATGTAATGAAGTACAAAGAACCGGTCCTGGCATGTATAGACAGGGGACCTTCATACATCAGCATGTATCAATCCCAAGAGTTCACTAACTCTTTCTCTGTTTCCAATAAACGGAGTTGTGGTCATCTTATCTCTGTGACATGACCGGCAAGTTTCACAAGATGTAAATTTAAACTAATTTAAATATGCATCTATATGTAACTTCAGCTAGTCGGGTCGCATTGATATGACCTAGTCTACAATGCCTCAAGAAGGATTCGTTCATTTCTGAACTCTTCCTCTTGTGTGTGTTCTGTACACTAAGAACTATGGTTTGATTTATAACGTCTATGCTTTTAGATAACGTGCCTGAACCGATCAACTCTTGATATAGGAAATGTTCAAAACATTATCCAACAATACAAAATTATATTCTTCTTTACTAATAAAGAGACTGATATGATGTTGTATATCAGGTTCGGTATCTAATAACATTCGTTCAGAATCAATGTATTCTGGTAATACAGGGTGATAACTACCAACAGACTTGGCTGCAACACTTGCACCGTTTCTATCTCATGAAACTTATCACCCGTTCTCAGTTCTCTACCTATCTGTAGCCCATGTAACAAATTACATATGTGGGATCCTGATCTGGTATCAAATACCCAGGACGTAAAGGATATTGAGAAATGGTTCTGTGTAATGAACACACCCGAAGAAGATGCATCAACATGCACTTTCTTAGTTTGGGCGGTACGGGAATTCTGGTAATTCCCTATTTCCTGTTCTGTCTTATAACAATTATAAGTTGGAGCGGGACCAACGTTCCTTAGCGCAGTATAATAAGCGGGTTCGGTCAATACATCCGTATTATTATCTTGATTAAGGAGTGACATAGTCTCAACCAGGAGAGAGAGAGAGAAGAAAACACTCAGCGTGCGCTTTTACAAGATTAGATTGGTTATCAATTTATCTAATCAGGATGGCTCCCACTGTTTTAGTCAAATCTTCCTTCAAACCCTAAAAGGAAAGACTAGCCGGGATTAATTACACCCTACAAGTTTGCCAATCTTTCAGCCAGACCAGTGCCGGTACTTTGAGGGAGGTTCCCCGCGCTTTCGTATGGACCTAATTAAAATAAACCTCGTTTTCCCAGGGGCGTAACCCCGTTGACACCTTTCTAGACACCTACTTGATCGGCTAATTGTAATGTGTAAAACTCTCCCGGGAGTAACTCTTACTCGCTGCGGGTATCGGGATCCAACTATTTCATAAAAGGTATGCAATCTCATTGCAAATTTCAACACTTGAAATTCCCAATAATATTTTACCCCTAGCAACTTATGACCTTGGCTAAGGTCAATAAATCATAAGCGCTAGCCAAGTTCAACCCGTCATTTCCCGATTGAATTAAACCCACCCGCACGACCCTTGGCTAAGGTCAACAAAGTCGCACGACTACCCTAACTCAATCACATCATATGTTTATACAGATAAGCACTAATTAGCTACCGCACACTACGCCTTGGCTAAGGTCAACAAACGTAGCACGAATACTTATTAGTATTTATCTGATATGACGGAGGGCTATGACAGGTTTTTAAGAAAACCCGTTGCGTAATGAACTTGATATCGTTGTAGAATCGAGTGATTTTAAATGGAATGTTTTTTAGGCCTTTTCTAGTTTTGCTAAAGAGGTCACTCCCGGTGAAGGGATCTCGGCTCTTTCCTCATCGAATAAGGTGCATGATATTTCACAAATATCACTATGCAAAGCAAGAACTATAGAAGCAATCTAAAACAAAACCGAGTTTGTAGCATCTGCTAGTTTTGCTAAAGAGGTCACTCCCGGTGAAGGGATCTCGGCTGTTTCCTTATCGAATAAGGTGCTGGATGTTCTACAAGGAACACCGCTATGCAAAGCAAGAACTAGAGCTACCAGTTTTTAAACAAGTTTCTACAACATCTTTAGGTTTCTTTTAGTTTCATTAATCTCATTAATGAAGTCCCATTTTATTATGCTTCACAAGCATCACATTTGAAACGAAATCTGCAATATAACATATATCTCATATATATAATATAAACAATCGTCTCAGGCAGTAATATGATCTCATCACAGAACATTGCAGCAGAAGAAACATATATGAAATATTGGATATACTAGGAGGTCTGTGTTTTAGTACGATCCTGTATAAAACACGGATTCCACGATCGCGATGAATAGCCAAACCCACATCCCTAGACCCCTACGAGAGCAGCAAGCAACACTGCCAATTCTAAGGTTAGGAGACCCAGTCTCAACTCCTCGAGATGGTCTCCCACTGGACCCTAGAACCCGGTTACTTGTGCTCCCCGCCTTGGGTCTACCTAATGCGGAATGTAAATAATATACAATGGTGACATCATCCTCAGCCCGGAAGTGCCCCAATAAAAGAATATTACATTCAAATGAATTTTACATGAATGAAAAAGAAAAAACTCTCATCTCACATAAAAACCCCGGCTATTCAGAACACGACGATCCAATATAATATATCACAGCAACATATAATATCTCATATCATCAACGTAAGCAAGTATGTGTATCCCGATTGTCGTTGATGTATAGCAACGAAGCCGGCGATACACCACATACTACGCTTACGGTCACAGAAAAGAAAGTGTAAAACTACAACAGTTGGAATCCGTAACCACCTTAGACATCGCATGCCTAACCAAATGAATTCCTTAGACATCGCATGCCTAACAATTATAAACCCCGTATTTTAGTCTCATTATCGAAAACACTTTTCAATATCTAGTCGAGCAATTCAATAAGATTCCCGATATCCTGATCGAATGCTCGTCGCAAACTTTAGTAGACGGCCGCACCCCCGGATGCCGTCGACGAAGTGCGCGGAACACCGTTACCGCGAGCACCCGAACAGATGCTTTTGGCGACAGGGTTCTCCTACAGTCACTTGGTCGGGGCTATAGGGCGTGGCTATCTATTAAGTTTACCCGGCGAGTATCCGCGTACGCTACGTGATTGCGACGGACTTTTGATCGCATCAAAATCCCGTAGCAACCGATCATCTGAGACTGAACTGCTAGATTTATAACATTCAAATTAGTTATCTCATAACTACTTGTGGATTCCAAATATTGTATCACATTCCAGATAAATAGATAATGTTAAACTTTCCGATCGAATAAACAAACACCCAAGATTTCCCAAATAGCTCAACACTTGAGCGGAGTTCAAAAAGTATCCATCACATGCCACAGTACTAATGGTCCAGCCGTAGATGGGTCAAGCCAACACCTCACATGTGGCAACGCCGTACTGCCCCAAACCCTAAGGTTCAGAGGCGGTTCAGACGGTCACATAATCGAGTTAAGGTTTGTGTTCTTCTAGAGGGTCCACCGCGTTACTTGCATGATTTTTCGGAAGTTTCAAACTCGAGAAAAAATCCAACTTTTGAAAAATTTTCCGACAGGGGAAAAAGTGAGTTATTGATATCCGTTCGAACTTTTTAACACGTTCTAAAATTACCCGGAAAAACTTAAACGAAGTTAAACTTTCCGATCGAATCAACGAGCTCCCAATACAACCAAGAAAACTCAACACTTGAGTAAAATTAAAAATACCCAGAAGCATCAGGAAGTACCTACGGATCAACCCTGCCAATACGAGGCCATAACTCCCAAGTACGGCCGTGGAACCGCCGCGGGAAGCATGCTCCTGCCGCGGTTCCGCGGCGCCTTCAGGGAGTTAGGGTGTCGTATTTTAGGTAATCCTTAGAATTTCCTGCTGATTTTTTTGAGTATTTTTAAAATGAAAAAATCAACATTTTTAGAAAATTTCCAGAGAAGGGTAAAATAAGGGGTTTCGGGGTTCGATCGGACTTTAAACTTCGTCTAGACTTTGCCTAAAGCTCTAGCTTATCTCTGATACCACTGCAGGGTTACTAGGCACTCTCACAAGGGTCTACAAGGCATCAACCATGCCCAATTTAAAATTTAGACGTGCCGAACAACCCTAACCAAGATCTTTAAACTAGAGATTAGGCGAAACAAAACATGTTAAACACTTTAACACTAAGAGTTTGGGATTACAACCTTTGTAATCCGGTCCTTCACTTTTAAAGTTCCGTGTTGAGGTCCCTTCGCTGCGATCATCATGTTCCCGGACTCTAGAGAGGCTCCACGAAGAGAAAGATGCAAGCTTGCTTCCGATCTTCGATAACAAAGATGATCTACCTTGAAGTTTCTTTAACACAAGCTCTCACTCACTAATGAAGTGAACACCCTAATCTAAATGGCTACGATAGATTAGGATGATGAAGTAGGATTTTAGCTCTCATTTGTTTTCTTAATCTCACTCAAAATCATCACTAATGAAAAAGCTAGTAAGCTTGTCCATCAAGAACTCAAGGAAGAAGAAGAAGAATCCTTTTGTGATGAATAATAAAACTCTAGTGTGGTTAGAATTGCAACCATGGGTTAAGTATGAAGACTTAACCCATGTAGATATTTAACTAGGGTAAAGGGTTGGGTTGGGTTAAGGAAATATCTATGCAAAATATCCAAGTCAAAGTCAAAGCTTCATGAAGACTTAACCCTAATCCAAACCCTAAACTCAATTAAACTCCACAAAACATGTTGCATTTATAACCATAACATGTTACAATATTATATATCACATACACAATATTTATTGTAACAAAATAAAATAATACAATTAACATATATCGCATATATATCAATGTATTACCCGAGTGAGAAAAAGAATCTTTAAGTGAGCTTATATTAGTTAATGTAATTTAATATATCAAATATATAATTATACATTAAATTTTCGAATCAACACTTGATCCGATAATCCGGCTATTTCACAAATAACCGACTAATATAATCTGTATCAGTTCATCGAATCAACACTTGATCCGATGACACGGCTATATCACATATACCCGGCCGATATCTCATATCGCGAGAATCTAATACGATATCACATACACGTATTGTTCTCGGTCCTGCACATATCACATATGTGCTCCTACTCTGTTTTGCCTGAGCCAAGAAACCTCTGTGTAGGACTCTGAAGAATCATCAATACGCCGGCAGTAGGTGATGATCATATCAAACACCCACAAGCTGCAAGCGGTCAGCTAAACGTAACAGCCACCCAGGTATTGAGCGATCAGAAGATCAACAACCAAGCCTGTACATTCTCCTGCGAATCCAATCGGTAACACTCCCGTACAGTCCGGTCTCTTCGTCTGATATGTCGCATATCTCGTCTAGGGGTGGTAAACGTCAGACCCCAGTAGCTTGATAAGTCATGTCGATATGAGGCCTATAACAGTTCGAGAAACTACTGATAACACTTTCCAGTAAATCTCAGCAACCCTGGAAAGGGATTTCCAGTTATAGCCAATTGAATACAGCGCAGCATCAACTCCTTATACCGGGAGAGACGAATCCCCTCCTATCGCTCATTGCCTCCATGTGATTCGGGACTGTACCCAAAAGCCACCTTTTTGCACGCCCTCTTGGACGTGATATGATGGAAATCAAAGCACAGTGGGAATCACACAAGACTCTATGACGATCTCGGGTCTACAGACTACTCTGTACCAGTGTCACCAAAGAACTGCCATCTGACGTGAGGTATAATACCATCTGGGAGTTCTCAGCGAGTCCGTCCAGTGTACCCAGTCTCCACTGAGCACCCGTATACCTTCTTTGATATCAAACACCAATGGATATGAGATCATCCATCGCCCATCATATGGGTCAAGAAGCGCATACGCTAGTCTACTCTGGAGTATCAATGCCCTATCTCGGTACTCCCACGACTAGGAACATTTGAAGGATGTACTTGGCGACGGCACTGTCTTCACTAGTATGATCCGCATCATAGTCCTGGTAGTCAAGTACTCATCCTAAGGGCTTTATCAACATGTAATATAGAGACAATCAGAGTACATATTAAGATAAAGAGTAACCAGATAGCGTACTATAATGTCGAGCAAGAAAGTCCTCCCTATATATGTCCAAGCATCCACTACAATATACATCGTATGTACAGTAATGGCCTCTAGGGCATACATATAACTAACAATATATTGCTTGGCAGACTCCAGATACGACTATAGCCGTTGGAGCGCAGTCCATGCAGCCATGAAGAGACGAGTCCGAATCTGTCGACATTAGAGAAAAGTGGAGTAAGAGGTTCGTACGGGATTTTGAGATGACGTTCCACTCCGCTGACATCAGAGACGTGATACGCGTGCAGAGGCATTGTTTATGGATATATCTTCCAGAAGGAGTCGTGATGAATATGCAGCCGTTCCGGAACAGGAAATAGATTTAGTAAAAGACGATGGCTACCGGGCAGTTCGGCAGAAATAAGATTTGGGAGAGACTTCGACAGAACCTTTCTGGAACACTAAACGAGAAGACTTGGACCCATGATCGGTCATATTACACACACCCAGTAGGCCAGAGTTCGGCATCGTCGACGAGATATGTTATGAGTGACCATGACAGTCGGCCAGAGATCTATAGAGGATGTGCTAGAGCGGGACTGTTTCCGCCATTTTTGATTTCGGCATTTTGGGCCATTTAGTTGCATGGTTGAGATTTTGTGCACCACAGTTGCACTTGATTTCAGTTTGATGTCATTTGAGATATTGATTTTGATTCCATGCCTATGGTATGCATGTGATTTGACTTATGCTTTCGGCATAGTTTTCAAGCACTTTTAGTATTTCAATTTGATTTTGTGCACGCTGATGTACATGGTTGTGAGATTATATACCACGGTATACCTGACTTGGGGTTGGATTAAAATGTGTTGTATACCGTCGATTTTAATTTTGATACTTGATATTTGTTTTCGTGCACCTTGTGCACTTGATTTGGATTCTTGCACATACTTGACGCGCTTGATGCGATTTTGGTGCACGCCAGATGCACTAGATCGGGATTCTTCGTGCATATCAGATGCACCTGATATTGCTGTCAGGCATACACGTTGCCCTTGACAGGTGTTTTCGTGCACACCCGTTGCACTCAGATTTTGTTCTGTGCACATGTATGGCACATTCATTGATTTCGATTTCCGTGCGCACCAAACGCACGTGGCATTCTTATATGCATTTTGGGATTGATTTCCTTTGAGCAGCATGTTTTATGATATTTACTATTTGATATAGTGACTTAGCAGGACTAGTCCGAGGACAGTACCTGAACATATTTTGCATCCATTGATAGTTATTGAAGGGATTCCCAAAAAGGAGCTATAGTCTCAGTATTTACCCACGTGTCCGAGATGACACGAAACGTTTAACAAAGGAAACCCTTCTAAAGTTGTTTTCAAAACGGCGGAGCGTGTATATCAAACAATGGGTATATATATATATATATAGTTATTTTTCTTACAATAGACGTCCGCCACTGTGCAGTGATACGCGCATCGCACAGCAACATGAAAGGTTTGGCATGCATTTTTTCAGATGTTTTGACGAGTTTACACCGACGCGTACTAGGTACATGTTAAAGTTTTGATGTATATCATGCTGGTTTTCGTATTGGATTTTGACATTGGTGTCTTCACCATAACTCCGATGATTACGGGATGCTTGACGGAGTTTTGATTTTGATTTTTGGTTTATATACTCGTTTTCATGCGCATGCATTGCGCTACTATGTGCTTTATGTATTTATGATTTCGGGACCCCGACGACTTAGTCTTTTACTGACATTTTTTAGTATTGAGGGGTTTAAATTTAAATTCGGGGACCGAATTTCTTTAAGGGGGAAGATTGTAACATTTCAGAAAAATAAAATATTATTTTTGGGAATTTTTATAATTAAATAATAAATATTATGAATATTTGATGATGCGGTATAATTAAATACCGATAAATCGGGAAATATTTGGAAAATTTTAGAAATTACTGAAATAAGGATGTTTTATATGAATTAAGCAAATTTTAAATTTATTATGATTAATTATATTCAATTTTAATGCTAATCGCGATTAAATGTCGCTAATCGTGCATCAAGTTTGTTTTGTGCACATGACATGCACCATGTCATTTTTCACATTGTTACATTTTTATTCTACCATGTCTTTTTCTTTTCCTTCATGCATGATGGGTTTTAAATAAAAGAAAAGATAAGATAAGAGAAAACAAAACAAAACAAAACAAAATAAAACAAAAGATAAGAAAAGGAAAAGGAAAAGGAAAATAGTAAAGAAATGGGTATGGGCAAGAGAGAGAGAGAGTGAGGGGTCAACCTTGGACCATGGCTCTTGTTTCATTCATCATCCTCATCATTTCTTCTCTCCTCTCCTCTCTCATGGCTGCCCCATCTCCTCCCTCCTCTTAAACCCTCAAAATATCATCAAAACAACATCAAAAGTCCATCCCCACTTCACAAAAAACATCCACAAGCTCCTCACAAGCATTTTGGACACAGAAAAATCAGATTTTGAGCTCTAGGGGGATTCAAGAGAGGTCAAATGAGGTAATTATTTCACACTAAATGTAGTATTTCATTTGCTTTAGTACCTATATTAATTTAGATGTGATTTAGTGAGGTTTAGAGGTGTTTGGAAATTCCTAGAGAGGGTTATGGTTTACCTTGAGTTGTGTTCGTGAACTTGAGTGTAAGTGGTAACCTTAAACCCCCATAGTGTTAAAAATACAGACTTTAACCAGAAATAAACCGAACCTTGAATTTAGATATCGAAATGTCGGTTTTGTGAAAATGTAGTGCCTACAGGGAATCTGGTATAACCTGGAATATTTTCAAGAAAAGCAAACAACCCCAGAGACCTAGATTGGACACTAGGAAGACACCCTGCCAATATGAACCCCATCTGAGCCCTTTTGGCCAGCGAGCTCAGATTTTGTAAGGAAGTGGCCGGCCAAGTTAGGTAGTTTAGTGCCCATGTTTCTTCTGTAGCTCATGTGCACCCTATACATCACCCCAGTATTGTTTGTTCACCTTGTTTTAGCCTGAAATAAAATCTAGAGCATGTTTTCATCGTTTTTGCTTTATGTTTTGCGATGTTTATGGATTTAAGTTTTGGTAATTTTTTTTTTATCGATCACTTGACGTTTGTACGTCTATATCGGGTGTTGTTTTGTTGATTTGCGTGATTAGACCATAGGTTTTAACCTGTGAGTGATTCGTGTGTCGTTTCGATTGCGAATTGGATTTTAATGCGATACGATGTGTTATGATATGTAGGTGCCCTCATGAGGAATTCGAGACGACAAGCAAGCGCATGGCGACATCAGCATCGGCAAGCGAGGATCAAGGTGAGTAGATATATATCTACGGGGGAAGTCGGGTGGATGGCGTATAGCACCCCCGCAGTTTCGTAGTGTAGTATACGAATACATATACATACATATATATGTGTGTGTGTGTGTGTGTGTGTGTGTATTATGAGATTATTGATTATCAAGATAGATTCTAGGTGTTCATGATATAGTTTTAGTGTAATTAGAAGTAACTTAGTTTAGCTTCTTAGTCGTGAAACCCTATATTAGAGATTACACCCACACGCACACACACGCACATGCATACATTTTATTATTTGTGCGTATATGGGGATATGTATATATACACACGCATAGGTATAGGACTATGTATATATATATATACGTATACATATACATGGATAATGAGGATAGTAAATGATATTGGAGATGAGTCGATGAGTTTGGGCTTAAAACCATGAGATCGGTGATGAGACATGGTTCGTATTTGAGATACGACATGATGTTATTAGCGGGTCTTTAGGCGTGGTGTTTTCATACACACGCATACATATACATAGATGGGTATCAGTATGTACTAGACGTAGATCAGTACTCCCAGATCATGATATATGATGAAAAGGATACCAGACGAGTAATGAGATAATGCGATAATTGACCCATACTCAGATTTGGGATGCCGTACGATGGATTTACTGTACGAGCTATATATTGATGATAGATCCGCACTCTTGACTCGAGGATGTCATATTTTATATATGGTATCGTATGTGATACTATTGAGGCGAGATCACCGACTGTTATATATATATATATATATATATATATATATATATATATATATCGACTCAGACTTAGGTGGTTTTCCTTACCCCTTTCGATCAATCCTTTAGTTTAGTCCAGTAGTTTACTTATAGATGTTAGACTAGACTCGGGTCATACCTATTTCAAAACTAACGAATCGTGAGTATTTTAAAGACAGGCCAAGGAATTCTATGGATATTTCAAAGGACGTACTTTTTCTTAAAAACACCGTAGCCCTATTTTCTAAACACCACAATTCATGTTATTTCAAATGGCAAACTGTATGACCCATATATATATATATATATATATATATATATATATATATATATATATATATATATTAATGTAGATTATTTTATTGTTGTGTTTATTATCCAGCTCCCGCATATTCTTGCTGTTCGCGTCGCATTGTATGCTTATATTGTGTTTTCATATGCCATTATTGAAATCATGTTGTCAGGACACCAGCACCATTACCGATGATGCGTATGTTCCACGTGTTGGGCTTCCCTTGCACCTAGTCTAGGGTTTGATAGCATCACTCATGCCACTTTAAATTTTAGAGAGGTGCAAAGCAAGCAAACTATGAATCTTTAATAGAATTTCTAAGGTAACAAGTTTGTTTCACATACAAAGAACTAAAGAGATTAGGATTACAACCTTTGTAGTCCGTTCTTTCGCTTCATAAGCTCCATGTTGAGGTCCCTTCGTTGTGATCATCAAGAAATCCGACTCTCGTGAGGGTCCAAGAGGTGAATGATGCATCTTGGTTGAAGTCTTCTTGATCTAAGATGATCTACCTTGAAGAATCTCTAACCCAAGCTTACACTTCACTAATGAAGTAATTAGAGAAGTGAACACCCTAATTTAAGTGTCTAAGATGAGGATGATGAAGTAGGAATTTTGCTCTCTTTTGTTTTCAATTTCTCACCATTTATCATCACAAATTAAAAGGCAAGTGAAGCTTTTCTTTTTGAAGCAAGAAGAAGAAGAAGAAGAAGCAAAAGCTTTTGTGATGAATAATGAATTATTGTTGTGGTTACAATTGCAACCATGAGTTAAGAAAGAGTGTCTTAACTCTTGTAGAGAATAAACCATAGGTTAAAGGTTTGGGTCAGGTTAAAGAATATCTACACAAAATATCAAAGCTTCATGAAGCTTCATCCAAAAGCTAACCCTAATCCAAACCCTAACTTGGTTTAAACTCAACAACCATGTTGCATTTGTAACCCTAACATGTTACAATATTATATATCACATATACAATATATTTTGTAACAAAAGAAAATAATAGAATTAACATATATCGCATATATATCAATGTATTATCCGGTGAGAAAATGAATCAATAAAGCGAGCTTATATTAGTTAACGTAATGTAATATATCACATATATAATTATACATTAAATTATCGAATCAACACTTGATCCGACAATCCGGCTATTGTTAGTTATATGTATGCCCTAGAGGCCATTACTATACATGAAATGTATATTGTAGTGGTTGCTTGGACATACATAGGGAGGACTTTCTTGCTTGACATAGTATGCTATCTGGTTACTCTTTACCTTAACGTGTACACTGATTGTCTCTCTGTTACATGTTGGTAAAGCCCTTAGGATGTGTACTTGACTACCTGGACTATGATGCGGATCATACTAGTGGGGACATGGTAGTCCATAAGTACATCCTTCAAGGTCCTTAGTCGTGGGTGTATCGAGACGGGGTATCGATATATCAGAGTAGACTAGCGTATACCTTCTCGACCCATGTAGATGGACGATGGATGTGTAAGTCGATGTAGTACACCCCAGTACTTGTGGGGAGGCGGAATTTTCAAAAACGATCAAGTTTAAAGAACGAACATCGACTAACCGCTTAAATCGAAGCTAAACAACTAATAACCGAACACATAGCTATACTAAACTATAGTGTTAAGGGATTATACCTATCGATACTAGTCCTTCGTCTTTACGATCTCCTTGTTCTCCTCGGCCTTCTCTAGGTAGTAGACGATCCACCCGAGAGCAAAACTCCAAGCTAAACCTCTAACTTGAGGTAACTAATCAACTTTGATTGCTAATCAAAGATGAAAGGATGATATAGAGTGATGGTTATGGATTGTTTAGTCTAACTAATCCTTTGATCTCAACTCATGAGGTGTAAGGATTAGGGTTTGAAGATGAGAGCTTGAGGAGAGAGAATGTGAGATATGATAATGATATGAGAGAGAGTCTATCATAATATATTATGAAGCATTTTCTAAAAATGAGAAAAGAATAAAGAGTGATGATAAATCATGCTTCATAAAATATCTAGTGGTGATTCATTAGCATGAGTCATTAAGCAATAAATGTGTATTAATGAAATGAATGAATCACCACCATGACTCACAACCTCATTTAATGAATATGACACATAACCCTCCTTAGTCACCATCTTCTAGAAGCTTCTCGAACAATTACGAGAACGCCCTCCGATCCGTAAAAATACGGAAAAACTTTAGACTGTAAAAATCCAATAACCGGATACCAGTAACTGGCTTAAACCAAAGCCGACTGGTAAAAACTGTCCGAAAGTCGTACGCGCGTAAACGCACGTATGCGTCCGAACCCTTTGTCGCAAAACCATGCAACCTCTATATCGTTTCGCCTGAAGTAGGAAACTCTCTGTGTGGGACTCTAGAGACTCGACTACTACGCTGGCAGTGGGTTTAACCACAGACCGCAAGCGGCACTAGCTGTACGTAACGGTCCCCAGGTAGTTGTCGATAAGAAGGCCGATGAGAAAACCCATCCGAACTCCTACTGAGTCTGATGTGACAATCTCCATACAGTCCGGTCCGTTCGTTCAAGACTATCGCATATCGGGCCTAGGGGGGCGGCAAGCGTCAGTCCCCTAATAGCGGTATAAGTCGTGTCGGAGTGAAGCCCATTACACCCTGAGAAACTACTGGAACCTACCAGCAAATCTCGCTTGCCCTGGCCAGGGACTTTGCGTAATGGCTCTCTGACACAGCACGATATCTACTCCCAATACCGGGAGGGACGAATCCTGTCTAACCGCCACTGCCTCCAAGTGCTCGGGACTGCACCCAACTGCTACCTGTTTGCACGACTCCTTTGAGCCGTGGTAGGGTAGCAATCTAAGAACAGTGGGACACACTCGAGGCGAAGTAGCAGTGTCAAGTCTGCGGACTACGCTGTACTCATGTCACCTGGGAACTGCTCACTGACGACTGGTATCAAACCAACCAACAGTTCCCCGTGAGTCCTGTCCGGTGTACCCGTAACCTAACGAGCACCTGCATACTATCTCCAGTACGACTTACTGACGGCTGTGGGACAGACCATCTCCCCAACTGGGATGAGAAGCGTACACACCAGTCTACTCCGGAGTATCGATGCTCTGTCTCGATAATCCAACGACCAGGGACCTGAATAAGGATGTGCTTGTAGACTACCCAGCCCCCACTAGTGTGACTGCCATCACAACGCTGGTAGACAAGCAAGATCCTAAGAGCTCTATCAATACGTACACTAACATATTAAGATAGAAAAACCAAGTAGCATACTACCATGTTTAGCAAGACTGTTATATACATGTGAATATCCCAAGCTTCCATTAAGTAATATACAAGCTAGTATGATACAGTAATGGCCTTCTAGGGCATAAACACTAACAATCTCCCACTTGCACTAGGGCCATGTACTGGCATATCGCAGACCGATGATCTCGAGTAGCCTCTCGAACTGAATCTGAGGAAGGGCCTTCGTGAATGGATCAGCAATGTTCTCTTCTGAAGCAACTCTCCGAACCTCGATCTCCTGACGATCAATGATCTCCCTGATCAGGTGATACCGCCTCAAGATGTGTCTGGACTTCTGATGGGACCTTGGTTCCTTCGCTAAAGCTATAGCTCCGTTGTTGTCGCAATACAGAGGTATTGGATCAACTATGGTAGGAACCACCTGAAGTTCTGTTAGGAACTTCTTCATCCAGACTGCTTCTTTTGCGGCATCGCAAGCAGCAATATACTCCGCTTCCATCGTCGAGTCAGCAACGGTGTCCTGCTTGGAGCTCTTCCAGCACACCGCCCCTCCATTGAGGGTAAAGACATAACCCGACATGGACTTGGAATCGTCCCTATCACTTTGGAAGCCGGAATCAGCAAAGGCCTCCAACCTGAGGTCTTTTCCGCCGTAAACCAAGAACATCTCCTTAGTCCTCCTCAGGTACTTGAGAATGTTCTTTACTGCTATCCAATGTTTCTCCCCTGGGTCAGACTGATACCGGCTTACCACGCTCAGTGCATAAGCTACATCTGGTCTGGTACACAACATCGCATACATTATAGAGCCTACCGCAGAAGCGTAGGGTATAATAGACATGCGTTCCCTTTCCAAATCAGTCTTGGGAGACATCTCTTTGGAGAGGGTGATTCCGTGACAAGCCGGTAGATTACCGCGCTTAGAATCTTCCATACTGAATCTTTTCAGTACAGTGTCGATATACCTGGACTGCGAAAGTCCCAACATCCTCTTGGATCTATCACGATAGATCCGGATCCCCAGAATGTAAGAGGCATCACCCAGGTCTTTCATGGAGAACCTGTGTGACAAGAATCCTTTGACAGATTGTAGCATAGGAATGTCATTTCCTATCAATAGAATGTCATCCACGTACAAGACGAGGAATACGACACTTCTGGCCACAACTTTACTATATATGCACGGTTCATCTGGATTTTTGATAAAGTCATACTCTTTGACTGTCTCATCAAAACAGATGTTCCAACTCCGCGATGCCTGCATTAGTCCATAGATGGACTTAAGCAGCTTGCATACTTTCCCGCTGCTCCCACTCTGATTGAAACCCTCTGGCTGATCCATATAGACGCTCTCTTCTAAATTTCCATTCAGAAAAGCCGTTTTTACGTCCATCTGCCAGATTTCATAATCATGGAAGGCAGCAATAGCAAGAAGGACCCGAATGGATTTGAGCATAGCCACTGGAGAAAAAGTTTCGTCATAGTCCAAACCAGGTCTTTGACGAAAACCCTTTGCAACAAGTCTAGCCTTATAGGTTTCCACCTGTCCATCTACACCAATCTTTTTCTTGAAGATCCATTTGCATCCTATGGGTTTTACCCCATCTGGAGCAAAGTCCAAAGTCCATACTTTGTTGATGTACATGGACTCCATCTCGGTCCGCATTGCATCTAGCCATCGTACCGAGTCGCCGCTCTGGATGGCCTGCCGGAAGTCAGTAGGTTCATCATCATCTATGATGCAATCCTCTCTATCCCCATCTATGAGAAAACCGTAGTATCTCTCAGGCGGATGAGACGGCCTACTACTCCTGCGGAGGGGTGCGGGAATGTTCTGTTCTTCTTGAACCTCTGGTTCTACCAAACTTTCAGTAGCAGTTTGTGGTTCTGGAATTTCTTCCAGTTCTACTACGCTCCCACTCTTCTGATTTTCCAAAAATTCAGTTTCTAAGAAGCGGGCATGACGAGAAACAAAAACCTTTTGTTCCTCTGCGTAATAGAAACAATATCCAGTAGAGTTCTTCGGATATCCCACAAACTTACACTCTACTGAGCGTGCCTCGAGCTTGTCCGGATGCTGCTTTTTTACAAAAGCTGGACATCCCCATGTCTTCAGGTACTGAAGATAGGGTTTCTTCCCACTCCACATCTGATATGGTGTGGTAGGCACAGTTTTGGTTGGAACTCTGTTCAAAAGATGTATCGCTGATTCTAGCGCATACCCCCAGAAAGATCGCGGTAACTCAGCATTACTCATCATGGATCGTACCATATCCAATAGGGTTCGATTCCGTCTCTCCGATACACCGTTATGCTGTGGAGTGTATGGAGGAGTAAGCTGAGAGAGAATTCCTTTCTCTTTTAGGTAACCTAGGAACTCGGCACTTAAGTATTCTCCACCTCGATCAGATCTCAGTGTCTTAATACTTTTGCCTGTTTGGTTTTCCGCTTCACTCTTGTACTCCTTGAATTTTTCAAAGGCCTCGGATTTATGCTTCATCAAGAAGATATGTCCAAACCTAGAGAAATCGTCTGTAAAAGTAATGAAGTAGGAATAACCACCTCTTGCATGTGTAGACATTGGACCGCATACATCACTGTGTATGAGTCCTAAGAGCTCGCTCGCTCTTACTCCTTGTCCAGTAAACGGAGTCTTTGTCATCTTTCCTTTGAGACAGGATTGACAAGTGTCATAAGATTGATATTCGAACGTGTCTAAATATCCTTCTCTATGCAACTTAGTCAACCTTCTCTCATTGATGTGACCCAGTCTACAATGCCATAAGAAAGCTTTATTTAAATCTGGAGACTTTCTTTTTAGTGTGTTCTGGACATTGAAAATTTGGAGCTGGTTTAGAACATATATGCCGTTATTTAGAGTACCGGACCCAATCAAGCCATGATTAAGGTGGATGTTAACAACATCTCTTACAAACGTGAAATCATAACCTTTATTTGACAACAAGGAAACTGATATGATATTACACGTTAAGCTTGGTACAAAATAACAGTTATGCAAAACCAAAATATGTCCACTCGTCAATCCTAGGTGATAATCCCCGACGGACGCAGCTCCCACGCTAGCTCCGTTAGCAACCCTGAGGATCATATCACCTTCCTTCAGCACCCTACGGTTTCTCAGTGCCTGCAATGAATTGCAAATATGAGATCCTGATCCGGTATCCAATACCCAGGAAGTAGAGTTGATTGACAGACAATTCTCAATTACAAACACACCTGAAGTCGAAGCCACAGCTTGCTTCGGTTCCTGGTTCTTGGCGTTCCACGCCTTGCAATCCTTCTTCCAGTGCCCTTTCCTGTGACAGTGGAAGCACTCATCCTGGCCAACTACCGGTGCTGCAAGCTTTTTCTTTCCCTTCTTTCCCACCTTACTAACACCTCCTCTAGGTTTGGGTGCGGCCTTCTTCTTCCTTCCTTTGGCCCTAGCCTTGGACCCTGAAGAAGATGAACCGCCAACAAACATAGCGGGTGTTTCCCTTACCTTCTGTAAGGTGCCCTCTGCACTCCTTAACATGTTCAGGAGTTCCGCAAGTTCAACTTCTTTTCCTTGAAGGTTGAAGTTGAGGATAAACTGGGCGTAGGTGGGAGGAAGGGACTGGAGAATAAGGTCTGTATGGAGCTCATTATCCAAAGTCGTCCCAAGGTCTGCGAGCTCCTCAATATAGCCGATCATCTGTAGGACATGTTCACCTACCGATGATCCGACAGCCAACCTCGCTCGAAATAATTTCTTCGAGGTCTCGTATCTAGCAATACGAGATTGCTCTCCATAAAGTTCCTTTGTATGGAGAAATATGCCATCTAGAGACATATCCTCGTGCCTCCTCTGATGTTCGTTGTTCATAGAGGCAAGCACGATGCACTTGGCTCTCGCGCAATCTAAATCCCAGGTTTTGCGGATTTCCTTATCCGCATTGCTGGATTTGGGACCAAGGACAGCAGGTGCCGTAGCGGTGAGGACGTACCCCAGTTTGTCATAGGTCAAGGCCATTTTGACATTCCGCAGCCAATCTTTATAGTTTGGCCCAGTCAGTATATTCTTTTCTAAAAGTAACTTAAGTCCAGTCATTTTCAGGGTCGCTGTAATTAGGAGAGAGAGAAGAAAACACTTTAGCATGATGCTCTTGCAAGTTTAGAGTGGTTTTTAGTTTATCTAAACTGGATGGCTCCCACTGTTTTTCGAATCCTTCCTCAAACCATAAAAGAAGAATTAGCCAGGACTATTCTCACCGTACAATACTTGCTTAACCGTTCAGCCAGGCCAGTGTCGATACTTCGAGGGAGGTTTTCCAACGCTTTCGCGAAGTTCCTTAATTAAATAACCTCTTTTCTCTGGGGGCGTAACCCCGCTGACACCTTTCTGGACACCTACTAGATTTATAGCATTGATCGTTAAGTGACGAATATCCTGATAAGTAGCATATACTCACAGTAGGATCGGGATCCAAATATCATCGTATGATAATGTTGAAGGAATCCTACCAACATTCATCAAACTCCAAATGGTATGCATCTCTTTGCAAATTTCAGTTTCTTTAGAAATTCCCGATATAAGTTTTTGCCCCATGCTCTTATGACCTTGACGTATGCCAACAAATCATAAGTCACATGTCAAGTTCTGCCCATCATTATCTTGTTAATTTGAACCCACCCGTATATACCCTTGACGTATGCCAACAAGGTAATGCGACTGTCCCAAACCAACACATCTATCTCTGCAACAAATGAATACCCCAGCAGCTACCAAACACTATGCCTTGACGTATGTCAACAAGCATAGCTTGAATACTACTGACTATCCATAAGAAATGACGGAGGACTACGACTGGTTTTGGCGAAACCGTGAACGTAGTGAACTTGATATAATCGAAGGAACCTTGATAGCTTTTAAAAGGAGTGGTTAAGTCTCCGCATTTTAAAAATATCTGTTTTAAAAATAACCGAGTGGTTTCTTTTAAATTGTTCCAACGATTTAAACTTTGGTTTGTTTTCTTTGCATTACAGATAATGCGTCCCATCATTAACCTATCATTGCAGAAAACAACGAAAATATAACGTCCTCTTATGCCATCCGCATTCGCCACGGGGTCCCGTCATCACCCGTTAGGTTACTTAACTAACGACAGAGCGGGGGCTGGGCTAGCGCGGGTGTAAAACATAAGTGACGTCTAAATAGCTACAATATATATAGATATTTTACATTCGTCTGACGCAATGATATTCATTCCAGAACACAGATAAACAATATTGGATTTGCAAGCAATCTGTATTTCTTTTGAGCCTGCAAGAAAAGACAGATTACACAGTTGTGATGAATAGCCGATACCCCACCCTCGACCCCTACGGGTACGGCAAACTACCCGCCCGGCAGTTTGTGTACCCCACCTTGGGTCAGTCCTAGGAGCAAAAACAGTAAAATGAAATAATACAACGGTGGCTACAACCGCAACCTGGAAGTGCCCCGCAAAAATAATATTACAACAATTTACATTTACAACAAATGAATTAAACAATAACCCATTGCAAACCCCGGCTATACACCACAACAGTCCAATACAGTTTATATGCACAAACAGATATAACCATTTCAGAAATGTGCAACCCCCTGCCAACCGACATACTAGCAGTTAGGGGAGGTTTACGAACACATTAAACAATCACAGATATAATCCATATGCAAATACTGTACAATTTCGATCGAATAAACAACATCAATATTGCTCCAAAATCTGCTCTGTTAAACAGTAACCTGAGCAATAATTAAACATTCCAGAAAACCCCAAACACCAGAGGGGACCCACACATGAAAGATGAGCCCATGAGTCGGCCAAAGCGCCGCGGAAGGGCGGCGGATCCCACCGATCCGCCGCGCTTCCGCGGCCGAGTTGCCGAGTCATGGGTTCAAATTTCATGGGTGTTCTCATGGACTCATTTCATGCTTTATGAACACACCTGAAAAATTTTTGGACTTCATTTTAAGTTCGACAGAAACTTGAAACTTTTAGGGTTTTCCGGCTTCGTTTTTCCGTTCGAAATTCGTACAAATTTGCAATCAAGTTATTTAGTGTTTAGCGAGGCTCTGATACCACTGTAAGTCGATGTAGTACACCCCAGTACTTGTGGGGAGGCGGAATTTTCAAAAACGATCAAGTTTAAAGAACGAACATCGACTAACCGCTTAAATCGAAGCTAAAAAACTAATAACCGAACACATAGCTATACTAAACTATAGTGTTAAGGGATTATACCTATCGATACTAGTCCTTCGTCTTTACGATCTCCTTGTTCTCCTCGGCCTTCTCTAGGTAGTAGACGATCCACCCGAGAGCAAAACTCCAAGCTAAACCTCTAACTTGAGGTAACTAATCAACTTTGATTGCTAATCAAAGATGAAAGGATGATATAGAGTGATGGTTATGGATTGTTTAGTCTAACTAATCCTTTGATCTCAACTCATGAGGTGTAAGGATTAGGGTTTGAAGATGAGAGCTTGAGGAGAGAGAATGTGAGATATGATAATGATATGAGAGAGAGTCTATCATAATATATTATGAAGCATTTTCTAAAAATGAGAAAAGAATAAAGAGTGATGATAAATCATGCTTCATAAAATATCTAGTGGTGATTCATTAGCATGAGTCATTAAGCAATAAATGTGCATTAATGAAATGAATGAATCACCACCATGACTCACAACCTCATTTAATGAATATGACACATAACCCTCCTTAGTTACCATCTTCTAGAAGCTTCTCGAACAATTACGAGAACGCCCTCCGATCCGTAAAAATACGGAAAAACTTTAGACTGTAAAAATCCAATAACCGGATACCAGTAACTGGCTTAAACCAAAGCCGACTGGTAAAAACTGTCCGAAAGTCGTACGCGCGTAAACGCACGTATGCGTCCGAACCCTTTGTCGCAAAACCATGCAACCTCTATATCGTTTCGCCTGAAGTAGGAAACTCTCTGTGTGGGACTCTAGAGACTCGACTACTACGCTGGCAGTGGGTTTAACCACAGACCGCAAGCGGCACTAGCTGTACGTAACGGTCCCCAGGTAGTTGTCGATAAGAAGGCCGATGAGAAAACCCATCCGAACTCCTACTGAGTCTGATGTGACAATCTCCATACAGTCCGGTCCGTTCGTTCAAGACTATCGCATATCGGGCCTAGGGGGGCGGCAAGCGTCAGTCCCCTAATAGCGGTATAAGTCGTGTCGGAATGAAGCCCATTACACCCTGAGAAACTACTGGAACCTACCAGCAAATCTCGCTTGCCCTGGCCAGGGACTTTGCGTAATGGCTCTCTGACACAGCACGATATCTACTCCCAATACCGGGAGGGACGAATCCTGTCTAACCGCCACTGCCTCCAAGTGCTCGGGACTGCACCCAACTGCTACCTGTTTGCACGACTCCTTTGAGCCGTGGTAGGGTAGCAATCTAAGAACAGTGGGACACACTCGAGGCGAAGTAGCAGTGTCAAGTCTGCGGACTACGCTGTACTCATGTCACCTGGGAACTGCTCACTGACGACTGGTATCAAACCAACCAACAGTTCCCCGTGAGTCCTGTCCGGTGTACCCGTAACCTAACGAGCACCTGCATACTATCTCCAGTACGACGTACTGACGGCTGTGGGACAGACCATCTCCCCAACTGGGATGAGAAGCGTACACACCAGTCTACTCCGGAGTATCGATGCTCTGTCTCGATAATCCAACGACCAGGGACCTGAATAAGGATGTGCTTGTAGACTACCCAGCCCCCACTAGTGTGACTGCCATCACAACGCTGGTAGACAAGCAAGATCCTAAGAGCTCTATCAATACGTACACTAACATATTAAGATAGAAAAACCAAGTAGCATACTACCATGTTTAGCAAGACTGTTATATACATGTGAATATCCCAAGCTTCCATTAAGTAATATACAAGCTACTATGATACAGTAATGGCCTTCTAGGGCATAAACACTAACAGGATGATCCCATATCCATTGGTGTTTGACATCAGAGATGATATACGGGTGCTTAGTGGAGACTGGGTACACTGGACGGACTCGCCGAGAACTCCCAGATGGTATTATACCTTACGTCAGATGGCAGTTCTCTGGTGACACTGGTACAGGTTAGTCTGTAGACCCGAGATCGTCATAGAGTCTTGTGTGATTCCCACTGTGCTTTGATTTCCACCTTACCACGTCTAAGAGGGCGTGCAAAACGGTGGTTTTTGGGTACAGTTCCGAGTCACATGGAGGCAATGAGCGATAGGAGGGGTTTCGTATCTCCCGGTATTGGGGGTTGATGTTGCGCTATGCTCAATTGGCCATAACAGGGAAGTCCCTGGCCAGGGCTGGTTTAGAAATTTACTGGTAAGTGTTACCAGTAGTTTCTCGACCCGTTATGAGCCTCGCATTGGCATGACTTATCGGTTATTGGGGTCTGACGTTTACCACCCGTAGACTTGATATGCGACATATCAGACGAGGAGACCGGACTGTACGGTAGTGTCACTGTCAGGCTTTTTGCAGGAGTTAGAGCGGGCTTGCTTGTTGATCTTCTGATCGCTCAATACCCGGGTAGCCGTTACGTCCAGCTAGTACCGCTGACGGCTTGTGGGTTCTTGATATGATCATCACCTACTGCCGGCGTATTGACGAGTCTTTAGAGTCCTACATAGAGGTTTTACTGGCTCAGGCAAAACGAAATAGGAGCGCATATGTGATATATGCAGGACCGAGAATAATGCGTGTATGAGATACCGTATTCTATTCTCGCGGCTATTGTATCGGCCGGTTATATGTGATATAGCCGGGTTATCGAATCAAGTGTTGATTCGATAAGTTGGTACATTTTGTGTTAGTCGGTTATATGTGATATAACCGGATTATTAAGTCAAGTGTTGATTTAACAATTTAGTGTATAATTGTATATGTGATATACTAATTTACATTAACTAACATTGGTTCACTTAAGCATTTGTTTTTCTCACTTGTGCACAACTTAATATATATGTGATATATATTTATTTGTGTTCATTTTGTATCATGGTTGTTGATACAACTATCATGGGTGTATAAGACTTATACCATACTAATTATAGTGTTAGGTTTTTATATTTAAAGTAATTCTAAAATTAATGGATAATGAGCTCACATGCATGAAGCTTCATGAAGCTTATGGTTGTATTGACTTAGTCCACTAGTTTTGTTTTACTTAAGATATTAATTAACCTAACCACTATAATTAGCCATGGTTATGTCTCTACATGAGTTAGTATATGATACCCACTCACCCATGGTTAGCACTCTCTCTCTTTAGTTAGTTTTCATTCTCATTTTGAGCTCATCTTCTTCCTCCTTCAAATTCTTTCTAGGGTTTGATAAAGAGAGAGAAATATTGTGAGAAAAGAAATTCTAAAGTGTACCCATTTCCTATTTCATCATCCTCTACTAGACTAGCACTTTAGTTTAGGGTGTTTGCTTCACTAATTCTCTAGTTAGTGAAGTAGAAGCTTGAGTTCGTATTCTCTCGACGTAGATCATCTTTGGCCTCGAAGACTTCAAGCAAAATCGGTGCCCTCTTCTCATGGAGCCGTCCGAGAGTCCGGGAGTTCGATGATCGCAGCGAATGGACTACAACAAGGAGCTTTAGAAGTGAAGGAACGGTCTACAAAGGCTGTATTTCGTATTCACTTAGTGATAATTGTTATTTACTTGCATGTGTTACCCTAATTATCTAGCAAAGATCTTATTTAGGGTTATTCGGCATGGCTAAAATTTTAATCGGGCATGGTTGATGCCTTGTAGAACCTTATTAGAGTGCCTAGTAACCCTACAATGGTATCAGAGCCAAGCTAGAGCTTTAGGCGAAGTCTAGACGAAGTTTAAAGTCCGATCGAACCCGGAATCCCCCGATTTTACCCCTCTCTGGACATTTTTGAAAATGTTGGTTTTTTCTGGATTAAAAATGCTTTAAAAAATTAGCAGGCAATTATATGGAAAACTATGCAAAACGACAAAGTTTGGCGCCCAAAGAGCCGCGGAACCGCGGCACGAGCATGGCTCCCGCGGCGGTTCCGCGGCCATAAGATGACGTCACGCTTATCTTTTTGCACAGTAATGTTCCTATTTAATTTCCTAATGTTTTTGAGTATTTTTAAATTATACTCAAGTGTTGAGTTTTCTGGGTTGTATTGGGAGCTCATTGATTCGATCAGAAAGTTTAACTTCGTCTATGTGTTATTCCGGGTAATTTTTAGAACGTGTTAAAAAGTTTGAACGGATATCAATAACTCACTTTTTCCCCTGCCGGAAAATTTCCAAGTGTTGGATTTTTCCGTAGTTTAAGAACGTTCTAAGTCGTGCAAGTAATGCGATGGACCCTCTAGAAGACAACAAACCTTAACTCGATTATGTGACCGTCTTGAACTGCCTTTTGAACCTTAGGGTTTGGGGTTTGGGGCAGTACGGCGTGCCACATGTGAGGCGTTGGCTTGACCCTTCTACGGCTGGACCATTGGTACTGTGGCATGTCATGGATGTTTTTAAACTAATTTCAAGTGTTGAGAACTATTTGGGAAATCTTGGGTGCTTGTTTATTCGATCGGAAAGTTTAACATTGTCTATTTATCTGGAATGTGATACAATATTTGGAATCCACAAGTAGTTATGAGATAACTAATTTGAATGTTATAAACATAGCAGTTTAGTCTCAAATGATCGGTTGCCACGGAATTTTGATGCGATCAAAAGTCCGTCGCAATCACGTAGCATACGCGGATACTCGCCAGGTAAACTTAATAGAAAGCCATGCCCCATAGCCCCGACCAAGTGACTGTAGGAGAACTCCGTCGCCAAAAGCATCCGTTCGGGTGCTCACGGCAGCGGTGTTCCACCTCAGTGCACTTCGTCAACGGCATCCAGGGGTGCGGCCGTCTACTAAAGTTTGCGGCGAGCATTCGATCACATATCGGGAATCTTGTTGAATTGCCCGATTTGGTATTGAAAAGAGTTTTCGATAAAGAAACTAAAATGCGGAGTTTATAATTATTAGGCATGCGATGTCTAAGGAGGTTGCGGATTCCAACTGTTGTAGTTTTACACTTTCTTTTCTGTGACCGTAAGTGTAATATGTGATATCGCCGGTCTCGTTGCTATATGTCAACGGCAGTTGGGATGCGCATATTTACTTACGTTGATGACATGTGATGTTATGTGTTGCTGGATATGTTATATTGGATCGTCGTGTTTTTGAATAGCCGGGGGTTTTATGTGAGATGAGTGTTTTTTTTATTTTCATTCATGTAAAATTCATTGTATGTAATATTCTTTTATTGGGGCACTTCCGGGATGAAGATGATGTCACCATTTATATTATTTACTTTTCCGCATTAGGCAGACCCAAGGAGGGGAGCATAAGTAACCGAGTTCTAGGGTCCAGTGGGAGACCAACTCGAGGAGTCGAGTCCGGGTCTTCTAACTCTAGAATTGGAAGGGTTGATTGCCGCTCTCGTAGGGGTCTAGGGGTGTGGGTTTGGCTATTCATCGCGACCGTGGAATCCGTGTTTTATAGAGGCTCAAAATAAAACACGGACGTCCTAGTATATCCAATATTTCATATGTTTCTTCTGCTGCGATATCTGTGATGTGATCATTTGATATGTTGTGATAAATACTGTATATGGTAGATATGATATATTATATAGACGTTACTTATATTTTACACTCGCGCTAGCCCTGCCCCGCTCTGCCGTTAGTTACCTAACCTAACGGTGCATGAGGGGACATCGAGGCGAATACGGATGGCATAAGTGTACGTCGTATTTATCTGTGATGTTTAGTTGAATTAAATGATGGGACTTCATTAATCTGATTAATGAAAGAAAAGAAACCTAAAAGATGTTGTGGAATCGAATTTTCAAAAACAGGTAGCTACAGTTCTTACTTTGCATAGCGGTGTTCCTTGTAGAACATCCTGCACCTTATTCGATAAGGAAAGGTCCGAGATCCCTTCACCGGGAGTGACCCCTTTAGCAATGACTGGCAGATGCTACACCCCTCGGTTTTGTCTTTTGATTGCTTTTCTAGTTCTTGCTTTGCATAATGATATATATGATATATCCTGCACCTTATTCCATAAGGAAAGAGCCGAGATCCCTTCACCGGGGGTGACCTCTTTAGTGAAACTAGTAAAAGCCTCAAAAACACTCCATTTTAAAATCATTTGATTCTACAACGATATCAAGTTCATTACGCAATAGGTTTTCAGAAGAAAAAAAACCTGTCGTAGCCCTCCGTCATTTCAGATAAGTAGTAGTTAGTATCCGTGCTGCGTTTGTTGGCCTTTGTCAAGGCATAGTGTGCGGTAGCTGACTAGTGCTTATCTGCTTATGCATATGATGCAGATTGGGTTAGGGTAGTCGTACGACCTTGTTGGCCTTTGTCAAGGATCGTGCGGGTGGGTTTAATTCAATCAAGAAATGACGGGTTGAACTTGACTAGCATCCTATGGTTTGTTGGCCTTTGTCAAGGTCATAGGAGGTTAGGGGCAAAATTATCGGGAATTTCAAGTCTTGAAATTTGCAATGAGATTGCATACCTTCTATGAGATAGTTGGATCCCGATACCCACTGCAAGTAATTGTTACTCCTGGGAGAGTTTTACACATTACAATTAGCCGATCAAGTAGGTGTCTTGAAAGGTGTCAACGGGGTTACGACTTTGGGAAAACGAGGTTTACTTTAATTAGGTCCGTGCGAAAGCACGAAGAACCTCCTTCAAAGTACCGACACTGGCCTGGCTGAAAGATTGGCGAAGTTGTAAGGTGTAATTAATCCCAGCTAGTCTTTTCTTTTAGGGTTTGAAGGAAGATTTGATAAAAAAAACAGTGGGAGCCATCCTGATTAGATAAAATAATAACCAATCTAATCTTGCAAGAGCGCACGCAGAGTATTTTCTTTTCTCTCTCTCCAGGTAGCGACCATATCATGCCTTAATCAAGATAATAATATAGATGTATTAACCGAACCCGCTTGTTATACTGTGCTGGGGAACGTTGGTCCCTCTCCAACTTATAACTGTTATAAAACCGAGCAGGAAATAGGGGATTACCAGAATTCCCGTACCGCCCAAACGAAGAAAGTGCATGTTGATGCATCATCTTCGGGTGTGTTCATTACAGAGAACTGTTTCTCAGTATCCTTTACGTCCTGGATATGAGATACCGGATCAGGATCCCGCATATATAATCTGTTACATGGGCTACAGATAGGTAGAGAACTGAGAACGGGTGATAAGTTTCATGAGATAGAAAACGGTGCAAGTGTTGCAGCCAAGTCTGTTGGTCATTATCACCCTGTATTACCAGAATACATTGATTCTGAACGAATGTCATTAGATACCGAACCTGATATACAACATCATATCAGTCTCTTTATTAGTAAAGAAGGATATAATTTTGTATTGTTGGATAATGTTTTGAACATTTCCTATATCAAGAGTTGATCGGTTCAGGCACGTTATCTAAAGGCATTGACGTTCTAAATCAAACTACAGTTCTTAGTATACAGAACACACACAAGAGGAAGAGTTCAGAAATGAATGAATCCTTCTTGAGGCATTGTAGACTAGGTCATATCAATGCGACCCGACTGGCTGAAGTTACATATAGATGCATATTTAAATTAGTTTGAATTTACATCTTGTGATACTTGTCAGTCATGTCACTGAGATAAGATGACCATAGCTCTGTTTATAGGAAACAGAGAAAGAGTTAGTGAACTCTTGGGATGATACATGTTGATGTATGAAGGTCCCCTGTCTACACATGCCAAGACCGGTTCTTTGTAATTCATTACATTTTCTGATGATCTCTCAAGATTCAGACATATGTTCCTGTTGAAACACAAGTCCGAAACTTTTGAGATATTCACAGAATATAAGTTAACAAGTAGAGAACCAAAATGGGTATAAGTATTATGCCCTATGATGTGATCAAGGAGGAGAATACTTGAGTACGGAATTCCTGGATTATTCTAAAGGAGAATGAGATTCTCTCTCAGCATTACTCCTCCGTATACACCACATCACGTCGGTGTATCGGGGCGGAGCAATCACACCCTATGTGATAAGGTGTGCTCTATGATGAGTACTACTGAGTTACCTATTTCCTTTTGGGAGTTATGCACTGGAGAAGTTGCATACCTATTGAATAGGGTTCCGATCAAATCAGTTGCCTACCACTTCATATGAGATATGGAAAGGGAAAAGACCATATCTTAAGTTTGTTAAGATTTGGGGTTGTCCAGCCTGTGTCTAAAAGCACAATCCGGACAAGCTCGAGGCAAAGTCAGTTCTGTAAAAGTTTGTTGGATATCCCAAGCATTCGCAAGGGAATATCTTCTACCTAACCGAGGAACAAAAGATGTTTTGTTTCTCAACATGCCACCTTTGTGAAAGGGAATTTCTTGTGAAGAAATTAGTGGAGATGAGGTAGAACTGGAAGGAGTTTCAGCTATACAAACTGCAGCTGATGATTTGGTAGAACCAAGGAATTCAATAGTTTCTAACGAACCTCGGCCTCTCCGCCAATCTAGTAGGGTTCCTCACCCACCTGAGAGATACTTCGGTTTCTCTATGACAGTAGGAGCGAGGAATGCATCATGAGATGATGACCCAACTAGTTTGGAGCTGGCCATCAGGAGTGGGACTCTGTATGAATGGCTGGATGCTTAACGATCTGAGATGGAATCCTTATACACCAACAAAGTATGGACTTTGGTTGCTTTATCTGAAGAGTTATATCCCCATCAGGAGCAAGTATGTCTTGAGAAGATTACTTGGTGTACATGGAAAAGTTGAGAATTTCAAAGCTATGCTTAAGTCCATCCAAATCCTACTTGCCACGGCTACATACCATGACTACGACATCTGGCGGTTGGGTGTCATGACTGCTTTTCTAAATTATGTTTTAGAATAGAGAGTCTATAAGTATACAGTCAGAGGGCTTCATAGACAGTGGGAGCAGCGGAAACGTGTGCAAGATGTTTTATGTGATAAAGCAGGCATCGCGGAGTTGGAACATCTGTTTTGATGAGTTAGTCAAAGAGTTTGACATCATCAAAATGGTAGATGAACCTCGTATATACAAAAAGGTAGTAGAGAGTATGGTGGAGATCCTCGTAGAGTACGTGGATGACATACTCTTGATAGGGAAGGAGTTTCCTATGCTACGCTCTGTCAATCTCCGCTTATCATAATGATTCTCCACATAGGATCAAAGTGATACCTACTAAATCCTGGGTTTTGGATCTATGAGATAGATCTAATTGGATATTAGGATACTCACTAGCTGTAGTGAGATGGTACCAATTGATCCTGGGGAGAATCACAGGAAGGGTTCCAGGGTGATAAGGACGACTGAATGTCAGTCACAGGCATTGTCTTTACCCTCAGTAAAGGGACGGTATGTTGGAAGAGTTCCAAGATAGATACCGTGGCATACTAGACGATAAAGGCTGGATATATCGCTACCAAAGATGCTACCAAAGAGGCAGACTGGGTGTATATTAGTTCATGAGATGAACTTCGTTCCTACCATTGTGTGACAATGGAGTTGTGGCTTATGCCTAGGAACGCCCGTCCCATCAGTGATCCAGACATATTCTAATGCAATATCACCTGATCATGGAGATGGTTGATCTCCAGGGGATCGAGGTTAGGAGAGTAGACTCAGAGGAAAACACGGCGGATCCACTCACAAAGGCTTTTTCCTAGAGAGAGACTATTATGGGATGGTTGAGTATGAGATACTACAACCACTGTTATCAGATGGCCCTAGTGCAAGTGGGAGATTGTTAGTTATATGTATGCCCTAGAGGCCATTACTATACATGAGATGTATATTGTAGTGGATGCTTGGACATATATAGGGAGGACTTTCTTGCTCGACGTGATAGTATGCTATCTGGTTACTCTTTACCTTAACGTGTACACGGATTATCTCTCTGTTACATGTTGGTAAAGCCCTTAGGATGTGTACTTGACTACCTGGACTATGATGCGGATCATACTAGTGGGGACATGGTAGTCCATAAGTACATCCTTCAAGGTCCCTAGTCGTGGGTGTATCGAGACGGGGCATCGATATACCAGAGTAGACTAGCGTATACCTTCTCGACCCATGTAGATGGGCGATGGATGATCCTATATCCATTGGTGTTTGACATCAGAGATGATATACGGGTGCTCAGTGGAGACTGGGTACACTGGACGGACTCGCCGAGAACTCTCAGATGGTATTATACCTTACGTCAGATGGCAGTTCTCTGGTGACACTGGTACAGGTTAGTCTGTAGACCCGAGATCGTCATAGAGTCTTGTGTGATTCCCACTGTGCTTTGATTTCCACCTTACCACGTCCAAGAGGGCGTGCAAAACGGTGGTTTTTGGGTACACTCCCGAGTCACATGGAGGCAATGAGCGATAGGAGGGGTTTCGTCTCTCCCGGTATTGGGGGTTGATGTTGCGCTATGCTCAATTGGCCATAACAGGGAAGTCCCTGGCCAGGGCTAGTTTAGAGGTTTACTGGTAAGTGTTACCAGTAGTTTCTCAACCCGTTATGAGCCTCGCATCGGCATGACTTATCAGTTATTGGGGTCTGACGTTTACCACCCCTAGACTTGATATGCGACATATCAGACGAGGAGACCGGACTGTACGGTAGTGTCACTGTCAGGCTTTTTGCAGGAGTTAGAGCGGGCTTGCTTGCTGATCTTCTGATCGCTTAATATCTGGGTAGCCGTTACGTCCAGCTAGTACCGCTGACGGATTGTGGGTGCTTGATATGATCATCACCTACTGCCGGCGTATTGACGAGTCTTTAGAGTCCTACATAGAGGTTTTACTGGCTCAGGCAAAACGAAATAGGAGCGCATATCTGATATGTGCAGGACCGAGAATAATGCATGTATGAGATACCGTATTCTATTCTCGCGGCTATTGTATCGGCCGGTTATATGTGATATAGCCGGGTTATCGAATCAAGTGTTGATTCGATAAGTTGGTACATTTTGTGTTAGTCGGTTATATGTGATATATCCGGATTATTAAGTCAAGTGTTGATTTAACAATTTAGTGTATAATTGTATATGTGATATACTAATTTACATTAACTAACATTGGTTCACTTAAGCATTTGTTTTTCTCACTTGTGCACAACTTAATATATATGTGATATATATTTATTTGTGTTCATTTTGTATCATGGTTGTTGATACAACTATCATGGGTGTATAAGACTTATACCATACTAATTATAGTGTTAGGTTTTTATATTTAAAGTAATTCTAAAATTAATGGATAATGAGCTCACATACATTTAGTCCACTAGTTTTGTTTTACTTAAGATATTAATTAACCTAACCACTATAATTAGCCATGGTTATGTCTCTACATGAGTTAGTATATGATACCCACTCACCCATGGTTAGCACTCTCTCTCTTTAGTTAGTTTTCATTCTCATTTTGAGCTCATCTTCTTCCTCCTTCAAATTCTTTCTAGGGTTTGATAAAGAGAGAGAAACATTGTGAGAAAAGAAATTCTAAAGTGTACCCATTTCCTATTTCATCATCCTCTACTAGACTAGCACTTTAGTTTAGAGTGTTTGCTTCACTAATTCTCTAGTTAGTGAAGTAAAAGCTTGAGTTCGTATTCCCTCGACGTAGATCATCTTCGGCCTCGAAGACATCAAGCAAAACCGGTGCCCTCTTCTCATGGAGCCGTCTGAGAGTCCGGGAGTTCGATGATCACAGTGAATGGACTACAACAAGGAGCTTTAGAAGTGAAGGAACGGTCTACAAAGGTTGTATTTCGTATTCACTTAGTGATAATTGTTATTTACTTGCATGTGTTACCCTAATTATCTAGTAAAGATCTTGTTTAGGGTTATTCGGCACGGCTAAAATTTTAATCGGGCATGGTTGATACCTTGTAGAACCTTATTAGAGTGCCTAGTAACCCTACAGCTATATTGCATATAACCGACTAATATAACATGTACAATTTCATCGAATCAACACTTGATCCGATGACCCGGCTATATCACATATACCCGGCCGATATCATATATCGCGAGAACAAAATACGGTATCTCATATCGTATTATTCTCAGTCCCACACATATCACATATGTGCTCCTACTCCGTTTTGCCTAAGCCAGGAAACCTCTGTGTAGGACTCTAAAGAATCGTCAATACGCCGGCAGTAGGTGATGATCATATCAAACACCCACAAGCTGCAAGCGGTCAGCTAAACGTAACAGCTACCCAGGTATTGAGCGATCAGAAGATCAATAAGCAAGCCTGTACATTCTTCTGTGAATCCAATCAGTAACACTACCGTACAGTCTGGTCTCTTCGTCTGATATGTTGCATATCAAGTCTAGGGGTGGTAAACGTCAGACCCCAGTAACCGATAAGTCGTGTCAATGTTAGGCTCATAACAGGTCGAGAAACTACTGATAACTCTTACCATTAGCACTCCATATCAGCCCTGGCCAGGGACTTCCAGTTATAGCCAATCGAACACTGCGCAACATCAACTCCCTATACCGGGAGAGAAGAAATCCCTCCTATCGCTCATTGCCTCCATGTGATTTGAGACTGTACCCAAAAGCCACCGTTTTGCACGCCCTCTTGGACGTGGTAAGGTGGAAATCAAAGCACAGTGGGAATCACACAAGACTCTATGACGATCTCGGGTCTACAGACTAACCTGTACCAGTGTCACCGGAGAACTGCTATCTGACGATAGGTATAATACCATCTTGGAGTTCTCGGCGAGTCCGTTCAGTGTACCCATTCTACATTGAGCACCCGTACACCATCTTTTTTGTCAAACACCGATGGATATGGGATCATCCATCGCCCATCATATGGGTCAAGATGCGTATACGCTAGTCTACTCTGGTGTATCGATGCCCTGTATCGATACACCCTCAACTAGGAACAGTTATAGGATGTACTCGTTGACTACCCTGGCCCCACTAGTATGATCTCATCATAGTCCCAGTAGTCAAGTACATATCCCAAGGGCTTTATCAACATGTGAGAGCAAGACAGTAAACTAATACAAATCAACATGTTAAGATAAACTGAAACCAAATAGCATACTATCATGTCGAGCAAGAAAGTCCTATCTATATATATCCAAGCATCCACTATAATATACATCATATGTACAACAATGGCCTCTACGGCATATATATAACTAACAATCTCACACTTGCACTAAGGCCAGCTGTTGTAGTATCTCATACCAAACATCCCGAAGAGTCTCTCAAATTGTATCTGGGGAATGGCCTTCGTGAGTGGATCCGCAGTGTTGTCCTTCGTGTCAACTCTCCCGACCTCGATCTCGCGGCGATCAACTATCTCCCGGATCAGGTGATACCACCTCAGAATACGTCTGGACTTCTGATGGGACCTGGGTTCCTTGGACAAAGCCACAGCTCCATTATTATCACAATACAAAGGTATTGGATGCTCAATGGACGGAACCACACCAAGTTCAGTGATGAACTTCTTCATCTAGACAGCTCTTTGGCAGCATCGTTGGCAGCGATGTATTCAGCCTCCATCGTCAAGTCTGCCACGGTTTCTTTCTTGGAACTCTTCCAACAAACCGCCCCTCCATTTAGGGTAAAGACAAATCCCGAATGCGACTTAGAGTCGTCCTTATCACTTTGGAAGCTTGAATCGGTAAAGGACTCCACCTGGAGTTCTCCGTTACCATACACCAAGAACATCTGTTTAGACCTTCTCAAGTACTTGAGAATGTTCTTCACAGCTGTCCAGTGACTCTCTCCTGGATCTGCTTGATACCTACTCACTACACTTAGTGAGTATGCTACATCGGGTCTGGTACATAGCATCGCATACATGATAGAGCCTACTGCCGAAGCATAGGGTATCTTTTGCATGCGAGCTCTCTCCAAATCAGTCTTGGGAGACATCTCTTTGGGGAGAGTGAGTCCAGAGATCATGGGTTGGTTCCCACGCTTGGATTCTTCCATACTAAACCTCTTTAGTATGGTGTCAATGTACCTGGATTGGGACAATCCCAGTATCCGTTTAGATCTATCTCTATAGATCTTGATTCCCAAAATGCAGGTGGCATCACCTAGATCTTTCATTGAGAATCGATGTGATAAGAAGAGCTTGACCGAGTGCAGTATAGGAACATCATTTCCTATCAAAAGTATGCCATCCACGTACGATACGAGGAAGACGACCTTACTCTCTGCAACCTTCTTGTATATACAAGGTTCATCTGCGTTCTTAATGAAGCCAAACTCTTTAACTACAACATCAAGACAGTTGTTCCAACTCCGCGATGCCTGCTTTAACCCGTAGATGGATTTAAGCAGCTTGCATACCTTTACGTTGCTCCCACTATCTACGAAGCCCTCTGGCTGAGTCATGTACACGCACTCCTCTAAATCACCATTTAGAAAGGCGGTCTTAACATCCATTTGCCAGATTTCGTAGTCATGGTATGCAGCAATGGCAAGTAAGATCCGGATGGACTTAAGCATAGCCACTGGAGAAAAGGTTTCGTTATAATCCACAACTGGTCGTTGATGAAAACCCTTTGCAACTAGTCTAGCTGTGTAAGTCTCAACTTTTCCATCTACACCAAGTTTCTTCTTAAAGTTCCACCTGCTCTCAATGGGTTTTACCACTTCAGTAGCAACTTCCAAAGTCCATACTCTGTTGGTGTACATGGATTCCATCTCAGATCGCATTGCATCTAACCATTTCACAGAGTCCCCACTCGTGATGGCCTGCTCGAAGCTAGTTGGGTCATCATCTTCCATGATGCAATCCTCGCTTCCACCATCTACAAGAAGACCATAGTATCTCTCAGGTGGATAAGGAACCCTACTAGATCGGTGGAGAAGCTGAGGTTCGTTGGAAACTACTGAATCATCTGGTTCCACTAAATCTTCAGTTGTAGTTTGTGGTGCTGGAACTTCTTCCAGCTCTACCGCTTCGCCACTAATTTCTTTTACAAAAAATTCCTTTTCTAAAAAGGTGGCGTATTGAGAAAGAAACACTTTTTGTTCCTCGGCGTGGTAGAAAATATACCCTTGGAAATTCTTAGGATATCCCACAAACTTGCAAAGAACTGATCGTGCCTCGAGTTTTTCCGGATTTTGCCTTTTGACATAGGCAGGACAACCCCATATCTTAACTCGTTTAAGATATGCTCCCTTCCCACTCCATATCTCATATGGTGTGGTAGGTATATATTTAGACGGAACTTGATTCAATAAGTATGCTGCTGTCTCAAGCGCATGACCCCAAAAGAAAATAGGTAACTCGGCGGTGCTCATCATAGAGCGTACCATATCTAATAGGGTGCGATTCCTCCGCTCGGATACACCGTTGTGCTGTGGTGTATAGGGAGGAGTAAGCTGAGAGAGAATCACATTCTCTTTTAGATAGTCCAGAAAATCATTGCTCAAGTATTCTCCTCCTCGATCAAATCATAGGATCTTAATACTTTTGCCCGTTTGGTTCTCTACTTTGTTCTTATATTCTCTGAATTTCTCAAAAGCTTCAGACTTGTGTTTCAATAGAAACACATGTCCGTATCTTGAGAGATCGTCAGTGAATGTAATGAAGTAGGAAGATCCGTTCCTGGCATGTGTAGACATGGGACCGCATACATCACTATGTATCAGTCCCAAGAGTTCTGTAACTCTTTCTCTGTGTCCGCTAAACGGAGTTTTGGTCATTTTGCCTTTGAGACATGACTGGAAAGTGTCATAAGATGAAAATTCGAACGGATTCAAATATCCATCCTTATGTAACTTAGCTAGCCGTGTCGCATTGATATGACCTAGTCTACAATACCATAAGAAGGATTCGTTTATTTCTGAACTCTTCCTCTTGTGTGTGTTTTGTACATTAAGTACTGTAGTTTGGTTGAGAACGTATATGCCATTATTTAACGATACTAATCCAATCAACTTTTGATTCAGGAATATATTCATAACATTATCCAGTACTACAAAATTATATCATTCTTTGCTCAATAAAGAAACTGATATATGATTGCATATCAGGGTCGGAATGTAATAGTATTCGTTTAGAACCAATGTATTACCATTTGGCAACACAAGGTGATATTCGCCAACTGCTTTGGCTGCAACATTTGCACCATTCCCTACTCTTACGGAATGATCACCCTCTCCCAATTCCCTACCTTTCCGTAGACCATGCAACATATTACATATATGGGATCCTGATCCGGTATCTAATACCCAGGACATAGAGTGAACTGAGAAACAGTTCTCGACAACAAACACACCAGAAGAAGACGCATCGGTATGCTTATTCTTCGTTTGGGCGGCATGAGAATCCGGATATTCTCCTAATTCCTGCTTGGACTTATAACAATTATAAGTTGGAGCGGGACCAACGTTCCCCTACTCAGTATAATAAGCGGGTTCAGTCAATACATCCATATTATTATCTTGATTAAGGCCTGCTATGGTCGCTACCTGGAGAGAGAGAGAAGAAAACACTTTAGCGTATGCTCTTGCAAGATTAGATTGGTTATTATCTTATCTAATCAGGATGGCTCCCTCTATTTTCATCAAATCTTCCTTCAAACCCTAAAAGGTAAAACTAGCCGGGATTAATTACACTTTACAAGTTCGCCAATCGTTCGGCCAGGCTAGTGTTGGTACTTTGAGGGAGGTTCCCCGTGCTTTCGCACGGACCTAATTAAAATAAACCTCGTTTTCCCAGAGGCATAACCTTGTTAACACCTTTCTAGACACCTACTTGATCAGCTAATTGTTATGTGTAAAACTCTCCCAAGAGTAACTCTTACTAGTAGTGGGTATCGGGATCCAACTATCTCATAGGAGGTATGCAATCTCATTGCAAATTTCAACACTTGAAATTCCCGATAATGCTTTTGCCCCTAGCAACTTATGACCTTAACATAGTCAACAAATCATAATTGCTAGCCAAGTTCAACCCGTCATTTCCCGATTGAATTAAACCCACCTGCACGACCCTTAACATAGTCAACAAAGTCGTACAACTACCCTAATCCAATCACATCTCATGTTTTAGCAGATAAGCACTAATTAGCTACCGCACACTACGCCTTAACATAGTCAACAAATGTAGCACGAATACTAAGTAGTATTCATCTGAAATGACGGAGGGCTACGCAGGTTTTTATGAAAACCATGAGCGTAATGAACTTGATATCGTTGTAGAAACAAGTGATTTTGAAAATGAGTGTTTTTGAGGCTTTTCTAGTTTCGCTAAAGAGGTCACTCCCGGTGAAGGAATCTCGGCTCTTTCCTTATCGAATAAGGTGCAGGATATTTCATAAATACCGCGGTGCAAAGCAAGAACTATATAAGCAATCAAAAACTAAACCGTGAGTTTGTAGCATCTGCCAGTTTTGCTAAAGAGGTCACTCCCGGTGAAGGGATCTCGGCTCTTTCCTCATCGAATAAGGTGCAAGGTATATCGCATATAACACTATGCAAAGCAAAAACTGTAGCTACCCTTTTTGAAAATTTGATTCTACAACTTCTTTTAGGTTTCTTTTCTTTTATTAATCTCATTAATAAATCCCATCATTTATGCTTCCTAAGCATCACAGAAGAAACGAAAATACAACGTACGCTTATGCCATCCGCATTCGCCACAATATTCCGTTATGCACCGTTAGGTTACTTAACTAACGGCATACCGGGATGGGACTAGCGCGGGTGTAAAACATAAGTAACGTTTATTATATATCATATATATAATAATAAAGTATTCGTCTCACGCATATAATATGATCACATCACAGTATATCAGCAGCAGAAGAAACATATGAAATATTGGATATGCTAGGAGGTCCGTGTTTTATTTCGAGCCTGTATAAAACACGGATTCCACGGTCGCGATGAATAGACAAACCCACATCCCTAGACCCCTACGAGAGCGGCAAGTAACTCTGCCAATTCTAGGGTTAGGAGACCCGGTCTCGACTCCTCGAGATGGCCTCCCACTGGACCCTAAAACCCGGTTACTTGTGCTTCCCTCCTTGGGTCTATCCTAATACGGAAAAGTAAATAATATACAGTGGTGATATCATCCTCAACCCGGAAGTGCCCCAATAAAAGAATATTACATACAATTAATTTTACATGAATGAAAATAAAAACCCTCATCTCACATAAAACCCCCGGCTATTCAGAACACGACAATCCAATATAACATATCACAGCAACACATAATATCTCATATCATCAACGTAAGCAAGTATGCATATCCCGATTGTCGTTGATGTATAGCAACGAAGCCGGCAATACCCCACATACTACGCTTACGGTCGCAGAAAAGAAAAGTGAAAAACTACAACATTTGGAATCCATCATCTTAGACATCGTAAACCCGAAATATCATATATTACGGATTTCATGCCTAACTATATGAATTCCACATATTATATCACATTCACATAATATCAAGACGATGTTTAGCGTTTCGATCGAATCAACATACACTCACAAATTACCCCCGTGAGCTCAACACTTGAGCAAAGTCAAAACACTCAAAAACCGTGCCACGGTGTCTATGGTCCAGCCATAGAAGGAGTTAACCAACGCCTCACCTATGACACCACAGAACTACGGCAAACCCGAAGGTTCGAACATAGTTCCGTAGGCATTGAATCGAGTTAAGGTTATTATAGTCTTCTAGGGGGTCCATAGGGGTACTTGCACGATTTTATGAATATAATCAACTTCGGAAAATTACAACACTTGGAAATTTCAGCGGGGTACAAAATGTGGTGTGCGAAGTTCGATCAAACGGCTAAAAATAGTCAAGATTACCAATACAGTGTTAAATTATACGACTACGAAACACTACGAATTAGTCCCAGGTCAAACTAATCATCACATGAAAATTGGGCTAAATAAACAATACTAGGACAACCAAAATGGAGACACCGGAGCATAGGAGGAATACGGGGGCCAGAGGAGGTGAAGGGGCCGGCCAGGCCGGAAATTTGCCCTTGGTGCTCGGCCAAAAATCAAGGACCCCCCCCCCCCCCGTATTTCACCCATGTTCATTTAATGGCCCATAGATCATTCTGCACCTGTTTGAAAATTTTTAAAGGACTTTTTTGAAAATTTACAGAGAGCAAAATGGGGTTTTCATAATACTGTATTTCGGAGTCGATTTCGTTTTCGTAATTGTTTTAACACCGTATCTAGAATTCTAGTTTGGCTCTGATACCACTGTTGGGCTTCCCTTGCACCTAGTGTAGGGTTTGGCAGCATCACTCATGCCACTTTAAATTTTAGAGAGGTGCAAAGCAAGCAAACTATAAATCTTTACTAGAATTTCTAGGGTAACAAGTTTGTATCACATACAAAGAACTAAAGAGATTAGGATTACAACCTTTGTAGTCCGTTCCTTCGCTTCATAAGCTCCGTGTTAAGGTCCCTTCGCTGCGATCATCAAGAACTCCGACTCTCATGAGGCTCCAAGAGGTGAATGATGCATCTTGGTTGAAGTCTTCTTGATCTAAGATGATCTACCTTGAAGAATGTCTAACCCAAGCTTACACTTCACCAATGAAGTAATTAGAGAAGTGAACACCCTAATCTAAGTGGTTAGAATAGATGAGAATGATGAAGTAGGAATTTTGCTCTCTTTTGTTTTCAATTTCTCACCATTTATCTGTAGGGTTACTAGGCACTCTAATAAGGTTCTACAAGGCATCAACCATGCCCGATTAAAATTTTAGCCGTGCCGAATAACCCTAAACAAGATCTTTGCTAGATAATTAGGGTTTCACATGCAAGTAAATATCATTTACCACTAAGTGAATACGAAATACAACCTTTGTAGATCGGTCCTTCACTTCATAAGCTCCTTGTAGTAGTCCCTTCGCTGCGATCATCGTGCTCCCGGACTCTCGGACAGCTCGATGAGAAGATAGCAACGGTATTGCTTGAAGTCTTCGAGGCCGAAGATGATCTACGTCGAGAGAATACGAACTCAAGCTTCTACTTCACTAACTAGAGAATTAGTGAAGCAAACACCCTAAACTAAAGTGCTAGTCTAGTAAAGGATGATGAAATAGGAAATGGGTACACTTTAGAATTTCTTTTCTCACTATATTTCTCTCTCTTTATCAAACCCTAGCAAGTATTTGAAGGAGGAAGAAGATGAGCTCAAAAATGAGAATGAAAAACTAATCAAGAGAGAGAGCTAACCATGGGTGAGTGGGTATCATATACTAACTCATGTAGAGACATAACCATGGCTAATTATAGTGGTTAGGTTTATAAATATCCTAAGTAAAACAAAACTAGTGGACTTCGGTCAATGCACTCACAAGCTTCATGAAGCTTCATGCACTTGAACAATTATCCACTAATTTTGTATTTACTTTGTATAGTAAAACCCCACCAATATAATTATAATGGTATATGTCCCATACACCCATGTATAGTGTATCAACAACCATGATACAAAATGAACACAAATAAATATATATCACATAAATATTAAGTTGTGCACAAGTGAGAAAAACAAATGCTTAAGTGAACCAATGTTAGTTAATGTAAATTAGTATATCTAATATACAATTATACACTAAATTATTAAATCAACACTTGACTTAATAATCCAGTTATATCTCATATAACCGACTAACATCCAATGTATCGACTTATTGAATCAACCCTTGATTCGATAACCTGGTTATATCACATATAACCGATCGATACAAACATCGCGAGAATTGAATACGGTATCACATACTCACATTATTCTCGGTCCTGCACATATCACATATGCGCTCCTATTTCGTTTTGCCTGAGCCAGTAAAACCTCTATGTAGGACTCTAAAGACTCGTCAATACGCCGGCAGTAGGTAATGATCATATCAAGCACCCACAAGCCGTCAGCGGTACTAGCTGGACGTAACGGCTACCCAGGTATTGAGCGATCAGAAGATCAGCAAGCAAGCCCGCTCCAACTCCTGCAAAAAGCCTGACAGTGACACTACCATACAGTCCGGTCTCCTCGTCTAATATGTCGCATATCATGTCTAGGGGTGGTAAACGTCAGACCCCAATAACCAATAAGTCGTGCCGATATGAGGCTCATAACTGGTCGAGAAACTACTGGTAACCAGTAAATCTCTAAACCAGCCCTGGCTAGGGACTTCCCTGTTATGGCCAATCGAGCACAGCGCAATATCAACCCCCAATACCGGGAGAGACGAAACCCCTCCTATCGCTCATTGCCTCCATGCGACTCGGGACTGTACCTAAAAACCACCGTTTTGCATGCCCTCTTGGACGTGGTAAGGTGGAAATCAAAGCACAGTGGGAATCACACAAGACTCTGTTAGTTCCACGTTACCCATCCCGGTCCTTCGGGGAGGCGGAATAGGTAAAACGAAAATTTTCCCTAGCTAGGTAACATGGACCGTTTCATGAAGGATCGTTGCTAAACAAAAACTAACAAATATTCTACAAGTTCTAACTACTATGTAGAACGGCTATACCTTGGTCTTGAACTCCTTCTCTTCTTGTTGTGGTTCTTCCTCTTTCTTGTTCCTCGTAGTCGCTTGAACGGATCCTCCTTGTCGTCTCCTCTTCGCCATAGATGGATCCACCCGAGGGTCTCGAAATTGGGCTCCTATCTCAACCTAGAGATGACTAAGGTGTTTGGTTTGCTAAACCTAATACCTTAGATTGGGTAGAGAAAAGTGATGGTGGTTTTGTCTCAAAGGTTCATGATTTCCAACTCATGGAACGCTTGAACCTTGAGAGAGGAAGAGGAAGAGGGAGAGCTTTCTTTTTAGGAGAGAGAAAGAGAATAATCCAACCCTTCTCACAAAAGTGAGAATAATGATAATAATAATAATAATAATAATTGAGTATATGGTGATGGTTAGTTTCAATGACCATTATCATTTCATGCTATTATTGCTTTTGCAAACAACAAGCAAGCAAAAGTCATACTCATGAAATGATAGCCATGAAATGATGATGGTCAACAAGTCCAAAATGGTCAACCAGTCAACAAAGTCAACAAAAGTCAAACTTTCAACTCAACCATGGCACAATAATACTTAATTAATATTATTAATCATATATCATATTCTCATTAGGGTTTAAAGAAAAGTCAATGGTCAACAAGTCAACCAAAGCCAAATGGCCAACAACCCTAATGAGAATCCTCTGCCTCTATCAACTGTGCATACACACCCGCATCCATGCTCCAAGGAACACGAATACACTGAGACAAAACCAATCCCAAAACAGTTACTAGGATCCAGCTTAAACCAAAACCCGCTAGTAACTACTGTCCGGACACCAAACGTGCACAAGTGCGCGGATGTGAACGAACCCCATCGCAAAACCATGCAACCTCTACTCTGTTTTGCCCAAAGGCGAGTAACCCTCTGTGTGGGACTCTAAAGGCTTGACACTACGCTGGCAGTGGGTTTAACCACAGGCCGCAAGCGGTACTAGCTGTACGTAACGGTCCCTAGGTAGATGCCGATAAGAAGACTGATGAGGTGAACCCATCGAACTCCTACTGAGCCTGAATGTGACAATCTCCGTACAGTCCGGTCTGTTCATCTGAGAATATCGCATGGCGGGCCTAGGGGGCGGTAAACGTAAGTCCCCTAATAGCGGTACAAGTCGTGTCGGAGTGTAGCCCAAAACACCCTGAGAATCTACTGGAAAACCTACCAGCAATTCTCGCTTGCCCTGACCAGGGACTTTGTATAATGGCTCTCCTAGACACAGCGCGATATCAACCCCCAATACCGGGAGAGACGAATCCTGTCTAACCGTCACTGCCTCCAAGTGCTTCGGGACTGCACCCAACTACTACCTGTTTGCACGACTCAGTAGAGCCGTGGTAGGGTAGTAATCTAAGAACAGTGGGAACACACTCGAGGCGAAGTGACAGTGTTAAGTCAGCGGACTAAGCTGTACTCATGTCACCTTGGAACTGTTAACTGACGATAGGTATAATACCAACCAACAGTTCCCGATGAGTCCTGTCTAGTGTACTCGTAACCTAACGAGCACCTGCATACTATCTCCAGTACGACGTACTGATGGCTGTGGGACAGACCATCTCCCCTGCTGGGAAGAAAAGCATATTCACCAGTCTACTCTGGAGTATCGATGCCCTGTCTCGATAATCCTACGACTAGGGACCAAAATAAGGATGTGCTTATAGACTACCCAGCCCCCACTAGTGTGATCGCCATCACAACGCCGGTAGTCAAGCAAAAATCCTAAGGGCTCTACCAATATGTTTTTAGCGATATGTTAAAAGAAACATATACACATATTAAGATAGAAACAAACCAAGTAGCATACTACTATATCGAGCAAGACTGTCGTAAAACCAAATATATATCCCAAGCCTCCAAAATGTATTATACAAACCGGTACTATACAATAATGGCCTCTAGGGCATACATATCTAACAGACTCTATGACGATCTAGGGTCTACAGACTAACCTGCACCAGTGTCACCAGAGAACTGCCATCTGACGTGAGGTATAATACCATCTGGGAGTTCTCGGCGAGTCCGTCCAGTGTACCTAGTCTCCACTGAGCACCCGTATATCATCTCTGATGTCAAACACCAATGGATATGGGATCATCCATCGCCTATCTATATGGGTCGAGAAGCTATACGCTAGTCTACTCTGGTATATCGATGCCCCGTCTCGATACACCCACGACCAGAGACCTTGAAGGATGTACTTATGGACTACCATGTCCCCACTAGTATGATCCACATCATAGTCCAGGTAGTCAAGTACACATCGTAAGGGCTTTACCAACATGTAACAGAGAGACAATCAGTGTACACGTTAAGGTAAAGAGTAACCAGATAGCATACTATCATGTCGAGCAAGAAAGTTCTCCCTATATATGTCCACGCATCCACTACAATATACATCTCATGTATAGTAATGGCCTCTAGGGCATACATATAACTAACATTATCATCACAAATGAAAATGCGAGTGAAGCTTTTCTTTTTGAAGCAAGAAGAAGAAGAAGTAAAAGCTTTTGTGATTAATAATGAATTATTGTTGTGGTTACAATTGCAACCATGAGTTAAGAATGAGAGTCTTAACTCTTGTAGAGAATAAACCATAGGTTAAGGGTTTGGGTTGGGTTAAAGAATATCTACACAAAATATCAAAGCTAGATGACAAAAGTCAAAGCTTCATGAAGCTTCATGAAAGCTTCATCTAAAAGCTAACCCTAATCCAAACCCTAACTTGGTTTAAACTCAACAACCATGTTGCATTTGTAACCCTAACATGTTACAATATTATATATCACATATACAATATATTTTGTAACAAAAGAAAATAATACAATTAACATATATCGCATATCTATCAATGTATTATCCGGTGAGAAAATGAATCAATAAAGCGAGCTTATATTAGTTAACGTAATATAATATATCACATATATAATTATACATTAAATTATCGAATCAACACTTGATCCGACAATCCGGCTATATTGCATATAACCGACTAATATAACATGTACAATTTCATCGAATCAACACTTGATCCGATGACCCGGCTATATCACATATACCCGGCCGATATCATATATCGCGAGAATAGAATACGGTATCTCATATCGTATTATTCTCGGTCTTGCACAAATCACATATGTGCTCCTACTCCGTTTTGCCTGAGCCAGGGAACCTCTGTGTAGGACTCTAAAGAATCGTCAATACGCCGACAGTAGGTGATGATCATATCAAACATCCACAAGCTGCAAGCGGTCTGCAAAACGTAACAGCCACCCAGGTATTGAGCGATCAGAAGATCAACAATGTAACACCGGTGGAGTTGGGCTGAATACCACTTACCCCGTGAGAAGTGAGATGTTATCCAGTATCAAGGTGGGGATGTAACCGATACGGATGCACACGGGGATCCACCAGAACAATGGGGAGTATCGAATTCCATTCCGAAAGAGGGCACGATCTGAACTATAAATGGAATGATACCACTCTTATAACACAGAGGCGCCTTTTGGATGAATCGGAACTCCGGAGTTTGAAAAACTTCGTAGTTAAGCGTGCTTGAGCCAGAGAAATTCTAGGATGGGTGACCTTCTGGGAAGTAGCCCCAGGTTCATTCAAAAGGACAAAACCGTGCGGTTTCGGCCAGAGCGGACAATACCATCTGTGTTTGGGGATGGGTCGTGACAAATATGGTATCAGAGCCGGTCCCTCAAAAGTAGGTTTATGGTTCGAGGATGAACCATTGCTCTAAGTGGGGGGGAATGTAATACCCAGGTGGAGTTGGGGCTGAATACTACCTACCCCGTGAGAAGTGAGATGTTATCCGGTATCAAGGTGGGGATGTAACCGATACGGATGCACACGGGGACCCACCAGAACAATGGGGAGTATCGAATTCCATTCCGAAAGAGAGCATGATCTGAACTATAAATGGAATGATACCACTCTTATAACACAGAGGCGCCTTTTGGATGAATCGGAACTCCGGAGTTTGAAAAACTTCGTAGTTAAACGTGCTTGAGCCAGAGAAATTCTGGGATGGGTGACCTTCTGGGAAGTAGCCCCGGGTTCATCCAAAAGGACAAAACCGTGTGGTTTCGGCCAGAGCGGACAATACTATCTGTGTTTGGGGGTGGGTCGTGACAAACAAGCAAGCATGTACATTCTCCTGTGAATCCAATCAGTAACACTACCGTACAGTCCGGTCTCTTCGTCTGATATGTCGCATATCAAGTCTAGGGGTGGTAAACGTCAGACCCCAGTAACCGATAAGTCGTGTCGATGTGAGGCTCATAACGGGTCGAGAAACTACTGATAACTCTTACCAGTAGCACTCCATATCAGCCCTGGCCAGGGACTTCCAGTTATAGCCAATCGAACACTGCGCAACATCAACTCCCTATACCGGGAGAGACGAAACCCCTCCTATCGCTCATTGCCTCCATGTGATTCGGGACTGTACCCAAAAGCCACCGTTTTGCACGCCCTCTTGGACATGGTAAGGTGGAAATAAAAGCACAGTGGGAATCACACAAGACTCTATGACGATCTCGGGTCTACAAACTAACATGTACCATTGTCACCGGAGAACTGCTATCTGACGATAGGTATAATACCATCTAGGAGTTCTCGGCGAGTCCGTTCAGTGTACCCAGTCTACACTGAGCACCCATATACCATCTTTGATGTCAAACACCGATGGATATGGGATCATCCATCGCCCATCATATGGGTCAAGATGCGTATACGCTAGTCTATTCTGGTGTATCGATGCCCTGTCTCGATACACCCTCGACTAGGAACAGTTATAGGATGTACTCGTTGACTACCCGGGCCCTACTAGTATGATCTCATCATAGTCCCAGTAGTCAAGTACATATCCCAAGGGCTTTATCAACATGTGAGAGAAAGACAGTAAACCAATACAAGTCAACATGTTAAGACAAAGTGAAACCAAATAGCATACTATCATGTCGAGCAAGAAAGTCCTCTATATATATATATCCAAGCATCCACTATAATATACATCATATGTACAACAATGGCCTCTATGGCATATATATAACTAACACCATGTACACCTGCTTGCCGGCTCACACACATCATCATCGGTAATTGCCATGCCACGTACACTTTAGCGAATATTAATTCATTGATATCGCTTGTTAGCTGATAGTTCTGATATATCATTTTTGTGATAGCTTAGACATTGCATTTATTATCGTGATATTTCATGCATATTTAATTATACATTGTCATACATTATTATTATTAGGGCCAGTCCGGTTTGCCGGAGCCCAATATTTTGAAATTCATTGTTTATTTACTCTTGAGTTTGATATTTCGGATTTCCATGAGATTTATGGATTTGGAGAAACCGCAAGGATTTATAAACTTATTATCATTTTAAAATGAAAGTTGCGGTTTTCTTATGATATGATTTGAGAGGAGTCCATGAGTTTTCTCGGCTCTTGAGCGATATGATACACCCGATTCGAGGAGGAGGAAGAACCGTCTGTGGGTGCATGGGGACCCGGTGCGGTACCCCGGGGCGAGAAGGTCGCAGATGATGGCGTTGACCCTGGTAGGGGGCACTACCGACCGGTGACTTCATTGTGACTCGTCGGATATCCAGAGGATACCGATCGAAGTTTGGGCCAGTCCGGATAGCCGGAGCCCAGGGGCCAGTCCGGATAGCCGGAGCCCTAGATATTGAGACAGCGAGATATATTTATATTTTGTGTCGATACTAGACACTGTTTTATGTTGATTTCATTGATGATATCTCGATTTTATATACATAAATCTCACTGAGATATGAAAACAGTTTCTCATTTACATGTATTCTGTTTTCATGCATTCATACCTCATATTTATGATTTGTTACTACCTGAGGCACTGACACGAGCACTTGGTATTACACTTTTGTATAGATGTTTACCCTTGCCACCTTATCATGCTTCAGACCTTATCATATTGAGGATATATTTTTACTGATCGTATTGACCTAGGATTGAGTCATACATATGATTTCTGCTCTGTGATGTTTTCTACTCACGAGTTGGCAACTCACCCCCGTTGTGCCACAGTTTCTTGCAGGTTTTGCCGTACAGGATTTCTTGGCGGCTTTGCTGGCACACTGCTTCCTTCCGGATGATTGTCTTGTTAGGTAGGTTCACTTGCATCCTGACCACCATTGTACCTTTTATTATATTTCAGTTGTATCTAGTAAACTCCATCAACCAAACTTGTATTTTTATTTCAGACTTAGAGACCAGTTGTATATCATTTCGACCTTAGAGTTGTGCGTTGTATTATTATGGTTTTCATGTTGTTTTTGAGTTTCCTTTTGAGTTTTGATCCTCGCCCTTCGGCGTTGTATAATATATTGCTTGTGTGGTTGTGACCGTCGATTGACGAAGAGCTAGCTCCCGCTTGGGGATGCCTTTTATCATTATGCATATATTATTCATGTTGTACCACGTTCGGGGCCAGTATTTACAAAGGAAACTCTGTCGAAATTTTCAGAAAAGACTTGATATTTTAAAATGCATAATTCGGATTATTTTATTTAAACACTTTCTTTAAAATGGTTTAGATTTCTGGGATTTTAGCTTTCTTGAATTAGATGGGGTCCTATAGACTTCATATGATTCAAGTGCCAGTCACGTGCCATTTCGGGTCGTGACATTATTGCTGTTCTAGACCATGAGACCCGGCATGAGGATGAGTATAGCGTCGTTCTAAACTAGCTTTAGAAGTGCACGTGTATATAACTCTGCCAGAGGGTTGTTGTATTCAGTGGGAGCAGCGGAAGCATAGTGGACAAGTTGTGTATGTCTATTTATAGACTAAAGCAGGTATAGCGGAGATAGATCATCTATTTTTGATGTGACAGTCATAGGCTTTGACTTCATCAGAATAGGAGTTGGATCTATTAAGAAGGTAGTAGGGTGGTATGTCCTAGTATTTGGATGACATACACTTTGTACGAAGTGAAATTCCTATACTACAATCGGTTATACTGTGGTTGTCACACAGTGGTTTTTCCACATAGGATATGGATATAATATCAGGCATTCTGGTTACTGGATCTATGGTTTTAGATCTAGATTTGGGTAGTTTCCCAATCCGGGTACTTAGACAGTATTCTAAAGGTGTTATAGAGTGGACGACTCCTGGCATGGTGGTGTACCTGTAGATGATGAAGTCACCCTCTCTAAAGGTGTCTTACAGACTAAAGCGGAGAGGGATGTGCATGATTGGCATATTACTTGCTTAGACAATTGAGTCAATCATAAGATGTCAAGTACCACACCAGATATTGTTTTTGCACTAGATGCAATAAGTTTATATATTAATCCAATCCGAGAGAAACGTTTGGAAACAGTTTATGAACATAAGTGGATGTTCTAGGGATTTGGTAACAGTAGCCTCCTTCGGGAGACAGTTACTATTCCAGGCTTCCAAGGTGACCTGGATGACAGAGTGGTTGTCAGAGTTATAGTTTTCCTTCTTAAAGAGGGGCAGTTGTTTGGACAGGTGGTCCAAGCGGATACCGAGAGAGGCATGGCGCAGGATATTGATTAAATTCAGTTGACGATACAATCTAAGAAGTTTACTGGATTTGGAATTCATTTGTGAACTGGGTCCCATCAGATATCCAGGCATATTCTAAGACAGGTATTGCTCATTTCGGGAGATGGCTTTCTCCGCGAACTTGAGATAAAAATAGACATAGAAAGAAACATTGCAGCGGATCCACTCACTGAGGCTATTTCTCGAATGCGATAGTTTTACAAACGAGATTTGTGAAACTGATTAGTAGAGAAGTTGGGTGTTCGGTATCACACGGGCTGTGAGTATGCGACACCACAATAATTGGCCTTAAGTGCAAGTGGGAGATTGTTGGCTATAGTGCTCTCAAGTCAATTATTGGATCGCGGGCACGTGATTGCAATGATTCAGGGAGGACCTATACCGGTAGAACAGCCTTACTCAAGATGATAGTATGCTATCTGATTTGTCTTTATCATCGTGTACATGCTTCATGTGACATTACAGATCACTATTACATGTTGTTAGAGCCTATAGGATTCATGCTTGACTACCAGCGGAATGATGGCGATCATATACGTGGGAGTTGGGTGGTCTATAAGCACATCCTTAAAGTGTCCCTAGTCGTGGGGGTTTCGAGACTGGGCATCGATACTCCAAGAGTAGACTAGTATATACGGATCGAGACCCCGACGAGGGGCGGTGGCCGGTCTCACAAGCCATTGGTGTCAGTTGGTTCACCTAAGATGTATACAGGTGCTAATTGGGTTATGAGTACACCGGACGGACTCGCCGGGAACATGTTGTAAGTCGACGTTACACACCCCACATGAACCGGGGAGGCGGAATAAGTAAAAAACAATCATTTTAAACAAGGTAATATCGACTAAGCATACGGATCTTTGTTAAACCATATCTAACACAACTAACTAAAAGTATTATCTACTCGGTAAGAAGATTATACCTAAAGTTCCAAGTCCTTCTTCTTTACTTGCTGTCCTCCTTGACCACTTGAGCTCTTTTGGAGTGGAAAGGATGGCACCTCCTCGTCGGCTCCTCGATGTGATAGAAGATCCACCTAAAAGTTCCTACTACAAGCTTTAACCTCTAACTTGAGGTAACTAAGTGGCTAGGATTGCTAATCCAAGTGACCTAGAGGATATAGAGATGGATTAAGGATCTATTAGTCTTTCTAACCCTATGGTTCTTAACTCATGAGAGGATTAGGGTTAGGATGAAGAAGATGAGAGCTTGAGGAGAGAGAATGTGTTTGTTATTATGAAATGACATATAACTCATTTTTGTATATTATGAAGCATGATAATTATCTAATAAATAATATATCATAATTACAACCATGCTTCATTTAATACAAATGGATGAATCAATTCATGAGTCATGGTTTCATTTAATGCAAATAACACATCATCTCCTCCACCTCATTAAGCTTAATTCATAAATGAATTAAAACTAAATGAGTCACCTTTCTTCTAGAAGCTTCCCGACTAATTACGAGAATGCCCCTCCCATCCGTATTTACGAAAAACACGGATATACTGAGACTGCATAAATCCAATAATCCAATACTAGAATCTGGCTTAAACCAAAGCCCGCTTGTATAATCTGTCCGAACATCATACGTGCACAAGTACACGTATAGGTCTGAACCCTGTCGTAAAACCATACGACCTCTATATCGTTTCGCCCGAAGCAAGGAAACTCTCTGTGTGGGACTCTAAAGACTCGACACTACGCTGGCAGTGGGTTTAACCACAGGCCGCAAGCAGTACTCGCTGTACGTAACGGTCCCCAGGTAGATGTCGATAAGAAGGACGATGAGGAAACCCATCCGAACTCCTACTGAGCCTGATATGACAATCTCCGTACAGTCCGGTCTGTTCGTCTAAGACTATCGCATATCGGGCCTAGGGGCGGCAAGCGTCAGTCCCCTAATAGCGGTATAAGTCATGTCGGAGTGAAGCCCATTACACCTTGAGAAACTACTGGAACACCTACCAGTAAATCTCGCTTTCCCTGGCCAGGGACCTTACGTAATGGCTCTCCAAACACAGCGCGATATCAACCCCCAATACCGTGAGAGACGGATCCTATCTAACCACCACTGCCTCCAAGTGCTTCGGGACCGCACCCAACTGCTACCTATTTGCACGACTCAGTCGAGCCGTAGTAGGGTAGCAATCTAAGAACAGTGGGAACACACTCGAGGCGAAGCAGCAGTATCAAGTCAACGGACTATGCTGTACCCATGTCACCTGGGAACTGCTAACCAACGACAGGTATAATACCAACCAACAGTTCCCGGAGAGTCATGTCCGGTGTACTCGTAACCCAACGAGCATCTGCATACTATCTCCAGTACAACGTACTAATGGCTGTGGAACAGACCATCTCCCCTGCTGGGACGATAAGCGTATACACTAGTCTACTCCAGAGTATCGATGTCCTATCTCGATAATCCTATGACTAGGGACCTGATAAAAGGATGTGCTTATAGACTACCCAGCCCCCACTAGTGAGACTGCCATCACAACGCTGGTAGTCAAGCAAGATCCTAAGGGCTCTATCAATATGTATTCGCGATATGCTAAAAGAAACATATACATATTAAGATAGATGCAAACCAAGTAGCATACTACTATGTTGAGCAATATTGTTATAAACCCGTGTATATATTGTTAGTTATATGTATGCCCTAGAGGCCATTGCTATACATAGGATGTATATTGTAGTGGATGCTGGGACATATATAGGGAGGACTTTCTTGCTCGACATGATAGTATGCTATCTGGTTACTCTTTACCTTAACGTGTATACTGATTGTCTCTCTGTTACATGTTGGTAAAGCCCTTAGGATGTGTACTTGACTACCTGGATTATGATGCGGATCATACTAGTGGGGACATGGTAGTCTATAAGTACATCCTTCAAAGTCCCTAGTCGTGGGTGTATCGAGACGGGGCATCGATATGCCAGAGTAGACTAGCGTATACCTTCTCGACCCATGCAGATGGGCGATGGATGATCCCATATCCATTGGTGTTTGACATCAGAGATGATATACGGGTGCTCAGTAGAGACTGGGTACACTGGACGGACTCGCCGAGAACTCCCAGATGGTATTATACCTCACGTCAGATGGCAGTTCTCTGGTGACACTGGTACAGAGTAGTCTGTTGACCCGAGATCGTCATAGAGTCTTGTGTGGTTCCCACTGTGCTTTGATTTCCATCTTACCACGTCCAAGAGGGCGTGCAAAACGGTGGTTTTTGGGTACAGTCCCGAGTCACATGGAGGCAATGAGCGATAGGAGGGGATTCGTCTCTCCCGGTATAGGGGGTTGATGTTGCGCTGTGTTCGATTGGCTATAACAGGAAATCCCTGGCCAGGGTTGCTGAGATTTACTGGTAAGTGTTACCAGTAGTTTCTCGGATTGTTATAGACCTCATATCGACACGACTTATCGAGCTATTGGGGTCTGACGTTTACCACCCCTAGGCGAGATATGCGACATATCAGACGATCAGACCGGACTGTACGGTAGTGTTACTGGTTGGATTCACTGGAGTGTGAGCGGGCTTGCTCGTCGATCTTCTGATCGCTCAATACCCAGGTGGCCGTTACGTTTAGCAGACCGCTTGCGGCTTGTGGGTGTTTGATATGATCATCATCTGCTGCCGGCGTATTGACGAGTCTTTAGAGTCCTACACAGAGGTTTCCTGGCTCAAGCGAAACGAAATAGGAGCGCATATGAGATATGTGTGGGACCGAGAATAATACGTGTATGTGATACCGTATTCTATTCTCGCGATGAATGTATCGAATGGTTATATGCGATATAACCTAGTTATCGAATCAAGGATTGATTCGATAAGCCGATACATTTAATACTAGTCGGTTATATGCGATATGACCGGGTCGTTAAATCAAGTGTTGATTTAATGATTTAATGTATAATTATATATTTGATATATTACTTTGCATTAACTAGTATTGGTTCACTTTAAATGGATTTTCTCACTTGATGTGCACATTGTATATGTGATATACTTTTGTGCATTTGTTTGTATCATGTTTGATGATTCATGCTTGTTTAGGTGTATGTTTAGTTTAAACCTTGGTTAAGTAAATGGTTAGGGTTGTGTTTAAATTTCTTATTTATTTATTAGTTTATTTATTCATTATGGAAATTAAAAAGAATGGTGGCTTATTTTGTCATTTTGTGGAAACTTCTTGAAAGCTTAACCATTCTTGTTCTTTTCCTAAACCTAACCATTAACTCTAACCATGGTCTATTCTCTACACCTAACTTTGGTTAAAATTATGATAAGTATCATATTATTTCTTATTCCAAAATAACTTATCATAATATTATCTTCATCTTCTTCTTCTTCTTCACTTCAAGAAAAAGCTTGAAAGCTTTAATGGCAAAGTGAGAAAAAGAGTGAGAAATCCAAATCTAAAGTCTACCCACTTCCTATTTCTTCATCCTCTACCTCTTGCCAAGTAGTAGAGTGTGTTTTCTTCACAAGTTTCATGACTTGGTGAAGTGAGAGCTTGATCTTGCGATGCTTCGACGTAGATCATCTTCGGCATGGACATCGACGACCTAGCTCGCCATTTCTCCGACGAAGCCGACGCTAGAGCCCGGGAATTCATTTGGACAGCGAGGGGACTTCGTTGCGGAGCTATGGAGGTGGAGCACCGGATCTACAAAGGTTGTATTTCCTTATTCTCTTAGTTAAGTGTTAACTAGTTTGTTTTTCGCCTAAATATCTAGTTAACGATCCGTATTAGGGTTTCTCGGCACCCGTAAAAATTTGAAATTGACATGGTTGATGCCTTGTGAGACCTCTTGAGAGTGCCTAGGAACCCTACAGATATCCCAAACTTCCAAAATGTAATATACAAGCCATTACGATACAATAATGGCCTCTACGGCATATGACACTAACAATCTCCCACTTGCACTTGTAAGTCCACGGTAGTGCCCCGGCCGTCTAACAGACGCCAAATACGGAATAAAAACTTTTTACAACTGACGCTATCTTGTACCGTAACCCGGATCTGCCATTAAAGCTAAACTAACAATCTACAAAGTGGGTAGAAACGTTATACCGAATGATCCGAGTCCTTCGGTCTTCAACCATCATCCCACGCTTGTTGCGGCTTCTCCGATCTCCTTGAACTCCAGTCTTCTCGTCCAGGTGGCACCACGTCGACGGATCTTTTAAACGGGCTCCCGCCTCTGAACCGAGGCAACTCGATCATCAAGTTTGCTAAAAGAGACGACCAAGATGAAGTAGAGAATGAGTAGAACACTTTGTCTCGTTACGTCCAAGGCTATGGACGAACGGTTAATTAAGTTGCCTTTTGGATTGGGTGAAATGAGAAATGAGGCTATCTAATTTCCGTGAATCCAAAACTATCATAATCTTTTTCCAATCAAGTGAGTGAGTAAGAGAGGAGAGGAGGGCCGGCCATATATGTAGAGGGAGGGAGGTGAGTGTAGGAGGGGGAAGGTGACCACAAAAGAAAAGATCAACAACAAATATCTTTCATGCAAACAAAACCCCATTAATGCAAATGGTGATTCATTAACCTAGTCACCCTTGCATTAATGAATCATTAAATGCACTAAGCCACATCACCATCCTAGTCACCTCTTCTAGAAACTTCTAGAACATTCCACACTCATCCAAAGAAAAGATAAATCCGTATTTAACCGACTGTTAAATACGGCTGATAGAAAACTGGAAACTGGCAACTTCCAAAAGTGATCCTGAAATGAATTTCAGGATAACCCCGTAATGGTATAAACATACCCGCATTTGTATTACGACCGAATACAAATGCAACTGAGACAAAAATATTATATCTACACAGTATAATACTGGGTTCCGGCTTAAACCAAAGCCTACCATTATTATCTGTCCGAAAAACGACACGTGCGAAAACGCACGTGCTTTTTCCGAACCTTGCCATATCACCATACGGCCTCTACAACGTTTCGCCCGAACTTGGGAAAGTGTCTGTGGGGGACTCTAATGACTCATCAACACACTGGCACTGGGTATAACCCCTAGCACGTCAAAGGTACGAGCTGCACGTAACGTTTTGCCTATGTATTGATTGGAAGGAAAGCTGACGAGCGAACTCATCTATAAACCCTATTGAGCCTGACAGTGACAATGTATATACAGTCCGGTCCATTCGTCTAAAGAGTATAGCATATCGAGTCTAGGGGGTGGATAAAGTCAGACCCCTAATAACGCGATAAATCATGTCGGCATGAAGCCCATCACCACCTGAGAAACTACTGATCCAAATCAGTAATTCTCTACTACCTCGGCCAAGGATTCCTAGTGATGGCCACCCGTGCACTACGCGACATCAATTCCCAATACCGGGAGAGACGAATGCCCGACGATCCGCTCACTTGCCTCCAATGTGGCTCGGGACTGTACCCAACTAAAACCTGTTTGCACAACTCCTTTGAGCGTGGTAGGGTAGTAATCTAAGCACAGTGGGAACTCACATGAGACAAATGACGATCTCAGGTCGATGAACTAACCTGTACACATGTCACCAGGGAATTGCTATCTGACGATATGTATAATACCAACTAGCAGATTCCCGGCGAGTCCTGTCCGGTGTGCTCATAACCTAATAAGCACCTGTATACATCTTAGGTGATCAAACTGACACCAGTGGCTTGTGAGACCGGCCACCGCCCCTCGTCGGGGTCTCGACTGTATACACTAGTCTACTCTGGAGTATCGATGCCCTGTCTCGAAACTCCTTCGACTAGGGACACTTAAAGGATGTGCTTACAGACCCCAGCTCCCACGTATATGATCGCCATCATACTGCTGGTAATCAAGCAAGAATCCTATGGGCTCTATCATCATGCAATAGTGAACTAAAGCATGTATATGATGATAAAGACAAACCAGATAGCATACTATCATCTCGAGTAAGACTGTCATATCGGTATAGGTCCTGTCTCAATCATTCTAATCACGTACCTGCGATCCAATAATTGACTTTGAGGGCACTATCTCCAACAATCTTCCACTTGCACTCAAGGCTAATTATTGCGATGTCGCATACCCACAGCCCGTGTGATACTGAACATCCAACTCCTCTACTAATCAGTTTCACAAAGCTAGTTTGTAAAACTCTTGTGTTCGAGAAATAGCCTCAGTGAGTGGATCCGCCCTGATGTTTCTTTATATGTCTCTCTCAATCTCAAGTTCGCAGAGAAAGCCATCTCCCAAATTGAGCAATACCTGTCTTAGAATATGTCTGGATATCTGATGAGACCTAGTTCATCAATGAACTCCAAATCCAAACTTCTTAGACTGTATCGATAAATGAACCTAATCAGTATCCAGCACCATGCATCCCACGGTATCCTCTTGGACCACCTGTCCATAATACTGTCCCTCGTCAGAGGGAAAACTATAACTGTGATAATCACTCTGTCATCCATGTCACCTTGGAAGCCTGGAATGATAACCGTCTCCCGAAGGAGGCTGCCGTCATCAAATCTGTAGAACAAGCACTTATGTTCTAAAACTGCTTCCTTATGTTTCTTCAAGATTGGATTAATATAAACATATAGCATCTAGTGCAAAAACAACATCTGGTGTGGTACTTGACATTTCATGATTGACTCAATTGCCTAAGCAAGTAATCTGCCAATCATGCACATCCCTCTCTCATTTAGTCTCTAAGACACCTTTAGAGAGGGTGACTCCATCACCTGCAGGTACACCACCATGCCAGGAGTCATCTATTCTAAAATACTATTAGAATACTGTCAAAGTACCCACATTGGGAAACTACCCAAATCTAGATCTAAAACCATAGACCTAGTTACCAGAATGTCTGATATTACATCCATATCTTTTCTGGAGAAACAACTGTGTGACGACCAAAGTACCACCGATTGAAGTATAGGAATTTTACTTCCTACTCTGTGTATGTCATCCAAATACCAGGACATCACACCCTACTACCTTCTATTGCGCCACGGCAGCGCCCCGGCCGTCTTACTCGAGGCCAAATTGCGGAATCAAAATTTTTCCTTACTCGGAAACCGGCGCTACCGCGGACAAAGAAAACCCGGATCGTAACCATTAACCTAACGCTAGCAATCAAGAGATAGGGTGAGAAGTATACCGAGTGATCCGAGTCCTCCGGTCTTCTCGTCATCATCCCGATCTCCCGCGGAAAGTCTTGCCTCCACATCGTCGCCTCCTCGCCGGAAAGGGCACCACAACGCCTGAGTCTTTTACGGGCTCCCGCCTCAATACCGAGGCAACTCGAGCATGAAGCCGGCAACTCGACATGCTCAAGATGTGCTGTAGAATGTAGTGTAGAAGATACTTGTCTCACTTGGGGTTTGTTGCCATGGTGATGGAGGAATCAAGAATAGAAAAATGGTGCTTGCATTTTTCTAGCAAGAAAATGAGATCAAGAATGAAACTCTCAAGATGAAGCTCTCTTCTTCTTCTTCTCTCTTTCTTTTTCCTCTCATGAAAAACTTATCATCTTCTTAGAATAAAATGGTGGAGGAAAGAAAGTATATCAAGCATGAAGGGAGGTGAGTGTAGGAGCATAAGAATGGTGACCACATCCAAGGTCAAAGAAACAACAACCATGCTTGTTACTATTCAACCCATACCCTCACTTTATCACAATAAAATGCAAGTCAATGTGCAAGATATGAAAGGTGTCATAATCAATCATTATGCAAGAAAACCCCTCCACAAAAGTAATTTGCAAAACTGCAAATTACCCCCTCCATCGGAAAAGTCCGGCCGGGAAAGAACAAAGGAAAACCGGCCGGAACGGAATGCAAACTGGCAACTCCAGAAAACTGGTCCCGTAATAAATTACAGGAAAACCCCGACACTGTGCATACACACCCGCATCTGTATTCCGACCGGATACAAATGCAATGAGACAAAATCTACACTGTACTAAACTAGGACCGGCTTAAGCCAAAGCCGGCTAGTAAAATCCGTTCGATCCTGATCCGTGCAATACCGCACGTATCAGATCAAACCCTGCCATATAACTATACGGCCACTAGTACAAAGCTGTCCGATCCTGATCCGTGCAATACCGCACGTATCTGATCGGACCCTGCCATATCTCCATACGGCCTCTACAGCGTTTCGCCCGAAAGCTTGAGTAACTAAAAATGTGGTGGACTCTAAAGACTCGTCAATACTATGGCTGTGGATTTAACCACTGGCACGTCAGAGGTATAAGCCAATACGTGACGGGCCACCAGCTATTGACCAAAAGGGACGTCGATGAGGAAGCTCACCCTGACACCCAACTGAGCCTGTCAGTGACAATATCCGTACAGTCCGGTCCGTTCGTCTATGAGTATCGCATGGCGGGCCTAGGGGGTTGGTAAAAGTCAGACCCCCAAAAGCGGTATAAGTCGTGTCGGAGTGTAGCCCAGAACGCCCTGAGATACTACTGGAATACCTACCAGCAAATCTCCTGCCTCGGCCGAGGGCTTTGCGTAATGGCTCTCTAGACACAGCGCGACCTCACCCCCAATACCGGGAGAGACGAACCCCTGAAGATCCGCTCACTGCCTCCATGTGGCTCGGGACTGTACCCAACTAAAACCTGTTTGCACGACTCCTTTGAGCCGTGGTAGGGTAGTAATCAAAGCACAGTGGGAACTCACACGAGACAAATGACGATCCTCAGGTCGATGAACTAACCTGTACACATGTCACCAGGGAACTGCTATCTGACGTCAAGTATAAGCCCAACTAGCAGGTTCCCGGCGAGTCCTGTCCGGTGTACTCATAACCCAATGAGCACCTGTATACATCTTAGGTGAACCAACTGACACCAGTGGCTTGTGAGACCGGCCACCGCCCCTCGTCGGGGTCTCGACTGTATACACTAGTCTACTAATGGAGTATCGATGCCCTGTCTCGAAACTCCTACGACTAGGGACCATTTAAGGATGTGCTTATAGACCCCAGCTCCCACGTATATGATCGCCATCATACTGCTGGTCGTCAAGCAAGAATCCTAGGGGCTCTATCAACGTGTAATAGCGACATGTCAGGTCACCTAAAACAGTACACGATGATAAAGATAAACCAGATAGCATACTATCATCTCGAGTAAGACTGTTCTACCGGGATAGGTCCTCCCTCAATCATCGCAATCACGTGCCTGTGATCCAATAATTGACTCTGAGGGCACTATCTCCAACAATCTCCCACTTGCACTCAAGGCTAATTATTGCGATGCCGCATACTCACAGCCCGTGTGATACCGAACACCCAACTCCTCTACTGGTCAGTCTCACAAAGCTCGTTTGCGAAACTATTGCGTTCGAGGAATAGCCTCAGTGAGTGGATCCGCTGTGATGTTTCTTTCTATGTCTCTCTATATCTCAAGTTCGCGGAGAAAGCCATCTCCCGAAATGAGCAATACCTGTCTTAGAATGTCCGGATGTCTGATGGGACCTAGCTCATAAATGAACTCCAAATCCAAACTTCTTAGACTGTATCGTCAACTGAACTTAATCAGTATCCTGCGCCATGCCTCCCTCAGTATTGCCTTGGACCACCTGTCCAAAATACAGTCCCTCATCAGAGGGAGAACTATAACTCTGACAACCTCCTTGTCGTCCATGTCACCTTGGAAGCCTGGAGTGACAACCGTCTCCTAAAGGAGGCAGCCGTTATCATATCCCTAGAACATTCACTTATGTTCTAAAACTGCTTCCGACTGTTCCTCCAGGATTGGATCAATATCAACTTATTGCATCTAGTGCAAGAACAACATCTGGTGTGGTACTTGACATCTCATGATTGACTCAATTGCTTAAGCAAGTGATCTGTCAATCATGCGTATCCCTCTCCCCTTTAGTCTGTAAGACACCTTTAGAGAGGGTGACTCCATCAACTGCAGGTGCACTACCGTGTCAGGAGTCGTCCATTCTAAATACTCATAGAATGCTGTCAAGGTACCCAGATTGGGAAACCACCCAAATCTAGATCTAAAACCATACATCTAGTAACCAGTATGTCTGATATAATATCCAAGTCCTTTGTGGAGAAACCACTGTGTGACGACCAAAGTATAACCGATCGTAGTATAGGAATATCACTTCCTACTACCTTCTCAACAGATCCATCCCCTATTCTGATGACGTCAAACCCATGACTGTCACATCAGAAACAGATGATCTAACTCCGCTATATCTTCTTTAGTCTATAAATAGACATAAGCATGAAGTCTACCAATGCTTCCGCTGCTCCCACTGACTACGACAACCCTCTGCCAGAGTCATATAGACGTGCACTTCTAAAGCTAGTTTAGAACGACGCTATACTCATCCTCCTGCCGGGTCTCGCAGCCTGGAACAACAACAATGGCAAGTGTGGGTAAACAAGAACTTCCCTGTCACCGTCCTTGAGGCTACCGGAGTACCTCTCGGGTGCCTGAAGTTACCCACCTTATCTGCGGAGTGGCCAATGGAATGTCAAAACAGATTGAATCTTTAGGTTCCTTATCAAATCTTCAGTAATCGTTTGCGGTTCTGGAATCGCTTCCAGTTCTACCATACTCCCACTACTGTTTCTGAAAAAATCCATTTTAAATAAAAACTGTGGCGAGTCTAGAACAATATTTCTATTGATCTGCTAGATGGTAGAAAGTCAACCCTCGTCATAGCCTGGGTCAACCCACAAACAGCCATTACAGAAACGTGCCTTGAGTTATCCAGAGTCTGGTTTTAATCATAAGCCGGACAACTCCCCGTACCTTAACAATGTTAAGATATGAACTGTACTATATCCAATATAGAACCAGAGGCACTGATTTAAATGAACCAGATTCAAATCATGCAGCTATCTCCAGTGCATGTCAACTAAATGGAAGGAGGCCGATCAGCGTTACTCAACTTAGGAATGCTTCCAATTATGAGTAACCTGAAAGAGAAGCAATCTGTCTTCATCATTACTATCAACTGAATACCATACACAAGTATCTACATCTTCGATCTCTTTGAAGAATCCCGATACTTGCTACACCTGGTTCTCTACTCTATTCAAATACCTATAACTCCTCAAAACTTAGACCCTGTGTTTCCACGAAACACATGTCTAAGAACTAGAGAAGTTAAAAGTAAACAGAATATAGTATAAGGACCAACCCCTCTGTCCTAATGGACACTGGACAATATACAATACTCTGTATAAGTCCGCTGAGTCTAACAACTCTTTCACTGTGTGTCGTAGGTTGAAAACTGTACTTATGGTTAAGAAGAATTACACCGCTGTTTAATGCTCCTTACCTAACCATCCACTGATATAGGTAAATGTCGTCGACATAATATCAAAAGGTATATCTCACTCTATGAAAATAGACGTACAGATATATCAATTTGAAATTGGTGCACAACAGCGGATATTCAAAACCAAATATTTGCCGACCGGCAAACAACCCAGGTGACTTCCTCAAATATCACCGATTACAACGAATCCCAATATAATGAGGATGGTCACCTAATTCCCAATAACTTACTCCCACTCATCATCTGTAAAACCATACAGATATGAGAATCCAACCTGGCAAATACATACCCTGGAGTAAGTGTTTAATCGGGAAATCAGTTTTCTATTAACAGTACACAGTGAAAATGAAACATCGAAATGTCTCGTCGGGGTATCCTGGTATTCCTAGTAATGCCTCTTCCATTATCCAGATTCACAACTGTAACCGTATAATTCTTTGCCACCTTTCCAAATCCCTTTATATGTCTTTAGTCATTACCGTCTGCACACCCCTTTAGGCCAATTGGTTTTCTTCCTTCCCTACCGTTCGGCACCAGCCTATGGTCTGGAAGAAGACTATCCAAAAGGCATAAAGGGTGTACTGTCCTAATCCTAGGAGCACTCGCATTGCGAGAGAAGGTGAAGATAAAAGACACCTGAATGTACTTTATTCCTATTTCTCCTGAACCAGAATCCATCCCCGAACTGGAACAAGTTCCTTTCGAGTTCGTATATAACCATACGATGGAGTATCCAAATAAACTGTGGATCTTCGTAGTGATACGGAGTGTCCTGGAGAAATGCAAAGGTGATTTAGGATTGGCGAAGAAATACTTGGTTCGGTCGTGAATAGCAGTCGCAATTTACTTTTCCCTCTTACGAATCCCTTGCTTTGTCTTAACTTAATACCTTCTGCACACCATCGTTATGCTAATTGGTTTCCTTCATTCCCTACCGGTCGGCACCAGCCTAAGGTTTGGAAGAAGACTATCCAATTTGCGTAATAGGTGTACTACTCCTAAACCAAGGAGTACTCGCAACCTGAGAGAAGGTGAAAAGAAAAGACAACTGAATAATCCTATCCGTTTTCTCCAGAACCAGAAACCATCCTCGAAGTCCTTCGAGTTCGTATCTAACCATACGATGGTTTTGTCCAATGGAAGTGGACGTTCGTAGTAATACGGGGTGTCCTGGAGAAAAGGGTAAAAGTAGGAGTGGCAATGAGGTCTGCAACTCTGACAATCCAAAAAGCCAGTGTTAAGAAGGTTCGGTCAACTTAGTCACTGAGTCATAGTCCAGGGTCGGGTCAATGGTCGCTGCCAGAGAGAGAGAAAAGAAACACTCAGCGTGCACTCTATCCTAGATCAGAATGGTTATCACTTTAACTAATCTGGAAACCTCCCACTGTACCTCAAATTCTCCTCCAAACCTGAAAGAAGAATTAGTCGGGATCAGCCGAGGAGTAAACCAACTAATCAGTGGGAATCGGGATCCAACTATCATCGCATGATAACTTGACGGAATCCACTCAAGTCACCACACTCCAGAAGGTATGCGCATGCCTGGCAAGTTTCAGTTCTTTTGAAACTCCCGATGCGTGTTTTTACCCCTAGGACTCAAGTGACCTTGACGGAGTCAACAAATCAAAGAGTCCTAGTCAAGTTCATCCCGTCATTATCTGGATTGCATTAAACCCACCCGTACGTGCCCTTGACGGAGTCAACAAGGCCGCACGACTGTCCTAACCAATCCCATTTATGCAACAAACAAGCACTACTTAGCTACCGTACACTACGCCTTGACGGAGTCAACAAACGCAGCACGAATACTAAATAATACTCATAAGAAATGACGGAGGGCTACGAATGGTTTTTGGCGAAAAACCTTTAACGTAAAGAACTTGATATCGTTGAAGGAACTGCATAGCCTTTTATAAAATATAGTGACGAAAACCTTTACTAAAGAGGTCACTCCCGGTGAAGGGATCTCGGCTCTTTCCCCGTAGAATGAGGTGCAGGATATTCCAACTGAATACCATGATGCAAAGCAAAAGTAATCGGCTATAGTGAAGTTAATGCCCTGACGCAAACTTCTGTCCAAGGGGTCACTCCCGGTGAAGGGATCTCGGCCCTTGCCTCGTCGACTGAGGAGCAGGATATTCCAAATGAATACCACGATGCAAAACAAAAGTGAACGTCCTTGCAATAACAGCTTTTTGAAAAGTGTTCCAACAACATCAGATTAGGTTTGTTTAGCTTGCATTGATCCGAATCAACGCACTCCCATCAATTGATCACACCACAAAGAACGAAAATATACTGACGTACGTATATGCCATCCGCATTCGCCACTGGGTCCCGTCATCACCCGTTAGGTTAGCTAACTAACGGCAGAGCGGGGACTGGACTAGCGCGGATGAAAAACATATACAACATCTACTAATATATATACCAATATATAGTATTTCGCTCAAGGCGTGAATAAAATGCAACATCACAGAAATGTACAGCATCACAGAACAAAACAGATATCTGGAAGCCCCGGGTTTCACAGAGCCGCTGCTGAAACCCGACGTTCCCCTGGTCGTGTGGATAGCCTGTGCAATGAAATCCTAGACCCCTACGGGCGCAGCAAGTCACCCGCCAAAACTTGAAGCGAGGCAGCCCCCTTCAGCTCCGTGAATGGACCACCCAGCACTTCATGGAATCCGGTAACTTGGGCACCCCTCCTGGGTCAACCTGTGCCCCCTACGAATGCGACGAATAGCCCGCCAATTCCAGACTGAAGCCCCCTCCGTCCCAATGCCATGAGATGCGGGCTCGTTGCCCTCCAGAACCCGGCTATCCGTGCACCCCACCGCGGGGCAATCCTAGTACAGAATAGTAAAATATACATACACCGGGTACATCGACCGTAACCAGGTCGTGCCCCAAAAGAATAATACAAACAGGCAGTGACGGCAGTCCACATGTCGGACGCTCGCCCCGCAATATCAAATGTACATAATACAACAGCACTGTACTAGCATTGCATCCAGGCTATCCCCCACGACCGATCCTCAACATCACAGCATAAACATAGAACATCAACGTGAAAGTCACGTTCGCAAATCCGTCTAACCGGGCTATAGCAGTTAGACCGGATTTACCGATCAAGTGACATTCACGGTCGCAGATATAATGTAAACACTGTGAAAAAATGTGTTTAAAATTTTCCGATTGACCAAAAATTAACAAGTGGGCCCCCAATCAAAACTGTAGCACTCACAGAAAACCTGGGCCCAATTTTAATATTCCAAAAACCCCATTTTCAAGTGCAAGACAATCTGGAAAAATTTGGTAAAGTGAAGAATTTAACTCGCGGCGGAAGCGCGGCCAAAGCAATGCTTTGGCCGCTCTTCCGCGGTGCTATGAAGGATTCAGGGTACCAATTCTTTCCAGATCTCTTATATTTCCCTGCACATCATTCTGCAACCACCTGAAAAATTTTTGGACTTCAAAAAATTTCGACAGAAACTGATGTGCAATAAAAATACGGTTTTTGGAAATTTCGGTCGATCGGAAACGCAAACACATCAAACGAAGCTAGGTAAGGTTAATGGCATGGCTCTGATACCATGTTGCGCCACGGCAGCGCCCCGGCCGTCTTACTCGAGGCCAAATTGCGGAATCAAAATTTTTCCTTACTCGGAAACCGGCGCTACCGCGGACAAAGAAAACCCGGATCGTAACCATTAACCTAACGCTAGCAATCAAGAGATAGGGTGAGAAGTATACCGAGTGATCCGAGTCCTCCGGTCTTCTCGTCATCATCCCGATCTCCCGCGGAAAGTCTTGCCTCCACATCGTCGCCTCCTCGCCGGAAAGGGCACCACAACGCCTGCGTCTTTTATGGGCTCCCGCCTCAATACCGAGGCAACTCGAGCATGAAGCCGGCAACTCGACATGCTCAAGATGTGCTGTAGAATGTAGTGTAGAAGATACTTGTCTCACTTGGGGTTTGTTGCCATGGTGATGGAGGAATCAAGAATAGAAAAATGGTGCTTGCATTTTTCTAGCAAGAAAATGAGATCAAGAATGAAACTCTCAAGATGAAGCTCTCTTCTTCTTCTTCTCTCTTTCTTTTTCCTCTCATGAAAAACTTATCATCTTCTTAGAATAAAATGGTGGAGGAAAGAAAGTATATCAAGCATGAAGGGAGGTGAGTATAGGAGCATAAGAATGGTGACCACATCCAAGGTCAAAGAAACAACAACCATGCTTGTTACTATTCAACCCATACCCTCACTTTATCACAATAAAAAGCAAGTCAATGTGCAAGATATGAAAGGTGTCATAATCAATCATTATGCAAGAAAACCCCTCCACAAAAGTAATTTGCAAAACTGCAAATTACCCCCTCCATCGGAAAAGTCCGGCCGGGAAAGAACAAAGGAAAACCGGCCGGAACGGAATGCAAACTGGCAACTCCAGAAAACTGGTCCCGTAATAAATTACAGGAAAACCCCGACACTGTGCATACACACCCGCATCTGTATTCCGACCGGATACAAATGCAATGAGACAAAATCTACACTGTACTAAACTAGGACCGGCTTAAGCCAAAGCCGGCTAGTAAAATCCGTTAGATCCTGATCCGTGCAATACCGCACGTATCAGATCAAACCCTGCCATATAACTATACGGCCACTAGTACAAAGCTGTCCGATCCTGATCCGTGCAATACCGCACGTATCTGATCGGACCCTGCCATATCTCCATACGGCCTCTACAGCGTTTCGCCCGAAAGCTTGAGTAACTGAAAATGTGGTGGACTCTAAAGACTCGTCAATACTATGGCTGTGGATTTAACCACTGGCACGTCAGAGGTATAAGCCAATACGTGACGGGCCACCAGCTATTGACCAAAAGGGACGTCGATGAGGAAGCTCACCCTGACACCCAACTGAGCCTGTCAGTGACAATATCCGTACAGTCCGGTCCGTTCGTCTATGAGTATCGCATGGCGGGCTTAGGGGGTTGGTAAAAGTCAGACCCCCAAAAGCGGTACAAGTCGTGTCGGAGTGTAGCCCAGAACGCCCTGAGATACTACTGGAATACCTACCAGCAAATCTCCTGCCTCGGCCGAGGGCTTTGCGTAATGGCTCTCCTAGACACAGCGCGACCTCACCCCCAATACCGGGAGAGACGAACCCCTGAAGATCCGCTCACTGCCTCCATGTGGCTCGGGACTGTACCCAACTAAAACCTGTTTGCACGACTCCTTTGAGCCGTGGTAGGGTAGTAATCAAAGCACAGTGGGAACTCACACGAGACAAATGACGATCCTCAGGTCGATGAACTAACCTGTACACATGTCACCAGGGAACTGCTATCTGACGTCAGGTATAAGCCCAACTAGCAGGTTCCCGGCGAGTCCTGTCCGGTGTACTCATAACCCAATGAGCACCTGTATACATCTTAGGTGAACCAACTGACACCAGTGGCTTGTGAGACCGGCCACCGCCCCTCGTCGGGGTCTCGACTGTATACACTAGTCTACTAATGGAGTATCGATGCCCTGTCTCGAAACTCCTACGACTAGGGACCATTTAAGGATGTGCTTATAGACCCCAGCTCCCACGTATATGATCGCCATCATACTGCTGGTCGTCAAGCAAGAATCCTAGAGGCTCTATCAACGTGTAATAGCGACATGTCAGGTCACCTAAAACAGTACACGATGATAAAGATAAACCAGATAGCATACTATCATCTCGAGTAAGACTGTTCTACCGGGATAGGTCCTCCCTCAATCATCGCAATCACGTGCCTGTGATCCAATAATTGACTCTGAGGGCACTATCTCCAACACCTTCTCAACAGATCCATCCCCTATTCTGATGAAGTCAAAATCATGACTGTCTCATCAAAATTAGATGATCTAATCTCCGCTATATTTGCTCAAGCCTATAAATAGACATAAGCTACTTGCCTACTATGCTTCTGCTGCTCCCACTGACTACGACAACCCTCTGGCAGAATAATATATACGTGCACTTCTAAAGCTAGTTTAGAACGATGTTATACTTATCTTTCTGCCGAGTCTCATAGTCTGGAACAACAGTAGTGTCAAGTCTGGGTAAACAAGAACCTCCCTGTCACCGTCCTTGAGGCTACTGGAGTACCTCTCGGGTGTCTAAGGTTACCTACCATATCTGCGGAGTGGCTATTGGAATGTCAAACCTGATTGAATATATAGGTCCTATTAAATTTTCCGTAATCGTTTGCGGTTCTGGAATCACTTCCAGTTCTACCATACTCCCACTACTGTTTTCTGAAAAATTCCATTTTAATAAAACTGTGGCGAGTCAAGAACAATATCACTATTGATCTTCCCGATGGTAGAAATGTCAACCCTCGTCAAAACCAGGGTCAACCCACAAACAGCCATTATAGAAACGTGCCTTGAGTTATCCAGTGTCTGGTTTTAAGCATAAGCTGGACAACTCCCCTTATATTAACATCGTTAAGATATGAACCATTCTATATACAATATAAAAATAGAGGCACTAATTTAATTGGAACCAGATTCTAATCATGCATCTGTCTCCAGTGCATAACAACTTAATGGAAAAGGGCTAATCAGCATTGCTCAACTTAGGAATCCATCCAATTATGAGTAACCTGAAAGAGAAACAAGTTTCTTAAAACCATTACTATCAACTGAATACCAATCACAAGAATCTACATTTTCAATCTCTTTGAAGAATCCCGATACTTGTGATACCTGGTTCTCTACTTTATTCTTATACCCACAACTTCTCAAAACTTAGACATTGTATTTCTACGAAACACTTGTCTAAAAACTAGAGAAGTTATAAGTAAACAGAACATAGTACGAGGACCTACCTCTTTGTCCTGACGGACACTGGACAACATACAATACTCTGTATAAGTCCGCTGAGTTGAATAACTCAAAACCTGTGCATCATAGGTTGAAAACTGTACCCAGGAGTTTTCCTCAAATATCACCAATTACAACGAATTCCGATATAATGAGGATAATCACCTAATTCCCAATAACTTACTCCCACTCATCATCTGTAAAACTATACAGATATGAGAATGAAACCTGATAAATACATACCCTGGAGTAATTATCTAATCGGGAAATCAGTTTTTCTTTAACAATGCGCAGTGAAACTGAAACATTAAAATATCTCGTAGGGGTATCCTGGTATTCTTAGTAATGCCTCTTCTATAATCCAATTCATGACTGTAACCGTATATTTTTTTGCCATCTCTCCAAATCCCTATATTTGTCTTTAGTCGTTACCTTCTGTACACCATCATTAGGCTAAATGGTTTTCTTCCTTCCCTACCTTTCGGCACCAGCCTATGGTTTGGAAGAAGACTATCCAGTAAACATAATAGGTGTACCCTCCTAATCCTAGGAGTACACACAACATGAGAGAAGGTGATGATAAAAGACTACTGAATAATACCTTATTCTATTAAAGGTGAAATAGGAGTGGCGATGAAGTACGCGGTTTGGTCGTGAATGATAACAGTCGCAATTTACTTTGCCCTCTTTCTAATCCCTTTATCTTGTCTTTACATATTACCTTCTGCACACCCTACTTAGGCTAATTGGTTTTCTTCATTCGCTACCTTTCGGCACCTGCATATGGTTTGGAATAAGACTATCCAATAAGCGTAATAGGTGTACTCTCCTAAACTAAGGAGCCCTCGCAACCTGAGAGAAGGTGATAATAAACGACAACTGAATAAACCAATTATATTTCTCCTGAACCTGGATCCATCCTCGAAGAAGTCCCTTCGAGTTCGTATATAACCATACGATGGATCTATCCAATGGAAGTGGATATCCGTAGTGATACGGGGTGTTCTGAGAAATGCAAAGGGTAAAAGAATGAGCGGCAATGACTTTATGCAAATTGGACAATCCAAAAGCCAGTATTTTAAGAAGGTTCGGTCAACTTTGGTCACTGAGTCATAGTCTAGGGTCGGTCAAAGGTCGCTGCCAAAAAAAGAGAGAGAAAAGAAACACTCTGCGTGCACTCTAATCTATATCAGAATGGTTATCAATTTATCTAATCAGGAAACCTCCCACTGTTATCTCAAATTCTCCTCCAAACCAGAAAGAAGAATTAGTCGGGATCACCCGAAGAGTAAACCAACTCATCAGTGAGAATCGGGATCTAACTATCATCGCATGATAACTTGATGGAAGCCACTCAAGTTATCACACTCCAGAAGGTATGCGCATGCCTGGCAAGTTTGCTTTATGTTTGAAACTCCCGATGTGATTTTTGCCCCATACTTTTATGACCTTGACGAAAGCCAACAAATCATAAGTCACATGTCAAGTTCTATCCGTCATTGTCCAGGTTAATTTGAACCCACCCGTACAAGCCCTTGACGAAGGCCAACAAGGCTATACGACTGTCCCAAACCAACACATCTATCTATACAACAAATGAATACCCAGCAACTACCAAACACTATGCCTTGACGAAGGCCAACAAACATAGCTTGAATACTATTGACCATCCATAAGAAATGACGGAGGGCTACGGCTGGTTTTTGGCGAAAAACCTTTAACGTAATGAACTTGATCTCGCTGAAGGAACCTGATAGCTTTTTATAAAAATATAGTGGCGAAAAACCTTTTGCTAAAAAGGTCACCCCCGGTGAAGGGATCTCGGCTCTTTCCTCGTGGAATGAGTTGCAGGATATTCCAACTGAATACCGCGATGCAAATCAACTTGTAATCAACTATATTGAAGTTACTACCCTGACATAAACTTCTGCCCAAGGGGTCACTCCGGGTGAAGGGATCTCGGCCCTTGCCTCCTGGAATGAGGTGCAGGATATTCTAACTGAATACCGCTATGCAAAGCAAAAAGAAACATCTTTGTAATAACACCTTTTAAAATTTGTTCCAACAACATCAAATATAGGTTTGTTTTATCCTTGTATTGATAAGAATCAATGCAGTCCCATCAATCAATCACACCAGAAAAGAACGAAAATATAATGTACGTATATGCCATCCGCATTCGCCACTGGGTCCCGTCATCACCCGTTAGGTTACTTAACTAACGACAGAGCGGGCTGGACTAGCGCGGGTGTAAAACATAAACAAAATCTAATAGTATATATACCAATATACAATAATCGCTCCAGGCGTGATAATATACAACATTACAGAAAAGTAATAAGTATCACAGAACAATACAGATAATCTGGGATCCCCGGGTTTTACAGAGCCGCTACTGAAACCCGGCGTTCCCCTAGTCGTGTGGATAGCCTGTGCAATGAAACCTAGACCCCTACGGGTGCGGCAAGTTACCCGCCAAAACCTGAAGCAAGGTAGTCCCCACAGCATAGTGAAAGGAACACCCGGCACTTCACGGAATCCGGTAACTTGAGCACCCCACCTTGGGTCAACCTGTACCCCCTGCGAGTGCGGCGAATAGTCTGCCAATTCTAAAGTATGGTCCCTTTGCCTCTCAAAGCCATGAGATACGGACCCGTTGCCCTCCAGAACCCGACTATCCGTGCACTCCTTCGTGGGATAAACCTAGTACAGAAATGAAAAATATACAACGGGTACATCGACCTCGACCCGGTCGTGCCCCAAAAGAATATTATACAAACAGGCAGTAACGGCAGTCCACATGATGGACGCTCGCCCCGCAATATCAAATGTACAAATAAATCCAAACTGCACTATCATTGCACCCTGCTATCCACCACGACATATCCGCAACAATACAGCACAACACAGAACATCAACGCGAATGTCACGTTCGCAAACCCGTCTAAAAGAACTATAGCAATCAGAGGCGGTTTACCGATCAAATGACATTCCCGGTGGGAGATACAATGTAAATACTGCATACTGACATGTTTAAAATTTTGATCGACTAAATATCACGAAGTGGGCCCCACGAACAACTGGTGTACAGTAATAAAAACTGGGCCCAAAAGAATATACCAAAAACCCACAATTTCCAAATAAAGCCTACTGGGAAAAATTGATGCACTGTTCCCTCAAAAGAGTCGCGGTTCCGCGGTCAAACCCTAGGTTTGACCGTGGATCCGCAGTGATCTTGTGGGAACACGTGTCCAAATTTTTCCAGTGTGCTTACAAAACCCTGCATGCTTTTCTGTGATATGTAAAATTATTTTTAGGCCCTTTGAAAAATCGACAGAAACTCGGTGTGCATGAAATTGCGATTTCGGAAATTCTGTTCGATCGATCTTTTAAACGTGTTAGCACAAGTTAGTATAGCTTAATGGTGAGGCTCTGATACCACTGTAACTCCACGGTAGTGCCCCGGCCGTCTAACAGACGCCAAATGCGGAACAAAAACTTTTTACAACTGGCGCTATCGTGTACCGTAACCCGGATCTGCCATTAAAGCTAAACTAACAATCTACAAAGTGGGTAGAAACGTTATACCGAATGACCCGAGTCCTTCGGTCTTCAACCATCATCCCAAGCTTGTTGCGGCTGCTCCGATCTCCTTGAACTCCAGTCTTCTCGTCCAGGTGGCACCACGTCGACGGATCTTTTAAACGGGCTCCCGCCTCTGAACTGAGGCAACTCGATCGTCAAGTTTGCTAAAAGAGACGACCAAGATGAATTAGAGAATGAGTAGAACACTTTGTCTCGTTACGTCCAAGGCTATGGACGAACGGTTAATGAAGTTGCCTTTTGGATCGGGTGAAATAAGAAATGAGGCTGTCTAATTTCCGTGAATCCAAAACTATCATAATCTTTTTCTAATCAAGTGAGTGAGTAAGAGAGGAGAGGAGGGCCGGCCATATATGTAGAGGGAGGGAGGTGAGTGTAGGAGGGGGAAGGTGACCACAAAAGAAAAGATCAACAACAATTATCTTTCATGCAAACAAAACCCCATTAATGCAAATGGTGATTCATTAACCTAGTCACCCTTGCATTAATGAATCATTAAATGCACTAAGCCACCTCACCATCCTAGTCACCTCTTCTAGAAACTTCTAGAACCTTCCACACTCATCCAAAGAAAAGATAAATCTGTATTTAACCGACTGTTAAATACGGCTGATAGAAAACTGGAAACTGGCAACTTTCAAAAGTGATCCTGAAACGAATTTCAGGATAACCCCGTAATGGTATAAACATACCCGCATTTGTATTACGACCGAATACAAATGCAACTGAGACAAAGATATTATATCTACACAGTATAATACTGGGTTCCGGCTTAAACCAAAGCCTACCAGTATTATCTGTCCGAAAAACGACACGTGCGAAAACGCACGTGCTTTTTCCGAACCTTGCCATATCACCATGCGGCCTCTACAACGTTTCGCCCGAACTTGGGAAAGTGTCTGTGGGGGACTCTAATGACTCATCAACACACTGGCACTGGGTATAACCCCTAGCACGTCAGAGGTACAAGCTGCACGTAACGTTTTGCCTATGTATTGATTGGAAGGGAAGCTGACGAGCGAACTCATCTATAAACCCTACTGAGTCTGACAGTGACAATGTATATACAGTCCGGTCCATTCGTCTAAAGAGTATCGCATATCGAGTCTAGGGGGTGGATAAAGTCAGACCCCTAATAACGCGATAAATCGTGTAGGCATGAAGCCCATCACCACCTGAGAAACTACTGATCTAAATCAGTAATTCTCTACTACCTCGGCCGAGGATTCCTAGTGATGGCCACCCGTGCACTACGCGACATCAACCCCCAATACCGGGAGAGACGAATCCCCGACGATCCGCTCACTTGCCTCCAATGTGGCTCGGGACTGTACCCAACTAAAACCTGTTTGCACAACTCCTTTGAGCATGGTAGGGTAGTAATCTAAGCACAGTGGGAACTCACATGAGACAAATGACGATCTCAGGTCGATGAACTAACCTGTACACATGTCACCAGGGAATTGCTATCTGACGATATGTATAATACCAACTAGCAGATTCCCGGCGAGTCCTGTCCGGTATACTCATAACCTAATGAGCACCTGTATACATCTTAGGTGATCAAACTGACACTAGTGGCTTGTGAGACCGGCCACCGCCCCTCATCGGGGTTTCGACTGTATACACTAGTCTACTCTGGAGTATCGATGCCCTGTCTCGAAACTCCTTCGACTAGGGACACTTAAAGGATGTGCTTACAGACCCCAGCTCCCACGTATATGATCGCCATCATACTGCTGGTAGTCAAGCAAGAATCCTATGGGCTCTATCATCATGCAATAGTGAACTAAAGCATGTATACGATGATAAAGACAAACCAGATAGCATACTATCATCTCGAGTAAGACTGTCATATCGGTATAGGTCCTGCCTCAATCATTGTAATCACGTACCTGCGATCCAATAATTGACTTTGAGGGCACTGTCTCCAACAGCACTAAGGCCATGTGCTAGCGTATCGCAGACCTAGCATCTCGAATAGCCTCTCGAACTGCGTCTGAGGTAAGGCCTTTGTGAATGGATCTGCAGTGTTCTCCTCTGTAGCAACTCTCCGGACCTCGATCTCCCGGCGATCTATGATCTCCCTGATCAGGTGATACCACCTCAAGATGTGTCTGGACTTTTGATGGGACCTGGGTTCCATCGTTAAAGTTATAGCCCCGTTGTTGTCACAATACAAAGGTATTGGATCAACAATGGATGGAACCACCTGAAGTTCTGTTAAGAACTTCTTTACCCAAACTGCTTCTTTTGCGGCATTAGAAGCTGCGATATACTCCGCTTCCATCGTCGAGTCAGCAACGGTGTCCTGCTTGGAACTCTTCCAGCACACCGCCCCTTCATTGAGGGTAAAGACATAACCTGACATGGACTTGGAGTCATCCTTGTCACTCTGAAAGCTGGAGTCAGCAAAAGCCTCGATCTGGAGGTCTTTTCCGCCGTAAACCAAGAACATATCCTTAGTCCTTCTCAGGTACTTGAGAATGTTCTTTACTGCTATCCAGTGCTTCTCCCCTGGGTCTGACTGATACCGGCTTACCACGCTTAGTGCGTAAGCTACATCTGGTCTGGTACACAACATCGCATACATTATAGAGCCTACCGCAGAAGCGTAGGATATAATCAACATGCGATCCCTTTCCAAATCAGTCTTGGGAGACATCTCTTTGGAGAGGGTGATTCCATGACAAGCCGGTAAATTACCGCGCTTAGAATCTTCCATACTGAATCTTTTCAGTATAGTGTTGATATATCTGGACTGCGAAAGTCCCAACATCCTCTTAGATCTATCACGATAGATCTGGATCCCCAGAATATAAGAGGCATCACCCAGGTCTTTCATGGAGAACCTATATGACAAGAATCTTTTGATAGATTGTAGCATAGGAATGTCATTTCCTATCAAGAGAATGTCATCCACGTACAAGACGAGGAATACGATAGTTCGTGCTACAATCTTACTATATATGCATAGTTCATCTGGATTTTTGATAAAGTCATATTCTTTGACCATTTCATCAAAACAGATGTTCCAACTCCGCGATGCCTGCTTTAATCCATAAATGGACTTAAGCAACTTGCACACTTTCCCGCTGCTCCCACTCTGATTGAAACCTTCTGGCTGATCCATATAGACGCACTCGTCCAAATTTCCATTTAGAAAAGCCATCTTTATGTCCATCTGCCAGATCTCATAATCATGGAAGGCAGCAATGGCAAGAAGGATCCGAATGGATTTGAGCATAGCCACTGGAGAAAAAGTTTCGTCATATTCCAAACCAGGCCTTTGACAAAAACCCTTTGCAGCAAGTCTAGCCTTATAGGTTTCCACCTGTCCATCTACACCAATCTTCTTTCTGAAGATCCACTTGCATCCTATGGGTTTTACCCCGTCTGGAGCAAAGTCCAAAGTCCATACTTTGTTGGTGTATATGGACTCCATCTCGGTCCGCATTGCATCCAGCCATCTTACTGAGTCGCCGCTCTGAATGGCCGGCTGGAAGCTAGTAGGTTCATCATTATCAATGATGCAATCCTCTCTATTCTCGTCTATGAGAAAACCGTAGTATCTCTCAGGTGGATGAGACGGCCTACTACTCCTGCGGAGGGGTGCGGGAATGTCCTGTTCTTCTGGAACTTCTGGTTCTACCAAGCTTTCAGAAGTAGCTTGTGGTTCTGGAATTTCTTCCAGTTCTATTGCGCTCCCACTTGTTTCCTTTTCTAAAAACTGTTGTTCTAGAAAATGAGCATTACGAGAAACAAAAACCTTTTGTTCCTCTGGGTAATAGAAAAAATACCCTTGGAGTTCTTTGGATATCCCATAAACTTACACTGTACTGAGCGTGCCTCGAGTTTGTCCGCATGCTGCTTTTTAACAAAGGTTGGACATCCCCATATCTTCAGATACTGAAGATAGGGTTTCTTCCCACTCCACATCTTATATGGTGTGGTAGGCACAGTCTTGGTAGGAACCCTGTTCAAAAGATATGCAGCTGATTCTAGTGCATAACCCCATAAAGATCGCGGTAACTCAGCATTACTCATCATGGAACGTACCATATCCAATAGGGTTCGGTTCCGTCTCTCCGATACACCGTTGTGTTGTGGAGTGTATGGAGGAGTAAGCTGAGAGAGAATTCCATTCTCTTTTAGGTAACCCAGGAACTCGGCACCTAGGTAGTCATCACCTCGATCAGATCTCAATGTCTTGATACTTTTGCCGGTTTGGTTTTCTACTTCATTCTTATATTCTCGGAATTTCTCAAAGGCCTCGGATTTATGTTTCATCAAGAAAATAAATCCATACCTAGAGAAATCATCCGTAAAAGTAATGAAATATGAAAAACCGCTTCTTGCATGTGTAGACATTGGACCACATACATCGCTGTGTATGAATCCTAAGAGCTCGCTCGCTCTTACTCCATGTCCAGTGAATGGAGTCTTTGTCATCTTTCCTTTGAGACATGATTGACAAGTGGCATAAGATTGATATTCGAACGGATCCAAATATCCTTCTCTATGTAACTTAGTTAACCTTGTCTCATTGATATAACCCAGTCTACAATGCCATAAGAAAGACTAATTTATATCTGGAGACTTCCTTTTTAATGTGTTCTGGACATTGAAAATCTGCAATTAGTTTAACACGTATATACCGTTATCTAGTGTACCGGGCCCAATCAAACCATGATTAAGGTGGATGTTAACAACATCGCTTACAAACGTGAAATCATAACCTTCTTTTGATAACAACGATACTGATATGATATTACACATTAAACTAGGTACACAAAAACAGTTGCGCAAAACCAAAATATGTCCACTCGTCAATCCAAGGTGATAATCCCCTACGGACACAGCAACCACGCTCGCTCCGTTAGCAACCTGGAGAGTCATATCACCAACCTTCAGTACTCTACGGCTTCTCAGTGCCTGCAATGAATTGCATATATGAGATCCTGATCCGGTATCCAATACCCAGGAAGTAGAGTTGATTGACAGACAATTTTCAATTACAAACACAGCTGAAGCCAAAGCTACAACTTGCCTGTAGGGTTCCTAGGCACTCTCAAGAGGTCTCACAAGGCATCAACCATGCCAATTTTAAATTTTACGGGTGCCGAGAAACCCTAATACGGATCGTTAACTAGAATTTTAGGCGACAAAGCAACTAGTTAACAACTTAACTACGAGTAAACGGAAATACAACCTTTGTAGATCCGGTCCTCCACCTCCATAGCTCCGTAATGAAGTCTCCTCGCTGTCCAAATGGAATCTTAGGCTCTAGTGTCGGCTTCATCGGAGAAAAAGCGGGCTAGGTCATCGACGACGATGCCGAAGATGATCTACATCGAGGCATCACTAGATCAAGCTCCAACTTCACCAAGTCAAGAAAACTTGTGAAGAAAACACCCTATACTACTTGGCAAGAGGTAGAGGATGAAGAAATAGGAGGTGGGTTCACTTTAGAATTGGATTTCTCACTCTTTTCATCAAGTTGCCATTGATGAGGCAAGCTTTTTCTTCAAGAAGAAGATGAAGAAGAAGAAGATAATATTATGATAAGTTGTTATGAAAAAGAATAATAAAATCATTCTTATCATAATATTAACCATGGTAATGTGTAGAGAGTTAATCATGGTTAAATGGAATGGTTAGGGTTAAGCATGAGACAAAATGGTCACTTGGTCAAAGTCTTCATGAAGCTTCATCAAGCTTCATGAATGAAAAGAAACCATTTTCTCTTTACATGCCTAAAAAGGAAATAACCTAAATAATTAGTTAAGATAATCAAAACCCTAACCATTTAAATAACCATGGTTTAATTCTTTACACAAAAACCCTAGCAAACATGTATCATCAAACATGATACAATCAAATGTACAAAAATATATCGCATATACAATGCGCACATCCGAGTGAGAAAATCCATCTTAAGTGAACCAATACTAGTTAATGCAAAGTAATATATCAAATATATAATTATGCATTAAATCATTAAATCAACACTTGATTTAATGATCCGGTCATGTCGCACACAACCGACTAGTATACAATGTATCGTTTTATCGAATCAATCCTTGATTCGATAACTAGGTTATATCGCATATAACCATTCGACACATTCATCGCGAGAATGAAATACGGTATCACATACTGGTATTATTCTTGGTCCCGCACATATCTCATATGCGCTCCTATTTCGTTTCGCTTGAGCCAGAAAACCTCTGTGTAGGACTCTAAAGACTCGTCAATACGCCGGCAGCAGGTGATGATCATATCAAACACCCACAAGCCGCAAGCGGTCTGCTAAACGTAACGGCCACCCGGGTATTGAGCGATCAGAAGATCGACGAGCAATCCTGCTCACACTCCAGTGAATCCAACCAGTAACACTACCGTACAGTCCGGTCTGATCGTCCGATATGTCGCATATCTCGCCTAGGGGTGGTAAACGTCAGACCCCAATAGCTTGATAAGTCGTGTCGATATGAGGTCTATAACATTCGAGAAACTACTGGTAACACTTACCAGTAAATCTCAGCAACCCTGGCCAGGGATTTCCGGTTATAGCCAATCGAACACAACGCAACATCAACTCCCTATACCGGGAGAGACGAATCCCCTCCTATCGCTCATTGCCTCCATGTGACTCGAGACTGTACCCAAAAACCACCATTTTGCACGCCCTCTTGGACGTGGTAAGGTGAAAATCAAAGTACAGTGGGAACCACACAAGACTCTATGACGATCTCGGGTCAACAGACTACTCTGTACCAGTGTCACTAGAGAACTGCCATCTGACGTAAGGTATAATACCATCTGGGAGTTCTCGGCGAGTCCGTCCAGTGTACCAAGTCTCCACTGAGCACCCGTATATCATCTCTGATGTCAAACACCAATGGATATGGGATCACCATCGCCCATCTGTATGGGTCGAGAAGGTATACGCTAGTCTACTCTGGTATATCGATGCCCCGTCTCGATACACCCACGACTAGGGACCTTGAAGGATGTACTTATGGACTACCATGTCCCCACTAGTATGATCCGCATCATAGTCCAGATAGTCAAGTACACATCCTAAGGGCTTTACCAACATGTAACAGAGAGACAATCAGTATACACGTTAAGGTAAAGAGTAACCAGATAGCATACTATCATGTCGAGCAAGAAAGTCCTCCCTATATATGTCCAAGCATCCACTACAATATACATCCAATGTGCAGCAATGGCCTTTAGGGCATACATATAACTAACAATCTCCCACTTGCACTAGGGTTATCTGATAGCAGTGGTTGTAGTATCTCATACTCAACCATCCCATAAAAATCTCTCTCTGGGAACAGGCCTTTGTGAGTAGATCCGCTGTGTTGTCCTCTGAGTCTAATCTCCAAACCTTGATCACCCTGGAGATCAACCATCTCCATGATCAGGTGACACTGCCTTAGAATATGTCTGGATCACTGATGGGACCGGCGTTCCTCGGCATAAGCTACAACTCCATTGTCTCACAATGGTTGGAACGTAGTTCATGTCATGAACCAACATACACCCAGACTGCCTCTTTGGTAGCATCTTAAGTAGCGATGTATCCAGCCTTTATCGTCTAGTATGTCACGGTATCTAGCTTGGAACTCTTCCAACATACCGTCCCTTTACTGGGGGTAAAAACAATGCCTGTGACTGACACTCAGTCGTCTTTATCACCCTGGAACACTTCCAGTGATTCTTCCCAGGATCAATTGATACCATCTCACTACAGCTAGTGAGTATTCTAACATCCATTTAGATCTATCTCATAGGTCCAAAACCCAGGATTTAGTAGGTATCACTTTGATCCTATGTGGAGAATCATTGTGATAGGCGGAGATTGATCGAGCGTAGCATAGGAAACTCCTTCCCTATCAAGAGTATGCCATCCACGTACTCTACGAGGATCGTCACCATACTCCCTACTACCTTTTTGTTTATACAAGGTTCATCTACCATTTTGATGACGTCAACTTCTTTGACTAATCCATCAAAACAGATGTTCCAACTCCGCTATGCCTGCTTTATCCTATAAAGCATCTTGCACACGTTTCCGCTGCTCTCACTGTCTACGAAACCCTCTGGCTGTGTACTTATAGACGCTCTCTTCCAAAACATCATTTAGAAAAGCAGTCATGACACCCAACCGCCAGATATCGTAGTCATGGTATGTAGTCGTGGCAAGTAGGATCTGGATAGACTTAAGCATAGCTACTTGAAAAGGTTTCATCATTATCCACGCCTGGTCGATGACAAAAAGCTTTAACAAGTCTAGCCTTGAAAGTCTCAACTTTTCCATGTACACCAAGTAATCTTCTCAAGATTTACTTGCTCCTAATGGGGATTTAACCCTTCAGATATAGCAACTAAAGTCCATACTTTGTTGGTGTATAAGGATTCCATCTCAGATCACTAAGCATCCAGCCATTCTTACAGAGTCCTACTCCTGATGGCCAGCTCGAAACTAGTTGGGTCATCATCTTATGATGTAATCCTCGCTCCCACTGTCATAGAGAAACCGAAGTATCTCTTGTAAGTCCATATTGCGACCCCCGGTACTTACGGGGAGGCGGAAACGGTATAAAAAAACGAATTTTTATCGCAAGAGGCAACATGGACTAAACTTTGTCGGGATCGTTGTCTAAACTAAAACTAGTTAACAAGCTAAAGAGAGTTAGCTACTATGGAAAATGGTTATACCTAAACTTGAACTCCTTCTTCTTCAAACCTTGTAGAGGTTGATGGTTCTCTTTTCGTCGCCTTCTCCCGTCGAAGATGGATCCACCTCGAAGGATCGACTTTGGGCTCTTCCTCGATCTTTGAGTGAACTAGGGTTTCCGGCTTGCTAAACCTTCATCCTAGAATGAGTAGAGAGTGATTAGGGTTTGCTTTTCTATCTAAAGAGAATGATTCTCAACACATGAGAAGGTTTCTCTTTTCAAGAGGAAGAAGAAGATGAAATGAGGAGAGAGAGTGAGAATGATAGAATGAGCAATATTTTCTCTTTCTTGCAACCATATTGCAAAAAGAAAAGAATTATCTAAATGATAATAATTGAAATAAGAATAGTTGATGGTTATTTTAGGAATGACCACTATCATGCTTCTTTAAATGAAGTGTAAGCATGAATCAAGGAGGATCTTCAAAGCATGATGGTGGTCAAAGGTCAACAAGTCAACCAAGGTCAACAAGTCAACAAAAAATCAACCATAACATAATTCTCATTTAATTACTATTATTAATAGATAATATACAAATCCATTAGGGTTTGGAAAAAGATAACTGTCAACTGTGCATACGCACCCGATCCGAAACCCTAATGAAAAACCTCATTCTCCGCCTCAAGCAACTGTGCATACACACCTGCATTCTCGTTCCGAGGAACAAGAATACCAAGATATAAAAGCAACCCCCAAAACATATACCAGTATCTGGCTTAAACCAGAGCCTGCCAGTATAATCCGTCCGGACTCCAAACGTGCACAAGTGCGCGGATGAGAACGAACCTTGTCGCAAAACCATGCGACCTCTACTCTGTTTTGCCCAGAGGCGAATACCCTCTGTGTGGGACTCTAAAGACTCGACACTACGCTGGCAGTGGGTTTAACCACAGACCGCAAGCGGCACTAGCTGTGCGTAACGGTCCCCAGGTAGATGCCGACAAGAAGGCTGACGAGGTGAAACCCCATCTGAACTCCTACTGAGTCTGAATGTGACATTCTCCGTACAGTCCGGTCTGTTCGTCTGATACATCGCATGGCGGGCCTAGGGGGCGGTAAAACGTCAGTCCCCCAATAGCGGTACAAGTCGTGTCGGAGTGAAGCCCAAAACACCCTGAGATAAACACTGGAAACCTACCAGTATATCTCGCTTGCCCTGGCCAGGGACTACTCGTGTAATGGCTCTCCTAGACACAGCGCGATGTCAACCCCCAATACCGGGAGAGACGAATCCTGTCTAACCGTCACTGCCTCCAAGTGCTTCGGGACTGCACCCAACCACCACCTGTTTGCACGACTCCTTTGAGCCGTGGTAGGGTAGTGATCAAAGTGCAGTGGGAACACACTCGAGGCGAAGTGTCAGTGTCAAGTCAGCGGACTAAGCTGTACTCATGTCACCTGGGAACTGATAACTGACGATAGGTATAATACCAACCTGTCAGTTCCCGACGAGTCCTGTCCAGTGTACTCGTAACCCAACGAGCACCCGTATACTATCTCCAGTACGACGTACTGATGGCTGTGGGACAGACCATCTCCCACACTGGGATGAGAAGCGCATACGCTAGTCTACTCCGGAGTATCGATGCCCTGTCTCGATAGTCCTACGACTAGGGACCTGTATAAAGATGTGCTTATCGATTACCCAGCCCCCACTAGTGTGACTGCCATCACAACGCTGGTAATCAAGCAAAGATCCTAAGGGCTCCACTAATGCGTATAAGTGATATACTGAAATAAACACAAGTACACATTGAAGTAGAAACAAACCAAGTAGCATACTACTATATTGAGCAAGATTGTTTATACAAGGTGAATATCCCAAGCTTCCATCAAGTAATATACAAACTAGTATGATACAGTAATGGCCTCTAGGGCATATACACTAACAATCTCCCACTTGCACTAAGGCCATGTACTGGCGTATCGAAGACCTATCATCTCGATCAGCCGCTCGAACTGAGTCTGGGGTAGGGCCTTGGTGAATGGATCTGCAGTGTTCTCTTCTGAAGCAACCCTCCGAACCTCGATCTCCTTGCGATCCACGATCTCCCTGATCAGGTGATACCGCCTCAAGATGTGCCTGGATCTTTGATGGGACCTGGGTTCCTTTGCTAAAGCTATAGCCCCGTTGTTGTCGCAATACAGAGGTACTGGGTCAACAATGGACGGAACCACCTGAAGTTCTTTTAAGAACTTCCTTATCCAGACAGCTTCTTTTGCGGCATCAGATGCAGCGATGTATTCCGCTTCCATAGTCGAGTCTGCAACGGTTTCCTGTTTGGAACTCTTCCAACACACCGCCCCTCCATTGAGGGTAAAGACAAAACCCGACATGGACTTGGAATCATCCTTGTCACTCTGGAAGCTGGAGTCAGCAAAGGCCTCAATCTGGAGGTCTTTTCCGCCATACACCAAGAACATCTCCTTAGTCCTCCTCAGGTACTTGAGAATGTTCTTTACCGCTATCCAATGTTTCTCCCCAGGGTTTGACTGATACCGGCTTACTACACTCAGTGCATAAGCTACATCCGGTCTGGTACACAACATCGCATACATTATAGAGCCTACCGCAGAAGCGTAGGGTATAATAGACATGCGATCCCTCTCCAAATCAGTCTTGGGAGACATCTCTTTAGAGAGGGTGATCCCGTGACAAGCCGGTAAGTTACCGCGCTTGGAATCTTCCATACTGAATCTTTTCAGTACGGTGTCGATGTACCTGGACTGTGAAAGTCCTAATATCCTCTTGGATCTATCACGATGGATCCGGATCCCCAGGATGTAAGAGGCATCACCCAGGTCTTTCATGGAGAACCTGTGTGACAAGAAACCCTTGACAGATTGTAGCATAGGAATGTCATTTCCTATTAAGAGAATGTCATCCACGTATAAAACAAGGAATACCACAGTTCTCGCTACAAATCTACTATAGATGCACGGTTCATCTGGATTTTTGATAAAGTCAAATTCCTTGACCGTCTCATCAAAACAGATGTTCCAACTCCGCGATGCCTGCTTTAGTCCATAAATGGACTTAAGCAACTTGCACACCTTTCCGCTGCTCCCACTCTGAATGAAACCCTCCGGCTGATCCATATAGACACACTCCTCTAAATTTCCATTTAGAAAAGCGGTTTTTACGTCCATCTGCCAAATCTCATAATCGTGGAAGGCAGCAATGGCAAGAAGGATCCGAATGGATTTCAGCATAGCCACTGGAGAAAAGGTTTCGTCGTAGTCCAAGCCAGGTCTTTGACGGAAACCCTTTGCTACAAGTCTAGCTTTATAGGTCTCAACCTGTCCATCTACACCAATCTTCCTTTTGAAGATCCACTTGCATCCTACGGGTTTTACCCCGTCTGGAGCAATGTCCAACGTCCATACTTTGTTGGTGTACATGGACTCCATTTCGGTCCGCATTGCATCCAGCCATTTTACCGAGTCAATGCTCTGAACGGCCTGCTGGAAGTTAGTAGGCTCATCATAGTCTATGATGCAATCCTCTCTATCCCCGTCTATGAGAAAACCGTAGTATCTCTCGGGCGGATGAGACTGCCTACTACTTCTACGGAGCGGCATAGGAATGTCCTGTTCATTTGAACCTTCTGGTTCCACTAAGCTTTCAGTAATAGTCCGTGGTTCTGGAATTTCTTCCAGTTCTACTGTGCTCCCACTTATCTGGTTTTCCAAAAACTCAGTTTCCAAGAAGTAGGCATGACGAGAAACAAGGACTTTTTGTTCCTCTTCACAGTAGAAGAAATATCCCTTGGAGTTCTTTGGATATCCCACGAACTTACACTGTACTGAACGCGCCTCGAGCTTGTCCGCATGCTGCTTTTTAACAAAAGCTGGACATCCCCAAGTCTTGATGTGACTGAGATGGGGTCTCTTCCCACACCACATCTCATATGGTGTAGTAGGCACAGTCTTAGTAGGAACTCGGTTTAAAAGGTACGCTGCTGATTCTAGTGCATACCCCCAGAATGATCGCGGTAACTCAGCGTTACTCATCATGGACCGTACCATATCCAATAGGGTCCGGTTCCGTCTCTCCGATACACCGTTATGTTGCGGGGTGTATGGAGGAGTAAGCTGAGAGAGAATCCCATTCTCTTTTAAATAATTCAGGAACTCGGCACTTAAGTATTCTCCACCTCGATCCGATCTTAGAATCTTGATACTTTTGCCGGTCTGTTTTTCTACTTCATTCTTAAATTCCTGGAACTTTTCAAAAGATTCTGACTTATGTTTCATTAAGAAGACATAACCGTATCTTGAAAAATCATCCGTAAAAGTAATGAAGTAAGAATAACCGCTTCGTGCATGTGTAGACATTGGACCGCACACGTCGCTGTGTACGAGTCCCAAGAGCTCGCTCGCTCTTACTCCGTGTCCAGTGAACGGAGTCTTTGTCATCTTTCCTTTGAGACAGGATTGACAAGTGGCATATGATTGATATTCGAACGGATCCAAATATCCTTCTGTATGTAACTTAGTCAACCTTCTCTCATTGATGTGACCCAGTCTACAATGCCATAAGAAAGTCTGATTAATATCTGGTGACTTTCTTTTGTGTGTATTCTGGACATTGAAAATCTGTGGTTGGTTTAATACGTATATACCATTGCTCAATGTACCTGACCCAATCAGAACTTGATTAAGGTGAATGTTAACAACATTACTTACAAACGCAAATTCATAACCTTCTTCAGAAACCAAAGATACAGAAATGATATTACAAGTTGCGTTGGGTACAAAAAAGCAATTACGCAAAACCAAAATATGTCCATCTGACATTCCTAGGTGATAGTCCCCCACGGCTTTAGCATCCATGCTAGCTCCGTTCGCAACTCTGAGGGTCATGTCACCTTCCTTCAAAAACCTACGGTTTCTCAATGCCTGCAAAGAATTACAGATATGAGATCCTGATCCGGTATCCAATACCCAGGAAGTAGAGTTTATAGAAAGACAGTTTTCAATAACATACACACCTGAAGCTGAAGCTGCAACCTGCTTCAGTTCCTGTGTCCTGGCTTTCCAAGCCCTGCAATCTTTCTTCCAGTGTCCACTCTTGTGACAATAGAAGCATTCCTCTTTACCAACAAGCTTCCCCGCTATCTTTGTTGCCTTTTCCTTTCCCTTCGCACCCACTTTACTAACACCGCCCCTTGGTTTGGCGGGGGCTTTCCTCTTCTTTCCCTTGGCTTTCGCCTTGGACCTAGAAGAAGAAGATCCTCCTACAAACAAAGTGGATGTATCCCTACCCTTCTGTAGGGTGCCCTCTGCGCTCCTCAGCAGGTTGAGGAGTTCTGAAAGTTCAACTTCCTTTTCTTGCAAGTTGAAATTCAGTATGAACTGGGCGTAAGTGGATGGAAGGGACTGGAGAATTATATCTGTGTAGAGTTCACTATCCAACGTGGTCCCAAGTTCCGCGAGCTCCTCAGTGTAGCCAATCATCTTAAGCACGTGGTCCGCTACCGATGATCCGACGGCCAACTTAGTCGAAAATAACTTCTTCGACACTTCGTATCTTGCGATACGAGACTGCTCTCCATACAGTTCTTTTGTATGAAGAAATATGGATTCCAAATCCATATTCTCGTGCCTCCTCTGATGGTCATTGTCCATCGAGGCAAGTACGAGGCATCTGGCCTTCGCGCTGTCAATCTCCCAAGTCTTACGGATTTCCTTATCCGCGACGCTGGAGGTGGGACCTGGGACGGGGGGAGCTTTGCTGGTAAGAAGATACCCCAGCTTGTCGTAAGAGATTGCCAATTTGACATTCCTGAGCCAATCTTTGTAGTTTGGCCCTGTCAATATGTTTTTATCTAGAAGTAACTTAAGTCCAGTCATTTCGATTTGGTCGCTGCAGGGGGAGAGAAGAAACACTTAGCACGATGCTCTTGCAAATTTAGAATGGTTTTTAATTTGTCTAAACAGGATGGCTCCCACTGTCTCTCGAATCCCTCCTCAAACCACAAAGGAAGAATTAGCCGGGATCAATCCCACCGTACAATACTTGCTTAACCGTTCAGCCAGGCCAGTGTCGGTACTTCGAGGGAGGTTTTCCAACGCTTTCGCGAAGTTCCTTAATTTAAGAACCTCTTTTCCCTGGGGGCGTAGCCCCGCTAACACCTTTCTAGGCACCTACTAGGTTTATAGCATTGATCGTTTAGTGAGAAATTTCCCGAGGAGTAGCATATACTCACAGTAGGATCGGGATCCAAATATCATCGCGTGATGAAAATGAAGGAATCCTACCATAATCATCACACTCCAATTGGTATGCAAATCTAGCAAGTTTCAGTACTTATGAAACTCCCGATGTGGATTTTTGCCCCATGCTCTTATGACCTTGACTTTGGCCAACAAATCATAAGTCACATGTCAAGTTCTTCCCGTCGTTATCCAGGTTAATTTGAATCCACCCGTACATACCCTTGACTTTGGCCAACAAGGCAGTACGACTGTTCCAAATCAACGCATCTATCTATGCTGCACATGAATATCCAATAGCTACCAATCACTATGCCTTGACTTTGGCCAACAAACACAGCTTGAATACTATTGACTATTTATGTGAAACGACGGAGGGCTACGAATGGTTTTGGCGAAATCGTGAACGTAGTGAACTTGATATAATCGATGGAACGAGATAGCTTTTATAAGGAGTGGCTCAAGCTCCGCATTTAAAAGTTAGTTTTGAAAAGAACCGAGTGGTTTTTCGAAAGTGTTCCATCGACTTAAACTTGGTTTATTATCTTGCATTAGTTCTTTTAATGCGTGATATTCTTGCATTAGTTCTTTTAATGCGTCCCATCATTTAATTCCTACCATTGCAGAAAACAACCAAAATATGACGTACGCTTATGCCATTCGCATTCGCCACGGGGTCCCGTCATCACTCGTTAGGTTACTTAACTAACGACAGAGCGGGGGCTGGGCTAGCGCGGCTGTAAAACATAAGCAACGCCTAAATAGAAAGCAATGATAGACATTACAGATCACAGATGAATACATTGGATATACTAGCAATCCGCATTCCTTTCGAGCCTGAAACGAAAAGCGGATAACACGGTCGCGGTGAATAGCAAATACCCCACCCAAGACCCCTACGGGTGCGGCAAACTACCCTCCAAGTTCCCGGTAGTTTGTGCACCCCACCATGGGTCTATCCTAGGAGCAAAAACAGTAAAAAGAATTATACAATGACGGCTACAACCCCGACCCGGTTGTGCGGCCAAACAAATAATATAATTACATCAATTTACATTTACAATGAATGAAAGAAAAACAAAAGCTCATCTCACATCCACCCCGGCTATTCACCCGCGACAGTCCAACACATTCATATACACATTCCAGAACATTACAGATCATGTATAACCCCGACTAATCGACTTATAGCGATTAGCCGACGTTCAATACATGCAAACATCACAGATATAACCAACATAGCCAAAGTGCAGTGAAGTTCGGAAAAAAAATACGGAATTATAGGACCCCAAAAGTGAATTTCAGTTCTGGAAAATCTGGGTACATATAATATATCTTAAAAATCCCAAAACCAACACAGAAGAACACTGCACGAAAAACGATGCAAAGAAGACACCAACTTGCGGCGGTTCCGCGGCCATATGAGTAGGTGAGGCCGCGGAAGCGCGGCGGTTTGGAGGAATCATGATATCGTTTTTCTTGTGTGTTCTTAGAAAACCCTGAGACGATTTTACAAGTATAACGTTTTTCATTTTGAGCAGAAAAAATTTCAACAGAAAGTTAGGTTTTCGTTTTTCCGGTTTTGCGATTTTTCGGTTCCGAACTTCGTTACACTTCACTACCAAGCTAGTTTAAGTTTAGTTAGGCTCTGATACCACTGTAAGTCCATATTGCGACCCCCGGTACTTACGGGGAGGCGGAAACGGTATAAAAAAACGAATTTTTATCGCAAGAGGCAACATGGACTAAACTTTGTCGGGATCGTTGTCTAAACTAAAACTAGTTAACAAGCTAAAGAGAGTTAGCTACTATGGAAAATGGTTATACCTAAACTTGAACTCCTTCTTCTTCAAACCTTGTATAGGTTGATGGTTCTCTTTTCGTCGCCTTCTCCCGTCGAAGATGGATCCACCTCGAAGGATCGACTTTGGGCTCTTCCTCGATCTTTGAGTGAACTAGGGTTTCCGGCTTGCTAAACCTTCATCCTAGAATGAGTAGAGAGTGATTAGGGTTTGCTTTTCTATCTAAAGAGAATGATTCTCAACACATGAGAAGGTTTCTCTTTTCAAGAGGAAGAAGAAGATGAAATGAGGAGAGAGAGTGAGAATGATAGAATGAGCAATATTTTCTCTTTCTTGCAACCATATTGCAAAAAGAAAAGAATTATCTAAATGATAATAATTGAAATAAGAATAGTTGATGGTTATTTTAGGAATGACCACTATCATGCTTCTTTAAATGAAGTGTAAGCATGAATCAAGGAGGATCTTCAAAGCATGATGGTGGTCAAAGGTCAACAAGTCAACCAAGGTCAACAAGTCAACAAAAAATCAACCATAACATAATTCTCATTTAATTACTATTATTAATAGATAATATACAAATCCATTAGGGTTTGGAAAAAGATAACTGTCAACTGTGCATACGCACCCGATCCGAAACCCTAATGAAAAACCTCATTCTCCGCCTCAAGCAACTGTGCATACACACCTGCATTCTCGTTCCGAGGAACAAGAATACCAAGATATAAAAGCAACCCCCAAAACATATACCAGTATCTGGCTCAAACCAGAGCCTGCCAGTATAATCCGTCCGGACTCCAAACGTGCACAAGTGCGCGGATGAGAACGAACCTTGTCGCAAAACCATGCGACCTCTACTCTGTTTTGCCCAGAGGCGAATACCCTCTGTGTGGGACTCTAAAGACTCGACACTACGCTGGCAGTGGGTTTAACCACAGACCGCAAGCGGCACTAGCTGTGCGTAACGGTCCCCAGGTAGATGCCGACAAGAAGGCTGACGAGGTGAAACCCCATCTGAACTCCTACTGAGTCTGAATGTGACATTCTCCGTACAGTCCGGTCTGTTCGTCTGATACATCGCATGGCGGGCCTAGGGGGCGGTAAAACGTCAGTCCCCCAATAGCGGTACAAGTCGTGTCGGAGTGAAGCCCAAAACACCCTGAGATAAACACTGGAAACCTACCAGTATATCTCGCTTGCCCTGGCCAGGGACTACTCGTGTAATGGCTCTCCTAGACACAGCGCGATGTCAACCCCCAATACCGGGAGAGACGAATCCTGTCTAACCGTCACTGCCTCCAAGTGCTTCGGGACTGCACCCAACCACCACCTGTTTGCACGACTCCTTTGAGCCGTGGTAGGGTAGTGATCAAAGTGCAGTGGGAACACACTCGAGGCGAAGTGTCAGTGTCAAGTCAGCGGACTAAGCTGTACTCATGTCACCTGGGAACTGATAACTGACGATAGGTATAATACCAACCTGTCAGTTCCCGACGAGTCCTGTCCAGTGTACTCGTAACCCAACGAGCACCCGTATACTATCTCCAGTACGACGTACTGATGGCTGTGGGACAGACCATCTCCCACACTGGGATGAGAAGCGCATACGCTAGTCTACTCCGGAGTATCGATGCCCTGTCTCGATAGTCCTACGACTAGGGACCTGTATAAAGATGTGCTTATCGATTACCCAGCCCCCACTAGTGTGACTGCCATCACAACGCTGGTAATCAAGCAAAGATCCTAAGGGCTCCACTAATGCGTATAAGTGATATACTGAAATAAACACAAGTACACATTGAAGTAGAAACAAACCAAGTAGCATACTACTATATTGAGCAAGATTGTTTATACAAGGTGAATATCCCAAGCTTCCATCAAGTAATATACAAACTAGTATGATACAGTAATGGCCTCTAGGGCATATACACTAACATCTCTCAGGTGGGTGAGGAACCCTACTAGATCGGCGGAGAGGCTGAGGTTCATTGGTAACTATTGAATCCTTTGGTTCTGTCAAATCATCAGCTGCAGTTTTGTATAGCTGGAACCTTTCCAGTTCTACATAACAGATCTTGCCTCGAGCTTGTCCGGATTATGCTTTTAGACATAGCCCGGACAACCCCAAATCTTAACCAACTTAAGATATGGGCTCTTCCCTTTCCATATCACATATGAAGCGGTAGGCAACAGATTTGATTGGAACCCAATTCAATTGGTATGCAGCTTCTCAAGTGCATAACTCCCAAAAGGAAATAGGAAACTCAGTAGTACTCATCATAGAGCACACCTTATCAGATAGGGTGCGATTGCTCCGCCCCGATATACCATCGTGCTATGGTGTATACGGAGGAGTAATGCTGAGATAGAATCTCATTCTCCTTTAGAATAGTCCAGGAATTCCATGCACAAGTATTCTCCTCCCTGATCACATCAAAGGACATAATACTTATACCCGTGTTTTGGTTTTCTACTTCTAAATCATATTCTGTGAATATCTCAAAAAGTTCGGACTTGTGTTTCAACAGGAACATATGTCTGAATCTTGAGAGATTATCAGAGAATGTAACGAAGTACAAAGAACCAGTCCTGGCATATGTAGACAGGGGACCTAACATACATCAACATGTATCATCCCAAGAGTTCACTAACTCTTTCTGTAAGTCCATATTGCGACCCCCGGTTCTTACGGGGAGGCGGAAACGGTATAAAAAACAAATTTTTATCGCAAGAGGCAACATGGACTAAACTAGGTCGGGATCGTTACCTAAACTAAAACTAGCAAACTAAGCTAAAGAGAGTTAGCTACTATGGAAGATGGTTATACCTAAACTTGAACTCCTTCTTCTTCAAACCTTGTAGAGGTTGATGGTTCTCTTTTCGTCGCCTTCTCCCGTCGAAGATGGATCCACCTCGAAGGCTCGACCTTTGGGCTCTTTCTCGTACTTGGAGTGAACTAGAATCGCCGGCTTGCTAGACCCTTGATCCTAGAGTGAGTAGAGAGTGTCTAAGGGTTGCTTTTGTTTTTCAAGAGAAGGATTCTCAACTCATGAGAAGGTTTCTCTTGACTAGAGGAAGAAGAAGATGAAGTGAAGAGAGAGAGTGAGAATGATAGAAATGAGCTATATTTTTTCTTTCTTGCAACCATAATGCAAAAGAAAAGAATTATCTAATAATAATAATTGAAAATGAGAATAGTTGATGGCAATTTGGAATGACCACAACCATGCTTCATTTAAAAATGTAAGCATAAATCAAGGAAGACTTTTGAAGCATGATGGTGGTCAACTTTCAACCATGGTCAACAAGTCAACCATGGTCAACAAGTCAACAAAATCAACCATAACAAAATTCTCATTTAATTACTATTATAAATAGATAATCCATAAATCCATTAGGGTTTGGAAAAAGATAACTGTCAACTGTGCATACGCACCCGTTCCGAAACCCTAATGAAATACCTCATCCTCCGCCTCAAGCAACTGTGCATACACACCTGCATTCTCGTTCCGAGGAACAAGAATACCAAGATATAAAAGCAACCCCAAATATATATACTAGTATCTGGCTCAAACCAGAGCCTGCCAGTATAATCCGTCCGGACTCCAAACGTGCACAAGTGCGCGGATGAGAACGAACCCTGTCGCAAAACCATGCGACCTCTACTCTGTTTTGCCCAGAGGCGAATACCCTCTGTGTGGGACTCTAAAGACTCGACACTACGCTGGCAGTGGGTTTAACCACAGACCGCAAGCGGCACTAGCTGTGCGTAACGGTCCCCAGGTAGATGCCGACAAGAAGGCTGACGAGGTGAAACCCCATCTGAACTCCTACTGAGTCTGAATGTGACAGTCTCCGTACAGTCCGGTCTGTTCGTCTGATACATCGCATGGCGGGCCTAGGGGGTGGTAAACGTCAGTCCCCCAATAGCGGTACAAGTCGTGCCGGAGCGAAGCCCAAAACACCCTGAGATAACACTGGAAACCTACCAGTATATCTCGTTTGCCCTGGCCAGGGACTACTCGTGTAATGGCTCTCCTAGACACAGCGCGATGTCAACCCCCAATACCGGGAGAGACGAATCCTGTCTAACCGTCACTGCCTCCAAGTGCTTCGGGACTGCACCCAACCACCACCCGTTTGCACGACTCCTTTGAGCCGTGGTAGGGTAGTGATCAAAGCGCAGTGGGAACACACTTGAGGCGAAGTGCCAGTGTCAAGTCAGCGGACTAAGCTGTACTCATGTCACCTGGGAACTGATAACTGACGATAGGTATAATACCAACCTTTCAGTTCCCGACGAGTCCTGTCCAGTGTACTCGTATCCCAACGAGCACCCGTATACTATCTCCAGTACGACGTACTGATGGCTGTGGGACAGACCATCTCCCACACTGGGATGAGAAGCGCATACGCTAGTCTACTCCGGAGTATCGATGCCCTGTCTCGATAGTCCTGCGACTAGGGACCTGTATAAGGATGTGCTTATAGATTACCCAGCCCCCACTAGTGTGACTGCCATCACAACGCTGGTAATCAAGCAAAGATCCTAAGGGCTCCACTAATGCGTATAAGTGATATACTGAAATAAACACAAGTACACATTGAAGTAGAAACAAACCAAGTAGCATACTACTATTTTGAGCAAGATTGTATATACAAGGTGAATATCCCAAGCATCCATTAAGTAATATACAAACTAGTATGATACAGTAATGGCCTCTAGGGCATATACACTAACAATCTCCCACTTGCACTAAGGCCATGTACTGGCGTATCGAAGACCTATCATCTCGATCAGCCGCTCGAACTGAGTCTGGGGCAAGGCCTTGGTGAATGGATCTGCAGTGTTCTCTTCTGAAGCAACCCTCCGAACCTCGATCTCCTTGCGATCCACGATCTCCTTGATCAGGTGATACCGCCTCAAGATGTGCCTGGATCTCTGATGGGACCTGGGTTCCTTCGCTAAAGCTATAGCCCCGTTGTTGTCGCAATACAGAGGTATTGGGTCAACAATGGACGGAACCACCTGAAGTTCTTTCAAGAACTTCCTCATCCAGACAGCTTCTTTTGCGGCATCAGATGCAGCGATGTATTCCGCTTCCATCGTCGAGTCTGCAACGGTTTCCTGTTTGGAACTCTTCCAACACACCGCCCCTCCATTGAGGGTGAAGACAAAACCCGACATGGACTTGGAATCATCCTTGTCACTCTGGAAGCTGGAGTCAGCAAAGGCCTCGATCTGGAGGTCTTTTCCGCCATACACCAAGAACATCTCCTTAGTCCTCCTCAGGTACTTGAGAATGTTCTTTACTGCTATCCAGTGTTTCTCCCCAGGGTTAGACTGATACCGGCTTACCACACTCAGTGCATAAGCTACATCCGGTCTGGTACACAACATCGCATACATTATAGAGCCTACCGCAGAAGCGTAGGGTATAATAGACATGCGATCCCTCTCCAAATCAGTCTTGGGAGACATCTCTTTAGAGAGGGTGATCCCGTGACAAGCCGGTAGGTTACCGCGCTTGGAATCTTCCATACTGAATCTTTTCACTATGGTGTCGATGTACCTGGACTGAGAAAGTCCCAATATCCTCTTGGATCTATCACGATGGATCCGGATCCCCAGGATGTATGAGGCATCACCCAGGTCTTTCATGGAGAACCTTTGTGACAAGAATCCCTTGACAGATTGTAGCATAGGAATGTCATTTCCTATTAAGAGAATGTCATCCACGTATAAAACGAGGAATACTACAGTTCTCGCTACAAATCTACTATAGATGCATGGTTCATCTGGATTTTTGATAAAGCCAAATTCTTTGACTGTCTCATCAAAACAGATGTTCCAACTCCGCGATGCCTGCTTTAGTCCATAGATGGACTTAAGCAACTTGCACACCTTTCCGCTGCTCCCACTCTGAATGAAACCCTCTGGCTGATCCATATAGACACACTCCTCTAAATTTCCATTTAGAAAAGCTGTCTTTACGTCCATTTGCCAGATCTCATAATCGTGGAAGGCAGCAATGGCAAGAAGGATCCGAATGGATTTCAGCATGGCTACTGGAGAAAAGGTTTCGTCGTAGTCCAAGCCAGGTCTTTGACGAAAACCCTTTGCTACCAGCCTAGCTTTATAGGTCTCAACCTGTCCATCTACACCAATCTTCCTTTTGAAGATCCACTTGCATCCTACGGGTTTTACCCCGTCTGGAGCAATGTCCAACGTCCATACCTTGTTGGTGTACATGGACTCCATTTCGGTCCGCATTGCATCCAGCCATCTCACTGAGTCAACGCTCTGAACGGCCTGCTGGAAGCTAGTAGGCTCATCATAATCTATGATGCAATCCTCTCTATCCCCGTCTATGAGAAAACCGCAGTATCTCTCGGGCGGATGAGACTGCCTACTACTCCTGCGGAGCGGCGTAGGAATGTCCTGTTCTGTTGAACCCTCTGGTTCCACTAAGCTTTCAGTAACAGTCTGTGGTTCTGGAATTTCTTCCAGTTCTATTGTGTTCCCACTTATCTGGGTTTCCAAAAACTCAGTTTCCAAGAAGCGGGCATGCTGAGAAACAAAAACCTTTTGTTCCTCAGTGGAATAGAAAAGATACCCCCTGGAGTTCCTTGGGTATCCCACAAACTTACACTGTACTGAACGTGCCTCAAGCTTGTCCGCATGCTGCTTTTTTACAAAAGCTGGACATCCCCATACCTTGAGATAATTAAGACAGGGTTTCTTCCCAGTCCACATCTCATATGGGGTGGTGGGCACAGTCTTGGTAGGAGCCTTGTTCAAGAGATACGCAGCTGCTTCTAGTGCATATCCCCAGAATGATCGCGGTAACTCAGCGTTACTCATCATGGACCGCACCATATCCAATAGGGTGCGGTTCCGTCTCTCCGATACACCGTTATGTTGCGGGGTGTATGGAGGAGTAAGCTGAGAGAGAATTCCGTTCTCTTTTAAATAGTCCAGGAACTCGGCACTTAAGTATTCTCCACCTCGATCCGATCTTAGAATCTTAATACTTTTGCCGGTTTGTTTCTCTACTTCATTCTTATACTCCTGGAATTTTCCAAAAGCCTCGGACTTATGTTTCATTAAGAAGACATAGCCGTACCTTGAGAAGTCATCCGTAAAAGTAATGAAGTAAGAATGTCCGCTTCGGGCATGTGTAGACATTGGACCGCACACGTCACTGTGTACGAGTCCTAAGAGCTCGCTCGCTCTTACTCCACGTCCAGTAAACGGAGTCTTTGTCATCTTTCCTTTGAGACAAGATTGACAAGTGGCATATGATTGATATTCGAACGCATTCAAATATCCTTCTGTATGCAACTTAGTCAACCTTCTCTCATTGATGTGACCCAATCTACAATGCCATAAGAAAGTCTGATTTATTTCTGGAGACTTTCTTTTGTGTGTATTCTGGACATTAAAAATCTGTGGTTGGTTTAACACGTATATACCATTACTCAATGTACCTGACCCAATCAATACTTGATTAAGGTGAATGTTTACAACATTACTTACAAACGCAAATTCATAACCTTCTTTAGAAACTAAAGATACAGAAATGATATTACAAGTTGCGTTGGGTACAAAAAAGCAATTACGCAAAACCAAAACATGTCCATCTGACATTCCCAGGTGATAGTCCCCCACGGCTTTAGCATCCATGCTAGCTCCGTTCGCAACTCTGAGGGTCATGTCACCTGCCTTCAAATCCCTACGGTTTCTCAACGCCTGCAAAGAATTACAGATATGAGATCCTGATCCGGTATCCAATACCCAGGAAGTAGAGTTTATTGAAAGACAGTTTTCAATAACATACACACCTGAAGCTGAAGCTGCAACCTGCTTCAATTCCTGTGTTCTGGCCTTCCAGGCCCTGCAATCATTCTTCCAGTGTCCTTTCTTATGACAAAAGAAGCATTCTTCCTTATCCACAAGCTTCCCCGCTATCTTTGTTGCTTTACCTTTTCCCTTCGTATCCACTTTACTAACACCGCCCCTTGGTTTGGCGGGGGCCTTCTTCTTCTTTCCCTTGGCTTTCGCCTTGGACCTAGAAGAAGATGATCCTCCTACAAACAAAGTGGATGTATCCCTACTTTTCTGTAGGGTGCCCTCTGCGCTCCTCAGCATGTTGAGGAGCTCTGATAGTTCAACCTCTTTTTCTTGTAGGTTGAAGTTCAGTATAAACTGGGCGTAAGTGGAAGGAAGGGACTGGAGAACTATATCCGTATATAGCTCACTCTCCAATGTGATCCCTAGGTCAGCGAGCTCCTCAATGTAGCCGATCATCTTTAGCACGTGCTCGGCTACTGATGATCCGACGGCCATCTTTGTCGAAAACAACTTTTTCGACGCTTCGTATCTTGCGATACGTGATTGCTCTCCATACAGTTCTTTTGTATGGAGCAATATGGACTCCATGTCCATATTCTCATGCCTCCTCTGATGTTCGTTGTCCATCGAGGCAAGCAGGAGGCACTTGGCCTTCGCGCTATCAATCTCCCAAGTCTTGCGGATTTCCTTATCCGCGACGCTGGAAGTTGGACCAGGGACAGGGGGAGCTTTGGTGGTAAGAAGATACCCCAGCTTGTCATAAGTGATTGCTATCTTGACATTCCTGAGCCAATCTTTGTAGTTTGGCCCTGTCAGTTTGTTTTTATCTAGGAGTAACTTAAGTCCAGTCATGTTGATTGGTCGCTGCAATTAGGAGAGAGAAGAAGAAACACTCAGCATGATGCTCTTGCAAGTTTAGAGTGGTTTATAGTTTGTCTAAACAGGATGGCTCCCACTGTTTCTCGAATCCCTCCTCAAACCATAAAGGAAGAATTAGTCAGGATCAATCCCACCGTACAATACTTGCTTAACCGTTCAGCCAGGCCGGTGTCGGTACTTCGAGGGAGGTTTTCCAACGCTTTCGCGAAGTTCCTTAATTAAAGAACCTCTTTTCCCTGGGGGCGTAACCCCGCTAACACCTTTCTAGGCACCTACTAGGTTTATAGCATTGATCGTTAAGTGAGAAATTTCCCGAGGAGTAGCATATACTCACAGTAGGATCGGGATCCAAATATCATCGCGTGACGAAACTGAAGGAATCCTACCAGAATCGCCACACTCCAAATGGTATGCAAATCTAGCAAGTTTCAGTACTTATGAAACTCCCGATGTGGATTTTTGCCCCATGCTCTTATGACCTTGACGAAGGTCAACAAATCATAAGTCACATGTCAAGTTCTGCCCGTCATTATCCAGGTTAATTTGAATCCACCCGTATATACCCTTGACGAAGGTCAACAAGGTAATGCGAGTGTCCCAAACCAACGCATCTATCTATGCTACATATGAACACCCAATAGCTACCAATCACTATGCCTTGACGAAGGTCAACAAACACAGCTTGAATACTATTGAATATTCATACGAAACGACGGAGGGCTACGAATGGTTTTGGCAAAACCGTGAACGTAGTGAACTTGATTTGGTCGATGGAACGAGATAGCTTTTAAAAGGAGTGGCTCAAGCTCCGCATTTAAAAGTTATTTTTGAAAAGAACCGAGTGGTTTTTCGAAAGTGTTCCAACGACTTTAACTTGGTTTATTATCTTGCATTAGTTCTTTTAATGCGTGATATTCTTGCATTAGTACTTTTAATGCGTCCCATCATTTAATCCTACCATTGCAGAAAACAACCAAAATATGACGTACGCTTATGCCATTCGCATTCGCCACGGGGCCCCGTCATTACCCGTTAGGTTACTTAACTAACGACAGAGCGGGGGCTGGGCTAGCGCGTCTGTAAAACATAAGCAACGCCTAAATAGAAAGCAATGATAGACATTTCAGATCACAGATAAATACATTGGATATACTAGCAATCTGTAATTTGTACGAGCCTGTAACAAAAACAGATAACACGGTCGCGGTGAATAGCAAATACCCCACCCAAGACCCCTACGGGTGCGGCAAACTACCCGCCAAGTCCTCGGTAGTTTGTGCACCCCTCCATGGGTCTATCCTATGAGCAAAAACAGTAAAAAGAATTATACAATGACGGCTACAACCCCGACCCGGTTGTGCGGCCAAACAAATAATATAATTACATCAATTTACATTTACAATGAATTGCAAGAAAAGAAAACTCTCGTCTCACAACCCCCGGCTATTCACCCGCGACAATCCAACATATTTATATACACATTCCAGCACATTACAGATCATGTATAACCCCGACTAATCGTCTTATAGCGATTAGCCGACGTTCAATACATGCAAACATCACAGATATAACCAACATAGCCAAAGTGCAGTGAAGTTCGGAAAAAAATACGGAATTATAGGACCCCAAAAGTGAATTTCAGTTCTGGAAAATCTGGGTACATATAATATATCTTAAAAATCCCAAAACTAACACAGAAGAACACTGCACGAAAAACGATGCAAAGATGACACCAACTTGCGGCGGTTCCGCGGCCTGATGAACAGGTGAGGCCGCGGAAGGGCGGCGGTTTTGATGAAACATGCTATTGTTTTTCTTGTGTGTTCTTAGAAAACCCTGAGACAATTTTACAAGTATAAAGTTTTTCATTTTGAGCCAAAAAAAAAATCAACAGAAACTCAGGTTTTTAGTTTTCCGGTTTTGCGATTTTTCGGTTCCGAACTTCGTTACACTTCACTACCAAGCTAGTTTAAGTTTAGTTAGGCTCTGATACCACTGTAAGTCCATATTGCGACCCCCGGTTCTTACGGGGAGGCGGAAACGGTATAAAAAACAAATTTTTATCGCAAGAGGCAACATGGACTAAACTAGGTCGGGATCGTTACCTAAACTAAAACTAGCAAACTAAGCTAAAGAGAGTTAGCTACTATGGAAGATGGTTATACCTAAACTTGAACTCCTTCTTCTTCAAACCTTGTAGAGGTTGATGGTTCTCTTTTCGTCGCCTTCTCCCGTCGAAGATGGATCCACCTCGAAGGCTCGACCTTTGGGCTCTTTCTCGTACTTGGAGTGAACTAGAATCGCCGGCTTGCTAGACCCTTGATCCTAGAGTGAGTAGAGAGTGTCTAAGGGTTGCTTTTGTTTTTCAAGAGAAGGATTCTCAACTCATGAGAAGGTTTCTCTTGACTAGAGGAAGAAGAAGATGAAGTGAAGAGAGAGAGTGAGAATGATAGAAATGAGCTATATTTTTTCTTTCTTGCAACCATAATGCAAAAGAAAAGAATTATCTAATAATAATAATTGAAAATGAGAATAGTTGATGGCAATTTGGAATGACCACAACCATGCTTCATTTAAAAATGTAAGCATAAATCAAGGAAGACTTTTGAAGCATGATGGTGGTCAACTTTCAACCATGGTCAACAAGTCAACCATGGTCAACAAGTCAACAAAATCAACCATAACAAAATTCTCATTTAATTACTATTATAAATAGATAATCCATAAATCCATTAGGGTTTGGAAAAAGATAACTGTCAACTGTGCATACGCACCCGTTCCGAAACCCTAATGAAATACCTCATCCTCCGCCTCAAGCAACTGTGCATACACACCTGCATTCTCGTTCCGAGGAACAAGAATACCAAGATATAAAAGCAACCCCAAATATATATACTAGTATCTGGCTCAAACCAGAGCCTGCCAGTATAATCCGTCCGGACTCCAAACGTGCACAAGTGCGCGGATGAGAACGAACCCTGTCGCAAAACCATGCGACCTCTACTCTGTTTTGCCCAGAGGCGAATACCCTCTGTGTGGGACTCTAAAGACTCGACACTACGCTGGCAGTGGGTTTAACCACAGACCGCAAGCGGCACTAGCTGTGCGTAACGGTCCCCAGGTAGATGCCGACAAGAAGGCTGACGAGGTGAAACCCCATCTGAACTCCTACTGAGTCTGAATGTGACAGTCTCCGTACAGTCCGGTCTGTTCGTCTGATACATCGCATGGCGGGCCTAGGGGGTGGTAAACGTCAGTCCCCCAATAGCGGTACAAGTCGTGCCGGAGCGAAGCCCAAAACACCCTGAGATAACACTGGAAACCTACCAGTATATCTCGTTTGCCCTGACCAGGGACTACTCGTGTAATGGCTCTCCTAGACACAGCGCGATGTCAACCCCCAATACCGGGAGAGACGAATCCTGTCTAACCGTCACTGCCTCCAAGTGCTTCGGGACTGCACCCAACCACCACCCGTTTGCACGACTCCTTTGAGCCGTGGTAGGGTAGTGATCAAAGCGCAGTGGGAACACACTTGAGGCGAAGTGCCAGTGTCAAGTCAGCGGACTAAGCTGTACTCATGTCACCTGGGAACTGATAACTGACGATAGGTATAATACCAACCTTTCAGTTCCCGACGAGTCCTGTCCAGTGTACTCGTATCCCAACGAGCACCCGTATACTATCTCCAGTACGACGTACTGATGGCTGTGGGACAGACCATCTCCCACACTGGGATGAGAAGCGCATACGCTAGTCTACTCCGGAGTATCGATGCCCTGTCTCGATAGTCCTGCGACTAGGGACCTGTATAAGGATGTGCTTATAGATTACCCAGCCCCCACTAGTGTGACTGCCATCACAACGCTGGTAATCAAGCAAAGATCCTAAGGGCTCCACTAATGCGTATAAGTGATATACTGAAATAAACACAAGTACACATTGAAGTAGAAACAAACCAAGTAGCATACTACTATTTTGAGCAAGATTGTATATACAAGGTGAATATCCCAAGCATCCATTAAGTAATATACAAACTAGTATGATACAGTAATGGCCTCTAGGGCATATACACTAACACTTTCTCTGTTTCCAATAAACAGAGCTATGGTCATCGTATCTTTGTGACATGACTGGCAAGTTTCACAAGATGTAAATTCAAACTGATTTAAACATGCATCTATATGTAACTTCAGCTAGTCTGGTCACATTGATATGACCTAGTCTACAATGTCTCAAGAAGGATTCGTTCATTTCTGAACTCTTTCTCTTGTGTGTGATCCATATACTAAGAACTGTAGTTTGATTTAGAACATCAATGCTTTTAGATAACGTGCCTGAACCGATCAACTTTTGATATAGGAAATGTTCAAAACATTATCCAACAATACAAAATTTTATCATTTCTTTACTAATAAAGAGACTGATATGATTTTGTATATCAGGTTCGGTATCTAATAACATTCGTTCAGAATCAATGTATTGGTAATACAGGGTGACAGTGACCAACAAACTTGGCTGCAACACTTGCCCCGTTTTCTGTCTCATGAAACTTATCACCCGTTCTCAGTTCTCTACCTTTCTGTAGCCCTATGTAACTGATTACATATCTGGGATCCTGATCTGGCATCACATACCCAGGACGTAAAGGATACTGAGAAACAGTTCTGTATAATGAACATACCCGAAGATGATGCATCAGCATGCACTCTCTTCGTTTGGACGGCATAGAAATTCTGGTAATCCCCAATTTCCTACTCTGTCTTATAACAATTATAAGTTGGAGCGGGACCAACGTTCCCCAGCTCAGTATAACAAGCGGGTTCGGTCAATAATCCGTTTTATTATCTTGATTAAGGCGTGATATGGTCGCTACCTGGAGAGAGAGAGAAGAAAACACTCAGCGTGCGCTCTTGCAAGAATAGATTGGTTATTATTTTATCTAATCAGGATGGCTCCCACTGCTTTTTATCAAATCTTCCTTCAAACCCTAAAAGGAAAGACTAGCCGGGATTAATTACACACTACAAGTTCGCCAATCTTTCAGCCAGGCCAGTGTCGGTACTTTGAGGGAGGTCCCCCGTGCTTTCGTAAGAACCTAATTAATGTAAACCTCGTTTTCCCAGAGGCGTAACCCCGTTGACACCTTTCTAGACACCTACTTGATCGGCTAATTGTAATGTATAAAACTCTCCCAGGAGTAACTCTTGTTGGATATATATATGCCCTAGAGGCCATTATGTGATAGTGGATGTATCTATACATGTATATATATTCAGTTTGCATTCTTGCTCGACATGATAGTATGCTATCTGGTTCTTCTTTATCTGACATGTTGATTTGATCATGCTTTTTTTCATTCATACATGCTGATAAAGCCCTGAGGATATCGGCTTGACTACTCTGATTATGATGGAGATCATACTAGTGGGACATCTGTAGTCTATAAGCATATCCTGGAACGTCCCTAGTCGTAGGTATATCGAGACAGGGCATTGATATACCAGAGTAGACTAGTGTATATGATACTAGACCCATACGATGGGCGATGAATGTTCCCACATTCATCGATGTTTGACATCAAGATCATATACGGGTGCTCAGTGGTGACTGGGTACACTGGACGGACTCACCGAGAACTCCTATATGGAATTATATCTATCGTCGGATAGCAGTTCTTAGGTGACACTGGTACAGGTTAGTCTGTAGACCCGAGATCGTCATAGAGCCTTGTGTGTTCTCCCACTGTACTTTGATTGCCACCCTACCACGGCTCTACTGAGTCGTGCAAACAGGTGGCCGTTGGGTACAGTCCCGAGACACACGAAGACGATGAGCGATAGGAGGGGTTTCGTCTCTCCCGGTATTGGGAGTTGATGCTGTGCTGTGCCCGACTGGTTATAACAGCAAGTCCCTGGCCAGGGCTGCTGAGATTTGATGATAAGTGTTATCAGTAGTTTCTCGATCTGTTATAGACCATTCACCGGCACGACTTATTGAGTTATTGGGGTCGACGTGACCATCCTTAGGCTCGATCTGCAGCATATCTGACGAAGAGACCGGACTGTACGGTAGTGTTGCCGGATGGCTCGACGGGAGTTGTAGCAGGTTCGCTTGTTGTCTTCTGATCGCTCAATACCCGGGTGGCCGTTACGTTTAGCTGACCGCTTGCGGCTTGAGGGTACTTGATATGATTATCACCCTCTGCCGGCGTATTGACGAGTCTTAGAGTCCCACAGAGGAGTTACCCAGTCCAGGCGAAACGTTGTGGTGCGCGTATGCGATATGCGCTTGCACCCGATTGAAATGTGCGTATATGATACCGTATATTAATCGGGCGGCTTGCTAATGGTCGGGTCATATGTGATATGACCGGATTAGTGAATCAAGTGTTGATTCATCATTAGTTTCTCACTACAAATCCTATCTTGTTTATTTTGGATGTATGCATGCATGTATGCATTCATTCTTGTTCATGCACATATGGATGCGCAAGCACACATGCATACATACATCATTATCATGGTTGTTTATACAATGAGAATGGTGGATGTATAAGAATTACACCATGGTTATTTTTGGATTATTATTGGATTTAAATTAAAGCAAAAGGAAATGAAAAATGGGTTAAATCATTTAAGAGTTTCTACACTCTTCTAAACTCTACCATGCTCACCTAACTTTTAACCCATGGTTTATTTTCTTATTATGCTTTTAACTTAAATCAAATGATATCTTTAAATCTAACCATGGTTGGTTATGAGAAAGAAAAATATATATAGTTATTTTTCTTTTCTCTTTGGAGGATAATTCATTCTCTTCTTCACAAAAGACCACCATCTTCATCAACCTCCATGCTTTGCTCTCTAGTTCTTATAAGAGAGTAAAATACTCATAAAAATAGGTTTTTGAAGTGAGATTCCAAACCACAACATCATTCTACTCAAGTCTAGCCGACTTGATTAGAGTGTTTTCTTCGGTTTTCCAAAGAAGCGAGCTTGGACGGAGTGCTCCGTGGTGGATCGTCGTGGACGCAAGGGAACTTCGAGAGGACCTCGATTCAACACCCAAGACACCAAGGAGTCTAGCAAAGGGGAGCTACAAAGGTTGTAGCCTTCAAACCCTAATCTTTTCTAGTTTAAAGTTTCATAACCCTAATTTTCTAGGATCGATCCCTTTGCATGTTAGTTTAGCACCTTAAAAATTATAACTTTGGGTCATGTGATGCTTCAAAACACTTCATAGGGTGCCATACTAACCTTACATTGGTATCAGAGCCGACCTAGTACATTAGGCGACCTTTTTGCGAAGTAAAAACTCCGATCGAAACAAAAATACGACTTTTAAGGGTGCTCTCTGGAAATTTTTTAAAAACTGACTTTTTTCAGAATTAAAAATTCTCAAAAAATAGAGCAGGTAAATATAAGACAAACTGGAAATTCCGTGCCCATGAACAGTACTTTTGGCCGCGGAAACGCGGCATAAGCAAGCTTAGGCCGCGGATCCGCGGCCATATAAGGGGATCTTTGACCAATTTTTGCACAGTGTTTTTCTTTACCTGCTATAGTATATTTTGAGTATGTTTAATCTGAATCTGCTGTTGAAAAATTCTGGAGATGTTTTTGGACTCGTGGTTTCGATCGGAATTTTCATTTCGTTTTGTTTTCGGGGTAAACTAGAAAGTATTGAAGTGTTTGAACGAATATCATTTACTCAATATTCACGGGGTTTAAAGAGTTTGGAGATACGTGCAAGTCTTTTTGCGGTGGTCCCTCTAGAAGACAACAAACCTTAACTCGATTATGTGACCGTCTCGAACTGCCCTTTGAACCCTAGGGTTTGGGGCAGTACGGCGTGCCACATTTGAGGCGTTGGCTTGACCCTTCTACGGCTGGACCGCCACTACTGTGTCACACTCCGGATCTTTTGAACCCTGATCAAGTGTTGAGCTTTAGTGAATCTTGGGTGCTTGATTGTTCGTTCGAAAACTTTAATACTGTCTGTTTGTCTGGAATGTGATACAATATGTGGAATTCATATGGTTTAGGCATGAAATATGAAATATGTGATATTTCGCATTTATGATGTCTAAAGAGAATCTGGATTCCAAATATTGTAGTTTTACACTTTCTTTTCTGTGACCGTAAGTGTAGTATGTTAGATATCACCGGTTTCGTTGCTATACATCAACGACAATTGGGGTATGCATACTTACTTACGTTGATGATATGTGATATTATGTGTTGCTGAGATATGATGTGTAGGATTGTCGCGATCGAATAGCCGGGGGGTTTTTTGTGAGATGAGAGTTTTACATTTTCATTCATGTAAATTCAAATGTAATGTAATATTCTTTTATTTGGGGCACTTCCAGGTTGCGGTTGTGTCACCAGTGTTGTATATTATTTACTTTTCCGTATTAGGATGGACCCAAGGAGGGGAGCACAGGTGACCGGGTTCTGGGGTTCAGTGGGAGGCCATCTCGAGGAGTCGAGACCGGGTCTCCTAAACTCCAGGATTGGTAGGGTCACTTGCCGCTCTCGTAGGGGTCCAGGGTATGGACTTGGCTATTCATCGCGACCGTGGAATCCGTATTTTCTATTCTGGCTAAATACTAAATACGGACGTCCTAGGATATCCCACGTTATATCTATGTTTCTGCTGCCTGTGTTCTGTGATATCTGAGACGAATGACATATTATATATATGATATATAGTAGACGTTGCTTATGTTTTACACCCGCGCTAGTCCCGTCCCGGTATGCCGTTAGTTAAGTAACCTAACGGTGCATAACGGAACATTGCGGCGAATGCGGATGGCATAAGCGTACGTGTTATTTTCGTTTCTTTTCTGTGATTGGCTTTAGGACTTAAATGATGGGATTACATTAATGTGATTAATGTAAAGAAAATAAACCTAAAAAGATGTTGTAGAATCGGATTTAAAAACTACTCGGCTATTTATGAAAAAGCTACATTTCAAAACTGCGGAGCTTAAGCCACTCCTTTTGAAAACTGTTTGATTCTACAACGATATCAAGTTCAAAGCGTTAAAGATTTTCTTAAAAATCATTCGCAACCCTCCGTCATTTTAGGAAGTAAAGTACTTAGTATTCGTGCTACGTTTGTTGACTTTAGTTAAGGCGTAGTGTACGGTAGCTAAGTGATGTCTTCCTACACTGCATATGATGCAGATTAATTAGGACATTCATGCGACTTTGTTGACCATAGTTAAGGGTCATATGGGTGGGTCTAATTGATCAAGAAATGACGGGTAGAACTTGACTGGTACTTATGATTTGTTGGCCATAGTTAAGGTCATAAGTACTAGGGGTAAAAATTACATCGGGAATTTCAAGTGTTGAAATTTGCAATGAGATTGCATACCTTCCATGTGATGGTTGGATCCCGATCCCACTGTGGGCAATAGTTGCTCCTAGGAGAGTTTTACAGTTTACAATTAGCTAACTCATTAGGTGTCTAGAAAGGTGTTAACGGGGCTCCGCCTCTGGGAAAACGAGGTTTACTCTAATTAGGTCCGTGCGAAAGCACGGGGAACCTCCCTCAAAGTACCGACACTGGCCTGGCTGAACGGTTAGCGAAGTTGTAGACTGTAATTAATCCTGGCTAGTTTTTCTTTTTAAGGTTTGAAAGAAAACTTGATAAAAAGCAGTAGGAAACATCGATTAGACAAGATAATAAACCAATCTAATCTGTGCAAGAGCTTTCGCTGAGTGTATTCTTTTCTCTCTCTTAATGGCAGATACCAATGACTGGACTTAAGCTTCTACTAGATAAAAACAAACTGAATGGGACCAACTATAAAGACTGGCTAAGGAATCTGAAGATCGCCTTGACTTATGATAAAGTATCATATGTCCTCACGGCTTCAGCCCCGCCCGTCCCAGGTCCAAAATCCTCAGTTGCAGACATTGAAGTCCGCAAGACATGGGACGCTGACTGTGCCACGGCCACATGCCTCGCGCTTGCATCGATGGATAACACACATCAAAAGCAGCACGAGGACATGGACATTCACGGGATACTGCTCCATACAAAGGAGTTGTATGGGGAGCAATCCCGCGTATTACGATACGAAGCATCAAAGAAACTGTTTCAGATGCGAATGGCCCCTGGCACACCAGTAGGAGACCATGTGTTGAAGATGATAGCTCTTATAGAAGAGCTTGAGGACCTTGGATGGACAATGGACAATGAACAATATATAGATATTATTCTGCAGTCCCTCCCCTCCACCTTTGCTCAGTTCATAGTGAACTTCAACATGCATGGCATGGAGAAGGACCTCCCTGAACTCCTTAATATGTTAAGGAGTGCAGAGAGCACTATGAAGTCAGCAAAGACTCCCGTTATGACCATTGGACAGTCTTCTTCTTCTCGCCCAAAAGCTAAGGCCAAGGGAAAGAAAAAGAAGAAACCCACTAATCCTAAGGGCGGAGTCAAACAGGTGAAGGGAAAGGGAAAGTCCACGGCTGGAGACCCGGGGAAAGGCGAGTGTTTTCATTGCCACAAGACAGGACATTGGAAGCGCAATTGCACGGAGTACCTAAGTCTCAAGAAGAAGCATGGTGATGCTTCTGCTTCAGGTGCGTTTGTGACTGAAAACTGTTTTTCTATAAACTCTGCTTCCTGGGTATTGGATACCGGTTCAGGTTCTCACATTTGCAATTCTATGCAGGGGCTGAGAAATAGCCAGGTTTTGAGGACAGGTGACCATACTCTCCGCGTTGGAAATGGTTCCAATGTACATACAGTCGCAGTGGGAGAGTATCACTTGGGGTTGCCATCTGGATGTATTTTGATTTTGAATCCATGTTATTTTGTACCAACTATGCTATGTAATATAATATCCATTTCTTTGTTGGACAATGAAGGGTATAATTTTGTGTTGCAGAACAATGTTATGAACATTCACCTAAATCAAATGTTGGTTGGGTATGGTACACTTAATAACGGAATATATGTCCTAAATCAACACACAGTTTTCAGTATACAACACACTAATAAAAGAAAACTTTCAGAATTAAATAAAGCTTTTCTTTGGCACTGTAGACTTGGTCATATTAACGAAACAAGACTAAACAAGTTACACAAAGATGGATATTTAAATTCTTTTGAATATAAATCTTATGCGACTTGCCAGTCTTGTATCAAGGGTAAAATGACCAAAACTCCGTTTACCGGACACGGAGAAAGAGCTACTCATCTCCTGGGCCTCATACATAGTGATGTATGTGGGCCTATGTCTACACAGGCTAGAGGCGGTTTTTCATACTTCATTACATTCACTGACGATTTCTCAAGATTCGGTCATGTATTTTTATTAAAGCACAAGTCCGACGCTTTCGAGAAATTCATTGAATATAAACAAGAAGTAGAAAAACAAACCGGCTTGAGTATTAAGATGCTTCGATCAGATCGAGGTGGTGAGTATCTCAGTACAGAATTTGCAAACTTCCTAAAAGAGAATGGGATTCTCTCTCAGCTCACTCCTCCTTACACACCACAGCACAACGGTGTGTCAGAACGACGGAATAGGACCCTATTAGATATGGTCCAATCCATGATGAGTGACGCTGAGTTACCAGTCTCGTTTTGGGGACATGCATTGGAGACTGCAGCGTTTCTGCTAAACAGGGTTCCAACCAAAGCCGTGTCTACCACGCCATATGAGATATGGAATGGGAAGAGACCGTCTCTTAAAAGAATTAAGATTTGGGGTTGCCCGGCCTATGTTAAAAAGCAGAATCCGGACAAACTCGAGACACAGTCAGTCATGTGTAACTTTGTGGGATATCCAAAGAATTCTTATGGATATCTGTTCTACCACAAAGAGGAACAAAAGGTGTTTGTTTCTCAGTATTCCACATTCCTGGAAAAAGAGTTTTTCACAGATAAAGATGATGGCAAGGTAGTAGATCTAGAAGAGGTTCTGGAGACACAAACTACAAATGACGATTTGGTTGAACCGGCTGTTGCAACAGAAACTGAAGAACCTCGGCCACTCCGTAGGTCTGGTAGGACTTCTCGCCCACCGGAGAGGTACTACGGTTTCCTCATTGATGGTAACAGAGAAGATTGCATCATGGATGATGATGATCCTACCAGTTTTCAGCAAGCTATCACGAGTGGTGACTCTGTGAAGTGGCTGGATACCATGAGATCCGAAATGGAGTCTATGTACACCAACAAAGTATGGACTTTGGACGTTGTACCCCCTGGGGTAAAACCTGTGGGGTGCAAATGGATCTTTAAAAGAAAGATTGGTGTGGATGGGCAGGTAGAGACCTATAAGGCAAGACTTGTGGCGAAAGGTTTTCGTCAAAGACCAGGTTTGGACTATGACGAAACTTTTTCGCCCGTAGCCATGCTTAAATCCATTCGGATCCTACTTGCTATCGCTGCTCACTACGACTATGAAATCTGGCAGATGGATGTTAAAACAGCATTTCTAAATGGAGATTTAGAAGAATGCGTTTATATGGATCAGCCAGAGGGCTTCATTGACAGTGGGAGCAGCGAGAAAGCGTGTAGATTGCTTAAATCCATATATGGGTTAAAGCAGGCATCTCGGAGTTGGAACATCTGTTTCGATGATGTTATCAAAGAGTTTGATTTCATCAAAAATCCAGATGAACCTTGTGTTTATAAGAAGGCTGTAGGAAGAGCTGTCACATTCCTCGTATTGTACGTGGATGACATTCTTCTGATAGGAAATGATATTCCTATGCTACAGTCGGTCAAATCATTCTTATCACTAAGGTTCTCCATGAAGGACCTGGGTGATGCCACATACATCCTGGGCATAAGGATCTATAGGGATAGATCCAAAAAGTTATTGGGATTGTCCCAAACCAGGTACATCAACACCATCCTAAAGAGGTTTAGTATGGAAGACTCCAAGCGGGGTGCCTTACCCGGTTGCCATGGAGTCACTCTCTCCAAGGATTCTTGTCCAAAGACCGATGAAGAGAGAGCTCGCATGAGCATTATACCTTATGCTTCGGCAGTAGGGTCTATAATGTATGCGATGTTATGTACACGCCCAGATGTAGCTTATGCACTTAGTGTTGTAAGCAGGTATCAATCCAACCCAGGGGAGAACCACTGGACAGCTGTGAAGAACATTCTTAAGTACTTACGAAGGACTAAAGAATTGTTCTTGGTGTATGGTAATACAGATCTCCAAATGGAGGCCTTTACCGATTCGAGCTTCCAGAGCGATAAGGATGACAGCAAATCTATCTCAGGGTTTGTATTTACCCTCAATGGAGGGGCGGTAAGTTGGAAGAGTTCCAAACAGGATACCGTTGTAGACTCTACGATGGAAGCTGAGTACATTGCTGCAAATGATGCCGCCAAGGAAGCCGTCTGGATGAAGAAGTTCGTCTCGGAGCTAGGAGTAGTTCCAACCATTATTGATCCAATACCTTTGTATTGTGACAATAATGGGGCGATGGCGTTAGCCAAGGAGCCCAGATCCCATCAGCGGTCCAGACACATCCTGAGACGCTTTCATTTGATCCGGGAGATTGTAGATCGCCGCGAGATCGAGATTAAGAGAGTTGACACAAAGAACAACGCCGCGAATCCACTCACCAAGGCCCTCCCTCAGCCACAGCATGAGCGACTTTTTGAGATGTTGGGTATGAGATACGCCAATAACTGGCCTTAGTGCAAGTGGGAGATTGTTGGATATATGTATGCCCTAGAGGCCATTATGTGATAGTGGATGTATCTATACATGTATATATATTCAGTTTGCATTCTTGCTCGACATAATAGTATGCTATCTGGTTCTTCTTTATCTGACATGTTGATTTGATCATGCTTTTTTTCATTCATACATGCTGATAAAGCCCTGAGGATATCGGCTTGACTACTCTGATTATGATGGAGATCATACTAGTGGGACATCTGTAGTCTATAAGCATATCCTGGAACGTCCCTAGTCGTAGGTATATCGAGACAGGGCATTGATATACCAGAGTAGACTAGCGTATATGATACTAGACCCATACGATGGGCGATGAATGTTCCCACATTCATCGATGTTTGACATCAAGATCATATACGGGTGCTCAGTGGTGACTGGGTACACTGGACGGACTCACCGAGAACTCCTATATGGAATTATATCTATCGTCGGATAGCAGTTCTCAGGTGACACTGGTACAGGTTAGTCTGTAGACCCGAGATCGTCATAGAGCCTTGTGTGTTCTCCCACTGTACTTTGATTGCCACCCTACCACGGCTCTACTGAGTCGTGCAAACAGGTGGCCGTTGGGTACAGTCCCGAGACACACGAAGACGATGAGCGATAGGAGGGGTTTCGTCTCTCCCGGTATTGGGAGTTGATGCTGTGCTGTGCCCGACTGGTTATAACAGCAAGTCCCTGGCCAGGGCTGCTGAGATTTGCTGATAAGTGTTATCAGTAGTTTCTCGATCTGTTATAGACCATTCACCGGCACGACTTATTGAGTTATTGGGGTCGACGGACGAAGAAACCGGACTGTACGGTAGTGTTGCCGGATGGCTCGACGGGAGTTGTAGCAGGTTCGCTTGTTGTCTTCTGATCGCTCAATACCCGGGTGGCCGTTACGTTTAGCTGACCGCTTGCGGCTTGAGGGTACTTGATATGATCATCACCCTCTGCCGGCGTATTGACGAGTCTTAGAGTCCCACAGAGGAGTTACCCAGTCCAGGCGAAACGTTGTGGTGCGCGTATGCGATATGCGCTTGCACCCGATTGAAATGTGCGTATATGATACCGTATATTAATCGGGCGGCTTGCTAATGGTCGGGTCATATGTGATATGACCGGATTAGTGAATCAAGTGTTGATTCATCATTAGTTTCTCACTACAAATCATATCTTGTTTATTTTGGATGTATGCATGCATGTATGCATTCATTCTTGTTCATGCACATATGGATGTGCAAGCACACATGCATACATACATCATTATCATGGTTGTTTATACAATGAGAATGGTGGATGTATAAGAATTACACCATGGTTATTTTTGGATTATTATTGGATTTAAATTAAAGCAAAAGGAAATGAAAAATGGGTTAAATCATTTAAGAGTTTCTACACTCTTCTAAACTCTACCATGCTCACCTAACTTTTAACCCATGGTTTATTTTCTTATTATGCTTTTAACTTAAATCAAATGATATCTTTAAATCTAACCATGGTTGGTTATGAGAAAGAAAAATATATATAGTTATTTTTCTTTTCTCTTTGGAGGATAATTCATTCTCTTCTTCACAAAAGACCACCATCTTCATCAACCTCCATGCTTTGCTTTCTAGTTCTTATAAGAGAGTAAAATACTCATAAAAATAGGTTTTTGAAGTGAGATTCCAAACCACAACATCATTCTACTCAAGTCTAGCCGACTTGATTAGAGTGTTTTCTTCGGTTTTCCAAAGAAGCGAGCTTGGACGGAGTGCTCCGTGGAGGATCGTCGTGGACGCAAGGGAACTTCGAGAGGACCTCGATTCAACACCCAAGACACCAAGGAGTCTAGCAAAGGGGAGCTACAAAGGTTGTAGCCTTCAAACCCTAATCTTTTCTAGTTTAAAGTTTCATAACCCTAATTTTCTAGGATCGATCCCTTTGCATGTTAGTTTAGCACCTTAAAAATTATAACTTTGGGTCATGTGATGCTTCAAAACACTTCATAGGGTGCCATACTAACCTTACAACTCTTACTCTCAGTGGGTATCGGGATCCAACTATCTCATAAAAGGTATGCAATCTCATTGCAAATTTCAACACTTGAAATTCCCGATAATTTTGCCCCTAGCGTCCTATGACCTTGACGGAGGTCAACAAACCATAGGCTACTAGTCAAGTTTAACCCGTCATTTCTTGATCGAATTAAACCCACCCGCACGACCCTTGACGGAGGTCAACAAGGCCGCACGACTACCCTAATCCAATCTGCATCATATGCATAAGCAGATAAATACTAGTTAGCTACCGCACACTACGCCTTGACGGAGGTCAACAAACGTAGCACGAATACTAAATAGGACTTATCTGAAATGACGGAGGGCTACGACAGGTTTTTCTGAAAACCTATTGCGTAATGAACTTGATATCGTTGTAGAATCAAATGATTTTTGAAATGGAATGTTTTCGAGGCTTTTCTAGTTTTGCTAAAGGGGTCACTCCCGGTGAAAGGATCGTCGGCCCTTTCCTCATCGAATGAGGTACGGGATATATCATATATATCACTGTGCAAAGCAAAAACTCTTAAAAGCAATCAAAGGACAAACCGAGTGTGTAGCATCTGCCAGTTATTGCTAAAGGAGTCACTCCCGGTGAAGGTATCTCGGTCCTTTCCTCATCGAATAAGGTGCAGGATATATCTCATATACCGCTATGCAAAGCAAGAACTGTAGCTAGCTGTTTTATTTTATGAAATTCAATTCTACAACATCTTTATGTTTCTTTTACTTTCATTAATCACATTAATGAAGTCCCATCATTTAAGTACCTAAACATCACAGATAAATACGACGTACACTTATGCCATCCGCATTTGCCTCGATGTCCCCTCGTGCACCGTTAGGTTAGGTAACTAACGGCAGAGCGGGGCAGGGCTAGCGCGGGTGTAAAACATAAGTAACGTCTATATAATATATCATATATACTATATAAAGTATCCATCACAGAACATCACATGATCACATCACAGATATCGCAGTAGAAGAATCATATGAAATATTGGATATACTAGGACGTCCGTGTTTTTAATACGAGCCAGTATAAAACACGGATTCCACGGTCGTGATGAATAGCCAAACCCACACCCCTAGACCCCTACGAGAGCGGCAAGCAACCCTACCAATTATAGAGTTAGGAGACCCGGACTCGACTCCTCGAGTTGGTCCCCACTGGACTCCAGAACCCGGTTACTTGTGCTCCCCTCCTTGGGTCTATCCTAGTGCGGAAAAGTAAATAATATACAAACGGTGATATCTTCCGCAACCTGGAAGTGCCCCAATAAAAGAATATTACAAACAAGTTTTTACATGAATGAAAATGAAAAACACTCATCTCACATAAAAAAACCCCGGCTATTCAAACACGACGATCCAATATAACATATCCAGCAACACATAACATCACATGTCATCAACGTAAGTAAATATGCGCATCCCAATTGTCGTTGACATATAGCAACGAAACCGGCGATATCACATATTACACTTACGGTCACAGAAAAGAAAGTGTAAAACTACAACAGTTGGAATCCGCAACCACCTCAGACATCGCATGCCTGACCAAATGAATTCTTTAGACATCGCATGCCTAACAATTATAAACCCCGCATTTTAGTCTCAAAATCGAAAACTCTTTTCAATATCAAGTCGGGCAATTCAACAAGATTCCCAACATCCTGATCGAATGCTCGTCGCAAACTTCAGTAGACGGCCGCACCCCCGATACCGTCGACGAAGTGCACCAAGGCGGAACACCGCTACCGCAAGCACCCAAACGGATGCTTTCGGCGACGGGGTTCTCCTACAGTCACTTGGTCGGGGTTAAGGGATGTAGCTGTCTAATAAGTTTATCCGGCGAGTATCCGCGTACGCTACGTGATTGCGACGGACTTTTGATCACATCAAAATTCCGTGGCAACCGATCAAGTGAGACTAAACTGCTAGATTTATAACATTCATTCAGTTATCTCATAACTTATTGTGAATTCCAATTGTTGTATCCCATTCCGAATAAGATAGAAAATGTTAAACTTTCCGATCGAACAATCGAACACCCAAGTTTTCCCGAAACATATCAACACATGAAATAAGTCTAAAAACATTCAGTTCGTGCCTCAGTACCAACGGTCCAGCCGTAGAAGGGTCAAGCCAACGCCTCACATGTGGCACGCCGTACTGCCCCAAACCCGAAGGTTCAAAGGGCAGTTCTAGACGGTCACATAATCGAGTTAAGGTTTGTTGTCTTCTAGAGGGTCCATCGCGTTACTTGCACTACTTAGAACGTCTTTAAACCACGGAAAAATCCAACACTTGGAAATTTTCCGGCAGGGGAAAAGTTGGGTATTTATATCCGGTCGAACTTTTTAACATATTCAAAAATTATCCGGAAATCCAATAGACAAAGTCCGATAATCCGATCGAATAAACGAATCCCCAAAACAACTCAGAATATTCAACTCTTGAATAAATATTAAAAATTCCCAGAAAATCCAGCACCTGTAAACATGAATTACTGTGCAAAAATTGTTGGATGATATGACAATTTGGCCGCGGAACCGCCGCACAAGCCATGCTTGTGCCGCGGTTCCGCCGCGCAATGAGGGAATCATGGGTACGGGCTTCACAGTAATTCTTACAATTCCGTGCTGAATTTTCTGCATATTTTTAATCTGGAAAAATCCCAGAAATTGAAAAAAGTCCAGAGAGCATATTGTATCAGGGTTTCGATGTCTGATCGGGTCTCAAACGTCGTCTAGGCATCGCCTAAGGCTCTAGCTAGGCTCTGATACCACTGTAGGGTTCCTAGGCACTCTCAAGAGGTCTCACAAGGCATCAACCATGCCAATTTTAAATTTTACGGGTGCCGAGAAACCCTAATACGGATCGTTAACTAGAATTTTAGGCGACAAAGCAACTAGTTAACAACTTAACTACGAGTAAACGGAAATACAACCTTTGTAGATCCGGTCCTCCACCTCCATAGCTCCGCAATGAAGTCTCCTCGCTGTCCAAATGGAATCTTGGGCTCTAGTGTCGGCTTCATCGGAGAAAAAGCGGGCTAGGTCATCGACGACGATGCCGAAGATGATCTACGTCGAGGCATCACTAGATCAAGCTCCAACTTCACCAAGTCAAGAAAACTTGTGAAGAAAACACCCTATACTACTTGGAAAGAGGTAGAGGATGAAGAAATAGGAGGTGGGTTCACTTTAGAATTGGATTTCTCACTCTTTTCATCAAGTTGCCATTGATGAGGCAAGCTTTTTCTTCAAGAAGAAGATGAAGAAGAAGAAGATAATATTATGATAAGTTGTTATGAAAAAGAATAATAAAATCATTCTTATCATAATATTAACCATGGTAATGTGTAGAGAGTTAATCATGGTTAAATGGAATGGTTAGGGTTAAGCATGAGACAAAATGGTCACTTGGTCAAAGTCTTCATGAAGCTTCATCAAGCTTCATGAATGAAAAGAAACCATTTTCTCTTTACATGCCTAAAAAGGAAATAACCTAAATAATTAGTTAAGATAATCAAAACCCTAACCATTTAAATAACCATGGTTTAATTCTTTACACAAAAACCCTAGCAAACATGTATCATCAAACATGATACAATCAAGTGTACAAAAATATATCGCATATACAATGCGCACATCCGAGTGAGAAAATCCATCTTAAGTGAACCAATACTAGTTAATGCAAAGTAATATATCAAATATATAATTATGCATTAAATCATTAAATCAACACTTGATTCAATGATCCGGTCATGTCGCACACAACCGACTAGTATACAATGTATCGTTTTATCGAATCAATCCTTGATTTGATAACTAGGTTATATCGCATATAACCATTCGACACATTCATCGCGAGAATGAAATACGGTATCACATACTGGTATTATTCTCGGTCCCGCACATATCTCATATGCGCTCCTATTTTGTTTCGCTTGAGCCAGGAAACCTCTGTGTAGGACTCTAAAGACTCGTCAATACGCCGGCAGCAGGTGATGATCATATCAAACACCCACAAGCCGCAAGCGGTCTGCTAAACGTAACGACCACCCGGGTATTGAGCGATCAGAAGATCGACGAGCAAGCCCGCTCACACTCCAGTGAATCCAACCAGTAACACTACCGTACAGTCCGGTCTGATCGTCCGATATGTCGCATATCTCGCCTAGGGGTGGTAAACGTCAGACCCCAATAGCTTGATAAGTCGTGTCGATATTAGGTCTATAACATTCGAGAAACTACTGGTAACACTTACCAGTAAATCTCAGCAACCCTGGCCAGGGATTTCCGGTTATAGCCAATCGAACACAGCGCAACATCAACTCCCTATACCGGGAGAGACGAATCCCCTCCTATCGCTCATTGCCTCCATGTGACTCGGGACTGTACCCAAAAACCACCGTTTTGCACGCCCTCTTGGACGTGGTAAGGTGGAAATAAAAGCACAGTGGGAACCACACAAGACTCTATGACGATCTCGGGTCAACAGACTACTCTGTACCAGTGTCACCAGAGAACTGCCATCTGACGTAAGGTATAATACCATCTGGGAGTTCTCGGCGAGTCCGTCCAGTGTACCCAGTCTCCACTGAGCACCCGTATATCATCTCTGATGTCAAACACCAATGGATATGGGATCACCATCGCCCATCTGTATGGGTCGAGAAGGCATACGCTAGTCTACTCTGGTATATCGATGCCCCGTCTCGATACACCCACGACTAGGGACCTTGAAGGATGTACTTATGGACTACCATGTCCCCACTAGTATGATCCGCACATAGTCCAGATAGTCAAGTACACATCCTAAGGGCTTTACCAACATGTAACAGAGAGACAATTAGTATACACGTTAAGGTAAAGAGTAACCAGATAGCATACTATCATGTCGAGCAAGAAAGTCCTCCCTATATATGTCCAAGCATCCACTACAATATACATCCAATGTACAGTAATGGCCTCTAGGGCATACATATAACTAACATTGCCTCGGGTCCTGGTTCTTGGCATTCCAAGCTTTGCAATCCTTCTTCCAATGGCCTTTCCTACGACAGTGGAAGAACTCGTCTTTTGCTACTATCGGCACCACAACTTTTGTCCTACCCTTGACTCCCACCTTCCCAACACCACCTCTCGGTTTGGTAGCGGCCTTCTTCTTCCTTCCTTTGGCCCTTGCCTTGGACATGGAAGAGGAAGCACCACGAACAAACATAGCAGGTGTTTCCCTTGCTTTCTGCAAGGTGCCCTCTGCACTCCTCAACATGTTAAGGAGTTCTGGAAGTTTAACTTCTTTACCTTGAATATTGAAATTCAAGATAAACTGGGCGTATGTGGAATGAAGGGACTGGAGAACAAAGTCTGTATACAGCTCATTCTCTAATGTTGTCCCGAGGTCCGTGAGCTCCTCAATGTAGCCAATCATCTTAAGGACATGTTCCCCTACAGATGATCCGACGGCCAGCCTCGACTGAAACAAGTTCTTCGAGGTCTCATATCTAGCTATACGAGATTGCTCTCCATACAGTTCCTTGGTGTGGAGAAATATGGATTCAAGATCCATATTCTCGTGCCTCCTCTGATGTTCATTATCCATAGAGGCAAGCACGATGCATTTGGCCTTCGCACAGTCTATCTCCCAGGCCTTGCGGATTTCCTTATCCGCGACACTGGATTCTAGACCTGGGACGGCAGGGGCTTTAGTAGTAAGGATATACCCCAATTTGTCATAGGTGATTTCCATCTTGACATTCCTGAACCAATCTTTATAGTTTGGCCCTGTCAAAATATTTTTATCTAATAATAACTTAAGGCCCGTCATGTTCTTGGTCGCTGCAATTAGGTGAGAGAGAAGAAAACACTTTAGCATGATGCTCTTGCAAGTTTAGAATGGTTTTTAGTTTATTTAAACAGGATGGTTCCCACTGTTTCTCGAATCCTTCCTCAAACCATAAAAGAAGAATTAGTCAGGACTATTCTCACCGTACAATACTTGCTTAACCGTTCAGCCAAGCAAGTGTCGGTACTTCGAGAGAGGTTTTACGACGCTTTCGCGAAATTCCTTAATTAAATAACCTCTTTTCCCTAGGGGCATAGCCCCGCTAACACCTTTCTAGACACCTACTTGGTTTATAGCATTGATCGTTAAGTGAAAGAATCTCCCGATGAGTAGCATATACTCACAGTAGGATCGGGATCCAAATATCATCGTGTGATAAAGCTGAAGGAATCCTACCAAAATTATCACACTCCAAATGGTATGCAACTCTAGCAAGTTTCAGTTTCTTTAGAAACTCCCGATATTGATTTTTGCCCCATGCTCTTATGACCTTGACGTTGGCCAAAATATCATAAGTCACATGTCAAGTTCTACCCATCATTATCTTGTTAATTTGAACCCACCCGTACATACCTCTGACGTTGGCCAAATGGCAGTACAACTGTCCCAAACCAACTCATCTATTTATGCAACAAATGAATGCCCAGCAGCTACCAAACACTGTGCCTTGGCGTTGGTCAAAATACATAGCTTGAATACTACTGAATACCCAAATGAAATGACGGAGGGCTACGAATGGTTTTGGCGAAATCGTGAACGTAGTGAACTTGATATAATCGAAGGAACCTGATAGCTTTTAAAAGGAGCGGTTTAAGCTCCGCAATTAAAAATCTGTTGTTTTAAAATAACCAAGTGGTTTCTTTTAAATTGTTCCAACGATTCAACTTTGGTTTATTTTCTTTGCATTAATATAATGCATCTCATCAATTAACCTATCATTGCAGAAAACAACGAAAATACATCGTCTGCTTATGCCATCCGCATTCGCCACTGGGCCCCGTCATTCACCCGTTAGATTACTTAACTAATGACAGAGCGGGGGCTGGGCTAGCGCGGGTGCAAAACATAAGCAACGCCTACTAGATATCATATATAAATATTGTACATTCGTCAGACGCAATAATAGGCATTCCAGTTCACAGATGAACATATTGGATATTCTAGGAATCCGCATTTCCTTTGAGCCTGCAATGAAAGACGGATTACACAGTCGTGATGAATAGCCAACCCCGCCCTAGACCCCTGCGGGTACGACAAACTACCCGCCAAGTACCCGAAGTGAAGCGGTCTCCCTCAACGACGTGAGTATGCCACTAAGCACTTCAAAGTACCAAGTAGTTTGTGCATCCCACCTTGGGTCTATCCTAGGAGCAGAAAACAGTAAATGAAATAATACAACGGTGGCTACAACCTCAACCCGGATGTGCCCCGCAAAAGAATATTACAACAATTTACAATTTACAAATGAATGAAAGAAACTCTCGTCTCACATCCCCGGCTAATCATCACGACAATCCAACATGTTCATATCCACAAACCAAAAGTAACCATTACAGAAATGTGCAACCCCCAACTAACCGACATACTAGCAATTAGCGGAGGTTTACGAACACATCAAAACTGAACTTGAAACATTAAACAACTTCAAACTGCGACTTCGAAACACCCGATATTTGCCACAGAAAGAATTTTCAGTAAAATAAAAATTTGCAAAAATAAACAACTTCTGAAACCCAAGATCTTAGTGACAAAGACACACAAAAAAAATCAAGGCAATCCCCCAAAAAAAGGCCGAGCTCGCCGGAATCCTTAGCAATGTCGTCGGCTCGATTTTCGAGGAATTGTCTCGTTTTTGTTTTGTGTTCTTTTTACTGTTCAAATATCACTCTGTACTTGTTTAAATAATTTTCAGAGAAGGTTTGAAAATCGACAGAAACTTACATCTTGGGGTTCGCTGTTTTCGTGTCGTTTCGGTTTCGTAGTTTAACTTGTTGTTTAAACTGTTAACTATAGTTTAGTAGGCTCTGATACCACTGTAAGTCGACGTTACACACCCCATATGAAGCGGGGAGGCGGAATAAGTAAAAAACAATCATTTTAAACAAGGTAACATCGACTAAGCATACGGATCTTTGCTAAACCATATCTAACACAACTAACTAGAGGTATTATCTACTCGGTAAGAAGATTATAGCTAAAGTTCCAAAGTTCTTCTTCTTTACTTGTTGTCCTCCTTAACCACTTGAGCTTCTTTGGAGTAGAAAGGATGACACCTCCTCGTCGGCTCCTCGATGTGATAGAAGCTCCACCTGAAAGTTCCTACTACAAGCTTTAACCTCTAACTTGAGGTAACTAAGTGGCTAGGATTGCTAATCCAAGTGACCTAGAGGATATAGAGATGGATTAAGGATCTATTAGTCTTGCTAACCCTATGGTTCTCAACTCATGAGAGGATTAGGGTTAGGATGAAGAAGATAAGAGCTTGAGGAGAGAGAATGTGTTTATTATTATGAAATGAAATATAACTCATTTGTGTATATTATGAAGCATGATAATTATCTAATAAATAATATATCATAATTACAACCATGCTTCATTTAATACAAATGGATGAATCATCTCATGAGTCATGGTTTCATTTAATGCAAATAACACATTATCTCCTCCACCTCATTAAGATTAATTCATAAATGAATTAAAACTAAATGAGTCACCTTTCTTCTAGAAGCTTCCCGACTAATTACGAGAATGCCCCTCCCATCCGTATTTACGAAAAACACGGATATACTGAGACTGCATAAATCCAATAATCCAATACTAGAATCTGGCTTAAACCAAAGCCCGCTAGTATAATCTGTCCGAACATCATACATGCACAAGTACACGTATATGTCTGAACCCTGTCGTAAAACCATACGACCTCTATATCATTTCGCCCGAAGCAAGGAAACTCTCTGTGTGGGACTCTAAAGACTCGACACTACGCTGGCAGTGGGTTTAACCACAGGCCGCAAGCAGTACTGGCTGTACGTAACGGTCCCCAGGTAGATGTCGATAAGAAGGCCGATGAGGAAACCCATCCGAACTCCTACTGAGCCTGATATGAAAATCTCCGTACAGTCCGGTCTGTTCATCTAAGACTATCGCATATCGGTACTAGGGGGCGGCAAGCGTTAGTCCCCTAATAGCGGTATAAGTCGTGTCGGAGTGAAGCCCATTACACCTTGAGAAACTACTGGAACACCTACCAGTAAATCTCGCTTACCCTGGCCAGGGACCTTGCGTAGTGGCTCTCCAAACACAGCGCGATATCAACCTCCAATACCATGAGAGACGAATCCTATCTAACCGCCACTGCCTCCAAGTGCTTCGGGACTGCACCCAACTGCTACCTATTTGCACGACTCAGTCGAGCCGTGGTAGGGTAGCAATCTAAGAACAGTGGGAACACACTCGAGGAGAAGCAGCAGTGTCAAGTCAATGAACTATGCTGTACTCGTGTCACCTGGGAACTGCTAACCGACGATGGGTATAATATCAGCCAACAATTCCCGGCGAGTCCTGTCCGGTGTACTCGTAACCCAACGAGCACCTGCATACTATCTCCAGTACAATGTACTAATGGCTGTGGGACGGACCATCTCCCCTGCTGGGACGAGAAGCGTATACACTAGTCTACTCCGGAGTATCGATGCCCTGTCTCGATAATCGGACCTGATAAAAGGATGTGCTTGTAGACTTCCCAGCCCCCACTAGTGTAACTGCCATCACAACGCTGGTAGTTAAGCAAGATCCTAAGGGCTCTACCAATATGTATTCGCGATATGCTAAAAGAAACATATACATATTAAGATAGATGCAAACAAAGTAGCATACTACTATATTGAGCAAGACTGTTATAAACCCGTGTATATATCCCAAGCTTCCAAAATGTAATATACAAGCCAGTACGATACAATAATGGCCTCTAGGGCATATAACACTAACACATGCTAGTTGGTATTATATTTATTGTCTTATAGCAGTTCCCTGGTGACATGTGTACAGGTTAGTCTATCGACCTGAGATCGTAATTTGTCTCGTGTGAGTTCCCACTGTGCTTTGATTACTACCCTACCACGGCTCAAAGGAGTCGTGCAAACATGTTTTAGTTGGGTAAAGTCCCGAGCCACATGAAGGCAGTGAGCGGATCGTCAGGGGATTCGTCTCTCCCGGTATTGGGGGTTGATGTTGAAGGGTTACCCTAGTGTCCCGGCCAACATCCGTGGCCAAATGCGGAACAAAAATTTTCTAACGAACAAAAACTTGGCACTAGTTTAACTCTATAACCCGGATCTTTCCATAAAACTAACTCGCTACACTAGGAGAGCTTTCTACTGTGATGAGGAATTCTTACCAAACGAACCAAGTCCTTCGGTCTTCGTTCTTCATCCTTAGCTCCTACTAGCCATCTTGAACTTGCTTGATCTTCTTTCCTTGCTCCGTCGGTCCTCCGGGATCGAGCTTGTTCTCCGGCCTTCCTTGGTCTTTGACGACCCACCTGGGGAATGTAATCCATGGCTCTAGCTCTTTGCTAAGTGTCAAAAGAGCAACTAGAGAACTTAGGATGCTAGTCCAAGTAATCTAGGATGTAGTTTGGATGTCTAAGTTTTTGTTGTCTCTTTTCTAACCTCTTCACTTGTTTCTCAACACATGAGAATGTTAGTGAAGAGGAAGAAGATGAAGATGGAGGAAAGCAAGAGGAGAGAGGAGCTTGGAGAGAAAATGGAGCTCAAGAAAAAAATGAGCAAGCATGAGAGAGAAATTCACACACAAGAGTTTTGTATGTTCATTTCTTTCATTAAACAATAGCAACCATGCTTCAATAGTAAACCCAAAATGAATTATAAATTCATTTGTAAACTATTGAAGCATGGTCAACTCCATACCTCCCTCACCTCTCACTTTACACCTCATTTCCATTTATCAAATAAATGGAAAATCCATAATGAGGTGACCACCTTCTAGAAGGAAATCTGTAATAAATACGGATTTCAGTCTACTGTACAAATATACCGGCAATCAAATAAAAATCCGAACGCCCAAAAGAGATAGAATAACATGAAGAACGTAATACTAGAATATATATATATATCGAAATACATATACGTAAATTATTAAATCAATACCTGATTTAATAATCCGGCTCAAACCCGAGCCGGCTGGTATTACAAACTGTCCGATCGAAAATCCGAGTAACAAGTACATCAATCGATCGAACCCTGCACGTATCCAATACGGCTACTACATCATTTCGCCTGAATCAAGGAAACCCTCTGTGTGGGACTCTAAAGACTCGACAGTACTCTGGCAGTGAGTTTAACCACAAGCACGTCAGAGGCACTAGCTGTACGTAACGGCTACCCAGGTACCTGTCGAAAAGAAGGCCGATGAGCAAACTCATCCGGATCTCCTACTGAGCCTATCCGTGACAATATCCGTATAGTCCGGTCTCTTCGTTAAAGAGTATCGCATACCGGGTCTAGGGGATGGTGAACATCAGACCCTAACAACCTAATAAGTCGTGCCGATGTAGCTCAGGACCAATCCGGGAAACTACTGATCAACCTATCAGTAAATCCCAAGTGCCTTGGCCAAGGTCTTATGGTCCTGACCAATCGAATCACAGTGCGATATCGACTCCCTATACCGGGAGAGACGAATCCCCGACAATCGCTCACTGCCTCCATGTGGCTCGGGACTGAACCCAACCAAAACCTGTTTGCACGACTCAGTAGAGCCGTGGTAGGGTAGTGATCAAAGTTCAGTAGGAACTCACACGAGATAAATGCCGATCTCGGGTCCAAAGACTAACCTGTACATATGTCACCTGAGAACTTCCATCTGACGATAGGTATAGTACCATATGGAAGTTCTCGGCGAGTCCGTCCAGTGTACTCACACCCAGTGAGCACCTGCATACGATCTTAGGTGCATCAGATCAATGGTTGCGGGACCAACCATCCCCCGACGGGGGTAGAAACATACACACCAGTCTACTCTGGAGTATCAGTGCCCAGTGTCGATACTCACGCGACTAGGGACCATTTAAGGATGTGCTTATGGACTACCCTGCTCCCACTGACATATGCCATGTTAAGATAAAGAAAAACCACAATAGTATACTACCGTATCGAGTCTTTATCAATATGTGCAAACTAGATAAAACAACAATACATATATCCCGATAAAGACAAGTCAAATAATATACTATAAACTGAGCAAGATTGTTCTGTACATACATATCTCTAGTATCCATATGTATACATATACAATACTGGCCTCTAGGGCATATACATCCAACAATCTCCCACTTGCACTAAAGGCCAGTGATTGGCGTACCGAATACCCAATGTCTGCTCTAAGGCCAGCTGCTGGCGTACCGCATACCCAATATCCCAAAAAGTCGCTCGAACTGTGCTTGAGGGAGGGCCTTTGTAAATGGATCCGCCGTGTTGTCTTTCGTATCCACTCTCCGGACCTCGTTCTCCTGGCGATCTACGATCTCCCTGATCAGGTGATACCGCCTTACGATGTGCCTGGATTTCTGATGGGACCGTGGTTCCTTAGCTAAAGCTATAGCCCCATTGTTATCACAATACACTAGTATCGGATCAACAATGGACGGAACCACCTGAAGTTCAGCTATGAACTTCTTTATCCAGACCGCCTCTTTTGCGGCATCGCTTGCAGCAATGTATTCAGCCTCCATCGTCGAGTCTGCGATGGTATCCTGTTTGGAACTCTTCCAACATACCGCCCCTCCGTTGAGGGTAAACACAAAACCCGAGACAGACTTGCTGTCATCCTTGTCACTCTGAAAGCTTGAGTCGGTAAAGGACTCGACCCTGAGGTCTCCATTACCGTAAATCAGGAACATCTCCTTAGTCCTTCTCAGGTACTTGAGAATGTTCTTTACTGTTGTCCAGTGGTCCTCACCTGGGTCTGACTGATACCGGCTCACCACGCTTAGCGCATAAGCTACATCTAGTCTTGTACACAGCATCGCATACATTATAGATCCTACCGCCGAAGCGTAGGGTATAGTGCTCATGCGAACCCTCTCCTCGTCAGTCTTGGGAGACATCTCCTTGGATAGGGTGATTCCGTGCAATGCGGGTATGTTACCGTGTTTGGAATCTTCCATACTAAATCTCTTTAGTACGGTCTCTATGTACCTGGACTGTGAGAGTCCCAGTAATTTCTTGGATCTATCTCTGTAGATCTTGATCCCCAGAATGTACGAGGCATCACCTAGGTCTTTCATGGAGAACCTTTGTGATAAGAATAGCTTGACCGATTGTAGCATAGGAATGTCATTTCCTATCAAAAGAATGGCGTCCACGTACAAGACTAAGAACACGACAGTTCGTCCTACAATCTTCTTATAAATAGAAGGCTCATCCTCGTTTTTGATGAAGTCAAAGTCCTTGACTGTCTCATCAAAACAGATGTTTCAGCTCCGCGATGCTTGCTTCAATCCATAAATGGATTTGAGCAACTTGCACACCTTTCCGCTGCTCCCACTGTCTACAAAACCTTCCAACTGATCCATATAAACGCACTCTTCTAAACTTTCGTTTAAAAAAGTCGTTTTTACGTCATCAGCCAGATCTCGTAGTCATGGAAAGCAGCAATGGCAAGAAGGATCCTAATGGATTTTAGCATAGCCACTGGAGAAAAAGTTTCGTCATAGTCCACTCCTAGTCTTTGACGAAAACCTTTTGCAACGAGTCTAACCTTATAGGTTTCCACCTGTCCATCTACACCAAGTTTCTTCTTGTAGATCCATTTGCATCCAACGGGTTTTACCCCCGATGGAGCAATTTCCAGGGTCCATACTTTATTGGTGTACATGGACTCCATTTCAGATTGCATAGCAACCAGCCACTTATCAGAATCCCTACTGATAATGGCCTGCCTGAAACTAGTAGGATCATCTTCTTCCAAGATGCAATCCTCTCGATCCCCATCTATGAGAAAACCATAGTATCTCTCGAGCGGATGAGAAATCCTACTAGATCTGTGGAGTGGCTGAGGTTCGTTGGGTTTAACTGAATCTAGCGGTTCCACAAAATCTTCAATTATAGTTTGTGTCTCTGGAATTTCATCCAGTTCTACCGTGCTGCCACTAATATTTTTAACAAGAAATTATTTTTCCAAAAATGTGGTGTTCCTAGAAACAATAATCTTCTGTTCCTCTGCATGGTAGAATAGATACCCATTAGAATCCATTGGGTATCGCACAAACTTACACAAAACTGACCGTGCCTCAAGTTTGTCTGGGTTCTGCTTTTTGACATAAGCTGGGCAACCCCAAATCTTAACACGTTTAAGATACAAACTCTTACCACTCCATATTTCGTACGGAGTTTTAGGCACGGATTTGGATGGAACTTGATTCAAAAGATGTGTTGCTGTTTGAAGTGCATATCCCCAGAATGAAAGAGGCAACTCAGCACTACTCATCATGGAGCGAACCATATCAATAGGGTACGATTCCTCCGCTCCGATACACCGTTGTTCTGTGGAGTATACGGAGGAGTAAGTTGAGAGAGAATTCCATTCTCTTTTAAGTAATCTAGGAATTCCGTGCTTAAGTACTCCCCTCCTCTATCAGATCGGATGATCTTGATACTTTTGCCAGTCTGGTTCTCTACTTCGTTTCTGAATTCTTTGAATTTCTCAAAAGTTTCAGATTTGTATTTCAAAAGATACACATATCCGAACCTAGAGAAATCGTCAGTGAATGTGATGAAGTACGATAACCCACCCCTTGCATGTATAGACATTGGACCACATACATCACTGTGTATGAGCCCCAAGAGCTCTGTTGCTCTTTCTCCAGGTCCGGTGAACGGAGATTTGGTCATCTTTCTTTTGAGATAAGATTGACAAGTTTCATAAGATGAAAACTCGAACGTATCCAAAAATCCATCTTTATGCAACTTATTCAGTCTTTTCTCTCCGATATGACCAAGTCTATATTGCCACAAGTAGGATTCGTTCATATCTGAACTTTTCCTCTTGCGTGTGTTTTGTATATTGAGAACTGTGTTTTGATTAAGAACGTAGATACCATTACACAGTGTACCTTCTGCAACCATTACCTTATCAAGGTAAATGTTCATGATATTTCTATCAAGAACAAAGTTATATCCATATTTATCAAGTAAAGAAACTGATATGATATTGCAAACCATGGAAGGTACATAGTAGCAGTTGTTCAAAATCATAGTACTGCCATTTGGCAACACCAGGTGATATTCACCGACGGCTGCAGCATTAACTTGTGCTCCGTTCCCTACTCTGAGGGACATATTGTAAGTGCACGGCGGCGCCCCGGCCGTCAATCCGACGCCGGAATGCGGAAGCGGTGAAAAACTCAAATTTTGCGGACTTTGCAAACCGGCACCACCGCGCACTACTACCCGGGATCGTTACCATTAACTAGTCTAAGCTATCTACAAGAATGGGTTAGAGATGTATACCGACGATCCAAGTCCTCCGGTCTTCATCTCCACTCCGATCTCCTCGCGGGATCTCCGTCCTTCTCCTCCTCGTCGCCTCCTCGCCGGAAAGGGCACCACATCGCCTTCGTCTTTTACGGGCTCCCGCCTCAATACCGAGGCAACTCGAGCATGAAGCCGGCAACTCGACATGCTCAAGATATGCTGTAGAATGTAGTGTAGAAGATGCTTGTCTCTTTGGGGTTATGTTGTTGCCAATGAGGATGATGGAGGAAACAAGGATTAGAAAAATGGTGCTTGCATTTTTCTAGCATGAAAACTAGATCAAGAAAGAAAACTCTCATGAATGAAGTTCTCTCTTCTTCTTCTCACAACCATGAAAGACTTATCATCAAGTGAGAATAATGGTGGAGGAAAATCTATATGAAGCAAGAAGGGAGGTGAGTGTAGGAGCATAAGAAAGGTGACCATATCCAAGGGACAAAGAAACATACAACCATGCTTGTTACTATTCAACCCATACCCTTTCAATCACAATAAAAAGCAAGTCAATGGTGCATGATATGAAAGCCATCATAATCAATACAATTGCAAGAAACCCCCCCACAAATTGTTATTTGCAAAACTGCAAATAACCCCCTCCATCGAAAAAGTCCGGCCGGGAAAGAACAAAGGAAAACCGGCCGGAACGGAATGCAAACTGGCAACTCCAGAAAACTGGTCCCGTAATAAATTACAGGAAAACCCCGATACTGTGCATACACACCCGCATCTGTATTCCGTCCGGATACAAATGCAAAGAGACAAAATCTACACTGTACTAAACTAGGACCGGCTTAAACCAAAGCCGGCTAGTAAAATCCGTTCGATCCTGATCCGTGCAATACCGCACGTATCTGATCGAACCCTGCCATATAACTATACGGCCATTAGTACAAAAACTGTCCGATCCTGATCCGTGCAATACCGCACGCATCTGATCGGACCCTGCCATATCTCCATACGGCCTCTACAGCGTTTCGCCCGAAAGCTGAGTAACTGAAAGTGTGGTGGACTCTAAAGACTCGTCAATACTATGGCTGTGGATTTAACCACTAGCTCGTCAGAGGTATAAGCCAATACGTAACGGGCCACCAGCTATTGACTAAATGGGACGTCGATGAGGAAGCTCACCCCGACACCCAACTGAGCCTGTCAGTGACAATATCCGTGCAGTCCGGTCCGTTCGTCTATGAGCATCGCATGGCGGGCCTAGGGGGTTGGTAAAAGTCAGACCCCCAAAAGCGGTACAAGTCGTGTCGGAGTGTAGCCCAGAACACCCTGAGATACTACTGGAATACCTACCAGTAAATCTCCTTGCCTTGGCCAAGGACTTTGTGTAATGGCTCTCCTAGACACAGCACGACCTCACCCCCAATACCGGGAGAGACGAACCCCTGAAGATACGCTCACTGCCTCCATGTGGCTCGGGACTGTACCCAACTAAAACCTGTTTGCACGACTCCTTTGAGCCGTGGTAGGGTAGTAATCAAAGTACAGTGGGAACTCACACGAGACAAATGACGATCTCCAGGTCGATGAACTAACCTGCACACATGTCACCAGGGAACTGCCATCTGACGTCTGGTATATGACCAACTAGCATGTTCCCGGCGAGTCCTGTCCGGTGTACTCATAACCCAATGAGCACCTGTATACATCTTAGGTGATCCAACTGACACCAGTGGCTTGTGAGACCGGCCACCGCCCCTCGTCGGGGTCTCGACTGTATACACTAGTCTACTAATGGAGTATCGATGCCCGGTCTCGAAACTCCCACGACCAGGGACCTTTTAAGGATAAGCTTGTAGACCCCCAGCTCCCACTTATATGATCGCCCTCATACTGCTGGTGGTCAAGCAAGAATCCTAGGGGCTCTATCAACGTGTAATAGCGACGTGTCATGTCACTTAAAACAGTACACGATGATAAAGGCAAACCAGATAGCATACTATCATCTCGAGTAAGACTGTCCTACCGGGATAGGTCCTCCCTCAATCATTACAATCACGTACCTGTGACCTAATAATTGACTCTGAGGGCACTATCTCCAACAATCTCCCACTTGCACTCAAGGCTAATTATTGCGATGTCGCATACTCACAACCCGTGTGATACCGAACATCCAACTCCTCTACTAGTCAGTCTCACAAAGCTCGTTTGCGGAACTATTGCGTTCGAGGAATAGCCTCAGTGAGTGGATCCGCTTAGTTGTTTCTTTCTATGTCTCTCTATATCTCAAGTTCGCGGAGAAACCCATCTCCCGAAATGAGCAATACCTGTCTTAGAATGTGTCTGGATGTCTGATGGGACATAGCTCATAAATGAACTCCAAATCCAAACTTCTTAGACTGTATCGTCAACTGAACTTAATCAGTAACCTGCGCGCCATGCCTCCCTCAGTATTGCCTTGGACCACCTGTCCAAAATACTGCCCCTCATCAGAAGGAAAACTATAACTCTGACAACTTCCTTGTCGTCCATGTCACCTTGGAAGCCTGGAATGATAACTGTCTCCTGAATGAGGCTGTCGTTATCATATCGCTAGAACATCCACTTATGTTCTAAAACTGCTTCCGATTGTTTCTCCAGGATTGGATTAATGTCAACTTATTGCATCTTGTGCAAGAACAACATCTGGTGTGGTACTTGACATCTCATGATTGACTCAATTGCCTGAGCAAGTGATCTGCCAATCATGCACGTCCCTCTCCCCTTTAGTCTGTAAGACACCTTTGGAGAGGGTGACTCCATTACCTGCAGGTACACTACCGTGCCAGGAGTCGTCCATCCTAAATACTCTTAGAATGCTGTCAAGTACCCAGATTGGGAAACCACCCAAATCTAGATCTAATACCATAGATCCAGTAACCAGTATGTCTGATATAATGTCCAAGTCCTGTGTGGAGAAACTACTGTGTGACGACCAAAGTATAACCGATCGTAGTGTAGGAGTTTCCTTTCCCACTCTGTGTATATCATCCAAATACCAGGATATCACACCCTACTACCTTCTCAACAGATCCATCCCCTATTCTGATGACGTCAAACCTATGACTGTCACATCAGAAATAGATGATCTATCTCCGCTACATCTGCTTTAGTCTATAAATAGACATAAGCCTGATGTCCACCAATGCTTCCGCTGCTCCCACTGACTACGACAACCCTCTGGCAGAGTCATATAGACGTGCACTTCTAAAGCTAGTTTAGAACGACGCTATACTCATCCTCCTGCCGGGTCTCGCAGCCTGGAACAACAACAATGGCAAGTGTGGGTAAACAAGAACTTTCCCGTCACCATCCTAGAGGCTACCGGAGTACCTCTCGGGTGCCTGAAGTTACCCACCTTATCTGCGGAGTGGCCAATGGAATGTCAATCCAGATTGAATCTTTAGGTTCCTTATCAAATCTTCAGTAATCGTTTGTGGTTCTGGAATCACTTCCAGTTCTACCATACTCCCACTACTGTTTTCTGAAAAAGTCCATTTTTAATAAAACTGTGGCGAGTCTAGAACAATATCGCTATTGTTCATCCAGATGGTAGAAAATCAACCCTCGTCATAGCCTGGGTCAACCCACAAACAGCCATTACAGAAACGTGCCTTGAGTTGTCCAGTGTCTGGTTTTAATCATAAACCGGACAACTCCCCGTACCTTAACATCGTTAAGATATGAACTGTTCTATATCCAATATAGAACCAGAGGCACTGATTTAATTGAACTAGATTCAAATCATGCAGCTGTCTCCAGTGCATGTCAACTAAATGGAAGGAGGCGGATCAGCGTTACTCAACTTAGGAACACTTCCAATTATGAGTAACCTGAAAGAGAAGCAAGTTCTCTTAATCATTACTTTTCAACTGAATACCACAAGTATCTACATCTTCGATCTCTTTGAAGAATCCCGATACTTGCTACACCTGGTTCTCTACTCTATTCAAATACCTGTAACTCCTCAAAACTTAGACCCTGTGTTTCTACGAAACACATGTCTAAGAACTAGAGAAGTTAAAAGTAAACAGAATATAGTATGAGGACCAACCCCTCTGTCCTAATGGACACAGGACAACATACAATACTCTGTATAAGTCCGTTGAGTCTGATAACTCATTCACTGTGTGTCGTAGGTTGAAAACTGTACTTATGGTTAAGAAGAATTACACCGATGTTTAATGCTCCTTACCTAACCATCCACTGATATAGGTAAATGTCGTAGACATAATTTCATAAAGGTATATCTCACTCTATGAAAATAGACGTACAGATATATCAATTTGAAATTGGTGCATAACAGCGGATATTCAAAACCAAATATTTGCCAACCGGCAAACAACCCAGGTGACTTCCTCAAATATCACCGATTACAACGAATCCCGATATAATGAGGATGATCACCCAATTCCCAATAACTTACTCCCACTCATCATCTGTAAAACCATACAGATGTGAGAATCGTATCTGGTAAATACATACCCTGGAGTAAGTATCTAATCGGGAAATCAGTTTTCTATTAACAGTACACAGTGAAACTGAAACATTGAAATGTTTCGATGGGGTATCCTGGTATTCCTAGTAATGCCTCTTCCAGATTCACGACTGTAACCGTATAGTTCTTTGCCACCTCTCCAAATCCCTTCATATGTCTTTAGTCTTTACCTTCTGCACACCCCTTTAGGCCAAATGGTTTTCTTCCTTCCCTACCGTTCGGCACCAGCCTATGGTTTGGAAGAAGACTATCCAATAAGCATAATGGGTGTACTGTCCCAATCCTAGGAACACTCGCAATGAGAGAGGGTGAAGATAAAAGACAACCGAATAAACCTTATTCCTATTTCTCCTGAACCAGAATCCATCCCCGAACTGGAACAAGTTCCATTCGAGTTCGTATATAACCATACGATGGAGTATCCAAATAAACTGTGGATCTTCGTAGTGATACGGAGTGTCCTGGAGAAATACAAAGGTGATGCGGGAGTGGTAACGAAATATTTGGTTTGGTCGTGAATATCTGTTGCAATTTACTTTGCCCTCTTACTAATCCCTTGTTTTGTCTGAACTTAATACCTTCTGTACACCGTTTAGGCTAACTGGTTTTCTTCATTCCCTACCGGTCGGCACCAGCCTATGGTTTGGAAGAAGACTATCCAATTTGCGTAATAGGTGTACTACTCCTAAACCAAGGAGTACTCGCAACCTGAGAGAAGGTGAAAATAAAAGACAACTGAATAATCCTATTCGTTTTCTCCAGAACCGGAAACCATCCTCGAATTCCTTCGAGTTCGTATCTAACCATACGATGGTTTTGTCCAATGGAAGTGGACGTTCGTAGTAATACGGGGTGTCCTGGAGAAAAGGGTAAAAGTAGGAGTGGCAATGAGGTCTGCAACTCTGACAATCCAAAAGCCAGTATTAAGAAGGTTCGGTCAACTTGGTCACTGAGTCAAAATCTTAGGGTCGGGTCAATGGTCGCTGCCAGAGAGAGAGAGAGAAGAAACACTCAGCGTGCACTCTATCCTAGATCAGAATGGTTACCAATTTATCTAATCTGGAAACCTCCCACTGTACCTCAAATTCTCCTCCAAACCTGAAAGAAGAATTAGTCGGGGTCACCCGAGGAGTAAACCAATTCATCAGTGGGAATCGGGATCCAACTCTCATCGCATGACAACGTGACGGAATCCGCTCACGGTATCACACTCCAGAAGGTATGCGCATATCTGGCAAGTTTCAGTACTTTTGAAACTCCCGATGTGATTTCTGCCCCATGCTCTTATGACCTTGACTTTGGCCAACAAATCATAAGTCACATGTCAAGTTCTGCCCGTCATTCTCCAGGTTAATTTGAATCCACCCGTACATACCCTTGACTTTGGCCAACAAGGCAGTACGACTGTTCCAAACCAACGCATCTATCTATGCTGCATATGAATAACCAACAGCTACCAAACACTGTGCCTTGACTTTGGCCAACAAACACAGCTTGAATACTATTGACTACCCATATGAAACGACGGAGGGCTACGAATGGTTTCTGGCGAAAACCTTTAACGTAATGAACTTGATATCGTTGAAGGAACTGATAGCTTTTTAGAAATGTAGTGACGACAACTTCCGCTAAAGAGGTCACTCCCGGTGAAGGGATCTCGGCTCTTTCCCCGTAGAATGGGGTGCAGGATATTCCAACTGAATACCACGGTGCAAAGCAAAAGTAATCGGATATAGTGAAGTTAATACCCTGACGCAAACTTATTGTCCAAGGGGTCACTCCCGGTGAAGGGATCTCGGCCCTTGCCTCGTCGACTGAGGAGCAGGATATTCTAAATGAATACCGCGATGCAAAACAAAAGTGAACGTCCTTGCAATAACAGCTTTTTGAAAAGTGTTCCAACAACATCAGATTAGGTTTGTTTAACTTGCATTGATCCGAATCAATGCAGTCCCATCAATTGATCACACCACAAAGAACGAAAATATACTGACGTACGTATATGCCATCCGCATTCGCCACTGGGTCCCGTCATCACTCGTTAGGTTAGCTTACTAACGACAGAGCGGGGACTGGACTAGCGCGGATGAAAAACATATACAACATCTACTAATATATATACCAATATATATAGTATTTCGCTCAAGGCGTGAAATAAATGCAACATCACAGAAATGTACAGCATCACAGAACAATACAGATATCTGGGATCCCCGGGTTTCACAGAGCCGCTGAAACCCGACGTTCCCCTGGTCGTGTGGATAGCCTGTGCAATGAAAACCTAGACCCCTACGGGCGCGGCAAGTCACCCGCCAAAACCTGAAGCGAGGCAGCCCCCTTCAGCACCGTGAATGGACCACCCAGCACTTCACGGAATCCGGTCACTTGGGCACCCCTCCTGGGTCAACCTGTACCCCCTACGAGTGCGGCGAATAGTCCGCCAATCCTGGAGTGAAGCCCCCTCCGTCCCAATGCCATGAGATGCGGGCTTGTTGCCCTCCAGAACCCGGCTATCCGTGCACCCCTCCGCGGGGCAATCCTAGTACAGAAAGTAAAATATACATACACCGGGTACATCGACCGCAACCAGGTCGTGCCCCAAAAGAATAATACAATCAGGCAGTGACGGCAGTCCACATGTCGGACGCTCGCCCCGCAATATCAAATGTACATTATACAACCACAACTGTACTAGCATTGCATCCAGGCTATCCCACGACCGATCCGCAACATCACAGCAAATACATAGAACATCAACGTGAAAGTCACGTTCGCAAATCCGTCTAACCGGGCTATAGCAGTTAGACCGGATTTACCGATCGAGTGACATTCACGGTCACAGATATAATGTAAATACTATGAAAAATGTGTTTAAAATTTTCCGATTGATCAAACCTTAACAAGTGGGCCCCAAAGAAAACTGTAGCACTCACAGAAATAATTGGCCCAATTTTAATATCCCAAAAACCATATTTTCTATTCAAGAACACACTGCAAAAATTCGAGGGGGTGAACAGTTAACTCCGCGGCGGAAGCGCGGCCAAAGCAGGGGTTTGGCCGCCCTTCCGCGGCGGTATGGTAAGTTCGTGGAACCAAATTTTTACAGTGACCTTAAAATTCCCTGCACATCACTCTGAGACAACCTGAAAAATTTTTGGACTCAAAAAAAATTCGACAGAAACTGATGTGCAAAAATACGGGTTTTTGGACTTTTTGATCGATCGGAAATGCAAACACATTACACAAAGCTAGACTAAGTTAATGGCGAGGCTCTGATACCACTGTAAGTGCACGGCGGCGCCCCGGCCGTCAATCCGACGCCGGAATGCGGAAGCGGTGAAAAACTCAAATTTTGCGGACTTTGCAAACCGGCACCACCGCGCACTACTACCCGGGATCGTTACCATTAACTAGTCTAAGCTATCTACAAGAATGGGTTAGAGATGTATACCGACGATCCAAGTCCTCCGGTCTTCATCTCCACTCCGATCTCCTCGCGGGATCTCCGTCCTTCTCCTCCTCGTCGCCTCCTCGCCGGAAAGGGCACCACATCGCCTTCGTCTTTTACGGGCTCCCGCCTCAATACCGAGGCAACTCGAGCATGAAGCCGGCAACTCGACATGCTCAAGATATGCTGTAGAATGTAGTGTAGAAGATGCTTGTCTCTTTGGGGTTATGTTGTTGCCAATGAGGATGATGGAGGAAACAAGGATTAGAAAAATGGTGCTTGCATTTTTCTAGCATGAAAACTAGATCAAGAAAGAAAACTCTCATGAATGAAGTTCTCTCTTCTTCTTCTCACAACCATGAAAGACTTATCATCAAGTGAGAATAATGGTGGAGGAAAATCTATATGAAGCAAGAAGGGAGGTGAGTGTAGGAGCATAAGAAAGGTGACCATATCCAAGGGACAAAGAAACATACAACCATGCTTGTTACTATTCAACCCATACCCTTTCAATCACAATAAAAAGCAAGTCAATGGTGCATGATATGAAAGCCATCATAATCAATACAATTGCAAGAAACCCCCCCCCACAAATTGTTATTTGCAAAACTGCAAATAACCCCCTCCATCGAAAAAGTCCGGCCGGGAAAGAACAAAGGAAAACCGGCCGGAACGGAATGCAAACTGGCAACTCCAGAAAACTGGTCCCGTAATAAATTACAGGAAAACCCCGATACTGTGCATACACACCCGCATCTGTATTCCGTCCGGATAAAAATGCAAAGAGACAAAATCTACACTGTACTAAACTAGGACCGGCTTAAACCAAAGCCGGCTAGTAAAATCCGTTCGATCCTGATCCGTGCAATACCGCACGTATCTGATCGAACCCTGCCATATAACTATACGGCCATTAGTACAAAAACTGTCCGATCCTGATCCGTGCAATACCGCACGCATCTGATCGGACCCTGCCATATCTCCATACGGCCTCTACAGCGTTTCGCCCGAAAGCTGAGTAACTGAAAGTGTGGTGGACTCTAAAGACTCGTCAATACTATGGCTGTGGATTTAACCACTAGCTCGTCAGAGGTATAAGCCAATACGTAACGGGCCACCAGCTATTGACTAAATGGGACGTCGATGAGGAAGCTCACCCCGACACCCAACTGAGCCTGTCAGTGACAATATCCGTGCAGTCCGGTCCGTTCGTCTATGAGCATCGCATGGCGGGCCTAGGGGGTTGGTAAAAGTCAGACCCCCAAAAGCGGTACAAGTCGTGTCGGAGTGTAGCCCAGAACACCCTGAGATACTACTGGAATACCTACCAGTAAATCTCCTTGCCTTGGCCAAGGACTTTGTGTAATGGCTCTCCTAGACACAGCACGACCTCACCCCCAATACCGGGAGAGACGAACCCCTGAAGATACGCTCACTGCCTCCATGTGGCTCGGGACTGTACCCAACTAAAACCTGTTTGCACGACTCCTTTGAGCCGTGGTAGGGTAGTAATCAAAGTACAGTGGGAACTCACACGAGACAAATGACGATCTCCAGGTCGATGAACTAACCTGCACACATGTCACCAGGGAACTGCCATCTGACGTCTGGTATATGACCAACTAGCATGTTCCCGGCGAGTCCTGTCCGGTGTACTCATAACCCAATGAGCACCTGTATACATCTTAGGTGATCCAACTGACACCAGTGGCTTGTGAGACCGGCCACCGCCCCTCGTCGGGGTCTCGACTGTATACACTAGTCTACTAATGGAGTATCGATGCCCGGTCTCGAAACTCCCACGACCAGGGACCTTTTAAGGATAAGCTTGTAGACCCCCAGCTCCCACTTATATGATCGCCCTCATACTGCTGGTGGTCAAGCAAGAATCCTAGGGGCTCTATCAACGTGTAATAGCGACGTGTCATGTCACTTAAAACAGTACACGATGATAAAGGCAAACCAGATAGCATACTATCATCTCGAGTAAGACTGTCCTACCGGGATAGGTCCTCCCTCAATCATTACAATCACGTACCTGTGACCTAATAATTGACTCTGAGGGCACTATCTCCAACACATATCACCAGGTCCAACTATCCTACTTTTCTCAGTCCCTGCAATAAATTACAGATATAAGATCCTGATCCGGTATCTAGTACCCAGGAGGTAGGACTGACCGAGAAACAGTTCTCAATAACAAGAACATCTGAAGAAGATGCAACAATATGTTTCTTCTTCGATAGGTTTATCGAGGAATTCAAAATTTCCTCCTTCCCTTGCTCATACTCATGACCGTTGTCATAAGTTAGAGCCGAACCGACTTTCTCTAGCCCTGAATAAGAATTTGGATCGGTCAAGCGATACATTTTATTATCTTGATTAGGGCGTGAAATGGTTGCTACCTGGAGAGAGAGAAAGAAAACACTCAGCGTGCGCTCTTGCAAGATTAGATTGGTTATTAATTTATCTAACCAGTATGGCTCCCATTGTTTCCTCAAATTCCTCTTCAAACCCTAAAAGAAGAATTAGTCAGGATTAATCGCACGTCACAATACTTGCTTAACCTTTCAGCCAGGCCGGTGTTGGTACTTCGAGGGAGGTTTTCCAACGCTTTCGCGAAGTTCCTTAATTACATAATCTCTTTTCCCTGGAGGCGTAGCCCCGCTAACACCTTTCTAGACACCTACTTGGTTTATAGTATTGATTGTGTAAGTGTAATAATCTCCCGAAAGTAATCCTACTCATCAGTGGGATCGGGATCCAACTATCATTGTGTGATGCACTATATGGAATCCACTTTAGTCACCACACTCCAGAAGGTATGCTAAAATCTGCAAGTTTCCTGTATGTTTGAAACTCCCGATGTGGATTTTTTCCTCTAAGACCCAAGTGACCTTGACACAGTCAACAAATCAAAGAGTCCTAGTCAAGTTCAACCCGTCATTATCTTGATTGCATTAAACCCACCCGCATAACCCTTGACACAGTCAATAAGGTTACACGACTGTCCTAACCAATCGCATTATATGCTACAAATAAGAAATACTCAGCTACCGTTCACTGCGCCTTGACACAGTCAACAAACGCAGCACGAATACTAAGTACAACTTATAAGAAATGACGGAGGGCTACGGCTGGGTTTTTGGCGAAAAAACCGTTAACGTAATGAACTTGATATTGTTGAAGGAACCTGAGTGGTTTTATAAATATATAGTGGCGAAAACCTTTGCTAAAGAGGTCACTCCCTGTGAAGGGATCTCGGCTCTTTCCTCGTCGAATGAGGTGCAGGATATTCCAAACTGAATACCACGATGCAAAGCAAAAATAATCGACTATAGTGAAGTTATTACCCTGACGCAAACTTTTACTCAAGGGGTCACTCCCGGTGAAAGGGTCTCGGCCCTTGCCTCGTCGAATGAGGTGCTGGATATTCCAAACTGAATATCATTGTGCAAAGCAAAAGAGAACGTCTGTAATGTCAATTTTTAAAGCTTGGTTCCAACAACATCTTTTAGGTTTATTATCTTTTACTAATCAAAATTAATGTGGTCCCATCAATTTGTAACCTATCACACCAGAAAAGAACGAAAATAAAATGTACGTATATGCCATCCGCATTCTCCATGGGGCCCGTCATCACCCGTTAGGTTACTTAACTAACGACGGAGCGGGGGCTGAACTAGCGCGGGTGCAAAACATAAACAACATCTATTAGTATATATATGTATATATAACATTCGTCCCAGGCATGATAATAAACAACATCACAGATAACAATACATAATGGTGGATAATCTTGGAGCCCCGGGTTTCATTTGAGCCGCAAATAAAACCCGACGTTCCCTGTCGTGTGGATAGCCTGTGCAATGTAAACCTGTACCCCCTACGAGTGCGGCGAATAGCCCTGCCAATTCTAGAATGAAGCCCCCTCCGTCTCGACGCCATGAGAATGAAACCCCCTCAGTCTTTACGCTATGAGATGCGGGCTTGTTGCCTTCTAGAATCCGGCTATTCGTGCACTCCATCCTGGGGTAATCCTAGTACTGAATAATAAAACAATATGTACAAATGGTGGCATCGACCTTAGCCCGGTCGTGCCCTAAAATAATATACAACCTGGCAAAGACGACAGTCCACAAGTCGGACGCTCGCCCCGCAATAACAAATGTACAAATGAAATTATTAACTATATTTCTAACATTGCGCAACATGCTATCCACCACGACAATCCAACCACAATCATAGCACAAGCACACAACATCAACGCGAATGTCGCGTTCGCAAAACCCGTCTAAAGGGACATATAGCAGTTAGACGAGTTTTACCGATCGAGTGATATTCCCAGTCGCAGATAAAAGTGAATGTACTGAAAATAAAAATACGTATTTTAAAATTACGATCGACTAAACTTTCCAAGTGGTCCCCAAGTATTGAACCAACACTGTAACAAATCTGGGCCCAAAAAGTGATTATTCCAAAAACCACAATTTCCAAAAATATGAGGCCCAGAAGAAATTTTGTTCACGTGGGCCCCAAAACGGCCGTGGAACCGCCGCCAATAGGGGGTTTGCGCGGCGAATCCGCGGCGATTTGGAGGGAACACGTGACCAAATTTCTTCAGGGTTCTTAAAAAAGCCTGCATGATTTTCTGAGACCATAAAATTGATTTTTCGAGCACGTTTAAAAATCGACAGAAAACTCATGATTTGAAATGCAGTTTTTGAAATTTTCGGTCGATCGTTATTCTAAACGCGTTTAAACAAGCTAGTATAGGTTTTATGGGTGGCTCTGATACCATGAAGGGTTACCCTAGTGCCCCGGCCAACATCCGTGGCCAAATGCGGAACAAAAATTTTCTAACGAACAAAAACTTGGCACTAGTTTAACTCTAAAACCCGGATCTTTCCATAAAACTAACTAGCTACACTATGAGAGCTATCTACTATGATGAGGAATTCTTACCAAACGAACCGAGTCCTTCGGTCTTCGTTCTTCATCCTTAGCTCCTACTAGCCACCTTGAACTTGCTTGATCTTCTTTCCTTGCTCCGTCGGTCCTTCGGGATCGAGCTTGTTCTCCAGCCTTCCTTGGTCCTTGATAATCAACATGGGGAATGTAATCCATGGCTCTAGCTCTTTGCTAAGTGTCAAAAGAGCAACTAAAGATCTTGGGATGCTAGTCCAAGTAATCTAGGATGTAGTTTGGATGTCTAAGTGTTTGATGTCTCTTTTCTAACCTCTTCACTTATTTCTCAACACATGAGAATGTTAGTGAAGAGGAAGAAGATGAAGATGGAGGAAAGCAAGAGGAGGGAGGAGCTTGGAGAGAAAATGGAGCTCAAGAAAAAATGAGCAAGCATGAGAGAGAAATTCACACACAAGAGTTTTGTATGTTCATTTCTTTCATTAAATAATAGCAACCATGCTTCAATAGTAAACCCAAAATGAATTATAAATTCATTTTAAACTATTGAAGCATGGTCAACTCCATACCTCCCTCACCTCTCACTTTACACCTCATTTCCATTTATCAAATAAATGGAAAATCCATAATGAAGTGGCCACCTTCTAGAAGAAAATCTGTAATAAATACGGATTTCAGTCTACTGTACAAATATACCGGCAATCAGATAAAAATCCGAACGCCCAAAAGAGATAGAATAACATAAAGAACGTAATACTAGAATATATATATCGAAATACATATACGTAAATTATTAAATCAATACCTGATTTAATAATCCGGCTCAAACCCGAGCCGGCTAGTATTACAAACTGTCCGATCGAAAATTCGAGTAACAAGTACATCAATCGATCGAACCCTGCACGTATCCAATACGGCTACTACATCATTTCTCCTGAATCAGGGAAACCCTCTGTGTGGGACTCTAAAGACTCGACAGTACTCTTGCAGTGGGTTTAACCACAAGCACGTCAGCGGCACTAGCTGTACGTAACGGCTAACCAGGTACCTGTCGAAAAGAAGGCCGATGAGCAAACTCATCCGGATCTCCTACTGATCCTATCCGTGACAATATCCGTACAGTCCGGTCTCTTCGTCAAAGAGTATCGCATACCGGGTCTAGGGGATGGTGAACGTCAGACCCTAACAACCTAATAAGTCCTGCCGATGTGGCTCAGGACCAATCCGGGAAACTACTGATCAACCTATTAGTAAATTCCAAGTGCCTTGGCCAAGGTCTTATTGTCCTGACCAATCGAATCACAGTGCGATATCGACTCCCTATACCGGGAGAGTCGAATCCCCGACAATCGCTCACTGCCTCCATGTGGCTCGGGACTGAACCCAACCAAAACCTGTTTGCACGACTCAGTAGAGCCGTGGTAGGGTAGTGATCATAGTTCAGTGGGAACTCACACGAGACAAATGCCGATCTCGGGTCCAAAGACTAACCTGTACACATGTCACCTGAGAACTTCCATCTGACGATAGGTATAGTACCATATGGAAGTTCTCGGCGAGTCCGTCCAGTGTACTCACACCCAGTGAGCACCTGCATACGATCTTAGGTGCATCAGACCAATAGCTGCGGGACCAACCATCCCCCGACAGGGGTAGAAACGTATACACCAGTCTACTCTGGAGTATCAGTGCCCGGTCTCGATACTCACGCGACTAGGGACCATTTAAGGATGTGCTTATGGACTACTCTGCTCCCACAAGTATGATCGCCATCACAACGCAGGTAGTCAAGCAAGATCCTAGGGGTTTTATCAACATGTAACCGCAATATGTAATAACGAGTATGATATATGCCATGTTAAGAAAAAGAAAAACCATAATAGTATACTACCGTATCGAGTCTTTATCAGTATGTGCAAACCAGATAAAACAACAATACACATATCCCGATAAAGACAAGTCAAATAATATACTATAAACTGAGCAAGATTGTTCTGTACATACATATCTCTAGTATCCATATATATACATATACAACACTGGCCTCTAGGGCATATACATCCAACAGATGTCGCGGAGTGCACGGATGGCCATCACCAGAAATCCTCGGCTGGGGTAGACGAGAATTACCGATCTAGGATCGATAGTTTCTTAGTTGGTGATAGGTTTCATGCCGACACTAAATGTCGCGTTATTAGGGGTCTGACTTTATCCATCCCCCTAGACTCGATGTGGGATACTCATAGACGAACGGACCGGACTGTACGGATATTGTCACTGTCAGGCTCAGTAGGGTTTCAGGATGAGTTCGCTCGTCGGCCTCCCTTTCGTTCAATACCTGGGTAGCCGTTACGTACAGCTAGTGCCACTGACGTGCTTGTAGTTAAACCCACTGCCAGCGTATTGACGAGTCTTTAGAGTCCCACATAGAGGGTTTCCCTGATTCGGGTGAAACGTTGTAGAGGCCGTATGGTTTTATGGCAGGGTTCGATCATATTCGTGCACTTGTGCACGGATCATAATCGGGCGGATAATACTAGTGGGTTTTGGTTTAAGCCGGATCCTAGTATTATTTTGTTGGATTATTTTCGTCTCGTTGTATTCGTATTCAGTCGGAATACGGATGCGGGTATGTATATACGGATGAGAGGTATTCTTGTAATCCGTTACAAGTTTATTTTAGAGTTGCCATTTTCTTTTCTTCCAATTTAAACATTTAGTTTAATATTTAAATGTGGGGTGGAAAGTGTGAGCATGAGTCTTGGCTTGTGGTATTTATTGATGAGGCATGGACCATGCTTGTTTCATTTATTTATTGTGAGATATTTGTGAAAAAGGTGGCTGTTGATTTTTGAGTAGAAGGAAATTTGAGTGGCTGTGTTTTTTTTTTTGGGTGAGGGAAATTTCGTGGCTGACATTTTGGGTGAGGGGATTTTTGGTGGCTGTTTTTTTTGTGCTGGAAAATAATTTTCATGAGTTGCTTTTAGCAAAAATTCCTCACTACTCAAAAACAATAGTCACCTCAAAAACAACAGCCATCACCACTTCATTCCACAGAGCCACTTCTTTTTCATTTTTCATGTCTTGGCCAAAATTGATGTGCTCATATTTTTCTTCACCCTAATGGTAACTCTTTCACCTCCATCCTAACATGTCTCATGTGTTGAGCAACCTAGGGTGTATTAAGACAAAGTATTCACACACTATCTCTACTTCATCTTGGGTATCTAGGCTAGCAAACTGGATACCCGAGTTGCTTCGGTTTTGAAGCGGGAGCCTGTATTACTAATCCTCGACGTGGATCGTCTTCGACGAAGGAGACCGTAGACTGAACTTGATCGAGGAAGCCGCGAGGAGCTTGGGACAAAGGTTGAAGACCGAAGGACACGGATCGATTGGTATAACCTCTCTAAACTCCTTTTATAGTTAACTAGTATAGGGTTAATGGTTCGATCCGGGAATCGGGTTCCGTTAGCGCCGGGTTTTAAAAGTTTTTGTTCCGCGTTTGGCCACGATATGATGGCCGGGGCGCTGACGTAACCTTACACTACTTGTTTCTAATTGTATATTTCTAACGAGTTTGTTTGTTTAATGTGTAGGAGGACATCGTTTTGACATGTACTGCTCACTTACAGCAGGTTAGGTCATGGGCGATTGGAGATGCACATGTGCAGACCGCGTTAGCACGTGCAGGGTTTTATCACTACTTTGACTACATTCGTCTCGACTATTCTCTCATTACAACGTTGGCCGAGAGATGGAGGCCAGAGACCTTCACATTTCATTTTCTTATGGGGGAGATGACGATCACCCTTCAGGATGTTGCCGTACTACTTGGCTTGCGCATCCACGGTCCACCGATGACAGGGAATACGGGTCACAACCGGCGAGAGCTATGTATTGAGCATCTTGGTCGGGCACCCGCACAAATGAAAGGAGGTGCTATCAAACTTACATGGCTATGCGAGCCATTCGATCCCCCAGGAGATGATGCAGTTCAGGCAGCAGTCGAGCAGTACATATGTGCTTATATTCTTCATCAGATCGGGACTTCCTTATTTCCCAACACATCGAAGAATATGGTACATCTAATGTGGCTACCATTATTAGCCGATCTCGACGTATGTGTCACATTATCGTGGGGGAGTGTCGTGCTTGCTTATCTTTACGAGGAGTTGATCTCTGTCGCTCTGTAGGAGTGCAACATTATAAGTGGTTGTTTTTATTTTCTCCAGGTAAAAAATTTAAAATACACAATAAATTATATTATCATGTTAAATATATCGGTATCTAATAAAGTATGATATTTGCAGATGTGGTGCTGGACCCGACTATCCACCGGTTGTCCTACATTTATCCAGGAGGTCCAGCTAGATGGAGATTAGCCATTAGGGTGCAGGTAAAAATATAAGTGATATAATTAAAATCAACCTTTAGGAAATTTGAGGTTGTGAGTCGTAGGTGTGGCTCTTGAATTACAATGCTTTATTGTTGCATTACAAGTTTAACATCGGTCGGGCATGGGATAGGACACCCGTCAGGTCGCTCGAGTTTTATCGAAATGAGTTAAATATGCTCCCGGACTGAGCTGTCATATAGATGCTATATACTCTGGATATCTACCGGGATCTACCAGATTTTTGTTTACAGTTTCCAGATATCTGGTGTGCCCGGGCACCTATTATCTATTTCGGCATTGTCGCATATCATGTCCTCGATCGTGTATTATGACAGTTCGGGCTTATAGATCTTATCCCGGATCCGGTAGAGCTTATTGATCGGGTCACATGAAGAGGTAGAGCAGTTGATTGGAGAGCTTTTCGACATATCTATATTGTTCGATTGGATACACGAGCTCTGCTTGTCGTACACCAGAGAGATCTGCCTTTACCGCAAGAAGGTTACCAGGGCTGGTACTCGAGGATTACTCGGCGGTACATTCAGACAGCGTTTCCTCCACGGGTGACGTATGAGCCGCAGGGACCCGTAGAGCGAGAGGTGGTAAACACTTTGTTGTTGCTTTATATTTTTTATTATATAATTCCTTAATATTATATATTTGAGATATTTACTTATCTGTGTTACAGGAGGATGTCTTGTTTCAAGTCCATGATGTCACGGACTGCGTCATAGGCAGACATATGACATCAACTAGTGGGATCGAGGCCATTTGGAGATCGGTCAGTCATTTTTTCCAGTGCTATCCGATACGATGTCTGGATCCTCCTCCTTCTCCACCCCCTAGAGCACCGACGACCGTGACTTATCAACGTCAACGTCGCCGACACAGAGAAGAAGCTGTCCTTCTAGAGTTACGGACTAAGCTGGACCCTCACAGCCAGCCAAACAATCGAAGGATATATCCGGTCCATCTCAGCGCCACTCCGGCCGATCTAGGATTCCACGGTTTTGTCTTGCTTGATGTGACACCTATTAGTTCTATGTATGCCCTAGAGGCCATTGTTGTACATATGATGTATATTATAATGGATGCTTGGATGTATAAAGAGAGGACTTTCTTGCTCGATATGATAGTATGCTGTCTGGTTTCACTTTATCTAAACATGATAACGAATACTGTTTTGAGATCACACGTTGATAAAGCCCTTAAGATATGTACTCGACTACTAGGACTATGATACAGATCATACTAGTGGGGCTAGGGTAGTCTACGAGTACATCATATAACTGTTCCTAGTCGAGGGTGTATCGAGACAGGGCATCGATACTCCAGAGTAGACTAGCATACTCGCATCTTGACCCATATGATGGGCGATGGATGATCCCATATCCATTGGTGTTGGACATCAAAGATGGTGTACAGGTGCTCAGTGGAGACTGGGAACACTGAACGGACTCGCCGAGACTCCTGGATGGTATTATACCTATCGTCAGATAGCAGTTCTCCGGTGACACTGGTACAGGTTAGTCTGTAGACCCAAGATCGTCATAGAGTCTTGTGTGATTCCCACTGTGCTTTGATTTCCACCTTACCACGTCCAAGAGAGCGCACAAAATGGTGGCTTTTGGGTACAGTCCCGAATCACATAGAGGCAATGAGCGATAGGAGGGGTTTCGTCTCTCCCGGTATAAGGAGTTGATGTTGTGCTGTGTACGATTGGCTATAACTGGAAGTCCCTGGCCAGGGCTAATATGGAGATTTACTGGTAAGTGTTATCAGTAGTTTCTCGACCCGTTATGAGCCTTACATCGACACGACTTATCGGTTACTGGGGTCTGACGTTTACCACCCCTAGACTAGATATGCAACATATCAGGCGAAGAGATCGGACTGTACGGTAGTGTTTACAGATTGGATTTGCAGGAGAATGTACAGGCTTGCTTGTTGATCTTCTGATTGCTCAATACACGGGTGGCTGTTACGTTTAGCTGACCGCTTACAGCTTGTGGGTGTTTGATATGATCATCACCCACTGCCGGCGTATTGACGATTCTTTAGAGTCCTACACAGAGGTTTCTTGGCTTAGGCAAAACGGAGTAGGAGCACATATGTGATATGTGCGGGACCGAGAATAATACGATATGAGATACCGTATTCTATTCTCGCGATATATGATATCGGCCGGGTATATGTGATATAGCCGGGTCATCGGATTAAGTGTTGATTCGATGAATCGGTACATGTTATATTAGTCGATTATATGCGATGTAGCCGAATTTTCGGATCAAGTGTTGATTCGATAATTTAATACATAATTATATATATGATATATTACATTACATTAACTAATATAAGCTCGCTTTATTGATTCATTTTCTCGCCGGATAATACATTGATATATGTGCGATATATGTTAAATGTATTATTTTCTTTTGTTACAAAAATATATTATATATGTGATATATAATATTGTAACAAGTTATGATTAAAAATACAACATAATTTGTGGAGATTAAACTAGTTAGGGTTTGATTTGGGTTAGCGTTTTCATGAAGCTTCTAGAAGCTTTATTTTGTTTTAAGCTTAGATATTTTGCTATGATATTTTGTGTAGATATTATTTAACCCAACCCAAACCCTTAACTCTAATTCATTCTCTACATGAGTTAAGCCCTTCATTATTAACTCATGGTTATCATTTTTGTAACCATAAAAATATTCATTATTCATCACAAAAGCTTTCTTCTTCTTCTTCTTCCTTGAAAAAGCTTTCTAGCTTTTTGTGATTTGATGATTTAAAGTGAGAAATTGAAAAGAAAAGAGAGCAAAATTCCTACTTCATCATCCTCATCTATTATAGCCACTTAGATTAGGGTGTTCACTTCACTAATACATGATTAGAGAAGTGAGAGCTTGAGTTTGATATTCTTCAAGGTAGATCATCTTCGAAAAGGAAGACTTCAAGCAAGAATGGATCATTCGACTTGTGGAGCCTCTCTTGAGTCCGGGAGATCATGGATCGTGGCAAAGGGACTACTACTCAGAGCTTATGAAGCGAAGGAACGGACTACAAAGGTTGTAATCCCTCTATCTTAGATGTAAAATTGTTTACATGCATAGTTAACCCTAATTCTCTAGTTAAGATCTTGGTTAGGGTTTGTTTAGCACCCCAAAAATTTTAAAGTAGTATGTTTGATGCTTGACAAAACCCTCAATAGGTGCTATGCTAACCCTACAGTGGTATCAGAGCCAAGCTAGAGCATTAGGCGTTGTCTAGACGAAGTTAGAAGTCCGATCGAATCTCGAAACACCCAGAATTGACCCCTTGCTGGAAAAATTTTCAAAAGTTGAAATTTTTCATATTAAAAATACTCAGAAAATCATGCAGGGGATTTTATGGAGTCACCTGAAGAAAGGATCCCTAACTCTCTACAGTGACCGCGTAACCGTGGCGCCACTGTGGAGGCTTGGGACAAGTACTTCAGCGACGGTCCATAGGTGCTGGGGCATGCTACTGGGAATTTTTATTTTTTGCTCAAGTATTGAGCTCACTGGGGTATTTTGGGAATTTGTTGTGTCTGTTGAATTATCTAACTTCGCCTAGTTATCTGTGATGTTTATATATTGCTGTGATATGTTATATTGGATCGTTGTGTATTGAATAGCCGGGGGTTTTATGTGAGATGAGAGTTTTCTTTTTCATTCATGTAAAATTCTTTTGTATGTAATATTCTTTTATTGGGGCACTTCCGGGTTGAGTTTGATGTCACCATTGTATATTATTTACTTTTCCGCATTAGGATAGACCCAAGGCGGAGAGCATAAGTAATCGGGTTCTAAGGTCCAGTGGGAGGCCATCTCGAGGAGTCGAGACCGGGTCTCTTAACCCTAGAATTGACAGGGTTACTTGCCGCTCTCGTAGGGGTCTAGGGATGTGGGTTTGGCTATTCATCGCAACTGTGGAATCCGTGTTTTATACAGGCTCAAAATAAAACACGGACATCCTAGTATATCCAATATTTCATATGTTGACTTCTGCTGCAATGTTCTGTGATGAGATCATATTACTGCCTGAGACGAATGCTTATATTATATGCTGATATATAAATATTGCTGCTTTCGTTTCTTCTGTGATGCTTAGGAAGCTTAAATGATGGGTTTTATTAATGAGATTAATAAAAGAAAAGAAACCTAAAAGAAGTTGTAGAATCAAATTTTCAAAAAGGGTAGCTACAGTTTTTGCTTTGCATAGCGGTATTCCTTATAGAATATCCAGCACCTTATTCGATAAGGAAAGAGCCGAGATCCCTTCATCAGGAGTGACCTCTTTAGCAAAACTGGCAGATGCTATAAACTCACAGTTTAGGTTTTGATTGCTTCTATAGTTCTTGCTCTGCACAGCGGTATTTATGAAATATCCTGCACCTTATTCGATGAGGAAAGAGCCGAGATCCCTTCACCGGGAGTGACCTCTTTAACGAAACTAGAAAAGCCTCAAAAACACTCCTTTTCAAAATCACTTGTTTCTACAACGATATCAAGTTCATTACGCTCATGGTTTTCTGAAAAACCTGCGTAGCCCTCCGTCATTTCAGATAAGTAATATTTAGTATTCGTGCTACGGTAGTTTGGCATGCGTCAAGGCGTAGTGTACGGTAGCTGACTACTACTTTATAGCATGAGATGCTATTGGATTAGGATATTCGTACGGCGTTGTTTGGCATGCGTCGTACGGGTAGGTTTAATTCAATCACGAAATATACGGGTTGAACTTGACTAGCGGACTATGGGTTGTTTGGCATGCGTCAAGGTCATAGCACGCTAGTGGAAAAAGGATTATCGGGAATTTCAAGTGTTGAAATTTGCAATGAGATTGCATACCTCCTATGAGATAGTTGGATCCCGATACCCACTGCGAGTAAGTGTTACTCCTGGGAGAATTTTACATAGGACAATTAGCCGATCAAGTAGGTGTCTAGAAAGGTATTAACGGGGTTATGCCTCTGGGAAAACGAGGTTTATTTTAATTAGGTCAGTGCAAAAGCACGGGGAACCCCCTCAAAATACCAACACTGATCTGGCTGAAAGATTGGCGAGCTTGTAGGGTGTAATTAATCCCGGCTAATCTTACCTTTTAGGGTTTGAAGGAAGATTTGATTAAAACAATGGGAGCCATCCTGATTAGATAAGATAATAACCAATCTAATCTTGCAAAGAGCGCACGCTAAAGTGTTTTTCTTCTCTCTCTCTCTCCAGGTAGCGACCATGTCAGGCCTTAATCAAGATAATAATATGGATGTATTAACCGAACCCGCTTGTTATACTAAGCAGGGGAACGTTGGTTCCGTTCTTTCTTATAATTGTTATAAGACTGAACAAGAAATAGAAGAATACCAGAATTCACACGCCGCCCAAACGAAGAATAAACATGTTGATGTATCTTCTTCGGATGTGTTAGTTACCGAGAACTGTTTCTCAATTCACTCTACGTCCTGGGCATTAGATACCGGATCAGGATCCCACATATGCAATATATTGCATGGGCTAAAGAAAAGTAGAGAACTGGGAATGGGTGATCATTCCGTAAGAGTAGGGAATGGTGCAAATGTTGCAGCCAAAGCAGTTGGCGAATATCACCTCGTATTACCAGGTAGTAATACATTGATTCTGAACGAATGCTATTATATACCGAATATGATATGCAATATTATATCAGTTTCTTTATTAAGTAAAGAAGGATATAATTTTGTAATACAGGATAATGTTATGAATATCTTCCCAAATCAAAAGTTGATTGGATCAGGCTCATTAAATAATGGCATATACGTTCTAAATCAAAACACGGTTCTTAATATACAGAACACACACAAGAGGAAAAGTTCAGAAATGAACGAATCCTTCTTGTGGCATTGTAGACTTGGTCATATCAATGCGACACGACTGGCCAAATTGCATAAAGATGGATATTTGAATCCGTTCGAATTTACATCTTATGACACTTGCCAGTCATGTCTCAAAGGCAAGATGACCAAAACTCCGTTTAGTGGACATGGAGAAAGAGTTACGGAACTCTTAGGACTGATACATAGTGATGTATGCGGTCCCATGTCTACACATGCTAGGAATGGTTTCTCGCACTTCATTACGTTCACTGACGATCTCTCAAGATACGGATATGTGTTCTTGTTGAAACACAAGTCTGAAGCTTTTGAGAAATTCAGAGAATATAAGAACGAAGTGGAGAACCAAACGGGTAAAAGTATTAAGATCTTTCGATCTGATCGAGGAGGAGAATACTTGAGCAATGAGTTCCTGAACTATCTAAAAGAGAATAGGATTCTCTCTCAGCTTACTCCTCCTTATACACCACAGCACAACGGTGTATCGGAGCGGAGGAATCACACCCTATTAGATTTGGTGCGCTCTATAATGAGCAATGCTGAGTTGCCTGTTTCCTTCTGGGGGTATGCGCTTGAGACAGCCATAGACCTATTGAATAGGGTTCCCACCAAATCTGTGCCAACCACTCCATATGAGATATGGAAAGGAAAGAGACCACATCTTAATTACATTAAGATATGGGGTTGTCCGGCATATGTGAAAACACAAAATCTGGACAAGCTCGAGGCAAGGTCAGTTCTGTTCAAGTTTATTGGATATCCCAAGCATTCGCAAGGGTATATCTTCTACCACTCTGAGGAACAAAAAGTGTTTGTTTCTCGACATGCCACCTTCTTAGAAAAGGGTTTTCTTCTGAAACAAGATAGTGGCAATGAGGTAGAACTGGAAGAAGTTCCAGCAACATAAACTGCAACTGAAGATTTATTGGAACCAGAGGATTCAGTAGTTCTTTACGAACCTCAGCCTCTCCGCCGATCTAGTAGGGTTTGTCATCCACCTAAGAGATACTACGGTTTTCTCGTAGATGGTGGGAGCGAGGATTGCATCATGGAAGATGATGACCCAACTAGCTTCGAGCAGGCCATCACGAGTGGGGACTCTGTAAAATGGCTGGATGCAATACAGTCTGAGATGGAATCTATGTACACCAACAAAGTATGAACTTTGGAAGTTGCTCCTGAAAGGGTAAAACCCATTGGGAGCAAATGGATCTTTAAGAAGAAACTTGGTGTAGATGGAAAAGTTGAGACTTTCAAAGCTAGACTTGTTGCTAAGGGTTTTCGTCAAACGACCAGGTGTGGATTATAATGAAACCTTTTCTCCAGTGGCTATACTTAAGTCCATCCGGATCTTACTTGCCATTGTTGCATACTATGACTACGAAATCTGGCAGATGGATGTTAAGACCGCCTTTCTAAATGGTGATTTAGAAGAGTGCGTGTACATGACTCAGCCAGAGGGCTTCGTAGATAGTGGGAGCAGCGAAAAGGTGTGCAAGTTGCTTAAATCCATCTACGGATTAAAGCAGGCATCATGGAGTTGGAACATCTGTTTTGATGTTGTAGTCAAAGAGTTTGACTTCATCAAAAACGTAGATGAACCTTGTATATATAAAAAGGTTGCAGAGAGTAAGGTTGTAATCCTCGTATTGTACGTCGATGACATACTCTTGATAGGAAATGATATTCCTATGCTGCACTCGGTCAAGCTCTTCTTATCACATAGATTCTCAATGAAAGATCTAGGTGATCCCTCCTGCATTTAGGGAATTAAGATCTATAGAGATAGATCTAGACGGATACTGGGATTGTCCCAATTCAGGTACATTGACACCATATTAAAGAGGTTTAGTATGGAAGAATCCAAGCGCGGGAACTCACCCACGATCTCTGGACTCACTCTCTCCAAAGAGATGTCTACCAAGACTGATTTGGAAAGAGCTCGCATGCAAAGGATACCCTATGCTTCGGCAGTAGGCTCTATCATGTACGCGAAGCTATGTACCAGACCCAATGTAGCATACTCATTAAGTGTAGTGAGTAGGTATCAAGCAGATCCTGAAGAGAATCACTGGACAGCTGTGAAGAACATTCTCAAGTACTTGAGAAGGACTAAATAGATGTTCTTGGTGTATGGTAACGGAGAACTCCAGGTGGAGTCCTTTACCGATTCGAGCTTCCAAAGTGATAAGGACGACTCTAAGTCACACTCGGGTTTTGTCTTTACCCTCAATGGAGGGGCGGTTTGTTAGAAGAGTTCCAAACAGGAAACTGTGGCAGACTCGACGATGGAGGCTGAATACATCGCTGTCAACGATGCTGCCAAAGAGGTTGTCTGCATAAAGAAGTTCATCACTGAACTTGGTGTGGTTCCGTCCATCGAGTATCCAATACCTCTGTATTGTGATAACATTGGAGCTGTGGCTTTGGCCAAGGAATCCAGGTCCCATCAGAAGTCCAGACATATTCTGAGGTGGTATCACCTGATCCGGGAGATAGTTGATCGCCGGGAAATCGAGATTAGGAGAATTGATACGAAGGACAACACTGCGGATCCACTCACAAAGGCCATTCCTCAGATACAATTTGAGAGACTCTTCGGAATGTTGGGTATGAGATACTACAACAGCTGGCCTTAGTGCAAGTGGGAGATTGTTAGTTATATGTATGTCCTAGAGGCCATTGTTGTACATATGATGTATATTATAGTGGATGCTTGGATATATATATAGAGGAATTTCTTGCTCGATATGATAGTATGCTGTCTGGTTTCACTTTATCTAAACATGATAACGAATACTGTTTTGAGATCACGTGTTGATAAAGCCCTTAGGATATGTACTCGACTACTAGGACTATGATACAGATCATACTAGTGAGGCCAGGGTAGTCTACGAGTACATCCTATAACTGTTCCTAGTCGAGGGTGTATCGAGACAGGGCATCGATACTCCAGAGTAGACTAGCATACTCGCATCTTGACCCATATGATGGGCGATGGATGATCCCATATCCATTAGTGTTGGACATCAAAGATGGTGTACAGGTGCTCAGTGGAGACTGGGTACACTGAACGGACTCGCCGAGAACTCCTGGATGGTATTATACCTATCGTCAGATAGCAGTTCTCCGGTGACACTGGTACAGGTTAGTCTGTAGACCCGAGATCGTCATAGAGTCTTGTGTGATTCCCATTGTGCTTTGATTTCTACCTTACCACGTCCAAGAGGGCGTGCAAAATGGTGGCTTTTGAGTACTGTCCCGAATCACATAGAGTCAATGAGCGATAGGAGGGGTTTCGTCTCTCCCGGTATAGGGAGTTGATGTTGTGCTGTGTACGATTGGCTATAACTGGAAGTCCCTGGCCAGGGCTGATATGGAGATTTACTGGTAAGTGTTATAAGTAGTTTCTCGACCCGTTATGAGCCTTACATCGACACGACTTATCGGTTACTGGGGTCTGACGTTTGTTAGTGTATATGCCCTAGGGGCCATTATTGTATCATACTAGTATGTATATTACTTAATGGAAGCTTGGGATATTCACAGTTGTATACAACAGTCTTGCTAAACATAGTAGTATGCTACTTGGTTTGAGTCTACTTTAATATGTGTATATGTTTCTTGTAACGTATCACTTATACATATTAGTAGAGCCCATAGGATCTTTGCTTGATTACCAGCGTTGTGATGACAATCACACTAGTGGGGGCTGGGTAGTCTGTAAGCAACATCCTATACAGGTCCCTGGTCATTGGATTATCGAGATAGGGCATCGATATTCCGGAGTAGACTAAGTGTGTACGCTTCTCATCCCAGGTGAGGAGATGGTCTGTCCCACAGCCATCAGTATGTAGTACTAGAGATAGTATACAGGTGCTCGTTAGGTTACGGGTACACTGGACAGGACTCGCCGGGAAACTGATTGGTTGGTATTATACCCATCGTCAATTAACAGTTCCCAGGTAACATGAGTACAGCATAGTCCGCAGACTTGACACTGCTACTTTGCCTCGAGTGTGTCCTACTGTTCTTAGATTGCTACCCTACCACGACTCAAAGGAGTCATGCAAACAGGTAGCAGTTGGGTGCAGTCCCGAGCACTTGGAGGCAGTGGCAGTTAGATAGGATTCGTCTCTCCCGGTATTGGGAGATGATATCGCGCTGTGTCAGAGAGCCATTACGCAAAGTCCCTGGCCAGGGCAAGCGAGATGTACTGGTAGGTTCCAGTAGCTTTTCAGGGTGTAATGGATTTCGCTCCGACACGACTTATACAGCTATTAGGGGATTGACGCTTGCTGCCCCCTAGGCTTGATATGCGATAGTCATAGAAGAATAGACCGGACTGTACGGAGATTGTCACATCAGGCTCAGTAGGGGTTCAGATGGTTTTCCTCATCGACCTTCTTATCGACATCTACCTGGGGACCGTTACGTACAGCTAGTGCCGCTTGCGGTCTGTGGTTAAACCCACTGCCAGCGTAGTGTCGAGTCTTTAGAGTACCACACAGAGAGTTTCCCTGCTCCAGGCGAAACGATATAGAGGTCGTATGGTTTTACGACAAGGGTTCGGACACATACGTGTGTTTACGCACGTACGACTTTTCGGACAGTTTTTACTAGCCGGCTTTGGTTTAAGCCAGATTCTAGTATCGGGTTATTGGATTTATACAGTCTAAAGTTTTTCCGTATTTTCACGGATTGGAGGGGCATTCTCGTAATTTGTCGGGAAGGTTCTAGAAGAGTGGTGACTAAGGGGTTAAGGTGGCATGAGCATTAATTGCTTAATGACTCATTTGTATGATTCATCCTATGCATTAAATGATTCATTAATGAATTAATGAGTCATATGATGAATCACACCAGATGAATGAATCTAACCATGATGATAAATCATTTTTATTATTTATTTGATTAATTGTTATGGTTGATATATTCATATGAGTTCATTATTCATTTGATTATCATCTTCACCTTCTCTCTCCTCAAGCTCACTCTCTCTTCAAACCCTAACCCTAACCTCTCATGAGTTGAGATCAAGGGTTAGCTAGACTAATACATCCATAACCTCACTCTATATCCCCTAGGTGGCTTAGATTAGCACTTTAAGCAACCTAGTTATCTCAAGTTTGAGATTAAGCTTGGCGTAGGAGCTTTTGGGTGGATCGTCTTTAATTCGAAGAGGCCGTTGAGGTGCCGATGTTCCAAGGAGCCTACGAGGAGTGGAGGACCGCGATGAAGACCCGAAGGACTAGTATCGTGAGGTATAACTTCGTATCCGAGTAGTTAAACCTCTAGCTTTTAGTTAGCAATGGTTTAGATAACGATTCATGCGCTCAAGTCCGTGTTACGAAGCTTTGATAATCGTTTTTCATATATTCCACCTCCCCGCAAGTTCGTGGGGTGCGTGACATGGACTTACAGTGGTATCAGAGCCAACTAAACCATTACTAGCTTGTTAGCAACTGATTAGAAGTTCGATCGACGGAAAACACGAAAACAAAACCCTGAAATTTCTGAGTTTCTGTTAATTTTAAACCTGTCTGAAAAATTATTTGACATACTTTAAAATTCACAGCAGGGTATTTTAAGAATACTGAGAAAAAACGAGCCAGTGAGTCGGCAAAACGGCCACGGATCCGCGGCAATAGAGAGCTTGTGCCACGGATCCGCCGCCGAGTCAACGCCGAGTTGACTCGGATTTGCTCAGTAATTCCTATTTTGTTGTTTTCTGTTTTCTTGTATGTTCTGTTTCTGCCCAGGTTGCCTCTGTGCTGATTTGCTTTTGGGGTAGACACGGATATAGGTAATCGATCGATGTTCTAAACTATTTGCTAATTGGATCTTTATCTGTAATGTTTAATGTGTTCGTAAACCTCCCCTAACTGCTAGTATGTCGGTTGGCAGGGGGTTGCACATTTCTGAAATGTTTAATGTTTGTGTATATGAACTGTGTTGGACTGTTGTGATGATTAGCCGGGGTTTGAGATGGGTTTAATATTCATTCATTCGATGTAAATGTAATTTGATGTAATATTCTTTTGGGGGGCACATCCAGGTTGCGGTTGTAGCCACCGTTGTATTATTTCTTTTTACTGTTTTTTTGCTCCTAGAATAGACCCAAGGTGGGGTACACAAACTATCGGGTACGTCGAAGTGTTTAGTGGCCTACTCACGTTGTTGAGGGAGACCGCTTCACTTAGGGTACTTGGCAGGTAGTTTGCCGTACCCGTAAGGGTCTAGGGTGGGGTAATGGTTATTCATCACAACTGTGTAATCCGTCTTTTATTGCAGGCTCAAAGCAAATGCGGATTGCTAATAAATCCAATAAAGTTCATCTGTAATCTGGAATGCTTATTATTGCGTCTGACGAATGTACAATATCTATATATGATAGCTATTAGACGTCACTTATGTTTTACACCCGTGCTAGCCCAGCCCCCGCTCTGTCGTTAGTTAAGTAACCTAACGGGTGATGACGGGACCCCGTGGCGAATGCGGATGGCATAAGAGGACGTGGTATTTTCGTTGTTTTCTGCAATGATAGGATAAATGATGGGACGCATTATTATAATGCAAAGAAAATAAACCAAAGTTAAGTCGTTGGAACAAATTTAAAAGAAACCACTCGGTTATTTTAAAAAGATCAGAATTTTTAATTGCAGAGCTGTAACCACTCCTTTTAAAAAGTATCAGGTTCCTTCGATTACATCAAGTTCACTAAGTTCACGGTTTTGCCAAAACCAGTCTTAGCCCTCCGTCATTTCATACGGATATTCAATAGTATTCAAGCTATGTTTGTTGACCTTCGTCAATGCATAGTGATTGGTAGCTGTTGGGTGTTCATATGTAGCATAGATAGATGCGTTGGTTTGGGACAGTCGTATTACCTTGTTGACCTTCGTCAAGGGTATGTACGGATGGGTTCAGATTAACCTGGACAATGACGGGTAGAACTTGACATGTGACTTATGATTTGTTGACCTTCGTCAAGGTCATAAGAGCATGGGGCAAAAATCTATATCGGGAATTTCTAAAGAAACTGAAATTTGAAGAGAGTGCATACCATTTTGGAGTTTGATGAATGTTGGTAGGATTCCTTCAACATTATCATACGATGATATTTTGGATCCCGATACTACTGTGAGTATATACTACTTATCAGGAGATTCGTCACTTAACGATCAATGCTATAAACCAAGTAGGTGCCTAGAAAGGTGTCAGCGGGGTTACGCCCCCAGAGAAAAGAGGTTATTTAATTAAGGAACTTCGCGAAAGCGTTGGAAAACCTCCCTCGAAGTATCGACACTGACCTGGTTGAACGGTTAAGCAAGAATTGTACGGTGAGAATAGTCCTGGCTAATTCTTCTTTTATGGTTTGAGGAGGAATTCGAGAAACAGTGGGAGCCATCCTGTTTAGATAAATTAAAACCACTCTAAACTTGCAAGAGCATTATGCTAATAGTATTTTCTTCCCACTCTCTTAATTGCAGCAACCTTGTGACCACACATAGGTTACATCTAGATAATAATTTGACTGAATCTGACTTATATGACTGGCAAAAGTCTGTCCAGATGTCCATTGCCTATGACAAGCTGGACCACCCTATTGAAGGAAATTCCTATTGTTATGGGATCGGGCATTGGCAGAATGATTGTAGGGCTTTAGAAGCCAGTTGCCAGGATACGAAGCATGTTGTGGCTTCAACTTCGGGTGTGTTTATGACAGAAAATTGTATGTCAGTTAACCCTACTTCCTGGGTATTGGATACCGGATCAAGAACTCACATCTGTAATTCATTACAGGCTCTGAGAAATCGTAGGGTTATCGGGATAGGTGATATGACCCTCACCGTTGCTAATGGAATGAGCATGAACGCTGAATCCGTAGGGGAATATCATCTTGGACTGACAACTGGGTAGATATTGATTCTACGTAACTGTTTTTATGTACCAGGTACGACCTGTAATATCATATCTGTACCCTTACTTTCTAAGGAAGGATATGATTTTACTTTTACAAGAGATGTGGTTCGCATCCACCTAAATCAAGATTTGATTGGGTCAGGTACATTAGAAAACGGAATATACGTATTAAATCAAGTTCAGATTTTCAGTGTCCAGAACACACTTAAAAGAAAGTCTCCGGAAACAAATCAGGCTTTCTTATGGCATTGTAGACTAGGTCACATCAATGAGAGAAGGTTGACTAAGTTACATAGAGAAGGATATTTGAATCTGTTCGAATATCAATCTTATGCTACTTGTGAATCTTGTCTCATAGGAAAGATGACAGAGACTCCGTTTACTGGACAAGGAGTAAGAGCAAGCGAGCTCTTGGGACTCGTACACAGTGACGTGTGTGGTCCAATGTCTACACATGCACGAGGTGGTTATTCCTACTGCATTACTTTTACGGATGATTTCTCTAGGTATGGATATATCTTCTTAATGAAGCATAAATCGGAGGCCTTTGAGAAATTCCAAGAATACAAGAATGAAGTGGAAAAACAAACCGGCAAAAGTATCAAGACACTGAGATCTGATCGAGGTGGTGAATACTTAAGTGCCGAGTTCCTAGATTAGTTAAAAGAGAATGGAATTCTCTCTCAGCTTACTCCTCCATGCACACCACAACACAACGGTGTATCAGAAAGGAGGAATCGAACCCTATTAGATATGGTTCGTTCCATGATGAGTAAGGCTGAGTTGCCGTGATCTTTCTGGGGTTATGCACTAGAAACAGCTGCATATCTCTTGAACAAGGCTCCAACCAAGACTGTGCCTACCACCCCATATCAGATGTGGAGTGGAAAGAAACCCTGTCTTAAGTATCTTAAGACATGGGGATGTCCAGCTTTTGTAAAGAAACAGCATACGGACAAGCTCGAGGCACGCTCAGTACTGTGTAAATTTGTGGGATACCCAAAGAACTCCAGGGGGTATCTTTTCAATTCCACAGAGGAACAAAAGGTTTTTGTTTCTCAGCATCCCCACTTCTTGGAAACTGAATTTTTAGAAAATCAGAAGAGTGGGAGCGCAATAGAACTGGAAGAAATTCCAGATCCACAAGCAATTACTGAAACCTTGGTAGAACAAGAAGGTTCAGGAGAACAGGACATCCCGACGCCACTCCGCAGGGGTAGTAGGCAATCTCATCCGCCCGAGAGATACTACGGTTTTCTCATAGACAGGGATAGAGAAGATTGCACTATTGACTATGATGAGCCTACTAGCTTCCAGCAAGCCATTCAGAGCGGTAACTCAGTAAAATGGCTGGATGCAATGCAGACCGAAATGGAGTCCATGTACACTAACAAAGTATGGACTTTGGACTTTGCTCCAGATGGGGTAAAACCCGTAGGATGCAAATGGATCTTCAGAAAGAAGATTGGTGCAGATGGACAGGTTGAAACCTATAAAGCTAGACTTGTTGCAAAGGGTTTCCGTCAAAGACCTGGTTTGGACTATGACGAGACCTTTTCTCCAGTAGCTATGCTAAAATCCATTAGGGTCCTTCTTGCTATTGCTGCCTTCCACGATTATGAAATCTGGCAGATGGACATAAAGACGGCTTTTCTAAATGGTAATTTGGAAGAGAGCATCTATATGGATCAACCAGAGGGATTCATTCAGAGTGGGAGCAGCGGTAAAGTATGCAAGCTGCTTAAGTCCATTTATGGACTAAAGCAAGCATCGCGGAGTTGGAACATCTATTTTGATGATGCTGTCAAAGAATTTGACTTTATCAAAAATCCAGATGAACCATGCATATACAGTAAGATTGTAGGGAGAGCTGTAGTATTCCTCGTCTTGTACGTGGATGACATTCTCCTAATAGGAAATGATATTCCTATGTTACAGTCAGTCAAAAGATTCTTGTCACATAAATTCTCCATGAAAGACCTGGGTGATACCACCTACATTCTGGGGATCCGAATCTATCGTGATAGATCAAAGAGAATGTTGGGACTTTCGCAGTCCAGGTACATAGACACCATAGTGAAGAGATTCAGTATGGAAGATTCTAAGCGCGGTAACCTACCGGCTTGTCACGGAATCACCCTCTCCAAAGATATGTCTCCCAAGACTGATTTGGAAAGGGATCGCATGTCGATTATACCCTACGCTTCTGCGGTAGGCTCTATAATGTATGCGATGTTATGTACCAGACCAGATGTAGCATACGCATTGAGCGTAGTAAGCCGGTATCAAGCAAACCCAGGAGAGAATCACTGGATAGCAGTAAAGAACATTCTCAAGTACCTGAGGAGGACTAAGGAGATGTTCTTAGTGTATGGTGGAAAAGACCTCCAGATGGAGGCCTCTGCCGACTCCGGCTTCCAGAGTGACAAAGATGACTCCAAATCCATGTCGGGTTATGTCTTCACCCTCAATGGAGGGGCAGTCTGTTGGAAGAGTTCCAAGCAGGAGACCGTTGCAGACTCAACGATGGAAGCGGAGTACATAGCTGGTTGCGATGCCACAAAAGAAGCAGTCTGGATGAAGAAGTTCCTCACAGAACTTCAGGTGGTTCCTACCAGTGTTGGTCCAATACCTCTGTATTGTGACAACAGCGGCGCTATAGCTTTAGCGAAGGAACCCAGGTCCCATCAGAAGTCCAGACACATCTTAAGACGGTATCACCCGATCAGGGAGATCATAGATCGCCAGGAGATCGAAGTGAAGAGAGTAAAGACGGAGGATAACATTGCCGATCCATTCACAAAGGCCATTCCTCAGACGCAGTTCGAGAGGCTATTCGAGATGATAAGTCTACGATATGCCAGCTCATGGCCCTAGTGCAAGTGGGAGATTGTTAGTGTATATGCCCTAGGGGCCATTATTGTATCATACTAGCATGTATATTACTTAATGGAAGCTTGGGATATTCACAGTTGTATATAACAGTCTTGCTAAACATAGTAGTATGCTACTTGGTTTGAGTCTACTTTAATATGTGCATATGTTTCTTGTAACGTATCACTTATACATATTAGTAGAGCCCATAGGATCTTTGCTTGATTACCAGCGTTGTGATGGCAGTCACACTAGTGGGGGCTGGGTAGTCTGTAAGCAACATCCTATACAGGTCCCTGGTCGTTGGATTATCGAGATAGGGCATCGATATTCCGGAGTAGACTAAGTGTGTACGCTTCTCATCCCAGTTGGGGAGATGGTCTGTCCCACAGCCATCAGTATGTAGTACTACAGATAGTATACAGGTGCTTGTTAGGTTACGGGTACACCGGACAAGACTCGCCGGGGAACTGATTGGTTGGTATTATACCCATCGTCAGTTAACAGTTCCCAGGTAACATGAGTACAGCATAGTCCGCAAACTTGACACTGCTACTTCGCCTCGAGTGTGTCCCACTGTTCTTAGATTGCTACCCTACCACGGCTCAAAGGAATCGTGCAAACAGATAGCAGTTGGGTGCAGTCCCGAGCACTTGGAAGCAGTGGCGGTTAGATAGGATTCGTCTCTCCCGGTATTGGGAGATGATATCGCGCTGTGTCAGAGAGCCATTACGCAAAGTCCCTGGCCAGGGCAAGCGAGATGTACTGGTAGGTTCCAGTAGCTTTTCAGGGTGTAATGGATTTCGCTCCGACACGACTTATACAGCTATTAGGGGACTGACGCTTGTCGCCCCCTAGGCTTGATATGCGATAGTCATAGACGAACAGATCGGACTGTACGGAGATTGTCACATCAGGCTCAGTAGGGGTTCAGATGGTTTTCCTCATCGACCTTCTTATCGACATCTACCTGGGGACCGTTACGTACAGCTAGTGCCGCTTGCGGTCTGTGGTTAAACCCACTGCCAGCGTAGTGTCGAGTCTTTAGAGTCCCACACAGAGAGTTTTCCTGTTCCAGGCGAAACGATATAGAGGTCGTATGGTTTTACGACAAGGGTTCGGACACATACGTGTGTTTACGCACGTACGACTTTTCGGACAGTTTTTACTAGCCGGCTTTGGTTTAAGCCAGATTCTAGTATCGGGTTATTGGATTTATACAGTCTAAAGTTTTTCCGTGTTTTCACGGATTGGAAGGGCGTTCTCGTAATTTGTCGGGAAGGTTCTAGAAGAGTGGTGACTAAGGGGTTAAGGTGGCATGAGCATTAATTGCTTAATGACTCATTTGTGTGATTCATCCTATGCATTAAATGATTCATTAATGAATTAATGAGTCATAGGATGAATCACACCAGATGAATGAATCTAACCATGATGATAAATCATTTTTATTATTTATTTGATTAATTGTTATGGTTGATATATTCATATGAGTTCATTATTCATTTGATTATCATCTTCACCTTCTCTCTCCTCAAGCTCACTCTCTCTTCAAACCCTAACCCTAACCTCTCATGAGTTGAGATCAAGGGTTAGCTAGACTAATACATCCATAACCTCACTCTATATCCCCTAGGTGGCTTAGATTAGCACTTTAAGCAACCTAGTTATCTCAAGTTTGAGATTAAGCTTGGCGTAGGAGCTTTCGGGTGGATCGTCTTTGATTCGAAGAGGCCGTTGAGGTGCCGATGTTCCAAGGAGCCTACGAGGAGTGGAGGACCGCGATGAAGACCCGAAGGACTAGTATCGTGAGGTATAACTTCGTATCCGAGTAGTTAAACCTCTAGCTTTTAGTTAGCAATGGTTTAGATAATGATTCATGCGCTCAAGTCCGTGTTACGAAACTTTGATAATCGTTTTTCATATATTCCACCTCCCCGCAAGTTCGTGGGGTGCGTGACATGGACTTACAGTGGTATCAGAGCCAACTAAACCATTACTAGCTTGTTAGCAACTGATTAGAAGTTCGATCGACGGAAAACACGAAAACAAAACCCTGAAATTTCTGAGTTTCTGTTAATTTTAAACCTGTCTGAAAAATTATTTGACATACTTTAAAATTCACAGCAGGGTATTTTAAGAATACTGAGAAAAAACGAGCCAGTGAGTCGGCAAAACGGCCACGGATCCGCGGCAATAGAGAGCTTGTGCCGCGGATCCGCCGCCGAGTCAACGCCGAGTTGACTCGGATTTGCTCAGTAATTCCTATTTTGTTGTTTTCTGTTTTCTTGTATGTTCTGTTTCTGCCCAGGTTGCCTCTGTGCTGATTTGCTTTTGGGGTAGACACGGATATAGGTAATCGATCGATGTTCTAAACTATTTGCTAATTGGATCTTTATCTGTAATGTTTAATGTGTTCGTAAACCTCCCCTAACTGCTAGTATGTCGGTTGGCAGGGGGTTGCACATTTCTGAAATGTTTACTGTTTGTGTATATGAACTGTGTTGGACTGTTGTAATGATTAGCCGGGGTTTGAGATGGGTTTAATATTCATTCATTCGATGTAAATGTAATTTGATGTAATATTCTTTTAGGGGGCACATCCAGGTTGCGGTTGTAGCCACCGTTGTATTATTTCTTTTTACTGTTTTTTTGCTCCTAGAATAGACCCAAGGTGGGGTACACAAACTATCGGGTACGTCGAAGTGTTTAGTGGCCTACTCACGTTGTTGAGGAAGACCGCTTCACTTAGGGTACTTGGCGGGTAGTTTACCGTCCCCGTAAGGGTCTAGGGTGGGGTAATGGTTATTCATCACAACTGTGTAATCCGTCTTTTATTGCAGGCTCAAAGCAAATGCGGATTGCTAATAAATCCAATAAAGTTCATCTGTAATCTGGAATGCTTATTATTGCGTCTGACGAATGTACAATATCTATATATGATAGCTATTAGACATCACTTATGTTTTACACCCGTGCTAGCCCAGCCCCCGCTCTGTCGTTAGTTAAGTAACCTAACGGGTGATGACGGGACCCCGTGGCGAATGCGGATGGCATAAGAGGACGTGGTATTTTCGTTGTTTTCTGCAATGATAGGATAAATGATGGGACGCATTATTATAATGCAAAGAAAATAAACCAAAGTTAAGTCGTTGGAACAAATTTAAAAGAAACCACTCGGTTATTTTAAAAAGATCAGAATTTTTAATTACGGAGTTGTAACCACTCCTTTTAAAAAGTATCAGGTTCCTTCGATTACATCAAGTTCACTACGTTCACAGTTTTGCCAAAACCAGTCGTAGCCCTCCGTCATTTCATACGGATATTCAATTGTATTCAAGCTATGTTTGTTGACCTTCGTCAAGTCATAGTGATTGGTAGCTGTTGGGTGTTCATATGTAGTATAGATAGATGCGTTGGTTTGGGACAGTCGTATTACCTTGTTGACCTTCGTCAAGGGTATGTACTGGTGGGTTCAAATTAACCTGGACAATGACGGATAGAACTTGACATGTGACTTATGATTTGTTGACCTTCATCAAGGTCATAAGAGCATGGGGCAAAAATCTATATCGGGAATTTCTAAAGAAACTGAAATTTGCAGAGAGTGCATACCATTTTGGAGTTTGATGAATGTTGGTAGGATTCCTTCAACATTATCATACGATGATATTTTGGATCCCGATCCTACTGTGAGTATTTACTACCTATCAGGAGCTTCGTCACTTAACGATCAATGCTATAAACCAAGTAGGTGCCTAGAAAGGTGTCAGCGGGGTTACGCCCCCAGAGAAAAGAGGTTATTTAATTAAGGAACTTCGCGAAAGCGTTGGAAAACCTCCCTCGAAGTATCGACACTGACCTGGTTGAACGGTTAAGCAAGAATTGTACGGTGAGAATAGTCCTGGCTAATTCTTCTTTTATAGTTTGAGGAGGGATTCGAGAAACAGTGGGAGCCATTCTGTTTAGATAAATTAAAACCACTCTAAACTTGCAAGAGCATTATGCTAATAGTATTTTCTTCTCTCTCTCATAATTGCAGCGACCTTGTGACCACACATAGGTTACATCTAGATAATAATTTGACTGAATCTGACTTATATGACTGGCAAAAGTCTGTCCAGATGTCCATTACCTATGACAAGCTGGACCACCCTATTGAAGGAAATTCCTATTGTTATGGGATCGGGCATTGGCAGAATGATTGTAGGGCTTTAGAAGCCAGTTGCCAGGATACGAAGCATGTTGTGGCTTCAACTTCGGGTGTGTTTATGACATAAAACTGTATGTCAGTTAACCCTACTTCCTGGGTATTGGATACCGGATCAAGAACTCGCATCTGTAATTCATTACAGGCTCTGAGAAATCGTAGGGTTATCGGGATAGGTGATATGACCCTCACCGTTGCTAATGGAATGAGCATGAACGCTGAATCCGTAGGGGAATATCATCTTGGACTGACAACTGGGTAGATATTGATTCTACGTAACTGTTTTTATGTACCAGGTACGACCTGTAATATCATATCTGTACCCTTACTTTCTAAGGAAGGATATGATTTTACTTTTACAAGAGATGTGGTTCGCATCCACCTAAATCAAGATTTGATTGGGTCAGGTACATTAGAAAACGGAATATACGTATTAAATCAAGTTCAGATTTTCAGTGTCCAGAACACACTTAAAAGAATGTCTCCGGAAACAAATCAGGCTTTCTTATGGCATTGTAAACTAGGTCACATCAATGAGAGAAGGTTGACTAAGTTACATAGAGAAGGATATTTGAATCCGTTCGAATATCAATCTTATGCTACTTGTGAATCTTGTCTCATAGGAAAGATGACAAAGACTCCATTTACTGGACACGGAGTAAGAGCAAGCGAGCTCTTGGGACTCGTACACAGTGACGTGTGTGGTCCAATGTCTACACATGCGCGAGGTGGTTATTCCTACTTCATTACTTTTACGGATGATTTCTCTAGGTATGGATATATCTTCTTAATGAAGTATAAATCCGAGGCCTTTGAGAAATTCCAAGAATACAAGAATGAAGTGGAAAAACAAACCGGCAAAAGTCTCAAGAAACTGAGATCTGATCGAGGTGGTGAATACTTAAGTGCCGAGTTTCTAGATTACTTAAAAGAGAATGGAATTCTCTCTCAGCTTACTCCTCCATACACACCACAACACAACGGTGTATCAGAAAGGAGGAATCGAACCCTATTAGATATGGTTCGTTCCATGATGAGTAAGGCTGAGTTGCCGCGATCTTTCTGGGGTTATGCACTAGAAACAGCTGCATATCTCTTGAACAAGGCTCCAACCAAGACTGTGCCTACCACCCCATATCAGATGTGGAGTGGAAAGAAACCCTGTCTTAAGTATCTTAAGACATGGGGATGTCCAGCTTTTGTAAAGAAACAGCATACGGACAAGCTCGAGGCACGCTCAGTACTGTGTAAATTTGTGGAATACCCAAAGAACTCCAGGGGGTATCTTTTCTATTCCACGGAGGAACAAAAGGTTTTTGTTTTTCAGCATCCCCACTTCTTGGAAACTGAATTTTTAGAAAATCAGAAGAGTGGGAGTGCAATAGAACTGGAAGAAATTCCAGATCCACAAACAATTACTGAAACCTTGGTAGAACAAGAAGGTTCAGGAGAACAGGACATCCCGACGCCACTCCGCAGGAGTAGTAGGCAATCTCATCCGCCCGAGAGATACTACGGTTTTCTCATAGACAGGGATAGAGAAGATTGCACTATTGACTATGATGAGCCTACTAGCTTCCAGCAAGCCATTCAGAGCGGTAACTCAGTAAAATGGCTGGATGTAATGCAGACCGAAATGGAGTCCATGTACACTAACAAAGTATGGACTTTGGACTTTGCTCCAGATGGGGTAAAACCCGTAGGATGCAAATGGATCTTCAGAAAGAAGATTGGTGCAGATGGACAGGTTGAAACCTATAAAGCTAGACTTGTTGCAAAGGATTTCCGTCAAAGACCTGGTTTGGACTATGACGAGACCTTTTCTCCAGTAGCTATGCTAAAATCCATTAGGGTCCTTCTTGCTATTGCTGCCTTCCACGATTATGAAATCTGGCAGATGGACATAAAGACGGCTTTTCTAAATGGTAATTTGGAAGAGAGCATCTATATGGATCAACCAGAGGGATTCATTCAGAGTGGGAGCAGCGGTAAAGTATGCAAGCTGCTTAAGTCCATTTATGGACTAAAGCAAGTATCGCGGAGTTGGAACATCTATTTTGATGATGCTGTCAAAGAATTTGACTTTATCAAAAATCCAGATGAACCATGCATATACAGTAAGATTGTAGGGAGAGCTGTAGTATTACTCGTCTTGTACGTGGATGACATTCTCCTAATAGGAAATGATATTCCTATGTTACAGTCAGTCAAAAGATTCTTGTCACATAAATTCTCCATGAAAGATCTGGGTGATGCCACCTACATTCTGGGGATCCGAATCTATCGTGATAGATCAAAGAGAATGTTGGGACTTTCGCAGTCCAGGTACATAGACATCATAGTGAAGAGATTCAGTATGGAAGATTCTAAGCGCGGTAACCTACCGGCTTGTCACGGAATCACTCTCTCCAAAGATATGTCTCCCAAGACTGATTTGGAAAGGGATCGCATGTCGATTATACCCTACGCTTCTGCGGTAGGCTCTATAATGTATGCGATGTTATGTACCAGACCAGATGTAGCATACGCATTGAGCGTAGTAAGCCGGTATCAAGCAAACCCAGGGGAGAATCACTGGATAGCAGTAAAGAACATTCTCAAGTACCTGAGGAGGACTAAGGAGATGTTCTTAGTGTATGGCGGAAAAGTCCTCCAGATGGAGGCATTTGCCGACTCCGGCTTCTAGAGTGACAAAGATGACTCCAAATCCATGTCGGGTTATGTCTTCACCCTCAATGGAGGGGCGGTCTGTTGGAAGAGTTCCAAGCAGGAGACCGTTGCAGACTCAACGATGGAAGCGGAGTACATAGCTGCTTGCGATGCCGCAAAAGAAGCAGTCTGGATGAAGAAGTTCCTCACAGAACTTCAGGTGGTTCCTACCAGTGTTGGTCCAATACCTCTGTATTGTGACAACAACGGCGCTATAGCTTTAGCGAAGGAACCCAGGTCCCATCAGAAGTCCAGACACATCTTAAGGCGGTATCACCTGATCAGGGAGATCATAGATCGCCAGGAGATCGAAGTGAAGAGAGTAAAGACGGAGGATAACATTGCCGATCCATTCACAAAGGCCATTCCTCAGACGCAGTTCGAGAGGCTATTGGAGATGATAAGTCTACGATATGCCAGCTCATGGCCCTAGTGCAAGTGGGAGATTGTTAGTGTATATGCCCTAGGGGCCATTATTGTATCATACTAGCATGTATATTACTTAATGGAAGCTTGGGATATTCACAGTTGTATATAACAGTCTTGCTAAACATAGTAGTATGCTACTTGGTTTGAGTCTATTTTAATATGTGCATATGTTTCTTGTAACGTATCACTTATACATATTAGTAGAGCCCATAGGATCTTTGTTTGATTACCAGCGTTGTAATGGCAGTCACACTAGTGGGGGCTGGGTAGTCTGTAAGCAACATCCTATACAGGTCCCTGGTCGTTGGATTATCGAGATAGGGCATCGATATTCCGGAGTAGACTAAGTGTGTACGCTTCTCATCCCAGTTGGGGAGATGGTCTGTCCCACAGCCATCAGTATGTAGTACTACAGATAGTATACAGGTGCTTGTTAGGTTACGGGTACACCGGACAAGACTCGCCGGGGAACTGATTGGTTGGTATTATACCCATCGTCAGTTAACAGTTCCCAGGTAACATGAGTACAGCATAGTCCGCAGACTTGACACTGCTATTTCGCCTCGAGTGTGTCCCACTGTTCTTAGATTGCTACCCTATCACGGCTCAAAGGAATCGTGCAAACAGGTAGCAGTTGGGTGCAGTCCCGAGCACTTGGAAGTAGTGGCGGTTAGATAGGATTCGTCTCTCCCGGTATTGGGAGATGATATCGCGCTGTCTCAGAGAGCCATTACGCAAAGTCCCTGGCCAGGGCAAGCGAGATGTACTGGTAGGTTCCAGTAGCTTCTCAGGGTGTGATTTCGCTCCGACACGACTTATACAGCTATTAGGGGACTGACGCTTGCCACCCCCTAGGCTTGATATGCGATAGTCTTAGACGAAAATACCGGACTGTACGGAGATTGTCACATCAGGCTCAGTAGAGGTTCAGATGGTTTTCCTCATCGACCTTCTTATCGACATCTACCTGGGGACCGTTACGTACAGCTAGTGCCGCTTGCGGTCTGTGGTTAAACCCACTGCCAGCGTAGTGTCGAGTCTTTAGAGTCCCACACAAAGAGTTTTCCTGTTCCAGGCGAAACGATATAGAGGTCGTATGGTTTTACGACAAGGGTTCGGACACATACGTGTGTTTACGCACGTACGACTTTTCGGACAGTTTTTACTAGCCGGCTTTGGTTTAAGCCAGATTCTAGTATCGGGTTATTGGATTTATACAGTCTAAAGTTTTTCCGTGTTTTCACGGATTGGAGAGGCGTTCTTGTAATTTGTCGGGAAGGTTCTAGAAGAGTGGTGACTAAGGGGTTAAGGTGGCATGAGCATTAATTGCTTAATGACTCATTTGTGTGATTCATCCTATGCATTAAATGATTCATTAATGAATTAATGATTCATATGATGAATCACACTAGATGAATGAATCTAACTATGATGATAAATCATTTTTATTATTTATTTGATTAATTGTTATGGTTGATATATTCATATGAGTTAATTATTCATTTGATTATCATCTTCACCTTCTCTCTCCTCAAGCTCACTCTCTCTTCAAACCCTAACCCTAACCTCTCATGAGTTGAGATCAAGGGTTAACTAGACTAATACATCCATAACCTCACTCTATATCCCCTAGGTGGCTTAGATTAGCACTTTAAGCAACCTAGTTATCTCAAGTTTGAGATTAAGCTTGGCGTAGGAGCTTTCTGGTGGATCGTCTTTGATTCGAGAAGGCCGTTGAGGTGCCGATGTTCCAAGGAGCCTACGAGGAGTGGAGGACCGCGATGAAGACCCGAAGGACTAGTATCGTAAGGTATAACTTCATATTCGAGTAGTTAAACCTCTAGCTTTTAGTTAGCAATGATTTAGATAACGATTCATGCGCTCAAGTCCGTGTTACGAAGTTTTGATAAACGTTTTTCATATATTCCGCCTCCCCACAAGTTCGTGGGGTGCATGACATGGACTTACAACGTTTAGCACCCCTAGACTAGATATGCAACATATCAGACGAAGAGATTGGACTGTACGGTAGTGTTAACTGATTGGATTTGCAGGAGAATATACAGGCTTGCTTGTTGATCTTCTAATTTCTCAATACACGGGTGGCTGTTACGTTTAGCTGACCGCTTGCAGCTTGTGGGTGTTTGATATGATCATCACCCACTGCCGGCGTATTGACGATTCTTTAGAGTCGTACACAGAGGTTTCCTAGCTCAGGCAAAACGGAGTAGGAGCACATATGTGATATGTGCGGGACCGAGAATAATACGATATGAGATACCGTATTCTATTCTCGCGATATATGATATCGTCTGGGTATATGTGATATAGCCGGGTCATCGGATCAAATGTTGATTCGATGAATCGGTACATATTATATTAGTCGGTTATATGCGATGTAGACGGATTGTCGGATTAAGTGTTGATTCGATAATTTAATGCATAATTATATATGTGATATATTACATTACATTAACTAATATAAGCTCGGTTTATTGATTCATTTTCTCACCGGATAATACATTGATATATGTGCGATATATGTTAAATGTATTATTTTCTTTTATTACAAAAATATATTATATATGTGATATATAATATTGTAACAAGTTATGCTTACAAATACAACATAATTTGTGGAGATTAAACTAGTTAGGGTTTGATTTGGGTTAGCTTTTGGGTTAGCTTTTTCATGAAGCTTTATTTTGTTTGAAGCTTAGATATTTTGCTATGATATTTTGTGTAGATATTATTTAACCCAACCCAAACCCTTAACTTTAGTTCATTCTCTACATGAGTTAAGCTCTTCATTATTAACTCATGGTTGTCATTTTTGTAACCATAACAATATTCATTATTCATCACAAAAACTTTCTTCTTCTTCTTCTTCTTCCTTGAAAAAGATTTCTAGCTTTTTGTGATTTGATGATTTAAAGTGAGAAATTGAAAAGAAAAGAGAGCAAAATTCCTACTTCATCATTCTCGTCTATTCTAGCCACTTAGATTAGGGTGTTCACTTCACTAATACATGATTAGAGAAGTGAGAGCTTGAGTTTGAGATTCTTCAAGGTAGATCATCTTCGAAAAGGAAGATTTCAAGCAAGAATGGATCATTCGACTTGTATAGCCTCTCTTGAGTCCGGGAGATCATGGATCGCGGCAAAGGGACTACTATTCGGAGCTTATGAAGCGAAGGAACGGACTACAAAGGTTGTAATCCCTCTCTCTTAGATGTAAAATTGTTTACATGCATAGTTAACCCTAATTCTCTAGTTAAGATCTTGGTTAGGGTTTGTTTAGCACCCCCAAAAATTTTAAAGTAGCATGTTTGATGCTTGCCCAAACCCTCAATAGGTGCTATGCTAACCCTACAACACCCTCTTTTGTATTTGATTTCTTATCGAATTTCATGAGATGTTTATATTCATTTATATATACTGTTTATTGCGTTCCACTTGTTGTTCTTTGTCTTTAGGCGTCGTATATTTTACGTGGATTGTGTCTCCGCCTTATTTGGCGTCGAGTTAGCATCCGTGTTGGGAAGTGTTTATTTTATTGATGTTGTACATGAATTTATTCAAAATTTACAAAGGGGGTGCTGCCCGTTTTTTATTTGAACTTTTAGACCGTGGGTTTTTGGTTTAATGTGTAAAAATTGAAGTCCGGTTCACCTTGTCTAGCTGCAAAAATTAACAAATTGAGCGTTGGAACTACGGAGAAGGCGAAGAGTTTCAGGATTGATGGATGGAGGGGGTTCCAGTGTATTCCGCACTTCGCAAGTGCGGAATAAGGCTTGGCCCCCAAACCAGAGAGCCAAGTCTGATGTCTTGGCTCTCTGGATGTTATGGCCAGTCTATTCGGCACTTTCAAAATACGGAATATGACTTGGGTCCTAACCAGACCCAAGACTTGGCTCTCTGGTTGGGCTTTGGTTGGAGGCCAAGTCTATGGCAGGGGGTTTTACTCCGCACTTTGAATGTACTGAATAATCTTGGGATTCCAGAGTCCTACGTATAAGCCCCACTTAGTGCAGCTTAAAACTCACCATAACTGCTAACCGTCAATCTTACGTGGCCTCTACGCGTCATTGATTTGATCAAAATGTGCTAAACTCATAAATAGGTTTAAAACTAGCATTGAATCCCTAATTAGTTTATAATTAATGATAAATGCCAAATTTTGTCCTCTTCCGCACCTGTTCGTAGTTTATGCTCGCTCTCTCTGTTTGGGGTTTAGGTTTTTCACTCTCAAACCCTGATAAATCTTCTCTCCAATGGAGTTCAGATACCGAGCTGGCGAAGAAAGACAATCCTCCTCCTCGTCCTCCTCCTCCTTCACCACTGGTTACTTCGCCGAGCAAGCTCTTCGAGGTAACCACCTTTTTTTTCACCCAAAAAATTTGAAGTGTTTTTCCATCGATCTTAATGTTGCTTATTTCTTTTGATTTTTAGCTGGAATCACCGTCCGTAGCTCGGGCTTCGCTCCTCCACCAATGTCAAGAACAGAAGCCCTTTTGGAGGAGCTTCAGATGGAGCGGATCAGAGAGGAGGCTCTTGCGAGGGAGATCGCTCACAAGAGAATGATGGAGGAGGAGATTAGAATAGAGTTGGAGCTTGAGAGGAGATTTTCGATGGGGGGATTTGAAGATGAGAGGTTTTTGCCAATGGATGTTGAAGCTAGAGAGAGGTTGGATTCTTGGGTTGTGCCAAGGCGTTTGGAGGTTAGAGAGGACAAGAGATCGCCGTCTCTTGTGATGCCTCGGAATCATGACTTTAGGATTGATGAGAGGCCGATTGGGGAATTTGAGAGGCTAGCTGCGGAACTTGAGAGACCGCCTGTTGCCAAGAAACCTGTGGTTGGAAAAGTGGGGCTTTTCAAGCTCCTTTCAAAGGCGGAAACGTCGGGCTCCAAGGATGTGAGTAGTAATCGAGTTTCTTCTGCTTCCATTTATTTTCTACAGACTTGTATTAAGTTTTCTCAGGATTTTCATATCATCATGTCATCTCATGGAAGATTTTTTGGGTTAGTATTGCTAACATCATGGGGGAAATTTGATAACAGCTGCAATAATGTTTGTCATCCAATTGTTTTTTCCCTTCACATTTCCAGAACGAGTTTACTGTTGACAGAATTTTGTCCTATAGCAGTAATTTTGAGACTAAGAACAAGAATGGGAAATGTCGCCGACATGATATAATGGCAATGATAAAAATTTAAGTTATATAAATGACATTTAACATTACAAGATTGTAGAACCCAATATTTGATAATACCATCCGACACTTCACGATATCTGATATCCGACGTCAAAATCTTCGGGCTGACGCGAAACCGACATACGAAATTTAAAACATTGATTACAACGAGGGTGTTGAGATACACTTTTTAGATTGGGATTTGTGTTTGTGGTTAGTCCTCTTTTCTTTTAGGTTCTCTTGCCAAATGTCATGGTAATTAGCTTCCCTTATTATGTGGTTGCATCTTACCAGTCATCGGAAGAGATCGAAGGTACCGATGATCCAGTTGAAATGACAAAGACTTAGGAAATTTTGATTTTTGATGAACTTTACATCAAACTTTATAATGTATATATACACAATAATACTTGCCTAGCAAGTAAATAAAAGAGGAAAGAAATAATTACATAATGCTTGACTATCAAGTAATCATAAAGGGGAAAAATAAATACATAAGATATAATTGATCCTAATTAGCGCTAAATAAAATATAGTGGCATTTTATTGCTAATAGCTAGAAAGGAAATACTTGATGGTCAAGTCTCAAATCTTGCATTATAGATTTAGCTAATACTCCCCCTCATGTAGGTGCATGGAGTTTAAGAATGCCCAACTTGGATCTCAGAAAAATGAATTGATCCTTACTAAGAGCTTTTGTAAAAAGATCGGCTACTTGAAGGCAACAAGCAATTTTGAGGTCGAAGCAAGCCGCTTTGTATTTTTTCATGAACCGCATGATAGCCAATCTCTATATGTTTTGTGTGTTCGTGGAAAACTGGATTTGCGGCAGTATGAAGAGCCACTTGATTATCACAATATAATGGAACAAGAGAAATTGGACAAAGACTGAGGTCACAAAGTAAATATGATAACCAAGTGACTTCATAAGTTGTAGTGCCCATAGCTCGATACTCAGCTTTTGCAAACGAGCAGGAAACAATAGTTTGTTTTTTGTTTTTCTAAGAAATAAGACTAGAACCTAAGAATATGCAATAACCAGTCGTTGAATGTAGCATCATTGGACAACTAGCCCAATCCGAATCACAGTAGGCACGCCGTGTTGGAATAGTTGTAGAGGACAAAAGAATTCCTTGACCAGCTGCAGCTTTAATATATTGAAGCAATTGGAAAGCAGCATCAAGATGAGGCTTGTGAGGTTGATGTATGAATTGATTAAGAATATTGACTGTGTAGACGATGTTGAGGCAAGTAATGGTAAGATATATAAGACGCCCTATGAGTCGACAATAAATTGAAGCATCTTCAAGAATTGTGACATCACTGTTTGTCAACTTGAGATCTTGTTGCATCGGGAAATCAGTTGGTTTGGTTGCAGTAAGCCCGGAGTCTTTAAGAATATCAATAGCATATTTTCGTTGACAAAGATATATGTCTTTTAGAGAGCGAGCAACTTCAATACCCAAAAAATATTTAAGAGCCACAAGGTCTTTGATGCGGAAATCCTGGTGAATCATATTTTTGACCTTTTGAATTTGATGGCTATCAGTTCCTGTAATAATTATATCATCAACACAAACAAGAATGAAGATTGAGGTGCCATGTTGATGTATGTAAAATAAAGAATTGTTGGCTTGGGACCGTTCGAAACCAAAGCTAAAAAGACAAGAAGTAAACTTTGCAAACCAATTTCGAGATGCTTGTTTGAGGCCATAAAGTGATTTGTGAAGTTGACATACGAGGTTCTCCCCTTTTTTGCCATATCCTAGTGGAAGTGACATATAAACTTCCTAACGTAAGTCACCATGTAAGAAAGCGTTGTGGACGTCGAGTTGATGCATATGCCAATTTTTTTTATTGTAGCAACGGTGAGAACTCGAACTGTAACTAACTTTGCAACGGGCGCAAAAGTGTCTTGATAATCAATTTCTTGGATTTGAGTGTAACCTTTGGCAACTAGACGCGTCTTATACTTGTCAATTGTGCCATCAGAGTGCCGCTTAATTTTATAAACCCATCGAAAGCCTATTAGTTTCTTGTCCGAGGGAAGAGGAACAATAGACCATGTTTGATTTTTGGTAAGGGCATCCATCTCAGCTTTCTTTGCTTGCCGCCATTCTGGAAATTTAACAGCTTGAGAAAAAATGGTTGGTTCATTAGTAGCAGATAAAGATGAAAGAAAAGTTTGATGAGGCGAAGAAAATTTTGTATAGGTAACTGAATTAGATAAAGGACATGAGGTACCTGAACCATTAGACGAATTGTGTGTTGGAACGGGATATTGATAATCTTTAAGATAAGTGGAAACTTTATGAATTCTACTAGTTTGTCTTAGAGGTGGTTGCGTTGAGGGATTTGTGTCATTAGATGACGGTATAGGATCAATCGAATGAGTATTGGTTAATGATGGAACAACTTCAGTAGTTGAGGGAGTAGGTAGAAAAATAGGTGGTTGTTCTGTGGCATCAATTTCATGAACCGGTAATGGAAAAACATGTCGTTTAGGTGTTATTTGCATTACATGGCAAGGAAAGATATTTTCATGAAAGATAACATCACGAGACGAATAAATTTTGCAATTATGGTCAAAAAAATTGTATGCTTTTTGCTTAAAAGGGTGGGCAATAAAAAATCCTGGAGATACACGATGGGAAAACTTAGTGATAGATGTGTTGCGACCATAACATAAGCCTCCAAGAACACGCAAATGACCGTAGGATGGAGATTTGTGAAAAAGCACCTCAAAAGGAGTTTTTCTATTTAGAACGGCAGTGGAAATTGATTAGTAAGATATGCGGCAATGAAAATACAATCATCCCAAAATTGACTAGGTAATTTAGCTTGAAATCGTAAAGCCCTAGCAATGTTTAAGAGATGACGATGTTTACGTTCTACAATGCCATTTTGTTATGGCGTATGTACACAACTAGTTTGATGAATGGCTCTAAAGATTTGAGAAAAGATGTAACATTGTTAACGAGTTCACGACCATTATCGGTCCGAATTTGTTGAATAATACAGTTAAATTGTGTCTAAACCATATTTTAAAAATTTTGAATATGAGAATGAATTATGCATAAGGTAAACCCATGCGAACGAGAAAAATCATCAACAATAGTTAAAAAATGTCGTGCACATATATTGAAGGAGTATGATATGGTCCCCACATGAAAATATACTAAATCAGAACAAGTTGAAATTTTACTAGATTGACATGGTAAACGAGTTTGTTTAGTAAGAGGACACGGTGCAAATACATTTATTAGAAATTAAAATATGAGAATCCAAAACATGAAATTTTGAAGATATAGAAAAAACAGGATGACCCAATCACCAATGCCACATGTCAAAAAGGGATTGCGAAACTAGAGTTGAAGCAAAAAGTGGCTGTTGTGGAAGAAGATAATAAAGCCCCTTGTCCTTTTTACCCGTCCCAATCACACGCTTCGTCCGTAGGTCATGAAAAACACAAGAACTGGGAAAAAAGGTTACTGAACAATTTAGAGATTTTGTGAGTTTACTAATAAAGAGCAAATTGAATTTGAAGTCTGAAATATGAATTATATCTTGCAAAAGCATGTTGGAATTTGATTTAGTGGTACCATATTGAGAAATAGAAACTGTACTCGGTGCTGTTAACAGCGCAAGAGGCGCAGTGCCTCGGGCGCGAGGCACATAGAGGCGCAGAGAGGCGCCTTAGAAATCATCGAGGCGACACGCAAGTCCAAGGCGAGCGCTTAGGTGCAAGAGGCGCACGCCTCACGTGAGGCACGAGCCTCGTTATACTTGGTCAATTTCTCAAAACGGGTCAAATGGCCATTAAATCCAACCCAAAACTTAAAACAACTCCACCCACATCTTAAAATACCCTATGGCAATTGAGAATTGGAACCAGCTAGGGCTTCTCGAGTTCAAGACCAAGCTGAGGCGTGGAGGCGAGACTAGTTAGGGCACCTCGAGTTCTATCACCGGCGGCTCCTCGCATTCGATCGCCGGTGGCTCTTCTCCTCAGGTATGGTTCTCTTCTCTTCTTTCCTCCTCTGCTCCTTTTCTTTTGAATTTATTTTTTTCCAGCAAATTCTGATTCTTCTCAGCAACTAAGCAACTTCTGATTCTTCTCAACTTGAGATTCTCCTCGGCAACTCTTGATTCTTCTCCTCTTAGCAACAACAAAATTGATGTGTAATTTCTTCTGTTCTTCCCCTAATTCTATTCAAGTTTCAAATTAATTTTTTGAAAACTTTTGTTTGAAATTGAATAATTGATGGTTGCTTGGTATCTTGGTTAGTGTTATATTTTGATTGAGTATCAATTTCTCAACTCAGATAAAATATTAGCCGACCAACTCGAGTTGATGCGATTGTTTTTGTTATATGTTTCAAGTTAATTTTTCTTAACTTTTGTTTGAGCAATTGATTGTTGGTGTTATATTTTGATTAGGATCTTAGTTTCTCAACTCGGAGAAAACATTGGTCAACTTGAGTTGATGCTATTGTTGTTGGTATTTTAATAGTCATATTTAATTTGAAACTCAAGTTTCAAGTTAAATTTATTAGTGTATAAAACATGAAATTGAGTTCAGACATTTTCGTGAGACAAGATCATTTCTTTATGTTAATTTTTAGATCATTTCTTAATGTTAGCGAATAGCGACTTAGTGTCTTGAATCTTGATGTCTTCGTCTTTTCCTTGGTGCTTCTATATTTTATTTTTATGTTCCAATATGATATGCATTTGTTTATGTTGTCTTTTGGAATCTAGATATGACTTCATCAAAAGGAAAAAAAGATCCGTCGTGGGAACATCCATCTTTGAGGACCTAAACGACAACAATACTCATATTTGTAATTATTGTAAGAAGCAGACTAAAGGTAGGATCTCGAGGGCAAAGGAGCACATTATTGGTAAATTAAGAGAGAAAAAACGGATGGGTGTAACGCGATGCATGTTAGTTCCAAATGAAGTGAGGCAAAAGATCGAAGATTATGAAAGGGCTCGAATAGCTAGCGTGGCGGCACGAACATCGCAAGATCGTATTCCCGATTTTGATGAGGATGAGGATATGATTGAAATTGATCGTGATGAGGATGATGTTCAAGAGATTGTACCTCCCGTGGGATCTTCTAGTGGGCGTCAAGCTCCAATGTCTAGGAGAGGTGGTGGTAATAGTAGTAGGCCTTCATAAAAGAGGAAAGGTCCTCTTGATGCCTTTTGTTTTTGCGATCCTGCACTTGAAGTAGAAAAGGATGATTGAATGAGAAAGTTGTGGCAAAAAGGTATTAAAGAGTGTCGACAAAGAGATGGTGGCAAGAGTACATCAAGATATCACTCGTTTTTGGTACCAAGCGGGGATTCCATTCAACGTAGCTCATATGAAATTGTTTAGGGTGGTGCTCAAGTGCGTCGGGCAATTTGGCCCGCATTTGCCTCCCTCGTATCAACTATGGGTACCTCTTCTTAAAAAAGAGTTAGAGAACACAAAGAAATTGGTGGATGACCATAAAACGACTTGGGAAGCTACCGCTTGCTCGTTTATGACCGACGGTTGGAGTGATAGAAAAGGGCATTTATTGATCAATTTTTTGGTGAATTCTCCAAAAGGGATGGTGTTTGGGAGGTCCATTGACGCACCGGATGTTATCATGACCGGAATACAAATGTACAATATTATAAAAGAAGATTTGGAAAAAAATAGGCATAAAAATGTTGTGCAAGTGATAACGGACAATGCTTCGAGTCTTAAGATGGCGGGTAAGATACGCTTTAAAGCTATTACTTTTTGTTATAAAGTTATAAATATTTATTAGATTAGTAGTTTAACGATTCAAATTGTGTTTTTGTCTTTAGGGAGCTTTTTGGAGGCCGAATTTTTTCATTTATATTGGACTATATGCCGTGTATTGTCTCAACTTAATGTAAAAAGATATTGGGAATCTTCCTATCGTAAAAAAGACGTTGAAAAGTGCGATGAAAGTGACGGGCTATATATACTCATTTGTGGATTCTCAACTTGATGAGAACTAAAACCAAGAAAAGAGAGTTGCTAAGGCCGGACGTGACTCGTTTTGCTACCTCCTATCTAACTTTGCAAAGTATTCATAAGCAAAAGAAGAATTTGAGGGACATGTTTCTTTCACCTGATTGGAAGAATAGTTCATGGTCAAAAGAAGCGAAAGGCAAGGCTATTCAGAAGATTATTTACATGTCTGCATTTTGGAATAATGTTCTACATGTGCTTAAGCTTACTGCTCCGTGGGTTCGAGTTTTAAAACTCGTCGACAGTGAGAAGAAGCCCGCAATGGGCTATATTTATGAAGCTATGGAAAGAGCTAAAGAGGCGATAGATGTATCTTTTGGAGGGAGACGAATGTTGTGTGTATAAGCAAGTATTTGAGATAGTTGACAGGAGCTGGGTGGTGCAACTGCATTGTCCCTTGCATGCAGCTGTTTATTACCTAATCTGGCATTCTTTTATTTCAATCTGGCCATACAATTTGATGAGGAAGTGATGAGTGAGCTTTACAAAGTGATGGAGAAGATGGTTGATCCAGAGCTGCATGATTAGTCAAGAGATTTCTATCTACAAGAATGAGGGGATCTTTGGAATGAAATTAGCAATTGATAGTAGAAAAAAAGAAATCTTCGTGTAAGCAAATGCTTATTATTCGTATTTAAAGTTGATTTGTAATTTGCAATATTAACAATATGTTATATACGGCAGCTGATTGGTGGGATTCTTATGGAGCATCCACTCCTAATTTACAAAAGCTTGCCGTTAGAATTTTGAGCCTTGTAGTTCCTCGGGATGTGGGAGGATTTGGAGTGCAAATATTGATTATCCTTAAGTGTAATTTCTTTGTGTTAAAGTTTTGTTTTATGAATTAAGTCTAACAATCTTATATTGATTTTTTGTGTTGTAGATTCACATGAAAAAGAGAAATTGTCTCGGCCACCAACGATTGAATGATTTGGTGTATGTCAAGTACAACCAAAAGATGTTGGAGAGACATAAGACAGGATGTTATAAATCTCAAATTGCTAGAAATTGAATAGTCTAATGAATGGTTATTGGGAGAATTCGTGAAGGGGATGAAAATGCGGAGAATGATCTAGTTTTTGAGGATGAGGATCTTACTTGGGGTGACATGGCCACCGCGGCCGGCGTCGATGATCCGTTAAGACTTAGGAGGTCTACAACAACGACGGCAAGAGGTGGAGTAGATCATGGGGCTTCATCTTCACAAGCTTCCCAATCTATGGTTAGGCCACTGGTTTCCGAGCTGGAGGAGGAATTTGATTTCGATGATGAGTCGGAGGAGGAAGACGCAAATATTGATATATGCTCGGAAGATGTGGAGGAGAATGAACAGGAGTATGATTCATCTTTATTTTTAGTTGTTACTTTCTTATATAAGCATGCACTCTTTTTTGGATTAGATTATTGAGACTTCATAGTTCGTAATTTGGGATTATTAGTTAATTGGTACTTGCTAGTTATACGGATTGTGAAGTGTGAACCTTTGGTTTCTATTTGGTTGTATGTTTTAAAAGTATTTATATACCTCTTTTTTCTCCTCTTATTAGTTATTACAACTCGCGAGCACTTGTGTTGATTAGATTGCTTATTCATTAATAATGTCTTGTATCTTGCATTTCAAAAGTTATTGATATAAAATATTTTGTTCTTGAGGTATTGGTTTAATAACAATGGTATAATACAACATAATTTGCATGTCCAGTGGTGTTCGAACCCACAATCTTCCATATAATTAGAATGCCTTACCATTAGGCCATGGATATATATTATGTGTATTAGGTACAAGACCACATGTAGTGCCAAATTATAGTATTAAACGTTATTAAATAAACTTATGCGTCACATACTCGAGAGCGCGCCGTGCGCCTTGAGCGTATTACAACTTGTTGCGTCACGCATTGCGTCTTGCGCCTTAACAACTCTGATTGTACTGCCGTTTGGTGATTGAATTGAAGATGGACCGATTTTTGAGTATTCGCTGGTAATAAATCTAAATTTGAGATCATATGATTAGAAGAACCAGAATCAATGATCCAAGAATTTTTAGAGAGCGTAATAAGAAAACAATGGGAGTTACCAGCAAAGTTTGCTGATGGATGAACATTGCCAGGAGAAATTAGAGAGATGATTTGTTGAATTTGTTCTTATGTGAATGATGGGTTAGAAGTTGCTTGGGATGATAGAGATGCGGCAGTTGGAGCAGTGATGGCGTTGAAAACCTGAGATGGAGTTGATGCCGTAGATTTTGTTGAACGTTTTTCTATAAAGAAGAAATCAACAAATTCTATTTCTAATTAAGAATTCAACTACAATTTGGAATGTATCTACAATCTAATTATGAAAGAAGGTAATCTAACCTAACCAAGCGCTATTTTCAAGCTTGAGAGCTATGGTGAAGCAAGCAAGAAGATGAGAGTATCCGAATTCTAATCTAATTCCTAATAAAATGAACAGCTCCTTTTTCCGCCTCAGTTCGCATCTATTTATAGATCTCAATAGTCGGTTCCAGGTAGCTTCTTGGGCCGCTCTTGCAATAACGAACCATGGGCCTAAATTCGAAAGCTTGAAGCGCAAGTCGAACCGCGATTTGCGGTCGCTTCAGTTCATTTCACCGTGGATCCGCGGTTGGACTTTGGATTTATGGCATCGACTTGAAACCTATGTCTTGCATTTTTCTCTGGGTCCTATTTCTGTTCTCAGAAATATTTTTAGAATACTTTGAAAATCTTGGACGGAGAGCATATTCATAACGACTGAGAATTTGCCAGTTTTAGCTCGAAAACGCGACTTTTGGTCTTTTGTACCTATAATCCGTCTTAAGATGACAGAGGGGTTAAAAGCATTTATTTATATACAAAGTGATAATGAATGATGACTATAAAATGCAATGATATAATATGAACATGCACATTCAGAGCTCGAAAAGTACCAGCACAAGGATGGATAAAAGTTGGCTGAGATGGATGGCCATGCTTCTCGGGATTCAGAATGACCAAATCCGCAAAAATCATAATGGTAAGAAAGCTTCCCTTTGACAATTAGAGGACGAGACGTTGAGGTTTAAGTTGACTTGTTGAAGTTCTGACGCTGTGCTGCCAAGGGAGATTGATCAATGTGTGGTTGAGTCTTGTGGAGTGATTGTTGTCGTTCTTCTTGCAAAAAAAAAGAGTATGCACGATTGACGGTCGGTAATGGATCCATGAGCAAAATTTGGCTATGAACATGGGCATATGATTCATTCAAACCTTGTAAGAAATTCATGAGTCGATCGTGCTCACGAAAACCACCACAAGTACATGTAGGATGAGAGTTATAAGATGAGAGCTCATCCCACAAGACCTTGACAATAGTGAAGTATGCAGCAATAAATGAGTCACCTTGAGTATGATTTGTAATAGAGCGACGAATTTCGAAAATGTGAGGGCCATTCTTTTGTGAGAACCGTTCACGAAGGCCCGCCCAAACATTGGCGGCTGTCTGAATAAAAAGTACTATGCTTTTGATGTCACGAACTATAGAATTCATGATCCAAGAATGAATCATGATATTACAACAAACCGATTCCGAATATGACAGTGAGTTCGGATCTGGTTTGGGAATGGTGTTGTTGATGAAGCCAAATTTGTGCTTAGCTTCCAAAGACATGATCATGGATTGACTCCATGTGGGGTAGTTATCACTAGTAAGCAACTCGAAGACGAGGCAAGTGCCAATCAGAAGAATGAAGAAAGAATGGCGATGAAGCATCAACATTTGTTGCAGTTGATGGTAGTGTTGGTGTGGTGGTAGAAGGATGAGAAGTATTTTTGTTGTCCATGCAAAAATACCAAGGTCTGTTTAGGCTAATACCATGTAAAGAGGAAATTTTTGTTTTGATTTTTGATGAACTTTACATCCAACTTTACAATGTATATATACACAATAATACTTGCCTAGCAAGTAAATAAAAGAGGAAAGAAATAGTTACATAATGTTTGACTATCAAGTAATCATAAAGGGGAAAAATAAATACATAAGATTATAATTGATCCTAATTAGCACTAAATAAAATATAGTGCCGTTTTATTGCTAATAGCTATAAAGGAAATACTTGATGGTCAAGGCTCAAATCTTGCATTATAGATTTAGCTAATACTTACCATGCTAATCAAATCAAATAAATCTTCTCGCAAACATTTTGTAGGCCGTTAGATGTTTTGCTGCGAGTTAATCAAGATGTCAAGTTCATATTCAACGTTATGATTGCTTGTTGTTGTCAGCCTGTAGTTAGGATAGTGGGTTAAACTAAGAAGCTCCATCTCACACCCTAAGTGATAGCAGACTGGCTGATGGTGGATGTTTACTAGATTGGTACATAAATGCATCAAATATCAGTTAAATCAATCGATATATCAGCCGACAATAAATTTCATATAGATATTGGAATTTACAATTTAACACAATATCATATGATGTCTTCGATAGTAGCCAATTGTTTACACATAAAATGAGTTAGAAAAATAAGCGAACACCAATATATTTGAAATATTATATATGGTTCAATATCAGCGACATGGAATTTATCGGTTCAAATGAAGTTGAATTTATTTATTTTAGATCTCAAACCTATGTACTTATAACCTATAACCCATAAAACAAATCCGATATATATTTCATGTTCTCTCTTATCATCCCTTACTCGTGTTCTTAATTCAACAAATCACAAACCCTAGACTTAGCTATTTAGTTGATGATGCCCTGTCCTTCCCTGACCTCTCTTCCGCCACTACCTCATCCTCCCCGGTCCTTTCTCGTCCGTCTCTGGTCCCCCATCTCCTTTCTCCTTAGCACAAGCCGACTCGGCTCTTCTCATCTCTAGCAATAGCAACGCCAACAAAAACACCAACACCAACACCGAGTATTGAGACCTAGGAAGCATGTATACTTGTGTATGCCTCACGAATTGTTCTCGATCTTGTATCCGAGTCGGAAACTCTCGGACTCTTTCGGATTCGCTTGGATTTGTAAATGTCTCACCAACTTCTCTCGAATCTACGTATGCTCTTTCTCCCGAAAATTAAGGCACACCAAAGTTTGAAAGTGAATTGAATATCTAACATAATGCAATTATTTATTTATATTATTATATATTGGGATGTATACCTTAATATATATTCATATTTAGTTGATTTTAAATCGATATAAAAACAGATCCCGTATCTTAGGTTTTTGGAAAATTGCAAATCCACGAACCCGTATCGTATCCCATCTGTATCCGAACCCATGCTACATAGATTGAGACCATACCGTCAGGATCAGTTACATCGATAGCTACAACATCAATAGCTCTCCACTTCTCCCCTCTTTCCTTCAATGTTCAATTTCTCATATATCTCATTTCTCAAGTGGCCAGTACTAATCATTAAGTTCAAAAAAATGTTATGAGCTGATTTATTTTTTTTATAAATATTTTGTCATCGATGTAATTTATTTCAATTCCTTGCACGTAGCTTATAATATATGTCGATTGATGATACGTTACCTCATCATGTATTTAATATTATTAAATATATAAAATAAATATGTATAAGATTCATCATAGACTAATATGCCCTATATATGTATGTAGAAATTCTTTATATGGACTCCTGATATGAACGTTCGATATTAGCTTGTATTTTTGATTTATCGTTTGATATCCACTATTCGATATTGAGAACACTCATCCGATACGATCTGGATATCCGATTTTTAATTATTGGTACATAGTTTACAATAGTTTTCATGAACCAAAAAATTAAAAAAGAAAACATGTAAAGCTCCATAATTAAGTTGATTCGGGTGAGAGTGAGTACAATGATGGATGACCTCTTAGGAAACTGGAAATTAGAGATGGGTCAAAAGATAACACAAGTGTAAGTGTAATAAACTAAGTGCTGATTGTTCTAAAGTGCAGCACCATGTCCTCTTTGGAAACCAGGAATTAGAGATGGGTCAAAGGTAACATGAGTCATAAGCGGGCTGAACTAAGTGCTGCTTGTATTTAAGTGTAACGGTGCAACACCATGCAGCAATGTAGTTAGGCCATATTTCGAATCAGTGGAGGGCGCCTCTAGAATCTCCATTGCCTAGTGCTGTTCGTCCAGAATGCTAGGAACTAAACAAAAGAAATATGTCACATCATGCTTGAAAGCAAATAGTCCGACGCTGGATGTGTGCTAGATAGGTATATGGTAAATAATAGTTTTTCGTGAATTTAAAAATAAAAGTAGCTACATTTTAGGGTAAAGGCGGTATAATTAAGTATGCTCTGTGATAAGTACTAGAATGTGTGACCGACTGGTGACTCACTTCGGGTGTAAGGTTTCCTATGAGCCAAGAAGTATTTAAGAGGTAAAGTACTTTAAATTAATTAGGAGAAAGCCTGAAATTTCTTTTTCCCTCGTGATGGATGTTTCAGCATGTCGTTTTCTTACTTTTAGTTTTAGATAAGCATACTTAGATGTCATGTTCTGATCTCAGTTTTATCTACTCCATTGGTAAGACTTTGGCTAAAGCATAATACGGATCATGAACTTTCAGCTTTTTTGGATTACCTTGAACTTTATAAATTACGCTAAAATGCCCTTTGGTTTTTTGATCTCAAGACCGTGAACTTTTTTTTTTAGATAATAACAGCGCCACAGTTTCTTATTTCGACTGTTAAGTATTAGCGGAAACATTTCATCATCCATCCCTGAGTTTTGTCTAATTCATCGCTTCGGCTTCAAACCTATCTGACAAGATTTTTGCTGTAGAGGTAAAAACGTCAATTACGGCATTATCATTTAAAACCAAATTTATGGTTCTAAAATGGAAATCTCCATGTTTGATGGTATTTTAGTGTGAATTATGAAGATCAAAATATTTGTATGAAAGAAAATTGAAATTTCATGGTACTTTGTATAATTTACCTGAAACTTTAATACTCTATTTTAACCAATAATTTCATTGAGCTGGCAAGTTTCCTGTGAACAATTAAATCTCCATCGATTTTCCATACTGCATGATTTAGAAAATTAGTTGATTATGAGTGGAGAGATTAATCTAAATATTTCCGATTATTCATAGGTTCATTTTGTTTAACTGCTGTAATGTTGTTCTACTCGGGGTCCAACAAGGCCAATACAGCAAATGCTTTCATATTCAAGTGTCCAAAGGAACCGCAAGCTTTTTCGAGCATTCTGTTGTTATAATAAAAACATATAGGATGGCTATTAAACATTTCGGCAGCATCAAATACCTGTATATTCTGTTAACAGAATATGAATGTTGGCATTCATGTTATATGTAGTAGGCATGCTTACCGGATCAATTCATTTAGTACCTTGTTTTCTTTCTGCTTTCTTTCATGCACTTCGAGGTCTCATGAATGGTTTAGCTGATTGGGAAATCTTACGTCATATATATCATTAGGCTTTATACTGTTGAGTATATTTGCATTTTGTTTCTTACTTGTATAGTTTTAGTGGTATTTTGGACATGATGAAAGCATTTTCAATCAGAAATAGAGAACACCACTTACCTTTATTTCTACTGCAGCAGACCCTGTTGCTGCAGCTGCTGAGACAATTCTCAGAATATGTTTGTCGCCACTTCAATTTCTAAAATTGATGTTTTATTGACGCCTTGAAGATTTTACCGTCAAAAATCTATTTTTATTGGTTATGCAGCTTCATAATTACCAGGAGGTCATGTAATATAGGCATATTGACTATATTATAGTTAATAAACTTTGTATGGTCCCTCTTCCCCACAGAACTTATGTGCATGCTCTCGTTTTCTTTACTTCTTTAAAAGCCATAAGCATCTTATTATTTTTATATGTGACCCCTTTGGGAATTGAACCAAGGCCCTCACACTTTGGAGAGGAAAGTTATACGGCACAAGCCATCTTTTTAGAGCCATGCTGAAGTGACATCAGGACAAGCTTGCTTTTGCCTTTTACAACATTTTCAAATCCCACTAAATCTGCTCAACTTGCACGGAGCTTACTTGTGAAATTCGAACAAGGTTTGCCTTGGCTCAACTTCACTTGTTTAGGTTACTTGGGTGGAAAGGCAAAACGGTACATAAGAATTGATTATTGCCTGCGTGGAGTCTAATAGTAGTTCTATCTGGTTGCATGCCCCAATACTTTCATGAAAAATCTTTTCTTACGGATACGAAAATGCTCATATACATGGGGAATTTTTATTTGTTGTGCAAGCAGGTCCGATGCTAGCCACTGAGATTGTGAGTTGTGATTCAGCACATCCTAAAATGTTGCCAAATTTTCAGTTTTAAACTTTGTTGAATATCAGATTAGATTTAAGATACAACAAGATACTCTTGGTTCTACCAAGTGGGTTGAGGATCTATTAGACGTTTTCCCTATACCATGGAGTCAGAAGAACTCGTAGGATAAGTTTATCTTCCTACTTGGCAAAGTTCATAATTCTGGTTATATTATGATTTTACCCATCAATTTTTATTCCATACCATGCAGAATAAACCATCAGGTCAAGGACTATCTGGAGCAAAGAGAAAGGTGGTGACCGGACCCCAAAAGGAATGGAGTTGTTCTCTCTGCCAGGTGACCGCCACCAGTCAGAAGAACTTGAACGTACATCTCCGAGGCAAGAAACACAAAGCAAAAGCAGCGCGACTCAATAACAACAAACCTACTTCTAAAAAGTCAAATGCATCATCTTCAATGGAAAAGAAAATAGACGGCAATGTGTCACTCGGCCAAGCAAAAGAAATTTTGTCATCCAATGAACCAGCAAATAAGAAAATAGCTACGGAAGGGGAAAAGCAGTTTAAGAAACAGCCGAGCAATATGTGGTGTAAACTATGCAAAGTGGAATGCAATAGCCAGGATATGTTAGATTGTCACTTGAAGGGGAAGAAGCACAAGGGTAAGCTTGGGTCCGAGAAAGGTGATGGGGTTAGTACTGCTGAAGTGGTGAAGGAAGTAACAGAGCAGGTGGCAAAAGGTAAGGAGGTAAAGACCGGAGATAAGCTCAGAGGAAATGAAGGAGGAGGAGAAGAAGAAGAAGCAGCATCGAAGCATTTGTTGAACTGAGACGCGCACATTTGCATGTACAAATTTGTATTCTGAAGCTTTTCGATCTATGCATATGCTAAAACTTGTAAGATTGTAGATCTCTCTAGGGTCAGTTTGGCTAAGACATTAGTTTCTTGTTCGCTTTCGAAGATATGCAAGATTTAGTGTATGTATGATTATCTGGGTGGTGTTGTAAAATTGCTGGTGAGTAAAATAAATTCTGGAAGCTGCTGTTCTAATTTCGTCCTATGGCGGGACCTTGGAAACAATAATCCGTCTAGGATGCTGCAAAAAATTTCTATTACCAGTATCCTTTCAGAGCAAATTGCAATATGGTTGATTAATATTTCACTAGATAACTGCTTATATTTTTTCGTTAATTAAAGAAGGAAATTTAAGTTTTCGACAATGTCTATTCTATTCTTCGATTTTACCAAGACGGTTTACTGTCTGTATATTTATATGCTACTGGGTGAATCATTCTTCTCTTACAAGTGCATGGTTTCTCTTTGACTTGATCTGTTAAGGGAGCTCAATCCTTAGCTTCTTCTTCGATTTAACTTGTTTGGATGGTACTTGTTTGGATGGTGCGTATGCTGTGTTTCTTCTTGTAGAGCTCGGCTTGAGTGTGCGTTCATCTTGTGCATGAGAGTTTGGAATTCTTGCTTTTTGGAGAGTTTGTTGTTTAAATTGGGCTTCCGCTTTATTAATTGGGCCCTGGGTTTTATTGGGCAAAAGCCCCAGGGGCTTTTGCACAAGTTTGAACCGGCCCTGAGCTTGTTGAAAAGTTACCCATTAATTAATTAATATAATCCAAAAATTTTTAAACTAATTAATTAGTCACAGGCCAATTCATTTTCAACACTTCAAAAATAAAAAAGATAAGGGATACTTAGGTCTCATCTTGATCGCCATGTAGATGCGCTCACCATATCTATAAATTTATAGTTATTGATTCCGATTGCTGTTGTTGTTTGGATAGGCCGCAAGCGACATGTGATGCATATATCGATGGTATTTGGTTAGTTTAGTCTTCTCACAAGCACAGACACTCCAAGGGGCTGTCTTGGCGTTCTTGTATCCATATGCTAAAAAAGAATAAGAAAAGATGATGAGGAGTTTGCTGTGTAGCATCTTATTCTTGAGTTACAAATCATGCAATGTTAGAGGAGTAACAAAGAATTTACTAGCTGATCGGCCGGCAAAAATGTGTTATCCCTGCTCCCTTTGCGAGGTTTGTTATTTATTTATTTATTTATTGTGACAATTTACCCTAAAATTAAAAACGGGCAGGGTAGCCCAACCTTAAAAGCCAAGCCGATCCGAATTCAGTCCCCGCAACTGGGAATCAATGCTTGGGGCCGCTTGAAATCTCACCACCAAGAATCTAATCCTTTTGCATTCCAAAGAAAAAATAATAATAAAAAATACCCTGCAAAAAAGAGTTCAAAAATTTCTTCAGAGATCGTTGCTGATGAATTCCATCTCGGATCATCCAAGCTCACGAGAGTAAGAGAACTATCAGTACTCTTCTTGTTTGTTTTCTGAAATGGGTTCGAATAGCATAGAGCTTTGCTCCTCTGGAGTTATCTGCAGCAGTTCATGGAGTTATGTTTCATGTGATTTTTTCGCCGCTGGTAAAAACCTAAACCTCATTAATCTGAAAAAGGTTCCCCCATCTGGGTTTCTTGTACACCTCCAAAATCATAAGAAAAAACATCTGGGTTTACATCGATTCAGCATAAAAGCTGCATCTGATACCAATCTGAAGGTGACTTCAGATAATGTGGTGGACATTCTTAAGTCAAGTGAAGATCCGGTCGATGCTCTAAATATCTTTAAATCAATTGCACAACAGCCGCTGATGGTCCACACCACCGATTCTTTCAATTATATGCTTGAGTTCTTGAGAATTCATGGTCGGTTAGAAGATATGGCTCTTGTGTTTGATTTAATGCAGGAGCAGATAGTGAAGCGGAATCCGATTACTTTCTTGACACTATTTAAAGCACTCGGGGTCTGCGGCGGGCTTAGAAGTGCCCCCTTTGCGTTATCGAGGATGAAAGAAGCCGGCTTTGTGCTGAACGCATTCTCATACAACGGTTTGATGCATTTTCTCCTGCAGCCGGGTTTTTATCGAGAAGCCATGGAAGTGTATAAAAGAATGGTGTCAGAAGGGATCAAGCCTAGTTTGAAGACCTACTCGGCTCTCATGGTGGCGTCAGGAAAGAGAAGCAAGTCTGATACCGTGACGAACCTTTTGAGCGAGATGGAGAGCTTGGGGTTAAAACCGAATGTTTATACCTTCACTATTTGCATTAGAGTTTTAGGGCAAGCCGGGAAGATCGATGGGGCTTATGAGCTTCTAAGGAAAATGGAAGATGACGGGTGTAGGCCCGATGTCGTTACTTACACCGTGCTCATTGAAATCCTATGTGGAGCTCGAAGGCTCGATAAAGCCAAGGAATTGTTCTATCATATGAAGTCAAGTGACCAGAAGCCAGACCGAGTGACCTATATCACGTTGCTCGATAATTTCGGTGATGCTGGCGATTTGGAATCGGTGATGGTGTTTTGGAGGGAGATGGAATCCGACGGTTATGTAGCTGATGTGGTTGTTTTTACTACAATCATCAATGCTTTATGCAAACAAGGGAAGGTTGATGAAGCTTGGGATATGTTAGATATCATGGGGTCGAGGGGTGTCTCACCAAATCTTCACACATACAACAGTTTGATTGGTGGGCTGCTAAAATCAAATAGATTGAAGAAAGCACAAGAGCTTTTCGGCCATTTGGATGTGCACGGTCCGCAACCTAACGCTTACACTTACATACTTTTCATAGACTACTATGGAAAATCCGGGGAGTTCGAGAAAGCGTTCCGAGCATATGAAACAATGAAGAGCCAGGGGGTTGTTCCTGATTTAGTTGCTTGCAATGCTTGTTTATATGGCCTATCCGAGTCTGGTAAGCTTGGACAAGCAAAAGAAGTGTTCTACGAGCTTAAAGCTAGTGGGCTTTCACCTGATTCTATCACCTATAACATCATGATTAAATGCTATAACAAGGCCGGGAAAGCTAATGAAGCAGTCAAAATGTTTAATGAAATGATGCATAATGGTTGTGAGCCCGATGAGATTACAGTCAATTCTTTGATCGATACATTGTACAAGGCAGGTAGAGAAGAAGAAGCTTGGAAAATGTTCGAAAAGATGAAGGGGATGAATCTTGTCCCGACCGTTGTGACTTATAACACACTTCTCGCGGGATTAGGCAAGGAAGGGAAAATTCAACAGGCAATTAAACTGTTTTATGAAATGAGTTACCTTAGCTGTCCACCGAATACGGTAACATATAACACCTTGCTAGATTCTCTGTGCAAATGCGGTGAAGTCGATAAAGCTTTACAAATGCTGTATAAAATGAGCGAAAAGGGATGCGCTCCTGATCTTTTATCTTACAACACGGTCATTTACGGTTTGGTTAAAGAAGATAGAATAGAGGAAGCATTGTTGCTCTATCGTCAGATGAGCAAGGTTTTTGTTCCGGATTTTGTGACTTTGTGCAGTATTCTTCCTGGTTTCGTAAAGCATAGTTTGATAGAAGATGCTTTGCAAATGGCAAGACAATATACTCTTCGGCTTGATGCTCAAAGCGATAGGTCTTCATGGGAATCTTTAATTGAAGGGATAATAGGCGAAGCTGGCATGAATCTATCCGTCGAATTTGCTGAAAGAGCTGCGGTAAACGGCACTTGCAAAAATGACCACTTATTATGCCCTTTAATCAAGCAGCTCTGCAAGAATAAAAAAGCTCTTGATGCTAACCATCTCTTTGAGAAATTTAAAAGCTATGGAGTCAAGCCAACTCTTGAAGCGTATAATGCTCTTATCAATGGGCTAATTCAAAGCCGTTCAATAGAATCTGCGCTTGCCCTTTTCAATGAGATGAAGAAGACTGGCTGCAGCCCCGATGTTTTTACCTATAATGCGTTGCTTGACGCTCTGGGCAAAGCTAAGAGAGTAAAAGAAATGCTAGATTTGCATGAAGAGATGCATTCTAAAGGATGCAAGCCTAATATCATAGCCTACAATATAGTCATCTCAGGCCTCGTCAAATCTGATAAATTGGAAGAGGCGATGGACTTGTATTACGACCTTATGAGCAGAGAATTCTCTCCCACGCCATGTACTTATGGCCCCCTCATCGACGGGCTTTTGAAATCAGGGAAAATGGACGAGGCGGAACAACTCTTTGATGAGATGGTTGAATATGAATGCAGACCTAATTGCGCTATATATAATATCCTTATAAACGGATTTGGAAAAGCCGGCAACATAGAAAAGGCCTGTCAATTATTTGAAAAAATGGTTCGAGAGGGAATTAAACCGGACGTGAAGTCTTATACGGTTCTCATCGACTCGCTTTGCATAATTGAGAGAGTCGACGACGCTCTTCACTATTTTCAGGAAATGATAATGGCTGGGCTTGAACCTGACTTATATACTTACAACTTTATGATTAACGGGCTCGGAAGAGCCGAAAGACTCGATGAAGCCATGGCTCTTTTCGAAGAAATGAAGAGTAAAGGGATTTCTCCGGATTTGTATACGTACAATACTTTGATCGTCCATTTTGGGAACGCGGGGATGGTAGCTGAAGCGGGAAAGATGTATGAAGAACTTCAGGACAAGGGTCTTAAACCCAATGTTTTTACTTATAATGCGCTCATTCGAGGGCATAGCACCTTGGGACACACTGACCATGCTTATGCCGTTTACAAAAGGATGATGGTTGGAGGTTGCAGTCCTAATACTGGAACCATTGCACAGCTTCCTAACTAGCGACGAGTCGACGATGTGAATTTGTCTACAGGTTTGAATTTTTTGCATATTTAATTTTTGTTATAGAAGTAAATTAAAGGCTTATGGTTGAACACTGACATCATTTTTATGCACTTTTTGTGATAATTTTGACGAGGTTCACGTAAATAGATCTAGAACACATCTCTTACCTCCTGACCCTTTTTTGTTCCCATTCTGTATTTTTTTCCTTTGAGGAAAATAATTCAATTCTGTTGCATTTCTCCAGTTTTATTATATATTGATGATAATACATTCAAACAAGTTCCTACAGGTCTCTATAAACCCAACTTGTTGCCTTTTCTCCATGCGGTGCAGTTTTGATGCAACATCTGCTATCGGGAAGTCCAAGTCCAGTACATTGAAATCAATTTAAGTCAAGGTTCGCACTGGACTTCCGTCTACCTCAACAAATCCCACCAATTGATTAAATAATGATACTAAGCATGAGCAGTCAGACTTATGACTTGGCCATCATCGTGCGCTTACCATTGCACCTTTTGTTCTTACGAGAGTTACATTCTAGATACCTTTGTTTTCAACCACGTCGATGTCATAGGTTCTTACTAGAATATAAAATATCAGCCCTGAACGCTTATTATAACTTCGGAGTTTTGGCACAGTGGGAAAACATATGACTGTTCTCTATACCCTTCTACTTTCAAAATCGTGCATTCTGCGGTCCCATTAACTAATACTCCATTAAGAGTTCATCCACCGATATGCCTAATAATGGCATGTGACATGAATGACAGAGAAGTAACTAATGTAGAACAATAGAGTAAAGCAGGATGTAGAAATCTGTCATACCAGTATAACATGATCAATGGAAAAAAAGATTAGTGGCATATGATAATTTGAGGATAACTCGAGTTCAAATGAAAGAACGAGGAGAGTGCGGGGTTGGTATGGGCAATAACTCTGTTGGTGTGGACACACCCCTTCTTGGGAAGAGTGCGGGGCTCGAACCCCAGGAATCCCAAGAGAGGAAATAGCCATAAATTAACGCTTTTAGGGCAAATTCGTGGGTGCCCTGGGTGCCCTGGGTGCGTGTGAGAGTTGTGTGCTTGTGTGTGATGTGTGCGTGGGTGTCTTGTGTATGTTTTGTGCATAGGTTAGGGCTTGCGGGCTGGTGCCAAAAATATAAAAAATGAAATAATGAGGTAGCCTTTACCGACAAGAAACCAATCTAAACATTATGTAAGGGGGAGTCGGAATACATGAGAATTAGAGAGAGAACCATCAGCATGTATTAATGGTGGGCACACGATTGAAATCAAAATGAATCACAAAAAACCGGAGCGAAGATGAACTCACTAGCCGAATGGCCGGAAATATTGTGTTGTCCCTATCCCAATGGGTCAAGTTTTAGCATGCATAATAATGCATTAGATTTTTTATGTGAAATGATTTTTTTTCTTCCGATTTTTTATATGCAGCTCAAATCTGCACATGCAAGCTTCAATGACATGGCCATAAATTCCTCTAAAGAAGTCCATACGATGCATTGTTTGATTTTTGGAAACTAGACTCAATCGGCTTTCAAATGAAGCCCCATCTGCCCTCATTAACCAAGTGTGTATGAGTATATGCATTTGAACTCGGCCTATGTGCAGATTCATAGGTACCGGAAAAATGGATGCAAAACAATTAAATTTGAGAAAATGAGATGAGTGAGCATGTCTTTGTCGAAGGAGAACGAAGATTGTGCTGTCACGCCTATTTCTTTGGATCTCATAGAGGTTCACCATGTCTTCGATTCCTAATCTGAAATCTCTTAATGGCTCAGAATTTTTTCCTCTCTATTGTTATAGAGCCGAGGCTTTTTATTTTTGAGATTATGAATTTTGAATGAGAGGGGTTCTATTTATAGAGTCGTATTGATATATGGGTGAATCTCGAGATTTTTGGTAGTTTTCGATATTAGTTAGCCGAACACTTGATAGGAGACCGTCCAGTGAACTATTGCATCTTTTCAGATTAACTGCACGGGTCAAATCTTTTATTTGACAAAAAATTTTTTGAAACGCACCTAAGCAGTCAACCATAAGTCATTTAGCTGACTTGTTCGTTGAGGCTCTGAAAAATTCATTATCAAAAACTAAAACCGACCAATTTATCAAAATTGCAAGATATTGAGCACTTCAAATGCAATCAAACCATCAGGAATTTAAATTGCTCAATGATTCTTAAACTTCATGGATTACAAAAACTCGACATTACAGTGTGCAAACAATGTTTGCCAAATCGTTCTCTCCATCGTCTTCGACGTCTAAGGGGAGCCCACGACGATCAACGCTCGATATATGAGCGGAGTTCTGGCATAGTTGATACTCAGATATATGGTTTTTATTTCCTGGCCACCTGAAATGTGGCGTCCAGGTCTATTATTACTTCCTGTAATTGATCTCACCGGCTATTCATCCTCACATCAAGAGACACGCTCCTTTCATTTTGCACCGAAAATAACCCCATTGCATCCTTTTACAGCAAATTAAAAAATATGGCTGCATAAACACTTATATTTTTCCACCAAAAATAAAAATAAAGCTCAAAGAGAGTAAAATATGAAATTATAACCCTTGCTACAAAATTTGTACCAAAGGGCATTTATTATTGATGCTGTAAAAAAAATATCTTGGTGTTGTAAAATTGAAGAGAAAGAAGCCGAGTATTTATAGATGTGAGCGGAGAGAACTAGGAGTGAGTTTTGTAACGGCTGCCTCAAAAAACCAAGGGTTCATGCTTTCTGCATTAGTAGACACAAAAGAAGAAGAAAAGTTTTTACTTTTCTTTTTGTCCATAGCCTCATTAATTCACTATTTGTTTTTGAGTTTGGTGCTTGCAATGAAGACAAATTTAAATTGCTAGAAAGTTTATACAAGAAATTCAATAGTGAAAGATTAGGTTAAATTACAATTATACCAAAAGAAGAAAATGGAGAAAACGAAAACAAAAAAACAAAAAAAATTAGCATCTTAAAAAAAGGTTATTTTTAGGAAGTAAGAAATTGACACTGTTTACCAAGTTTGTACATAGGTTCTTCATCCTATATATATGTTATAAGATGGCAACGAATTGATGAATGTCCATGGTAAAATGCACAGTAAAAACTTATTTGCGGGGCTTTCAAATAAGGGTTTTACAACTTTCTTTACGTTCAAAGTAAACAGAAACATATATTGATGTGTACGTCTTTGCGAAGTTTGATGTAGAGTTGTTTTACTTATTTACGGGCGAAATATGTTTGTGGAGATTGATGATGGGTTGGTTGTTTAAATTCTATATTATATTTGTTTTCATTATTCTCTTTAATGAAGCATGGAGATTTCACCGGTCATTTCATAAAGAGTAAAATAAAAAGGTAAACAAAAAATAAAATTAAATAACTTCTAGAAAAGATTTAGAAAAGTATATTGAAATTTGATATATGGATAGGAATAAGTTCCCCTATGGTATATGTGTTTTCTAATATAAGAACAATAATGATATCGTATGAAGTAGCTTTATGTTTATATTTTTTAGTTGACTAAAATTAAATAAGGAATAAACGACTTCTCTGAATTTATCTAGCTCGTGACGGTAAGGACTTCCTGTCTATTATAGGAGGTTAGTTCCTGAAAGGATTGCATCCCAAAAAAGAAAAAAAACTTGTTAAATTCTTTAATAACTTTTCACTTGGAGAGATAAATAATCATTCTCCTCATGAACAATTTTTGTAACTTGTATGTATTATTTAACTCTAATGCAGTAAAGTATTGTCATGAACCCACCCGGTCAAACTTTAAACCGTTTACTAGCCGTTACAAAGCTTACTCTCGTTTTCTCAGCTCCTCTATAATTAATGAGCTGAGAATGTGAGAGAGGAGGCGTGGGTGGGGACCATCTAAATGGATGGGACCCATAGGCTCCATCACCCATCTTCTCTCACATTCCTAAGCAAAATGGTCATGAGAACTTCTCAAGGGCATATTGCTCTTAATTAATATCTATTTTGCGTGGATATACTGTAGCTGTAAATTGAAGTTTCAAAATATTGGTATTAAATATTAATAATATTGAATATTATAGTTCTATTAGCCTATAATATTGTTTTTACTTGATAGCTAGCTCTCAATGGATGAATTATCTTATAGAACCTTTCCTACTACATTTTCTTACCTTGAAATCAATCTTAAATAAATATTTATAATAAAGGGAAAAAAATCAGAAAGGGAAAAAAATATATCAACCCTATTTAGATGCCATAAAAATGATTTTTGGGTGAAATTATTTTTTGTTTGCCTGGAATCTATTTCTAAATGTGGTTTTTTTACTCTAGATGTAAAAAGCATAAAAAAAATTGGAATTTTAAGCAATGTTTTTCCCAAAAAAAGAATTGCTTTTTAAATCTTCAATTCGGTTCCTTATATAATTATTTTTTATTTTTAGTAAATATTTTCATGGTTTCAATAGGTGTGATACTATTAATGGGATATACAAGCCAAAACCAAAGAACTATATTTGTGAGGTATAGTTTACCACAAACCTCCATTGCTCAATCTACACATACTTGATTTTTTGGAGAACCAACACATACTTGATTTTTTGGAGAACGACTTTTACGGGCGTAGTTGATCTCTTTCTTTCACTCGCAGAAAAAAAAGATAAGAAGTAGAGAAGAGATTGGGAAAATATTATATCCATGGTAGTTGAAAATAGACACTGATTACATTTCTCATCGCTCAGAGAGAAACGATAGTATTCCATGCTGCATTAACGAACAAAACGAACCTTTATATGGAAAAGGAAAGAGCTAAGGTCACGTGGATTTCATAAGGTATATGGTGTGCAAAGCGGAGTGCGCAAAGTGGCATCTACACACGTCATTGTGACAAAAAACGGCTAAACGGCTAAAAAACACCCAAAGTTTGCCGGTCTTAGTACATAAATAACAATAGCTTGTCGGTCTTAGCACATAAATACCCAATGTTTATTTTTTGACTTTTAAATACCAAAGTTTCCATGTCACTTTCTCACTGACTGTTAACTTGAGTTTATAATATTCTTTTTAGATTCCCATATGGCTCGTAAATGGGTCGGGTTGGTTGGGTCTAACTTGTTCCAGACCCGTAGTTGTTTATTTTTTACGGGTCCAGACCTACCAATTTATCCTACGGGTCAGTATAGAAAAGATCAAGACCCGGACCTGTTAATTATTGGGTCAGATCCGTTTACCTGAATCTATTTATCTATCTTTGGATTTTAAAAAAATATGCATCATTAGAATTCAGAATCTCACGATTTACTTTAAAAAGGCTTGAGTACATAATAAAATCAAGGCTAAATAGTTAGAAATACCCTTCACATTTATCCAAATAATAGGAAATACCCCGAACATTCTACGACATTACCCCTCACAACTTTAATTGATTTCCAAAATGCTCTTTATAAATAATTAATTATAAAATATTTCTTTTTCTCTTTCTTATATACCTCAAATTATTTTTCTATATTACTCAACCCCAAAATTCTTTATTTTTTTCTAAATACCCCCAAACTGTTTAAGTGACTTTAAGTTTATTTTTTCAATTTAATTTATTTATTAAATACAAACATTTCCCTTCCATCATTATTGTCAAGATCAACATCATTATCCAACAAAATCTCACCTTCATCTTCTTTCTTCTCATCTCTTCATTCCGTTTATTTTGATTCTTTTATCTTCCTCTTTGTTCTCATAAGCTCTTTGTTTCTTATCCTCTCATCTTCTTCTGTATTTACTCACAATCAAGAAAACCTAATATAAAAGAACCCAAGCTTTAGTAAATCTAACCCAAAAGAAACTTAACAATATGTAAATCTTGTTAGTTATATGTATGCCTTAGAGGCCATTACTGTACATATGATGTATATTGTAATGGATACTTGAACATATATAGGGAGGACTTTCTTGCTCGACATGATAGTATGCTATCTGGTTGTACTTTATCTTAACATGTACTCTGATTGTCTCTATATTACATGTTGATAAAGCCCTTAGAATATGTACTCGACTACTGAGACTATGATGAGATCATACTAGTGGGACTACGGTAGTCGACCAGTACATCCTATAACTGTTCCTAGTCGAGGGTGTATCGAGACAGGGCATCGATACACTAGAGTAAACTAGCGTATACGCATCTTGACCCATATGATGGGCGATGGATGTTCCCATATCCATCGGTGTTTGACATCAAGGATGGTATACGGGTGCTCAGTAGAGACTGGGTACACTGGACGGACTCGCCGAGAACTCCCAGCTGGTATTATACACCATGTCAGATGGCAATTCTCTGGTGACACTGGTACAGGTTAGTCTGTAGACCCGAGATCGTTATAGAGTCTTGTGTGATTCCCACTGTGCTTTGATTTCCATCATAACATGTCCAAGAGGGCGTGCAAAAAGGTGGCTTTTGGGTACAATTCCGAATCACATGGAGGCAATGAGCGATAGGAGGGGTTTCGTCTCTCCCGATATATGGAGTTGATGTTGCGCCGTGCTCGATTGGCTATAACTGGAAATCCCTGGCCAGGGTTGCTGAGATTTACTGGTAAGTGTTATCAGTAGTTTCTCGAACTGTTATAGACTTCATATCGATACAAGTTATCAAGCTACTGGGGTCTGACGTTTACCACCCCTAAGCAAGATATGCTACATATCAGACGAAGAGACCGGGCTGTACGGGAGTGTTACTGGTTGGATTCGTAGGAGAAAGTACATGCTTGCTTGTTGATCTTCTGATCGCTCAATAGCTGGGTGGCTGTTACGTTTAGCTGACCGCTTGCAGCTTGTGGGTGTTTGATATAATCATCACCTACTGCCGGCGTATTGACGATTCTTTAGAGTCCTACACAGAGGTTTCTTAACTCAGGCAAAACGGAGTTGGAGCACGTATATGATATGTGCGGGACCGAGAACAATACGTGTATGTGATACCGTATTAGATTCTCGCGATATGAGATATCGGCCGGGTATATGTGATATAGCCGGGTCATCGGATCAAGTGTTAATTCGATGAACTGATACAGATTATATTAGTATGTTATTTGTGAAATAGCCGGATTATCGGATCAAGTGTTGATTCGATAATTTAATGTATAATTATATATTTGATATATTACATTACATTAACTGATATAAGCTCGCTAAAAGATTCTTTTTCTCACTCGGGTAATACATTGATATATATGCGATATATGTTAATTGTATTATTTTATTTTGTTACAAATATATATTATATGTGTGATATATAATATTGTAACATGATATGATTACTAATGCAACATGTTTTGTGGAGATTAAACAAGGTTAGGGTTTGATTTGGGTTAGTTCTTTCTTGAAGCTTCTAGAAGGTTTTACTTTGTTTCTAGCAAAGATATTATGTTTGATATTTTTTGCTAGATATTTCTAACCCAACTCAAACCCTTCACCCTAGGTTAAGTCTCTACAAAGGTTAGTCTCTTCATATTCAACCATGGTTGCATTATTAATCATTATGATATTTTTCATTATTCATCACAAAAGGTTTCCATTCTTCTTCTTCCTTGGAGAAAAGCTTTTCTAGCTTTTGCTCTTATGATGATTATGAGTGAGATTAAGAAAACAAATAAGAGCTAAAATCCTACTTCATTATCCTAATCTATCCTAGCCATTTAGATTAGGGTGTTCACTTCATTTAGTGAGTGAGAGCTTGTGTTAAAGAAACTTCAAGGTAGATCATCTTAGTTATCGAAGATCGGAAGCAAACTTGCATCTTTCTCTTCGTGGAGACTCTCTAGAGTCCGGAAACATGATGATCGCGGCAAAGGGACCTTAACACGGAGCTTTAGAAGTGAAGGACCGGACTACAAAGGTTGTAATCCCAAACTCTTAGTGTTAAAGTGTTTAACATGCTTTGTTTCGCTAATCTCTAGTTTAAGATCTTGGTTTAGGGTTATTCGGCACGTCTAAATTTTAAATCGGGCATGGTTGATGCCTTGTGGACCCTTGTGAGAGTGCCTAGTAATCCTATAAATCTTAAGCTAAAAAAATCCAAATCAATCAAACCTTACAAAATTGAAAACATAAATCAATCAAGTTTCTTTTTTTGGGGAGGAGGGGGGCTGGTTTAGGGATTTCTATTTTATTTTTAAGAGAGAGAGAGTGAGAGAGAGATTAGGGAGCTCACGGGTTGAGTGCAACTTTTAAATCGTATTCTTATCTTTAATAAGTTGGTATTGTTTTAACCGCACCCCGCCAAATAAATATATGCAGGGTACAGTTAAAATCGTATCCCCAATTAGGATACGGTTAACCGTATCGCAAGCAATGGGGTACGGTTAAACCGTACCCTGCCTTCTGTACCATGAAGCCAGTTTCGTTGAGTTTCTGAAAATTTCTTTATGAATAGAGGTTGGATCAATTTCAATACGCCGCTACTCTGCCCTAATATTTCTCGGTACTTGATTGTCGGAGGGTCTTATGATGGTTTTCCGTCCCGGGACTTCTCTTGCAGATAGCTCGGCGTAAAAAATAAGCAACCCCCATTGAGATCCACACGCTCAACCATCATCTCAAATCTCAACCATTCAGCACCGTTGGTCGTAAGATCGACGGAGGCAACATCTGAGAAATATTCCGACCTCCAGCGGTTGGTGCCGTTTGTGGGAACGAAAGATTTTTACACCCCAAAAGTTGATCTTCCGCCTCCGATATAATGATCAGCGATCATCACAGCAGAGATCCCAGCACAAGCCACCCCGTCCTCCGCAACGGAGGCTGGGGCGGTTCTACTTCGCCACCCAACATCGTTGAGGCCTTATTCGCACGGATCGATAGACTCACGGGGATGGTGGATGTGCTCGCTCGTGTCCAAACGGTTGGCCATGTCGGCCATGCCCGCCATGCCACCGCCGCCGCTCCTTGGAACAACGCCATGCACGGGGCGGCAGAGGGGCGTGATCCGGTCCTCGGCCTTGCTCGTGCCAATCTCGATGTCACAGAATACCGGCGTGCAGATTCCGGCAGTCCCGACCCTCATACAAGGAATGATTCCATGACTCGTCGGGCGCCGGAGAGTTCGAAACAGACGTCTCGGGAGCGACCAGATTATTGCATCAACGCTCGCCGTGCTCTCTCGCCCCTTGAAGAGACGTCGATCAGGTCGTTTGATTCCAGAGATGTAACATTTCAGAAATATAAAATATTATTTTTGGAATTTAATATTAAATTAATATACTTCACGAAAACTATTCGATTTGCGAATTTGGGGTTTTCGTAAGATGGTATAAATATATACCAATAATTGGGAAATAATTGGAGATTTAAAATGATTTATTCATTTAAAAATATATTTATCGGATTTGGGCATTTTTATAATTAATTATATGCAAGTTTAAATTAAACTCGATTAGTGCACTACTAATCATGATTATGCCAAATCCGTATTTTTAATTAACCATGGTTAGTGCACCATGACATGTTGCATTTTGTTACATGTTTGTTTCATTTGTATTTGTGCTATTTGGTTCTATTTGAGTGAGGGATAAAGAGAAAAGAAAAAGAAAAGATGAATGATTGGAGAGAGAGGGGGGACCCATGATGAGGCATGGCATGCCATGAGAGAGAGATAAGAGTATGGCTCGTACACCATCTTCACTTCATTATTTCTTCCTCCATTTTTATTCATCTCCTTCTTCATCTCAAGTTCCTCCCCCTCCTCTACCCCATGAAAGCATCTCTAATCCTTCACCAAAACCCTATACTCTCTTCACTAAAAATGATCCCCACCTCATCCTACATCTTATGGACCCTTCAAGTTTGGATTTTGGAGACTTTGGGCATCTAGGGTTTTTCTTGAGTTGCATCCATGAGGTATAACTCCACTTCTCACATTGTAATTAGTTTCTTAGATTTCTAGTTTAGTTTAGAGTTTGATTAAAGTGTGGATTTGTGATCTTAGAAATTTCCAAGTTAAGGTTTAATGGGAAACTTGACTTGTAATTGGTAAATTGAGGTGTAGTGAGTGTTTGCAAACCCTTAGTGATGTTTCACTGGTCAAGAACAGAGATTAGAACCCAATACACGAACTTAAGATTTGTCTTGTGTCGGTTTTGTGATGTTTTGTTGGCCTACAGGGAATCTGGAACAACCTGAAATGTTTATGAGGAAAACAAGCAATATCACTGACCTAGATTAACCACCACCAAAATACGAGATGCCAATTCCTTAGGAAAACCGGCGACATCGATATTCTTGGAGCTTGTCGCGGCCATGTTGTGGGTTCTGGTGATGGGGTTTGGTCTGTAGCTCCTACTTCCTACAACCTAGCTACTGTATTGTTAGATTAATCACTTATTACCTGAGCTAAAATCTGGGAGCATATTGGGTTGGTTTTGGTTAAGTGTTCCCAATGTTTGAATGCTTGGTTTTGATATTTGATATTTGATTTGGTCGTTGGACGTTTGTACGTCAACGACGAGGGTTGTTTGGTTGTTTTTGCATGCGTAAGCTATAGGTTCTAACCTATGAGCCTTTCGTGTGCCGTATCAGTTTTCGGACTTGGTTTTCATAACGATGCGATATGTGTTGATTTGTAGGTACCTCGCGTGGACTTCCGAAATGACGAAGCACATCGAATTCGACTTAGCGAGGAGTATTGCAGGTGAGTAGATTTATATCTACGGGGGAAGTCGGGTGGATGGCATATAGCACCCCCGCAATTATAGAATGTGTTAGTTATATGTTTGCCCTAGAGGTCATTACTGTACATATGATGTATATTGTAGTGGATGCTTGGACATATATAGGGAGGACTTTCTTGTTCGACATGATAGTATGCTATCTGGTTGCTCTTTATCTTAACATGTACACCAATTGTCTCTATGTTACATGTTGATAAAGCCCTTAGGATGAGGACTTGACTGTCAGGATTATGATGCAGATCATACTAGTACGGACAGAGTAGTCAGTAAGTACATCCTTCAAATGTTCCTAGTCGTAGGTGTATCGAGACAGGACATCGATATACCAGAGTAGACTAGCGTATAGCTTCTCGATCCATATGGATTGGCGATGAATGATCGCATATCCATTGGTGTTTGACATCAGAGATGGTATACGGGTGCTCAGTGGAGACTGGGTACACTGCACGGACTCGTCGAGAACTCTTAGATGGTATTATATCTATCGTTAGATAGCAGTTTTCTGGTGACACTGGTACATGTCAGTCTGTAGACCCGAGATCGTCATAGAGTCTTGTGTGATTCCCACCGTGCTTTGATTTCCACCTTACCACGTTCAAGAGAACATGCAAAACGGTGGCTTTTGGGTACAGTCCCGAATCACATGGAGGCAATGAGCGATAGGAGGGGTTTCGTCTCTCCCGGTATTGGGAGTTGATGTTGTGCTGTGCTCGATTGGCTATAACAGGAAGTCTCTGGCCAGGGCCGCTTCAGAGATATACTGGTAAGTGTTATCAGTAGTTTCTCGACCCGTTATGAGCCTCACATCGGCACGACTTATCGAGTTACTGAGGTCTGACGTTTACCACCCTAGACGAGATATGCGACATATCAGACGAAGAGACCGGATGTACGTTAGTGTTATTGATTGGATTCGCAGGAGTGTGAGCAGGCTTGCTTGTTGATCTTTTGATCGCTCAATACTCGGGTGGCCGTTACGTTTAGCAGACCGCTTGCGGCTTGTGGGTGTTTGATATGATCATCACCTACTGCCGGCATATTGACGAGTTTTTAGAGTCCTACACAGAGGTTTCCTGGTTCATGCGAAACGGAGTAGGAGCACATATGTGATATGTGCGGGACCGAGATTAATGCACGTATGTGATACCGCATTCTATTCTCGCGATATATGTATCGATTGGTTATACGTGATATAGCCGGGTTATCGGATCAAGTGTTGATTCGATAAAATGATACATTTGATATTAGTTGGTTATATGTGATATGATCGGATTATTAAATCAAATGTTGATTTAATAATTTAATGTATAATTATATATTTGATATATTACATTATATTAACTAATATTAGCTTAAGTAATTCTTTTTCTCACATTTGATACATTGACATATATGTGATATATGTTAATTGTATTCTTTTTGCACACTTATTATATATGTGATATATATATTAGTGTGTCATACTAGGTTACACATGCAACATCTATGTATGAGACTCATACCATGCTAGGGTTTGAATTTAGGGTTTATATTTATTAAGTAATTCAAACATTTGGAATTTGTCATGGTTGTTTTGTGCAAACTAGATAACCATTGACCAAGTCCACTTGTTTGTCTAGCTTAAGATATTTTTCAACCCAACCTTAACTCATAGCTATGGTTAAGTCTCTACAATGGTTAGTGCGTGACATATGCCAACCATGGTTGCATTTCTAACCGCATCTCTTTGTGAATCACTTCATCTTCTTCTTTCTCACTTTTGAGCTCTCTTGATTTTTGATAAGTGATGAAACCTTATGAGAAAAATAAATCTAAAGTGAGCTCGCTTCCTACTTCATCATCCTCTACTACTTGTCATTTAGTTTAGGGTGTTTGCTTCACTAATCTCACCATTAATGAAGAGATATCATTATTGGACATAGTGCCTTCAAAGTCAATTATTGGATCGCAGGTACGTGATTGCAATGATTGAGGGAGGACCTATACCGGTAGGACAGTCTTACTCAAGATGATAATATGCTATCTGGTTTGCCTTTATCAATCGTGTACAGTTTTATGTGAAATGATCACTATTACACGTAGATAGAGCCCTTAGGATCCTGCTTGACTACCAACAATATGATGGCGATCATATACGTGAGAGTTGTGTAGTCTATAAGCACATCCTTAAAAGTGGTCCCTAGTCATGGGAGTTTTGAGACAGGGCATCGATACTCCGGAATAGACTAGTGTATACAGTCGAGACCTCGATGAGGGGCGGTGGCCGGTCTCACAAGCCATTGGTGTCAGTTGGATCACCTAAGATATATACAGGTGCTCATTGGGTTATGAGTACACCGGATAGGACTCGCCGGGAACCTGCTAGTTGGTTTTATACCTAGCGTCAGATAGCAGTTCCCTGGTGACATGTGTACAGGTTAGTTCATCGATCTGAGGTCGTCATTTGTCTCGTGTGAGTTCCCACTGTGCTTAGATTACTACCCTACCACGGCTCAAAGGAGTCGTGCAAACAGGTTTTAGTTGGGTACAGTCCCGAGCCACATGGAGGCAAGTGAATGGATTGGCAGGGGATTCGTCTCTCCCGGTATTGGGGGTGAGATCGCACTGTGTCTAAGAGAGCCATTACACCAAGTCCTTGGCCAAGGCAGGTGAGAATTACCGGTAGATATTCCAGTAGTTTCTCAGGGTGTTCAGGGCTACTCTCCGACACGACTTATACCGCTATTGGGGGTTTGACGTTACCAGCCCCCTAAGCCCGATATGCGATGCTCATAGACGAACGAACCGGACTGTATGTATATTTTCACTGATAGGCTCAGTAGGGTTCCAGGATGAGTTCGCTCATCAGGCTTTCCTTTCGGTCAGTACATGGGCAGCCGTTACGCACAGCTAGTGTCGCTGACGTGCTTGTGGTTAAACCCACTGCCAGGGTACTGATGAGTCTTTAGAGTCCCCCACGGATAGTTTCCCAAGTTCGGGCGAAACGTTGTAGAGGCTGTATGGTTTTATGGTAGGGTTCGAAAATGCACGTGCACTTGTGCACGTTTCATATTTCGGACAGATAATACTGGTGGGCTTTGGTTTAAGCCGGATCCAAGTATTATATTGAGTCGGAATATTTTAGTCTCTCGTATTCGTATTCGGTCGGAATACGGATACAGGTATGTATATACAGGTAATGGGTATTCTCGTAATCCGTTACGAGAATACTTTAGAAGATGCATTTCTTTTTGGTTAATCATTTTAGTTTAAATGATTAAATAGATTTTGGAAAGAGTGACTCATTAGTGTGACTCATTGATTCTAGAATGTTCACAAATGACTCATGTAATGAGTCATCTAGTGAGTCATTAGAGAATTAATTGAGTTTGTTTTGGGTGAGATATTTTTGGGTCGAGTTGGAGATATGTTTGTAAGATATTTTTCTTTATTTCTCCAAAACAAAACCCTTTATATATCATACCCAAAAGTTTTGGGCAGCCAAGGGGTTATTTCTGTGTGCTTGGTTTTTGCTCTCTTAAGATAGTTTCTTGAGTTCACAATTTCCAATCCTTAGCATCTTCTTCAAGCTCCACCCTAATCCTCTCATGTGATGAGAACCCTAGGGTGTTTGAGACAAAATATTCTACTCATTCTCTACTTCATCTTGGTCATCTCTTTTAGCATCTTTTAGCAGACTTGATGTCCGAGTTGCCTCGGTATAGAGGCGGGAGCCCGTTTAAAGATCCGTTGATGTGGTGCCATCTCGATGAGGAGACAAGAGATCGGAGTTGCCGCGAGGAGCGTGGGATGATGGCTAAAGACCGAAGGACTCGGATCGATTGGTATAGCCTTTCTACCTCTTTACAGTTTGTCAGTTTAGCGTTAATGGCAAGATCCGGGTTATAGTATGCGATAGCGCCAGTTATAAAAGTTTTTGTTCCGCGTTTGGCGTCAGAATGACGGCCGGGGCGCTACCGTAGACTTACATGGTATCAGAGCCACGCCATTAACCTTTACTAACTTGTTCTAACGTGTTTAAAATATCGATCGAATGAAATTTCCAAAACCGCATTTTTTATGTCAAAGTTTCTGTCGAATTTTTAAACTGGTCTAAAAATTATTTTGAGCATCTCAGAAAATCGTGCAGGCTTTTTTAAGACTCTGGAAGAAATTTGGTCCACTGTTTCCACTATACTGCCGCGGAACCGCCGCACAAACCATGGTTTGGCCGCGGTTCCGCCGCCAGTTTGTGGCAACAGTACACCATATTTCTTCTGGGTGTTTTTCATGTGGAATTGTGGTTTCTGGAATATTTTGTTTGGGCCAAGATTTTGTTTGAGTACTGCAGTTGTACTTGGGGCCCACTTCGGGAAGTTTTATCGATCGGAATTTTAAATATGTTAGTTTACAGTATTTACATTATATCTCCGACCGTGAATGTCATTCGAGCGGTAAATCGTGTCTAATTGCTATAGTTCTTTTAGACGGGTTTGCGAACGTAACATTCGCGTTGATGTTCTGTGTTGTGCTGTGATGTTGCGGATTTGTCGTGGTGGATAGCTGTGTGCAATGGTAGTGCAGTTTGGATTTATTTGTACATTTGATATTGCGGGCGAGCGTCCAACATGTGGACTGCCGTCACTGCCTGTTTGTATAATATTCTTTTGGGGCACGACCGGGCTGAGGTCGATGTACCCGTTGTACATATTTTTCATTTCTGTACTAGGTTTACCCCGCGACGGAGTGCACGGATAGCCGGGTTCTGGAGGGTAACGGGTCCGCATCTCATGGCTTTGAGAGGCAGAGAGCCTCACTCTAGAATTGGCAGACCATTTGCCGCACTCGTAGGGGTACAGGTTGACCCAAGATGGGGTGCTCAAGTTACCGGATTCCGTGAAGTGCAGGGTGGTCCATTCACTTTGCTGTAGGGGGCTGCCTCGCTTCAGGTTTTGGCGGGTGACTTGCCGCACCTGTAGGGGTCTAGGTTTCATTGCACATGCTATCCACATGACCAGGGGAACGTCGGGTTTCAGCAGCGGCTCTGTGAAACCCGGGGATCCCAGATTATCTGTATTGTTCTGTGATACTTATTACTTTTCTGTAATGTTGCATTTATCACGCCTGGAGCGATTATTGTATATTGGTATATATACTAGTAGATGTTGTATATGTTTTACACCCGCGCTAGTCCAGTCCCCGCTCTGTCGTTAGTTAAGTAACCTAACGGGTGATGACGGGACCCAGTGACGAATGCGGATGGCATATACGTACATTTTATTTTCGTTCTTTTCTGGTGTGATTAATTGATGGGATTACGTTGATTCTAATCAATGCAAAGGAAAACAAACCTGTTTGGACGTTGTTGGAACAGTTTTAAAAAGTGTTATTACAAGGACGTTTTCTTTTGTTTAGCATAGTGGTATTCGGTTGGAATATCCTGCACCTCATTCGACGAGGCAAGGACCAAGATCCCTTCATCGGGAGTGACCCCTTGGGCAGAAATTTGCGTCAGGGTAATAACTTCACTATAGTCAATTACTTGTAGCTTTGCATCGCGGTATTCAGTTAGAGTATCCTGCACCTCATTCCATGAGGAAAGTGTTAGTTGTATGTATGCCCTAGAGGCCGGTATTGTACAGATGATGTATATTATATTGAATGCTTGGACATATATAGAGAGGACTTTCTTGCTCGATATGATAGTATGCTATCTGGTTGCTCTTTATCTTAACATGTATACTTGTCTCTTGATACTGTCTTAAAGTTACATGTTGGTAAAGCCCTTAGGATGTGTACTTGACTACCAGGACTATGATGCAGATCATACTAGTGGGGCCATGGTAGTCCATAAGTACATCCTTTAATGTCCCTAGTCGTGGGTATATCGAGACGGGGCATCGATATACCAGAGTAGACTGGCGTATACGCTTCTCGACCCATGAGATGGGCGATGGATGATCCCATATCCATTGGTGTTTGACATCAGAGATGGTATTCGGGTGCTCAGTGGACACTGGGTACACTGGACGGATTCGCCGAGAACTCCCAGATGGTATTATACCTCACGTCAGATAGCAGTTCTCTGGTGACACTTGTGCAGGTTAGTCTGTAGACCCTAGATCGTCATAGAGTCTTGTGTGATTCCCACTGTGCTTTGATTTCCACCTTGCCACGTCCAAAAGGGCGTGCAAAACGGTGTTTTTTGGGTACAGTCTCGAGTCACATGAGGCAATGAGCGATATGAGGGGTTTCGTCTCTCCCGGTATTGGGGGTTGATGTTGCGCTGTGCTCGATTGGCCATAACAGGGAAGTCCCTGGCCAGGGCTGATTTAGAGATTTACTGGTAAGTGTTACCAGTAGTTTCTCGACCCGTTATGAGCCTCACATCGGTACGACTTATCGGTTATTGGGGTCTGACGTTTACCACCCCTAGACTTGATATGCGACATATCAGACGAGGAGACCGGATTGTACGGCAAGTGTTACCGTTAGGCTTCTACAGGAGTTAGAGCGGGCTTGCTTGTTGATTTTCTGATCGCTCAATACTCGGGTAGCCGTTACGTCCAGCTAGTACCGCTGACGGCTTGTGGGTGCTTGATGTGATCATCACCTACTGCCGGCGTATTGACGAGTCTTTAGAGTCCTACATAGAGGTTTTACTAGCTCAGGTAAAACGAAATAGGAGCGTATATATGATATGTGCGGGACCGAGAATAATGCGTGTATATGATACCGTATTCTATTCTCGCAAATTTTTTTATCGGTCGGTTATATGTGATATAGCCGGGTTATCGAATCAAGTGTTGATTCGATAAGTCGATACATTGGATGTTAGTCGGTTATATGAGATATAACCGGATTATTAAGTCAAGTGTTGATTCAATAATTTAGTGTATAATTGTATATTTGATATACTAATTTACATTAACTAACATTTGTTCACTTAAGGATTTTTCTCACATGTGCACAACTTTAATATATATGTGATACATATTAAAATGTGTTTTCATTTTATATTATGGTTGTTGATACATCATTCATGGGTGTGCAAGACATACACCATTCTATTTTAAATGGTGGTTTATAATTATTTAAGGTAATTACAAATTAGTGGAGCTTTTGTCACAAGCATGAAGCTTGTAGAAACTTGTGGATGCTTTGACAAAGTCCACTAACTTTGTTTTACTTTAGATTTTTATTAACCTAACCATTTTGGATTAGCCATGGTTATGTCTCTACATGAGTTAGTATATGATACTCACTCACCCATGGTTAGCTCTCTTGACTTGATCATTATCCTCATCTTTTCATTGGTTCATCTTCTTCTTCTTTGAGCAAAAGAAAAGCTTGCTAGGGTTTTCAAAAGAGAGTGAAAGATTGTGAGAAAACAAATTCTAAAGTGAGCCAACTTCCTATTTCTCCATCCTCTACTAGACTAGCACTTTAGTTTAGGGTGTTTGCTTCACTAATTCTCTAGTTAGTGAAGTAGTAGCTTGAGTTGGTATTTCTTCGACGTAGATCATCTTCGGCCTCGAAGACTTCAAGCAAGGACGCTTCTTTCGCCTCGTGAAGCCATGCAAGAGCCCGGAAGAACCATGATCGAAGCGAAGGGACTACAACAAGGAGCTTTTGAAGTGAAGGACCGAGCTACAAAGGTTATATTTTCTTCTTCACTTAGTTGTAAAGATGTTTACTTGCTTGTGTAACTCTAATAATCTAGCAAAGATCCCCGCTTTGGGTTGTTCGGCACGTCTAAATTTTATCCGGGCATGGTTGATGCCTTATAAACCATTGTATGAGTGCCAAGGAACCCTACAGTGGTATCAGAGCCAAGCTAGAGCATTAGGCGACATGTATACGAAGTTAAAACTCCGATCGAACCCCGAAACATCGAAAATGACCCTCTCTGGAAATTTTGTAAAAATGTGATTTTTTCTGCATTAAAAGTACTCAAAAAAATTAGCAGGGAATTCTAAGAGTTACTGTAAAACACGACATTCTAATTCCACTAAAGAGCCGCGGAACCGCGGCAATACCTTGCTTGCGCGGCGGTTCCGCGGCGGAACAGTAGAATTAGGGTTAGTGTTTTGTGCAGTAAAATCCGTAGGTACTTGTACATTCTTCTGGGTGTTTTTAATCTGACTCAAGTGTTGAGTGTTCTGGGCATTATTTTGAATTCGTTGATTCGATCAGAAAGTTTAATTTCGTTCTTTTTTTCCGGATAATTTAGAAACTGTTAAAATGTTCGAACGAATATCATTAACTCATTTTTTCCCGGCACGAAAAACTTTCAAGTGTTGAATTTTTCTTGAGTTTAAATCTTTCGAAAAAACGTGTAAGTAACGCGATGGACCCTCTAGAAGAACACAAACCTTAACTCGATTATGTGACCATCTGAACCGTCTCTAAACCTTAGGGTTTGGGGCAGTACGGCGTTGCCACATGTGAGGCGTTGGCTTGACCCTTCTACGGCTGGACCATTGGTACTGTGATGTATTCTGGAATTTTTAAACTCCGCTCAAGTGTTGAGCTATTAAGGAAATCTTGGGTATTTGATTATTCGATCGGAAAGTTTAATACTGTCTATTTATCTGGAATGTGATACAATATGTGGAATTCATATAGTTAGGCATGAAATGCGAAATATGTGATATTTCGGATTTACGATGTCTAAAGAGATTGTGGATTCCAAATGTTGTAGTTTTACACTTTCTTTTCTGTGATCGTAAGCATAGTATGTGGTGTATCGCCGGCTTCGTTGCTATACGTCAACGACAGTCGGGATACGCATGCTTGCTTATGTTGATAATATGAGATATTATGTGTTGCTGTGATATATTATATTGGATCGTCGTGTTCTGAATAGCCGGGGGTTTTATGTGAGATGAGGGTTTTTATTTTCATTCATGTAAAATTCATTGTATGTAATATTCTTTTATTGGGGCACTTCCAGGATAAGGATGATGTCACCATTATATATTATTTACTTTTCCGCATTAGGTAGACCCAAGGAAGGGAGCACAAGTAACCGGGTTCTAGGGTACAACGGGAGACCAACTCGAGGAGTCGAGTCCGGGTCTCTTAACTCTAGAATTGGTAGGGTTGCTTGCCGCTCTCGTAGGGGTCTAGGGGTGTGGGTTTGACTATTCATCGTGACCGTGGAATCCGTGTTTTATACAGGCTCAAAATAAAACACGGACCTCCTAGTATATCTATTATTTCATATGATTCTTCTGCTGTGATATCTGTGATGTGATCATTTGATATGTTGAGATGGATACTGTATATAATATATATGATATATTATATAGACGTTACTTATGTTTTACACCCGCGCTAGCTCTGCCCCGCTCTGCCGTTAGTTACCTAACCTAACGGTGCACGAGGGGACATCGAGGCGAATGCGGATGGCATAAGTGTACGTCGTATTTATCTGTGATGTTTAGGTGACTTAAATGATGGGACTTTATTAATATGATTAATGAAAGAAAAGAAACCTAAAAGATGTTATAGAATCAAATTTTTAAAAAGAGTAGCTACAGTTTTTTGCTTTGCATAGCGATATATGATATATTCTGCACCTTATTCGATGAGGAAAGAGACGAGATCCCTTCACCGGGAGTGACCTCTTTAGCAAAACTGGCAGATGCTACAGCATTCGGTTTGTCTTTTGATTGCTTTTAGAGTTTTGCTTTGCATAGTGATATATATAATATGTCCTGCACCTTATTCGATGAGGAAAGAGCCGGGATCCCTTCACCGGAAATGACCTCTTTAGCAAAACTAGTAAAAGCCTAAAAAACACTCCTTTTCAAAATTTCACATGATTCTACAACGATATCAAGTTCATTACGCAATAGGTTTTCAGAAAAACCTGTTGTAGCCCTCCGTGATTTTAGATAAGTCCTACTTAGTATTCGTGCTACGTTTGTTGACCTCCGTCAAGGCGTAGTGTGCGGTAGCTAACCAGTATTTATCTGCTTATGCATATGATGCAGATTGGATTAGGGTAGTCGTACGACCTTGTTGACCTCCGTCAAGGGTCGTGCGGGTGGGTTTGATTCAATCAAGAAATGACGGGTTGAACTTGACTTGTACCCCGTGGTTTGTTGACCTCCGTCAAGGTCATGGGATGCTTGGGGCAAAATATTATCGGGAATTTCAAGTGTTGAAATTTGCAATGAGATTGCATACTTTCTATGAGATAGTTGGATCCCAATACCCACTGCGAGTAATTGTTACTCCTGGGAGAGTTTTACACAGGACAATTGGCCGATCAAGTAGGTGTCTAGAAAGGTGTTAACGGGGTTACGCTTATGGAAAACGAGGTTTATTTTAATTAGGTCCGTGCGAAAGCACGAGGAACCTCCCTCAAAGTACTGACACTGGCCTGGCTGAAAGATTGGCGAAATTGTAGGGTGTAATTAATCCCGGCTAGTCTTTCCTTTTAGGGTTTGAAGGAAGATTTGATAAAAACAGTGAGAGTCATCCTGATTAGATAAAATAATGACCAATCTGATCTTGCAAGAGCATACGCTAAAATGTTTTCTTCTCTCTCTCCAGGTAGCGACCATATCATGCCTTAATAAAGATGATAATATGGATGTATTGACCGAACCCGCATGTTATACTATGCTGGGAAACGTTGGTTCCGTTCTTTCTTATAAAAGTATAAGACTGAACAGGATATAGGGGAATACCAGGATTCTCATGCCACCCGAATGAAGAAAGTACATAATGATGCATTTTCTTCAGGTGTGTTCGTTACAGAGAACTGTTTCTCCATTTGCTCTACGTCCTGGGTATTAGATACCGGGTCAGGATCCCATATATGTAATCAGTTACATGTGCTGAGAAAAGGTAGAGAACTTGGAGAAGGTGATAAAGACATAAGGGTTGGAAATGGTGCAATTGTTGCAGCTAAAACCGTCGGGGAATATCACCTTGTATTGCCAACTGGTAATACATTGATTCTGAACAAATGCTATTACATGCCGAACCTGATATGCAACATTATATCGGTTTCTTTGTTGAGTAAAGAGGGATATAATTTTGTATTACAGGATAATGTTATGAACATTTTCCTGAACCAAAAGTTGGTTGAATCAGGCACGTTGTGCAATGGCATTTATGTTCTAAATCAATCAACAGTTCTGAGCATAACAAACACACACAAGAGGAAGAGTTCAGAATTGAACGAATCTTTCTTGTGGCGTTGTAGACTATGTCACATCAATGTGACACGACTAGCTAAGTTGCATAAGGATGGATATTTGAATCCGTTTGAATTTTCATCTTTTGACACTTGTTGTTAGTGTATATGCCCTAGAGGCCATTACTGTATCATACTAGTTTGTATATTACTTAATGGAAGCTTGGGATATTCACCTTGTATATACAATCTTGCTCAAAATAGTAGTATGCTACTTGGTTTGTTTCTACTTCAATGTGTACTTGTGTTTATTTTAGTATATCACCTATACACATTAGTGGAGCCCTTAGGATCTTTGCTTGATTACCAGCGTTGTGATGGCAGTTACACTAGTGGGGCTGGGTAATCTATAAGCACATCCTTATGCAGGTCCCTAGTCGCAGGACTATCGAGACAGGGCATCGATACTCCGGAGTAGACTAGCGCATGCGCTTCTCGTCCCAGTGTGGGAGACGGTCTGTCCCACAGCCATTAGTACGTCGTACTGGAGATAGTATGCGGGTGCTCGTTAGGTTACGAGTACACTGGACAGGACTCGTCGGGAACTGACCGGTTGGTATTATACCTATCGTCAGTTATCAGTTCCCAGGTGACATGAGTACAGCTTAGTCCGCTGACTTGACACTATCACTTTGCCTCGAGTGTGTTCCCACTGTACTTTGATTACTACCCTACCACGGCTCAAAGGAGTCGTGCAAACAGGTAGTAGTTGGGTGCAGTCCCGAAGCACTTGGAGGCAGTGACGGTTAGACAGGATTCGTCTCTCCCGGTATTGGGGGTTGACATCGCGCTGTGTCTAGGAGAGCCATTACACGGGTAGTCCCTGGCCAGGGCAAGCGAGATATACTGGTAGGCTTCCAGTGCTATCTCAGGGTGTATTAGGCTTCACTCCGACACGACTTGTACCGCTATTAGGGGACTGACGTTTACCGCCCCCTAGGCCCGCCATGCGATGTATCAGACAAACAGACCGGACTGTACGGAGACTGTCACATTCAGGCTCAGTAGGAGTTCAGATGGGTTTCACCTCGTCAGTCTTCTTGTCGGCATCTACCTGGGGACCGTTACGCACAGCTAGTGCCGCTTGCGGTCTGTGGTTAAACCCACTGCCAGCGTAGTGTCGAGTCTTTAGAGTCTCACACAGAAAGCTATTCACTTTTAGGCAAAAGAGTAGAGGTCGCATGGTTTTGCGACAGGTCGCATGGTTTTGCGACAGGGTTCAGTCACATCCGTGCACTTGTGCACGTTTAGTGTCCGGACAGTTTACACTAGCAGGCTTTGGTTTAAGCCAGATCCTAGTATACGTATTGGGATTGGTTTTATCCAGTTTGTATTTGTGTTCCTCGGAACGCGGATGCGGGTGTGTATGCACAGTTGGCGGAGAGACAGAGGCAGAGGATTCTCATTAGGGTTGTTGACCGTTGACTGTTGACTATTGACTTTTTGCTCAACCCTAATGAGAATATGATATATGATTAACAATAATATTAATTAAGTACTGTGGTGACATGGTTGTTGAGGGGTTGACTTTGTTGACTTGTTGACTTTGTTGACCGGTTGACTAGGTTGGACTAGTTGACCATCATGATGACAATGGCTATCATTTCATGGCATAGACTTTTCACTTGCTTGTTCTCTTGTGCAATATGAGTGCATGAAATGATTTAGCCATTTTGACTTGAACCATTTTACACAATACTTGATTACTATTTTTGTGATGATGGTTTTGGATTATGAGAGCCAAGTGAGAAAAGTCTTTTTCATTCTATCATTTTCACTCTCTCTCTTGTTCTTGAGCTATCATCTTCTTCCTCTTGCTCTCCCTCTCCTTAGTCTATGGTTCACTTGTCTCATGTGTTGAGAACCAAGAACCATAGAGAAAATCCCTACACACTCTTCTCTACTCACTCTAGTTTATAAGGTTTAGCAAACCAAGTGAACTAGTTTTCTTCAAAGACCGAAGAAGAAGCCAAAGGTAGAAGCTTTCAGGTGGATCGATCTTCGGCGCAAGGAGACGACGGGGTGAAGCCGATCCGGACAACCATCGAGGCTTGAAGACGAAGGAGTTCAAGAAAGAAATGTATAACCCCCTAACCGAGTAGTTAACAACTTCTAGTTAGGTGTTAGTTAGATGTTTAACAAAGATCCGGTTTTGAGTCCATGTTACCACCTCTAGAAAATTGTTTTTCACCAAATTCCGCATGCCCGAAAGTACCGGGAAAGGTAGCATGGACTTACAGTGGTATCAGAGCCTAGTTAAACACTACCTAACATGTTAGCATAGTAACTAGAAATTCGATCAGAGAAAAAGTCGCGAAATACACCCGGATTTCAAACTTTCTGTCGATTTTCAAAGTGCTGAAAAAATTATTTGAGATATACCAAAAATCGACTCAGGGTTTTTAGAAGAAACTGCAAAAATTCGACCCACTGAATCGATCAACGGGCCGCGTTTCCGCGGCCGAGTTGACTCGGTCGTGGGGTTTTATTTTTGCAGTTTGTTCATAGGGGTATTTTGGGATCTTTGGAATATGTATTTTCTGCCCAGATTTTCCAGAACGAAAATTTTGTGTTTGGGGCCTGAAAATCCGTATTTTTGATCGAACTTCTAAAAGACTTAAGCTGACGGGTTTTTCTGTGATGTGATATTTGTATTGAACGTCTGTTAATTGCTATATGTCGATTAGTGAGGGTTATACAAATCTGTGATCTGTAATGTTATTGGAATGTGTATATGAATTCATTGGATTGTCGCGGGTGAATAGCCGAGGGTTGTGAGACGAGAGTTTTCTTTTCTTTCAATTCATGTAAATTTCTAAATTGATGTAATAATTATTTGTATGGCCGCACAACCGGGTCGGGGTTGTAGCCGTCATTGTATAATTTCTTTTTACTGTTTTTGCTCCTAGGATAGACCCATGGAGGGGGTGCACAAACTACCGGATATGCCGAAGTGATGAGTGGCCTTCTCACGGAGTTGAGGGAGGTTGCTTCACTTCGGGTACTTGGCGGGTAGTTTTCCGCACCCGTAGGGGTCTTGGGTGGGGTATTGGCTATTCACCGCGACCGTGTAATCTGCTTTTCGTTACAGGCTCGTACGAATTGCGGGTTCCTAGTATATCCAATGTGTTCATCTGTGATCTGAAATGGCTATCATTGCAATATATCTATATATGATATTATTTAGGCGTTGCTTATGTTTTACAGCCGCGCTAGCCCAGCCCCCGCTCTGTCGTTAGTTAAGTAACCTAACGGGTAATGACGGGGCCCCGTGGCGAATGCGAATGGCATAAGCGTACGTCATATTTTGGTTGTTTTCTGCAATGGTAGGATTAAATGATGGGACGCATTAAAAGAACTAATGCAAGAATATCACGCATTAAAAGAACTAATGCAAGAAAATAAACCAAGTTAAAATTGTTGGAACACTTTCGGAAAACCACTCGGTTTTTTTCAAAACTAACTTTTAAATGCGGAACTTGAGCCACTCCTTTTAAAAGCTATCTCGTTCCATCGATTATATCAAGTTCACTACGTTCACGGTTTTGCCAAAACCATTCGTAGCCCTCTGTCGTTTCACATGAATAGTCAATAGTATTCAAGCTGTGTATGTTGGCCAAAGTCAAGGCATAGTGATTGGTAGCTATTGGGTATTCATGTGTAGCATAGATAGATGCGTTGGTTTGGAACAGTCGTACTGCCATTTTGGCCAAAGTCAAGGGAAGGTACGGATGGATCCAAATTAACCTGGAGAATGACGGGTAGAACTTGACATTGACTTATGATATTTTGGCCAAAGTCAAGGTCATAAGAGCATGGGGCAAAAATCCACATCGGGAGTTTCAAAAGAACTGAAACTTGCTAGTGTTGCATACCATTTGGAGTGTGATGATTCTGGTAGGATTCCTTCAGTTTCGTCACGCGATGATATTTGGATCCCGATCCTACTGTGAGTATATGCTACTCCTCGGGAAATTTCTCACTTAACGATCAATGCTATAAACCAAGTAGGTGTCTAGAAAGGTGTTAGCGGGGATACGCTCCCAGGGAAAAGAGGTTATTTAATTAAGGAACTTCGCGAAAGCGTTGGAAAACCTCCCTCGAAGTACCGACACTGGCCTGGCTGAACGGTTAAGCAAGTATTGTACGGTGAGATTGATCCTGACTAATTCTTCCTTTTTGGTTTGAGAAGGGATTCGAGAAACAGTGGGAGCCATCCTGTTTAGACAAACTAAAAACCATTCTAAACTTGCAAGAGCATCATACTGAGTGTTTCTTCTCTCTCCTAATTGCAGCGACCAATCGACATGACTGGACTTAAGTTACTTCTAGATAAAAACATACTGACAGGGCCAAACTACAAAGATTGGCTCAGGAATGTCAAGATGGCAATCACTTACGACAAGCTGGGGTATCTTCTTACCACCAAAGCTCCCCCTGTCCCAGGTCCCAAAACCAGCGTCGCGGATAAGGAAATCCGTAAGGCCTGGGAACTAGATTGCGCAAAGGCCAAGTGCCTCGTGCTTGCCTCTATGGACAACGAACATCAGAGGAGGCACGAGAATATGGACCTCGAATCCATATTTCTCCATACAAAAGAACTGTATGGAGAGGAGTCTCGTATCGCAAGATACGAAGTGTCGAAGAAGTTATTTTCGGCAAGGTTGGCCGTCGGATCATCGGTAGCGGAACACGTGCTTAAGATGATTGGCTACATAGAAGAGCTCGCGGACCTTGGGACCACGTTGGAGAATGAGCTCTATACGGACTTGATTCTCCAGTCCCTTCCTTCCACTTACGCCCAGTTTATTCTGAACTTCAACTTACAAGAAAAGGAAGTTGAACTTTCAGAACTTCTCAACATGCTGAGGAGCGCAGAGGGTACCCTACAGAAAGGTAGGGAAACATCCACTTTGTTTGTAGAAGGATCTTCCTCTTCTAGGTCCAAGGCGAAAGCCAAGGGAAAGAAGAAGAAAGCCCCCGCCAAACCAAGGGGCGGTGTTAGTAAAGTGGATACGAAGGGAAAGGCAAAAGCAACAAAGAAAGTGGGAAAGCTTGTGGATAAGGAAGAATGCTTCTATTGTCATAAGAAGGGACACTGGAAAAATGATTGCAGGGCTTGGAAGGCCAGAACACAGGATCTGAAGCAGGTTGCGGCTTCAGCTTCAGGTGTGTATGTTATTGAAAACTGTCTTTCAATAAACTCTACTTCCTGGGTATTGGATACCGGATCAGGATCTCATATTTGTAATTCTTTGCAGGCGTTGAGAAATCGTAGGGTTTTGAAGGCAGGTGACTTGACCCTCAAAGTTGCAAACGGAGCTAGCATGGATGCTAAGGCCGTGGGGAACTATCACCTGGGGTTGTCAGATGGACACGTTTTGGTTTTGCGTAATTGCTATTTTGTACCCAACGCAACTTGTAATATCATTTCTGTATCTTTGACTTCTAAAAAAGGTTATGAATTTGCGTTTGTAAGTAATGTTGTAAACATTCACCTTAATCAAGTTCTGATTGGGTCAGGTACATTAAGCAATGGTATATACGTATTAAACCATCCGTAGATTTTCAATGTCCAGAATACACACAAAAGAAAGTCTCCGGAAATCAATCAGACTTTCTTATGGCATTGTAGACTGGGTCACATCAATGAGAGAAAGTTGACGAAGTTACATACAGAAGGATATTTGAATCCGTTCGAATATCAATCGTATGCCATTTGTCAATCCCGTCTCAAAGGAAAGATGACAAAGACTCCGTTCACTGGACACGGAGTAAGAGCGAGCGAGCTCTTGGGACTCGTACACAGCGACGTGTGCGGTCCAATGTCTACACATGCGCGAAGCGGTTATTCTTACTTCATTACTTTTACGGATGACTTTTCAAGGTACGGTTATGTCTTCTTAATGAAACATAAGTCCGAAGCCTTTGGAAAATTCCAGGAATATAAGAATGAAGTAGAAAAACAAACCGGCAAAAGTATCAAGATTCTAAGATCGGATCGAGGTGGAGAATACTTAAGTGCCGAGTTCCTGGACTATTTAAAAGAGAACGGAATTCTCTCTCAGCTTACTCCTCCATACACTCCGCAACATAACGGTGTATCGGAGAGACGGAACCGAACCCTATTGGATATGGTACGGTCCATGATGAGTAACGCCGAGTTACCGCGATCATTCTGGGGGTATGCGGTAGAATCAGCTGCATACCTTTTGAACCGAGTTCCCACTAAGACTGTGCCTACTACACCATATGAGATGTGGTGTGGGAAGAGACCCTATCTTAATCACATTAAGACATGGGGAAGTCCAGCTTTTGTCAAAAAGCAGCATGCGGACAAGCTAGAAGCACGCTCAGTACAGTGCAAGTTCGTGGGATATCCAAAGAACTCCAAGGGATATTTCTTCTATTGCGAAGAGGAACAAAAGGTTTTTGTTTCTCGTCATGCCCATTTTCTAGAACACCAGTTCTTAGAAAAGGAAATTAGTGGGAGCGCAGTAGAACTGGAAGAAATTCCAGAACCACGAGCTATTACTGAAAGCTTAGTGGAACCAGAGGGTTCAAAAGAACAGGACATTCCTACGCCACTCCGCAGGAGTAGTAAGCAGTCTCATCCGCCCGAGAGATACTACGGTTTTCTCATAGACGGGGATAGAGAGGATTGCATCATAGATTATGATGAGCCTACTAGCTTCCAGCAGGCCGTTCAGAGCGTTGACTCGGTAAAATGGCTGGATGCAATGCGGACCGAAATGGAGTCCATGTACACCAACAAAGTATGGACGTTGGACATTGCTCCAGACGGGGTAAAACCCGCAGGATGCAAGTGGATCTTCAAAAGGAAGATTGGTGTAGATGGACAGGTTGAGACCTATAAAGCTAGACTTGTTGCAAAGGGTTTCCGTCAAAGACCTGGCTTGGACTATGACGAAACCTTTTCTCCAGTGGCTATGCTGAAATCCATTCGGATCCTTCTTGCCATTGCTGCCTTCCACGATTATGAGATCTGGCAAATGGACGTAAAAACCGCTTTTCTAAATGGAAATTTAGAGGAGTGTGTCTATATGGACCAACCAGAGGGTTTCATTCAGAGTGGGAGCAGCGGAAAGGTGTGCAAGTTTCTTAAGTCCATCTATGGACTAAAGCAGGCATCGCGGAGTTGGAACATCTATTTTGATGAGACGGTCAAAGAATTTGGCTTTATCAAAAATCCAGATGAACCATGCATCTATAGTAGATTTGTAGCGAGAACTGTAGTATTCCTCGTTTTATACGTGGATGACATTCTCTTAATAGGAAATGACATTCCTATGCTACAATCTGTCAAGGGGTTCTTGTCGCACAGGTTCTCCATGAAAGACCTGGGTGATGCCTCATACATCCTGGGGATCCGGATCCATCGTGATAGATCCAAGAGGATATTAGGACTTTCACTGTCCAGGTACATCGACACCATACTGAAGAGATTCAGTATGGAAGATTCTAAGCGCGGTAACCTACCGGCTTGTCACGGGATCACCCTCTCTAAAGAGATGTCTCCCAAGACTGATTTGGAGAGGGATCGCATGTCTATTATACCCTACGCTTCTGCGGTAGGCTCTATAATGTATGCGATGTTGTGTACCAGACCGGATGTAGCTTATGCACTGAGTGTGGTAAGCCGGTATCAGTCGAACCCTGGGGAGAAACACTGGATAGCGGTAAAGAACATTCTCAAGTACCTGAGAAGGACTAAGGAGATGTTCTTGGTGTATGGCGGAAAAGACCTCCAGATCGAGGCCTTTGCTGACTCCAGCTTCCAGAGTGACAAGGATGATTCCAAGTCCATGTCGGGTTTTGTCTTTACCCTCAATGGAGGGGCGGTGTGTTGGAAGAGTTCCAAACAGGAAACCGTTGCAGACTCGACGATGGAAGCGGAATACATCGCTGCATCTGATACCGCAAAAGAAGCTGTCTGGATGAGGAAGTTCTTGAAAGAACTTCAGGTGGTTCCGTCCATTGTTGATCCAATACCTCTGTATTGCGACAACAACGGGGCTATAGCTTTAGCGAAGGAACCCAGGTCCCATCAGAGATCCAGACACATCTTGAGGCGGTATCACCTGATCAGGGAGATCGTGGATCGCCAGGAGATCGAGGTTCGGAGGGTTGCTTCAGAAGATAACACTGCAGATCCATTCACCAAGGCCTTGCCCCAGACTCAGTTCGAGCGGCTGATCGAGATGATAGGTCTTCGATACGCCAGTACATGGCCTTAGTGCAAGTGGGAGATTGTTAGTGTATATGCCCTAGAGGCCATTACTGTATCATACTAGTTTGTATATTACTTAATGGAAGCTTGGGATATTCACCTTGTATATACAATCTTGCTCAAAATAGTAGTATGCTACTTGGTTTGTTTCTACTTCAATGTGTACTTGTGTTTATTTTAGTATATCATCTATACACATTAGTGGAGCCCTTAGGATATTTGCTTGATTACCAGCGTTGTGATGGCAGTCACACTAGTGGGGCTGGGTAATCTATAAGCACATCCTTATGCAGGTCCCTAGTCGCAGGACTATCGAGACAGGGCATCGATACTCCGGAGTAGACTAGCGCATGCGCTTCTCGTCCCAGTGTGGGAGACGGTCTGTCCCACAGCCGTTAGTACGTCGTACTGGAGATAGTATACGGGTGCTCGTTAGGTTACGAGTACACTGGACAGGACTTGTCGGGAACTGACCGGTTGGTATTATACCTATCGTCAGTTATCAGTTCCCAGGTGACATGAGTACAGCTTAGTCCGCTGACTTGACACTATCACTTCGCCTCGAGTGTGTTCCCACCGTACTTTAATTACTACCCTACCACGGCTCAAAGGAGTCGTGCAAACAGGTAGTAGTTGGGTGCAGTCCCGAAGCACTTGGAGGCAGTGACGGTTAGACAGGATTCGTCTCTCCCAGTATTGGGGGTTGACATCGCGCTGTGTCTAGCAGAGCCATTACACGGGTAGTCCCTGGCCAGGGCAAGCGAGATATACTGGTAGGCTTCCAGTGCTATCTCAGGGTGTATTGGGCTTCACTCCGACACGACTTGTACCGCTATTAGGGGACTGACGTTTACCGCCCCCTAGGCCCGCCATGCGATGTATCAGACGAACAGACCGGACTGTACGGAGACTGTCACATTCAGGCTCAGTAGGAGTTCAGATGGGTTTCACCTCGTCAGTCTTCTTGTCGGCATCTACCTGGGGACCGTTACGCACAGCTAGTGCCGCTTGCGGTCTGTGGTTAAACCCACTGCCAGCGTAGTGTCGAGTCTTTAGAGTCCCACACAGAAAGCTATTCGCCTTTAGGCAAAAGAGTAGAGGTCGCATGGTTTTGCGACAGGTCGCATGGTTTTGCGACAGGGTTCAGTCACATCCGTGCACTTGTGCACGTTTAGTGTCCGGACAGTTTACACTAGCGGGCTTTGGTTTAAGCCAGATCCTAGTGTACGTATTGGGATTGGTTTTATCCAGTTTGTATTCGTGTTCCTCGGAACGCGGATGCGGGTGTGTATGCACAGTTGGCGGAGAGACAGAGGCAGAGGATTCTCATTAGGGTTGTTGACCGTTGACTGTTGACTATTGACTTTTTGCTCAATCCTAATGAGAATATGATATATGATTAACAATAATATTAATTAAGTATTGTGGTGACATGGTTGTTGAGGGGTTGACTTTGTTGACTTGTTGACTTTGTTGACCGGTTGACTAGGTTGGACTAGTTGACCATCATGATGACAATGGCTATCATTTCATGGCATAGACTTTTCACTTGCTTGTTCTCTTGTGCAATATAAGTGCATGAAATGATTTAGCCATTTTGACTTGAACCATTTTACACAATACTTGATTACTATTTTTGTGATGATGGTTTTGGATTATGAGAGCCAAGTGAGAAAAGTCTTTTTCATTCTATCATTTTCACTCTCTCTCTTGTTCTTGAGCTCTCATTTTCTTCCTCTTGCTCTCCCTCTCCTTAGTCTATGGTTCACTAGTCTCATGTGTTGAGAACCAAGAACCATAGAGAAAATCCCTACACACTCTTCTCTACTCACTCTAGTTCATAAGGTTTAGCAAACCAAGTGAACTAGTTTTCTTCAAAGACCGAAGAAGAAGCCAAAGGTAGAAGCTTTCAGGTGGATCGATTTTCGGCGCAAGGAGACGACGGGGTGAAGCCGATCCGGACAACCATCGAGGCTTAAAGATGAAGGAGTTAAAGAAAGAAAGGTATAACCCCCTAACCGAGTAGTTAACAACTTCTAGTTAGGTTGTTAGTTAGATGTTTAACAAAGATCCGGTTTTGAGTCCATGTTACCACCTCTAGAAAATTGTTTTTCACCAAATTCCGCATGCCCGAAAGTACCGGGAGAGGTAGCATGGACTTACACTTGCCAGCCATGTCTCAAAGGAAAAATGACCAAAACTCTGTTTACAGGACACGGAGAAAGAGTTACCGAACTCTTGGGACTGATACATAGTGATGTATGCGGTCCCATGTCTACACATGCCAGGGATGGTTCTTCGTACTTCATTATATTCACTGACGATCTCTTTAGATTCGGATATGTGTTCCTGATGAAACACAAATCAGAAGCTTTTGAGAAATTTAGAGAATATAAACAAGAAGTCGAGAGCCAAACCGGGAAAAGTATTAAAATCCTTCGATCTGATCGAGGAGGTGAATACTTGAGCAATGAATTCCTGGACTTCCTAAAAGAGAATGGGATTCTCTCTCAGCTAACTCCTCCATATACACCACAACACAACGGTGTATCAGAACGGAGGAACCGCACCCTATTAGATATGGTGCGCTCTATGATGAGTATAGCTTAGTTACCTATTTCCTTCTGGGGATATGCACTGGAGACAGCGGCATACCTACTGAATAGGATTCCTACCAAATCTGTGCCTACCACCCCATATGAGATATGGGAGGGGAAGAGACCATATCTTAATTTTATTAAGATATGGGGTTGCCCGGCCTATGTCAAAAGACAAAAACCGGACAAACTCGAGGCAAGGTCTGTTTTGTGTAAGTTTGTTGGATATCCCAAGCATTCGCGAGGGTATAACCACAGTGAGGAACAAAGGGTGTTTGTTGCTCAACACGCCACCTTTTTAGAAAAGGAATTTCTTGCAAAAGATATTAGTGGCTCTGAAGCAGAACTGGAAGAGGTTCCAGCTGTACAAATCACAACAGGAGACTTGGTGGAACCAGAGGATTCGGTAGTTCCCGATGAACCCCAGCCACTCCGCCGATCTAGTAGGGTTCCTCACCCACCAGAGAGATACTACGGTTTTCTCATGGATGGTGGAAGTGAGGATTGCATCATGGAGGATGATGACCCAACTAGCTTCGAACAGGCCATCACGAGTGGAGACTCGGTGAAATGGCTGGATGCAATGCGGTCCGAGATGGAATCCATGTACGCCAACAAATTATGGACTTTGGAAGATGCTCCTGAAGGGGTAAACCCCATTGGAAGCAAGTGGATCTTCAAGAAAAAACTTGGTGTAGATGGGAAAGTAGAGACTTTCAAAGCTAGATTTGTTGCAAAGGGCTTTCGTCAAAGACCAGGTGTGGACTATGACGAAACCTTTTCTCCAGTGGCTATGCTTAAATCCATCCGGATCATGTTTACCATCGCTGCATATCATGACTACGAAATCTGGCAAATGGATGTTAAGACCGCCTTTCTAAACGGTGATTTAGAAGAGAGCGTGTACATGACTCAGCCAGACGGCTTCGTAGCTAGTGGGAGCAGCAGGAATGTGTGCAAGCTGCTTAAATCCATTTATGGATTAAAGCAAGCATCGCGGAGTTGGAACATCTGCTTTGATGTCATTATCAAAGAGTTTGATTTCGTCAAAAACGTAGATGAACCTTGTATTTACAAGAAGGTGGCAGAGAGTAAGGTTGTCTTCCTTGTATTGTACGTAGACGACATACTCTTGATAGGAAATGACATTCCTATGCTGCAATCGGTCAAGCTCTTCTTATCACAAAGATTCTCAATGAAAGATCTAGGGGATGCCTACTACATCTTGGGGATTAAGATCTATAGAGAAGATCCAAACGGATACTGGGATTGTCCCAATCCAGGTACATTGACACCATACTAAAACGGTTTAGTATGAAAGAGTCCAAGCGTGGGTTTTTACCTACAATCTCATGGCTCACTCTCTCCAAAGAGATGTCTCCCAAGACTGATTTGGAAAGAGCTCGCATGCAAGGGATACCCTATGTTTCGGCTGTAGGCTCTATCATGTACACGATGCTATGTACCAGACCCGATGTAGCACACTCACTAAGTGTAGTGAGTAGGTATCAAGCTGATCCTGGAGAGAGTCACTGGACAGTCGTGAAGAGCATTCTCAAGTACTTACGAAGGACTAAAGATATGCTCTTGGTGTATAGTAACAGAGAACTCCAAGTAGAGTCCTTTACCGATTCGAGCTTCCAGAGTGACAAGGACGACTCTAAGTCGCACTCGGGATTTGTCTTTACCCTTTACGGAGGGGCGGTTAGCTGGAAGAGTTCCAAGCAAGAAACCGTGGCAGACTCGACGATGGAGGCTGAATACATCGCTGCCAACGATGCTGCCAAAGAGGCTGTCTGGATCAAGAAGTTCATTACTGAACTTGGAGTGCTTCTATCCATTGAGCATCCAATACCTTTGTATTGTGATAACAATGTAGCGGTGGCTTTGGCCAAGGAACCCAGGTCCCATCAGCGATCCAGGCATATTCTGAGGCGGTATCACTTGATCCGAGAGATAGTTGATCGCCGGGAGATCGAGGTCAGGAGGGTTGACATGAAGAACAACACTGCGGATCCACTCACGAAGGCCATTCCCCAGATACAGTTTGAGAGACTCTTCGGGATGCTTAGTATGCGATACTACAGCAGCTGGCCCTAGTGCAAGTGGGAGATTGTTAGTTGTATGTATGCCCTAGAGGCCAGTATTGTACAGATGATGTATATTATATTGGATACTTGGACATATATAGAGAGTACTTTCTTTCTCGATATGATAGTATGCTATCTGGTTGCTCTTTATCTTAACATGTATACTTGTCTCTTGATACTGTCTTAAAGTTACATGTTGGTAAAGCCCTTAGGATGTGTACTTGACTACCAGGACTATGATGCAGATCATACTAGTGGGGCCATGGTAGTCCATAAGTACATCCTTTAATGTCCCTAGTCGTGGGTATATCGAGACGGGGCATCGATATACCAGAGTAGACTGGCGTATACGCTTCTCGACCCATGAGATGGGCGATGGATGATCCCATATCCATTGGTGTTTGACATCAGAGATGGTATTCGGGTGCTCAGTGGACACTGGGTATACTGGACGGACTCGCCGAGAACTCTTAGATGGTATTATACCTCATGTCAGATGGCAGTTCTCTGGTGACACTTGTGCAGGTTAGTCTGTAGACCCGAGATCGTCATAGAGTCTTATGTGATTCCCACTGTGCTTTGATTTCCTCCTTGCTACGTCCAAGAGGGCGTGCAAAACGGTGTTTTTTGGGTACAGTCTCGAGTCATATGGAGGCAATGAGCGATAGGAGGGGTTTCGTCTCTCCCGGTATTGGGGGTTGATGTTGCGCCGTGCTCGATTGGCCATAACAGGGATCTCTGGCCAGGGCTGATTTAGAGATTTACTGTTAAGTGTTACTAGTAGTTTCTCGACCCGTTATGAGCCTCACATCGGCACGACTTATCGGTTATTAGGGTCTGACGTTTACCACCCCTAGACTTGATATGCGACATATCAGACGAGGAGACCGGACTGTACGGCAAGTGTTACCGTTAGGCTTCTACAGGAGTTGGAGCGGGCTTACTTGCTTGCTGATTTTCTGATCGCTCAATACCCGGGTAGCCGTTACGTCCAGCTAGTACCGCTGACGGCTTGTGGGTGCTTGATGTGATCATCACCTACTGCCGGCGTATTGATGAATCTTTAGAGTCCTACATAGAGGTTTTACTGGCTCAGGCAAAACGAAATAGGAGTGCATATGTGATATGTACGGGACAGAGAATAATGCGTGTATATGATACCGTATTCTATTCTCGCGACTTTTTGTATCGTTCGGTTATATGTGATATAGCCGGGTTATCGAATCAAGTGTTGATTCGATAAGTCGATATATTGGATGTTAGTCAGTTATATAAGATATAACCGGATTATTAAGTCAAGTGTTGATTCAATAATTTAGTGTATAATTGTATATTTAATATACTAATTTACATTAACTAACATTTGTTCACTTAAGGATTTTTCTCACATGTGCACAACTTTAATATATATGTGATATATATTAAAATGTGTTTTCATTTTATATCATGGTTGTTGATACATCATTCATGGGTGTGCAAGACATACACCATTCTATTTTAAATGGTGGTTTATAATTATTTAAGGTAATTACAAATTAGTGGAGCTTTTGTCACAAGCATGAAGCTTGTAGAAGCTTGTGGATGCTTTGACAAAGTCCACTAACTTTGTTTTACTTTAGATTTTTATTAACCTAACCATTTTGGATTAGCCATGGTTATGTCTCTACATGAGTTAGTATATGATACTCACTCACCCATGGTTAGCTCTCTTGACTTGATCATTATCCTCATCTTTTCATTGGTTCATCTTCTTCTTCTTTGAGCAAAAGAAAAGCTTGCTAGGGTTTTCAAAAGAAAGTGAAAGATTGTGAGAAAATAAATTCTAAAGTGAGCCCACTTCCTATTTCTCCATCCTCTACTAGACTAGCACTTTAGTTTAGGGTGTTTGCTTCACTAATTCTCTAGTTAGTGAAGTAGTAGCTTGAGTTGGTATTCCCTCGACGTAGATCATCTTCGGCCTCGAAGACTTCAAGCAAGGACGCTTCTTTCGCCTCGTGAAGCCATGCAAGAGCCCGGAAGAACCATGATCGAAGCGAAGGGACTACAACAAGGAGCTTTTGAAGTGAAGGACCGATTTACAAAGGTTGTATTTTCTTCTTCACTTAGTTGTAAAGATGTTTACTTGCTTGTGTAACCCTAATAATCTAGCAAAGATCCCCGCTTTGGGTTGTTCGGCACGTCTAAATTTTTATCCGGGCATGGTTGATGCCTTATAAACCCTTGTATGAGTGCCAAGGAACCCTACAGAAAGAGTCGAGATCCCTTCACCGGGAGTGACCTCTTAAGCGAAGGTTTTCGCCACTATATTTTGTAAAAAGTTATCAGGTTCCTTCAGCGATATCAAGTTCGTTACGTTAAAGGTTTTTCGCCAAAAACCAGCCGTAGCCCTCCGTCATTTCAGACGGGTAGCACGTAGTATTCATGCTATGTTTGTTGGCCTTCATCAAGGCATAGTGGATGGTAGCTTCTTATTACCTTTCTGTTGCATTGATAGATGAGTTGGTTTGGGACAGTCGTTCTGCCATTTGGCCAACGTTAGGGGCATGTACGGATGGGTTCAAATTGACAAGATAATGACGGGTAGAACTTGATATGTAACTTATGATTTGTTGGCCTTCGTTAAGGTCATAAGAGCATGGGGTAAAAATCTTATCGGGAGTTTCTAAAGAAACTGAAACTTGCCAGGCATGCGCATACCTTCTGGAGTGTGATAACATGAGTGGATTCCTTCACGTTATCATGCGATGAGAGTTGGATCCCGATTCCCACTGATGAGTTGGTTTACTCTTCGGGTGATCCCGATTAATTCTTCTTTCAGGTTTGGAGGAGAATTTGACTGTACTTCCTGATTAGATAAAGTGATAACCATTTTGATCTAGGTTAGAGTGCACGCAGAGTGTTTCTTTTCTCTCTCTCTTTGGCAGCGACCATTGACCGACCCTAGACTATGACTCAGTGACCAAGTTGACCGGACCTTCTTAAAATACTGGTTTTTGGATTGTCTGAGTTGCATAAGTCATTGCCGCTCCTTCTTTTACCATTTGCATTTCTGAGAACACCTCGTATCACTACGAACATCCACTTCCATTGGATAGATCCATCTTATGGTTATATACGAACTCGAAGGGACTTCTTCGAGGATAGATCCAGGTTCAGGAGAAATTGAATTGGTTTATTCAGTTGTCTTTTATCATCACCTTCTCTCAAGTTGCGAGGGCTCCTTGGTTTAGGAGAGTACACCTATTACGCTTATTGGATTGTTTTCTTCCAAACCATAGGAAGGTGCCGAAAGGTAGGGAATGAAGAAAACCAATTAGCCTAAGTAGGGTGTACAGAAGGTAATAAATAAAGACAAAATAAAGGGATTAGAAAGAGGGCAAAGTAAATTGCGACTGCTATCATTCACGACCAAACCGTGTAGTTCATCGCCACTCCTATTTCACCTTTGCTTTTCTCCAGTTGAGGAGGAATAGAATAAGGTTTTATTCAGCTGTCTTTTATCATCACATTCTCTCAGGTTGCGAGTACTCCTTGGTTTAGGAGGGTACACCTATTACGCTTATTGGATAGTCTTCTTCCAAACCATAGGCTGGTGCCGAACGGTAGGGAAGGAAGAAAACCATTAAGCTTAACATAGGTGTACAGAATGTAACGACTAAAGATAAATAAAGGGATTTGGAGAGATGGCAAAGAAATATATGGTTACAGTCATGAATTGGATTATGGAAGAGGCATTACTAGGAATACTAGGATACCCCTACGAAACATTTTCATGTTTCAGTTTCACTGTGCATTGTTAAATGGAAAACTGATTTCCCGATTAGATACTTACTCCAGGGTATGTATTTATCAGGTATGATTTTCACATCTGTATGGTTTTACAGATGATGAGTAGGAGTAAGTTATTGGGAATAATGTGATCATCCTCATTATATCAGAATTCGTTGTAATTGGTGATATTTGAGGAAATCGCCTGGGTTTTTGCCGGACGGCGTGTATTTGGTTTTGAGTATCCGTTGTTGTGCACCAATTTCAAAATGATATATCTGTACGTTTATTTTTATAAAGTGAGATAACTTTTTGAAATTATGTCCTTGACATTTACCTATATCAGTTGACGATTGGGTAAGGAGCATTGAACAACGGAGTAGTTCTTAACCATAAGTACAGTTTTCAACCTACGATGCACAGGTTTTGAGTTATTCAACTCAGCGGACTTATACAGAGTATTGTATGTTGTCCAGTGTTCATTAGGACAAAGGGGTTGGTCCTCGTACTATGTTCTGTTTACTTGTGATTTCTCTAGTTTTTAGACAAGTGTTTCGTTAAAATATAATGTCTAAGTTTTGAGAAGTTGTGGGTATAGGAATAAAGTAGAGAACCAGATGTCGCAAGTATCGGGATTCTTCAAGATGATCGAAGATGTAGATACTTGTGTATGGTATTCAGTTGATAGTAATGATTTTGAGAAACTTGTTTCTCTTTCGGATTACACATAATTGGATGCATTCCTAAGTTGAGTAATGCTGATTAGCCTCTTTCCATTAAGTTGATATGCACTGGAGACAGCTGCATGATTTGAATCTGGTTCCAATTAAATAAAGTGCCAAAGTTTCTATATTGGATATAGAATGGTTCATATCTTAACGATTTTAAGGTACGGGGAGTTGTCCGGCTTATGCTTAAAACCAGACTATGGATAACTCATGGCACGTTTCTGTAATGGCAGTTTGTGGGTTGACCCAGGCTATGACGAGGGTTGATTTTCTACCATCTGGAAGATCAATGGTGATATTGTTCTTGACTCGCCACAGTTTTAGTAAAATGGATTTTTTCAGAAAACAGTAGTGGGAGTATGGTAGAACTGGAAGAGATTCCAGAACCGTAAACGATTACGAAAAATTTAATAGGACCTATAGATTCAATCAGGTTTGACATTCCATTAGCCACTCCGCAGATATGGTGGGTAACCTCAGGCACTCGAGAGGTACTCCGGTAGCCTCAAGGACGGTGACAGGGAGGTTCTTGTTTACCCAGACTTGACACTACTGTTGTTTCAGGCTATGAGACCCGGCAGGAGGTTAAGTATAGCGTCGTTCTAAACTAGCTTTAGAAGTGCACGTATATATTATTCTGCCAGAGGGTTGTTGTGGTCAGTGGGAGCAGCGGAAGCATAGTGGGCACGTAGCTTATGTCTATTTTTAGACTAGAGCAGATATAGCGGAAATAGATCATCTAATTTTGATGTGACAGTCATGGCTTTGACTTCATCAGAATATGGGATGGATCTATTAAGAAGGTAGTAGGGTGTGATGTCCTGGTATTTAGATGACATACACAAAGTAGGAAGTAAAATTCCTATACTACGATCGGTTGTACTGTGGTTGTCACACAGTTGTTTCTCCACAAAGGATATGGATATAATATCTGACATTCTGGTTACTAGATCTATGGTTTTAGATCTAGGTTTGGGTAGTTTCCCAATCTGGGTACTTTGACAGTATTCTAAAGGTAATTAGAATAGATGACTCCTGGCATGGTGGTGTACCTGCAGGTGATGGAGTCTCCCTCTCTAAAGGTGTCTTACAGACTACAGGGGAGAGGGAAGTGCATGATTGACATATCACTTGCTTAGGCAATTGAGTCAATCGTGAGATGTCAAGTACCACTCCAGATGTTTTTGCACTAAATGCAATAAGTTTGTATTAATCCAATCCTGGAGAAACATAAGGAAGCAGTTTTAGAATATAAGTGGATGTTCTACGGATTTGATGACGGCAGCCTCCTTCGGGAGACGGTTATCATTCCAGGCTTCAAAGGTGACATGGATGACAGAGTGATTGTCAGAGTTATAGTTTTCCCTCTGACAAAAGGGGGCATTATTATGGACAGGTGGTCCAAGAGGATACTGTGGGAGGCATGGTGCTGGATACTGATTATTTTCAGTTGTCGATACAGTCTAAGAAGTTTGAATTTAGAGTCTATTTATGAACTAGGTCCCATCAGATATCCAGATATATTCTAAGATAGGTATTACTCAATTCGGAAGATGGCTTTCTCCGCGAACTTAAGATTAAGAGAGACATAGAAAGGAACATCAGGGCGGATCCACTCACTGAGGCTATTTCTCGAACACAAGAGTTTTACAAACGAGCTTTGTGAAACTGATTAGTAGAGGAGTTGGATGTTCGGTATCACACGGGCTGTGAGTATGCGACATCGCAATAATTAGCCTTAAGTGCAAGTGGGAGATTGTTGGACATAGTGTCCTCAAAGTCAATTATTGGATCGCAGGTACGTGATTGCAATGATTGAGGGAGGACCTATACCGGTAGGACAGTCTTACTCAAGATGATAGTATGCTATCTGGTTTGCCTTTATCAGTCGTGTACAGCTTTAGGTGACATGATCACTATTACACGTTGATAGAGCCCTTAGTATCCTGCTTGACTACCAACAGTATGATGGCGATCATATACGTGAGAGTTGGGTAGTCTATAAGCACATCCTTAAAAGTGGTCCCTAGTCGTGGGAGTTTCGAGACAGGGCATCGATACTCCGGAGTAGACTAGTGTATACAGTCGAGACCCCGACAAGGGGCAGTGACCGGTCTCACAAGCCATTGGTGTCAGTTGGATCACCTAAGATGTATACATGTGCTCATTGGGTTATGAGTACACCGGACAGGACTCCCCGGGAACCTGCTAGTTGGTTTTATACCTAGCGTCAGATAGCAGTTCGCTGGTGACATGTGTACAGGTTAGTTCATCGACCTGAGGTCGTCATTTGTCTCGTATGAGTTCCCACTGTGTTTAGATTACTACCCTATCACAGCTCAAAGGAGTCGTGCAAATAGGTTTTAGTTGGGTACAGTCCCGAACCACATGGAGGCAAGTGAGCGGATCGGCAGGGTATTCGTCTCTCTCGGTATTGGGGGGTGAGTTCGCGCTGTGTCTAGGAGAGCCATTACAACAAATCCTTGGCCAAGACAGGTGAGAATTACTGGTAGATATTCCAGTAGTTTCTCAGGGTGTTCAGGGCTACTCTCCGACACGACTTATACCGCTATTGGGGGTCTGACGTTACCAGCCCCCTAGGCCCGATATGCGATGCTCATAGACGAACGGACCGGACTGTATATATATTTGTCACTGATAGGCTCAGTAGGGTTCCAGATGAGTTCGCTCATCAGGCTTCTCTTTCGGTCAGTACATGGGCAGCCGTTACGCACAGCTAGTGCTGCTGACGTGCTTATGGTTAAACCTACTATCAGGGTACTGATGAGTCTTTAGAGTCCCCCACAGATAGTTTCCCAAGTTCGGGCGAAACGTTGTAGAGGCCGTATGGTTTTATGGCAGGGTTCGAAAATGCACATGCACTTGTGCACGTGTCATATTTCGGACAGATAATACTGGTGGGCTTTGGTTTAAGCCGGATCCAAGTATTATACTGAGTCAGAATATTTTAGTCTCTCGTATTCGTATTCGGTCGGAATACAGATACAGGTATGTATATACAGGTGAGGGGTATTCTCGTAATCCGTTACGAGAATACTTTAGAAGATGCATTTCTTTTTGGTTAATCATTTTAGTTTAAATGATTAAATGGATTTTGGAAAGAGTGACTCATTAGTGTGACTTATTGATTCTAGAATGTTCACTAATGACTCATGTAATGAGTCATTTAGTGAGTCATTAGAGAATTAATTGAGTTTGTTTTGGGTGAGATATTTTAGGGTCGAGTTGGAGATATTTTTGTAAGATGTTTTTCTTTGTTTCTCCAAACCAAAACCCTTTATATATCACAACCAAAAGTTTTGGGCAGCCAAGGGGTTATTTTTGTGTGCTTGGTTTTTGCTCTCTTAAGATAGTTTCTTGAGTTCACAATTTCCAATCCTTAGCATCTTCTTCAACCTCCACCCTAACCCTCTCATGTGATGAGAACCCTAGGGTGTTTGAGACAAAGTATTCTACTCATTCTCTACTTCATCTTGGTCATCTCTTTTAGCAGACTTGATGTCCGAGTTGCCTCGGTATAGAGGCGGGAGCCCGTTTAAAGATCCGTTGACGTGGTGCCCACCTCGATGAGGAAACAAGAGATCGGAGTTGCCGCGAGGAGCGTGAGATGATGGCTAAATACCGAAGGACTCGGATCGATCGGTATAGCCTTTCTATCTCTTTACAGTTTGTTAGTTTAGCGTTAATGGAAAGATCCGGGTTATAGTATGCGATAGCGCCAGTTATAAAAGTTTTTGTTCCGCGTTTGGCGTCAGAATGACGGCCGTGGCGCTACCGTCGACTTACAAGCATGAGCTTGAGTCTCCTCGACGTAGATCATCTTCGGCTTTGAAGGCATCGAGCAAGCCCGTTCATTTCTTCATGTGAAGCCTCACTAAAGTCCGGGAGTTCGATGATCGCAGCGAAAGGACTACTACACGTAGCTATTGAAGTGAAGGACCGGTTTACAAAGGTTGTATTCCTTGTTCACTTCTTATGCAAAGTTGTTTGCTTTTCATTTCGTCGGATTTTCTCGTATACGATTCTAATTTAGGGTTAGCTAGAACGGCTAAAATTTTAATATGGCATGAAAGATGCCTCCTGAAACCTTGCTGCCGTCCTAGGAAACCCTGCAGTGGTATCAGAGCCATGCTAGAAAATTAGACGGATTTTGTTAAGATTACGAAACCGAAATACTCCGAAACTTGAAACACGAAAACTCACTTTCTGTCGATTTTTTAAAAAATGTTCTAAATTTTTTTTAAACAACTGCAGAATGTTGTATGAGATACAACATGAACACACAAGAAAATTTAGCCCAAGACCTCGGAAAATGGCCTGCGACATACCCATATATTCCGGCGACCTCGGGTGAACAGTGCTTGAATGGGCTGAATTTTTTGGTGTGCTCCAGTGACTGGGTTTTTGTGTTTCAGGTGTTGTTTGTTTTTGCTAATTTTGTATGAGATGTAATCTTACACTATAAACAATTTGGAGTGTTTCGTATTCATAGTTTTAACAATGTTTTGGATTATTCACATATTTTCTAGGCGAAGTCAAAAAGTTCGAACGATTATCAAAAACCCATTTTTCCAAGTTTAACGTATTCGGAAAAATATGCAAGTAATTCTGTGGACCCTCTAGAAGAATGACACCTTAACTCGACTTTTTTGGATCACGGAACCACGTTCATACCCTAAGGTTTGCGCAGTTCCGTGGCGACATGAGTGAGGCTTGGGTCTGCCCTTCTACGGCCGGTGCATAGGTACTGTGGTATATTCTGGGTATTATTAAACCGTGCTCAAGTGTTGAGCTCTCAGGAAATTGTGGGAGTTTGATGAATCGATCGAAAAGTTTAATATCGTCCGGATATTATGTGATGGGACACAATACTTGGAATCAAAACTAATTTGAATTTTATAAATCTAGCAATTTAGTCTCATTTGATCGGTTGCCACGGGATTTTGATGTGATCAAAAGTCTATCGTAATCACGTAGCATACGCGGATACTCGCCGGGTATTATTATTAGATAGCCATGTCCTATAGCCCCGACCAAGTGACTGTAGGAGAATCCCGTCACCAAAAGTATCCGTTCGGGTGCTCGCGGACGCGGTGTTCCGCCTTAGTGCACTTCGTCGACGGTATCGGGGGGTGCGTCCGTCTAATAAAGTTTTCGACGAGCATTCGATCAGATAATCGGGAATCTTGTTGATTTACCCGACAGGTTATTGGAAAGTGTTTTCAATATCGAGACTAAAATGCGGGGTTTATAATTGTTAGGCATGCGATGTCTAAGGAATTCATTTGGTTAGGCATGAAATCCGGAATATGAGATATTTCGGGTTTATGATGTCTAAGATGGTTGCGGATTCCCACTGTTGTAGTTTTTCATTTTCTTTTCTGCGACCGTAAGTGTAATATGTGGTGTATCGCCGGTTTCGTTGCTATACGTCAACGACTGTCACGCCCCGCTTCCCAGAGTACGCAAGATTGGGCACGTGACATAGCCAACCATGCTACCTGTGGGTAGGAAGTATCCATCCACAGTCACATTACGGCTGTAGAGATATCAAGAACAAGATAAATAAACTATCTAACACATGTCCAAATCCATAATAACAAGAGTCAATGAAAATAAGTGCGGAAGCAAATGATCCAATATAATAATAGAAAGGTACGTCCCATAATGCGGGATCACACCTGGAAATAAAATGCAATAAATGAACTAACCACTACAAAACTCACAAATCAGCCTGCTGGCTGAAGTACTCCTGCTCGGTCGGCGACAGTGGTAAAGAATCTGGGCCATGCAAAACCCAGACGTCAGCGCGTCATGTCAACCAATAATATAATATGAACATGGAAATAAGCAATGCAGAAAATGAACATGAATAAAGCAATAATATGAAACAACAGTGCAGGGTAGCGTGCAGTGGGTAACTATACTGTTCTATCGGGTTTCTATTCTAAAGTCTTTGAAATCAATTGATGACTCGTCGATGTAACTCAATAGTATCCCGTGCATGCCCGGGACCACGGTCAAGACCCTCGGGGCTGAATCCGAGACGTGCCGCTAGGCAGTAACAAGTAGCAGGATGGACGAGTGATGTCAGCATCATCACTCCCGGACTGGCCAAGCCCGTAAGACTGATCAGAACAGGTATCGAACTGTTGAGTTACAAGTCGGTTTCACCTTTGATTTCCCCATACCCCCAAGTTATGTATGTCAGGTCAGGTATTCAGTAATCAAGAACTAATGCCAACACAGGATCAGGTAAAAGCAGGTTTGTCTGGATAGACAACAGAAATGGTCCATGAGGACCCCAAGTCAGGTTTGTTGGCATTAGGCATGAGATCAGGTAACAGGTCAGGTCATGGTACAACAGGTTGAGTTGGTAGTAAAGGGTACCATGTCCGGTGCATCGGTATGTATATATGTCATGTGTATCAAGGTCAGGTCAATATGTGACGCAATCGAGGGTGTGCTCACAACCGGTATACAATCGAATAAGGAATAACAGCAGGAGATAAAGTAAACGACAACAACAGTTCATTTAATCACTATGGTGTAAGTCTACGTTAGCGCCCCGGCAGTCTACAGACGCCAAATGCGGAATAAAAACTTTTTAACTGGCGCTATCGTATACTTTAACCCGGATCTGCCATTATTGCTAAACTAACAAACTGTAAAGAGTGTAGAAAGGTTATACCGAACGATCCGAGTCCTTCGTTCTTTAACCATCATCCCACGCTCCGTTGCGGCTGCTCCGATCTCGTCGATCTCCGATATCCTCGTCGAGGTGGCACCACATCACTGATTCTTTAAACGGGCTCCCGCCTCTGACTCGAGGCAACTCGATCGTCAAGTTTGCTAAAAGAGACGACCAAGAATTGATGTAGAGAATGAGTAGATGACTTTGTCTCACTTCGTCCAAAACCGTGGACGATCGGTTAATGAAGTTGCCGTGGAAATCGGGTGATGGAATGAAATGAACTGTAAAATTCCATACACCCCGAATACTATCATAATCTTTTCTAACCAAAATGAAACATCAAGTGAAGTAAGTGAGGGAGGAGAGAGAGGGCCGGCCATATTTAAGCAAGGAGGGAGGTGATGGTAGGAGGAGATAAGGAGGTGACCATAAACAACCATCCTTATCATAATGTGAACACTAAAACAAATATCAAGCATAAAGATCTCATCCAAAACAAGAATGTTTAGAAATCAAAGCATGAGTCACATAGCCTAGTCACAAATTCTAGAACCTTCCAGAACCTTCTAGAAGCACGACTCACTCTCATATCTGAAGAAAAGATAAATCCGTCTTTAACCGAATGTTAAAAGACGGCTGATAGAAAACTGGAAACTGGCAACTTCCAAAAGTGATCCTGAAACGAATTTCATGACAACCCCGAAACTGTATAAATATACCCGCACTTGTATTACGACCGAATACAAATGCAACTGAGACAAAGATATTATACCTACTCAATATAATACTCGGATCCGGTTTAAACCAAAGCCGACCAGTATCATCTGTCCGAAAATCGACACGTGCGTAAACGCACGTGCATTTTCCGAACCCTGCCATAAAACCATACGGCCTCTACAACGTTTCGCCCGAAACTTGGGAAACTGTCTGTGGGGGACTCTAATGACTCTTCAGTACCCTGGCAGTGGGTTTAACCACAAACCGTCAGCGGCAGTAGCTATGCGTAACGGTTGCCCACGGACTGAACTTAAGGGAGACTGATGAGCGCACTCAAGGGTGGCCGATGAGCTAACACATCCAGAAATCCTACTGAGCCTAACAGTGACAATGTATATACAGTCCGGTCCGTTCGTCAATGAGTATCGCATATCCGCCTAGGGGGCTAGTAACGTCAGACCCCCAGAAGCAGTATAAGTCGTGTCGGAGTGTAGCCCAATAACACCCTGAGATACTACTGGAGTACCTACCAGTAAATCTCCTACCATGGCCATGGATTTAGTGTAATGGCTCTCCTAGACACAGCACGACCTCACCCCCAATACCGGGAGAGACGAATCCCCTGCCGATCCGCTCACGTGCCTCCATATGGCTCGGGACTGTACCCAAAAGCTACCTGTTTGCATGAATCCTTTGAGCCGTGGTAGGGTAGAAATCAAAGCACAGTGGGAACTCACACGAGACAAATGACGACCTCAGGTCGATGAACTAACCTGTACACATGTCACCTGGGAACTGCTATCTGACGATAGGTATAGTACTAACTAGCAGATTCCCGGCGAGTCCTGTCCGGTGTACTCATAACCCAATGAGCACCTGTATACATCTTAGGTGATCCAACTGACACCAGTGGCTTGTGAGACCGGCCACCGCCCCTCGTCGGGGTCTCGACTGTATACACTAGTCTACTCCGGAGTATCGATGCCCTGTCTCGAAACTCCCACGACTAGGGACCACAATTAAGGATATGCATATAAACTACCCAACTCTCACGTATATGATCGCCATCATACAGTTGGTAGTAAAGCCAGATCCTAAGGGCTCTATCAAAGTGTAACATGCAATCAGTCACCTGAACATGTACACGACTGATAAAGGCAAACCAGATAGTATACTATCATTTCGAGTAAGACTGTCCTACCGGGATAGGTCCTCCGCAATCATTGCAATCACGTACCTGCGATCCAATAATTGATTATGAGGGCACTATCTCCAACAATCTCCCACTTGTACTCAAGGCTAATTATTGAGATGTCGACTACTCACAGCCAGTGTGAAACCGAACATCCAACTCCTCTACTAATCAGTTTCACAAAGCCCGTTTGTAAAACTATTGTGTTCGAGAAATAGCCTCAGTGAGTGGATCCGCCTAGAAGTATCTTTCTTTATCTCTCTTAATCTCAAGTTCGCGGAGAAAGCCATCTCCCGAATTGAGTAGTACCTGTCTTAGAATATGTCTGGATATCTGATGGGACCTTAGTTCATAAATGAACTGCATATCCAAACTTCTTAGACTGTATGGATCACTGAACCTAATCAGTATCCGGCACCATGCCACCCACAGTATCCTCTGGAACCTCCTGTCCATAATACTGTCCCTCGTCAGAGGGAAAACTAAAACTCTGACAATCACTCTGTCATCCATGTCACCTTTGAAGCCTGGAATGATAACCGTCTCCCGAAAGAGGCTGTCGTTATCAAATCCGTAGAACATGTACTAATGTTCTAAAACTGCTTACTTATGTTTCTCCAGGATTGGATTAATACAAACTTATTGCATCTAGTGCAAAAACAACATTTGGTGCGGTACTTGACATCTCATGATTGATTCAATTGCCTAAGCAAGTGATCTGCCAATCATGCACATCCCTCTCCCCTTTAGTCTATACGACACCTTTAGAGAGGGTGACTCCATCACCTGCAGGTATACTACCATGCTAGGAGTCAACTATTCTAAAAACCATTAGAATATCTGTCAAAGTACCCACATTGGGAAACTACCCAAATCTAGATCTAAAACCATAGATCCAGAAACCAGAATGTCAAATATTATATCCATGTCCTGTCTGGAGAAACAACTGTGTGACGACCACAGTTCAACCGATCGTAGTATAGGAATTTTACTTCCTACTCTGTGTATGTCATCCAGATACCATGACATCACACCTTACTACCTTCTTAACTGATCCATCCCCTATTCTGATTGAAGTCAAACCCATGACTGTCACATCAAAATCAGATGATCTATCTCCGCTATTACTGCTCAAGTCTATAAATAGATATAAGCATCTTGCCCACTATGTTTCTGCTGCTCCCACTGACTACGACAACCCTCCTACCGGGTCTCATAACCTGGAACAACAGTAGTGTCAAGTCTGGGTAGATAAGAACCTCCCTGTCACCGTCCTTGAGGCTACCGGAGTACCTCTCGGGTGTCTGAGGTTACTCACCAAATCTGCGGAGTGGCTATTGGAATGTCAAACCTGATTGAATGTATAGGTCCTATTAAATTTTCCGTAATCGTTTGCGGTTCTGGAATCACTTCCAGTTCTACCATACTCCCACTACTGTTTTCTGAAAAAGATCCATTTTACTAAAACTGTGGCGAGTCAAGAACAATATCACTATTGATCTTCCAAATGGTAGAATATCAACCCTCGTCATAGCCAGGGTCAACCCACAAACAGCCATTACAGAACCGTGCCCTGAGTTATCCAGAGTCTGGTTTTAATCATAAGCTGGACAACTCCCCGTACCTTAATTTCTTTTAAGGTACGATCCATTCTATATCCAATAAAGAAACTTTGGCACTTATTTAATTGGAACCATATTCAAATCATGCAGCTGTCTCCAGTGCATATCATTTTAATGGAAAGAGGCTAATCAGCATTACTCAACTTAGGAATCCATCCAATTATGAGTAACCTGAAAGAGAAATACGTTTCTCAAAACCATCACTATCATCTGAATACCAATCACAAGAATCTACATCTTCGATCTCTTTGAAGAATCCCGATACTTGTGATACCTGGTTCTCTACTTTATTCTTATACCCACAACTTCTCAAAACTTAGACCTTGTATTTCTACGAAACACTCGTCTAAATACTAGAGAAGTTATAAGTAAACAGAACATAGTACGAGGACCTACCCCTTTGTCCTGAAGGACACTTGGACAACATACAATACTCTGTATAAGTCCGCTGAGTTGAACAACTCAAATCCTGTGCGTCGTAGGTTGAAAACTGTACCCTGGCGATTTCCTCAAATATCACCAATTACAACGAATTCCGATATAATGAGGATGATCACCTAATTCCCAATATCTTACTCCCACTCATCATCTGTAAAACCATACAGATATGAGAATGAAACCTGGTAAATACATACCCTTGGAGTAAGTGTCTAATCGGGAAAACATTTTTTCTTTAACAATGCACTGAAACATGAAAATGTTTCGTAGGGGTATCCTGGTATTCATAGCAATGCCTCTTCCATAATCCAATTCATGACTTCAACCGTATATTTTATTGCCGTCTCTCCAAATCCCTTTATTTGTCTTTAGTCGTTACCTTCTGTACACCATCGTTAGGCTAAATGGTTTTCTTCCTTCCCTACCGTTCGGCACCAGCCTATGGTTTGGAAGAAGACTATCCAGTAAGCATAATAGGTGTACCCTCCTAAACCAAGGAGTACTCGTATCTTGAGAGAAGGTGATGATAAAAGACAACTGAATAATACCTTATTCTTTTAAAGGTGAAATAGGAGTGGCGATGAAGTACGCGGTTTTGGTCGTGAATGATATCAGTTGCAATTTACTTTGCCCTCTTTCTAATCCCTTTATTTTGTCTTTACATATTACCTTCTGCACACCCTACTTAGGCTAATTGGTTTTCTTCATTCCCTACCTTTCGGCACCAACCTATGGTTTGGAATAAGACTATCCAATAAGCGTAATAGGTGTACTCTCCTAAACCAAGGAGCTCTCGTAACCTGAGAGAAGGTGATAATAAAAGACAACTGAATAAACCAATTCTATTTCTCCTGAACCCGGATCCATCCTCGAAGAAGTCCCTTCGAGTTCGTATATAACCATACGATGGATCTATCCAATGGAAGTGGATATCCGTAGTAATACGGGTGTTCTGAGAAATTCAAAGGGTAAAAGAAGGAGTGGCAATGACTTATGCAACTCAGACAATCCAAAAGCCAGTATTTTAAGAAGGTTCGGTCAACCTGGTCACTGAGTCATAGTCTAGGGTCGGTCAAAGGTCGCTGCCAAAGAGAGAGAGAGAAAAGAAACACTGTAACATTTTCAAAAATATAAAATATTAATTTTGGGAATTTTTATAATTTAATATTATTTTATTGATTATTTTAATATTAAATGCAAATAAATAGGAAAAATGTTAGAAAAAATTATGAAAAATTATGGAAAATTCTAAAATAGGGTAAATTAGTGGATTATGGCATTTTAAAGTTTTTGTGATTAGTTTGACAATAATTTAGTGCTAATCGCGATTAAAATCGCTAATCGGGTTTTTTGGCAATTTTGTGCAAAACTTGCACATATCACTTTTTCTACACTTGTGCATTTTTCTAGCCATGGTTTTCTTTTGGGATTACTATTGATGTGAGAAGGTTTGGATTTTAAAAGAAAAGGAAAAGAAAGGAAAATATAATGATGAGGGTAGGTGAGAGAGAGAGGTGGACTTTGACTTAGCATACTTAGCCATTCTCCTCGTTTTCTGTGCACAGCCCCTGTTCCTCTAGTGTTGACCCAGGGTACTTCTAGTTTTGACAGATTCTATCTAGGATGAAATCTGGGACATATATCCTAAGTTGCTATTTTGGATTCGTGTTTCCGTATTTTTGATTCTGAAATGGTGGAATGTGTTTTGCCTCGACTAATTGTCATTTATACGACGATGTAGAGGATTTATTGATGGTTTTGAAGGCGTCCCATAGGTTCTCACCTATAGGCCCCCTTATCGTATCGTTTTGGATTTCGTGCGCCGTTTTAGATTGGATTTGGTTTTAATGCGCATATACGATATTTTGATGTGTAGGTACCCATGAAGACTTCGGGACGACAAGCAAATACGTGGTGACGTCCGCAATTGGTGATGCAAGGTGAGTAGATTATATCTACAGGGGGAAGTCGGGTGGATGGCGTATAGCACCCCCGCAGTCCGTAGATAGATTACTATGTAGTTTATTGTGATATTAGGTGTATTGTGGATAATGTAGGGTTAGAAGTGACTAGTGTAGTTCATAGTCGCGAACCCTAGGGTAGAATTACACCTACACGCACACCCTTGCTTATCACTTGTACTTGCACTGTGATTGATGATATGTGATGACTTCGGAGATGAGTCGATGATGTGGGCTGGGTGCCCTGGGATCGGTGATTTTATACGATTCATATGTGGGATATGACTTGTGATTCTTGCGGGCTTGGGATATGTGTTTACCCCCGCATGCATACTTACTGAGGTTACCGTTTTGTACTAGACATAGAGTAGTACTCCAGACTATATGATCTGACGATGGTGATATCTGTTATGTGATGAGACAGTGAGATACTGACCCCTACCCAGCTATGGGGATGCCGTACGATGATTTACCGTACGAGCCGATATTGATGATAGATCCGCACTCATAACTCGAGGATATCTTATGATATGACATTGAGGCGAGATCACCGACTATATACTTTTATACATGTATCGACTCAGATTTAGGTGGTTTCCACACCTACCCCTCCTGATTGACCGGATACTTAGATGTAGTTTGCATAGTAGATACTTCACTGTGGTGTTGACTACTAGATATCTGCATTTTCCTGCTATTCGCATTGCTGGCATATGTTCATTGTTATATTATTATCATGCTGTTAGGACACCAGCACCATTATCGATGATGCGTATGTTTCACGTACACTATTTTCCGGCTCACACACTTCATCATCGATAATTGCCATGCCACTACACTGTAGTACTGTTGCATTCATGATATGATTACTGCTTGGCATATTGTACACATGTACCTGTACACAAACATAGATGATTCTGACTTGATTGAGATTGAGGACCGCAAGATATTCTTTAAACTGATTCATTCTAAAGGAGCGGTTCCTCCCGACATATGTACATTACTATTCCATGTTGCATGATTTCCGATATGATTATCTCTCTTTACATGTCGCATACATCATGGATTGATTGCATAGCACATTGCATTGGATTTACTTCTTGATGTGGATTTTCATGTGATTTCTGATTTTGAGGACCGTGGGATTATTTAAGAAAAGATGTTCTTTTATGAAAACCCGGTACCTCGTGATATGATATTTGGGTGCGTCCACCACGCGTTTTCTCGGTGCTGAGACGTGTGCTTGAAACCCGATTCGAGGAGTGATGATCCGTTTGCGGGTTCGTGGTGGGCCCGGTATGGTTCCCCTCGGCGAGATGATCGATGGGTTATGCCGATTGAGCCTGGAGGCGGGCGAGTACCTACCGGTGATTGTATTTGAGCTCGGCGGATATCCGGGGGATACCGCCTGGAGCCGAGAGATGGGCGTACTGCCGGGGGCCGACGGGCCGCTACCGCAGACGGAGCCCAGAGATGGACATGGGTTGACTCGTGCTGCCGGGGCCGAGGGCCGATACCGCAGACGGAGCCCCATATGGATGAGGATTTACGTGTCGATGCTTGGCACGGGTTTCATGATGTTTTCCATGATATTGTTTATATCCTCATACTTGCATACATGATGCTTACTGTCAGTGGGTGACAGGTGGACGGGTTCCACATATATACAGACATGGATCATATACAGACTGGATTTACACTTGTCATACTTCATTTGTATATATAACAGGGTATGAGGGCGCTGTTATATATACCCTTACACCAATATTAGTGGTATGGGACGCTAATATATGTGTATTGATATCATTGATATTTCATCATACTTACCTCATGCAGGCATACCTTACACTGATGACATGTTATTACCTGAGTACCTGGCACTACATACATGATTAGATGTTACCTTGCCACCTTATTACACTCAGATGCACTCTTGTGGATTGTATTACTGATCGTTGACTTAGGTTTATGTCTTGCATTCGGTTTCTGCTTGTAGATATTTCTATTCACGAGTTGGCAACTCACCCCCGTTGTGCCACAGTCCTTGCAGGTTCTGCCGTACAGGTTTCATTGCGGCATTTCTGGCACACTACCTTCTTGCGGGTGATTTGCTTTGGTAGGTGGATTCTTTCGCATCAAGAATCACCATTTTATTCATGTATTTCATTGTATCTAGAAATTGTCCATCAACCAAAAACTTGTATATTCTTTCAGACTTAGAGACAGTGTGGTATTATTCGACCTTAGAGTCGCGCTTAGTAGTATTGCGGTTTTCTTGCTGCTTTTTGAGCTTTCCTTGATTTTGATCCTTGCCACTTGGCGTTGTATATTATCATATCATCGTGTGGTTGTGACCGTCGATTGACGAAGAGCTAGCTCCCGCTTGGGGATGCCTTTATCATTTTATATATTGTTATTCATGTTGTACCCCATTCGGGGCCAGTTTTACAAGAGAAACTCTGCCGAAAATTTTAGAAAAGACTGTACGGTTTTCAAATGCACATTCGGCTTAGTTATTTAAAGACCTTGATTTCAAACATGTTTTTCTTCACTTCTTTAAACCAGTTTTCTTTACTTATTCTCAAAAATGGTTTTAGATTTCTGGGCTTTTGGCTTACTTGGATCAGATGGAGTCCTATAGACTTCATATGGTTCAAGGGCCAGTCACGTGCTCTTTCGGGTCGTGACAAAGTTGGTATCAGAGCGCTAGGTTGACCTTGGTTCGAGTCTAAGTTTGACTATGTGGAGCCTAAGGAGTTGTTTATATACGGAACTTAGGCTTGATCTTACGGAACTTAGACTTGGTCGAGGGGGTGTAAACCCGAACTTTCGTCGTTTTAGGATGACCCTTGGTTGATGGATTTGGTGACTAAAGTAGAGTGACGTACCGTTGGTATGTTCCGCGGCATACTTACGACACGCCACTCCGCTTAAGGAACCTTAGGATGTACATACTTTCGAGATCAGTGATTCTCTTTATATCCAGGATTATTCATCCATTTGAGATCCCCGATTCTATTAGTTTCATGATCATACCTTCATTGATACTGTTCCTTCCCATGATCATGTATCCACTTTGGATCTGTTGTTTCCCTTCTTGCCACTGATGTGCTCTCTTTGATACTCGATTGAGATTCCTGTCACCGTGTTTGAGCGCAGTTTGGGCTGCTGCTAGGGTTACGGCCGGTGTGAGCTCGTTTGGTACGAGGGCCGACCTTTGTGTTTTCTGGTGACGTTCCAGCTCGTTTGGTACGAGGGCCGACCTTTGTGTTTTCTGGTGACATGGGAACGTCTCGAGTTAGTGTTGGTGATTGTGACCTCTAGTGGAGGCGAGTGCTTGGTCTTGCACCGGATGATCGGGCCTTTGTTAGAGCTGCCAGTTGAGAGAGGACTGTTGATGTACAGCATACCTCAGAGATGGTGATGTCGCCTACCGTGCAGACAGATGGACCAGCTGTCGCTGAGATTGACAGGGTGTTGCTTTCGGAGCTTACGAGCTGAGATTGCCGGAGCTTTCAGGCAGTTATGCGACAGATGATAGCTAGTCTACCCGATTTGAGAGACGAAGGTGATTCGTCCGATTTTGCGCCAGAGCGGGCCCAGTTGAGTTGAAGATTTCCAGTGTGGAGAGTCTTACTCAGATCTAGAGCAGGCTGATTCAGAGATGACCGCTTATGTATTGCCTTTCCTGGAGGATTGAGGCGTTGTTCGGCGTACAGGCATATGAGCCAGTTGTTGCTGCAAATGATGAGATATCGCCCAGATGATTGGAGCTACTGCAGCATGAGCATGTTCTTAGAGAGATGATAGCGAGTTGCTAGTCACCGAGGATGGATGACTAGGACGCGTGGTGAGTTCGCTTACCCCGATGCGAGGTCATCAGGTGGATTGATTCCAGCTAGAGACGACTTCACGCAGATTCGTTGAGAGTCGATTGAGACGATCGAATGTCAGGAGCCTATTTTCCAAGTTTAAAGTATACGGAAAGACATGCAGGTGATTCTATGGACCCTCTAGAAGAATGAAACCCTAACTCGACTTAATGACCGTGTGACAGCCTTGGAACCTTAGGGTTTACGGCGGTTCCGCGGCGCCATTAGTGAGGCTTGGGTTTGCCCTTCTACGGCTGGACCACCGACGCTGTGGCATGTACTCGATACTATTAAACTGTACCCGAGATGTGAGCTCTTGGGGGATTATGAGGATCTGACGAGTCGATCGGATGGTTCGACATCTTTCGGATATCGTGATGGGACACTGCTTGGGAGACTCCAGGTGCGAGCATAGCCGTCGGAGCGCAGTTCGTGCAGCCATGATGAGACGAGTCCGAATCAGTCGACACTGATGCAGAGTGAAGAAAAGAGTTCGCAAGATATTTCGACGAGATGACGTCCCACTCCGCCGACATCAGAGATGTTATACGCACCCAGAGGCGTGGTATATGGATATACCTTCCAGAAAGAAGCGCGATAGGTATGCAGCCGTTCCGGAATAAGCTTTAGCTTCAGCATTGGATGATGACTTCCGGGCATTTCGGCAGGATTGAGATTTGAGAAAGGAACCTCGGCAGGACCTTTCTGGAGTACGATACGAGAAGACCTAGACCAGGAGTGGTCGTGTTGCGCACACCCAGCAGGCCAGAGTTCGGCATTGTCGACGAGGTAGTTGACCAAGTTCGGATAAAGGAACTTACCCAGATGCGTTGCGAATGGATCAAGGACGGACGAGTGATGAGTATTCCTCCGATGGTTGGGACGTGTTTCCGAGGACCAGTTCGGCCTGACATCTGCTACAGAATGATGAGCTACAGAGTACGCGATTTCGAGTCCGTGTGAGAGACTTCAGATTGACCGTGGCCGAGAGCAGTGCAGTGTATAGTAGCTTGGCGTGACGTCATAGTGGACGACGATGGAGACAAGTGGAACCAGAGGTTCGTGTGAGACACTGACGAGCTGTCATTGCTTCCCGTCGAAACTAGAGACCTGATATGCTTACAGAAACGTTGGGATGTGACCAATTTCCGAGAAATGTTGTGCTGAGGACACAGATGTCTTTCCAGCGAGAAGAGATAGTACAAGAGAGCCAGCCTCTGTACAGATCGGCATAGGCATGATTGGAAGAGACCTTGAGCAGGATTCCTTCCAGGACATTGCTGCAATGATGTTTGCACCCAGGATCAGATGTGTGACGTGCATTCAGATAGCCAGAGACCGACGTCAGTGATATGCTGCCTTACGAGTGGTCGTGAGGTTTGACCGAGAGGTGACCAGAAAAGTGCCAGAACGGAATCGTCCCCGTTAGCACACCTGACAGGGCCGATGAGCCGATTGACCGCGTGATAGGTAATCCGCAGAGAAGATAAGGACCTAGAGAGTCAGAAGACGCCAGACCGTGAGCAAGAGGCAGGTAGATATCCTGCGCTGCTAGCAGTGGATTACACTGACTCCTTCTCGACCTTGAAGGAGAAACTACCGAAGACGGTATTTATGATTTATGATTTTGTGATTCGATTATCACGTATCCGTCATTTTGGATTTCGGTATTTTGGGCGTTCTATTTGCACGATCTAGTTTTGGTGACTGAGTTTCATGATATTGGTTTCATGCACCCACTGGATATTTATATATTTTGCGCAGAGTTTTCATGCATTTTAGTGTTAGGCTTTGATTCGTGCACGCTGATGCACACGGTTGTGAGATTTTCCTTGCGGTACCCTGATTTTGGTTTGAGCCGCATTATATCGTTGATTTTGACCCGGATTTTGATGGTTGATTTTTGCACTCCGTGCTGGCGATGTGCTTTACGCCTGTTCGGTGTTTGCTATTGGATTTCGTGATTTCCGTGCATGTTGAGTGCGCAGGGTTTAGATTTTCATTCGTGCACGATGGATGCACCGGTTTGGATTTTCGCGCATGTTGGGCGCATGTTTTTAGATACGATTTTGGTGCACGCCAGATGCGCTAAATCGGGATTCTTCGTGCATGTCACATGCACCTGATTTATTTTGCTGTCAGGCACATACGATGCCCATGACAGATGCTTCGTGCACACCCGTTGCACTTGGATGTTGTTTTGTGCACCTGTTTAGCACATATATGGATTTTTTTTTGATTTCAGTGCGCACCAGACGCACAGGATGGTGTTATGTTTAGATTGGATGTCTACATGTGTAGTTCCGATCCATATCATATCGGTTTTGTATTGGATTTGACATTGTGTTTTTTTTACATTGACTCCGATGATTGCGGGATGCTTGACGGAGTTTTGTTTTCGAGTTATCTGCTCAGTACCCTTGCGCATGCATTGCGCTGTGACGTTCTATGTGTTGATGATTTCGGAGCCCCGACGACTTTGGTTTATTACTGAGATGTTTTTGTATCTGGGGGTTTAAATTTAAAATTCGGGGACCGAATTTCTTTAAGGGGGGTAGATTGTAACATTTTCAAAAATATAAAATATTAATTTTGGGAATTTTTATAATTTAATATTATTTTATTGATTATTTTAATATTAAATGCAAATAAATAGGAAAAATGTTAGAAAAAATTATGAAAAATTATGGAAAATTCTAAAATAGGGTAAATTAGTGGATTATGGCATTTTTAAGTTTTTGTGATTAGTTTGACAATAATTTAGTGCTAATCGCGATTAAAATCGCTAATCGGGTTTTTTGGCAATTTTGTGCAAAACTTGCACATATCACTTTTTCTACACTTGTGCATTTTTCTAGCCATGGTTTTCTTTTGGGATTACTATTGATGTGAGAAGGTTTGGATTTTAAAAGAAAAGGAAAAGAAAGGAAAATATAATGATGAGGATAGGTGAGAGAGAGAGGTGGACTTTGACTTAGCATACTTAGCCATTCTCCTCGTTTTCTGTGCACAGCCCCTGTTCCTCTAGTGTTGACCCAGGGTACTTCTAGTTTTGACAGATTCTATCTAGGATGAAATCTGGGACATATATCCTAAGTTGCTATTTTGGATTCGTGTTTCCGTATTTTTGATTCTGAAATGGTGGAATGTGTTTTGCCTCGACTAATTGTCGTTTATACGACGATGTAGAGGATTTATTGATGGTTTTGAAGGCGTCCCATAGGTTCTCACCTATAGGCCCCCTTATCGTATCGTTTTGGATTTCGTGCGCCGTTTTAGATTGGATTTGGTTTTAATGCGCATATACGATATTTTGATGTGTAGGTACCCATGAAGACTTCGGGACGACAAGCAAATACGTGGTGACGTCCGCAATTGGTGATGCAAGGTGAGTAGATTATATCTACAGGGGGAAGTCGGGTGGATGGCGTATAGCACCCCCGCAGTCCGTAGATAGATTACTATGTAGTTTATTGTGATATTAGGTGTATTGTGGATAATGTAGGGTTAGAAGTGACTAGTGTAGTTCATAGTCGCGAACCCTAGGGTAGAATTACACCTACACGCACACCCTTGCTTATCACTTGTACTTGCACTGTGATTGATGATATGTGATGACTTCGGAGATGAGTCGATGATGTGGGCTGGGTGCCCTGGGATCGGTGATTTTATACGATTCATATGTGGGATATGACTTGTGATTCTTGCGGGCTTGGGATATGTGTTTACCCCCGCATGCATACTTACTGAGGTTACCGTTTTGTACTAGACATAGAGTAGTACTCCAGACTATATGATCTGACGATGGTGATATCTGTTATGTGATGAGACAGTGAGATACTGACCCCTACCCAGCTATGGGGATGCCGTACGATGATTTACCGTACGAGCCGATATTGATGATAGATCCGCACTCATAACTCGAGGATATCTTATGATATGACATTGAGGCGAGATCACCGACTATATACTTTTATACATGTATCGACTCAGATTTAGGTGGTTTCCACACCTACCCCTCCTGATTGACCGGATACTTAGATGTAGTTTGCATAGTAGATACTTCACTGTGGTGTTGACTACTAGATATCTGCATTTTCCTGCTATTCGCATTGCTGGCATATGTTCATTGTTATATTATTATCATGCTGTTAGGACACCAGCACCATTATCGATGATGCGTATGTTTCACGTACACTATTTGCCGGCTCACACACTTCATCATCGATAATTGCCATGCCACTACACTGTAGTACTGTTGCATTCATGATATGATTACTGCTTGGCATATTGTACACATGTACCTGTACACAAACATAGATGATTCTGACTTGATTGAGATTGAGGACCGCAAGATATTCTTTAAACTGATTCATTCTAAAGGAGCGGTTCCTCCCGACATATGTACATTACTATTCCATGTTGCATGATTTCCGATATGATTATCTCTCTTTACATGTCGCATACATCATGGATTGATTGCATAGCACATTGCATTGGATTTACTTCTTGATGTGGATTTTCATGTGATTTCTGATTTTGAGGACCGTGGGATTATTTAAGAAAAGATGTTCTTTTATGAAAACCCGGTACCTCGTGATATGATATTTGGGTGCGTCCACCACGCGTTTTCTCGGTGCTGAGACGTGTGCTTGAAACCCGATTCGAGGAGTGATGATCCGTTTGCGGGTTCGTGGTGGGCCCGGTATGGTTCCCCTCGGCGAGATGATCGATGGGTTATGCCGATTGAGCCTGGAGGCGGGCGAGTACCTACCGGTGATTGTATTTGAGCTCGGCGGATATCCGGGGGATACCGCCTGGAGCCGAGAGATGGGCGTACTGCCGGGGGCCGACGGGCCGCTACCGCAGACGGAGCCCAGAGATGGACATGGGTTGACTCGTGCTGCCGGGGCCGAGGGCCGATACCGCAGACGGAGCCCCATATGGATGAGGATTTACGTGTCGATGCTTGGCACGGGTTTCATGATGTTTTCCATGATATTGTTTATATCCTCATACTTGCATACATGATGCTTACTGTCAGTGGGTGACAGGTGGACGGGTTCCACATATATACAGACATGGATCATATACAGACTGGATTTACACTTGTCATACTTCATTTGTATATATAACAGGGTATGAGGGCGCTGTTATATATACCCTTACACCAATATTAGTGGTATGGGACGCTAATATATGTGTATTGATATCATTGATATTTCATCATACTTACCTCATGCAGGCATACCTTACACTGATGACATGTTATTACCTGAGTACCTGGCACTACATACATGATTAGATGTTACCTTGCCACCTTATTACACTCAGATGCACTCTTGTGGATTGTATTACTGATCGTTGACTTAGGTTTATGTCTTGCATTCGGTTTCTGCTTGTAGATATTTCTATTCACGAGTTGGCAACTCACCCCCGTTGTGCCACAGTCCTTGCAGGTTCTGCCGTACAGGTTTCATTGCGGCATTTCTGGCACACTACCTTCTTGCGGGTGATTTGCTTTGGTAGGTGGATTCTTTCGCATCAAGAATCACCATTTTATTCATGTATTTCATTGTATCTAGAAATTGTCCATCAACCAAAAACTTGTATATTCTTTCAGACTTAGAGACAGTGTGGTATTATTCGACCTTAGAGTCGCACTTAGTAGTATTGCGGTTTTCTTGCTGCTTTTTGAGCTTTCCTTGATTTTGATCCTCGCCACTTGGCGTTGTATATTATCATATCATCGTGTGGTTGTGACCGTCGATTGACGAAGAGCTAGCTCCCGCTTGGGGATGCCTTTATCATTTTATATATTGTTATTCATGTTGTACCCCATTCGGGGCCAGTTTTACAAGAGAAACTCTGCCGAAAATTTTAGAAAAGACTGTACGGTTTTCAAATGCACATTCGGCTTAGTTATTTAAAGACCTTGATTTCAAACATGTTTTTCTTCACTTCTTTAAACCAGTTTTCTTTACTTATTCTCAAAAATGGTTTTAGATTTCTGGGCTTTTGGCTTACTTGGATCAGATGGAGTCCTATAGACTTCATATGGTTCAAGGGCCAGTCACGTGCTCTTTCGGGTCGTGACAAACACTCTGCGTGCACTCTAACCTAGATCAGAATGGCTATCACTTTATCTAATCCGGAAACCTCCCACTGTCCTGTCAAATTCTCCTCCAAACCTAAAGAAGAATCAATCGGGATCACCCGAAGAGTAAACCAACTCATCAGTGGGAATCGGGATCCAACTCTCATCGCATGATAACGTGATGGAATGCATCCACGTTACTCATACTCCAGAAGGTATGCGCATACTTGGCAAGTTTCAATTTCTTTAGAAACTCCCGATATCAATTTTGCCCCATGCTCTTATAACCTTGGCGTTGGTCAAAATGTCATAAGTCACATGCCAAGTTCTACCCATCACTATCTTGTCAATTTGAACCCACCCGCACATGCCCTTGACGTTGGCCAAAATGGCAGAACGACTGTCCCAAACTAACTCATCTATCTATGCAACAATTGAATACCCAGCAGCTACCAAACACTATGCCTTGGCGTTGGTCAAAATACATAGCTTGAATACTACTGAATACCCAAAAGAAGTGACGGAGGGCTACGGCTGGTTTTTGGCGAAAAACCTTTAGCGTAGTGAACTTGATATCGCTGAAGGAACCTGATAGCTTTTTAAAATATAGTGGCGAAAACCTTTTGCTAAAGAGGTCACTCCCGGTAAAGGGATCTCGGCTCTTTCCTCGTGGAATGAGGTGCAGGATATTCCACTGAATACCGCTATGCAAAGCAACTTGTAATCGACTATAGTAAAGTTATTACTCTGACGCAAACTTCTGTCCAAGGGGTCTTTCCCGGTGAAGGGATATCAGCCCTTGCCTCATCGAATGAGGTGCTGGATATTCACACCGAATACCGCTATGCATAACAAAAAGAAACGTCTTTGTAATAACACCTTTTAAAATTGTTCCAACAACTAAAACAGGTTTGTTTAACTTTGCATTTATCAGAATCAATGCAGTCCCATCAATCAATCACACCATAAAAGAACGAAAATAAAATGTACGTATATGCAATCCGCATTCGTCACTGGGTCCCGTCATCACCCGTTAGGTTACTTAACTAACGACAGAGCGGGGACTGGACTAGCGCGGGTGTAAAACATATACAACATCTAATAGTATATAAACCAATATACATAATCGCTCCAGGCGTGATAATATGCAACATTACAGAAAAGTAATAAGCATCACAGAACAAAACAGATATCTGGGATCCCCGGGTTTCACAGAGCCGCTGCTGAAACCCGACGTTCCCCTGTCGTGTGGATAGCCTGTGCAATGAAACCTAGACCCCTACGGGTGCGGCAAGTTACCCGCCAAAACCTGAAGCGAGGCAGTCCCCACAGCATAGTGAATGGAACACCCGGCACTTCACGGAATCCGGTAAACTTGGGCACCCCTCCTTGGGTCAACCTGTACCCCCTACGAGTGCGGCGAATAGTCTGCCAATTCTGAAGTGGGGCCCCTCTGCCTCTCAAAGCCATGAGATGCGGACCCGTTGCTTTCTCGAACCCGGCTATCCGTGCACTCCGTCGCGGGGTAAAACCTAGTACAGTAATGAAAAATAGTACAATAGGTACATCGACCGCAACCTGGTCGTGCCCCAAAAGAATATTATACAACAGGCAGTGACGGCTGTCCACAAGTTGGACGCTCGCCCCGCAATATCAAATGTACAAATAAACTCAAACTGTACTACCATTGCACACTGCTATCCACCACGACAAATCCGCAACAGCACAGCACAACACAGAACATCAACGCGAATGTCACGTTCGCAAACCCGTCTAAAAGAACTATAGCAATCAAACGCGGTTTACCGATCAAATGACATTCCCGGTCGGAGATATAATGTAAGCACTGCAAACTAACATGTTTAAATTTCGATCGACCAAATATCAAAAAGTGGGCCCCACTGCTTACTGGTGAACAGTAACAAAATCTGGGCCAAAATGATACATACCAAAAATCACAAAATCCTGAGAAGAACCTACTGACAAAATTTGGGAGCACGTGCTCCCCACGTGGCCGCGGTTGCGCGGCCAAACCATGGGTTTGGCCGCGCTTCCGCGGCAGCTTGGAGGGATCACGACTTCAAATTTTGTCGTAGTTCTTAGACAACCCTGCTCTGATTTTTAAGACATCCAGAAATAATTTTTGACACCGTTTAAAAACAACAGAAACTGTCAAGCTTGGATTTTACAATTTTCGATTTCCGGTCGGATCGATGTTTTAAACGCGTTAGCACAAGTTAGCATAGCAAAATGGTTAGGCTCTGATACCACTGTAAGTCTATGTTAGTGCCCCGGCAGTCTACAGACGCCAAATGCGGAATAAAAACTTTTTAACTGGCGCTATCGTATACTTTAACCCGGATCTGCCATTATTGCTAAACTAACAAACTGTAAAGAGTGTAGAAAGGTTATACCGAACGATCCGAGTCCTTCGTTCTTTAACCATCATCCCACGCTCCGTTGCGGCTGCTCCGATCTCGTCGATCTCCGATATCCTCGTCGAGATGGCACCACATCACTGATTCTTTAAACGGGCTCCCGCCTCTGACTCGAGGCAACTCGATCGTCAAGTTTGCTAAAAGAGACGACCAAGAATTGATGTAGAGAATGAGTAGATGACTTTGTCTCACTTCGTCCAAAACCGTGGACGATCGGTTAATGAAGTTGCCGTGGAAATCGGGTGATGGAATGAAATGAACTGTAAAATTCCATACACCCCGAATACTATCATAATCTTTTCTAACCAAAATGAAACATCAAGTGAAGTAAGTGAGGGAGGAGAGAGAGGGCCGGCCATATTTAAGCAAGGAGGGAGGTGATGGTAGGAGGAGATAAGGAGGTGACCATAAACAACCATCCTTATCATAATGTGAACACTAAAACAAATATCAAGCATAAAGATCTTATCCAAAACAAGAATGTTTAGAAATCAAAGCATGAGTCACATAGCCTAGTCACAAATTCTAGAACCTTCCAGAACCTTCTAGAAGCACGACTCACTCTCATATCTGAAGAAAAGATAAATCCGTCTTTAACCGAATGTTAAAAGACGGCTGATAGAAAACTGGCAACTGGCAACTTCCAAAAGTGATCCTAAAACGAATTTCATGACAACCCCGAAACTGTATAAATATACCCGCACTTGTATTACGACCGAATACAAATGCAACTGAGACAAAGATATTATACCTACTCAATATAATACTCGGATCCGGCTTAAACCAAAGCCGACCAGTATCATCTGTCCGAAAATCGACACTTGCGTAAACGCACGTGCATTTTCCGAACCCTGCCATAAAACCATACGGCCTCTACAACGTTTCGCCCGAAACTTGGGAAACTGTCTGTGGGGGACTCTAATGACTCTTCAGTACCCTGGCAGTGGGTTTAACCACAAACCGTCAGCGGCAGTAGCTATGCGTAACGGTTGCCCACGGACTGAACTTAAGGGAGACTGATGAGCGCACTCAAGGGTGGCCGATGAGCTAACACATCCAGAAACCCTACTGAGCCTAACAGTGACAATGTATATACAGTCCGGTCCGTTCGTCAATGAGTATCGCATATCCGCCTAGGGGGCTAGTAACGTCAGACCCCCAGAAGCAGTATAAGTCGTGTCGGAGTGTAGCCCAATAACACCCTGAGATACTACTGGAGTACCTACCAGTAAATCTCCTACCATGGCCATGGATTTAGTGTAATGGCTCTCCTAGACACAGCACGACCTCACCCCCAATACCGGGAGAGACGAATCCCCTGCCGATCCGCTCACGTGCCTCCATATGGCTCGGGACTGTACCCAAAAGCTACCTGTTTGCACGACTCCTTTGAGCCGTGGTAGGGTAGAAATCAAAGCACAGTGGGAACTCACACGAGACAAATGACGACCTCAGGTCTATGAACTAACCTGTACACATGTCACCTGGGAACTGCTATCTGACGATAGGTATAGTACTAACTAGCAGATTCCCGGCGAGTCCTGTCCGGTGTACTCATAACCCAATGAGCACCTGTATACATCTTAGGTGATCCAACTGACACCAGTGGCTTGTGAGACCGGCCACCGCCCCTCGTCGGGGTCTCGACTGTATACACTAGTCTACTCCGGAGTATCGATGCCCTGTCTCGAAACTCCCACGACTAGGGACCACAATTAAGGATATGCATATAAACTACCCAACTCTCACGTATATGATCGCCATCATACAGTTGGTAGTAAAGCCAGATCCTAAGGGCTCTATCAAAGTGTAACATGCAATCAGTCACCTGAACATGTACACGACTGATAAAGGCAAACCAGATAGTATACTATCATTTCGAGTAAGACTGTCCTACCGGGATAGGTCCTCCGCAATCATTGCAATCACGTACCTGCGATCCAATAATTGACTATGAGGGCACTATCTCCAACATATGGTGCATTAATGTGGTGCAGTTGTATTATCATATAAACCGGTTCGAGCACCCTTGGGGTGCAATAATCACAAGATAGTGCAATATCAATAACAGAAAGTAATGAAGCTATAGGTGTACGGCTATCGTCCTTTAAATAGCAAAATGATTAACTGGTAATTTTGTTATTAGGGTTACAGTGGCAAAATACGGTTTAGGTTGCAGTATCATGATATATATCATATTTCGTCCAAATAAGAAAAGTAACTATACTTAGTTAATCCTTGCAAGTTTAATGAGTCAAGCACACTTAATTTGTATAATATAGCATGTAGCAAGTAATACTTGCCTCGACGGGTCGCGAGCGGGAATGCGGAACTGCTCATGTCTGCGGATACGTCGCGATGTGTGCCCGGTACACGGAACGGATCCAAATCACGCACAGCGTGATCACGCAAGTAAGGTACATCCATTGGGTCGTCTGGATTGTCGACCTCAAGCACGGTTCTAGCGATGGATCTTTGACGCACTGCCTCTCAACCGTCAAAGCCTTTTTGGCATAGTCCTCTCCCTTTTCCAATTCAGATAAGGCAATCATGTGTGCAGTTTGTTCCCACATAAAAATTTTTCCTCAACTTCTGACTGCGCCTATCTTTATTTCCTCACCTTCAGAAATCCACTTCTCCTTATCAATCAGAAGAAGAAGGCCCATATGCTATTGGTAATCATGAAGCCCGGCCTCGAGTTCTTGAATCCTTTTGGCAAGCGCTTCTCTATCCTTCCTTCTCATCTCAGACTCATCCACAGCCCCGCGTCCTTAAACCTCTCCCCAACCTCGGATTCTCCTACTTCAGCGCCACTCTCATCGCCCAAAGCCACCGCCTTGCTCTTTAACTTCTCGATGCTGAAAACCCTAGGGCTTCGAGGGTTGGATGAGGTCAAGAACTTGCTCTTTCGATCCATGGGTAATGGGAATGGGGACACCCATTTCCCGTGACTAAACATCGTTGCTGATTCGTTAGAAGAAGAAGAGAGGTTGGGAAGGTGAGGTGAAAGCAAGGGGTGAGGAGTCGAGAATAGGAGGAGGTGGTCGAGGTGGTGACGGCGAGGGACGAGCGCCGGCGGCGAGGCAGGCGTGGTCCAGGTGGCTGAAGGGGTCGGTTTCATCGGGTGTGCAGGTAAGGGTCTCGTTGGAGGTGAGGGAAGAGGGAGGATGATGGTTGCGGTCGGCATCGGGGTCTCGGCTCTGGTGCTGGAGCGAGGTGGAGGCGACGAGGTTGCGGCGGCGACAGGGTTGCAGGCGACGTGGGGTTGGGTTCTCGCGAGGTTTCTCATGGAGACGAAGGAGGAACTAAATATATATACATATAGGAGAGAGAGAGAGAGAGAGAGAGAGAGAGAAAGATAGGGAATAGAGAGAGAGAGAGATTAGAGAGAGATAGAGAGAAAGATAGGGAATTGAGAGAGAGAGATTAGAGAGAGATAGAGAGACGGAGAGAGAGAGAGATTAGAGGTGGGGCCCACGAGGGATTTAGCCCCTCGTGATTGGCTGCGAGATGCAAAGGAAATTTAAAATAGAAAATTTAAAAAGATTTAAACGTTATTTTAGTAACAGAATATATAATATAAGTTTTAGATTATATTTATTAAGGTTTAGTATAATTAATTAAATGGGTATTTTGGCGCTAAATGAAACATTTCCAAAACGCGTCCGGGTTGCGCCCAAAAATTTGAAATTCAAATAATAGGATTTTAAGCGGGTTCCAAATTTTAAAATGAGATGTCTTGTGATTAAAATGCATGCCCCCAAGTCGGACACTTGCACGAGCGCGTAGCCGTCCAAACTCGCCCGTTTCACCGAACGGGATGAAATCTCGATGCGCGGACGCTACCACGTGACTAGTGGTGACGAGTAGGCCAATATGGATATTTTTAATTTCACTTTAGGTGTTAAAATTTGTTATAGGCAAAAATGACTTAGCCGGTTAAAATTTCGCAACAAGAACCAAACAAGCAAGATAATTGAAATGAGCAATGTCTAACACTCAACCAGTAACAGAAATAGTATGATTGGGCTCGGGTGTTACATCATACCCAACTACAAAAGAATTTCGTCCTCGAAATTTCAAGAATACAAGATAGCTAACTACAGGAGAGGTGAGGAAACTCCTGCCGGATCTCGTCTTCTCGCTCCCAAGTGGATTCTCCATGCGATCGATTACCCCAAGAAACTAGCACAAGAGGGATAACCTTGTTCTTAAGAACCTTTTCTCTTCGATCCTTGATTTCAACCGGTCGCTCCTCAAAAGTTAGGTCCTCCCGTACAGTCAACTCCGAATGATCCAAGACGTGGGTTTCATCTCAAACATACCTCCGTAGTTGAGATACATGAAACACATCGTGCACACCTGCCAAGGACTGTGGTAACGCCAAACGGTACGCTACCTCTCCAACACGCTCCAATATCTCGAAGGGTCCCACGAATCGAGGACTAAGCTTTCCCCGACTCCCAAAGCGAATCACCCCTCTAGTCGGTGATATCTTCAAGAATACCAAATCACCCACGGCGAACTCTAGAGGTCTTCTTGACGTGTCAGCCCAACTTTTCTGTCTGTCTTGAGCTGCCTTCATATGCTTCCTGATTGTATTCACCTTCTCGACTGTCTGTACCACCAAATCTGGTCCTAGTAACCTTCGTTCACCAACATCATCCCAACAAACAGGTGAACGGCACTTACGACCATACAAAGCTTCAAACGGAGCCATCTGAATAGTCGCTTGGAAGCTATTGTTGTACGAAAACTCCACCAAGTGTAGGTGATCCTCCCAAGAACCTTTGAAGTCCAACATGCAAGTTCTCAACATATCTTCAAGAGTTTGGATCGTTCTCTCCGACTGCCCATCAGTTTGAGGATGATAAGCTGTGCTAAACTTCAATCGAGTCCCCCAAACTTTCTTGTAAACTCCTCCAGAAGTGTGACAAGAACCGAGTGTCCCGATCGGACACGATGCTCACCGGTACTCCATGCAATCTTACAATCTCCTGCATGTACCGCTCTGCCAAAGTCTCCGTCGATTGACCAACCCGAAAAGGAATAAAGTGAGCCGCCTTGGTCAATCGATCGACAACCACCCATACTGCATTGTTGCCCTTTGGACTCCGCGGTAAAGCCGTCACGAAATCCATGGTTATATGTTCCCACTTCCACTGAGGAATCGGAAGTGGTTGCAACAAACCAGCAACCCTTTGGTGTTCAGCCTTGACTTGCTGACACACCAAGCACTTAGCCACGAAGCGAGCAATCTCCCGTTTCATACCTTCCCACCAGAAGTGCTGTCGAATATCTCGGTACATCTTTGTCCCTCCTGAATGTACAGAGTAAGCTGAACTGTGTGCCTCCTTCATAAGCTCTTCACACACATCCCCTTTTGGCACACACACACGGCTACCATACCTCAACGAACCATCATCGTGGACCAGTAAATCGGTTCGTAATCCGGCTTCAACCTGCTCTCGAAACTTTTGCAGTCTAGGATCCTGCGATTGTGCCGCTTTAATCTTCTCAACTAAAGACGACTGTACTTGCAACTGCATCAACTGTCCCGTAGCATGTGGTAGCACAACCTCCAAGTCAAATCTTCGAAAATCCGCAATGATCTCCCTCTGTGTAGTCAATACCTGAATCGCTGGTAACCGACTAAGCGCATCCGGAACGATGTTAACTTTTCCCGGATGGTACTTAAGATCAAGGTCGTAGTCGGCCATCAGCTCCAACCATCTGCGTTGCCTCATGTTCAACTCCTTCTGAGTGAACACATATTTCAAACTCTTGTGATCTGTAAAAACTTCGACTCTTTCGCCCAAAAGGTAGTGTCTCCAAGTTTTTAGGGCGAAGATCACGGCCGCAAGCTCCAAGTCATGAGTCGGGTAATTCCTCTCATGGGTCTTCAGTTGTCTTGATGCGTAAGGTACGACCTTCCCATTCTGCATCAAAACACATCCCAATCCTTTCCCAGATGCGTCGCTGTGAACCACCAGTCTTCCTGAATTATCTGGTACGGTCAGGATAGGGGCGGTTATCAACTTCTGCTCCAACGTCTCGAAGGCCAATGCACATCCATCCGTCCAAATAAAAGGTACTTCCTTGTGCGCAAGCTTGGTCAACGGTTCTGCCAAACGAGCGAAGTTCTCCACAAATCTCCTGTAGTATCCGGATAAACCAAGGAAACTTCTTACCTCAGCCACATTCCTTGGAATAGGCCAATCTCAAACTGCTGCAATCTTTTCGGGATCGACGGCGATTCCATCGCCGACACAACTTGCCCCAGAAACTTCACTTCTTCCAGCCAGAATTTCGCACTTGCTCATCTCCGCATACAATTTCTCCTGTCTCAGCGTTTGCAGTGCGATCTTTAAATGCTCAGCATGCTCCTCCGGACTCTTCGAGTACACTAGAATATCGTCAATGAATACCACAATAAACCGGTCCAAGAATGGTGAAAAGATTCTGTTCATCAAATCCATGAATATTGCCGGCGCATTCGTTACTCCGAAGGGCATCACCAGATACTCGAAATGTCCATATCGAGTTCGAAACGCCGTCTTGCAAATGTCTTCTGCTTTCACTCGGACCTGATGATATCTGGATCGCAAATCCAGTTTCGAGAATACTCTCGCGCCACTAAGCTGCTCAAAAAGTTCTCCAATGCGAGGGATCGGGTACTTGTTCTTAATAGTCACCCGGTTCAATTCTCGATAATCAATGCACATCCTTCTTGTGCCATCCTTCTTCTTTACTAAAAGAACTGGAGCCCCCCAAGGCGAGTTGCTGCTTCGAATCCAACCCTTCTCAAGTAATTCACCAACTTGCTTCTTAACCTCTTCCAATTCCACTGGTGCCATCGGATAATATGATTTCGATACTGGCGCTGCACCAGGAATAAGGTCAATCGCGAACTCCACGTCTCACTTCGGCGGTAAACCCGATATATCTTCAAATACGTCCATAAAATCGCGAACAACTGCCGGCTCTTCATTACTATCAACTTCCATAGCTGCAAGAACACTGTTTGTCGGCCTAGCCCTAAACTCGACTGGCCCGACAGTACTGCTTCCTTACCGCAACTGCTATCTACATCGTTGGCCGCGAAAGGTCCAGCGAGACTACTGAGTCTCGTCCATTCTGCTGCATGCACGTCCACGGTTGCTCCATTCTGCCTTAGTCCGATGAACTTCTCTTCCATTTCCTCCCGTGCAGTCCGCGGGAAGAATTTCTCCAGGAAACTTTTAGAGAAATCCGCCCAACTGATCGGCTTGGGCAAGCGGGTCTCCTCCACAAGCCATCACTCTCGGGCGTAATCCACTAGCTGAATGCGCACCACATCAACTCCTTTGTCCTCTGGAATCTGTGCCGCAATCAGCAAATTCTCCGTGCCGACTAGCCACTGCTCGGCTGGCAACGGCTCCTTTAAACCAGTCAATGTAGACGGACCCAAAAGTCTGAAATCTGCCACGGTCCCTACTCGGTCAACTGGTTTCGCTCCAGCGGTGTTTACAGACTGCCGAATGGCCTGCAAACCCTCCTGAAATGAATCTGCTTGCTGCTGGATCAGATCAGTCTGTTTCTTTGATTTCCAGTATTCCTCTTATCACTCCAAGCATGGCGGCTTCGTTCACATGCCTCTGGTACGTCTTCAACTTCTTACCTGTCATAATCCTGAACTCAAAACACCCAACATTAGCATGATGATAGATTCTGAATGTGGATCAAGGCTAGAACTCCAAGATACTTAAATAGAGTACCGCATTGTAGCTATGCCGCGGTATCATAGCCGTAATTACTTAACTCCACTCAAGTCGCCCAAGTCCTAGGGATAACAAGAAATCAGGTTTCCGAGTCGACATGCAAAGTAAGTTTGCACGTCGTAAAAGATATAATCCGGAAGAATGTGATTCAAGAATGGTAAAACGGTCAAGGTGGCAGGACATGTTTCCTAAACACGGGTATTCTGATTCATGTATTGGGTACAATACCCAACTACAAAAGAATCAACCCAACTAACCTATGGCTCTGATACCAAAAGAACCATGTCACGCCCCGCTTCCCAGAGTACGCAAGATTGGGCACGTGACATAGCCAACCATGCTACCTGTGGGTAGGAAGTATCCATCCACAGTCACATTACGGCTGTAGAGATATCAAGAACAAGATAAATAAACTATCTAACACATGTCCAAATCCATAATAACAAGAGTCAATGAAAATAAGTGCGGAAGCAAATGATCCAATATAATAATAGAAAGGTACGTCCCATAATGCGAGATCACACCTGGAAATAAAATGCAATAAATGAACTAACCACTACAAAACTCACAAATCAGCCTGCTGGCTGAAGTACTTCTGCTCGGTCGGCGACAGTGGTAAAGAATCTGGGCCATGCAAAACCCAGACGTCAGCGCGTCATGTCAACCAATAATATAATATGAACATGGTAATAAGCAATGCAGAAAATGAACATGAATAAAGCAATAATATGAAACAACAGTGCATGGTAGCGTGCAGTGAGTAACTATACTGTTCTATCGGGTTTCTATTCTAAAGTCTTTGAAATCAATTGATGACTCGTCGATGTAACTCAATAGTATCCCGTGCATCCCGGGACCACGGTCAAGACCCTCGGGGCTGAATCCGAGACGTGCCGCTAGGCAGTAACAAGTAGCAGGATGGACGAGTGATGTCAGCATCATCACTCCCGGACTGGCCAAGCCCGTAAGACTGATCAGAACAGGTATCGAACTGTTGAGTTACAAGTCGGTTTCACCTTTGATTTCCCCATACCCCCAAGTTATGTATGTCAGGTCAGGTATTCAGTAATCAAGAACTAATGCCAACACAGGATCAGGTAAAAGCAGGTTTGTCTGGATAGACAACAGGAATGGTCCATGAGGACCCCAAGTCAGGTTTGTTGGCATTAGGCATGAGATCAGGTAACAGGTCAGGTCATGGTACAACAGGTTGAGTTGGTAGTAAAGGGTATCATGTCCGGTGCATCGGTATGTATATATGTCATGTGTATCAAGGTCAGGTCAATATGTGACGCAATCGAGGGTGTGCTCACAACAGGTATACAATCGAATAAGGAATAACAGCAGGAGATAAAGTAAACGACAACAACAGTTCATTTAATCACTATGGTGCATTAATGTGGTGCAGTTGTATTATCATATAAACCGGTTCGAGCACCCTTGGGGTGCAATAATCACAAGATAGTGCAATATCAATAACAGAAAGTAATGAAGCTATAGGTGTACGGCTATCGTCCTTTAAATAGCAAAATGATTAACTGGTAATTTTGTTATTAGGGTTACAGTGGCAAAATACGGTTTAGGTTGCAGTATCATGATATAATCATATTTCGTCCAAATAAGAAAAGTAACTATACTTAGTTAATCCTTGCAAGTTTAATGAGTCAAGCACACTTAATTTGTATAATATAGCATGTAGCAAGTAATACTTGCCTCGACGGGTCGCGAGCGGGAATGCGGAACTGCTCATGTCTGCGGATACGTCGCGATGTGTGCCCGGTACACGGAACGGATCCAAATCACACACAGCGTGATCACGCAAGTAAGGTACATCCATTGGGTCGTCTGGATTGTCGACCTCAAGCAAGGCTCTAGCGATGGATCTTTGACGCACTGCCTCTCAACCGTCAAAGCCTTTTTGGCATAGTCCTCTCCCTTTTCCAATTCAGATAAGGCAATCATGTGTGCAGTTTGTTCCCACATAAAAAATTTTCCTCAACTTCTGACTGCGCCTATCTTTATTTCCTCACCTTCAGAAATCCACTTCTCCTTATCAATCAGAAGAAGAAGGCGCATATGCTATTGGTAATCATGAAGCCCGGCCTCAAGTTCTTGAATCCTTTTGGCAAGCGCTTCTCTATCCTTCCTTCTCATCTCAGACTCATCCACAGCCCCGCGTCCTTAAACCTCTCCCCAACCTCGGATTCTCCTACTTCAGCGCCACTCTCATCGCCCAAAGCCACCGCCTTGCTCTTTAACTTCTCGATGCTGAAAACCCTAGGGCTTCGAGGGTTGGATGAGGTCAAGAACTTGCTCTTTCGATCCATGGGTAATGGGAATGGGGACACCCATTTCCCGTGACTAAACATCGTTGCTGATTCGTTAGAAGAAGAAGAGAGGTTGGGAAAGTGAGGTGAAAGCAAGGGGTGAGGAGTCGAGAATAGGAGGAGGTGGTCGAGGTGGTGACGGCGAGGGACGAGCGCCGGCGGCGAGGCAGGCGTGGTCCAGGTGGCTGAAGGGGTCGGTTTCATCGGGTGTGCAGGTAAGGGTCTCGTTGGAGGTGAGGGAAGAGGGAGGATGATGGTTGCGGTCGGCGTCGGGGTCTCGGCTCTGGTGCTGGAGCGAGGTGGAGGCGACGAGGTTGCGGCGGCGACAGGGTTGCAGGCGACGTGGGGTTTGGTTCTCGCGAGGTTTCTCGTGGAGACGAAGGAGGAACTAAATATATATACATATAGGGGAGAGAGAGAGAGAGAGAAAGATAGGGAATAGAGAGAGAGAGATTAGAGAGAGATAGAGAGAAAGATAGGGAATTGAGAGAGAGAGATTAGAGAGAGACGGAGAGAGAGAGATTAGAGGTGGGGCCCACGAGGGATTTAGCCCCTCGTGATTGGCTGCGAGATGCAAAGGAAATTTAAAATAGAAAATTTAAAAAGATTTAAACGTTATTTTAGTAACAGAATATATAATATAAGTTTTAGATTATATTTATTAAGGTTTAGTATAATTAATTAAATGGGTATTTTGGCGCTAAATGAAACATTTCCAAAACGCGCCCGGGTTGCGCCCAAAAATTTGAAATTCAAATAATAGGATTTTAAGCGGGTTCCAAATTTTAAAATGAGATGTCTTGTGATTAAAATGCATGCCCCCAAGTCGGACACTTGCACGCGCGCGTAGCCGTCCAAACTCGCCCGTTTCACCGAACGGGATGAAATCTCGATGCGCGGACGCTACCACGCGACTAGTGGTGACGAGTAGGCCAATATGGATATTTTTAATTTCACTTTAGGTGTTAAAATTTGTTATAGGCAAAAATGACTTAGCCGGTTAAAATTTCGCAACAAGAACCAAACAAGCAAGATAATTGAAATGAGCAATGTCTAACACTCAACCAGTAACAGAAATAGTATGATTGGGCTCGGGTGTTACAACGACAATTGGGATACGCATATTTATTTACGTTGATGACATGTGATGTTATGTGTTGCTGTGATATGTTATATTGGATCGTCGTGTTTTGAATAGCCGGGGGTTTTATGTGAGATGAGAGTTTTTCATTTTCATTCATGTAAAATTCATTGTATGTAATATTCTTTTATTGGGGTACTTCCGGGTTGAGAAAGATGTCACCGTTGATGTATATTATTTATTTTTCCGTATTAGGGTAGACCCAAGGTGGGGAGCACAAGTAACCGGGTTCCGGTCCAGTAGGAGACCATCTTGAGGAGTCGAGGCCGGGTCTCCTAACTCTAGAATTGGTAGGATTGCTTGCCGTCTTCGTAGGGGTCCAGGGATGTGGGTTTGGCTATTCATCACGACCGTGGAATCCGTGTTTTAAACAGGTTTAATATAAAATCCGGAAATCCTAGTATATCCAATATTTCATATGTTGATTTCTGCTGCGATATCTGTGATGTGATCATTTGATATATTGAGATGGATACTGGATATAGTAAATGTGATATATTATATAGACGTTGCTTATGTTTTACACCCGCGCTAGCCCTGCCCCGCTCTGCCGTTAGTTACCTAACCTAACGGTGCACGAGGGGACATCGAGGCGTATGCGGATGGTATAAGCGTATGTTGTATTTATCTGGATGTTTAGGTAACTTAAATGATGGGATTTTATTAATGAGATTAATGAAAGAAAATGAAACTAAAAATGTTGTGGAATCGAATTTTCAAAAACAGATAGCTCTAGTTGTTGCTTTGCATAGCGGTATTCCTTGTAGAATATCCAGTACTTTATTCGATAAGGAAAGAGCCGAGATCCCTTCTCAGAATATGTTTGTCGCCACTTCAATTTCTAAAATTGATGTTTAATTAACGCCTTGAAGATTTTACGGTCAAAAATCTATTTTTATTGGTTATGCAGCTTCATAATTTCCAGGAGGTCATGTAATATAGGCATATTGACTATATTATAGTTAATAAACTTTGTATGGTCCCTCTTCCCCGCAGAACGCATGTGCATGCTCTCGTTTTCTTTACTTCTTTAAAAGCCATAACCATCTTATTATTTTTATATGCGACCCCTTCGGTAATCAAACCAAGGCCCTCACACTTTGGAGAGGAAAGTTATACGGCACAAGACATCTTTTTAGAGGCATGCTGAAGTGACATCAGGCCAAGCTTGCTTTTGCTTTTTACCACATTTTCAAATCCCACTAACTCTGCTGAACTTGCACGGAGCTTACTTGTGAAATTCGAACAAGGTTTGCCTTGGCTCAACTTCACTTGTTTACGTTACTTAGGTGGAAAGGCAAAACGGTACATAAGAATTGATTATTGCCTGCGAGGAGTCTAATAGTAGTTCTATCTGGTTGTATGCCCCAATACTTTCATGAAAAATCTTTTCTTACGGATACGAAAATGCTCATATACATGGGGAATTTTTATTTGTTGTGCAAGCAGGTCCGATGCTAGCCACTGAGATTGTGAGTTGTGATTCAGCACATCCTAAAATGTTGCCAAATCTTCAGTTTTAAACTTTGTTGAATATCAGATTAGATTTAAGATACAACAAGATACTCTTGGTTCTACCAAGTGGGTTGAGGATCTGTTAGACGTTTTCCCTATACCATGGAGTCAGAAGAACTCGTAGGTTAAGTTTATCTTCCTGCTTGGCAAAGTTCATAATTCTGGTTATATTACGATTTTACCCGTCAATTTTTATTCCACACCATGCAGAATAAGCCATCAGGTCAAGGACTATCTGGAGCAAAGAGAAAGGCGGTGACCGGACCCCAAAAGGAATGGAGTTGTTCTCTCTGCCAGGTGACCGCCACCGGTCAGAAGAACTTGAACATACATCTCCGAGGCAAGAAACACAGAGCGCTGCTCAATAACAACAAACCTACTTCTAAAAAGTCAAATGCATCATCTTCGATGGAAAAGAAAATAGACGGCAATGTGTCACTCGGCCAAGCAAAAGAAATTTTGTCATCCAATGAACCAGCAAATAAGAAAATAGCTACGGAAGGGGAAAAGCAGTTTAAGACACAGCCGAGCAATATGTGGTGTAAACTATGCAAAGTGGAATGCAATAGCCAGGATATGTTAGATTGTCACTTGAAGGGGAAGAAGCACAAGGGTAAGCTTGGGTCCGAGAAAGGTGATGGGGTTAGTACTGCTGAAGTGGTGAAGGAAGTAACAGAGCAGCAGGTGGCAAAAGGTAAGGAGGTAAAGACCGAAGATAAGCTCAGAGGAAATGAAGGAGGAGGAGAAGAAGAAGATGAAGCAACAGCGAAGCATTTGTTGAACTGAGATGCGCACATTTGCATGTAGAAATTTGTATTCTGAAGCTTTTCGATCTATGCATATGCTAAAATTTGTAAGATTGTAGATCTCTCTAGGATCAGTTTGGCTAAGACATTAGTTTCTAGTTCGCTTTCGAAGATATGTAAGATTTAGTGTATGTATGATTATCTGGGTGGTGTTGTAAAATTGCTGGTGAGTAAAATAAATTCTGGAAGCTGCTGTTCTAATTTCGTCCTATCGCGGGACCTTGGAAACAATAATCTGTCAAGGATGCTGCAAAAAGTTTCTATTTCCAGTATCGTTTTCAGAGCAAATTGCAATATGGTTAATTAATATTTCACTCGGCAGCTGCTTATATTTTTTCGTTAATTAAAGAAGGAAATTTCAGTTTTGGACAATGTCTATTCTATTCTTCGTTTTTACCAAGACAGTTTAGTGTCTGTATATTTATATGCTACTGGGCGAATCATTCTTCTCTTACAAGTGCATGGTTTCTCTTCGACTGACTTGATTTGTTAAGGGAGCTCAATCCTTAGCTTCTTCTTCGATTTAACTTGTTTGGATGGTGCGTACGCTGTGTTTCTTCTTGTAGAGCTCGGCTTGAGTGTGCGTTCCTTTTTATTAATCATCTTGTGCATGAGAGTTTGGAATTCTTGCTTTTTTGAGAGTTTGTTGTTTAGATTGGGCTTCCGCTTTATTAATTGGGTTTTATTAATTGGGCCCCGGGTTTTTTTAACTAGAGCAAAAGCCCCAGGGGCTTTTACACAAGTTTGAATCGGCCCTGAGCTTTTTGAAAATTTACCCATTAATTAATTAATATAATCCAAAAATTTTTAAACTAATTAATTAGTCACAGGCCAATTCATTTTCAACACTTCAAAAGAAAGAAAAGATAAGGGATACTTAGGTCTCATCTCGATGGCCATGTAGATGCGCTCACCATATCTATAGATTTACAGTTATTGATTCTGATTGCTGATGTTGTTTGGATAGGCCGCAAGCGACATGTGATGGAGATATCGATGGTGATATTAATAAGCGCAGACACTCCAAGGGGCTGTCTTGGCGTTCTTGTATCCATATGCTAAAAAAGAAAAAGAAAAGATGATGAGGAGTTTGCTCTGTAGCATCTTATTTTTGAATTACAAATCATGCAATGTCAGAGGAGTAACAAAGAACTTAATGATTGATCCTTTATTTAAAGAAGTGTGTGTAGTTAACCGCAATCAAAACAGTGTCGTGCATGGCTAGACCGAGATGAGTACGGGTCGTCCTCAGGGAAACGTGGAACCTTTCATTCTTATTTTAGGTGTGTTGAAAAAGAGAGGAAGAATAAAGAATGGTGAAGAATGGTTGTAGCATCTAGATCTACGTTAAACACGGATGCAAAATATAGATCTAGATTAACTACGGAGGTAAGTTTAATATTAAAAGGGGGCTTGTAGGGTTCATTGGGATTTAGTAGTTATGGATGATTAATTAAAGATTACTCTTTTTATCCTTTAATAGATTTAAAACTAGAATGACAGTGATGCATGTAGATTAGGTTTTCTGGAGGGAAAAGGGTTCCCACTCTTAACCCCTATCTCGACATGGAACTCCGTTCATATCTAGCCTTTACCAAAACAATTGTTAATCTAATCTCTAATCGTGGTCGCGATTATCAATGAATTGATAGACACCCAATTAGGATGTTAACTATTCTTTTGATAAAGTTTATAAACTTTATAGGACTTAAAAAGAGTTTAAGGATCTTCATCATCCATTAACCTACCTTAATCCCATGAACCCTAACAAGCGGAGAATTACTCGCGCATGTTGGGAGAAGAAGAGATGGAGAGGGAAATCATATTAAAACTATAAAGAGATAGAATAAGAAAACAACTAGCTTTATTAATTAACAAAATTCATTTACACTTTGTTTCCTTAGAAAATGATTACAAAATACTAGTTTGCTTCTCGATCTCTTCTAAGGAGGTAGATGAACCGTTGATGATCAGCCTGGATGCGTGAGCCTGTCGTGCACTTCGTGATCTCTTCAGCTTGATGAATTTTCCAAGAAGCGCTCGGTCTTTATTTATAGTCCCAGAACCAGAACCCTAGTTTCCTAATATGGAAACCAGTGGTTAAGATCCCAACAGAAAAAATCTCATGCCCTAACTACCCTACTTTCCTAATATGAAAACCAGTGGTTAAGATCCCAACAGAAAAAATCTCATGCCCTAACTACCCTAGAAGTGCGGTGGAACCGCGGCGTAATGGTGGGTTTGGCCACGGATCCACGGTGGATTAGAAGGATCGTGGGTTCGTTTCTCTTGAGGCTTCTTCTGGCGACACATGCAGACTATTTTGGTATCTGAAATCTGAAAATCTTCTCTACGTCTCTACCAGAATTGATTTCTTCAATTTACTTTACTATTTCGGCAGATTTGATCTCGATAACTCGGATTTTCTTGATTCCAGTTCTGAAATAATTTCTGCATAATTATCTCAATAAATAATGTTAGTAGAATTTATTTTTATTGAGATATTATCTTTAACCATTTGTCATGATATTTTATTTTTAAGAGAATTGGTCAAAGATATTTAATAAGGTAAGCAGGTAAGCATATTTAAATAGACCAAATGTTACATGGATATTATATACTTACTTTTTCCTACATAATGATAATTATAATATATAAACACATGAAAATAGTATTTTTGCAAATAAACCTTCATATGTGTCATATTTATAATAAACACCTTTTACTATATAGAAACAGTAGGAAAATTGTCATATTAAATGTGCAGTTTTATCAACTGAACAAATACCTCCAAACTTATGTTTGATCGTCCCGAGCAAACTGGTTATTCAAGAGATGGAGAAAAATAAGAAGAACTAGGTAAGCACACTTTCGTAGGCAACACGATTGCACTGAGCACGTGCAACAAGCCGTTAAACCTCTAGGTGTCCCTAGTAGGAGGAGTGTTGTCTCCTGAGGGTTTTCAGCGGATTACACCCACAAAATCGTATAATAAAAGAGAGATGGTGAAAGTTACATATAAAGATAAGAACTATAAAAGAAAGAACTTGAAAATAAGAGTTTTCAACTACACCAGTTTTTCAGTTGCTATGAGCCCTATCTTAATGGTCGTGAAAAAATGTTAGAAATCACATCATCCCTAAATAAAATATCGTTTTTATTCTTTATTCCTATCTTTCTTCCAAATATCGATCATATACCACTACGTGTGTGTAAAAGACATCCCTACACTCGGAGAATTCAATTCAAGCTATCATACTCTTGTCCATCTACCTCAGTACTTTTTAATTGATGAATATTTAGATAGAATTTGCTCACACATTTTTCATGCGACCGTTAATACTTCTTGAGGTACTAACCGACCGATTATTCATGTGCTTGCTGATTTGGTGTATTTAATATTTTTCTCATCTTGCAACACCTAAGGCTTAGCAGTGACTCCCAAACCAGTTGGTCTAAGGCACTAGGTAATGAAGCACCCTCGCTATATTTTTTTATTGCTGCCTTGGTGATAACAAAATCAGTGTTCATTTTTCTTTTCACCATTTTATCTTTTCTTTTCCATTTATTATTTCCTTCATACTTTGGCTTTTAGACAAGAGCATTTCAAGGTATCCTCTACTAACCCGAGTTTCAAGACGTGTGTAAGTGCATATAGTAGGGTATTAACATTCAAATGTTTGGCTTCCGGAATAGGAACTATTTTTCAGACTTATTTTTATGCTCAGATTAGTGATTTCCTTCATCTTACTAACCCTTAGGACAACGGCTCATAACTATTTATTACTAGTTTCGTTTAAGAAAACTTCTAACTTTCTTGGTTTTCTTAAAATTTTCTAATCTTTTATATGTAAATTTTCACTTTCAAACTTTCATCATTTAATTTTTTTTTGTGTGCTTATATATAGTATAATACAAAGTAATGCGTAAATAAGCATAAAGCTCCCCCAAACCTGTTTGCAGCAGTATCCTCACTGTTGTCTTCTGCTAGATCATAAAAACCTGTAAGCTTGGGAGGAAATTTATTAACGGGGGCAATAAATACGATCGTGAAAATCCCCCCCCCCCCAAACTTATTTTTGGCTCACAATTTTAAGTAAAATTTTTATTTTCAAGAGCCAGATTATACCCCCCCAAAACTTGAGTTAAACAATATTAAGCTTTTAAAATCACAAGATGGGGGTCAAAGATACTGGTCAATGCCAAGTTTTGCAAAGACCAAAAGTCAACACTTACCATTCGGAAATTTTATCAGTAAAACGCACCGGTTGGTGGAAGAACATGTTGTAGGGAGATAGGAAGAAGTGGGGAAAAGATAAGTGGTGGGATATAATGTGTTTGCATCTCGCTTTGGAAAGATGACACAGTGATTATGATGGATTACTCGCATTCTCTTTATAGTCCAGAAGAAGGGGTGGAGGTTCAATTTCTTTATTTTGTAGATGATTCATCTCAATACCCGTGTTTGCTAAAAATGCGAGTTCATCAGCGAAGATTTCCTCAAATCTTTCATCGATACCCCAAAGAATAATGTCATCAGAAAAAATGGGGTGATCGTCAGACTCTATAAAAGGTTCCTCATCAGCATTAGATGTTGACCCGGACAACTCGGTGGAAGAGTCCGTGTATGTATAATACATAGTTGGGTCAAACAACAACATATGAAAAGAGTCAGTATCATGAGGCTGATCAAATTCGCTGCTGTCGACATCCATTAATTCGACAGAACATGCTTGAGCAGTAGATCCGGAGGGTACACTTCCTAACTTGTAAATGTTCAACTCAATTGATATCTTCCCGAAGGATACGGCCATAGAGCCGTTACGACAGTTGATTATAGTATTGGAAGTGGACAAAAAGGGTCGACCGAGAATTGCCGGAATTTGGTTCCGTGGGTTCGTTACGGGCTGTGTATCGAGAACAATAAAGTCCACAGAGAATACAAATTCCCCGACTTTTATTAACACATCCTCAAGCTCACCCCTAGATTTAGTGATTGATCGGTCGACCATCTGGAGAGTTGTGTTCGAAGGCTTTAACTCTCCGATCCCTAACTGCTCATAAACTGAGTAAGGAAGCAGGTTAACACTTGCGCCAAGGTCAAGTAGAGCACGGTTAATATTTTTACCCCCAATAGAAATAGAAATTGTAGGACAGCCGGGGTCCTTACGTTCCTTGGTAATTGTTGGGGAAAAGCTGTGTTTACAGTACTCGACATGAACACCTTTTTCGGCACTTGAGTCTTCCTCTTCCTAGTGCACAAGTCCTTGAGAATTTTCGCATATGCCGGGACTTGTTGTATAGCATCAAGGAGAGGGATATTGATGTTAACTTGCTTAAAAATGTCAATAATCTTCTCCATCTACGGACTCGGTTTTTTTCCCCTTAACCGATTCGGATAAGGAGCTTTAGCAATAATAGCTGGGTCCAACAGTGGAGAAGGTGGTGTGGGTAGGAAAGATCCCAGAATAGGAGTGGGGATCGCCTTTGGTGGACTAGAAGAAGTGTGCCGAGGGTTCGAGTCTTGGGAAAAACGGAGAATAGGCTAGGAAGAAAATGGTGGGGTAGACGAACTGGGGTCAGAAGTAGAAGTAGTGGAAGGAAAAGTCTCAACCGGGGTATCATCAATTGATTCATCATTAGTAGTATCAATCTCTTCATCGACATAGTTGTCAAGCACTCTTCCAGATCTCAATGTGGTAATAGCATTCACATGATGTGAGTAGCCAGGATTCGGTATAGGTTGAGCTGGAAGTTTCCCCCTCTCTAGAGCACTTATTTCGGCTTTTAATTGTGTAATTTGTGCTTCCATCGATTTAATACTCTCACCTTGGAAGGCAGAGTTCTTTTTTATGTCATCGACGGAAGACTTCATCTCAGCCGAAACTTGCATGAATTTTGTCAGAAGCAAATTCATGGTTTGTTCGAGTGAAGAGAAGTTATCAGTACCAGTCAATTGCAAAGAATTGTTATACGGTGCAGAAGTGTTGACCGGATTTTGAAAGTTTTGTGATTGATAGGGGTGCTGACTCAATTGTAGTGGTTGCTGTTGTGGTGGAGGGACCCTTTGAAAGTTATTTTGGTTTGGAACCGTGTTTTGAGTTTGTTGTTGGTTCCAAGCAAAGTTAGGGTGATTCCTCCAGCCCTGATTATAAGTGGAAGAATACGGATCGTTTCTAGGTCTTTGTTGAAAAGCAGCATTGGTATGCTCTTGACCTTGAAACGGAGAATTCAAAAGATATTCTTCCGTAAGATGTGATGGATCAGAACAGCATCCACAGACAGTTTTAGGGAGTGCCATCTGATTTAGGGAGGCTACTAAAAATTTATGTTCTATAGCTTCGAGTTTCTTTTGCATTGCTGCCATTTCAGCTCTAACTCCTATGGAAACATCAGATTGGTGAATACCACCCCTAGACGATGGTTGGTTTACACTCTCCCACTGTAAAGATTTTTCAGCGAAATCTTCTAAAAATCTCCAGGCTTCACCATCATCTTTAGTCATGAAGGTGCCTTGACACATAGATTCAAGTATCTGTTTTGTTGTAGGATTAATTCCCTCATATACGATTCTGCACAGATCCCATCTAGGGATTCCGTGATGAAGACATTGAACTAACAGATCCTTGAAGCGTTCAAAACACTTTGAAAATGGTTCATTGGGAAGCTGGGTAAATTGATTTATTTCGCTACGGACTCGAGCTGTCTTATGATTAGGGTAGAATTTCTTTAGGAAAGCTGTGATGAATTCTCCCCAGTTTGAAATAGAATGTGCGGCTGTATTATAAAGCCACTTATCGGCTATATCGCACAAAGTGAATGGGAGAATACGTAATCTCATAGCATCCACAGAAACCTGTGAAGTACCCATCATAGCGCATACATTTTCAAATTTGGTAAAAAAGACGTATGTGCCTTCAGACTCGAGACCGTGATATTTTGGTAAAACATTGATGTAGTGGGGTTTAATTTCAAAATTATCCCCGTTGGTTAGTGGAATAGATAAACAAGTAGGAAGTGGACCACGGATAGGATAGCATCTCTTTTGGAGAGAGATGCGCGGTGGATTCTGCTTACCTACGGGCGGTGGCAGCGTGGTATTATAATTTGATGGAGTACCGTCCATCTTGGTCGATGTGGTGGGTGGTGGGGAAAAATAAAATGAAGAAGTACCGACTTCAGAGTCGATAGCAGGAACATGGACAAGACGGGCACTAGAATCCCGTGTCCAGCCAAGTATGCACTAAACGGTTTTAGCACAAGTGGCAGCGTATGTGTTATTTAAAATTGGTTTGTTTTTGAAAAAGTGTGTCGGACTTAGACAAATCACATAAAAAATGCACAAACAACCCTGAAACTAAGGTTACCTAGGTCAAGTCTCTAGACCACTCCTAGACTTCCAAAGGACAAGCCGTAGGATCAATCTTCTACCACCTCTTTACTACTCTTGTGGCCATGTAAGTGCCAAGTAAGTGGGAGGTATCCGCTATACGAATCACCGAAAATAGCGGGCCTTAATTAAATAACCACTTGCCTTCGACACACTTGCCTATACACCACAAAAGTAATGCGGATAAGTGATAAATTACCCACGACCTTCCTCTGTCCTTAATGAGCGCGACAGTCCTTAGAGTCTTGTCTAAATATTTGTTAAATTAATGTAGGGTTTGATGCAGATGCTCGGTTTGTGATTTATGGGGCCTAGGAAGGGTGATAAAATCCCTACCTAATCTGAATTTTGGTCTTGCCCCTTAAAAATCCGTATTAAAATATGAATTAACAAACCAATTACAAAACTTTGCAAAAAGATTTTTGAGCGGCGATATTTTGCAAAGAATCCTACAGAAAAAATATTTTATTGGATTTCAGAGAAGAGAGAAAGATGTAAAGAAGATACCAGAGAAATTGGAAACCCTAAATCCCTTAATAAGCCGTGGTTCCGCCGCCAATAGGCTCTTTATGCCGCGGTTCCGCCGCCGACTAGAAAGATCCGATGAAGATTTTTTTGCTACGTGGCCTCCCTTTCTCCTCTGGCTCTTGATGAATGTCTCTGAATCTTTATCTCCTCACTCAAATGATGTAAGTCTACGGTAGCGCCCCGGCCGTCTAACAGACGCCAAATGCAGAACAAAAACTTTTTAACTGGCGCTATCGTATACTATAACCCGGATCTGCCATTATTGCTAAACTAACAAACTGTAAAGACGGTAGAAAGGTTATACCAAACGATCCGAGTTCTTCGTTCTTTAACCATCATCCCACGCTTTGTTGCGGCTGCTCCGATCTCGTCGATCTCCGATCTGCTCGTCCAGGTGGCTCCACGTCAACGGATCTTTAAACGGGCTCCCGCCTCTGACTCGAGGCAACTCGGTCGTCAAGTTTGCTAAAAGAGACGACCAAGATTGATGTAGAGAATGAGTAAAATACTTTGTCTCACTTCGTCCAAAGCCGTGGACGGTTAATGAAGTTGCCACTCGAAATGAAATGGAATGAGAAATGAGTTATCAAAATTTCCATACATCCAAAACCATAGTCTTCTTCTCTCAAAAATGAATCTATCAAGTGAGAGAGAGTGAGTAGAGAGGAGGGGAGGGGCCGGCCACTTATAACAAGAAGGGGGGTGAGTGTAGGAGGGAAGTGGTGACCATAAGCACTAAGAAAAAAGCATGAGTCAAAGAACACCTAGTATGAACACAATTAATGAAAATGATGAATCACTAACCAAGTCATCATGCATTAATTGAATCATTAAATGCACTAATGAGTCACTAGCCTTATCATCACTTCTAGAACCTTCTAGAAGCATGACTCACCGTCATCCAAGAAAAGATAAATCCGTCTTTAACCGAATGTCAAAGACGGGTGATAGAAAACTGAAAACTGGCAACTTCCAAAAGCGATCCTGAAACGAATTTCTGGACAACCCCGTAACAGTATAAATATACCCGCATTTGTATTACGACCGAATACAAATGCAACTGAGACAAAGATATTATATCTACTCAATATAATACTCGGATCCGGCTTAAACCAAAGCCCACCAGTATTAACTGCCCGAAATATGACACGTGCGTAAACGCACGTGCATTTTCCGAACCCTGCCATAAAACCATATGGCCTCTACAACGTTTCGCCCGAACTTGGGAAACTGTCAGTGGGGGACTCTAATGACTCGTCAGTACCCTGGCAGTGGGTTTAACCACAAGCCGTCAACGGCACTAGCTGTGCGTAACGGCTGCCCATGTACTGACCTTAAGGGAGGCCGATGAGCAAACTCATCCGGAAACCCTACTGAGCCTAACAGTGACAATGTATATACAGTCCGGTCCGTTCGTCTATGAGTATCGCATATCTGCCTAGGGGGCTAGTAACGTCAGACCCCCAATAGCAGTATAAGTCGTCTCGGAGTGTAGCCCAAAAACACCCTGAGATACTACTGGAGTACCTACCAGTAAATCTTCTGCCACGGCCATGGGCTTTGTGTAATGGCTCTCTTAGACACAGCGCGATCTCACCCCCAATACCGGGAGAGACGAATCCCCTGCCGATCCGCTCACGTGCCTCCATGTGGCTCGGGACTGTACCCAAAAACTACCTGTTTGCACGACTCCTTTGAGCCGTGGTAGGGTAGAAATCAAAGCACAGTGGGAACTCACACGAGACAAATGACGACCTTAGGTCGATGAACTAACCTGTACACATGTCACCAGGGAACTGCTATCTGACGATATGTATAATACCAACTAGCAGGTTCCCGGCGAGTCCTGTCCGGTGTACTCATAACCCAATGAGCACCTGTATACATCTTAGGTGATCCAACTGACACCAGTGGCTTGTGAGACCGTCCACCGCCCCTCGTCGGGGTCTCGACTGTATATACTAGTCTACTCCGGAGTATCGATGCCCTGTCTCGAAACTCCCACGACTAGGGACCACAATTAAGGATATGCTTATAAACCACCCAACTCTCACGTATATGATCGCCATCATACTGTTGGTAGTAAAGCAAGATCCTAAGGGCTCTATCAAAGTGTAACAGTGATCAGTCACCTGAACCTGTACACGACTGATAAAGGCAAACCAGATAGCATACTATCATCTCGAGTAAGACTGTTCTACCGGTATAGGTCCCCCGCAATCATTGCAATCACGTGCCTGCGATCCAATAATTGACTCTTAGGGCACTATATCCAACAATCTCCTACTTGCACTCAAGGCTAATTATTGCGATGTCGACTACTCTCAGCCCGTGTGAAACCGAACATCCAACTCCTCTACTAATCAGTTTCACAAAGGCCGTTTGTAAAACTATTGTGTTCGAGAAATAGCCTCAGTGAGTGGATCTACCCTGAAGTTTCTTTCTATATCTCTCTTAATCTCAAGTTCACGGAGAAAGCCATCTCCCGAATTGAGTAATACCTGTCTTAGAATATGTCTGGATATCTGATGGGACCTAGTTCATAAATGAACTCTAAATCCAAACTTCTTAGACTGTATCGATCACTGAACCCAATCAGTATCCGGCACCATACCTCCCACAGTATCCTCTTGGACCACCTGTCCATAATACTGTCCCTCGTCAGAGGGAAAACTATAACTCTGACAATCACTCTGTCATCCATGTCACCTTTGAAGCCTAGAATGATAACCGTCTCCCGAAGGAGGCTGCCGTCATCAAATCCGTAGAACATCCACTTATATTCTAAAACTGCTTCTTTATGTTTCTCCAGGATTGGATTAATACAAACTTATTGCATCTAGTGCAAAAACAACATCTGGTGTGGTACTTGACATCTCACGATTGACTCAATTGCCTAAGCAAGTGATCTGCCAATCATGCACATCCCTCTCCCCTTTAGTCTGTAAGACACCTTTAGAGAGGGTGACTCCATCACCTGCAGGTACACCACCATGCCAGGAGTCAACTATTCTAAAAACTATCAGAATACTGTCAAAGTACCCACATTGGGAAACTACCCAAATCTAGATCTAAAACCATAGATCTAGAAACCAGCATGTCAGATATTATATCCATATTCTGTCTGGAGAAACAACTGTGTGACGACCACAGTACAACTGATCGTAGTATAGAAATTTTACTTCCCACTCTGTGTATCATCCAAATACCATGACATCACACCCTACTACCTTCTTAACGGATCCATCCCCTATTCTGATGAAGTCAAACCCATGACTGTCACATCAAAATTAGATGATCTATCTCCGCTATAACTGCTCAAGTCTATAAATAGACATAAGCTACTTGCCCACTATGCTTCCGCTGCTCCCACTGACTACGACAACCCTCTGGCAGAATAATATATACGTGCACTTCTAAAGCTAGTTTAGAACGACGCTATACTAATCCTCCTGCCGGGTCTCATAGTCTGGAACAACAGTAGTGTCAAGTCTGGGTAAGCAAGAACCTCCCTGTCACCGTCCTTGAGGCTACCGGAGTACCTCTTGGGTGTCTGAGGTTACCCACCATATCTGCGGAGTGGCTAATGGAATGTCAAACCTGATTAAATATATAGGTCCTATTAAATTTTCGGTAATCGTTTGCGGTTCTGGAATCACTTCCAGTTCTACCATACTCCCACTACTGTTTTCTGAAAAAATCCATTTTACTAAAACTGTGGCGAGTTAAGAACAATATCACTATTGATCTTCCAGATGGTAGAAAGTCAACCTTCATCAAAGCCAGGGTCAACCCACAAACTGCCATTACAGAAACGTGCCTTGAGTTATCCAGAGTCTGGTTTTAAGCATAAGCTGGACAACTCACCGTACCTTAACATCTTTAAGATATGAACCATTCTATATCCAATATAGAAACTTTGACACTTATTTAATTGGAACCATATTCAATCATGCAGCTGTCTCCAGTGCATATCAACTTAATGGAAAGAGGCTAATCAGCATCACTCAACTTAGGAATCCTTCCAATTATGAGTAACCCGAAAGAGAAACAAGTTTCTCAAAAACCATTACTATCATCTGAATACCAATCACAAGAATCTACATCTTCGATCTCTTTGAAGAATCCCGATACTTGTGACATCTGGTTCTCTACTTTATTCTTATACCCACAACTTCTCAAAACTTAGACCTTGTATTTCTACGAAACACTTGTCTAAAAACTAGAGAAGTCATAAGTAAACAGAACATAGTACGAGGACCTACCCCTTTGTCCTGATGGACACTGGACAGCATACAATACTCTGTATAAGTCCGCTGAGTTGAACAACTCAAAACCTGTGCGTCGTAGGTTGAAAACTATACCCAGGCGATTTCCTCAAATATCACCAATTATAACGAATTCCGATATAATGAGGATGATCACCTAATTCCCGATAACTTACTCCCACTCATCATCTGTAAAACCATACAGATAAGAGAATGAAACCTGGTAAATACATACCTTTGAAGTAAGTATCTAATCGGGAAAACAGTTTTCCTTTAACAATGCACTGAAACATGAAAATGTTTCGTAGGGGTATCCTGGTATTCCTAGCAATGCCTCTTCCATAATCCAATTCATGACTTCAACCGTATATTTCTTTGCCTTCTCTCCAAATCCCTTTATTTGTTTTTAGTCGTTACCTTCTGTATACCTTCATTAGGCTAAATGGTTTTCTTCCTTCCCTACCGTTCGGCACCAGCCTATGGTTTGGAAGAAGACTATCCATTAAGCATAATAGGTGTACCCTCTTAAACTAAGGAGTACTCGCAACTTGAGAGAAGGTGATGATAAAAAACAACTGAATAATACCTTATTCTATTTCTCCCGAACTGGGGAAAAAAACAAAGGTGAAATAGGAGTGGCGATGAAGCACGCGGTTTGGTCGTTAATGATATCAGTCGCAATTTACTTTGCCCTTTTTCTAATCCCTTTATTTTGTCTTTACATATTACCTTCTGTACACCCTACTTAGGCTAATTGGTTTTCTTCATTCCCTACCTTTCGGCACCTGCCTATGGTTTGGAATAAGACTATCCAATAAGCGTAATAGGTGTACTCTCCTAAACCAAGGAGCCCTCGCAACCTGAGAGAAGGTGATAATAAAAGACAACTGAATAAACCAATTCTATTTCTCCTGAACCTCGATCCATCCTCGAAGAAATCCCTCCGAGTTCGTATATAACCATACGATAGATCTATCCAATGGAAGTGGATGTCCGTAGTAATACGGGGTGTTCTGAGAAATGCAAAGGGTAAGAGAAGGAGTGGCAATGACTTATGCAACTCGGACAATCCAAAAGCCAGTATTTTAAGAAGGTTCGGTCAACTTGGACACTGAGTCATAGTCTAAGGTCGGTCAAAGGTCGCTGCCATAGAGAGAGAGAAAAGAAACACTCTGCGTGCACTCTAACCTAGATCAGAATGGTTATCACTTTATCTAATCATGAAACCTCCCACTGTACTGTCAAATTCTCCTCCAAACCTAAAAGAAGAATCAATCGGGATCACCCGAAGAGTAATCCAACTCATCAGTGGGAATCGGGATCCAACTCTCATCGCATGATAACGTGACGGAATCCACTCACGTTACTCACACTCCAGAAGGTATGCGCATACTTGGCAAGTTTCAGTTTCTTTAGAAACTCCCGATATGATTTTTGCCCCATGCTCTTATGACCTTGGCGTTGGTCAAAATGTCATAAGTCACATGCCAAGTTCTACCCGCCACTATCTTGTCAATTTGAACCCACCCGCACATGCCGTTGACGTTGGCCAAAATGGCAGAACGACTGTCCCAAACCAACTCATCTATCTATGCAACAAATGAATACCCAGCAGCTACCAAACACTATGCCTTGGCGTTGGTCAAAATACATAGCTTGAATACTACTGAATACCCAAAAGAAATGACGGAGGGCTACGGCTGGTTTTTGGTGAAAAACCTTTAACGTAACGAACTTGATATCGCTGAAGGAACCTGATAGCTTTTTATAAAAATATAGTGACGAAAACCTTTGCTAAAGAGGTCACTCCCGATGAAGGGATCTCGGCTCTTTCCTCGTGGAATGAGGTACAGGATATTCCAACCGAATACCGCGGTGCAAAGCAACTTGTAATCGACTATAGTGAAGTTATTACTCTGACGCAAACTTCTGCCCAAGGGGTCATTTTCGGTGAAGGGATATCGGCCCTTGCCTCGTCGAATGAGGTGCAAGATATTCCAACCGAATATCGCTATGCAAAACAAAAGGAAACATCTTTGTAATAACACTTTTTAAAACTGTTCCAACAACTCCAAACAGGTTTGTTTTCCTTTGCATTGATCAAAATCAACGCAGTCCCATTAACAATCACACCAGAAAAGAACGAAAATAAAATGTACGTATATGCCATCCGCATTCGTCACTGGGTCCCGTCATCACCCGTTAGGTTACTTAACTAACGACAGAGCGGAGACTGGACTAGCGCGGGTGCAAAACATATACAACATCTAATAGTATATATACCAATATACAATAATCGCTCCAGGCATGATAATATGCAATATTACAGAAAAGTAATAAGCATCACAGAACAATACAGATAATCTGGGATCCCCGGGTTTCACAGAGCTGCTACTGAAATCCGACGTTCCCCTGGTCGTGTGGATAGCCTGTGCAATGAAACCTAGACCCCTACGGGTGCGGCAAGTTACCCGCCAAAACCTGAAGCGAGGCAGCCCCTTACAGCATAGTGAATAGACCACCCTGCACTTCACGGAATCCGGTAACTTGAGCACCCCTCCTTAGGTCAACCTATACCCCCTACGAGTGCGGCGAATAGTCTGCCAATTCCAGAGTGAGGCCCCTCTGCCTCTCAAAGCCATGAGATGCGGACCCGTTGCCCTTCAGAACTCGGCTATCCGTGCACTCTGTCGCGGGGTAAAACCTAGTACAGAAATAAATAATATGTACAACAGGTACATCGACCTTAACCCGGTCGTGCCCCAAAAGAATATTATACAACAGGCAGTGACGGCGGTCCACATGTTGGACGCTCGCCCCGTAATATCAAATGTACAAATAAATCCAAACAGCACTACCATTGCACACTGCTATCCACCACGATAAATTCGCAACATCACAGCACAACACAGAATATCAACACGAATGTCACATTCGCAAACCCGTCGAAAAGAACTATAGCAATCAGACGCGGTTTACCGATCAAATGACATTCACGGCCGGAGATATAATGTAAGTACTGTAAACTAACATGTTTAAATTTCGATCGACTAAATATCACAGAGTGGGCCCCACGAACATCTGTTGTACAGTAACAAAATCTGGGCCCAAAAAATATATACCAAAAACCACAATTTACCCAAGAGAAGCTACTGTACAAATTTGGGTCAATGATCCTACAGATTGGCCGCGGATGCGCTGTCAAACCCTAGGTTTGACCGTGATTCCGCGGCGGTCTTGTAGGGTCATGTGACCAAATTTGAACCATGTGCTTAGAAAAGCCTGCTGAATTTTCTGTGATGTGTAAAATTATTTTTTGAACCCTTTTAAAATCGACAGAAACTCATTACTTGGAATTTGCGGTTTTCGAAAATCCGTTCGATCGATATTTTAAACGTGTTAGCACAAGTTAGTAAAGCATAATGATGAGGCTCTGATACCACTGTAAGTCTACGGTAGCGCCCCGGCCGTCTAACAGACGCTAAATGCGGAACAAAAACTTTTTAACTGGCGCTATCGTATACTATAATCCGGATCTGCCATTATTGCTAAACTAACAAACTGTAAAGAGGGTAGAAAGGTTATACCGAACGATCCGAGTCCTTCGTTCTTTAACCATCATCCTACGCTTTGTTGCGGCTGCTCCGATCTCGTCGATCTCCGATCTGCTCGTCCAGGTGGCTCCACGTCAACGGATCTTTAAACGGGCTCCGCCTTTGACTCGAGGCAACTCGGTCGTCAAGTTTGCTAAAAGAGACGACTAAGATTGATGTAGAGAATGAGTAGAATACTTTGTCTCACTTCATCCAAAGCCGTGGACGATCGGTTAATGAAGTTGCCACTCGAAATGAAATGGAATGAGAAATGAGTTATCAAAATTTCCATACATCCAAAACCATAGTCTTCTTCTCTCAAAAATGAATCTATCAAGTGAGAGAGAGTGAGGGTGAGAGGAGGGGAGGGGCCGACCACTTATAACAAGAAGGGGGTGAGTGTAGGAGGGAAGTGGTGACCATAAGCACTAAGAAAAAAGCATGAGTCAAAGAACACCTAGTATGAACACAATTAATGAAAATGATGAATCACTAACGAAGTCATCATGCATTAATTGAATCATTAAATGCACTAATGAGTTACTAGCCTTATCATCACTTCTAGAACCTTCTAGAAGCATGACTCACCCTCATCCAAGAAAAGATAAATCCGTCTTTAACCGAATGTCAAAAACGGGTGATAGAAAACTGAAAACTGGCAACTTCCAAAAGCGATCCTGAAACGAATTTCTGGACAACCCCGTAACAGTATAAATATACCCGCATTTGTATTACGACCGAATACAAATGCAACTGAGACAAAGATATTATATCTACTCAATATAATACTCGGATCCGGCTTAAACCAAAGCCTACCAGTATTAACTGCCCGAAATATGACACGTGCGTAAACGCACGTGCATTTTCCGAACCCTGCCATAAAACCATACGGCCTCTACAACGTTTCGCCCGAACTTGGGAAACTATCAGTGGGGAACTCTAATGACTCGTCAGTACCCTGGCAGTGGGTTTAACCATAAGCCGTCAGCGGCACTAGCTGTGCGTAACGGCTGCCCATGTACTGTTAGAGATAGTGCCCTCATAGTCAATTATTGGATCGCAGGTACGTGATTGCAATGATTGCGGAGGACCTATACCGGTAGGACAGTCTTACTCGAGATGATAGTATGCTATCTGGTTTGCCTTTATCAGTCGTGTACATTTTCAGGTGACTGATTACATGTTACACTTTGATAGAGCCCTTAGGATCTTGCTTTACCACCAACTGTATGATGGCGATCATATACGTGAGAGTTGGGTGGTTTATACGCATATCCTTAATTATGGTCCCTAGTCGTGGGAGTTTCGAGACAGGGCATCGATACTCCGGAGTAGACTAGTGTATACAGTCGAGACCCCGACGAGGGGCGGTGGCCGGTCTCACAAGCCACTGGTGTCAGTTGGATCACCTAAGATGTATACAGGTGCTCATTGGGTTATGAGTACACCGGACAGGACTCGCCGGGAATCTGCTAGTTAGTACTATATCTATCGTCAGATAGCAGTTCCCTGGTGACATGTGTACAGGTTAGTTCATCGACCTGAGGTCGTCATTTGTCTCGTGTGAGTTCCCACTGTGCTTTGATTTCTACCATACCACGGCTCAAAGGAGTCGTGCAAACAGGTAGCTTTTGGGTACAGTCCCGAGCCATATGGAGGCACGTGAGCGGATCGGCAGGGGATTCGTCTCTCCCGGTATTGGGGCGAGGTCGTGCTGTGTCTAGGAGAGCCATTACACAAAGTCCATGGCCATGGCAGGAGATTTACTGGTAGGTACTCCAGTAGTATCTCAGGGTGTTATTGGGCTACACTCCGACATGACTTATACTGTTATTGGGGGTCTGACGTTTCTAGCCCCCTAGGCAGATATGCGATACTCATAGACGAACGGACCGGACTGTATATACATTGTCACTGTTAGGCACAGTAGGGTTTCCGGATGAGTTCGCTCATCGGCCTCCCTTGAGGTCAGTCCATGGACAGCCGTTACGCATAGCTAGTGCCGCTGACGGTTTGTGGTTAAACCCACTGCCAGGGTACTGACGAGTCATTAGAGTCCCCCACAGACAGTTTCCCAAGTTCGGGCAAAACGTTGTAGAGGCCGTATGGTTTTATGGCAGGGTTCGGAAAATGCACGTGCGTTTACGCACGTGTTATTTTTCGGGCAGATGATACTGGTCGGCTTTGGTTTAAGCCGGATCCGAGTATTATTGAGTAGATATAATATCTTTGTCTCAGTTGCATTTGTATTCGTTCGTAATACAAATGCGGGTATATTTATACAGTTTCAGGGTTGTCCTGAAATTCGTTTCAGGATCACTTTTGGAAGTTGCCAGTTTCCAGTTTTCTATCAGTCGTCTTTTAACATTCGGTTAAAGACGGATTTATCTTTTCTTGGATGAGGGTGAGTCATGCTTCTAGAAGGTTCTAGAAAGGGTGACTTGACATGGCGAGTCATTAGTGCTTTAATGGAACCATTAATGCAATGGTGACTAGGTTAATGAATCACCATTTGCATTAATGAGGTTTTGTTTTCCTTAGGATATTTGTTCTTGATATTTTTTGTGAGAAGCTTTTTATGGTCACCCTCTTCTCTCCTACACTCACCCCCTCCCTATAAATGGCCGGCCCCCTCCTCTCTCTCTCACTACTTGAGTTTTCATTTGCAAAAGATTATGATAGATTTTGGGGTGTATGGAATTTCACAGCTCATTTCATTCCATCACCCGATTCCCACGGCAACTTCATTAACCGATCGTCCACAGCTTTGGACGAAGTGAGACAAAGTCATCTACTCATTCTCTACTTCATTCTTGGTCGTCTCTTTTAGCAAACTTGACGACCGAGTTGCCTCAAGTCAGAGGCGGGAGCCCGTTTAAAGAATCGTCGACGTGGTGCCACCTGGACGAGCAGATCGGAGATCGAAGAGATCGGAGTAGCCGCAACGGAGCGTGGGATGATGGTTGAAGACCGAAGGACTCGGATTGTTCGGTATAACCTTTCTACACTCTTTACAGTTTGTTAGTTTAGCAATAATGGCAGATCCGGGTTAAAGTATACGATAGCGCCAGATAAAAAGTTTTTGTTCCGCATTTTGCGTCTGTAGACGGCCGGGGCGCTACCGTAGACTTACAGTGGTATCAGAGACTAACCATTTTGCTATACTAACATGTGCTAACGCGTTTAAAACATCGATCGAACCGGAAATCAAAAACCGCATTTTTCAATTTGACAGTTTCTGTTGATTTTAAATGGTGTCCTAAAAATATTCCACATATCACAGAAATCTGTGCAGGGTTTTATAAGAGCACCGACAAAATTTGGGCACGTGATTCCACCAAACCGCCGCGGAAACGCGGCCAAACCCATGGTTTGGCCGCGCATCCGCGGCCATTTGGTAAGATCATGCTCCCAAATTTGTACAGTGTGTTCTCCTCTGGAAATTGGGGTTTTTGATATATATCTTTTGGGCCCAGATTTTGTTACTGTTCACCAGTTGTTCGTGGGGCCCACTTCGTGATATTTAGTCGATCGAAATTTAAACATGTTAGTTTTTAGTACTTACATTATATCTCCGACCGGGAATGTCATTTGATCGGTAAACCGCGTCTGATTGCTATAGTTCTTTTAGACGGGTTTGCGAACGTGACATTCGCGTTGATGTTCTGTGTTGTGCTGTGATGTTGCGGATTTGTCGTGGTGGATAGCAGTGTGCAATGATAGTGCAGTTTGGATTTATTTGTACATTTGATATTGCGGGGTGAGCGTCCAACTTGTGGACTGCCGTCACTGCCTGTTGTATAATATTCTTTTGGGGCACGACCAGGTTGCGGTCGATGTACCTGTTGTACTATTTTTCTTTACTGTACTAGGTTTTGCCCCGCGACGAAGTGCACGAATAGCCGGGTTCTGGAGGGCAACGGGTCCGCATCTCATGGCTTTGAGAGGCAGAGGGACCCCACTCTAAAATTGGTAGACTATTCGCCGCACTCGTAGGGGGTACAGGTTGACCCAAGGAGGGGTGCTCAAGCTACCGGATTCCGTGAAGTGCTGGGTGGTCCATTCACTTTGCTATAAGGGGCTGCCTCGCTTCAGGTTTTGGCGGGTAACTTGCCGCACCCGTAGGGGTCTAGGTTTCATTGCACAGGCTATCCACACGACAGGGGAACGTCGGGTTTCAGCAGCGGCTCTATGAAATCCGGGGATCCCAGATTATCTGTATTGTTCTGTGATGCTTATTACTTTTCTGTAATGTTGCATATTATCACGCCTGGAGCGATTATTGTATATTGGTTTATATACTATTAGATGTTGTATATGTTTTACACCCGCGCTAGTCCAGTCCCCGCTCTGTCGTTAGTTAAGTAACCTAACGGGTGATGACGGGACCCAGTGACGAATGCGGATGGCATATACGTACATTTTATTTTCGTTCTTTTCTGGTGTGATTATTGATGGGACTGCATTGATTCTGATCAATGCAAAGTTAAACAAACCTGTTTATAGTTGTTGGAACAAATTTAAAAAGTGTTATTGCAAAGACGTTTCCTTTTGTTTTGCATAGCGGTATTCAGTGGAATATCCTGCACCTCATTCGACGGGGCAAGGGCCGATATCCCTTCGCCGGGACTGACCCCTTGGGCAGAAGTTTGCGTCAGGGTAATAACTTCACTATAGTCGATTACAAGTTGCTTTGCATAGCGGTATTCAGTGGAATATCCTGCACCTCATTCCACGAGGAAAGAGCCGAGATCCCTTCACCGGGAGTGACCTCTTTAGCAAAGGTTTTCGCCACTATATTTTAAAATGCTATCAGGTTCCTTCAGCGATATCAAGTTCACTATGTTAAAGGTTTTTCGCCAAAAACCAGCCGTAGCCCTCCGTCACTTCTTTTGGGTATTCAGTAGTATTCAAGCTATGTATTTTGACCTAACGCCAAGGCATAGTGTTTGGTAGCTGCTGGGTATTCAATTGTTGCATAGATAGATGAGTTGGTTTGGGACAGCCGTTCTGCCATTTTGACCTAACGCCAAGGGCATGTGCGGGTGGGTTCAAATTAACAAAATAGTGATGGGTAGAACTTGGCATGTGACTTATGACATTTTGACCTAACGCCAAGGTTATAAGAGCATGGGGCAAAAATCATATCGGGAGTTTCTAAAGAAACTGAAACTTGCCAAGTATGCGCATACCTTCTGGAGTATGAGTAACGTGGATGCATTCCATCACGTTATCATGCGATGAGAGTTGGATCCCGATTCCCACTGATGAGTTGGTTTACTCTTCGGGTGATCCCGATTGATTCTTCTTTCTGGTTTGGAGGAGAATTTGACAGGACAGTGGGAGGTTTCCGGATTAGATAAAGTGATAACCATTCTGATCTAGGTTAGAGTGCACGCAGAGTGTTTCTTTTCTCTCTCTTTTTGGCAGCGACCTTTGACCGACCCTAGACTATGACTCAGTGACCAGGTTGACCGAACCTTCTTAAAATACTGGCTTTTGGATTGTCTATATTGCATAAGTCATTGCCACTCCTTCTTTTACCCTTTGAATTTCTCAGAACACCCGTATTACTACGGATATCCACTTCCATTGGATAGATCCATCGTATGGTTATATACGAACTCGAAGGGACTTCTTCGAGGATGGATCCAGGTTCAGGAGAAATAGAATTGGTTTATTCAGTTGTCTTTTATTATCACCTTCTCTCAGGTTGCGAGAGCTCCTTGGTTTAGGAGAGTACACCTATTACGCTTATTGGATAGTCTTATTCCAAACCATAGGCAGGTACCGAAAGGTAGGGAATGAAGAAAACCAATTAGCCTAAGTAGGGTGTGCAGAAGGTAATATGTAAAGACAAAATAAAGGGATTAGAAAGAGGGCAAAGTAAATTGCGACTGATATCATTCACGACCAAAACCGCGTACTTCATCGCCACTCCTATTTCACCTTTAAAAGAATAAGGTATTATTCAGTTGTCTTTTATCATCACCTTCTCTCAGTTATGAGTACTCCTTGGTTTAGGAGGGTACACCTTTTGTGATTACTGGATAGTCTTCTTCCAAACCATAGGCTGGTGCCGAACGGCAGGGAAGGAAGAAAACCATTTAGCCTAATAATGGTGTACAGAAGGTAATGACTAAAGACAAATAAAGAGATTTGGAGAGATGGAAATAATATATACGGTTGAAGTCATGAATTGGATTATGGAAGAAGCATTACTAGGAATACCAAGATACCCCTACGAAACATTTTCATGTTTCAGTGCATTGTTAAAGCAAAACCGTTTTCCCGATTAGATACTTACTCCAAGGGTATGTATTTACCAGGTTTCATTCTCATATCTGTATGGTTTTACAGATGATGAGCGGGAGTACGTTATTGGGAATTAGGTGATTATCCTCATTATATCGGAATTCGTTGTAATTGGTGATATTTGAGGAAATCGCCAGGGTACAGTTTTCAACCTACGACGCACAGGTTTTGAGTTGTTCAACTCAGCGGACTTATACAGAGTATTGTATGTTGTCCAGTGTCCATCAGGACAAAGGGGTAGGTCCTCGTACTATGTTCTATTTACTTATAACTTCTCTAGTATTTGGACAAGTATTTCGTAGAAATACAAGGTCTAAGTTTTGAGAAGTTATGGGTATAAGAATAAAGTAGAGAACCAGGTGTCACAAGTGTCGGGATTCTTCAAAGAGATCGAAGATGTAGATTCTTGTGATTGGTATTCAGATGATAGTGATGGTTTTAAGAAACGTGTTTCTCTTTCAGGTTACTCATAATTGGATGGATTACTAAGTTGAGTAATGCTGATTAGCCTCTTTCCATTAAGTTGATTTGCACTGGAGACAGCTGCATGATTTGAATATGGTTCCAATTAAATAAGTGCCAAAGTTTCTGTATTGGATATAGAATGGATCGTACCTTAAAAGATCTTAAGGTACGGGGAGTTGTCCAGCTTATGCTTAAAAACCAGACTTGGGATAACTCAGGGCACGTTTCTGTAATGGCTATTTGTGGGTTGACCCTGGCTATGACGAGGGTTGATATTCTACTATTTGGAAGATCAATAGTGATATTATTCTTGACTCGCCACAGTTTTAGTAAAATGGATCTTTTTCAGAAAACAGAAGTGGGAGTATGGTAGAACTGGAAGTGATTCCAGAACCGCGAACGATTACGGAAAATTTAATAGGACCTATATATTCAATCAGGTTTGACATTCCAATAGCCACTCCACAGATATGGTGGGTAACTTCAGACACCCGAGAGGTACTTCGGTAGCCTCAAGGACGGTGACAGGGAGGTTCTCATCTACCCAGACTTGACACTACTGTTGTTCCAGGTTATGAGACCCGGTAGGAAGGTTGTCGTAGTCAGTGGGAGCAGCGGAAGCATGGTGGGCAAGTAGCTTATGTCTATTTATAGACTAGAGCAGTTATAGCGGAGATAGATCATCTAGTTTTGATGTGACAGTCATGGGTTTGACTTCAATCAGAATAGGGGATGGATCTGTTAAGAAGGTAGTAGGGTGTGATGTCATGGTATTTGGATGACATACACAGAGTAGGAAGTAAAATTCCTATACTACGATCGGTTGTACTGTGGTCGTCACACAGTTGTTTCTCCAGACAGGATATGGATATAATATTTGACATTCTGGTTTCTGGATCTATGGTTTTAGATCTAGATTTGGGTAGTTTCCCAATATGGGTACTTCGACAGATATTCTAATGGTTTTTGGAATAGTTGACTCCTAGCATGGTGGTGTACCTGCAGGAGATGGAGTCACCCTCTCTAAAGGTGTCGTATAGACTAAAAGGGAGAGGGATGGGCATGATTGGCAGATCACTTGCTTAGGCAATTGAGTTAATCATGAGATGTCAAGTACCACACCAGATGTTGTTTTTGCACTAGATGCAATAAGTTTGTATTAATCCAATCCTGGAGAAACATAAGGAAGCAGTTTTAGAACATGAGTACATGTTCTACGGATTTGATGACGGCAGCCTCCTTCGGGAGACGATCATCATTCCAGGCTTCAAAGGTGATATGGATGACAGAGTGATTGTCAGAGTTATAGTTTTTCCCTCTGACGAAGAGGGACAGTATTATGGACAGGTGGTCCAAGAGGATACTGTGGGTGGCATGGTGCCGGATACTGATTAGGTTCAGTGATCGATACAGTCTAAGAAGTTTGGATTTGGAGTTCATTTATGAACTAGGTCCCATCAGATATCCAGACATATTCTAAGACAGGTATTACTCGATTCGGGAGATGGCTTTCTCCGCGAACTTGAGATTTAGAGAGATATAGAAAGAAACATCTAGGCGGATCCACTCACTAAGGCTATTTCTCGAACACAATAGTTTTACAAACGGGCTTTGTGAAACTGATTAGTAGAGGAGTTGGATGTTCGGTTTTACACGGGCTGTGAGTAGTCGACATTGCAATAATTAGCCTTGAGTGCAAGTGGGAGATTGTTGGAGATAGTGCCCTCATAGTCAATTATTGGATCGCAGGTACGTGATTGCAATGATTGCGGAGGACCTATACCGGTAGGACAGTCTTACTCGAGATGATAGTATGCTATCTGGTTTGCCTTTATCAGTCGTGTACATTTTCAGGTGACTGATTACATGTTACACTTTGATAGAGCCCTTAGGATCTTGCTTTACCACCAACTGTATGATGGCGATCATATACGTGAGAGTTGGGTGGTTTATACGCATATCCTTAATTGTGGTCCCTAGTCGTGGGAGTTTCGAGACAGGGCATCGATACTCCGGAGTAGACTAGTGTATACAGTCGAGACCCCGACGAGGGGCGGTGGCCGGTCTCACAAGCCACTGGTGTCAGTTGGATCACCTAAGATGTATACAGGTACTCATTGGGTTATGAGTACACCGGACAGGACTCGCCGGGAATCTGCTAGATAGTACTATATCTATCGTCAAATAGCAGTTCCCTGGTGACATATGTACAGGTTAGTTCATCGACCTGAGGTCGTCATTTGTCTCGTGTGAGTTCCCACTGTGCTTTGATTTCTACCCTACCACGGCTCAAAGGAGTCGTGCAAACAGGTAGCTTTTGGGTATAGTCCCGAGCCATATGGAGGCACGTGAGCGGATCGGCAGGGGATTCGTCTCTCCCGGTATTGGGGGCGAGGTCGTGCTGTGTCTAGGAGAGCCATTACACAAAGTCTATGGCCATGGCAGGAGATTTACTGGTAGGTACTCCAGTAGTATCTCAGGGTGTTATTGGGCTACACTCCGACACGACTTATACTGCTATTGGGGGTCTGACGTTTCTAGCCCCCTAGGCAGATATGCGATACTCATAGACGAACGGACCGGACTGTATATACATTGTCACTGTTAGGCTCAGTAGGGTTTCGGATGAGTTCGCTCATCGGCCTCCCTTGAGGTTAGTCCATGGGCAGCCGTTACGCATAGCTAGTGCCGCTGACGGTTTGTGGTTAAACCCACTGCCAGGGTACTGACGAGTCATTAGAGTCCCCCACAGACAGTTTCCCAAGTTCGGGCAAAACGTTGTAGAGGCCGTATGGTTTTATGGCAGGGTTCGGAAAATGCACGTGCGTTTACGCACGTGTTATTTTTCGGGCAGATGATACTGGTCGGCTTTGGTTTAAGCTGGATCCGAGTATTATATTGAGTAGATATAATATCTTTGTCTCAGTTGCATTTGTATTCGGTCGTAATACAAATGCAGGTATATTTATACAGTTTCGGGGTTGTCCTGAAATTCGTTTCAGGATCACTTTTGGAAGTTGCCAGTTTCCAATTTTCTATCAGTCGTCTTTTAACATTCGGTTAAAGACGGATTTATCTTTTCTTGGATGAGGGTGAGTCATGCTTCTAGAAGGTTCTAGAAAGGGTGACTTGACATGGTGAGTCATTAGTGCTTTAATGGAACCATTAATGCAATGGTGACTAGGTTAATGAATCACCATTTGCATTAATGAGGTTTTGTTTTCCTTAGGATATTTGTTCTTGATATTTTTTGTGAGAAGCTTTTTATGGTCACCCTCTTCTCTCCTACACTCACCCCCCTCCCTATAAATGGCCGGCCCCTCCTCTCTCTCTCACTACTTGAGTTTTCATTTGCAAAAGATTATGATAGATTTTGGGGTGTATGGAATTTCACAGCTCATTTCATTCCATCACCCGATTCCCACGGCAACTTCATTAACCGATCGTCCACGGTTTTGGACGAAGTGAGACAAAGTCATCTACTCATTCTCTACATCATTCTTGGTCGTCTCTTTTAGCAAACTTGACGACCGAGTTGCCTCAAGTCAGAGGCGGGAGCCCGTTTAAAGAATCGTCGACGTGGTGCCACCTGGACGAGCAGATCGGAGATCGAAGAGATCGGAGCAGCCGCAACGGAGCGTGGGATGATGGTTGAAGAACGAAGGACTCGGATCGTTCGGTATAACCTTTCTACACTCTTTACAGTTTGTTAGTTTAGCAATAATGGCAGATCCGGGTTAAAGTATACGATAGCACCAGATAAAAAGTTTTTGTTCCGCATTTGGCGTCTGTAGACGGCCGGGGCGCTACCGTAGACTTACATGTACTGACCTCAAGGGAGGCCGATGAGCGAACTCATCCGGAAACCCTACTGAGCCTAACAGTGACAATGTATATACAGTCCGGTCCGTTCGTCTATGAGTATCGCATATCTGCCTAGGGGGCTAGTAACGTCAGACCCCCAATAGCAGTATAAGTCGTGTCGGAGTGTAGCCCAAAAACTCCCTGAGATACTACTGTAGTACCTACCAGTAAATCTCCTGCCACGGCCGTGGGCTTTGTGTAATGGCTCTCCTAGACACAGCGCGATCTCACCCCCAATACCGGGAGAGACGAATCCCCTGCCGATCCGCTCACGTGCCTCCATGTGGCTCGGGACTGTACCCAAAAACTACCTGTTTGCACGACTCCTTTGAGCCGTGGTAGGGTAGTAATCAAAGCACAGTGGGAACTCACACGAGACAAATGACGACCTCAGGTCGATGAACTAACCTGTACACATGTCACCAGGGAACTGCTATCTGACGATATGTATAATACCAACTAGCAGGTTCCTGGCGAGTCCTGTCCGGTGTACTCATAACCCAATGAGCACCTGTATACATCTTAGGTGATCCAACTGACACCAGTGGCTTATGAGACCGGCCACCGCTCCTCGTCGGGGTCTCGACTGTATACACTAGTCTACTCCGGAGTATCGATGCCCTGTCTCGAAACTCCCACGACTAGGGACCACAATTAAGGATATGCTTATAAACCACCCAACTCTCACGTATATGATCGCCATCATACTGTTGGTAGTAAAGCAAGATCTTAAGGGCTCTATCAAAGTGTAACAGTGATCAGTCACCTGAACCTGTACACGACTGATAAAGGAAAACCAGATAGCATACTATCATCTCGAGTAAGACTGTCCTACCGGTATAGGTCCTCCGCAATCATTGCAATCACGTGCCTGCGATCCAATAATTGACTCTGAGGGCACTATATCCAACAAATGACTCCAGATTCCCTCGCGAAATTCACACAATAATCATTAAATATATAATTTGCAGTTTTGTTTATTTATGATATGGATCGAATAAGAATTCAACACGAATAGTAAGAAGAAAAAAAATTACGCACGTATCCCCGGCAACGGCACCATTTGATTGATCCTTTATTTAAAGAAGTGTGTGTAGTTAACCGTAATCAGAACGGTGTAGCGCGTAGCTAGACCGAGGTGGGTACGGGTCGTCCTCAGGGAAACGTGGAACCTTTCATTCTTACTTTAGGTGTGTTGAAAAAGAGAGGAAGAATAAAGAATGGTGAAGAATGGTTAAAGGATCTAGATCTACGTTAAACACGGATGCAAAATATAGATCTAGATTAACTACGGAGGTAAGTTTAATATTAAAAGGAGGCTTGTAGGATTCATTGGGATTTAGTAGTTATGGATGATTAATTAAAGATTACTCTTTTTATCTTTTAATAGATTTAAAACTAGAATGACAGTGATGCATGTAGATTAGGGTTTCTGGAGGGAAAAGGGTTGCTACTCTTAACCCCTATCCCGATATGGAACCCCGTTCATATCTAATCTTTACCAAAACAATTGTTAATCTAATCTCTAATCGTGGTCGCGATTATCAATGAATTGATAGTGCGCCCAATTAGGATTTTAACTATTCTTTTGATAAAATTTATAAACTTTATAGGACTTAAAAAGAGTTTAAGGATCTTCATCATCTATTAACCTACCCTAATCCCATGAACCCTAACAAGCGAAGAATTACTCGCGCATGTTGGGAGAAGAAGATATGGAGAGGGAAATCATATTAAAACTACAAAGAGATAGAATAAGAAAACAACTATTTTTATTAATCAAAAAAATTCATTTACACTTTTTCCCTTAGAAAATGATTACAAAATACTAGTTTGCTTCTCGATCTCTTTTAAGGAGGTAGATGAACCATTGATGATCAGCCTGGATGCGTGAGCCTGTCGTGGACTTCGTGATCTCTTCAGCTTGATGAATTTTCCAAGAGGCTCTCGGTCCTTATTTATAGTCCTAAAGCCAGAACCCTAGTTTCCTAATATGGAAACCAGTGGTTAAGATCCCAACAGAAAGAATCTCATGCCCTAACTACCCTAGTTTCCTAATATGGAAACCAGTGGTTAAGATCCCAACAGAAAAAATCTCATGCCCTAACCACCCTAGTTTCCTAATATGGAAACCAGTGGTTAAGATTCCAACAGAAAAAATCTCATGCCTTAACTATCCTAGAAGTGCGGCGGAACCGCGGCGTAATGATGGGTTTGGCCGCGGATCCGCGTTGGATTAGGAGGATCGTGGGTTCATTTCTCTTGAGGCTTCTTCTGGTGACATATGTAGACTATTTTGGTATCTGAAATCTGAAAATCTTCTATACGTCTCTGCCAGAATTGATTTCTTCAATTTACTTTATTATTTCGGCAGATTTGATCTCGATAACTCGGATTTCCTTGATTCCAGTCCTAAAATAATTTCTGCACAATTATCTCAATAAGCACAATTATCTCAATAAATAATATTAGTAGAATTTGTTTTTATTGAGATATTATTTTTAACCATTTGTCATGATATTTTAGTTTTAAGAGAATTGGTTAAAGATATTTAATAAGGTAAGCATATTTAAATAGACCAAATGTTACATGAATATTATATGCTTAATTTTTCCTACATAATGATAATTATAATATATAAACACATGAAAATAATATTTTTGCAAATAAACCTTCATATATGTCATATTTATAATAAACACCTTTTACTATATAGAAATAGTAGGAAAAATGTCATATTAAATGTGTAGTTTTATCAACTGAACACTTACCATCAGACCGACCGGAAAAAATGGGTTATTCCTACTCCTATTGCTATGAACCATAATCATACATATTGCAGTAAACTAGGTATTTAAGGTATCCCATGCATGAGCTTTTTGATAGAGGAAAGCTTTTCCATTTGCGAGGTTTGTTATTTATTTATTTATTGTGACAATTTAGGCAGGGTAGCCCAACCTTAAAAGCCAAGCCGACCCGAATTCAGTCCCCGCAACTGGGAATCAATGCTTGGGGCCGCTTGAAATCTCACCACCAAAGAATCTAATCCTTTTGCATTCCAAAGGAAAAAAAAATAAAAACCCTACAAAAAATAGATCAAAATTTTCTTCAGAAATCGTTGCTGATGAATTCCATCGCGGATCATCCAAGCTCACGAGAGTAAGAGAGCTGTCAGTACTCTTCTTGTTTGTTTTCTGAAATGGGTTCGAATAGCATAGAGCTTTGCTCCTCTGGAGTTATCTGCAACGGTTCATGGAGTTATGTTTCATCTGATTTTTTCGCCGCTGGTAGAAACCTAAACGTCGTTAATCTGAAAAAAGTTCCCCCATCCGAGCATATGAAACAATGCTTGTTTATATGGACTACTATGGAAAATCCGGGGAGTTCGAGAAAGCGTTCCGAGCATATGAAACAATGAAGAGCCAACGGGTTGTTCCTGATTTAGTTGCATGCAATGCTTGTTTATATGGCCTATCCGAGTCTGGTAAGCTTGGGCAAGCAAAAGAAGTGTTCTACGAGCTTAAAGCTAGTGGGCTTTCACCTGATTCTATCACCTATAACATGATGATTAAATGCTATAACAAGGCCGGGAAAGCTAATGAAGCAGTCAAAATGTTTAATGAAATGATGCATAATGGTTGTGAGCCCGATGAGATTACAGTCAATTCTTTGATCGATACATTGTACAAGGCAGGTAGAGAAGAAGAAGCTTGGAAAATGTTCGAAAAGATGAAGGGGATGAATCTTGTCCCGACCGTTGTGACTTTTAACACACTTCTCGCGGGATTAGGCAAGGAAGGGAAAATTCAACAGGCAATTAAACTGTTTTATGAAATGAGTTACCTTAACTGTTTTATGAAAATTCAAGGGTCTTAAACCGAATGTTTTTACTTATAATGCGCTCATTCGAGGGCATAGCACCTCAGGACACACTGACCATGCTTATGCCGTTTACAAAAGGATGATGGTTCGAGGTTGCAGTCCTAATACTGGAACCATTGCACAGCTTCCTAACTAGCGACGAGTCGACGATGTGAATTTGTCTACAGGTTTGAATTTTTTGCATATTTAATTTTTGTTATAGAAGTAAATTAAAGGCTTATGGTTGAACATTGACATCATTTTTATGCACTTTTGTGATAATTTTGATGAGGTTCACGTAAATAGATCTAGAACACATCTCTTACCTCCTGGCCCTTTTTTGTTCCCAGTCTGTAATTTTTTCCTTTGAGGAAAATAATTCAATTCTGTTGCATTTCTCCAGTTTTATTATATATCGATGATAATACATTCAAACAAGTTCCTACAGGTCTCTATAAACCCAACTTGTTGCCTTTTCTCGATGCGGTGCAGTTTTGATGCAACATCTGCTATCGGGAAGTCCAAGTCAGGTACATTGAAATCAATTTAAGTCAAGGTTCGCATTGGACTTCTGTCTGCCTCAACAAATCCCACCAATTGATTAAATAATGATACTAAGCCAGAGTAGTCAGACTTATGACTTGGCCATCATCGTGGGCTTACCATTGCTCCTTGCGTTCTTATTCTTACGAGAGTTACATTCTAGATACCTTTGTTTTCAACCACGTCGATGTCATAGGTTCTTACTAGAATATAAAATACCAACCCTGAACTCTTATTATAACTTCGGAGTTTTGGCAAAGTGGAAGGAACATATGACCGTTCTCTATACCTTTCTACTTTCAAAATCGTGCATTCTGCGGTCCCATTAACTAATACTCCATTAAGAGTTCATCCACCGATATGCCTAATAATGGCATGTGACATGTATGACAGAGAAGTAACTAATGTAGAACAATAGAGTAAACCAGGATGTAGAAATCTGTCGTACCAGTATAACATGATCAATGGGAAAAAAAGATTAGCGGCTGATGATGCTCAATATTGCCAACCTTTCTATGCACCAGATCAGGACACGTGGCAGATGACGTATCTTAGAACTCAGAAGAGAGGGCCCACAGGGGCCGATCAGGCCCGACCTACAAGCACAAACCTGGCTCACCTTAGAGCCCTTGCAAATTGACCTCCTCGGTCTCTCAGCTCGCCTCCGAGCTGCCGCAGGACCAAGATACCTCGGCCCTCTCGCTCGTTCCTGAGCTCTCCCGCCGAGACCATCTTCCTCGGTCCCTCCGACCGACCAACTCCACCACTCACAGGCGTAACCGCCGCTCCGCAAATCTCGCCATGCGCAGATTCTCCGCCGACAACATCCCACGTTCCACGCCATCACGATCCCCATTAATGGGCGATCCACTCTCTATGTGGGCGTGACGTCGGGAGCGTAACTGCCGGCGAGATTCTCGCGCCTGCTGCTGCCTGCCACCACCACTATATAAACCCCCATCACAGAGGGGTCAAGTAAGCGATTCTTTACACTTTACGCCGTTACTATGCTCGGATCTCATCACTGACTTGAGCGTCGGAGGGTCCTCGGTGGTACCAAACCACCCCGGGACTTCTTTGCAGGTACTCGGCGACAGCCTCCTCATCCCACCTTCTCCTCTCAAAACCTATTGAGACCCACACGCAACAGGAGATCACCTCCAAAATCCACCGGGAGATCTACGGAAGACAACATCTGACGGAGACCCGAAAAGGACCTCCATCAGTTGGCGCCGTCTGTGGGAACACAAAACTCCACAAAAACAAAAGTTGGCCTTCCGATCTCCATCCCCATGGCAAGCGATCGCCCTGAAGATCCAAATACCAACCGTCGCCTCCCCCTCACCGGAGGCGCGAGTGAACCTCCTCCGGCGAGCGTCATCAATGCCCTCGCCGGCCGAATAGACCGACACCCCCTCCCTTGACGGGGTCGCACAGAAGGGGCTCTCCACGGTGGCTTAAGGGCCATCTCGCCCAAGGATGTAAGCCCTCACTAAGAGGCAGCCCAGTAGCTACCCTGCTCGGCTAACCCTGGCGGGTAGCTTCCCTACCGCAACGCCAGGGATCAGAAATTCCTCCCAGAGGCAGTCAAGCCTGAGGATCCCTCGCTCGGCTATCCCTGGCGGGTAGCTTCCCTACCGCAACGCCAGGGATCAGAAAGTCCTCCCAGAGACAGTCGAGCCCGAGAATCCCTCGCTCGGCTATCCTTGGAGGGTAGCTTCCCTACTGCAACGCCAGGGATCAGAAAGTCCTCCCAGAGGCAGTCGAGCCCGAGGATCACTCGCTCGGCTATTCCTGGCGGGTAGCTCCTCTACCGCAACGCCAGGGATCGGAAAGCCCTCCCAGAGGCAGTCGAGCCTGAGGATCCCTCGCTCGGCTATCCCTGGCGGGTAGCTCCCCTACCGCAACGCCAGGGATCGGAAAGCCCTCCCAGAGGCAGTCGAGCCCGAGGATTCCTCGCTCGGCTATCCCTGGCGGGTAGCTTCCCTACCGCAACGCTAGGGATCAGAAAGTCCTCCCAGAGGTAGCTCCCCTACCGCAATGCCAGGGATCGGAAAGCCCTCCCAGAGGCAGTCGAGCCCGAGGATCCCTCGCTCGGCTATCCCTGGCGGGTAGCTTCCCTACCGCAACGTCAGGGATCAGAAAGCCCTCACAGAGGAAGTCGAGCCCGAGGATCCCTCGCCCGGCTATCCCTGGCGGGTAGCTTCCCTACCGCAACGCCAGGGATCAGAAAGTCCTCCCAGAGGCAGTCGAGCCCGAGGATCCCTCGCTTGGCTATCCCTGACGGGTAGCTTCCCTACCTCAACGTCAGGGATCAGAAAGCCCTCCCAGAGGCAGTCGAGCCCGAGGATCCCTCGCTCGGCTATCCCTGGCGGGTAGCTTCCCTATCGCAACGCCAGGGATCAGAAAGCCCTCCCAGAGGCAGTCGAGCCCGAGGATCCCTCGCTCGGCTATCCTTCAGGACAAAAGCCCTCGCCAAGAGACACCGGGCAGCAACCCTGTCCGGTCAAGGGTCTTTGGTAGGCTTCTTACAGCTCTATAGCTCTTCCCGCGCCAAGAACCAAAGTCCTCCCAGAGGCAGTCAAGTCCTTGCTCGGCTATCCCCGGCTGGTAGCTTCCTACCACAACCGACAGGGATCAAAGTCCTCGCCAAGAGGCACTGGGCAGTAACCCTGCTCGGTCCCCGTCCTGAAGGATCAAAAGTCCATCCAGAGGCAGTCGAGCCCGAGGATCCCTCGCTCGGCTATCCCTGGCAGGTAGCATCCCTACCGCAACGCCAGGGACCAGAAAGTGCTCCCAGAGGCAGTCGAGCCCGAGGATCCCTCACTCGGCTATCCCCGGCGGGTATCTTCCCTACCGCAACGCCGGTGATCAAAAGCCCTCGCCAAGAGGCACCGAGCAGCTACCCTGCTCGGCCATCCTTCGCAGGCCTCTCAGGGACCCTCCAGCGTCAAGGATCAAAGCCCTCGCCAAGAGGCACCGAGCAGCTACCCTGCTCGGCCATCCTTCGCAGGCGTCCCAAGGCCCCTCCAGCGTCAAGGACCAATGCTCTCGCCAAGAGGCACCGAGCAGCTACCCTGCTCGGCCATCCTTCGCAGGCCTCTCAGGGACCTTCCAGCGTCAAGGATCAAAGCCCTCGCCAAGAGGCACCCAGCAGCTATCCTGCTCGGCCATCCTTCGCAGGCCTCTCAGGGCCCCTCCAGCATCAAGGATTAAAGCCCTCATCGTGAGGCCGCCGAGTTCCTTCCTGCTCGGCGCATCCCCAGTGGGCATCCTCCTGCCTATCAGATGCTGAGGATCTTAAGCCCTCATCGTGAGGCCACCGAGTTCCTTCCTGCTCGGCGCATCCCCAGCGGGCATCCTCCTGCCCACCAGACACTGATGGTCTAAAGCCCTCATCGCGAGGCCGCCGAGTTCCTTCCTGCTCGGCGCATCCCCAGCGGGCATCCTCCTGCCCATCAGATGCTGAGGATCTCAAGCCCTCATCGTGAGGCCACCGAGTTCCTTCCTGCTCGGTGCATCCTCCTGCCCATCAGACGCTGATGGTCTGAAGCCCTCATCGCGAGGCCGCCGAGTTCCTTCCTGCTCGGCGCATCCCCAGCGGGCATCCTCCTGCCCATCAGATGCTGAGGATCTCAAGCCCTCATCATGAGGCCGTCGAGTTCCTTCCTACTCGGCGCATCCCAGCGGGCATCCACCTGCCCATCAGACGCTGATGGTCTGAAGCCCTCATCGTGAGGCCACCGAGTTCCTTCCTACTCGGCGCATCCCCAGCGGGCGTCCTCCTGCCCATCAAACGCTGAGGATCTGAAGCCCTCTTGACGAGGCCGCCGAGCCCCTTCCTACTCGGCGCATCCCGGTGGGTAGCTTCCTACCCAACAAAGACAAGGATCCAAGTCCTTCCAGACTCGACTATCCCTGGCCGGTAGCTTCCCTACTCGCAACGCCAGGGGTCAAGACCCTCGCCAAGATCAACCGAGCAGCTTCCCTACTCGGTCATCCCCAGCAGGCATCCTCCCGCCCAACAGACGCTGCGGGTTTGTAGCCCTCATAACGAGGCCACTGAGCCCATCACATGCAGCGGATCCGAAGCCCCAACAAGAGACATCAGGTCTATCCAAGTCTGAGTAATCCCCCCTCGACTTCGGGGCCATAGAGATGCCTCCTTCTCAGCAGCGCTTGGCACACTCGGTAAGTGATCGAAATCAACTCGACGACCGATCTCTCCACATGTCACGCCCACACTGGGCTGCGCCCCATCAGTCCATAGGTCTGCACACGTCGCGTCGGCCAACCGGCGCTCGACATGCGGACCGTCACTTCAATGGCAGGACGCTCGAACTGGCGCACCTTCCCTAAATGCAGAGATCTCACCCCAATAAGCTGGCAGAAAAGACAGCCGACAGCCCGGGGATGCGTCCCGACGAAACCTTAGGAGGGAGCTTACCCCAGACGGCCCGGCAGTCCACTCTTGACCCGACCCACTAGCTGGTCGGGACAAGAGTGGGGGGCTAATGATGATGCTCAATATTGCCAACCTTTCTATGCACCAGATCAGGACACGTGGCACATGACGTATCCCAGAACTTAGAAGAGAGGGCCCACAGGGGCCGATCATGCTCGACCTACAAGCACAAAGCTGGCTCACCTCAGGGCCCTTGCAAATTGATCTCCTCGGTCTCTCAGCTCGCCTCCGAGCTGCCGCAGGACCAAGATACCTTGGCCCTCTCGCTCGTTCCCGAGCTCTCCCGCCGAGACCATCTTCCTCGGTCTTTCCGATCGACCGACTCCACCACTCACAGGCGTAACCGCCGCTCCGCAAATCTCGCTATGCGCAGATTCTCTGCCGGCAACATCCCACGTTCCACGCCATCATGATCCCCATTAATGGGCGATCCGTTCTCTATGTGGGCGTGACGTCAGGAGCGTAACTGCCAGCGAGATTCTCGCGCCTGCTGCTGCCTGCCACCACTGCTATATAAACCCCCATCATAGAAGGGTCAAGTAAGCGATTCTTTACACTTTACGCCGTTACTCTGCTCGGATCTCATCACAGACTTGAGCGTCGGAGGGTCCTCGGTGGTACCAAACCACCCCAGGACTTCTCTGCAGGTACTTGACGACAGCCTCCTCACTCCACCTTCTCCTCTCAAAACCCAGTGAGACCCATACGCAATAGGAGATCACCTCCAAAATCCACCGGGAGATCTACGGAAGACAACATCTGACGGAGACCCGAAAAGGACCTCCATCAGTGGCATATGATAATTTGAGGATAACTCGAGTTCAAATGAAAGAACGAGGGGAGTGCAGGGTTGGTATGGGCAATAGCTCTGTTGGTGTGGACACACCCCTTCCTGGGAAGAGTGCGGTGCTCGAACCCAGGAATCCCAAGAGAGGAAGTAAACACAAATTAACGCTTTCAGGGAAAATTCGTGGGTGCCCCGGCTGTGTGAGAGTTGTGTGCTTGTGTGTGATGTGTGCGTGGGTGTCTTGTGTGTGTTGTGCGCATAGGTTAGGACTTACGGGCTGGTGCCAAAACTATAAAAAATGAAAAATGAAATAGTGACTTAGACTTTACTGACAAGAAACTAATCTAAATATTATGTAAGGGGGGTGGGGGTGGGGTCGGAATACATGAGAATTAGAGAGAGAACCATCAGCATGTATTAATGGTGGCACACGATTGAAATCAAAATGAATCACAAAAACCGGATCGAAGATGAACTCACTAGCCGAATGGCTGGAAATATTGTGTAATCCCTATCCCAATGGGTCAAGTTTTAGCATGCATAATAATGCATTAGATTGTTTATGAGAAATGATTTTTTTCTTCCGATTTTTTATATGCAGCTCAAATCTGGACGTGCTGTTGGGATTCCTTAGCACCTAGCCTAGAGTTTGCAAGCATCACTCATGCCACAACAAAAATTAAAGGGGGTGCTAGCAATCAACCTAAAGATCATACTAGAAAACTAGGGTAACAAAACTAGTAAACTAACTTTACAAAGAGAAGTGAATGAAAATACAACCTTTGTAGATCCGGTCCTTCACTTCTAAAGCTTCGTGTTGACGTCCCTTCGCTGCGATCATGTAGATCCCGGACTCTAGTGATGGTTTCCTCGGAGAAATGAACGGGCTAGCTCGTTGACTTCGAGGCCGAAGATGATCTACGTCGAAGTGACTCAAACTCAAGCTCCCTCTTCACTTGGTCAAGAACTTTGTGAAGAGAACACCCTAAACTAAATGGCAAGTAGTGGAGGATGATGAAATAGGAAATGGGTTCACTTTAGATTTTGATTTCTCACTTTATTTCTTCACTTGGAAAATTCTAGCAATGTTTTCTTCTTGATGAAGAAGAAGAAGAATAGAGAAAAGAAAATAAATGAGAAAAGAATAATCAAGTGAAGATTATCATAATGCAACCATGGGTGAGTTAGTTTAATCCACTAACTCTTGTAGAGACATAATCATGGTTTAATATAATAGTTTGGTTTAAAAATATCTTAAGTAAAACAAAGTGTGTGGACTTTGTCAAAGATGCTTGAAGCTTCATGAAGCTTCAAGCCATGACAAATAAAGCCACCATTTTGAAATACTTAAAATAAATAAAACCCCCACAATTATAAATAAACATGGTGTATATCACCCACCCACCCATGTTTGTGTTGGATGTAGTGCCCTCAAAGTCAATTATTGGATCGCAGGTACGTGATTGCAATGATTGAGAGAGGACCTATACTGGTAGGACAGTCTTACTCGAGATGATAGTATGCTATCTGGTTTGCCTTTATTAGTCGTGTATAGGTTCAGGTGACTGATCACTATTACACATTGATAGAACCCTTAGGATCTTGCTTGACTACCAACAGTATGATGGCGATCATATACGTGAGAGTTGGGTAGTCTATAAGCACATCCTTAAAAGTGGTCTCTAGTCGTGGGAGTTTCGAGACAGGGCATCGATACTCCGGAGTAGACTAGTGTATACAGTCGAGACCCCGACGAGGGGCGGTGGCCGGTCTCATAAGCCACTGGTGTCAGTTGGATCACCTAAGATGTATACAGGTGCTCATTGGGTTATGAGTACACCGGACAGGACTCGCCGGGAACCTGCTAGTTGGTATTATACCTAGCGTCAGATAGCAGTTCCCTGGTGACATGTGTACAGGTTAGTTCATCGACCTGAGGTCGTCATTTGTCTCGTGTGAGTTCCCACCGTGCTTTGATTTCTACCCTACCACGGCTCAAAGGAGTCGTGCCAACATGTATTTTTTGGGTACAGTCCCGAGCCATATGGAGGCAAGTGAGCGGATCGGCAGGGGATTCGTCTCTCTCGGTATTGGGGGTGAGATCGCGCTGTGTCTAGGAGAGCCATTACACAAAGCCCTCGGCCGAGGCAGGAGTTTTACTGGTAGGTACTCCAGTAGTATCTCAGGGTGTTTTGGGCTACACTCTGACACGACTTATACCGCTATTAGGGGTCTGACGTTACCAGCCCCCTAGGCCCGATATGCGATACTCATAGACGAACGGACCAGACTGTATGTATATTGTCACTGTTAAGCTCAGTAGGGTTCCAGGATGAGTTCGCTCATCGGCTTCCCTTGAGGTCAGTACATGGGCAGCCGTTACGCACAGCTAGTGCCGTCGACAGCTTGTGGTTAAACCCACTGCCAGGGTACTGATGAGTCATTAGAGTCCCCCACAGATAGTTTCCCAAATTCGGGCGAAACGTTGTAGAGGCCGTATGGTTTTATGGCAGGGTTCGGAAAAAGCACGTGCGTTTACGCACGTGTCATATTTCGGACAGATAATACTGGTGGGCTTTGGTTTAAGCCGGATCCGAGTATTATACCGTGTAGATATAATATCTTTGTCTCAGTTGCATTTGTATTCGGTCGTAATACAAATGCGGGTATGTTTATACTGTTACGGAGTTATCCTGAAATTCATTTCGGGATCGCTTTTGGAAGTTGCCAGTATTCTATCACCCGTCTTAAACATTCGGTTTAATGCGGATTTATCTTTTTCTTGTGGGTGAGTCATGAGGGTGAGTCATGAGAGGAAGCTTCTAGATGATGATTAGGCTTTTGACTCATTAGTTTGCATTAATGGTTTTGATGAGGTGTATTAGTGAGTCACCTTTAGCATTAATGTTTCTTGTAAAGCTTAAGCATATTTCTTCTTGATCTTTTCCCTTGTGGTCACCCCCTTGCTCCTACACTCACCCTCCTCCTCTCATATATTGGATGGCCCATTCTTGTGGAGAGAGATGGTTTTTTGATTAAAAAGTTTATGGAATTTGGTTCATGGAAATTTGATAGCTCATTTCTCATTTCATTCCATTCAAAAGGCAACTTCATTAACCGATTCATCCATGGCTTTGGATGAAGCGAGACAAAGTGTTCTACTCATTCTCTATATCAATCTTGGACATGTCGGCTAGCAAACTTCATGTCCGAGTTGTCTTGGTATAGAGGCGGGAGACCGTTTAAAGATCCGTAGATGTGGTGCCACCTCGACGAGGAGCCAGGAGATCGGAGCAGCCGCAACGGAGCGTGGGATGATGGTTAAAGACCGAAGGACTTGGATCGTTCGGTATAACCTTTCTACCCACTTTGTAGTTTGTTAGTTTAGCGTTAATGGCAAGATCCGGGTTATAGTATGCGATAGCGCCAGTTATAAAAGTTTTTGTTCCGCATTTGGTGTCAGAAAGACGGTCGGGGCGCTACCGTAGACTTACATGGTATCAGAGCCACGCCATTAAACTTTACTAACTTGTGCTAACGCGTTTAAAATATCGATCGAACGGAATTTCGAAAACTACAATTTTCTGTGTAAAGTTTCTGTCGAATTTTAAATCTGGTCTAAAAATCATTTTGAGCATCTCAGAAAATCGTGCAGGCTTTTTTAAGAATACTGGTGAAATTTGGTCAACTGTTGACTCCAAAGCGCTGTGGAACCGCCGCACAAACCCTAGTTTTGCCGCGGTTCCGCCGCCGTTTTAGAGCTACAGTGAACCATTTTTCTACAGTAGGTTCTTCATAGGAAATTGTGGTTTCTGGAATATTTCTTTTGGGCCCAGATTTTGTTACTGTACAGCAGATGTACGTGGGGCCCACTTCGGGAAGTTTTGTCGATCGAAATTTAAACGTGTTAGTTTACAGTACTTGCATTATATCTCCAACCGTGAATGTCATTCGAGCGGTAAATTGCGTCTAATTGCTATAGTCCTTTTAGACGGATTTGCGAACGTGACATTCGCGTTGATGTTCTGTGTTGTGCTGTGATATTGCGGATTTGTCGTGGTGGATAGCAGTGTGCAATGGTAGTGCAGTTTGGATTTATTTGTATATTTGATATTGTGGGGCGAGCGTCCAACATATGGACTGCCGTCACTGCCTGTTTGTATAATATTCTTTTGGGGCACGACCGGGCTGAGGTTGATATACCCGTTGTACATATTTTTCATTTCTGTACTAGGTTTTACCCCGCGACGGAGTGCACGGATAGCCGGGTTCTGGAGGGCAACGGGTCCGCATCTCATGGCTTTGAGACACAGAGGGGCCTCACTCTAGAATTGGCAGACTATTCGCCGCACTCGTAGGGGGTACAGGTTGACCCAACGAGGGGTGCCCAAGTTACCGGATTCCGTGAAGTGTAGGGTGGTCCATTCACTTTGCTGTAGGGGGCTGCCTCGCTTCAGGTTTTGGCGGGTAACTTGCCGCACCCGTAGGGGTTTAGGTTTCATTGCACAGGCTATCCACACGACCAGGGGAACGTCGGGTTTCAGTAGCGGCTCTGTGAAACCCGGGGATCCCAGATTATCTGTATTGTTCTGTGATGCTTATTACTTTTCTGTAATGTTGCATTTATCACGCCTGGAGCGATTATTGTATATTGTTATATATACTAGTAGATGTTGTGTAGGGTTCCTAGGCACACTAGTGAGGTCTCACAAGGCATCGAACATGCCAATTTCAAAAATTCTAGGTGCCGAGAGACCCGACTACGGATCGTTTGCTAGAAAACTAGGCGAAAAAGCAATCTAGTTAACACTTAACTAAGAGATACGGAAATACAACCTTTGTAGATCCGGTTCTCCACCTCCATAGCTCCGCAATCAAGTCCTCTCCGCTGTCTAAAAAGAATCCGGGCTCTAGCATCGACTTCATCGGAGAATAAGCGAGCTAGGTCGTCGATGTCCATGCCGAAGATGATCTACGTCGAAGCATCACTAGATCGAGCTCCACCTTCACCAAGTCTTGAAAACTTGTGAAGGAAACACACTCTACTACTTGGCAAGAGGTAGAGGATGAAGAAATAGGAAGTGGGTAGACTTTAGTTTTGGATTTCTCACTCTTTTTCATCACTTGCCATTAATGAAGCAAGCTTTCTTCATGTGAAGAAAATGAAGAAGAAGAAGAAGCTAATTATGATAAGTTATTTTGGAATAAAAAATAATATGACACTTATCATAATTTTAACCAAAGTTAGGTGTAGAGAATAGACCATGGTTAGAGTTAATGGTTAGGTTTAGGAAAAGAACAAGAATGGTTAAGCTTTCAACACTTCAAGAAGTTTCCACAAAATGACAAAATAAGCCACCATTCTTTTTAATTTCCATAATGAATAAATAAACTAATAAATAAATAAGAAATTTAAACACAACCCTAACCATTTACTTAACCAAGGTTTAAACTAAACATACACCTAAACAAGCATGCATCATCAAACATGATACAAACAAATGCACAAAAGTATATCACATATACAATGTGCACATCAAGTGAGAAAATCCATTTAAAGTGAACCAATACTAGTTAATGCAAAGTAATATATCAAATATATAATTATACATTAAATCATTAAATCAACACTTGATTTAACGACCCGGTCATATCGCATATAACCGACTAGTATTAAATGTATCGGCTTATCGAATCAATCCTTGATTCGATAACTAGGTTATATCGCATATAACCATTCGATACATTCATCGCGAGAATAGAATACAGTATCACATACTGGTATCATTCTCGGTCCCGCACATATCTCATATGCACTCCTATTTCGTTTCTCTTGAGCCAGGAAACCTCTGTGTAGGACTCTAAAGACTCGTCAATACGCCGGCAGCAGATGATGATCATATCAAACACCCACAAGCCGCAAGCGGTCTGCTAAACGTAACGGCCACCCGGGTATTGAGCGATCTGAAGATCGACGAGCAAGCCCGCTCACACTCCAGTGAATCCGACCAGTAACACTACCGTACAGTCCGGTCTGATCGTCTGATATGTCGCATATCTCGCCTAGGGGTGGTAAACGTCAGACCCCAATAGCTCGATAAGTCGTGTCGATATGAGGTCTATAACTGTTCGAGAAACTACTGGTAACACTTACCAGTAAATCTCAGCAACCCTGGCCAGGGATTTCCTGTTATAGCCAATCGAACACAGCGCAACATCAACTCCCTATACCGGGAGAGACGAATCCCCTCCTATCGCTCATTGCCTCCATGTGACTCGGGACTGTACCCAAAAACCACCGTTTTGCACGCCCTCTTGGACATGGTAAGATGGAAATCAAAGCACAGTGGGAACCACACAAGACTCTATGACGATCTCGGGTCAACAGACTACTCTGTACCAGTGTCACCAGAGAACTGCCATCTGACGTGAGGTATAATACCATCTGGGAGTTCTCGGCGAGTCCGTCCAGTGTACCCAGTCTCTACTGAGCACCCGTATATCATCTCTGATGTCAAACACCGATGGATATGGGATCATCCATCGCCCATCTATATGGGTCGAGAAGGTATACGCTAGTCTACTCTGGTATATCGATGCCCCGTCTCGATACACCCACGACTAGGGACTTTGAAGGATGTACTTATAGACTACCATGTCCCCACTAGTATGATCCGCATCATAGTCCAGGTAGTCAAGTACAGATCCTAAGGGCTTCACCAACATGTAACAGAGAGACAATCAGCATACTCGTTAAGGTAAAGTTCTACCGGATAGCATACTATCATGTCGAGCAAGAAAGTCCTCCCTATATACGTCCCAGCATCCACTACAATATACATCCTATGTACAGTAATGGCCTCTAGGGCATACATATAACTAACAATCTCCCACTTGCACTAGAGCCATCTGTAGCAGTGGTTGTAGTATCTCATACTCAACCATCCCATAAAAGTCTCTCTCTGGGAACATGCCTTTGTGAGTGGATCCGCTGTGTTGTCCTCTGAGTCTACTCTCCTAACCTCGATCTCCCTGGAGATCAACTATCTCCATGATCAGGCGACACTGCCTTAGAATATGTCTGGATCACTGATGGGACGGGTGTTCCTTTGCATAAGCCACTACTCCATTGTCTCACAATGGTCGGAACAAAGTTCATCTTATGAACTATTATACACCCAGACTGCCTCTTTGGTAGCATCTTAAGTAGCGATGTATCCAGCCTTTATCGTCTAGTATGCCACGGTATCTAGCTTGGAACTCTTCCAACATACTGTCCCTTTACTTAGGGTAAAGACAATGCCTGTGACTGACATTCAGTCCTCTTTATCACCCTGGAACACTTCCAGTGATTCTCCCCAGGATCGATTGATACCATCTCACTACAACTAGTGAGAATCCTAGCATCCATTTAGATCTATCTCATAGATCCAAAACCCAGGATTTAGGAGGTATCACTTTGATCCTATATGGAGAATCATGGTGATAAGCGGAGATTGATCGAGCGTAGCATAGGAAACTCCTTCCCTATCAAGAGTATGTCATCCACGTATTCTACGAGGATCGTCACCATACTCCCTACTACCTTTTTGTATATACAAGGTTCATCTACCATTTTGATGATGTCAACTTCTTTGACTAATCCATCAAAATAGATGTTCCAACTCCGCGATGCCTGCTTTATCCTATAAAGCATCTTGCACACGTTTCCGCTGCTCCCACTGTCTACGAGGCCCTCTGGCTGTGTACTTATAGACGCACTCTTCTAAATCATCATTTAGAAAAGCAGTCAAGACACCTAACCACCAGATATCGTAGTCATGGTATGTAGCCGTGGCAAGTAGGATCTGGATGGACTTAAGCATAGATCCTTAGAAAAGGTTTAAACATAATCCACACCTGGTCAATGATGCAAACCTCTGATAAGTCTAGCTTTGAAAGTCTCAACTTTTCCATCTACACCAAGTAATCTTCTCAAGATATACTTGCTCCTGATGGGGATTTAACCCTTCAGATATAGCAACCAAAGTCCATACTTTGTTGGTGTACATGGATTCCATCTCAGATCACTAAGCATCCAGCCATTCTTACAGAGTCTTACTCCTGATGGCCAGCTCGAAGCTAGTTGGGTCATCATCTCATGATGCATTCCTCGCTCCTACTGTCATAGAGAAACCGAAGTATCTCTCAGGTGGGTGAGGAACCCTACTAGATCGGCGGAGAGGCTGAGGTTCGTTGGTATCTACTGAATCCTTTGGTTCTACCAAATCATCTGCTGTAATTTGCATAGCCGGAACCTTTCCAGTTCTACATAACAGACCTTGCCTCGAGCTTGTCCGGATTTTGCTTTTAGACATAAGCCGGACAACCCCAAATCTTAACTAACTTAAGATATGGGCTCTTCCCTTTCCATATCTCATATGAAGTGGTAGGCACTGATTTGATTCAAACCCTATTCAATAGGTATGCAGCTTCATAAGTGCATAACTCCCTAAAGGAAATAGGTAACTCAGTAGTACTCATCATAGAGCACACCTTATCATATAGGGTGTGATTGCTCCGCCCCGATATACCATCGTCCTATGGTGTATACGGAGGAGTAATGCCGAGAAAGAATCTCATTCTCCTTTAGAATAGTCCAGGATTTCCGTGCTCAAGTATTCTCCTCCTTGATCACATCAAAGGACATAATACTTATACCCGTATTTTGGTTCTTTACTTCTCGCTTATATTCTGTGAATATCTCAAAGGGTTCTGACTTGTGTTTCAACAGGAATATATGTCTGAATCTAAATAGATCATCAGAGAATATAATGAAGTACAAAGAACCAGTCTTGGCATGTGTAGACAGGGGACCTACATACATCAACATGTATCATCCCAAGAGTTTACTAACTCTTTCTCTATTTCCAGTAAACGGAGCTATGGTCATCTTATCTTTGTGACATGACTGGCGAGTTTCACAAGATGTAAATTCAAACTGATTTAAATATGCATCTATATGTAACTCTAGCTAGTCGGGTCACATTGATATGACCCAGTCTACAATGCCTCAAGAAGGATTCGTTCATTTCTAAACTCTTCCTCTTGTGTGTGTTCCATATACTAAGAACTGTAGTTTGATTTAGAACATTAATGCTTTTAGATAACGTGCCTGAACCGATCAACTTTTGATATAGGAAATGTTCAAAACATTGTCCAACAATACAAAATTATATCCTTTCTTTACTAATAAAGAGATTGATATGATTTTGTATATCAGGTTCGGTATCTAATAACATTCGTTCAGAATCAATGTATTTGGAATACAGGGTGACAGTGACCAACAGACTTGGCTGCAACTCTTGTCCCGTTTTCTGCCTCATGAAACTTATCACCCGTTCTCAGTTCTCTACCTATCTGTAGCCCTATGTAACAGATTACATATCTGGGATCCTGATCTGGTATCACATACCCAGGACGTAAAGGATACTGAGAAACAGTTCTGTATAATGAACATACCCGAAGATGATGCATCATCATGCACTCTCTTCGTTTGGGCGGCACGGGAAGTCTGGTATTCCCCAATTTCCTGCTCTGTCTTATAACAATTATAAGTTGGAGCGGGACTAACGTTCCCCAGCTCAGTATAACAAGCGGGTTCGGTCAATATTCCGTATTATTATCTTGATTAAGGCGTGATATGGTCGCTACCTGGAGAGAGAGAAGAAAACACTCAGCGTGCGCTCTTGCAAGAATAGATTGGTTATTATTTTATCTAATCAGGATGGCTCCCACTGCTTTTTATCAAATCTTCCTTCAAACCCTAAAAGGAAAGACTAGCCGGGATTAATTACACACTACAAGTTCGCCAATCTTTCAGCCAGGCCAGTGTCGGTACTTTGAGGGAGGTCCCCCGTGTTTTCGCACGAACCTAATTAATGTAAACCTCGTTTTCCCAGAGGCGTAACCCCGTTGACACCTTTCTAGACACCTACTTGATCGGCTAATTGTAATGTATAAAACTCTCCCAGAAGTAACTCTTACTCGCAGCGGGTATCGGGATCCAACTATCTCATAGAAGGTATGCAATCTCATTGCAAATCTCAACACTTGAAATTCCCGATAATATTTTGCCCCTAACGTGCTATGACCTTGACGAAAGCCAACAAACCATAGCCCGCTAGTCAAGTTCAACCCGTACATTTCTTGATCGAATTAAACCCACCCGCACGACCCTTGACGAAAGCCAACAAAGCCGCACGACTACCCTAATCCAATCGCATCGTATGCTAGCAGATAAGCAGCATATAGCTACCGCACACTGCACCTTGATGAAAGCCAACAAATGCAGCACGAATACTATATACAACTTATCTGAAATGTCGGAGGGCTACGACAGGTTTTTCTAAAAACTATTGCGTAATGAACTTGATATCGTTGTAGGATCGAATGAATTTTGAAATGGAGTGTTTTTGAGGCTTTTCTAGTTTTGTTAAAGGAGTCACTCCCGGTGAAGGGATCGTCGGTCCTTTCCTCGTCGAATGAGGTGCGGGATATATCTTATATATCACTGTGCAAAGCAGAACTCTTAAAAGCAATCAAAAGAAAAACCGAGTGTGTAGCATCTGCCAGTTATTGCTAAAGGAGTCACTCCCGGTGAAGGGATCTCGGTCCTTTCCTCATCGAATAAGGTGCGGGATATATCACATATACCTCTGTGCAAAGCAAGAACTGTAGCTACCTGTTTTATTTTGAAATTCGATTCTACAACATCTTAGGTTTCTTTTATTTCATTAATCACATTAATGAAGTCCCATCATTTAATGTACCTAAACATCACAGATAAATACGACGTACACTTATGCCATCCGCATTCGCCTCGATGTCCCCTCATGCACCGTTAGGTTAGGTAACTAACGGCAGAGCGGGGCAGGGCTAGCGCGGGTGTAAAACATAAGTAACGCCTATATAATATATCATATATACTATATAATGTATCTATCACAGAACATCATATGATCACATCACAGATATCGCAGCAGAAGAATCATATGAAATATTGGATATACTAGGATGTCCGTGTTTTCAATACGAGCCAGTATAAAACACGGATTCCACGGTCGTGATGAATAGCCAAACCCACACCCCTAGACCCCTACGAGAGCGGCAAGCAACCCTACCAATTCTAGAGTTAGGAGACCCGGACTCGACTCCTCGAGTTGGTCTCCCACTGGACTCCAGAACCCGGTTACTTGTGCTCCCCTCCTTGGGTCTATCCTAGTGCGGAAAAGTAAATAATATACAAACGGTGACAACTTCCGCAACCTGGAAGCGTCCCAATAAAAGAATATTACATACAAGTTTTTACATGAATGAAAATGAAAAACACTCATCTCACATAAAAACCCCCGGCTATTCAAACACGACGATCCAATATAACATATCCAGCAACACATAACATCACATGTCATCAACGTAAGTAAATATGCGCATCCCAATTGTCGTTGACATATAGCAACGAAACCGGCGATATCACATATTACACTTACGGTCACAGAAAAGAAAGTGTAAAACTACAACAGTTGGAATCCGCAATCACCTCAGACATCGCATGCCTGACCAAATGAATTACTTAGACATCGCATGCCTAACAATTATAAACCCCGCATTTTAGTCTCAAAATCGAAAACACTTTTCAATACCAAGTTGGGCAATTCAACAGGATTCCCGACATCCTGATCGAATGCTCGTCGCAAACTTTAGTAGGCGGCCGCACCCCTGATACCGTCGACGAAGTGCACCAAGGCGGAACATCGCTACCGCGAGCACCCGGACGGATGCTTTCGGCGACGGGGTTCTCCTACAGTCACTTGGTCGGGGCTATGGGATGTAGCTGTCTATTAAGTTTATCCGGCGAGTATCCGCGTACGCTACGTGATTGCGACGGACTTTTGATCACATCAAAATTCCGTGGCAACCGATCAAGTGAGACTAAACTGCTATGTTTATAACATTCATTCAGTTATCTCATAACTACTTGTGAATTCCAATTATTGTATCACATTCCAGATAAACAGAAAATGTTAAATGTTTCGATCGAACAGTCAAACACCCAAGTTTTCCCAATACAGATCAACACATGAAATAAGTCTAACAACATTCAGTTCGTGCCTCAGTACCGACGGTCCAGCTGTAGAAGGGTCAAGCCAACGCCTCACATGTGGCACGCCGTACTGCCCCAAACCCGAAGGTTCAAAGGGCAGTTCAAGACGGTCACATAATCGAGTTAAGGTTTGTTGTCTTCTAAAGGGTCCATCGCGTTACTTGCACTACTTAGAACGTCGTTAAACTACGGAAAAATCCAACACTTGGAAATTTCCCGACAGGGGAAAAATTGGGTATTTATATCCGGTCGAACTTTTTAACATATTTTAAAATTTATCCGGAAAGCCAAACAGACAAAATTTGATACTCCGATCGAAACACCGAATCCCCAAAATAATCCCAGAAAATACAACTCTGGAATAAATTTTAAAAATACTCAGAAAATCCAGCATAAAATAATAGGAGTTACTGTGCAAACAGTGTACGATGACGTCATCATTCCGCCGCGGAACCGCCGCAGTAGGCAGGCTTCTGCCGCGGTTCCGCCGCGGTTTGTACTGTTCATCGAAAAAATTTTGCATCATAATTCTTATTTTTTCCTGCTGAATTTTTTAGCAATTTTTAATTTGAAAAAATCCACGTTTTCAGAAAACGTCCAGAGAGCATTTTCCGGTTGGGGTTTCGGGTCGTTCGGACTTCAAAATCCGTCTAGACTTCGCCTAAGGCTCTAGCTAGGCTCTGATACCACTGTAGGGTTCCTAGGCACACTAGTGAGGTCTCACAAGGCATCGAACATGCCAATTTCAAAAATTCTAGGTGCCGAGAAACCCGACTACGGATCGTTTGCTAGAAAACTAGGCGAAAAAGCAATCTAGTTAACACTTAACTAAGAGATACGGAAATACAACCTTTGTAGATCCGGTTCTCCACCTCCATAGCTCCGCAATCAAGTCCTCTCCGCTGTCCAAAAAGAATCCAGGCTCTAGCGTCGACTTCATCGGAGAATAAGCGAGCTAGGTCGTCGATGTCCATGCCGAAGATGATCTACGTCGAAGCATCACTAGATCGAGCTCCACCTTCACCAAGTCTTGAAAACTTGTGAAGGAAACACACTCTACTACTTGGCAAGAGGTAGAGGATGAAGAAATAGGAAGTGGGTAGACTTTAGTTTTGGATTTCTCACTCTTTTTCATCACTTGCCATTAATGGAGCAAGCTTTCTTCATGTGAAGAAAATGAAGAAGAAGAAGAAGCTAATTATGATAAGTTATTTTGGAATAAAAAATAATATGATACTTATCATAATTTTAACCAAAGTTAGGTGTAGAGAATAGACCATGGTTAGAGTTAATGGTTAGGTTTAGGAAAAGAACAAGAATGGTTAAGCTTTCAACACTTCAAGAAGTTTCCACAAAATGACAAAATAAGCCACCATTCTTTTTAATTTCCATAATGAATAAATAAACTAATAAATAAATAAGAAATTTAAACACAACCCTAACCATTTACTTAACCAAGGTTTAAACTAAACATACACCTAAACAAGCATGCATCATCAAACATGATACAAACAAATGCACAAAAGTATATCACATATACAATGTGCACATCAAGTGAGAAAATTCATTTAAAGTGAACCAATACTAGTTAATGCAAAGTAATATATTAAATATATAATTATACATTAAATCATTAAATCAACACTTGATTTAACGACCCGGTCATATCGCATATAACCGACTAGTATTAAATGTATCGGCTTATCGAATCAATCCTTGATTCGATAACTAAGTTATATCGCATATAACCATTCGATACATTCATCGCGAGAATAGAATACAGTATCACATATTGGTATCATTCTCGGTCCCGCACATATCTCATATGCACTCCTATTTCGTTTCTCTTGAGCCAGGAAACCTCTGTGTAGGACTCTAAAGACTCGTCAATACGCCGGCAGCAGATGATGATCATATCAAACACCCACAAGCCGCAAGCGGTCTGCTAAACGTAACGGCCACCCGGGTATTGAGCGATCTGAAGATCGACGAGCAAGCCCGCTCACACTCCAGTGAATCCGACCAGTAACACTACCGTACAGTCCGGTCTGATCGTCTGATATGTCGCATATCTCGCCTAGGGGTGGTAAACGTCAGACCCCAATAGCTCGATAAGTCGTGTCGATATGAGGTCTATAACTGTTCGAGAAACTACTGGTAATACTTACCAGTAAATCTCAGCAACCCTGGCCAGGGATTTCCTGTTATAGCCAATCGAACACAGCACAACATCAACTCCCTATACCGGGAGAGACGAATCCCCTCCTATCGCTCATTGCCTCCATATGACTCGGGACTGTACCCAAAAACCACCGTTTTGCACGCCCTCTTGGACGTGGTAAGATGGAAATCAAAGCACAGTGGGAACCACACAAGACTCTATGACGATCTCGGGTCAACAGACTACTCTGTACCAGTGTCACCAGAGAACTGCCATCTGACGTGAGGTATAATACCATCTGGGAGTTCTCGGCGAGTCCGTCCAGTGTACCCAGTCTCTACTGAGCACCCGTATATCATCTCTGATGTCAAACACCGATGGATATGGGATCATCCATCGCCCATCTATATGGGTCGAGAAGGTATACGCTAGTCTACTCTGGTATATCGATGCCCCGTCTCGATACACCCACGACTAGGGACTTTGAAGGATGTACTTATAGACTACCATGTCCCCACTAGTATGATCCGCATCATAGTCCAGGTAGTCAAGTACAGATCCTAAGGGCTTCACCAACATGTAACAGAGAGACAATCAGCATACTCGTTAAGGTAAAGTTCAACCAGATAGCATACTATCATGTCGAGCAAGAAAGTCCTCCCTATATACGTCCCAGCATCCACTACAATATACATCCTATGTACAGTAATGGCCTCTAGGGCATACATATAACTAACATGTTGTATATGTTTTACACCCGCGCTAGTTCAGTCCCCGCTCTGTCGTTAATTAAGTAACCTTGAAAGGTTTGTCTAGCACCCTATTAAGAGTTTTGAAGCATCACATGACCCAAAGTTTAAATTTTTATGGTGCTAAACGAACATGCAAAGGAATCAATCCTAGAAAATTAGGGTTTCGAAATATAAAGCGAACTAATCTAGGGTTTCGAGACTACAACCTTTGTAGCTCCCTTTCTCTGGACTCCTTGGTCTCTAGGGTGTTGAACGGAGGTCCTCTTGAAGTCCTCTTGTGTCCACAACGATCCACCACGGAGATCTCCGTCCAAGCTTGCAACTTCGTGAAACCGAAGAGAACACTCTAAACAAAACGGCTAAGCTTGTGTAGAATGATGTTGTGGTTAGGTTTCTCACTTCAAAAACCTATCTTTAAGTGGTATTTGCTCACTAGAAAAAACTAGAGAGCAAAAGAGCAAGAGGAAGAAGATGGTGGCAATTTTCAACAAGAGGTAAAAAGATAACCCATGAGAAGAAAAAGAAATATATCAATATATATTTTATTCCTTCTCACTATGAACCATGGTTAAAGTGATAGAGACATTATTTAACTTGAGTTTTAAATGATAAAGAGAAGGATAACCCTAGGTTAGTGGTAGTTGAGCATGGTTAGGTCAAAGGAAGAATGTGGAAGCAAGAATGATTATCCTTTCCTTTTTCATTTTCTTTTAAATCCAAAATTAAATAATAATCCATTATATAATCCATGGTGTGAGTCTTATATTGCCACCATTTCCATATGCTAACAACCATGATGGATGAGTGTATGTATGTGTGCATGTATGAACATCCACATGTGCATGAAACTAGCATGAAAGAAAGAAAGAAAAGCACACATGCATGCACACATCCATCATCCAAGAAAAGGTTTTAAGTGAGAAAACTAATGGTTAAATGATAAATCAACACTTGATTTATCAATCCGGTCATATCTCATATGACCCCACCAAAAGCAGTTCACCCGATCAATGTTCGGTATCATATACGCACATTTCAATCGGGTGCATGCGCATATCGCATACGCGCACCACAACGTTTCGCCTGGACTGGGTAACTCCTTTGTGGGACTCTAAGACTCGTCAATACGCCGGCAGAGGGTGATGATCATATCAGGTACCCTCAAGCCGCAAGCGGTCAGCTAAACGTAACGGCCACCCGGGTATTGAGCGATCAGAAGACAACAAGCGAACCTGCTACAACTCCCGTCGAGCCATCCGGCAACACTCCCATACAGTCCGGTCTCTTCGTCAGATATGCTGCATATCGAGCCTAGGGATGGTCACGTCGACCCCAATAACTCAATAAGTCGTGCCGGTGAATGGTCTATAACAGATCGAGAAACTACTGATAATACTTATCAGCAAATCTCAGCAGCCCTGGCCAGGGACTTGCTGTTATAACCAGTCGGGCACAGCACAGCATCAACTCACAATACCGGGAGAGACGAAACCCCTCCTATCGCTCATCGTCTTCGTATGTCTCGGGACTGTACCCAACGGCCACCTGTTTGCACGACTCAGTAGAGCCGTGGTAGGGTGGCAATCAAAGTACAGTGGGAGAACACACAAGACTCCATGACGATCTCGGGTCTACAGACTAACCTGTACCAGTGTCACCTGAGAACTGCTATCCGACGACAGATATAATTCCATATAGGAGTTCTCGGTGAGTCCGTCCAGTGTACCCAGTCACCACTGAGCACCCGTATATGATCTTGATGTCAAACATCGATGAATGTGGGAACATCCATCGCCCATCGTATGGGTCTAGTATCATATACGCTAGTCTACTCTGGTATATCAATGCCCCGTCTCGATATACCTACGACTAGGGACATTCCAGGATATGCTTATAGACTACAGATGTCCCACTAGTATGATCTCCATCATAATCAGAGTAGTCAAGCCGATATCCTCAGGGCTTTATCAGCATGTATGAATGAATAAAAGCATGATCAAATCAACATGTCAGATAAAGAAGAACCAGATAGCATACTATCATGTCGAGAAAGAATGCAAACTGAATATATATACATGTATAGATACATCGACTATCACATAATGGCCTCTAGGGCATACATATATCCAACAAACCTAACGGGTGATGACGGGACCCAGAGAAGAATGCGGATGGTATATACGTACATTATATTTTTCGTTCTTTTCTGGTGTGATTAATTGATGGGACTACGTTGATTTTGATCAATGCAAAGGAAAACAAACCTGTTTGGATGTTGTTGGAACAGTTTTAAAAAGTGTTATTACAAAGACGTTTTCTTTTGTTTTGCATAGTGGTATTCGGTTGGAATATCCTGCACCTCATTCGACGAGGCAAGGGCCGATATCCCTTCACCAGAAGTGACCCCTTAGGCAGAAGTTTGCATCAGGGTAATAATTTCACTATAGTCGATTACAAGTTGCTTTGCATCGCGGTATTCAGTTGGAATATCCTGCACCTCATTCCACGAGGAAAGAGCCGAGATCCCTTCACCGAGAGTGACCTCTTTAGCAAAGGTTTTCGCCACTATATTTTTATAAAAAGCTATCAGGTTCCTTCAACGAGATCAAGTTCATTACGTTAAAGGTTTTTCGCCAAAAACCAGCCGTAGCCCTCCGTCATTTCTTATGGATGGTCAGTAGTATTCAAGCTATGTTTGTTGGCTTTCGTCAAGGCATAGTGTTTGGTAGCTGCTGGGGTATTTATTTGTTGCATAGATAGATGAGTTGGTTTGGGACAGTCATATTACCTTGTTGGCCTTCGTCAAGGGTATGTACGGGTGGGTTCGAATTGACAAGATAATGACGGGTAGAACTTGACATGTGTCTTATGATTTGTTGGCTTTCGTCAAGGTCATAAGAACATGGGGCAAAAATCATATCGGGAGTTTCTAAAGAAACTGAAACTTGCCAGGCATGCGCATACTTTCTGGAGTGTGATAACGTGAGTGGATTCCGTCACGTTATCATGCGATGAGAGTTGGATCCCGATTCCCACTGATGAGTTGGTTTACTCTTCGGGCGATCCCGATTGATTCTTCTTTTAGGTTTGGAGGAGAATTTGACAGTACAGTAGGAGGTTTCCTAATTAGATAAAGTGATAACCATTCTGATCTAGGTTAGAGTGCACGCAGAGTGTTTCTTTTCTCTCTCTCTTTGGCAGCGACCATTGACCGACCCTAGACTATGACTCAGTGACCAAGTTGACCGAACCTTCTTAAAAATACTGGCTTTTGGATTGTCTGAGTTGCATAAGTCATTGCCACTCCTTCTTTTACCCTTTGCATTTCTCAGAACACCCCGTATTACTACGGACATCCACTTCCATTGGATAGATCCATCGTATGGTTATATACGAACTCGAAGGGACTTCTTCGAGAATGGATCCAGGTTCAGGAGAAATAGAATTGGTTTATTCAGTTGTCTTTTATTATCACCTTCTCTCAGGTTGCGAGGGCTCCTTGGTTTAGGAGAGTACACTTATCACGCTTATTGGATAGTCTTCTTCCAAACTATAGGCAGGTGCCGAAAGGTAGGGAATGAAGAAAACCAATTAGCCTAAGTAGGGTGTACAGAAGATAATATGTAAAGACAAATAAAGGGATTAGAAAGGGGGCAAAGTAAATTGCGACTGCTATCATTCACGACCAAACCGCGTATTTCATCGCCACTCCTATTTCACCTTTGCTTTTTTCCCCAGTTCGGAAGAAATAGAATAAGGTATTATTCAGTTGTCTTTTATCATCACCTTCTCTCAGGTTGCGAGTACTCCTTGGTTTAGGAGGGTACACCTATTACGCTTATTGGATAGTCTTCTTCCAAACCATAGGCTGGTGCCGAACGGTAGGGAAGGAAGAAAACCATTTAGCCTAACGATGGTGTACAGAAGGAAATGAATAAAAACAAATAAAGGGATTTGGAGAGATGGCAAAGAAATATACGGTTACAGTCATGAATTGGATTATGGAATAGGCGTTACTAAGAATACCAGGATACCCCTTCGAAACATTTTCATGTTTCAGTTTCACTGTGCGTTGTTAAAGGAAAACTGATTTCCCGATTAGATACTTACTCCAGGGTATGTATTTACCAGGTATGACTCTCACATCTGTATGGTTTTACAAATGATGAGTGAGAGTAAGTTATTGGGAATAAGGTGATCATCCTCATTATATCGGAATTCGATGTAATTGGTGATATTTGAGGAAGTCGTTTGGGTTATTGCCGGCATGCATGTATTTGGTTTTGAGTATCCGTTGTTGTGCACCAATTTCAAAATGATATATCTGTACGTTTATTTTTATAAAGTGAGATATAACTTTTTGATATTATGTCGATGACATTTACCTATATCAGTTGGCGATTGGGTAAGGAGCATTGAACAGCGGAGTAGTTCTTTACCATAAGTACAGTTTTCAACCTACGATGCACAGGTTTTGAGTTATTCAACTCAACGGACTTATACAGAGTATTGTATGTTGTCCAGTGTCCATTAGGACAAAGGGGTTGGTCCTCGTACTATGTTCTGTTTACTTGTGACTTCTCTAGTTTTTAGACAAGTGTTTCGTAGAAATACAAGGTCTAAGTTTTGAGAAGTTGTGGGTATAGGAATAAAGTAGAGAACCAGATATCGCAAGTATCGGGATTCTTCAAAGAGATCGAAGATGTAGATACTTGTGATTGGTATTCAGTTGATAGTAATGGTTACGAGAAACTTGTTTCTCTTTCAGATTACTCATAAATGGATGGATTCCTAAGTTGAGTAATGCTGATTAGCCTCTCTCCATTAAGTTGATATGCACTGGAGACAGCTGCATGATTAGAATCTGGTTCTAATTAAATAAGTGCCAAAGTTTCTATATTGGATATAGAATGGTTCATATCTTAACGATGTTAAGGTACGGGGAGTTGTCCGACTTATGCTTAAAACCAGACTCTGGATAACTCAGGACACGTTTCTGTAATGGCAGTTTGTGGGTTGGCCCAGGCTATGTCGAGGGTTGACTTTCTACCATCTGGAAGATCAATGGTGATATTGTTCTTGACTCGCCACAGTTTTAGTAAAAATGGATTTTTTCAGAAAACAGTAGTGGGAGTATGGTAGAACTGGAAGTGATTCCAGAACCATAAACGATTACGGAAAATTTAATAGGATCTAAAGATTCAATTAGGTTTGACATTCCATTAGCCACTCCGTAGATATGGTGGGTAACCTCAGACACCCGAGAGGTACTCCGGTAGCCTCAAGGACGGTGATAGGGAGGTTCTTGTTTACCCAAACTTGACACTACTGTTGTTCCAGACTATGAGACCAGGCAGGAGGTTAAGTATAGCGTCGTTCTAAACTAGCTTTAGAAGTGCACGTATATATTATTCTGCCAGAGGGTTGCTGTAGTCAGTGGGAGCAGCAGAACTATAGTGGGCAAGAAGCTTATGTCTATTTATAGACTTGAGCAGATATAGCGGAGATAGATCATCTAATTTTGATGTGACAGTCATGGGTTTGACTTCATCAGAATAGGGGATGGATCTGTTAAGAAGGTAGCAGGGTGTGATGTCCTGGTATTTGGATGACATACACAAAGTAGGAAGTAAAATTCCTATACTACGATCGGTTGTACTGTGGTCGTCACACAGTTGTTTCTCCAGACAGGATATGGATATAATATCAGACATTCTGGTTACTAGATCTATGGTTTTAGATCTAGATTTGGGTAGTTTCCCAATATGGGTACTTTGACAGTATTCTAATAGTTTTTAGAATAGATGACTCCTGGCATGGTGGTGTACCTGCAGGTGATGGAGTCACCCTCTCTAAAGGTGTCTTACAGACTAAAGGGGAGAGGGATGTGCATGATTGGCAGATCACTTGCTTAGGCAATTGAGTCAATCATGAGATGTCAAGTACCACACCAGATGTTGTTTTTGCACTAGATGCGATAAGTTTATATTAATCCAATCCTGAAGAAACATAAGGAAGCAGTTTTAGAACATAAGTGTATGTTCTAGGGATTTGATAATGGCAGCCTCCTTCGGGGGACGGTTATCATTCCAGGCTTCAAAGGTGACATGGATGACAGGGTGATTGTCAGAGTTATAGTTTCCCTCTGACGAAGGGGTAGTATTATGGACAGGTGGTCCAAGAGGATACTGTGGGAGGCATGGTGCTGGACACTGATTAGGTTCAGTTGTCGATACAGTTTAAGAAGTTTGGATTTGGAGTTCATTTATGAACTAGGTCCCATCAGATATCCAGGCATATTCTAAGACAAGTATTGCTCAATTCGGGAGATTGCTTTCTCCGCGAACTTGAGATTAAGAGAGATATAGAAAGAGACATCGGGGCGGATCCACTCATTGAGGCTATTTCTCGAACACAAGAGTTTTGCAAACGAGCTTTATGAAACTGATTAGTAGAGGAGTTGGGTGTTCAGTATCACACGAGCTGTGAGTATGCGACATCGCAATAATTAGCCTTAAGTGCAAGTGGGAGATTGTTGGATGTAGTGCCCTCAAAGTCAATTATTGGATCCCAGGTACGTGATTGCAATGATTGAGGGAGGACCTATACCGGTAGGACAGTCTTACTCGAGATGATAGTATGCTATCTGGTTTGCCTTTATCAGTTGTGTATAGGTTCAGGTGACTGATCACTATTACACGTTGATAGAGCCCTTAGGATCTTGCTTGACTACCAACAGTATGATGGCGATCACATACGTGAGAGTTGGGTAGTCTATAAGCACATCCTTAAAAGTGGTCCCTAGTCATGGGAGTTTCGAGACAGGGCATCGATACTCCAGAGTAGACTAGTGTATACAGTTGAGACCCCGACGAGGGGCGATGGCCGGTCTCATAAGCCACTGGTGTCAGTTGGATCACCTAAGATGTATACAGGTGCTCATTGGGTTATGAGTACACCGGACAGGACTCGCCGGGAACCTGCTAGTTGGTATTATACCTAGCGTCAGATAGAAGTTCCCTGGTGACATGTGTACAGGTTAGTTCATCGACCTGAGGTCGTCATTTGTCTCTTGTGAGTTCCTACTGTGCTTTGATTTCTACCCTACCACGGCTCAAAGGAGTCGTGCAAACAGGTATTTTTTGGGTACAGTCCCGAGCCACATGGAGGCAAGTGAGCGGATCGGCAGGGGATTCGTCTCTCCCGGTATTGGGGGTGAGATCGCGCTGTGTCTAGGAGAGCCATTACACAAAGCCCTCGGCCGAGGCAGGAGTTTTACTGGTAGGTACTCCAGTAGTATCTCAGGGTGTTCTGGGCTACACTCTGACACGACTTATACCGCTATTGGGGGTCTGACGTTACCAGCCCCCTAGGCCCGATATGCGATACTCATGTTGGAGATAGTGCCCTCAGAGTCAATTATTGGATCACAGGCACGTGATTACAATGATTGAGAGATGACCTATACCGTTAGAACAGTCTTACTCAAGATGATAGTATACTATCTGGTTTATCTTTATCATCGTGTACTGTTTCAGGTGACCTTACAGGTCACTATTGCACGTTGATAGAGCCCCTAGGATTCTTGCTTGACTGCCAGCAGTATGAGGGCGATCATATACGTGGGAGCTGGGGTCTATAAGCACATTCTTAAAAGGTCCCTAGTCGTGGGAGTTTTCAAGACAGGGCATCGATACTCCAGAGTAGACTAGTGTATACAGTCAAGACCCCGACGAGGGGCGGTAGCCGGTCTCACAAGCCACTGGTGTCAGTTGGTTCACCTAAGATGTATACAGGTGCTCATTGGGTTATGAGTACACCGGACAGGACTCGCCGGGAACATGCTAGTTGGTCTTATACGTGACGTCAGATAGCAGTTCCCTGGTGACATGTGTACAGGTTAGTTCATCGACCTGAGATCGTCATTTGTCTCGTGTGAGTTCCCACTGTACTTTGATTACTACCATACCACGGCTCAAAAGAGTCGTGCAAACAGGTTTTAGTTGGGTACAGTCCTGAGCCACATGGAGGCAGTGAGCGGATCTGCAGGGGTTCGTCTCTCCCGGTATTGGGGTGAGGTCGCGCTGTGTCTAGGAGAGCCATTACACGAAGTCCTTGGCCAAGGCAGGAGATTTACTGGTAGGTATTCCAGTAGTATCTCAGGGTGTTCTGGGCTACACTCCGACACGACTTGTACCGCTTTTGGGGTCTGACTTTTACCACCCCCCTAGACCCGCCATGCGATGCTCATAGACGAACGGACCGGACTGTACGAATATTATCACTGACAGGCTCAGTAGGGTGTCAGGATGAGTTCGCTCATCGACGTCCCTTTTGGTCAATACCTGGTAGCCTGTTACGTATGGCTAATACCTCTGACGTGCTAGTGGTTAAATCTACAACCAAAGTATTGACGAGTTTTTAGAGTCCCCCACAGACAATTTCTCAAGTTTCGGGCGAAACGCTGTAGAGGCCGTATAGAGATATGGCAGGGTTCGATCTTATCCGTGCGGTATTGCACGGATCATGATCGGACAGATAATACTAGGGGGCTTTGGTTTAAGCCAGATCCTAGTATTGTACAGTGTAGATTTTGTCTCATTGCATTTGTATTCGGTCGGAATACAAATGCGGGTATGTATATACGGTCGCGGGGTTTTCCTGTAATTTATTACGGGATCAGTTTTTTGGAGTTGGCAGTTTGTATTCCGTTTCGGCCAGTTTTTCTTTGTTCCTTCATTGTAACACCTTAGAATGTGTTTTGTAGCTAATTATATTTTTAAAGTATGGTTTTTAATAAAAAGTTTACTAAAATAAGTTTTAAATATTTTATCCTATTTAATGAGTATTTTATTAGAATTTTGTTAGGCACACACACACTTGTGCATGATAACTAGGGTTGTTTTTGGGGTTAAACATGATTAGCAATCATGGTTAGCTAACCATTGTCTTAAGTTAGTTTTAATTATTGTTTAAGTGTTTTGGGTTGTTAGGTGTGTTATGGTTGTTATTAGGAAATGAAAAATGTTTTTTTTCATTTAAAGGGTTTTAATTTGTCTTCTTGTTGACTTTGTGTGAGAGAGGGGGCATGGGAAGCATGGTGTGAACCATGCCTCATTATGAGGGAAGAGAGAGGGGGGTCTTGGCCTTGTTCTCTCATTTCCCTTCTCATTTCTCTTTCTCTCATTCTCTCTCTCAAACACACACCCACACTCACACCTAGAGAGAGAAGCAGCAGCAGAAGCAGCAGCAACAACAGAGACAACAACAACAACAACAACAATAACAACAGCAGCCATCAGCATCATCATCATCATCTTCAGCAGCAGCAGTAGCAGGACCAGCAGCAGGAGCAGCAGGACCAGCAGCAGCAGCAACAGGAACCCCAGCACTTGCAGAAGCTCTTCTCCACCTCTTTACCTGCCTTCTAGGGCTCTCTAGGGTATAATTTTCTGAACCCAATCCCTAGTTTTCTCAGTTGTATGTTAGTTTAGCTTCGGTTTGCGTTTAATGTGATTTAGTGCTAGATTGTGGTGTTTAAGTGGAAATTTGGGAAATTGTTGATTGTGTTAGCTACCTTAGCTTAATTAAGAGTTTATAGGGCCACTTCAACTGAGAAATCCCCAGATTACACTAAAATACCATAAGGTTTCTTAATTGTGCAAAATTGTCGTTTTTAAGCGATATTTGTGATATCTGGAATCTGCTTTTGACCCGGACCCTACAGAATAAAATTGAGAAGACTAGAGCATGTACACTAGGTTTAGAGCACGCCACATGAACACGAGCCCCCAATTCCCATCCCAGGCCGCCAATTATGTCATTCTGGCCGCAAATTGCGGCCAGGAAGGGGAGTGGGGTTCTGGGATTTTGGGAATGGTAGTATGCTGTGTAGTGTAGTGTTTTGGCATGTCTAGTTTTGTAAGTTTTGGCCTGTAGGAAAATATGGGACTATATATCATTTTTGGTGTCCGTTGTGTTTGCGCGATACGCGCGATACGTGAGAGGGTTCTGTGATCCAGCGTGTCGCGGCGTGTCGCGATGGTTTTAGACGCGTACACACACGATTCAGCGTATCGTGCGCACGCGCGTTTAGTTCGCGATGCGAGTTTCTCGTTTTGGTTCGATATCGCGTTTCGCGGAATATTTTGGCTTATATGTGATTTTCATGCTTTATTTGCAGGTTTGCAGGCAGGGGCTACGGACACGGCTACAGGGGGAGCAGATGGTAGGATTCACCTAGCGTGGAGCGTAGGTGAGTAGATTTAACATCTACAGGGGGATCGCCCGCATGTCGTTATGCGTCAGGGCTAGGATTCGATTACCTGTCGCACATTCTACGTCATTGTAGAATTGCGCCATACTGTATTTCCTTAGATATTGTTATTCTGTGACTAGCAGCCGTAGGACACTGCACACATTATTGACGGTTCATGTTGCACGAGCACGGATTGTATGCTATACACACACCGTCAATAATTGCAATGTCATACACTACCCCTTATAGCTACTATTGCTTACCATACATGACATCTAGCTACCGGTATACCTATAGTGTATCATACCTTTAGTGATAGGTACATTTACACCTTGCGATACAGCTACAGGTATACCTTTTAGATATTTTACTTATACCAGGGGGATACCTTACTCATATTCTTCTTATACCCAGGGGGGTATACGACATCAGTTCTTATAGGTAGATACCTAAACATTGCTACACCTGTATGTTAGACACATATTCAGTTGCTGTCGCATATTTACATTTACTGATGTTACTTGGCTGTACCTTATTGATTTTGCATACATGTGGTCCAGCTATATACTTTTGTTTACCTGCTCGCATTCAGATATATCGCATATATTTATTCCTGGATTTGCGCATTGTTTATCTGGATTTTATATGATGTTTTCGGGATTTGGGAACCGCGGGGGTTCATGAAATTATGCATACATTGAACAACCCGGTTTCCTTGATATGATATTTGCGCGTCCACCATGAGTTTTATCGGTGCTGATTATATACTCCATACGAGGTGTGGTTGCCGTATGAGAGTACATGGTGGGGCCCGGTATGGTTCCCCTCGGCAAGAAGATCGATGGGTTTGCCGATTGAGCCTGGAGGCGGGCGAGTACCTACCGGTGATTGGTTGGACCTGGCAGTTGTCCGGAGGATACTGGCCAGAGTCGAGAGATGGATGCGGGATGATCTGTACTGTCGGGGCCGAGGGCCGACACCGCAGACGGACCCCGTGGGCCGATCCGGACTGACGGAGCCCGATATACGAGGATTTCTGTGTCGATGCTTGGCACACTGTTTTCATGATATTTCTTTAACCCCTTTTTGTATATATATAACAGGGGATGTAGCCGTTGTTATATATACCCTTACACCAATATTAGTGGAATGGGACGCTAATATATGTGTATTGCCCCCATCATACTTATTTCTATGTATTTACCTTTAGGATGTTAGAAACTTACTTGAGATTCGACTTGGGATATAGGTGATTCATTGAGTTTGGATATTGGATATGAATGAGATTGATGAATTGTACATTCGAGATATAGGAGAGCTATTCGATATTGTACATTGAGGTGATGTGAGACTCATATATTGTGAGAGCCCAATGTGGGGCTGATTTGAGGATTTGGGATTTGAGTGTCTTGAGGGATTGTGATCCTACCACGATGTCAGGTTTCCGTGGGAATGACATATTCCACCCTATACCTCACCCTTACCTATTTTTATGCACAGATTCATATAGTGGTAGTACCTGTTAGTGTACCCTTATGATAAGTTGCTTATCTACATTCTCATATCCCTTTTGCATAGTTATTGCATACTATTGTCATGTTATTATTGCTTCACATATTGATTGTACCTACTAGTGTACTCTCATTTATTCAGCATTTGCATGACATGTTATTACTGTAATCGCATATCTTAGATTCATGCTGTACGTACATTCCTGCGATTACCTGCATATGTTATCTACTATTCACGAGTTGGAAACTCACCCCCGTTGTGCCACAGGTGTTTCAGGTTGTTCCCCAAAGTAGTCGAGGCAGGCTATTTCTCTATTCAGCTATCCAACTATCATCTTTTGCTCCAGATACCGCCTCAGCTCACGGTACTATTTTGCTTAGGTGCGTTGGTGGTTATCTGTATTTCATATTGTACCTTCGTTGTATTGTACTCTCCATCTACTATTGTATTATTGACATAGAGACTTGGTGAGGACGTTAGTGTGTATTATTGTGGATTTGATGTCTTCTATATGCAGCTTCTCTCTACTGTCTTTATTTCTTCGCTACGGCGTCGTATATTTGTATTGTATTCATCTTGGCTGATTTTCACAAAAGGGGTGTTGCTAAAATTTTAAAGCAAGAAAGTAAGATTTTTAAAGAATTTGGGTTGCGATTTCAAATGTTTCAAAACTTATATTATCTTTTCCGTATTTTTATGGTTTAGACTTCTGGGTTTTGGCTTTCTTTTACTACGTTACGTCTTAGGGCGTTGCGTAGTATTAGGGCCGTCACGGGCCAATTTTGGGTCGTGACAAAGTTGGTATCAGAGCGTTAGGTTTTACCTTTCGGAGTGTAGGATGACCTTAGTATGATGGAGTAGGTAGCTTAAGCAAAGTAACGTACTGTGTGTATGTCTGCAGCATACCCACGATGCGATACTTCGCCTAAAGTGACCTAAGTACAATTTGCTTGACATTCCTTCCTTGATGATTCATATCCTTGAGATTCGATTTCCTTGTTCTTATCGAATCTCATCTTATATCCATTTATAGCCTTGCCGTCGATGACTATGGGGACTCAGAGTGATGCAGCGAGGGCCGAGGTCAGAGTTGGCTCGGGTGAGACGAGTACTGACCAGGATGGCACTCTAGTTGCACAGGTGCAGACGGATCAGCCTACGATCTATACTATGGATAGACTTTTGGTAGAGATGCAGGACTTCCGCCAGACGATGAGTTCTTTAGTTGATGTCGTTCGGGAGCTACGACAGGAGGTTGTTACCCCGGTTACTCAGCTGTCCCTTACGATCAGCATGCAGCAGTCCGTCACTTACATAGCACCAGCGGTTGCAGCTCTAGTTGACGAGGCGCATATTCTAGAGGCTCAGAGAGTTCCAGGACAGTGGTGGACTCGTACCAGCGTACCAGCCCAGAGGCAGAGGTTTGGTCGTCGAGACAGATTTCGTGGCCGCCGCGGGAGTAGCAGAGGCTTAGGACGAGGACAGTCGTTCAGCTCTCATCCCCAGGATGGTCAGCAGTCAGCGCGTGGATGTTTCCGATGCGGAAGCCTTCAGCACTTCGTCAGGGATTGTTCCTTAGCACCTCGTCAGAGTCGTATTCAGAGAGGCCGTGGACGTGGAAGAATTGCTCAGAGGGCTCAGTCTACCAGAGGAGTTCATCCAGCTGCGAGTAGAGGGCAGACACAGGAGTTTGCTTCTACTCATCGGGACGCGCAGACGTCCAATGTGGAGTTTTCAGGTATCTTTTATTTATATGTTCTTTTGATGTATTCGTTGTCTTCTTGCTTGTACCGTTGTTGGGTAGATTAGTAGTAGTTGTTTTAACTTCTGTCAGCAATTCTTTGGTTGCGCGACACGTATTTCAGTTTTGTGCCAATCGGATGGGAGATAGAGATTCGTCCGTCGTTTTGATCCTTCTAGAGATGTTGGATTTGACGTTCTCCTGGGCACGGACTGGTTAACTATGTGCTAGGCGTCTGTGGACTACCGTGAGGAAACAAGTTAGGGTTGTTTTCCCGGTAAGTCAATTCTCGTTGTGCAGGTGGATAGTTGTGCCGCCTCTCACAGCTTGAATTCAGCCTTTTTCGCCAGTCGGCTACTTAGGAGATGTCGTGGATTCTTGGCGTTCATTCGTGATACCAGAGCCACAGTGGGATTGTTGGACCGGGTTCCTTTCGTGCGAGAGTTTTCCGACGTGTTCCGGGTGAGCCGGCGAAGCTTGGGAGCTAAAGGATCAGCTGCAGAGTTTTGGTTTGGGGAGTTTTGTGCGTCTGAGTGTTTCGCTTTCGAAAGCTCCTATTTCTGTTCGTCAGGAGAAAGACGGCAGTTTAGGGTTGCATATCGACGGATCGTCAATTGAACCGGCTTATGGTGCGGATGGGTATCCTTCACCTCGCCGTGACGATTTCTTCGATCAGCTCCAGAGTGCGAGACATTTTCTAAGTGTGCTTGGGATCAGGTCATCATTATCACGGATTCGGGATGATGGCATTCCGAAAACTGTCTTATGCGTGCTACGGGCTTTGTGTGTATCGGTGAGTCGTTGGATTCCCTGATGCGCTAGCAGCATTCGTAGATATGATGAACCAGATTTCTGCAGGCCGTTCCTCGGCCAGTTTTTGTTGTTTTATTTACGACACTCTGGTCTACTTAATGTGTCTTGAGGGACAGGAGTAGCACTTGAGGATTTGTTATGCAGATGCTGGGAGAGCACCAGCAGTTGCTGAATTCTCGGAGTGTTTCTTCAGGCTTGTTTTGTGTTGACTCCTAGGTCTTGTAGTCACGGGAGACGGCTTCGTATGGTTCCGAGGGAGATCGTGGCCGTACAGCTTAGGCCCAGACTTGTGTGCAGGACGGAGATCCGCAGATGGTTGGGCTTAGCAGGTTTTACCGCCGTTTCATGCAGGATTGCTAGAGTAGTGCTGCACCGTCTACTGAATTGACCAGTAAGGAGGTTTCTTTTCTTTGGACTGAGGCATGTGTACGGAGTTTTCGGCAGTTGAAGATTCTGTTGACAAATGCATCAGTTCTTTCTTTGCTTTTGGTTCGGGCGACTTTGTTGTTTAACTGTAGTGTTTCTTGAGTGGGCTCGATTGTGTACTGAGATGACACTATAGAGTTATCGCTTTTGCTTCCCTACATTTGGAGGAAGTACGAGGAGGATATTCCACTCATGATCTGGAGATGGCCGCGGTGGTTTTGCGTTGGAGATTTGGAGACACTACTTGCTTGAGAGTCGTATCAGATTTTCCACGGACCACCAGAGCTTAATGTACATCTTCCTGCAGCGGATTTTGATTGTTGTGATGGTCTTCTGCAGATTTGCAGTTCTTGTGTGATCGTTGAGTATAGCTTAAGTTCGTCTCTACGGAGGGGACAGCTTGCTCATGTCCGCGCCCGACCATTTTCTTTAAATCGTTTTCGCGAGACACTGCCCGTCGATGCTCGTACGTCAGGGATACTTGGGCATATTCGGCTGGGTAATGATTCGGATTCCTTGATTTATGACATGGTGTGCTAAGTTAGGGACACGTGGGTGTACCTGATGTTATCAGGTAGAGGCGTGTAATCCTAGCACATGCACATTTGTCAACTCTCTGTTTTCATTCGAGTTCCACCAACATTTAGCGTGACTTGTGAGATGGTTACGGGTGGACAGGATGTAAAGAGAAGTTTCAGGTTTCGTTTCAAGGTGTCTGTCGTGTTGTGTGCTTGGGTCGAGCATCTGAGGCCGGCTGGAGAGTTGCAATCTTTTCCGTTCCGAAATAGGAGTGGGAGCAGATCTCCATGAATTTCGCTATGGTTTCTACCAAGTTTGGTCAGGGTGTGACTCCATTCGAATTCTTGTCGTCCGGATATACTCAGTTTGCTCAGTTGTTTCTTGTTAAGTTGTGTGTTTGAATTGTTTGTTGTCAGCAGTTGGGGATCGTCACTCGCCATCGTTAGGGTTCTCCTTCGATAGCTGTTATCAGGAGACACTCCAATTGGCCACCCTTAGGCTTAGGGGTTAGGTCGTGTCAATCACCCGTCTGTTGTTCTTCTGACTCCGCGTAAGTAGGACTTTGGACCCCAGCTAGTCTAGAGACTTCGGAGATAGTCCAGTTGTGTTAAGTCAGGATGGGAATTGTCCATTTCGAACTGAGGTCTTATGACGACGGTGTTGGTCATAGACTCGAGTTCGCAGGGACAGATCATGTATTCCTACGGACTTTCCGATGAATGACGGTGTTGGATTTTAGGAAGCTTGTCCCAGGATTTAGGTCCTTCTGAGATCCTATAGGCGAGTTAGTTTTGTTGCCTTTAAATTGGCACTTCCGCCCAGATTATTGGATTTTCACCCCGTATTCCTTGTGATGATACTTTACAATTACCTTCATGACCTTTCTCACATGATTTGGCACCAGACCATTTAGCTGGACGCGATCTTTCATTCACCAGCAGCCATGTGCGTTGATGGCTCGGCAGGTGGAGGGACATCGGTCAAGGGTCTTGCCATCTGTGAAGGGTTCCCTTGGACGTAGCCGTATAGGGAGATAATCACTTGGGAGGCTGCGAGCGAGATTTGGGAGTTGTAATCCTCTCTTTGAAGGTACGCGTATCAGTATATTTTTAAATTCGGGGACGAATTTCTTTTAAGGGGGGAGATTGTAACACCTTAGAATGTGTTTTGTAGCTAATTATATTTTTAAAGTATGGTTTTTAATAAAAAGTTTACTAAACTAAGTTTTAAATATTTTATCCTATTTAATGAGTATTTTATTAGAATTTTGTTAGACACACACACACTTGTGCATGATAACTAGGGTTGTTTTTGGGGTTAAACATGATTAGCAATTAGCTAACCATTGTCTTAAGTTAGTTTTAATTATTGTTTAAGTGTTTTGGGTTGTTAGGTGTGTTATGGTTGTTATTAGGAAATGAAAAATGTTTTTTTTCATTTAAAGGGTTTTAATTTGTCTTCTTGTTGACTTTGTGTGAGAGAGGGGGCATGGGAAGCATGGTGTGAACCATGCCTCATTATGAGGGAAGAGAGAGGGGGGTCTTGGCCTTGTTCTCTCATTTCCCTTCTCATTTCTCTTTCTCTCATTCTCTCTCTCAAACACACACCCACACTCACACCTAGAGAGAGAAGCAGCAGTAGAAGCAGCAGCAACAACAGAGACAACAACAACAACAACAACAATAACAACAGCAGCCATCAGCATCATCATCATCATCTTCAGCAGCAGCAGTAGCAGGACCAGCAGCAGGAGCAGCAAGCAGCAGCAGCAGCAACAGGAACCCCAGCACTTGCAGAAACTCTTCTCCACCTCTTTACCTGCCTTCTAGGGCTCTCTAGGGTATAATTTTCTGAACCCAATCCCTAGTTTGCTCAGTTGTATGTTAGTTTAGCTTCGGTTTGCGTTTAATGTGATTTAGTGCTAGATTGTGGTGTTTAAGTGGAAATTTGGGAAATTGTTGATTGTGTTAGCTACCTTAGCTTAATTAAGAGTTTATAGGGCCACTTCAACTGAGAAATCCCCAGATTACACTAAAATACCATAAGGTTTCTTAATTGTGCAAAATTGTCGTTTTTAAGCGATATTTGTGATATCTGGAATCTGCTTTTGACCCGGACCCTACAGAATAAAATTGAGAAGACTAGAGCATGTACACTAGGTTTAGAGCACACCACATGAACACGAGCCCCCAATTCCCATCCCAGGCCGCCAATTATGTCATTCTGGCCGCAAATTGCGGCCAGGAAGGGGAGTGGGGTTCTGGGATTTTGGGAATGGTAGTATGCTGTGTAGTGTAGTGTTTTGGCATGTCTAGTTTTGTAAGTTTTGGCCTGTAGGAAAATCTGGGACTATATATCGTTTTTGGTGTCCGTTGTGTTTGCGCGATACGCGCGATACGTGAGAGGGTTCTGTGATCCAGCGTATCGCGGCGTGTCGCGATGGTTTTAGACGCGTACACACACGATTCAGCGTATCGTGCGCACGCGCGTTTAGTTCGCGACGCGAGTTTCTCGTTTTGGTTCGATATCGCGTTTCGCGGAATATTTTGGCTTATATGTGATTTTCATGCCTTATTTGCAGGTTTGCAGGCAGGGGCTACGGACACGGCTACAGGGGGAGCAGATGGTAGGATTCACCTAGCGTGGAGCGTAGGTGAGTAGATTTAACATCTACAGGGGGATCGCCCGCATGGCGTTATGCGTCTGGGCTAGGATTCGATTACCTGTCGCACATTCTACGTCATTGTAGAATTGCGCCATACTGTATTTCCTTAGATATTGTTATTCTGTGACTAGCAGCCGTAGGACACTGCACACATTATTGACGGTTCATGTTGCACGAGCACGGATTGTATGCTACACACACACCGTCAATAATTACCATGTCACACACTACCCCTTATAGCTACTATTGCTTACCATACATGACATCTAGCTACCGGTATACCTATAGTGTATCATACCTTTAGTGATAGGTACATTTACACCTTGCGATATAGCTACAGGTATACCTTTTAGATATTTTACTTATACCAGGAGGATACCTTACTCATATTCTTCTTATACCCAGGGGGGTATACGACATCAGTTCTTATAGGTAGATACCTATACATTGCTACACCTGTATGTTAGACACATATTCAGTTGCTGTCGCATATTTACATTTACTGATGTTACTTGGCTTTACCTTATTGATTTTGCATACATGTGGTCCAGCTATATACTTTTGTTTACCTGCTCGCATTCAGATATATCGCATATATTTATTCCTGGATTTGCGCATTGTTTATCTGGATTTTATATGATGTTTACGGGATTTGGGAACCGCGGGGGTTCATGAAATTATGCATACATTGAACAACCCGGTTTCCTTGATATGATATTTGCGCGTCCACCATGAGTTTTATCGGTGCTGATTATATACTCCATACGAGGTGTGGTTGCCGTATGAGAGTATATGGTGGGGCCCGGTATGGTTCCCCTCGGCAAGAAGATCGATGGGTTTGCCGATTGAGCCTGGAGGCGGGCGAGTACCTACCGGTGATTGGTTGGACCTGGCAGTTGTCCGGAGGATACTGGCCAGAGTCGAGAGATGGATGCGGGATGATCTGTACTGTCGGGGCCGAGGGCCGACACCGCAGACGGACCCCGTGGGCCGATCCGGACTGACGGAGCCCGATATACGAGGATTTCTGTGTCGATGCTTGGCACACTGTTTTCATGATATTTCTTTAACCCCTTTTTGTATATATATAACAGGGGATGTAGCCGTTGTTATATATACCCTTACACCAATATTAGTGGAATGGGACGCTAATATATGTGTATTGCCCCCATCATACTTATTTCTATGTATTTACCTTTAGGATGTTAGAAACTTACTTGAGATTCGACTTGGGATATAGGTGATTCATTGAGTTTGGATATTGGATATGAATGAGATTGATGAATTGTACATTCGAGATATAGGAGAGCTATTCGATATTGTACATTGAGGTGATGTGAGACTCATATATTGTGAGAGCCCAATGTGGGGCTGATTTGAGGATTTGGGATTTGAATGTCTTGAGGGATTGTGATCCTACCACGATGTCAGGTTTCCGTGGGAATGACATATTCCACCCTATAACTCACCCTTACCTATTTTTATGCACAGATTCATATAGTGGTAGTACCTGTTAGTGTACCCTTATGATAAGTTGCTTATCTACATTCTCATATCCCTTTTGCATAGTTATTGCATACTATTGTCATGTTATTATTGCTTCACATATTGATTGTACCTACTAGTGTACTCTCATTTATTCAGCATTTGCATGACATGTTATTACTGTAATCGCATATCTTAGATTCATGCTGTACGTACATTCCTGCGATTACCTGCATATGTTATCTACTATTCACGAGTTGGCAACTCACCCCCGTTGTGCCACAGGTGTTTCAGATTGTTCCCCAAAGTAGTCGAGGCAGGCTATTTCTCTATTCAGCTATCCAGCTATCATCTTTTTCTCCAGATACCGCCTCAGCTCACAGTACTATTTTGCTTAGGTGGGTTGGTGGTTATCTGTATTTCATATTGTACCTTCGTTGTATTGTACTCTCCATCTACTATTGTATTATTGACATAGAGACTTGGTGAGGATGTTAGTGTGTATTATTGTGGATTTGATGTCTTCTATATGCAGCTTCTCTCTACTGTCTTTATTTCTTCGCTACGGCGTCGTATATTTGTATTGTATTCATCTTGGCTGATTTTCACAAAAAGGGTGTTGCTAAAATTTTAAAGAAAGAAAGTAAGACTTTTAAAGAATTTGGGTTGCGATTTCAAATGTTTCAAAACTTATATTATCTTTTCCGTATTTTTATGGTTTAGACTTCTGGGTTTTGGCTTTCTTTTACTATGTTACGTCTTAGGGCGTTGCGTAGTATTAGGGCCGTCACGGGCCAATTTTGGGTCGTGACATTCATGGCCGGATTTTTCTGATGGAGGGGCTTATTTGCAAGTTTGCAAATTAGCAATTTTGGAGGGGTTTATTTGTGAATGAGGGATTATGATGGTTCTAGCATCTTTGATTCTCTTGTGATCATTTCCTTGCATTAATGAGAAAAGATGAGATGAGAGTTGATTTTGATATTGATGTGAGGCTTTCTTTTTGAATTATGGTCACCATTTTCTTTTACTATACTCACCTCCCTTTATGGTTTTTGATCTCTCCCATTTTGATATGAGGCCGGCCACTTCTTGGAGAGTGGGATTAATTTTTGGTGTGGAAAAAAAAATTCTTGTTCTCATTTTTACATACATCAAAAATCCTAAGCTCATTTTTTCCATTGTTCATTCTTCACCTCCATCTAAATGGCAACTTCCTACCCGCTAGAGACAATCCATTCTACACTTATCCTACAGCATCCTTGGGCACGTCGGCTTGCCAATTTCGTGCGCGAGTTGCCTCGGTCCAGAGGTGCGAGTCCGTAAAAGAATCCGGCGATGTGGTGCCCGTTCCGACGAGGAGATGAAGACCGGAGATTCCGCGAGGAGATCGGAGTGGAGGCCGAAGACCGAAGGACACGGATCGTTCGGTATAGCTTACTACCCATCTTCTAGTTTGCTAGGATTAGGTTAATGTCCCGATCAGGGTTTTATAGTGCGCGGTAGTGCCGGTTTACAAGTTTTGTAAAAGTTTCGTTTCCGCATTCCGGCGTTGGATTGACGGCCGGGGCACTGCCGTGCACTTGCATTGGTATCAGAGCCACGCCATTAACCTAGTCTAGCTTGCTCTAACGTGTTTACAAGTTCGATCGAACGAATTTCCAAAAACCACAATTTCTATTGCATCAGTTTCTGTCGAAATTTTTTGTGCTCGAAAAATTCTTTTGAGTGTTGCAGAAATTCGTGCAGGCGATTTCAAGCATTCTGTAAAAATTTGTTTAGGTGATGCTACAGTACCACCGCGGAATCGCGGCCAAACCCCTGTTTGTGGCCACAGTTCTGCGGCGGAAATAGGTCAATGCCGTACCAAATTTCTACAGTGGCTTTCTGACTTGAAAATGGGGTTTTGGTATGTTTTGTTTGGGCCCAGATTTTCTTTGAATGCTACAGTAGTGCTTGGGGCCCACTTCGAAAAATTTGGTCGATCGAAAATTTTAAACATGTTAGTTCACTGTATTTACATTATATCTGCGACCGTGAATGTCACTTGATCGGTAAATCCTGTCTAACTGCTATAGCCCTTTTAGACGGATTTGCGAACGTGACATTCACGTTGATGTTCTGTGTTGTGCTGTGATGTTGTGGATTGTGTGCGTGGATAGCCTGGATGCAATGTTAGTACAGTTTGGTTGTATATATACATTTGATATTGCGGGGCGAGCGTCCAACATGTGGACTGCCGTCACTGCCTGTTTGTATATTATTCTTTTGGGGCACGACCGGGCTGAGGTCGATGTACCCGTTGTATATATATTTTACTTTCTGTACTAGGATTACCCCGCGGTGGGGTGCACGGATAGCCGGGTTCTAGAGGGCAACGGGCCCCTCATCTCATGGCTTTGAGACGGAGGGGGCTTTACTCTAGAATTGGCGGGCTATTCGCCGCACTCGTAGGGGGTACTGGTTGACCCAAGGAAGGGTGCTCAAGTTACCAGATTCCGTGATGTGTTAGGTGGTCATTCACGTTGCTGAAGGGGGCTGCCTCGCTTCAGGTTTTGGCGGGTAACTTGCCGCGCCCGTAGGGGTCTAGGATTTCATTGCACAGGCTATCCACACGACCAGGGGACCGTCGGATTTCAGTAGAGGCTCTATGAAACCCGGGGATCCCAGATATCTGTATTGTTCTGTGATGCTTATTACATTTCTGTGATGTTGCATTTTATCATGCCATGAGCGAATATTATATATTGATATATATACTAGTAGATGTTGTATATGTTTTGCATCCGTGCTAGTCATGTCCCGCTCTGTCATTAGTTAAGTAACTAACGGGTGATGACGGGACCCAGTGGCGAATGCGGAGTGGCATATACGTACATCATTATTTTCGTTCTTTATTATTGTGATCAATTGATGGGACTGCGTTGATTCGGATCAATGCAAGCTAAACAAAGCTATTCTGATGTTGTTGGAACATTTTTCAAAAAAACTGTTATTGCAAGGACGTTCTCTTTTGTTTTGCACAGTGGTATTCAGTTGGAATATCCTGCACCCCAGTCGACGAGGCAAGGGCCAAGATCCCTTCACCGGGAGTGACCCCTTGGACAAAAGTTTGCGTTAGGGCAATAACTTCACTATAGTCGATTAATTTTGCTTTGCATCGTGGTATTCAGTTGGAATATCCTGCACCTCATTCTACGGGAAAGAGCCGAGATCCTTTCACCGGGAGTGACTTCTTTAGCAAATGTTTTCGTCACTATATTTTTATAAAAGCTATCCGGTTCCTTCAACGATATCAAGTTCATTACGTTAAAGTTTTTTCGCCAGAAACCATTCGTAGCCCTCCGTCATTTCAGACGGGTAGCACGTAGTATTCATGCTATGTTTGTTGGCTTTAGTCAAGGCATAGTGTATGGTAGCTGCTTGTTACCTTTCTGCTGCATAGATAGATGCGTTGGTTTGGGACAGTCGTATAACCTTGTTGGCCCTAGTCAAGGGCTTGTACGGGTGGGTTTAAATTAACCTGGACAATGACGGGTAGAACTTGACATGCGACTTATGATTTGTTGGCCTTAGTCAAGGTCATAAGAGCATGGGGCAAAAATCACATCGGGAATTTCTAAAGAAACTTAAACTTGCCAGATATGCGCATACCTTCTGGAGTGTGATAACGTGAGCGGATTCCATCATGTTATCATGCGATGATAGTTGGATCCCGATTCCCACTGATGAGTTGGTTTACTCCTCGGGTGATCCCGACTAATTCTTCTTTCAGGTTTGGAGGAGAATTTGACGGTACAGTGGGAGGTTTCCAGATTAGATAAATTGATAACCATTCTGATCTAGGTTAGAGTGCATGCTGAGTGTTTCTTTTCTCTCTCTCTTTGGCAGCGATCATGACCCGACCCTAGACTATGACTCAGTGACCAAAATTAACCGAACCTTCTTAAACACTGGCTTTTGGATTGTCAGAGTTGCAAACCTCATTGCCACTCCTACTTTTACCCTTTTCTCCAGGACACCCCGTATTACTACGGACGTCCACTTCCATTGGATAAAACCATCGTATGGTTATATACGAACTCGAAGGAATTTATTCAAGGATGGTTTCCGGTTCTGGAGAAAACGAATAGGACTATTCAGTTGTCTTTTCCTTTTACCTTCTCTCAGGTTGCGAGTACTCCTTGGATTAGGGGATAGTACACCCGTTACGCCTATTGGATAGTCTTCTTCCAAACCTTAGACTGGTGCCGAACGGTAGGGAATGAAGAAAGCCAATTAGCCTAAGTGTGGTGTACAGAGGGTATTAAGTTAAGACAAGTAAAGGGATTAGAAGGAGGGCAAAGTAAATTGCGACTGCTATTCACGACCAAACCAAATATTTCTTCGCCAATCCTACATCACCTTTGTATTTCTCCAGAACACTCCGTATCACTATGAAGATCCACAGTTTATTTGGATACTCCATTATATGGTTATATACGAACTCGAAGGAACTTGTTCCAGTTCGGGGATGGATTCTGCTTCAGGAGAAATAGGAATAAGGTTTTATTCAGATGTCTTTTATCCTCACCTTCTCTCAGATTGCGAGTGCTCCTAGGATTAGGACAGTACACCCATTATGCTTATTGGATAGTCTTCTTCCAAACCATAGGCTGGTGCCGAACGGTAGGGAAGCAAGAAAACCATTTGGCCTAAAGGGGTGTGCAGAAGGTAATGACTAAGGACATATAAAGGGATTTGGAGAGATGGCAGAGAAATATACAGTTACAGTTGTGAATCTGGATAATGGAAAAGGCATTACTAGGAATACCCGGATACCCCTTCGAAACATTTATATGTTTCAGTTTCACTGTGTACTGTTAAAAGAAAACTGATTTCCCAATTAGACACTTGCTCCAGGGTATGTATTTACCAGGTATGATTCTCACATCTGTATGGTTTTACAGATGATGAGTGGGAGTAAGTTATTGGGAATGGGTGATCATCCTCATTATATCGGGATTCGTTGTAATTGGTGATATTTGAGGAAATCACCTGGGTAGTTTGCCGGACGGCAAATATCTAGTTTTGAATATCCGCCGTTATGCACCGATTTCAAATTGATATATCTGTACGTCTATTTTTATAGAGTGAGATATAACTTTTTGAAATTATGTCGATGACATTTAGCTATATCAATTGATGATTAGGTAAGGAGTATTAAACAGCGGTGTAATTCTTCTTAATCATAAGTACGGTTTTAAACCTACGACACACAGGGAATGAGTCATTAGATTCAAGGTACTTATACAGAGTATTGTATATTGTCCAGTGTCCATGGGGACAGAGGGGTTAGTACTCATACTATATTCTGTTTACTTATGACTTCTATGGTTCTTAGATATGTGTTTCGTAGAAACACAAGGTCTGAGTTTTGAGAAGTTATAGGTATAAGAATAGAGTAGAGAACCAGGTGTTGCAAGTATCGGGATTCTTCAAGGTGATCGAAGATGTAGATACTTGTGTATGGTATTCAGTTGATAGTAATGATTAAGAGAACTTGCTTCTCTTTCAGGTTACTCATAATTGGAAGCACTCCTAAGTTGAGTAATGCTGATCGGCCTCTTTCCATTTAGTTGACATGCACTGGAGACAGCTGCATGATTTGAATCTGGTTCAATTAAATCAGTGCCTCTGATTCTATATTGGATATAGAATAGTTCATATCTTAACATTGTTAAGGTACGGGGAGTTGTCCGGCTTATGCTTAAAACCAGACTCTGGACAACTCAAGGCACGTTTCTGTAATGGCTGTTTGTGGGTTGACCCAGGCTATGACGAGGGTTGACTTTCTACCATCTGGAAGATCAATAGTGATATTGTTCTAGACTCGCCACAGTTTTAGTAAAAATGGATTTTTTCAGAAAACAGTAGTGGGAGTATGGTAGAACTGGAAGTGATTCCAGAACCGCAAACGATTACTGAAAATTTGATAAGAACCTAAACATTCAATCTGGTTTGACATTCCATTGGCCACTCCGTAGATATGGTGGGTAACCTCAGGCACTCGAGAGGTACTTCGGTAGCCTCAAGGACGGTGGCAGGGAGGTTCTTGTTTACCCAGACTTGCCATTGCTGTTGTTCCAGACTGTGAGACCCGGCAGGAGGATGAGTATAGCATCGTTCTAGACTAGCTTTAGAAGTGCACGTGTATATGACTCTGCCAGAGGGTTGTCGTAGTCAGTGGGAGCAGCGGAAGCATTGTTGGACAAGTGGCTTATGTCTATTTATAGACTAAAGAAGAAATAGCGGAGATAGATCATCTGATTCTGATGTGACAGTCATAGGTTTGACTTCATCAGAATAGGGGATGGATCTGTTAAGAAGGTAGTAAGGTGTTATGTCCTGGTATTTGGATGACATACACAGAGTAGGAAGTGAAATTCCTATACTACGGTCGGTTATACTTTGGTTGTCACACAGTGGTTTCTCCACATGGGACTTGGATATAATATCAAGACATTCTAGTTACTAGATCTATGGTTTTAGATCTAAATTTAGGTAATTTCCCAATCTGGGTACTTAGACAGCATTCTAAACGTGTTTTAGAATGGACGACTCCTGGCATGGTAGTATACCTGCAGGTGATGGAGTCACCCTCTCTAAAGGTGTCTTACAGACTAAGGGGAGAGGGATGTGCATGATTGGCAGATCACTTAATTAGGCAATTGAGTCAATCATGAGATGTCAAGTACCACACCAGATGTTGTTTTTGCACGAGATGCAATAAGTTGATATTGATCCAATCCTGGAGAAACGATCGGAAGCAGTTTTAGAACATAAGTGGATGTTCTAGGGATATGATAACGGCAGCCTCATTTAGGAAACAGTTATCATTCCAGGCTTCCAAGGTGACCTGGATGACAGAGTGACTGTCAGAGTTATAGTTTTCCCTCTGACGAGGGGCAGTATTTTGGACAGGTGGTCCAGGTGGATACTGAGGGAGGCATGGCACAGGATACTGATTAGTTTCAATTGACGATACAGTCTAAAAGGTTTGGATTTGGAGTTCATTTATGAACTAGGTCCCATCAGATATCTAGACATATTCTAAGACAGGTATTGCTCATTTCGGGAGATGGCTTTCTCCGCGAACTTGAGATAAAGAGAGACATAGAAAGAAATATTAGAGCGGATCCACTCACTGAGGCTATTCCTCGAACACATTAGTTTCGCAAGCGGGTATTGTGAGACTGATTAGTAGAGGAGTTGGGTGTTCGATATCACACAGGCTGTGAGTATGCGACATCGCAATAATTAGCCTTGAGTGCAAGTGGGAGATTGTTTGAGATAGTGCCCTCAGAGTCAATTATTGGATCACAGACACGTGATTACAATGATTGAGAGAGGACCTATACCGTTAGAATAGTCTTACTCAAGATGATAGTATGCTATCTGGTTTATCTTTATCATCATGTACTGTTTCAGGTGACCTTACAGGTCACTATTGCACGTTGATAGAGCCCCTAGGATTCTTGCTTGACTGCCAGCAGTATGAGGGCGATCATATACGTGGGAGCTGGGGTTTATAAGCACATCCTTAAAAGGTCCCTAGTCGTGGGAGTTTTCGAGACAGGGCATTGATACTCCAGAATAGACTAGTGTATACAGTCGAGACCCCAACGAGGGGCGGTGGCCGGTCTCACAAGCCACTGGTGTCAGTTGGTTCACCTAAGATATATATAGGTGCTCATTGGGTTATGAGTACACCGGACAGGACTCGCTGGGAACATGCTAGTTGGTCTTATACCTGACGTCAGATAGCAGTTCACTGGTGACATGTGTACATGTTCATCGACCTGAGATCGTCATTTGTCTCGTGTGAGTTCCCACTGTACTTTGATTACTACCCTACCACGGCTAAAAGGAGTCGTGCAAACAGGTTTTAGTTGGGTACAGTCCCGAGCCACATGGAGGCAGTGAGCAGATCTGCAGGGGTTTGTCTCTCCCGGTATTGGGGGTGAGGTCGCGCTGTGTCTAGGAAAGCCATTACACGAAGTCCTTGGCCAAGGCAGGAGATTTACTGGTAGGTATTCCAGTAGTATCTCAGGGTGTTCTGGGCTACACTCCGACAAGACTTGTACCGCTTTTGGGTGTCTGACTTTTACCAACCCCCTAGACCCGCCATGCGATGCTCATAGACGAACGGACCGGACTGTACGAATATTGTCTCTGACAGGCTCAGTAGGGTGTCAGGATGAGTTCGCTCATCGACGTCCCTTTTGGTCAATACCTGGTAGCCCGTTACGTATGGGTAATACCTCTGACGTGCTAGTGGTTAAATCCACAACCAAAGTATCGACGAGTCTTTAGAGTCCCCCACAGACCGTTTCTCAAGTTTCGGGCGAAACACTGTAGAGGCCATATGGAGATATGGTAGGGTTCGATCTTATCCGTGCGGTATTGCACGGATCATGATCGGACAGATAATACTAGCGGGCTTTGGTTTAAGCCAGATCCTAGTATTGTACAATGTAGATTTTGTCTCATTGCATTTGTATTCGGTCGAAATACAAATACGGGTATATATATACGGTCGCGGGGTTTTCCTGTAATTTATTACGGGATCAGTTTTTTGAAGTTGCCAGTTTGTATTCCGTTTCGGCCAGTTTTCTTTTGTTCCTTCATGGCCGGATTTTTCTGATGGAGGGGCTTATTTGCAAGTTTGCAAATTAGCAATTTTGGAGGGGTTTATTTGTAAATGAGGGATTATGATGGTTCTAGCATCTTTGATTCTCTTGTGATCATTTCCTTGCATTAATGAGAAAAGATGAGATGAGAGTTGATTTTGATATTGATGTGAGGCTTGATTTTTGAATTATGGTCAACATTTCCTTTTACTACACTCACCTCCCTTGATGGTTTTTGATCTCTCCCACTTTGATATTAGGCTGGCCACTTCTTGGAGAGAGGGATTAATTTTTGGTGTGGAAAAAAAAATTCTTGTTCTCATTTTTACATACACCAAAAATCCTAAGCTCATTTTTTTCCATTGTTCATTCTTCACCTCCATCTAAATGGCAACTTTCTACCCGCTAGAGACAATCTATTCTACACTTATCCTACAGCATCCTTGGGCACGTCGGCTTGCCAACTTCGTGCGCGAGTTGCCTCGGTCCAGAGGTGGGAGCCCGTAAAAGAACCCGGCGATGTGTTGCCCGTTCCGACGAGGAGATAAAGACCGGAGATTCCGCGAGGAGATCGGAGTGGAGGCCGAAGACCGAAGGACACGGATCGCTCGGTATAGCTTTCTACCCATCTTCTAGTTTGCTAGGATTAGGTTATTGGCCCGATTCGGGTTTTATAGTGCGTGGTAGTGCCGGTTTACAAGTTTTGTAAAAGTTTCGTTTCCGCATTCCGGCGTCGGATTGACGGCCGGGGCGCTGCCGTGCACTTACATCTCATAGACGAACAGACCAGACTGTATGTATATTGTCACTGTTAGGCTCAGTAGGGTTCCAGGATGAGTTCGCTCATCGGCTTCTCTTGAGGTCAGTACATGGGCAGCCGTTATGCACAGCTAGTGCCGCCGACAGCTTGTGGTTAAACCCACTGCCAGGGTACTGATGAGTCATTAGAGTCCCCCACAGATAGTTTCCCAAGTTCGGGCGAAACGTTGTAGAGGCCGTATGGTTTTATGGCAGGGTTCGGAAAAAGCACGTGCGTTTACGCACGTGTCATATTTCGGACAGATAATACTGGTGGGTTTTGGTTTAAACCGGATCCGAGTATTATACTGTGTAGATATAATATCTTTGTCTCAGTTGCATTTGTATTCGGTCGTAATACAAATGCGGGTATGTTTATACTGTTACGGGGTTATCCTGAAATTCGTTTCGGGATCGCTTTTGGAAGTTGCCAGTATTCTATCACCCGTCTTAAACATTCGGTTTAATGCGGACTTATCTTTTTCTTGTGGATGAGTCATGAGGGTGAGTCATGAGAGGAAGCTTCTAGATGATGACTAGGCTTGTGACTCATTAGTTTGCATTAATGGTTTTGATGAGGTGTATTAGTGAGTCACCTTTAGCATTAATGTTTCTTGTAAAGCTTAAGGATATTTCTTCTTGATCTTTTCCCTTGTGGTCACCCCCCTTGCTCCTACACTCACCCTCCTCCTTTCATATATTGGCCGGCCCATTCTTGTGGAGTGAGATGGTTTTTTGATTAAAAAGTTTATGGAATTTGGTTCATAGAAATTTGATAGCTCATTTCTCATTTCATTCCATTCAAAAGGCAACTTCATTAACCGATTCATCCATGGCTTTGGATGAAGCGAGACAAAGTGTTCTACTCATTCTCTATATCAATCTTGGACATGTCGGCTAGCAAACTTCATGTCTGAGTTGCCTCGGTATAGAGGCGGGAGCCCGTTTAAAGATCTGTAGATGTGGTGCCACCTCGACAAGAAGCCAGGAGATCGGAGCAGCCGCAACGGAGCGTGGGATGATGGTTAAAGACCGAAGGACTCGGATCGTTCGGTATAACCTTTCTACCCACTTTGTAGTTTGTTAGTTTAGCGTTAATGGCAAGATCCGGGTTATAGTATGCGATAGCGCCAGTTATAAAAGTTTTTGTTCCGCATTTGGCGTCAGAAAGACGGCCGGGGCGCTACCGTAGACTTACAGTTTGCATGTATCATCAAGCATGATACAATTTAGTGCACAAAAATATATCACATATACAACATGTGCATAATAAGTGAGAAAAGCAATCTTAAGTGAACAAATACTAGTTAATGTAAAGTAATATATCAAATATATAATTATACATTAAATTATTAAATCAACACTTGATTTAATGATCCGGTCATATCACATATAACCGACTAATATCTAGTGTATCAATATATCGAATCAACACTTGATTCGGTAACCCGGCTATATCGCATATAACCGACCGATGATACAAATCGCAAGAATAGAATATAGTATCACATACTCGTATTATTCTCGGTCCCGCACATATCTCATATGCGCTCCTATTTCGTTTCGCTTGAGCCAGGAAATCACTGTGTAGGACTCTGAAGACTCATCAATACGCCAACAGTAGGTGGTGATCATATCAGTCACCCACAAGCCGCAAGCGGTCTGCTAAACGTAACGGCCACCCGGGTATTGAGCAATCAGAAGATCAACGAGCAAGCCTGCTCACACTCCTGCGAATCCAATCAGTAACACTTACCGCACAGTCCGGTCTGTTCGTCTGATATGTCGCATATCTCGCCTAGGGGTGGTAAACGTCAGGCCCCATTAGCTTGATAAGTCATGCCGATGTAAGGTCCATAACGAGCGTGAAACTACTGATAACACTTACCAGTAAATCACATCAACCCTGGCCAGGGATTTCCAGTTATGGCCAATCGAACATAGCGCAACATCAACCCCCAATACCGGGAGAGACGAATCCCCTCCTATCGCTCATTGCCTCTATGTGAATCGGGACTGTACCCAAAAACCATCTGTTTGCACGACTCAGTAGAGCCGTGGTAGGGTGGAAATCAAAGCACAGTGGGAGACACACAAGACTCTATGACGATCTCGGGTCAACAGACTAAGCTGTACCAGTGTCACCAGAGAACTGCCATCTGACGTGAGGTATAATACCATCTGGGAGTTCTCGGCGAGTCCGTTTAGTGTACCCAGTCTCCACTGAGCACCCGCATACCATCCCTGATATCAAACACCAATGGATATGGGATCATCCATCGCCCATCACATGGGTCGAGAAGATATACGCTAGTCTACTCTGGAATATCGATGTCCCGTCTCGATATTCCCACGATTAGGAACATTGAAGGATGTACTCATGGACTACCCAGGCCCCACTAGTATGATCTGCATCATAGTTCTGGAAGTCGAGTACACATCTTAAGGGCTTTATCAACATATAACAGAGAGACTATAAGTGTACATGTTAAAATAATGAGCAACCAGATAGCGTACTATCATGTCGAGCAAGAAAGTCCTCCCTATATATGTCCCAGCATCTGTAGGGTTGCTAGGCACGCGCACAAGGGTCTACGAGGCATCAACCATGCCCGATTAAAAATTTAGCCGTGCCGAACAACCCGAATACGGAACTTTAAACTAGAGATTAGGCGAAAACTAGCATGTTAACAACTTTAACACTAAGTGAGAGGGATTACAACCTTTGTAGATCCGGTCCTTCACTTCATATGCTCCGTGTTGTGGTCCCTTCGCTGCGATCATCGGGATCCGGACTCTCGAGAGGTTCCACGAAGAGAAAGACGCAACCTTTGCTTCCGATCTTCGATACTAAGATGATCTACCTTGAAGTTTCCATAACACAAGCTAACACTCATGAAATGATGTGAACACCCTCATCTAAATGGCAAAGGAAGATGAGGATGATGAAGTAGGATTTTTGCTCTCTTTATTTATCTTTTTCTCATATTTATTCATCACTTTGGAAAAATCAAGCAAGCTTTTTCATGAAAGAATGAAGGAAGAAGAAGATGAATAATGTTATGAATCCTTTTGTGATGAATAGGAAAAGGAGATAATGATCAATTATGCAACCATGGTTCACTTAACCATTGTAGAGAATTAACCAAGGGTTAGGGTTTGGGTTGAGTTAAGAATGAGTCACACACAAATATCTTTATCATGACAAAAAGAAAAGCTTCTAGAATCAACTAGAAGGTTTAACCCTAATCCAAACCCTAATCATGTTTAAACTCCACAAAACAAGTTGCATTAGTTATCATATCATGTTACAATATTATATATCACATATATAATATTTATCGTAACAAAATAAAATAATACGATTAACATATATCGCATATATATCAATGTATTACCCGAGTGAGAAAAAGAATCTTTTAGTGAGCAAATATTAGTTAATGTAATTTAATATATCATATATATTATTATACATTAAATTATCGAATCAACACTTGATCCGACAATCCGGCTATATCGCATATAACCGGCTAATATTTATCCGTACCGATTCATCGAATCAACACTTGATCCGATGACCCGGCTGATATCAAATATCGCGAGAATAGAATACGGTATCACATATCGCATTATCCTCGGTCCCGCACATATCACATATGTGCCCCTACTCCGTTTTTCCTGAGTCAAGAAACCTCTGTGTAGGACTCTAAAGAATCATCAATACGCCGGCAGTAGGTGATGATCATATCAAACACCCACAAGCTGCAAGCGGTCAGCTAAACGTAACAGCTACCCAGGTATTGAGCGCTCAGAAGATCAACAAGCAAGCCTGTAACTTCTCCTGTGAATCCAAACAGTAACACTCCCGTACAGTCCGGTCTCGTCGTCTGATATGTCGCATATCTCGTCTAGGGGTGGTAAACGTCAGACCCCAGTATCTCGATAAGTCGTGTCGATATGAGGTCTATAACAGTTCGAGAAACTACTGATAACACTTACCAGTAAATCTCAGCAACCCTGGCCAGGGATTTCCGGTTATAGCCAATCGAATACAGCACAACATCAACTCCCAATACCGGGAGAGACGAATCCCCTCCTATCGCTCATTGCCTCCATGTGATTCGGGACTGTACCCAAAAGCCACCTTTTTGCATGCCCTCTTGGACGTGGTATGATGGAAATCAAAGCACAGTGGGAACCACACAAGACTCTATGACGATCTCGGGTCAACAGACTACTCTGTACCAGTGTCACCGGAGAACTGCCATCTGACGTATGGTATAATACCATCTGGGAGTTCTCGGCGAGTCTGTCCAGTGTACCCAGTCTCTACTGAGCACCCGTACACCATCCTTGATGTCAAACACCGATGGATATGGGATCATCCATCGCCCATCATATGGGTCAAGATGCGTATACGCTAGTCTACTCTGGTGTATCGATGCCCTGTCTCGATACACCCTCGACTAGGAACAGTTATAGGATGTACTCATCGACTACCGTGGCCCCACTAGTATGATCTCATCATAGTCCCAGTAGTCGAGTACATATCCTAAGGGCTTTATCAACATGTAATACAGAGACAATCAGAGTACATGTTAAGATAAAGTACAACCAGATAGCATACTATCATGTCGAGCAAGAAAGTCCTTCCTATATATGTCCTAGCATCCACTACAATATACATCGTATGTACAGTAATGGCCTCTAGGGCATACATATAACTAACAATCTCCCACTTGCACTAGGGCCATCTGTTATGGTATCGCATACCCAATAATTAGCTGCGGTTGAAGTATCTCATACTCAACCATCCCATAAAAGTCTCTACTGGGAAAAAGGCCTTCGTGAGTGGATCCGCGCTGTTGTCCTCTGTGTCTACTTTCCTAACCTCGATCTCCCTGGAGATCAACCATCTCCATGATCAGGTGATACTGCCTAAGAATTATATCTGGATTTCTGATGGGACGGTAGTTCCTTGGCTAAAGCCACAACTCCATTGTCACACAATGGTAGGAACGAAGTTCATCTCATGAACTTATATATATCCAGACTGCTTCTTTGGTAGCATCCTTGGTAACGATGTATCTTGCCTTTAATCGTCTAGTATGTCACGGTATCTAGCTTGGAACTCTTCCAACATACCGTCCCTCCACTGAGGGTGTAGACAAGCCTGGGACTGATATTCAGTCGTCCTTATCTCCCTGGAACCTTTCCAGTGATTCTCCCTAGGATCGATTGATACCATCTCACTACAACTAGTGAGTATCCTAACATCCAATTAGATCTATCTCATAGATCCAAAACCCAGGATTTAGGAGGTATCACTTTTATCCTATATGGAGAATCCTTATGATAAGCGGAGATTGACCGAGCGTAGCATAGGAAACTCCTTCCCTATCAAGAGTATGTCATCCACGTACTCTACGAGGGTCACCACCATACTCTCTACTACCTTTTCGTATATACAAGGTTCATCTACCATTTTGATGAAGTCAAAACTCTTTGACTACCACATCAAAACAGATGTTCCAACTCCGCGATGCCTGTTTTATCATATAAAACATCTTGCACACGTTTCCGCTGCTCCCACTGTCTACGAAGCTCTCTGGCTGTGTACTTATAGACGCTCTTTTCTAAAACATCATTTAGAAAAGCAGTCATGACACCCAACCACCAGATATCGTAGTCATGGTATGTAGCCGTGGCAAGTAGGATCTGGATGGACTTAAGCATAGCTTTGAAAGTCTCAACTTTTCCATATACACCTAGTAATCTTCTCAAGATATACTTGCTCCTGATGGGGATATAACCCTTCAGATAGAGCAACCAAAGTCCATACTTTGTTGGTGTATAAGATTCCATCTCAGATCGATAAGCATCCAGCCATTCTTACAGAGTCTTACTCCTGATGGCCAGCTCGAAACTAGTTGGGTCATCATCTCATGATGCAATCCTCGCTCCCACTGTCATAGAGAAACAGAAGTATCTCTCAGGTGGGTGAGGAACCCTACTAGATCGGCGGAGAGGCTGAGGTTCGTTGGAATCTACTGAATCCTTTGGTTCTATCAAATCATCAGCTGCAGTCTGTATAGCTGGAACATTTCCAGTTCTACATAACAGACCTTGCCTCGAGTTTGTTCGGATTTTGCTTTTTAGACATAGGCCGGACAACCCCAAATCTTAACAAACTTAAGATATGGGCTCTTCCCTTTCCATATCACATATGAAGTGGTAGGCAACTGATTTGATTTGGACCCTATTCAATAGGTATGCAGCTTCTCAAGCGCATAACACCCAAAAGGAAATAGGAAACTCAGTAGTACTCATCATAGAGCACACCATATCAAATAGGGTGCTATTGCTCCGCCCCGATACACCGACGTGCTGTGGTGTATACGGAGGAGTAATGCTGAGAGAGAATCTCATTCTCCTTTAGAATAGTCTAGGAATTCCGTGCTCAAGTATTCTCCTCCTTGATCTTATCAAAGGACATAATACTTATACCCGTATTTTGGTTCTCTACTTCTAATTTATATTCTGTGAATATCTCAAAAGGTTCGGACCTGTGTTTCAACAGAAACATATGTTTGAATCTTGAGAGATTATCAGAGAATGTAATGAAGTAGAAAGAACCGGTCTTGGCATGTGTAGACAGGGGACCTTCATACATCAGCATGTATCAATGCCAAGAGTTCACTAACTCTTTCTCTGTTTCCAATAAACAGAGCTATGGTCATCTTATCTTTGTGACATGACCGGCAATTTTCATAAGATGTAAATTCAAACTAATTTAAATATGCATCTAAATGTAACTTCAGCCAGTCGGGTCGCATTGATATGACCTAGTCTACAATGCCTCAAGAAGGATTCATTCATTTCTGAACTCTTCCTCTTGTGTGTGTCCCTTATACTAAGAACTGTAATTTGATTTAGAACGTCAATGCTTTTAGATAACGTGCCTGAACCGATCAACTCTTGATATAGGAAATGTTCAAAACATTATCCAACAATACAAAATTATATCCTTTCTTTACTAATAAAGAGACTGATATGATTTTGTATATCAGGTTCGGTATCTAATAACATTTGTTCAGAATCAATGTATTCCGATAATACAGGGTGACAGTGACCAACAGACTTGGCTGCAACACTTGCACCGTTTTCTGTCTCATGAAACTTATCACCCGTTCTCAGTTCTTTACCTATCTGTAGCCCATGTAACAGATTACATATACGGGATCCTGATCCGGTATCACATACCCAGGACGTAAAGGATACTGAGAAACAGTTCTGTGTAATGAACACACCCGAAGATGATGCATCAGCATGCACTTTCTTCGTTTGGGCGGCACGGGAATTCTGGCAATCCCCAATTTCCTGCTCTGTCCTATAACAATTATAAGTTGGAGCGGGACCAACGTTCCCCAGCTCAGTATAACAAGCGGGTTCGGTCAAATATATCCGTATTATTATCTTGATTAAGGCGTGATATGGTCGCTATCTGGAGAGAGAGAGAAGAAAACACTCAGCGTATGCTCTTGCAAGATTAAATTGGTTATCTAATATATCTAATCAGGATGTCTCCCACTATTTTAATCAAATCTTCTTTCAAACCCTAAAAGGAAAGACTAGCCGGGATTAATTACACGCTACAAGTTCGCCAATTTTTCAGCCAGGCCAGTGTCGGTACTTTGAGGGAGGTCCCCCGTGCTCTCGCACGAACCTAATTAAAGTAAACCTCGTTTTTCCAGGGGCGTAACCCCGTTAACACCTTTCTAGACACCTACTTGATCGGCTAATTGTAATGTGTAAAACTCTCCCAGGAGTAACTCGGGTATCGGGATCCAACTATCTCATAGAAGGTATGCAATCTCATTGCAAATTTCAACACTTGAAATTCCCGATATTATTTTACCCCTAGCGTCCCATGACCTTGACGCAGGCCAACAAACTACAGTGCGCTAGTCAAGTTCAACCCGTCATTTCTTAATTGAATTAAACCCACCCGCACGACCCTTGACGCAGGCCAACAAAGTCGCACGACTACCCTAACTCAATCTGCATCATATGCATAAGCAGATAAATACTAGTTAGCTACCGCACACTACGCCTTGACGCAGGCCAACAAACGTAGCATGAATACTAACTACTATTTATCTGAAATGACGGAGGGCTACGACAGGTTTTTATGAAAACCCTTTGCGTAATGAACTTGATATCGTCGTAGAATCGAGTGATTTTATATGGAGTGTTTTTGAGGCTTTTCTAGTTTTGCTAAAGGGGTCACTCCCGGTGAAGGGATCGTCGGCCCTTTCCTCATCGAATAAGGTGCAGGATATATCATATATACCGCTGTGCAAAGCAAGAACTATAGAAGCAATCAAAAGACAAACCGAGTTTGTAGCATCTGCCAGTTATTGCTAAAGGAGTCACTCCCGGTGAAGGGATCTCGGTCCTTTCCTTATCGAATAAGGTGCTGGATGTTCTATAAGGAACACCGCTATGCAAAGCAAGAACTAGAGCTACCAGTTTTTATTAAACAAGTTTCTACAACATCTTAGGTTTCTTTTATTTCATTAATCTCATTAATGAAGTCCCATTTTATTATGCTTCACAAGCATCTCTTTTGAAACGAAATCTGCAATATAACATATATCTCATATATATAATATAAACATTCGTCACAGGCAGTAATATGATCTCATCACAGAACATTGCAGCAGAAGAATATATATGAAATATTGGATATTCTAGGACGTCCGTGTTTTCAATACGAGCCTGTATAAAACACGGATTCCACGGTCGCGATGAATAGCCAAACCCACATCCCTAGACCCCTACGAGAGCGGCAAGTAACACTGCCAATTCTAGGGTTAGGAGACCCGGTCTCGACTCCTCGAGATGGTCTCCCTCTGGACCCTAGAACCCGGTTACTTGTGCTCCCCGCCTTGGGTCTACCTAATGCGGAAAAGTAAATAATATACAACGGTGACATCTTCCGCTACCTGGAAATGCCCCAATAAAAGAATATTACATACAAATGAATTTTACATGAATGAAAAAGAAAAACTCTCATCTCACATAAAACCCCCGGCTATTCAAAACGCGACGATCCAATATAACATATCACAGCAACACATAATATCTCATATCATCAACGTAAGCAAGTATGCGTATCCCGATTGTCGTTGATGTATAGCAACGAAGCCGGCGATACACTACATACTACACTTACGGTCACAGAAAAGAAAGTGTAAAACTACAACAGTTGGAATCCGCAACTTCCTTAGACATCGCATGCCTAACCAAATGAATTCCTTAGACATCACATGCCTAACAATTATAAACCCCGCATTTTAGTCTCATTTATCGAAAACTCTTTTCAATATCAAGTCGGGCAATTCAACAAGATTCCCGACGTCCTGATCGAATGCTCGTCGCAAACTTTAGTAGACGGCTGCACCCCTGGATGCCGTCGACGAAGTGCACTAAGGCGGAACATCGCTACCGCGAGCACCCGAACGGATGCTTTCGGCGATGGGGTTCTCCTACAGTCACTTGGTCGGGGCTAAGAGGTGTAGCTGTCTATTAAGTTTTCCCGGAGAGTATCCGTGTACGCTACGTGATTGCGACGGACTTTTGATCACATCAAAATTCCGTGGCAACCGATCATCTGAGACTAAACTGCTATGTTTATAATATTCAACTTAGTTATCTCATAACTACCTGTGGATTCCAAATATTGTATCACATTCCAGATAAATAAAAAAAGTTAAACTTTCCGATCGAATCATCAAACACCCAAGATTTCCCCAATGTATCTCAACACTTGAAATCAGTTTAAAAACATCCATTACATGCCACAGTAGCATGGTCCAGCCGTAGAAGGGTCAAGCCAACGCCTCACATGTGGCACGCCGTACTGCCCCAAACCCTAAGGTTCAAAAGGCAGTTCAAGACGGTCACATAATCGAGTTAAGGTTTGTTGTCTTCTAGAGGGTCCACCGCGTTACTTGCACGACTTAGAACGTTCTTAAACATGAGGAAAAATCCAACTTTTGAAAAATTTTCCGACAGGGGAAAAAGTGAGTTATTGATATCCGTTCGAACTTTTTAACAGTTTCTAAAAGTTATCCGGACAAACTAAACAAAATTATAAAATCCGATTGAATCTTTAAGTCCCCAATACAACCCAGATAATTCAACAGTTAAAAAGATATTAAAAATTCCCAGAGAACTCAGCACCAGAAAATAGGAATTACTGCGCAAAAATTAATGCAATAGGAGGCCGTACGACCGCGGAACCGCCGCACATGCCTGGCTCGTGCCGCGGTTCCGCGGTGGTTTAATTGAATTAGGCCCCCGTATTTCACAGTAATTCATATTAGACCCTGCTTAATTTTCTGCATATTTTTAATATGGAAAAATCACAGTTTTGAAAAAATTTCCAGAAAGTGGGTTTTATCGGGTTTTCCGGGTTCGATCGGACTTTAAACTTCGTCTAGACTTCGCCTAAAGCTCTAGCTTGGCTCTGATACCACTGTAGGGTTGCTAGGCACGCGCACAAGGGTCTACGAGGCATCAACCATGCCCGATTAAAAATTTAGCCGTGCCGAACAACCCGAATACAGAACTTTAAACTAGAGATTAGGCGAAAACTAGCATGTTAACAACTTTAACACTAAGTGAGAGGGATTACAACCTTTGTAGATCCGGTCCTTCACTTCATATGCTCCGTGTTGTGGTCCCTTCGCTGCGATCATCGGGATCCGGACTCTCGAGAGGTTCCACGAAGAGAAAGACGCAACCTTTGCTTCCGATCTTCGATACTAAGATGATCTACCTTGAAGTTTCTTTAACACAAGCTAACACTCATGAAATGATGTGAACACCCTCATCTAAATGGCAAGGGAAGATGAGGATGATGAAGTAGGACTTTTTCTCTCTTTATTTATCTTTTTCTCATATTTATTCATCACTTTGGAAAAATCAAGCAAGCTTTTTCATGAAAGAATGAAGGAAGAAGAAGATGAATAATGTTATGAATCCTTTTGTGATGAATAGGAAAAGGAGATTGTCACGACCCGCAGGGTACGGAACGTGACTGACACTTAAGTTTACGAAACGTCTAAAGACGTCCGTAAAATAAGTAAGCCAAAGCCCAGAAAACAAAACCAATTAAGCAAAAGAGTGAAGAAAACCCAATCAATTGAAAGCGAGTTTATCAAATAAGTCATGTAAAACCCTTTTTAAAAACAATATCAATTTTTCCGAAAATTTCGGCAGAGTCTCCTTTGTAAATACTGGCCCCCAAAATGGGTACAACAAAAATATATGTGAATCCAACAAAATAGGGCATCCCCAAGCGGGAGCTAGCTCTTCGCCACAAGGCGGTCACAAATCCCACGCAATATAAAATGACAACAAGCAAAATAATCATAATGAAGTATAAGAAAAACAGCATGTCGACTCAAGTGAGCTCGACCCCAAAATACAGCATAAAAGTCTACAAATCTCACAGTCTCACCTCTAGGTCAATATACAATAATGCTGGTAAATACAGTAGATGGAGTGTACTAGATACAAAGAATATACAAGGTGGTACAAAAATAATGATATAACCCACCTAGGAGCAAAACCTCGAGTCCAGGCAAAAGAGGCAAAAGAACAAGTGCGCCCGCCGCTACTGTACTGACGGAGTGGACCTGCAAAAGACTGTGGCACAACGGGGGTGAGTTGCCAACTCGTGAGTAATAAATAACACCTACAAAGGCTATCATATGCATGCACACAAGCATCCTAGCATCTAAAATACAGGTATGAATGGATGCACTAGCAGGTGTGTATACAACATCAGTGTACGAATATGTATGCAACATGAATATCTGAGGTCTCAATAGGTATCTATAAGAAACATTTTATCTCTTTTTTTGTTTTTGAAACTCTTTTAGAATGCCAGCATAATACTCAAGGAATCGACGAGAACCGGTGTCCAGCAACGACACCTAAAAGCTGTCTCAAATCTCATAAATCCATGTCATAGTGTCTCTGGCCTCAGCCGTCCGGCTGACCCATCTCAAATATCAATATCTCATCATCTAGCGGCCACGGTCGGTATCCTCTGGATATCCGCCGTCCCAAACAGTCACCGGTAGGTAATCCGTCCCCTGCCAGGCTCAACGTCAACACCACATTCCTCTTGCCCGGGGGTACCTTACCGGGCCCACCATGTACCCGTGCCGGTTCCTCCACTCCTCGACACGGATTTCCAAAACCACAGCAAACTCATGGTGGACGACACTTACATCACTAGAAAACCGCAATTTACATATTTTAAAAATAAAATAAGTTTAGAAATTTTTGCGGCTTTCCCCCGAAATCCAGCAATATCATAAAATCTCAAGAAATCCTCATAAGTGCATATATCAGTGGTAATGAATGCATATGGTATCAATAATCAAGTTGCGATGTGTGATTAATGGATTAAGCATGAACAATTAATATGATGAAGTACATGCACATGAATAGCAATCCTACGGTTTCATTTTAAGGAATTAAAGACAATAGCACAAGTTTAAGTATCAATTAGTAAAAGGTTTAAATTTAAAGGTTATCTAGTGTGGTGGCATGGCAATTACCAGGGTGTGTGTGTAAGCATGAATAGTGCTCGTGCTGCATATAAAAACCCTGCCAATGGTGCAGGTGTCCTATAAAATGGTTTCGTATAGGTATGTCAATATAATGCATGGATGCAGCAAATAGTCAAATAAGTATTTCACCCCTAATTACTAACATCACTAAGGATCTTGTAAGTTACTAAAACTATCGGGCGGCTTGCGCCATCCAACGATAGTCCCCCGTAGATGTTACATCTACTCACCGGAATCCCTGGCTAGCTGTGTCCAATCACCGCCTTCCCCTTTCGCGCCGCGTCTGACGTCTCCACGACCGAACCTGGAATTTACATCAATACCCAACATAAGGTTACATAACAAGAACGACGCAAAACCCAAACGAAACTACTAATGTTCACTAGCTAGATACAACGTGTGCAGGGTGCGCGGAACATACGCGAAAATCGCAAAAACTACCAAAAAAAACGCCGATTTGGTCGCCCGGCAAAACTAAAACCCGACTACACAAAAAACCGCACTCACGCATCCTAAACGTCATAGGAGATGCTAAAAACATCCCCAAGGTATCACAAATAAATCACCAAATAATTTTAGTAAAAACCTAGTAAGCACAAACTAGCAATTTTGGTGCAAAAATCGAAACTTAGCGATACGGTTATCACAATCCAACCACACAACAAGCAATCTACAAACACTAATATTACAACACATTAGCAAAGATTCAAAATCTATTTTCCATAAACAACCATTACTTGAATTATATAACCTAGCAATTCTTAATCCAAACTTTATATGAAAACCTTAAATTAACACTAATTTATAACTCAATTAGCAAGTTAACCTTCTAGATTAGGTTAGCAAAACAACTAGATAACAATTTAGATTTAATCAACTACATAATGGTTTCTAAACCTTAATTCAACTCATTAATCATGCTTCACAACCCATTTCCATACACTAACCCCTTTCTAGATTTTTGGTAAATTAGCAAACTTAATGCAATTCACACAAGATTAACATAGAATAGGTTAATAGGAAGCCGCATAAGCAAGGTAACCATATAGATTAGTTAAGTAACAACTAGATTAACTACAAAACAATTTAATTAACTATCATGGCTTCAAAAACCCTAGTTAAATTTTCAACCATAACCTAAGAAAAACTAGATTAGAACTACACTAAATTAACACTACAACAAACTAACTTAAGAAACTTAATCAAAAGAATTTAATTAGCAAGAGATTATACCTCACTAGAGATCTAGCAAGAATAGATTTGCTCCAAATGATGGCCTCAAGCATCAAGATCCAAGCTAGGGAGGTGAAGGAAAAGAAAGATGAAGGATGAGTTTAATTTGTAAGCTTTAATTTGCAAATTTTGATGTGTTTTCTTGAAGAAATTTGAAGAAAATGAAAAGAAAAGAGATGAAGAAGAGGGGGTGCAGGTTTCGGCCAGTAGGAGGTAAGGGGAGGGGTGTGGGTGAGTAGGGAAAAGTCATGAGTCAACTCTCCAAAAGTCAATGCACCATACCTTATCAACTATATTTAAAATAAATCAATAAACCAACTAATTCAACTCAAGAAAGAAAACAAAAAAATGAGGCCAGAAATTTCTGGACCTGCACAAGGTGGGGCTGTCCTAGGGCTGAGGGTAGAGAGAGAGGGGTTTTACAAAAGAAATTTTATGCAAAAAGACCCCCTACAAGTCAAAAATTGCAAGTTTTAGCTTAAAATTCAATAAATTCGTTTCCTATCACAAAAATTTGTTAAAAATCAAAATAAAATACTAAAAATTTATGTTTCAACTAGATTTTAATTATCATAATTTTAAAGATTAAAATTAGCCCGGAAAAATTTGTATTTATCGCTAAATTAATGTATTTTCTTACCGGCTTAAAATAATATAAAAAATTGAAAAATAGGGAAATTTTTTTAAACGACCAGAATTTCATAAGTAACTCATTAGCTACTAAAAACAAGCAATTACCTATCCATTTTAAGTATAATTAGCCCTAAACTGCAAAATAACAAGAAAGACGGTTTTCGGAAAAATACCGAATTTTCATCGAGTTTCAGGAAAACACCAAAACGACTTTTCAAGACGCTACAGAGATAATGATCAATTATGCAACCATGGTTCACTTAACCATTGTAGATAATTAACCAAGGGTTAGGGTTTGGGTTGAGTTAAGAATGAGTCACACACAAATATCTTTATCATGACAAAAAGAAAAGCTTCTAGAATCAACTAGAAGGTTTAACCCTAATCCAAACCCTAATCATGTTTAAACTCCACAAAACAAGTTGCATTAGTTATCATATCATGTTACAATATTATATATCACATATATAATATTTATCGTAACAAAATAAAATAATACAATTAACATATATCGCATATATATCAATGTATTACCCGAGTGAGAAAAAGAATATTTTAGTGAGCAAATATTAGTTAATGTAATTTAATATATCATATATATTATTATACATTAAATTATCGAATCAACACTTGATCCGACAATCCGGCTATATCGCATATAACCGGCTAATATTTATCCGTACCGATTCATCGAATCAACACTTGATCCGATGACCCGGCTGATATCAAATATCGCGAGAATAGAATACGGTATCACATATCGCATTATCCTCGGTCCCGCACATATCACATATGTGCCCCTACTCCGTTTTGCCTGAGTCAAGAAATCTCTGTGTAGGACTCTAAAGAATCATCAATACGCCGGCAGTAGGTGATGATCATATCAAACACCCACAAGCTGCAAGCGGTCAGCTAAACGTAACAGCTACCCAGGTATTGAGCGCTCAGAAGATCAACAAGCAAGCCTGTAACTTCTCCTGTGAATCCAAACAGTAACACTCCCGTACAGTCCGGTCTCGTCGTCTGATATGTCGCATATCTCGCCTAGGGGTGGTAAACGTCAGACCCCAGTAGCTCGATAAGTCGTGTCGATATGAGGTCTATAACAGTTTGAGAAACTACTGATAACACTTACCAGTAAATCTCAGCAACCCTGGCCAGGGATTTCCGGTTATAGCCAATCGAACACAGCACAACATCAACTCCCAATACCGGGAGAGACGAATCCCCTCCTATCGCTCATTGCCTCCATGTGATTCGGGACTGTACCCAAAAGCCACCTTTTTGCACGCCCTCTTGGACGTGGTATGATGGAAATCAAAGTACAGTGGGAACCACACAAGACTCTATGACGATCTCGGGTCAACAGACTACTCTGTACCAGTGTCACCGGAGAACTGCCATCTGACGTATGGTATAATACCATCTGGGAGTTCTCGGCGAGCCCGTCCAGTGTACCCAGTCTCTACTGAGCACCCGTACACCATCCTTGATGTCAAACACCGATGGATATGGGATCATCCATCGCCCATCATATGGGTCAAGATGCGTATACGCTAGTCTACTCTGGTGTATCGATGCCCTGTCTCGATACACCCTCGACTAGGAACAGTTATAGGATGTACTCATCGACTACCGTGGCCCCATTAGTATGATCTCATCATAGTCCCAGTAGTCGAGTACATATCCTAAGAGCTTTATCAACATGTAATACAGAGGCAATCAGAGTACATGTTAAGATAAAGTACAACCAGATAGCATACTATCATGTCGAGCAAGAAAGTCCTCCCTATATATGTCCTAGCATCCACTACAATATACATCGTATGTACAGTAATGGCCTCTAGGGCATACATATAACTAACAGCATCCACTATAATATACATCTCATGTACAATAATGGCTTCTAGGGCATACATACAACTAACACGTGCAAGCTTCAATGATATGGTCATAAATTCTTCTAGAGAAGTCCAAACGATGCACCGTTTGATTTTTGGAAACCAGACTCAATGGGCTTTCAAATGAATCCCCATCTGCCCTCATTAACCAAGTGTGTATGAGTCTATATGCATTTGAACTCAGCCTATATACAGATTCATAGGTACCCGAAAAATGGATGCAAAACAATTAAAAGAGAGAAAATGATATGAGTGGTGTAACACCTTAGAATGTGTTTTGTAGCTAATTATATTTTTATATATAGTTTTTAATAAAAAGTTTACCAAATTGGTTTTCAATTATTTTATTCTATTTAATGAATATTTTATTAGATTTTTCCTAGGCTTGCACACACTTGTGCATGTTAACTAGGGTTGTTTTGGGGGTTTAACCATGATTAGCAACATGGTGAACTAACCATTCCCTAATCTAGTTTAATATTGTATTAGGTGCTTTTGGGTTTTTATTTGTATATGGTTGTTTTTAAAATGAAATGAATTTAAAAAGGGTTTAAATTATGGTTTGAAGTGTTGACCTTGAGAGAGAGAGAGAGAGGGGGTGCATTATGAGGCATGATGGCTTGCCCATGCCTTCATTAATGAAGAGAGAGGGAGAGGAAGGGTTGACTAATGCTAGCTCTCATTTCCCTTTCCTTCTCATTCTCTCACTCTCATTCTTTCTCACAACTCACACACACACACCCTCAGCAGAGCAGCAACAGCAGCAGCTCAACAACAACAACAACAACTGAGGCACCAGCAGCAGACAGCCACAGCAACAACAATATTAGCAGCTTCAGCAGCAGAGGCAGCAACACCAGTACCAGCTCCAGCAGTAGCACCATCAGCAACACCAACAACAGCACCATCAGCAGCATCAGCATCAGCATCAGCACAGGCAGCATCAGCAACAGCTTCATTTACAGCAGCAGCAACTTGCATCCCCTGCATCACCAGCAGCTGTAGCAACTCAGTTCTTTTCCTTCACTTGCTTCTAGGGTTTGTTAGGGTATATTTTCTTGAACCCAACTTCCCTTTTTGCTTAGCTTATGTGATAATTAGCTTCGGTTTGCATTTAAAGCTAGTTTAGTGCTAATTAAGGTGATTTGTGTGGAATGTTGATTAAGTGTTGATTGTGTTAGTTAACCCTACCTATTTAAGTGTTGTTAAGGCCACCTTAACTGAGTTTTGACCCAGATTTCACTAAAATACCATAGGGTTTGTGTGTTGTGCCAAATCAGCGTTTTTAAGCGACGTTGTGACATTTTGTGATCTACTATTGACCCAGACTCTTCAGGACAAAATTGGGAAAACTGGAACATGCTACCTAGGTCTAGACACCACCACCTGAGCACGAGACCTTAACTCCTAATTTGGGCCGCCGGTTTATTAGTTCTGGCCGCAATTTGCGGCCAGGTAGGGGACTGGGGTATTGGATTTTTGTGTGGGGTAGTCTACTGCTATGTGTAGTGTTTTGGCATGTCTAGTTTTGTAATATTTGACCTGTAGGAAAATCTGGGGCAATATATCGTTTTGCATGTCCGTTGTGTTTGCGCGATACGCGCGATACGTGAGTGGGTTCTGCGATCCAGCGTATCACGGCGTGTCGCGATGGTTTTAGACGCGTATACACACGTTTTCGCGTATCGTGCACGCGCACTTAGTTCGCGACGCGAGTTTCTCGTTTTGATTCGATATCGCGTTTTGCGAGATATTTGGCTTATATATAATTTCCATGTCTTATTTGCAGGTTTGCAGGCAGGAACCACGGACACTGCTACAGGGGGGAGCAGATGGTAGGATTCACCTAGCGTAGAGCGTAGGTGAGTAGATTTAACATCTACAGGGAAATCGCCCGCATGGCGTTATGCGTCTGGGTTAGGATTCAAATACCTGTCGCATATTCTACGTCATTGTTAGAATTGCGCCTTTACTGCATTTCCTTGGATATAGTTGTACTGTGACTAGCAGCCGTAGGACACTGCACATATTATTGACGGTTCATGTTGCACGAGCACGGATTGTATGCTACACACACACCGTCAATAATTGCCATGTCACACACAACCCCTTAGTGATACTATATTGCTTATCATACATGACATCTAGTTTATCGATATACCTATAGTGTATCTTACCATTAGTGATAGGTACATATACACCTTGCGATACAGCTACAGGTATACCATGCACATATTTTACTTATAGGTAGATACCTATACTTAGCTGTACCTTATTGATTTCGCATACATCTGGTTTCAGCTACATGTTCTCATTTATATGCTCACATTCAGATATATCGCATTTATTTGTTCCTGGATTTGCTCATTGTTTATTTGGATTTTACATGGTGTTTTCTGGATTTGGAAACCGTGGGAGTTCATGAAATTATGCATACATTGAAAAACCCGGTTTCCTTGATATGATATTTGCGCGTCCACCATGAGTTTTATCGGTGCTGATTATATACTCCATACGAGGTGTGGTTGCCGTATGAGAGTACATGGTAGGGCCCGGTATGGTTCCCTTCGGCAAGAAGATCGATGGATTTTGCCGATTGAGCCTGGAGGCGGGCGAGTACCTACCGGTGACAGTACCCATGACTCGGCGGGGGATCACGGAGACACCGCTGGGAGTCATGTACGTATGCATACGTCGAAAGGCGAGGGTCAGAGCTAGGCACTCGTGCTTTCGGGATAGCGTATGATACGTGATCAGGATTTCTGTGTCGATGCTTGGCACATTGTTTTCATGATATTTCTTTTAATACCTTTGTATATATAACAGGGGATTTAGCCGTTGTTATATATACCCTTACACCAAAATTGGTGGAATGGGACGCTAATATATGTGTATTGCCCCCATCATATTTTATTTCTGCATACATACATACATACATATATATATATATATATATATATATATATATATGATGTTAGAAATTATTGGAGATTCGACTTGGGATATAGGTGATTCATTGAGATTGGATATTGGATATGAAAGAGATTGATGGTTTGTACATTCGGGATATAGGAGATTACTCGATATTGTGCATTGAGGAGATGTGAGACTTATATGATGTGAGTGCCCAATGTGGGGGCTGATTTGAGGAATTGCGATTTGAGTGTCTTGATGGATTGTGATCCGGCCACGATGTCAGGTTTCCGTGGAAACAACATATTCCATCCCATACCTCACACTTATCTATTCTTTGCACAAATTCATATATTGGTAGTACCTGTTAGTGTACCCTTATGATAGTTGCATATTTGCTTTCTCATATCCCTATTGCATAGTTATTGCATACTATTATCATGTCATCATTGCTTCACATATTGATTGTACCTGCTAGTGTACTCTCCATTATTCTGCATTCACATGACATGTTATTACTGCAATCGCATACCTTAGATTCATGATGTACGTACATTCCTGCGATTACCTGCATATGTTATCTACTATTCACGAGTTGGCAACTCACCCCCGTTGTGCCACAGGTGTTTCAGGTTTTTCCCCAGAGCAGTCGAGGCAGGCTATTCAGCTTCTCATCTATCATCTTTTGCTACAGATATCGCTTCAGCTCACAGTATACCGTTTTGCTTAGGTAGGTTAGATGATTATCTGTATTTCTTATTGTACATTCGTTATATTTTGTACTCTCCATCTACTATTGTATTGTTGACTTAGAGACTTGGTGAGGACGTTACTGTATATTATTGTGGATTTGTTGTCTTTTATATACAACTTTCTCTCTATTGCCTCTTGTTTCTTCGCTACGGCGTCGTATATTTATGATGTTATTGTTTTCCGTCTTGAGCTAGTTTTTACAAAATGGGTGTTGCCAAAATTTTAAAGAAAGAAAGTGGGACTTTTAAAGAATTTGGGTTATGATTTCAAATGTTTCAAAAATTTATATTATCTTTTCCGTATTTTATGGTTTAGATTTCTGGGTTTTGGCTTTCTTTTACCACGCTACGTCTTTAGGCGTTGCGTAGTATTAGGGCCGTCACGTGCCAATTTTCGGGTCGTGACAAGTGGGCATGTCTTTGTCGAAGGAGAACGAAGATTGTGCTGTCACGCATATTTCTTTGGATCTCATAGAGGTTCACCATGTCTTCGATTCCTAATTTGAAATCTCTTAATGGCTCAGAATTTTTTCCTCTCTATTGTTATCAAGCCGAGGTTTTTAATTTTTGAGATTATGAATTCTGAATGAGAGGGGTTCTATTTATAGAGTCGTATCGAAATCTGGGTGAATCTCGAGATTTTTGGTAGTTTACGATATTAGTTAACCAGACACTTGATAGGAGACCGTCCAGTGAACTATTGCATCTTTTCAGATTAACTGCATGGGTCGAATCTTTTATTTGACAAAAAATTTTTTGAAACGCACCTAAGCAGTCAACCATAAGTCGTTGAGCTGACTTGTTCGTTGAGGCTCTGAAAATTTCTTTATCAAAAACTAAACCGACAAATTTATCAAAATTGCAAGATATTAAGCACTTCAAATGCAATCAAACCATCAGGAATTTAAATTGCTCATTGATTCTTAAACTTCATGGATTACAAAAACTCGACATTACAGTGTGCAAACAATATTTGCCAAATCGTTCTTTTCATCGTCTTCGACGTCTGAGGGGAGCCACGACGATCAACGCTCCATATACGAGCGGAGTTCTGGCATAGTTGATACTCAGATATATGGTTTATATTTCCTGGTCACCTGAAATGTGGCATCCACGTCTCTTATTACTTCTCGTAATTGATCTCACCGGCTATTCATCTTCACATCAAGAGACACGCTCCTTTCATTTTGCACCGAAAATAACCCCATTGCATCCTTTTACAGCTAATTAAAAAATACGGCTGCATAAACACTTAGATTTTTCCCCCAAAAATAAAAATAAAGCTCAAACCTTCAGAGAGAAAAATATGAAATTATTACCCTTGCTACAAAATTTATACCAAAAGGCATTTATTATTGATGCTGTAAAAAAAAAATCTTAGTGTTGTAAAATTGAAGAGAAAGAAGCTGAATATTTATAGATGTGAGCGGAGAGAACTAGAAGTGAGTTTTGTAACGGCTCCCTCCAAAAAAAATAAGGGTTTATGCTTTCTCCGTGAGCAGCAGAGACAAAAAGGAAAAACTACACCTTTTCGTTTTGTTCAAAGCCTCAATTCACATAAACAAGACAAATTTAAATTACAACAAAGTTTAAACAAGAATTCAATAATGAAGATGAGGTTAAATTACAATATAGCAAAAGAAGAAAATGGAAAAGAAACAAAAAAAATTAAGCATCTTAAAAAAGAGTTAATTTTAGGAAGCAAATAGTTGACACTGTTACCAAGTCATCGTATGCATCCTAGAGTTTTTGACAAGTACGCCTAATTATAGAAATTTGTATGATAGATTTCATTATTAATTTTACTACCTGCATCGTACTTATAAAATAATATTGACATTGTAATTTGATTACGTGTATTACACATGTAAAATAATAATGACGTGGAATTTAATTGCATGCATTGCACATAAATCAATGATGTTTTTCTTCTTGATTTCTTTGAAAACTTGAGAAGCCATATCATCAATCAATATCAAAATTAAATGAACCCCGTCCCTTTGCTTTATAATAATAGAGATGTTATTAGATGGAAAGGAGTTAATGAATGTCCATGGTAAAATACACAACAATAACTTTATTTTTATCACAATAGAATGATCTATTTAATTGAAATGTTGGTTAACCAGGACAGTTCATACACGAGCAGTGAAAGAAGATATATTCATGAACTTTAAGGCCGCCAGCATATGATATTAATGCATTTTTAAATTATAACCACCTATTGTTGCAATCTATAGGGGCGGAATCAAATTAAATATCTACAATATTTGGCAATAAGAAATGTAACATGCATCACTAATTAATTTTCTCTAAGTTAAAGTAAACAAAAGCATATATTGATGTGTATGTCTGTCTGAAGTTTGATAAGTTTGATATAGAGTTTACTTATTTACCGGCGAAATATGTTTGTGGAGATCGATGATGGGTTGGTTGTTTAAACTCTATATGATATTTGATTTTATTATTCTCTTAAATGAAGCATGGCGATTAGACCGGTCTTTTCCGAAAGAGTTAAAAAAAGAAGTAAACAAAAAATAAAATCAAATAAAACGTCTTGAAAAGATTTTGAAAAGCATATTGGAATTGATCTACGATAGGAATAATTCCCCTATGGTATATTGTGTTTGCTAATACAAGAACTATAATGACATATATGAGGAATAATTCCCCTATGGTATATTGTGTTTGCTAATACAAGAACTATAATGACATATATGAGGAGACTTGAAGCAGCTTTATATTTATATTTATGTTTTTTAGTTGACTAAAATTAAATGGGGAATAAATGAATTCTCTGAATTTATCTAGCTCATGGCAATAAGGACTTCCTCTCCAATATGAGAGGTTTGCCCTTGGCTTCCGGAAGCGATTGCATCCCAAAAGAGAAAAAGAAAAAAGAAATTACTTATTAAGCTCATCAATAATTTTTCACTTGGATAAATAAATAATCATTCTCCTCGTGAGTAATTTTTTTAACTAGCATGTATTATTTAACATTAATGCCGTTAAGTATTGTCATGAACCAATCCAGTCAAACTTTCAACTCGTTACGTCACTGACCTGCCGTTACAAAGCTTACTTTGGTTTCCTGATCTCCCCTTGTTATTAATGAGTTGAGATGAGAGAGAAAGAGAGAGTGCTTGTGCCCATGTGGGTGGACCCATGTGCCCCACCGACCGATCGTCACCCACAATTTTAGGCAAAATGGAACTGAGAAGTTCGAAGTGCGATTTTGCTCTAAATTAATACCAAGATCTTTAGCTTCACTTGTTCTATATTGCTTCAAGCTTGTTATTCTAAGTCTGGAATTAAATTACTATATCTCGTAACATAACTTATATACACAAAGGCTGAAATTCTAATTCTGGATTAATTTTCGCTAAAGGAAACTCAGAAGATATGACCGCGTGAATATACTATAGCTAGAAATTGAAGTTTCAAAATATTAGTATTTGATGATGCTCAATATCGGTGATCTTCCGGATCGTGACACATGGCAGATGACGTGTCCCGAAGCTCGCAAGAAAGGACCAAGAACGACACGTCGGAAGAATACCCCGGATCCGCGGCCTATGGACGTAGCCGACCTTCTGCGACCGTCCACACCACTCCTATGCCCGCCTACCAAAAAAACATTGGCTCGCCTCCAAGCCCCTGCACAATTGGCCTCCTCGGCCCTCTCAGCTCGCCTCCGGGCTATGGCAGAACCAAGATACCTCGGCCTCCCGCTCGTCCCCAAGCCTCCTGCCGAGCTTATCTTCCTCGGTCTCGTCGACCGACCAACGGCACCAATCGCAATTGCAATCGCATCCGCCTCACCTCCGCGAATCTTGTCATGCGCGAAATATCCGCCGGCCACGTCCCGCGTTCCACGCCATCACGATCCCCCATTAACGAGTATGCCTCGCCATTAATGCGGGATCCCGTCTATCACGCGGGTGTGACGCCGGGAGCGTAACGGCCGGCGTGATTTTCGCGCCCACCCGCCTGTTGCCACCACTATATAAATCCCTCTTTCAGATGGTTCAAGTAGGCCATTCTTTCCCTACCATGCCGTTACTCTGCTTAAATATCCGATCTAACTTGATCGTCGGAGGGTCCTCGGTGGTACAACCACCCCGGGACTTCCTTGCAGATAGCTCGGCATCAACCACCTCAAACCCATTGAGATCCATACGCTTCAGGAGGCAACCTCCAACTCAATCTCAGTCGTCCATCATCGCTAACAGTAGATATACGGAAGGTAACATCTGAGGGAGATCCATACCTCCATCAGCTGGCGCTGTCTGTAGGAAACGCTTGATTCCCGTGAACAAAGTCCACCTTCCGATCTCAACTCAATGGCGAGCGATCACCACGACGATCCAAGCACTAGCCGCCGCCTCCCCCACAACGGAGGCACGGACGAATCTCCTCCCCCGAACGCCCTAACCGCCCGTATAGATCGACTCACATCCATCGTGGATGCGCTCGTCTGTGTCCAAACGGCAGGGCAAGCTCTCCAGGTCACCGCTCCCCCACCTCGGGATCGGGACCCATACAGAGGGAGAGAAGACTCTGCTCACGTCGGCACTGCCGACCACCGCCTCGCTACCTCCAATGGCCGCAGATCCCCCGGTGCCACGTCTTCAAGGACCCGGATTCCCGCGCGTACCGGTGCAAATCTTGGGAATCGCAGCAACTACTGCAATGCCACGCCACCACGTGGCGAAACTGACGCGGCTTCCCGAAACGTTCTGCCTTCCCCCGTACGTTCATGACACATGCTATCCGTAACTATTACTCTTCCCGATGCTCACACATCGGGAGGGTCGGGCGAATCCTTGCGTGACCAGGCAACAACCCTGCTCGGTCCATCCTTAGCGGGCCTCATACGGCCCCTCCCACGCTAAGGATCGAAGCCCTCACAAAGAGGCAGCCGAACGGCTACCCTACTCGGCTATCCCTGGATGGTAATTCACTACCCCCACGGCGCCAGGGATCTAAGCCCTCACCAAGAGGCAACCGAGCAGCTGCCCTGCTCGGGTATCCCTGGCTGGTGGTTCACTGCCCCATGACGCTAGGGATCGAAGCCCTCGCCAAGAGGCACCGGGCATCAATTGTTAGTGTATCTGCCCTAGAGGCCATTACTGTATCATACTAGTATGTATATTACTTGATGGAAGCTTGGGATATTCACAGTTGTACAGACAATCTTGCTCAATATAGTAGTATGCTACTTGGTTTGTCTCTGCTTTAATGTGTACATGTGTGTTTCTTTATTATATCACCTATACGCATTAGTAGAGCCCTTAGGATTTTTGCTTGATTACCGGCGTTGTGATGGCGATCACACTCGTAGGGGCTGGGTAATCCACAAGCACATCCTTATACACGTCCCTAGTCGTGGGATTATCGAGATAGGGCATCGATACTCCGGAGTAGACTAGCGTATGCGCTTCTCATCCCAGCACGGGAGACGGTCTGTCCCACAGCCGTCAGTACGTCGTACTTGAGATAGTATGCGGGTGCTCGTTAGGTTATGAGTACACTGGACATGACTCGTCGGGAGCTGATGGTTGGTATTATACCTAACGTCAGTTATCAGTTCCCAGGTGACATGAGAACAGCTTAGTCCGCTGACTTGACACTGTCACTTCGCCTCGAGTGTATTCCCACTATTCTTTGATTACTACCCTACCACGGCTCTACTAAGTCGTGCAAACATGTAGTAGTTGGGTGCAGTCCCGAAGCACTTGGAGGCAGTGACGGTTAGACAAGATTCGTCTCTCCCGGTATTGGGGGTTGACATCGCGCTGTGTCTAGGAGAGCCATTACACGAGTAGTCCCTGGCCAGGGCAAGCGAGATATACTGGTAGGTTTCTAGTGTTATCTCAGGGTGTTCTGGGCTTCACTCCGACGACTTGTACCACTATTAGGGGACTGACGTTTACCACCCCCTAGGCCCGCCATGCGATGTATCAGACGAACAGACCGGACTGTACGGAGATTGTCACATACATGCTCAGTAGGAGTTCGGATGGGTTTACCTCATCGGCCTTCTTATCGACATCTACCTGGGGACCGTTACGTACAGCTAGTGCCGCTTGCGGTCTGTGGTTAAACCCACTGCCAGCGTAGTGTCGAGTCTTTAGAGTCCCACACAGAGAGTTTCCCTGCACTGAGCGAAACGTGTAGAGGCCGTATGGTTTTACGGCAGGGCTACGATCACTTACGTGCACTTGTGTGCGTATGCTATTCGGGCAGGCAATACTGGTGGGCTTTGGTTTAAGCCAGATCCTAGTATTGCATAGATGGATTTGTTTTGTCTTCTGTGCGTCCGCATTCTACGGAAAGCGGATGCGGGTGTGTATGCACAGTTTTGAGGAGAGATGATGGAGGAGGTGCCCCATTAGGGTTTTGGCAGTTGGTTCGGCCAAAACCGTAATGTGGCACACTCATTAGGGTTTTTGACAATTCGTTTGGTCAAAACCGTTATGTGCCGGAGACATTGTTTACTGATCCTTTTAGTGATAGATTAGTGATGGCTGATTGCATTGACCATTTGACCACTTAGATCTCTCTTGACTTTGTTGACCCGTTGACCGTGTTGACCATTGACCTTCAAGAGAGATCCACACTCTTTTTTCATTTTCTTTTTATTTCTTGTGTTATGATAATGGTCAATTCAATGTGCCATCAACTTTTATCATGATAGGATTAGTAATGATGATTTTGTGTATTATTGCAACCATGGTTCATTTCATTTTGGCTTAATCTTTTCATTATTCTATTCTCATTCTCTCTCTTGAAGTGAGAAGAAAAAGAAAAGCTCCATGGTTGCTAAGTTTCTCCTTCTTCTTCCTCCTCTTGATCTCATCTTTTGATCTCATGTGTTGAGAGAAAAAGATCCCACAAAGACAAACACATCCATACATCTCCTCTACACATCCTAGGGCTTCTTGACTAGCAATCTCTTTGCCCTAGTTGCCTCGGCTCGAGATAGAGCTCGGTGTACATCTCTCGGGTGGATCGTCTTCGACTCAAGAAGGCCGCGGAGGTGCCCAAGGTCCGGATCAACCCTCGGAGCAAGCAAGGAGAAGAACAACAAGGAGAGAAGGAGTTCAAGTTGAGGTATAACCCCTAACCGAGTAGATAAATCTCTAGTTAGGATGCTAGTGTGTTGTTTAGCAAAGATCCGGCTTTTACGGTCCATGTTACCAAGTCTAGAAAATTTTTTGTTTTACCGTTTCCGCAACCCTGAAAGTACCGGGAGAGGTAACGTGGAACTAACAGTGGTATCAGAGCCTAGCTAAACACACCCTAGCATATTAGCAAAGTATCTAGAATTTCGACCGGACGAAAAATCGCAAAACACCCCGGAATTTCAAGTTTCTGCCGATTTTTAGAACTGTTCCAAAATTAATAAATCATACACTAAAAATCGGCTCAGGCTTTTTGTAGAATACTGAAGAAAAATGATAACCCAACTCGGTTAAAGCGCCGCGGTTCCACGGCATAAGCTTGCTTATGCCGCGGAACCGCGGCCGAGTTAACTAGGTTGGGGATCCTGTTTGCTGCAGTGTTCTTATATGGGTATTTTGGGATTTTTGGAATATGATTTTTCTGCCCAGATTTTCCAGAAAGCAAAATTTATTTTTGGGGCTCAAAAATCCGTATTTTTGGTCGATGCTCTGTAGACTTTGGCTAATGGTTATATCTGTAATGTTATATATGTATTGAACGTCTACTAATCGCTATACGTCGATTAGTGGGGGTTATATATATCTGTGATCTGTGTTGTTGATGGTATGTGTATATGAACTCGTTGGATTGTCGCGGATGAATAGCCGGGGTGGATGTGAGATGAGAGTTTCTTTTTCTTTCATTCATGTAATAAATTTGTAAATTGATGTAATATTATTTGTATGGCCGCACAACCGGGTCGGGGTTGTAGCCGTCATTATATAATTCTTTTTACTGTTTTTGCTCCTAGGATAGACCCATGGAGGGGGTGCACAAACTACCGGGTATCTCGAAGTGCCGAGTGGCCTACTCACGGTGTTGAGGGAGGTTGCTTCGCTTCGGGTACTTGGCGGGTAGTTTGCCGCACCCGTAGGGGTCTTGGGTGGGGTATTGGCTATTCATCGCGATTGTGTAATCCGCTTTTCGTTGCAGGCTCGAACGAATCGCGGGTTCCTAGTATATCCAAAGTGTTCATCTGTGATCTGGATTGCCTATCATTGCTATATATCTATATATAATAACTATTTAGGCGTTGCTTATGTTTTTCAGCCGCGCTAGCCCATCCCCCGCTCTGTCGTTAGTTAAGTAACCTAACGGGTGATGACGGGGCCCCGTGGCGAATGCGAATGGCATAAGCGTACGTCATATTTTGGTTGTTTTCTGCAATGGTAGGATTTAAATGATGGGATGCATTAAAAGAACTAATGCAAGAAAATAAACCTAAAAGACGTTGTTGGAACAATTTTTTCAAAAAGCTGTTATTGCAAGGACGTTCATTTTTGTTTTGCATCGAGGTATTCGGTTATGAATGCCCAGCACCTCAGTCGACGAGGCAAGGGCCGAGATCCCTTCATCGGGAGTGACTCATTGGACAAAAGTTTACGTCAGGGTAATAACTTCACTATAGTCGATTATTCTTGCTTTGCATCGAGGTATTCAGTTTGGAATATCCTGCATCTCATTCCACGAGGAAAGAGCCGAGATCCCTTCACAGGGAGTGACCTCTTTAGCAAAAGTTTTCACTACTATATTTTTCAAAAGATTACCAGGTTCCTTCAACGATATCAAGTTCATTACGTTAACGGGTTTATCGCCAAAAACCCAGCCGTAGCCCTCCGTCATTTCTTACAAGTAACACTTAGTATTCGTGCTGCGTTTGTTGACTCCGTCAAGGCGTAGTGTACAGTAGCTGAGTGCTGCTTGTTTCTATCGGTATATGGGATTGATTAGGACAGTCGTATAACCTTGTTGACTCCGTCAAGGGTTATGCGGGTGGGTTTAATGCAATCCAGATAATGACGGGTTGAACTTGACTAGGACTCTTTGATTTGTTGACTCCGTCAAGATCACTTGGGTCCTAGGGGCAAAAACCACATCGGGAGTTTCAAAAGTACTGAAACTTGCTAGTGTTGCATACCATTTGGAGTGTGATGATTTTGGTAGGATTCCTTCAGTTTTGTCACGCGATGATATTTGGATCCCGATCCTACTGTGAGTATATGCTACTCCTCGGGAACTTTCTCGCTTAATGATCAATGCTATAAACCAAGTAGGTGTCTAGAAAGGTGTTAGCGGGGCTACGCCCACAGGGAAAAGAGGTTACTTAATTAAGGAACTTCGCGAAAGCGTTGGAAAACCTCTCTCGAAGTACCGACACTGGCCTGGCTGAACGGTTAAGCAAGTATTGTACGGTGAGATTGATTCCGACTAATTCTTCCTTTATGGTTTGAGGAGGGATTCGAGAGACAGTGGGAGCCATCCTGTTTAGATAAATTAAAAACCAATCTAAACTTGCAAGAGCGCACGCTAAGTGTTTCTTTTCTCTCTCTCCAGGTAGCAACCATTTCACGCCCTAATCAAGATAATAAAATATATCGCTTGACCGATCCGAATTCTTATTCGGGGCTGGGGAACGTTGGTTCGGCTCTAACTTGTGACAACAGTCATAAGTATGAGCAAGGGAAAGGGGATTGTATGGATTCCCAGGATACCCAGTTGAAGAAGAAGCATGGTTTTGCATCTACTTCTGGTGTTCTTGTAATTGAGAACTGTTTTACGGTCAGCCCTACCTCCTGGGTACTTGATACCGGATCAGGATCTCATATCTGTAATTTATTGCAGGGATTGAGAAAAAGTAGGAAAGTTGCACCGGGTGATATGTCGCTCAGAATAGCGAACGGAGCACAAGTTAATGCGGCATCCGTCGGTGAATATCACCTAGTATTGCCAAATGGCAAGACTATGATTTTGAACGATTGCTACTATGTACCTTCCATGGTTTGCAACATCATATCAGTTTCTTTACTCGATAAAGATGGATATAACTTTGTTCTTGATAGAAATATCATGAACATTTACCTTCATAAGGTACTGGTTGCAGAAGGTACACTGTGTAATGGTATCTACGTTCTAAATCAGAATACAGTTCTCAATGTACAAGACACACGCAAGAGGAAGAATTCAGATACGAATGAATCCTACTTGTGGTATTGTAGACTTGGTCATATCGGAGAGAAAAGACAGAGTAAGTTGCATAAAGATGGACTCTTGAATACGTTCGAGTTTTCATCCTATGAAACTTGTCAGTTTTGTCTCAAAGGGAAGATGACCAAATCTCCGTTCACCAGACATGGAGAAAGAGCAATAGAGCTCTTGGGACTCATACACAGTGATGTGTATGGTCCAATGTCTATACATGCAAGGGGTGGGTTCTCGTACTTCATCACATTCACTGACGATCTCTCTAGGTTCGGATATGTGTATCTTATGAAACACAAATTTGAAGCTTTTGAGAAATTCAAGGAATTCAGAAAGGAAGTAGAGAACCAGACTGGCAAAAGTATCAAGATCCTCCGGTCTGATAGAGGAGGGGAGTACTTAAGCACGGAATTTCTGGATTACTTAAAAGAGAATGGTATTCTCTCTCAGCTTACTCCTCCTTATTCACCACAGCACAACAGTGTATCGGAGCGGAGGAATCGTACCCTATTGGATATGATTCGCTCCATGATGAGTAGTGCTGAGTTGCCTCTTTCATTTTGGGGACATGCGCTTCAAACAGCGGCATACCTATTGAATTACGTTCCATCCAAATCAGTGCCTAAGACTCCATATGAAATATGGAGTGGAAGAAATCCGTATCTTAAGCGATTTAAGATATGGGGTTGTCCGGCCTATGTGAAAACACAGAAACCGGACAAGCTAGAGGCACGGTCAGTTCTTTGTAAATTTATGGGATATCCTAAAGACTCACTAGGATATCTGTTCTACCACACTGAGGAACAGAAGGTGTTTGTATCTCGTCACGCTACCTTCTTAGAAAGGGAGTTTCTTGCAAAAGAAACTAGTGGGAGTTCGGTAGAACTGGAAGAAATTCAGCGACCACAAAATATAACTGAAAATTTGGAGGAACCACTGAATTCAATAACCCCAAACGAACCTCAGCCACTCTGCAGATCTGGTAGGATTTCTCATCCGCCCGAGAGATACTACGGTTTTCTCATAGACAGGGATCGAGAGGATTGCATCTTGGAAGAAGATGACCCTACCAGTTTCAGGCAGGCCATTATCAGTTGGGACTCTGATAAGTGGCAGGAAGCAATGCAATCCGAAATGGAGTCCATGTACGCCAATAAAGTGTGGACCTTAGATATTGCTCCACCTGGGGTAAAACCTGTTGGATGCAAATGGATCTACAAAAGGAAACTTGGTGTAGATGGGCAGGTGAAAACCTATAAGGCTAGACTCGTTGCAAAAGGTTTTCGTCAAAGACTTGGTTTGGACTATGACGAAACTTTTTTTTCGGTGGCTATGCTCAAATCCATTCGGATCCTACTTGCCATTGCTGCCTTCCATAACTATGAAATCTGGCAGATGGACGTTAAAACGGATTTTCTAAACGGTTGTTTGGAAGAGTGCGTTTATATGGATCAGCCAGAAGGTTTCGTAGACAGTGGGAGCAGCGGGAAGGTGTGAAAGTTGCTTAAATCCATTTATGGATTAAAGCAGGCATCACGGAGCTGGAATATCTGTTTTGATGAGGCAATCAAGGAATTTGATTTCATCAAGAACGAAGATGAACCTTGTGTCTATAAGAAGATTGTAGGACGAACTGTCGTATTCCTAGTCTTGTACGTGGACGACATTCTTTTGATAGGAAATGACATTCCTATGCTACAATCGGTCAAGCTATTTTTGTCACAACGGTTCTCCATGAAGGACCTGGGTGATGCCTCGTACATTCTGGGGATCAAGATCTATAGAGATAGATCCAAGAGACTACTGGGACTTTCGCAATCCAGGTACATAGAGACCGTACTAAAGAGATTTAGTATGGAGGATTCCAAGCGCGGTAACATACCCGCATTGCACGGAATTACCCTCTCCAAGAAGATGTCTCCTAAGACTGACGAGGAGAGGGTTCGCATGAGCACTATACCCTAAGCTTCGGCGGTAGGATCTATAATGTATGCGATGCTATGTACAAGACCAGATGTAGCTTACGCGCTGAGCGCGGTAAGCCAGTATCAGTCAGACCCAGGTGAGGACCGCTGGACAGCAGTGAAGAACATTCTCAAGTACCTGAGAAGGACTAAGGAGATGTTCCTGGTTTACGGTAATGGAGACCTCAGGGTCGAGTCCTTTACCGATTCAAGCTTCCAGAGTGACAAAGATGACAGCAAGTCTGTCTCGGGTTTTGTGTTTACCCTCAACGGAGGGGCGGTATGTTGGAGAAGTTCCAAACAGGATATCGTCGCAGACTCGACGATGGAGGCTGAATACATTGCTGCAAGCGATGCCGCAAAAGAGGCAGTCTGGATGAAGAAGTTCATTAGTGAACTTCAGGTGGTTCCGTCCATTGTTGACCCAATACCTTTGTATTGCGATAACAATGGGGCTATAGCTTTAGCGAAGGAACCAAGGTCCCATCAGAAATCCAGGCACATCTTAAGGCGGTATCACCTGATCAGGGAGATCATTGATCGCCAGGAGATCGAGGTGCGGAGAGTGGACACAAAGGACAACACAGCGGACCCATTCACGAAGGCATTGCCCCAGACTCAGTTCGAGCGGCTGATCGAGATGATAGGTCTTCGATACGCCAGTACATGGCCTTAGTGCAAGTGGGAGATTGTTAGTGTATATGCCCTAGAGGCCATTACTGTATCATACTAGTATGTATATTACTTGATGGAAGCTTAGGATATTCACAGTTGTACAGACAATCTTGCTCAATATAGTAGTATGCTACTTGGTTTGTCTCTGCTTTAATGTGTACATGTGTGTTTCTTTATTATATCACCTATACGCATTAGTAGAGCCCTTAGGATTTTTGCTTGATTACCGGCATTGTGATGGCGATCACACTCGTGGGGGCTGGGTAATCCACAAGCACATCCTTATACACGTCCCTAGTCGTGGGATTATCGAGATAGGGCATCGATACTCCGGAGTAGACTAGCGTATGCGCTTCTCATCCTAGCACGAGAGACGGTCTGTCCCACAGCCGTCAGTATGTCGTACTTGAGATAGTATGCGGGTGCTCGTTAGGTTACGAGTACACTGGACAGGACTCGTCGGGAGATGATGGTTGGTATTATACCTATCGTCAGTTATCAGTTCCCAGGTGACATGAGTACAGCTTAGTCCGCTGACTTGACACTGTCACTTCGCCTCGAGTGTGTTCCCACTGTTCTTTGATTACTACCCTACCATGGATCTACTGAGTCGTGCAAACAGGTAGTAGTTGGGTGCAGTCCCGAAGCACTTGGAGGCAGTGACGGTTAGACAGGATTCGTCTCTCCCGGTATTGGGGGTTGACATCGCGCTGTGTCTAGGAGAGCCATTACACGAGTAGTCCCTGGCCAGGGCAAGCGAGATATACTGGTAGGTTTCCAGTGTTATCTCAGGGTGTTCTGGGCTTCACTCCGACACGACTTGTACCGCTATTAGGGGACTGATGTTTACCGCCCCCTAGGCCCGCCATGCGATGTATCAGACGAACAGACCGGACTGTACGGAGATTGTCACATACAGGCTCAGTAGGAGTTCGGATGGGTTTACCTCATCGGCCTTCTTATCGACATCTACCTGGGGACCGTTACGTACAGCTAGTACCGCTTGCGGTCTGTGGTTAAACCCACTGCCAGCGTAGTGTCAAGTCTTTAGAGTCCCACACAGAGAGTTTACCTGCACTAAGCGAAACGTGTAGAGGCCGTATGGTTTTACGGCAGGGCTACGATCACTTACGTGCACTTGTGTGCGTATGCTGTTCGGGCAGGCAATACTAGCGGGCTTTGGTTTAAGCCAGATCCTAGTATTGCATAGATGGATTTGTTTTGTCTTCTGTGCGTCCGCATTCTACGGAAAGCGGATGCGGGTGTGTATGCACAGTTTTGAGGAGAGATGAAGGAGGAGGTGCCCCATTAGGGTTTTGGCAGTTGGTTCGGCCAAAACCGTAATGTGGCACACTCATTAGGGTTTTTGACAATTCGTTTGGTCAAAACCGTTATGAGCCGGAGACATTGTTTACTGATCCTTTTAGTGATAGATTAGTGATGGCTAATTGCATTGACCATTTGACCACTTAGATCTCTCTTGACTTTGTTGACACGTTGACCGTGTTGACCATTGACCTTCAAGAGAGATCCACACTCTTCTTTCATTTTCTTTTTATTTCTTGTGTTATGATAATGGTCAATTCAATGTGCCATCAACTTTTATCATGATAGGATTAGTAATGATGATTTTGTGTATTATTGCAACCATGGTTCATTTCATTTTGGCTTAATCTTTTCATTATTCTATTCTCATTCTCTCTCTTGAAGTGAGAAGAAAAAGAAAAGCTCCATGGTTGCTAAGTTTCTCCTTCTTCTTCCTCCTCTTGATCTCATCTTTTGATCTCATGTGTTGAGAGAAAAAGATCCCACAAAGACAAACACATCCATACATCTCCTCTACACATCCTAGGGCTTCTTGACTAGCAATCTCTTTGCCCTAGTTGCCTCGGCTCGAGATGGAGCTCGGTATACATCTCTCGGGTGGATCGTCTTCGACTCAAGAAGGCCGCGGAGGTGCCCAAGGTTCGGATCAACCCTCGGAGCAAGCAAGGAGAAGAACAACAAGGAGAGAAGGAGTTCAAGTTGAGGTATAACCCCTAACCGAGTAGATAAATCTCTAGTTAGGATGCTAGTGTGTTGTTTAGCAAAGATCCTGCTTTTACGGTCCATGTTACCAAGTCTAGAAAAATTTTTGTTTTACCGTTTCCGCAACCCCGAAAGTACCGGGAGAGGTAACGTGGAACTAACAGCAATCCTGCTCGGTCTATCCTTACCAGGCCTCTTGCGGCCCCTCCCACGCTAAGGATCAAAGCCCTCACCAAGAGGCAACCAGGCTCGCCCTTGCTCGGTTATCCCTGGCTGGTAGTTCCTTACCCCGCAACGCCAAGGATCGAAGCCCTCACCAAGAGGCAACTGGGCTCGTACTTGCTCGGTTTTCCATGGCTGGTAGTTCCCTACCCCGCAACGCCAAGGATTGAAGCCCTCGCCAAGAGGCACCGGGCAGCAACCCTTCTCGGCCCGTCCTTAGCAGGCCTCTTACGGCCCCTCCCGCGCTAAGGATTGAAGCCCTCACCAAGAGGCAACCGGGCTCGCCCATGCTCGGTTATCCCTGGCTAGCAGTTCCCTACCCCGCAATGCCAGGGATCGAAGCCCTCGCCAAGAGGCACCAGGTAGCAACCCTGCTCGGCTTGTCCTTAGCAGGCCTCTTACGGCCCCTCCTGCGCTAAGAATCAAAGCCCTCGCCAAGAGGCACCGGGCAGCAACCCTGCTCGGCCCGTCCTTAAGGATCCAAGCCCTCGCCAAGAGGCACCGGGCAACAACTGTGCTCGGTCCGTCCTTAGCAGGCCTCTTATGGCCCCTCCCGCGCTAAGGATCAAAGCCCTCGCCAAGAGGCACCGGACAGTAACCCTGCTCGCCCCGTCCTTAAGGATCCAAGCCCTCGCCAAGAGGCAACCGGGCAGCAACCATGCTTGGTCCATCCTTAGCAGGCTTCTTATGGCCCCTCCCACGCTAAGGATTGAAGTCCTCACCAAGAGACAACCGGGCCCGCCCTTGCTCGGTTATCCCTGGCTGATAGTTCCCTACCCCGCAACGCCAGGGATCGAAGCCCTCGCCAAGAGGCACCGGGTAGTAACCCTGCTCGGCCCGTCCTTAGGGATCTAAGCCCTCGCCAAGAGGCAATCGGGCAGCAACCCTGCTCGGTCCATCCTTAGCAGGCCTCTTTCGGCCCCTCCCGTGCTAAGGATCGAATCCCTCATCAAGAGGCAACCGGGCCCGCCCTTGCTCGGTTATCCCTGGCTGGTAGTTCCCTACCCTACAACGCCAGGGATCGAAGCCCTCACCAAGAGGCAGCCGAACGGCTACCCTGCTCGGCTATCCCTGGCTGGTAGTTCACTACCCCACGACACCAGGAATCTAAACCCTCACCAAGTGGCAGTCGAGCGGCTACCCTGCTCGGCCATCCCTAGCTGTTAGTTCAATACCCAACGAGGCTAGGGATCTAAGCCCTCGACAAGAGGCAACCAGACAGCACCCCTGCTCGGTCCATCCTTAGAGGTAACCCCGACGTATCTTCACTACGCGACCCCCACGTCGACTTCGGGGCCACGAAGATACCGACCTTATACCGGTGTTTGCACACTTAGGCAATGAGCAAAATGGTTAAATTCAACTCGACGTGCGGTCGCCAAATGAAGTTCTCTAAGCTCAGCACCGTGCAAATAGAGATTTAACAACAAGCAAAAAAAAAAAGGAAAAACTGTGCCGAACACCGCAAAAGTACTTCATTCCAAAGTCTTTACAAAGGTATTATTGGCCCCCCGGCCTTACAAAAACGCCCGGAGGCTCACAAGATTCCCGAAGCAACAAAAAAAAGATACAAGAAGACGAGGGGTTTCAGGCTTCAGGACCGGGCACAACCCCGAGGAGCTCCGTTTCCACCACGACCGGGGCTGCGTCTTGAGGATCGGCGCCCATCGCAGGATCCTCGGCACCGCCTTTGCCGGGGGCCTCTCCCCCGGCAGCGCTTCCAGGGGCGTTCCCCTGCGCGTCATCCCTGCGAGGATATTCATTCCGGAGCTCTTCATCAGGGAACTCCGGCATCCGAGCCTTGACGGCGTCGAGGGTATCGTGCTAGATGAGGGTAGAGGCTGCAGCTAGGTCGGTGTAAAAATGGTCTGACTTCTTATAGTTTTCCACCGCCTTCGACGCTCTGAGCTCGGCTCGCTTCATCCCCTCCATCGCAGCCTTGCACTCCTTCCGGAGGGAGCTCGCCAACTTCTTCAGGGTGCCGACGAGCACCTTGGAGTCCTGAAGCTTGGCATCGGCGGCCCGGACGGCCTCACGGCACCTGGCGACCTCCTATTTCATGGCCGCCACCTCATCCTCGAGGATAGCGACCCTCACCATCGCCGCCTCCAGCTCCAACTTTGAGCTCTCCTCCAGCGAGGAGAACTCGCCCGCGGCTCGCATCGCCGGGGCAATTTCCTCGTCCTCCATTTGGACGATGAGGGCGACGTGCTGGAGGACCTGAAGAAATCAGAGAGGGGTCAGAAAGAAAAGGGATGCACCAGATCTCACGAATAATAAGACGCTGAACGAAAAACCAAGTGAGGTACGAGCACTAACCTGCACGGCCTCTTGGGCGATGGCCGCCATTTGCGCCCTGAGAGTCCCCTGAGGGATTTTGCCCCCGTCCGACCTCTCCATCTCTGTCAGCAGGCTATCAGCAACGGAGAGCCCCGAGGGCACCTCAAACCGGAGGCCCCCCTCGTCCACAAAGATCGGGGAGGCCGGAGTACGCGGAACGGTCCGGTGAAACCTCTTGAGAGACGACGCCGGGGAGCCAGTCTCTATCTCCGAAGCTCGGGCCTCTTATTCCCGAAGCCGCTTTCGGCTCGGCGCCTGGCTGGACTCTGGGGCACGGGCCGCACTCGAGCGCCTAGGTGGAGCGGCTGCTGGGGGAGCCGGGGCCGACGTCGGATGGGAGGAGCTGGCACCTCCAGCCCTCGATCCCTTCTTCTGCTCGTGCATGGCCGCTCGGAATTTGCTCACGTCCATGGGTTCTGCACAAGACAAGGTACAATGGAGTCAGCAATGCAAGTAAAAATAAAAATAAACGCAAGTCTAATAGATCGCCTGTAAACTCCTAACTTACCCGCGATCTAGGCGGGGTTGAGCCCAGCCCAACTAAGGGCCTGCTCAGAAAGCAGCACGTCAGCTCGAGGAATGGGCTCCCACTCCGCCACTTTCACCGCATCGGGATCGTTCGACTAACTCTCCCGCCGACAACTATTCCTAGACCACTGGGTGGGCACGGGCTAGTCCTCACCCTCGGGTGGCCCAACAAAGAAAAACTTCTTCTTCCAATCGTGGATGGAAGAAGGCACGACGACGACCCCCGATCCGGCAGCACTTCCCCGCTGTTTCTAAAAGGAGATGTATACCCACCTCGGCTCGTCCGCGCGAGTGCCAGGGTGACTTTTGTAACAAATAGAAGAGGCAAGGGTGCTCAGCCTAAAAGGGATCATGTGCAACTTCAAACGGACCAGGAACCCAAGGATAATCCTCCAGGAGTTCGACACTAGCTGACCCGGGGCTAACCCGAAATGATTCAGCACTCTAACAACCTTGGGAGAGAAGGGCAGGCGCATTCCGGCCCAAAAGGATTTCAGGTACAGGGCAATCTTCTTACCCCGTTCCTGATCTGCCCTCTCTCCTTCCTTGGCCAAACGTAGCGTATAACCGGGAGGAATGTAGAAACGAGACCGAGCGGTGGCGAGCTCATCCTCATACCTCACCGTGGATGACACACCAGGGGCATCCGCGACCTCCGCCCTTGGAACCGCCCCCGTCGTGCGACCCCGGGAAGAGGATCTGACCCTAACTTCCCGGGAGGACTCCGACTCAGTGGAAGAAGAAGCAGAAGAAGAAGAAGTAGAGGGAGAAGAAGAAGAATCTACGGGGGGCTCCCTAGACTCTACCCGATCTATTTCTACAGACTCTTTATAAGAAGACATCTAACCTGATGGAGGGGATGAATCCTCGGAAGAGCAAAATGCAGATATCCCGACCTAAGAAGGAGAGCGTCGAGCTAACGAGACTCAAAATGAGGAAAATTTGAAGAGGTATAGGCCTTGATGTGGACCCCACCTGTAACGCCTTAGGAATGCGATTAGTGTTAATTAGACGATAATGTGGGTTTACTGTAAAAAGTTTACCAATTTGGGTTCCTCACATTTTATAACAATTAAATAATATTTTAATATTATTTGTTATGGGCTTGCGCGTACGTGTGCACGTTAATGTGAGGTTTGTTTGTGTTAATCTAGTTTAGCAACCATGACAACTTTAAGTTAATCCTAATCCTTGCCTTTGTTTAAACCTTAACCCTAACCCTTGATATTTTGAGTGAGAGAAGATATTTCTTCTTTGTGTTTTGTTTTGGATTAGAGGTGGCATGGTGAGTCATGGTGAACTTAATGCTCGCATTAAGTGATGGTGGTGCACTTACCCTCTCACCCTACACTCACCTCTTTCTCTTTTCTTTACACCCTCTCTCTTTCTCTCTCACTTCATCTCTTTATCATTATTTTCTCATTCCTCATAGCCTCAAACTGAACACTTATCATTTCCTTGACTAATCTTCACAAATCCATCACAAAATCATCACCAAATCACTTCATAAACCTTGTTTTGCCTCTTGGATGTCTTGGAGCTTAGAAAGCTAGGATCTTTGAGCTTGTAGGAGTAGCTAATAATCTCTATCTGTTCTTTAAGTTGTTTTTAGTGTTTCGTAGCTTAATCGTTTCAGTTTAGAACGCGTAAAGTGTAGTTTCGAGTAAATATCGTATTTTTAGTGTCTTTTTGTGATATCTGTGATCTGCTGTGACCCCGTGAGTATACTAGAAAATCTAGCAGAGTAGTTGTGTTGTACCAGACACCCTAAGCCTTCACCTGAAGCACGAACTCCTGGAGCTCGGATTTGGCCGGTGACATGAAGAGGAATTCCGGCGACCTCGGCCTCCTTGAGGAGTTTGGGTTTGGGTTTTTCAGGGTAGCTGTCTGCATCTATTTTAGTATGTTTGGTCTTGTTTGATTTTTGGGTTTTCACTGTATACAAAATCTGGGATCACATAGCTTATTTCTAGTGTTACGACTACGCGCGTTACGTTATCCGACACGGTACGTGTCTTTGTGTAGCTTTTGCTTTTGAGCTGGTTTCGTTGTGTCGCTACGTACGTTAGCCACTAGACGAACACTTGAGAGTATGTTTGGAGTTGCTGCGTCGGTTAAACGTAGTTTGTACGTGTTATTGGTCGATTGCTAATTTGAACTTGTTTTATTGTTGTTTTATGATCTTAGGTTTGCAGGCGAGGACTTTGGACGCTGCGAAAAGGGAAAGCGAGTGGTTGGTTTTACTTAGCCCAAGATCATCAGTGAGTAGATTTAACATCTACAGAGGAATCGCCCGCATGGCGTTATGCGTCTGGGCTAGATTTAAATGTTATGATTCTTGACATTATGTATATGGACATTATTGTGCATGTGTACCTTTGTTTCATATCTCATTTTCCTATTGCATATGAACATAGTATTAATGAGACACAACACCTGTTCTTGTTACACGAGCACTAATTGTATGCTACATACACTCCGTCGATAATTGCCATGACACGCACAACCCATATACATACGAGATATAGTTGTCACCTTTACAATTATGATATAGTATTAGTTAAGGACATTGAGACATGATCCTTATTTCCATTGTGTATAGATAAGATAGCTTACATACATATACTTCCATCCTTACATGTTTACACCTATACTTATGTGATATAGTATCGGTTAAGGATATTGATTCATATTCCCTTGTGCATATGACATATAGCATACCTGTATACCTACATGCTTATACATATGCCTTTCTATGCATACAACTTACATGTCATCGACTTACCTTGCTAGGGTTACATACATATGTGGTATTGTTTTGTCATTGATGTGGAGTCATTGATTCTTATGCGTTGGTGCATATGATAGGTAGTATACCTTGCCATGCCTACATGCTAGTTACCTATATACCTATATGGTATTGTACCATTAGTGACAGGTATATACGCTTATGAGACATAGCTACATGTACATCTTGCATACATACTTACACATACACCCGTATGGTATTACATTATTATTGATAGGTGCATGCTCATACACCTTGCTATAGTTACATGTTCACCTTTATATGATGCATTTTTTTTCGGAGAATTCGGAACCGCATGATATACTTAATAACTTGTTGCAGTTAAATAGTGGATTTTCCTTTATGCTCATATTACTGTTTCATGTTGCATATATTATATTTCATGGATATCGTATTGATATATGGTTTTCATATGATGTTTTCTGGATGTTTTACTCCTGCGTATATATATCAGTGGTATGGGACGCTGACATATATATGTAAATATATTGTGTATATATATATATATATCAGTTGTATGGGACGCTGTTATATATGTACACCTACATAATATATCATCATAATGATTCATGCAAATATACTTATTCATTACTTGATGTTTTCTGGATTTGAGGACCGTGGGAGTTCATGAAATTATGCATTATTTGAAAAACCCGGTTTCTCTTGATATGATATTTCAGCGTCCACCATGAGATTTCTTGGTTCTGAGCTTTGTGATATACCCCATGCGAGGATTGGAGTAGGCCGTGTGCGGGTACATGGTGGAGCCCGGTATGGACCCCTCGGCAAGAAGTTCGCAGATGATGGCGATGAGCCTGGAAGGCTGGACTAATGCCTACCGGTGACAGTATTTGGACTCGGCGGTTATCGTGGGGATATCGACAGGTGTCATGTACGTATGGATACGTGGAATTTCGAGTGTCAAAGCTAGGCACTCGGGTTTCCAGATAGTGTATGATACGTACCTATCAAGGCCAGTCGTGGTGACAGCACCTGATAGATCAGTATTTATGTGTCGATGCTAGACACTAGTTATCATGTTGTTTTCGGGTGTCGGTGTTTGACACTCAGGTTCCATGAGACTTACATGATGTGTTTTATCTATACTCAGCATTTATTTGATATGCACTGCTTCATGTATTAGTTGTACCTGATAGAGTGCCTTTCATGACTGTTGCATACACATATTGCCATATTATTGCTTCATGATTTAGTTGTACCTGATAGAGTACCTTTCATGACTGTTGCATACATATTGCTTTTATCTTGCATGTGTTAAATTCGTGCAGTACGTGCATACTTGTGATTATCTGCTTATGTTATTTACTATTCACGAGTTGGCAACTCACCCCCGTTGTGCCACAGGGTTTGCAGGTCGTTTCTCAGAGTAAGTCGAGGCAGGGCTTCTTCCTATCGCATCATCTTTTGCAGCGGATACCGCTTCAGCTGATAGTGTGCAGTTTTGCTTTAGGTGGGTTTCGCGATTATCCATTTATGTACATTGTATTCGTTGTATCTTGTACTCTCCATCTACCACTTTCATGTATTGACTTAGAGACGTGTTGTTAGGACGATATTGTATATTATTTTATGACTCTGGATGTCTTTTATGCAGTTTTATTTATATCGTCTATTTTCTTCGCTACGGCGTCGTATATCTGTTGTAGTGGTTGTTTTCCGCTTTTGGGCGTGGATTTGCTCCCGTTTGGGGATGCTTTACTTATATCTTTTGTTGTACCTGTTTTCGGGGCTAGTTTTTACAAAGGAGGTGCTGCCAAATTTTTAAAGGAAATAAAATGTGGACTTTAAAGATTTTACTTGTGATTCCCAAAAGCTTTTAAACAATGTTCTTACTACTTTTGATGGTTTAGATTGCTGGGTTTTCGGCTTACTTAGATTGCGTTACGCCTGTGGACGTTGCATAGTTTAAGGTCCGTCACGTGCCAATTTCGGGTCGTGACACCACCTCTATTTATAGCTGCCGGCATACACATCCAACGGCGACAGTCATCTCCCGCCAAAACGACTCCTTGCATTCGACGGCCTCCATCGCTCCACCTGTCACACGTGCATTGGTCGTACCCCATCGGATGCCAGAACCTGCGGCCCGTCGCGTCAGCCAACTAGCGCAATGCACATTCTCTCTACTTCCACCCGAGAGCCTATGGTCAAGCTCCAATCTCAAAGAGATAACTTAGTGATCCAACTTGCTAAGAGAGATCACTAAGAAGAAGTAGAGAGAGTGTATTGGACTAATTGATCTCAAAGCTCATTGTTTCACAACACATGTGAGTGTATGAGCTTGAGGGAGAAGGATAGGAGAAAACCTAGGAGAGAGAAAGCATTTGTGAGAATGGGTAGTGAATGAGATGAGAGAATGGCTAAGTATTGATATAATAATTCAACCATGGAATAAAAAAAGGCTCAAAAATTGTAACCATGCTTGAATAATAGCTCCAAATGAATAAACAATTATCTTAGCCATGCTTGCAACCCATTCCTCAAATATCTCGTAATTTCTACCTCATTAATCCTTTATGGAAAAAGGATAAATCAATAATGAGGTGTCTCCTTCTAGAAGCTCATCCTTGCAAAATTACAAGAATGCCCTCACCGTATTTTCATACCAGTATCCATATTCCGAAAAATACGGATACACAGAGACCGGTATAATCCAATAATATAATACTAGTATCCGGCTTAAACCAAAACTTACCAGTATTATTTGTCCGAACATCATTCGTGTAGCTAGTACATGTATGCGATCGAAACCCTGCCGTAAAACCGTATGGCCTCTACATCGTCTCGCCTGATCCAGGGAAACCTTCTGTGTGGGACTCTAAAGGCTCGACAGTACGCTGGCAGTGAGTTTAACCACAAGTCCGTTAGTGGCACTAGCTGTACGTAACGGCAACCCAGGTACATGTCGAAAAGGAGTCCGACGAGCGAACTCGTCCGTAACCCCTACTGAGCCTGTCCGTGACAATATCCGTGCAGTCCGGTCTGTTCGTCTGAGAGTATCGCATGTAAGGTCTAGGGGGTGGAAAATGTCAGACCCCTAATAACCGTACAAGTCGTGTCAGTGTGGCTCAAGACCATCCGAGAATCTACTAGTCCGTCCACCAGTAATTCTCAATTAGCCCTGGCCAGGGACTTGTGGTAATGACCAACCGATCACCGTGCAATATCGACTCCCTATACCGGGAGAGACGAAACCCTAACAGTCACTCACTGCCTCCATGTGGCTCGGGACTGTACCCAACTAAAACCTGTTTGCACGACTCCTTTGAGCCGTGGTAGGGTAGTAATCAAAGCACAGTGGAAACTCACACGAGACAAATGACGGCTTCAAGTCGACAGACTATCTGCACACATGTCACAAGAGAACTGCTATCTGACGCTAGGTATAATACCATCTAGTCAGTTCTCGGCGAGTCCTGTCCGGTGTACTCACACCCAGTGAGCATTTGTATACAATCTTAGGTGCACATCATGCGGGACTAATCCATCGCCCCTCATCAGGGTCTAGATATGTATACACTGGTCTACTCTAGAGTATCGATGCCCAGTCTCAATACTCCGGCGACCAGGGACATTTCAAGGATATGCCTATTGACCACCCAGCTCCCACAAGTATGATTGCCATTACAATGCTGGTAGTCAGGCAAATATCCTACGGGCTTTATCAACTTGTTCACAATATATGAAATACAAGGTATAATATATCACATGTTAAAATAAAGACAAACCAAATAGCGTACTATCATATCGAGCAAGATTATCCTGTACATACATATCCCTAGCATCTTATACAATGAAGGCCTCCACGACATATATATCCAACAATCTCCCACTTGAACTAAGTGTAATATTTCAGAAAAATAAAATATTAATTATGGGAATTTTTATAATTTAATATTAATTTTAATGAATATTTTAATATTTCGGTATAATTAAATACCGATAAATGGGGAATTGGAAAGTTATGGAAATTACTAAAAAGAGGGTGCTCTATGATATTCATGCAAAATATGAAAGTTTATGATTTATTTGACACTAATTTTGTGCTAATCGCGATTAAAAATCGCTAATCGGACTTTTAGCATGTTTTGTGTACATATCATTTTCACACTTGTGTTACATTTTCCTACATGGTTTTATCATCATTTTCATTCCTTGCTTTGGGTTTACTATTGGGGGAGAGAAGGAAAATAGAAAAGAAAAGGAAAAGGAAAAGAAAAGAATAGAATAAAGAAGTATGGGTAAGAGAGAGAAAGAGTGGGTGGGGGTCAAACATGGGTCTTGAGCCATTCCCTCTTCAATTATTTTCCTCATTTCTCTCCTCTTCCTCCCATTGCTGCTGCTGCTGCTGCTGCTGCCTCCTCTCTTCCCTTGCCTCCACTACAACCTCCAAAACACCATTAAAAACACCTCAAAACCCATTACTCATTTCATTAAAAGTGTGCACAAGCTCTCAAGCAACCCTTTGGACCAAGAAAGTTTGAGTTTTGGAGCTGTAGAGGATTCTTGGGTGCAACATGAGGTAATTTTTCCATCACTAGGATAGAATTTCCTTTCCTTTAGCATCCATGTTAAAATTGTAACCAATATTGTGTGGTTTTTGGGAGTTTGAAAACTTGAGTTGAGGATTAGGGTTTTAGTTGAAACCAAAGGTGAAATTAGGGTTACTAGAGGCTATACAACCCCTGTGGTGATTGATTGGAGAACTAAACCAGAGACTAGAATCCTGGAATACGGATTTAGAAACCCGATATCGGAAGAATTATGGATTCTGTGAATGTATTTGGAAATCTGCTAACACTCGGGAACCTGAAAAATTATTTTGCGAGGACAGTGATACATGCAGGCAACCTAGGACCCCCCACTGAAACTCTAGCCCCTATCTCCCATTTCAGGCCGCAAATTTAATCCTTCTGGACACAAATTGCGGCCAGACCTGGTCCATATGGGTTCGTGTTTGGTCTGTAGCTCCATCTCCTGTTAACTAGACCCTTGGCATGTGCAAAATTGGCTGATTTGACCTTGGATAGAATCTGGGATCATTTTCTTGTGTTGGCGCATTGTTTTACGACTTGTTTTGATATGGATTTTGGTATTTGATAATTCATTACTGTAACGTTTTAAAAATAATTAAAAAAAATTAGATAAATAAAACCCTTTAAGTGAATTTTCTGATTTTCGGTAAAAAAAAACGTATTTTTCGTAAAATTTAACCATAATTATTTTTCATTATAAATTTAAAAAGACATATTTTAATCATGTAATTACTAGTAAATGGTGTTTATTTAGCCACTTATAAATTTTTAGTTTAATGAAATATTTTTCCTAAATTAATTATTTTAAATATTAACATAAGCTTTTAAATATACATTAAATTAGTGTAAATTACAATTTGCAATGGGTTTATTTTTTCAAAAGTGAACCATGACATATTAGAATTATGTTTTTAACATGCTAATCTCTTCTTGAATTGTCTTTAAAATTTTAGAGTTTTCTATGATGAATTGAATTAAGAAAATTAATAAAATAAAGAAACTATGAAAAGACATAAAAGGTGTGTTTCTTTGGAGAATGTTCTACACTATTCTTCATTCCTTCTTCCTCTTTTTTCCTCACCTCATGGCCGGCCTCACCTCCATGGGCAGCCCCAAAATTTTCCCCAAATCATTTTTGCATTAAAAATCATCAAAATTCATCAAAAATTCCAAAAATAAACCTCAAAAATCAACATTCAACCTCTACCACCTATTTAGAATGGAATTTGGAGTTGGAAACCATTATTTTGGAAGCATATTTTCATGTTTGGATCTCATGATTTGAAGGTATAATTTTTATTCTTATGATTAATTGTTGTTAAATGCTTTTATTTAGCATATTTAGATTTTCTTAATTAATTCTAATTGCAAGTTTAAAATTCAAGATAGTGTTTCTAAAATCAAGTTAGGGTTTTTATTAATTAAGTGGGGTTATAATAAGTAGCTTAATATTTTTAGAAGGGAAAAATCTAGCATGGTTGATATATTATAATTTGTGCATTCAAAATTGTTTAAATTAAGCAATTTTGCTAACTAGAATTTTATAAATTATATATATTGGTGTGTTAAAATTCTAATTAAGATTTTTATCATTATATTGTGGTTTTAATGAGAATATTAACATGTTAAATGAATGAAAGACCTAATCTAATTATTAGTTTCAAATTGTTAGTTAATATAATATGATAAATATGCTATTTCGGTAAACTAGGTTTTAGAAATTAATTTAAAATGTAGTATTAAAAATATAATTAGGGCTTTAGCTCATTCTTAAGGTTTCATGGAGTGGTTTAACGCTTTAATATATTCAAAATCAAGTTTAGTAGTGGAATTGTGAATTTTTGCTTAACAAGTGTTAATTTTGGCTAATTTGCAAACTAGAAATTTTAAATTAAGACAAAATGGTGTGAGAAAAATATTGTAATGGTTTCTATAATCTAGTCATGTTATTTAATGAATATTATGACCATTAGTTTCTTTTAAACATCAAGTTTTGAAGTAAAACGGTAAATTGACATTTTCAAGGTTTTGCGGAATTGGACGATTTGATCGATTTTAGGGTTTCGATGAATTAAATCGTGTTTTATATTATAAGTAATGAGTTTTAAAACTACGAGTTATTTGTTGGTGTTTTATCTCGATCAATCGGCGTTTGTACGCCGATATCGAGCGATATTTGGTTCTTTTGCATGAGCGGGTTATAGGTTTTAACCTATGCGCGTTTCGTGCGTCGTTTTGGTTTTGTCCGTAATTCAGTTTATGATATTATATATGTTTGCGTATAGGTACCCCTCGCGTGGACTTCGGACGAGGAAGAAGAGGAGGGCGACATCGTCTTCGGCAGATAAGGACCAGATGAGTAGATGTATATCTACGGGGGAAGTCGGGTGGATGGCGTTTAGCACCCCCGCAAACGTAGAATAGGGATATTGCTTATTGTCATTAGGAAGTCGGATGTGACCTTAGATTCTTGGTGAGTAGGACCCTATTAAAGACCTTAGGTTGGACTAGACTGATTTAGATAGACTTTACCAGAAGAGGAATGTCTTAGAGGAAATTCGTAGGTTTCAGGTAGATACACACACGCACATACAGAAACTTGGCTTGGTGTATATGTGTATGTGTATATATAAGTAGGAATGTGTGTAGGTGTATATATACACAACATGTATATGTGATATAAGGATGTTATATTATACATGGGGATGAGACGATATAACTGGGCTTGTTGCCGTGATCTCTTGGCTATACAGTCATATTATGATCTTAGCGGATCGTTGGAAAATGAGAGAATGGGTATGTATACATAAACGATAATAGGTGATGATGACATTGAGATATACGAGACTCTAGAATAGAACCCGGACCGTAATCTGTGACTTGATTACGATATGATATATGTGTGACTTGGTTATGATATGATATATGTGTGACTTGATTACGATATGATATATGTGTGACCTGATTACGATATGATATATATGACATGATATTTCTGAGGAACAATTGACGACGTATATGTTCGCAGACAATGATATATGATTGATGATATTGGGATGTATGCGATTACAGTATAGTACCTTTGATCATGACATTATTTGATGATGATATTTTATGAATGATGATGTACATAGGTGATACTTGACCCGTACCCCGATATTGGGACGCCGTACTATCGATTTTACCGTACGAGGCATAGATGTGATGATTGATCTGCGCTCTTGATTCGAGAAAGCCGTACCACGTACGTGGCGCTATTGAGGCTGGATCGCCGACTATTACAGATATGGACTCAGACCTTAGGTGGATTCTTATTTCCTATCGACTAGTTCCTTTAGTTTAGTTCCTTAGGGGGTTAGATAGATACTAGTTGAGGCTCGAGTCATATAGTTGTAGTTAGAAATGTATATTCCAAATGAGTGTTTAGTACACATTTTATCTTCATAATACATGCGCGACTCTAAGGTCGAAATAAATAAATGGTCCAGTAAACTATCAAGTAATACAAGTTTGGTTGAGAGAGCTTTCTAGATACAAATGGAATAATAAAAGTACAATGGCGGTCCAGATACAAGTGAACCAACCTACCGTGCAAATCATCCTGAGTGAACAAATGTGCCAGCAAGCTGCCAGGAAAACCTGTACATCGAACCTGTAATAAAATTTGGCACAACGGGGGTGAGTTGCCAACTCGTGAGTAGAAGATATTTGCGAAAAGAAATCGAATGCACGACGCTATCCTAGGTCATAATAATACACTACTATATCCCAATCATCTAGTAATAGCAGGGTAATACTACGTGTAAATGCAAATACTCCGTGCTCGTGTCAGTGCCTCAAGTAATAATATGTCGTGTGAATGAATATGCATGCACTATGAATGTAAAACAATCAATCCTGAAATCTAGATATATCTGTATAAAGAAAATCTTTAACTTTTATCATGGTAAATTTGTATAGAAATCTGAAATATCATTGACGAAATCCATGGAAATCCGTGTCAAGCATCGACACAAAACATGTAAATCTCAAGTCTCAATACCTCATAGTCTCAATATCTCGGGCTCCGTCAGTCCGGTTCGGCCCATATCATCAAATCTCACGACAATGGTCGGTATCCTCCGGATATCCGCCGCGCCAGACATCACCGGTAGGTAGTCCTCCCCTGCCAGGCTCATCGTCTACAACTCGATCATCTTGCCCTGGGATACCATACCGGGCCCACCATGTACCCGAGACGGTTCATCCACTCCTCGAATTGGGTCTCGAAATCCAACAGAAAACATGAAATCTTATGGTGGACGACACATACATCATGAGAAAACCGCATCTTATGTTTTAAAAAGACAGGAGGAGAGAGAGAGAGAGAAGTTTTTATGTATTCTTACGGTTTTCCCCAGAAATCCAGAAATCTCATATAAATCCAAAATCCCAAAAATCATGAGTAAGTATATGATATGTGTCGGCATATGCCCCATAATACTGCATGATAACATGAAAATATGAATGCATGAATGTCTAAGTAATAAATGCCATGTATAGACTAACATCAGAGAGTAATCACAATATTATATCGATCTAGCTGTTTGCTGATTCTATCAATAAAAGATAATATGATCTAAAGTGTACGTGACATAGCAATTACCGATGATGATGTGTGTGAGCCGGCAAATAAGTGTGCGTGGAATATGCGCATCATCGGTAATGGTGCTGGTGTCCTAACAGGCAGAGTTTTATACTGATTATAGAAACATATGTATGAACATGCAACATTATGATTACGGTATGAATGTAAAGACGGATGTGTAATAACCACTCATCTGTGATATACAAGTATAATTACAACTATATGTCTCGAGCCTGAACTAGTGTCAATTTAACCTCCTAAGGAACTAAACCTAAGAAACTAGTCAATAAGAAACAAGAGTCCACCTAAGGTCTGAATCCATATCATTAATAGTCGGCGATCCAGCCTCAATAGCGTCACGTACGTAGTACGGCTTCCTCGAATCAAGAGTGCGGACCAATCATCATATTTATGCCTCGTACGGTAAAATCCATCGTACGGCATCCCAATATCGGGGTACGGGTCAAGTATCACCTACGTGTCTCATCATTCATAATATATCATCATCAACACATGTCAAGATCAAGGTGCTATACTGTAATCGCATACATCAATCATATATCATTGCCAGCATAAATATACATCGTTAGTTTGTCCTCAGAAATATCATGTCACATGTATCATATTGTGATTAAGTCACACTTAGATCATATCGTAATCAGGTCACACCTATATGATATCGAAATCAAGTCACCCATATATGATATCGAAATCAAGTCACACCTATATGATGTCGTAATCAAGTCACACCTATATGATATCGTAATCAAGTCACATATATATGATATCGAAATCAAGTCACACCTATATGATATCGTAATCAAGTCACATATATATGATATCGAAATCAAGTCACACCTATATCATATCAGAATTTCAGGCACAGGTTACGGTCCGGGTTCTATTTTAGAGTCCCATGTACTTCAATATCATCACCACCCTTTATTATTGTTCATGTATACAAATCCATTATCTCATTTTCTAATGATCCGCTAACCGCATAACACGATTGTCTAGCCAAGAATCACGGCATCAGCCCAGTTATATTGTTTCATCCCTGTGTATCATATCACATCCTTGTATCACATATACGTATTATGTGTATATATATATACCTACATCTAGTCCTATATATATATACATACACGTATACACCACGTCGAGTCTCAGTGTGTGCGTGTGTGTGTATCTACCTGAAACCTACGATTCTCTTCCAAGGTATTCATCCTCTGGTATGGTCTTTCTAAATCCGTCTAGTCCCACCTAGGGTCATTACTAGGGTCCTATTCACCGAAATTCTAAGGTCACGTCAGGATTCCTAATGAAAATAAGTACTATTCCTATTCTACGTTCGCGGGGGTGCTAAACGCCATCCACCCGACTTCCCCCGTAGATACACATCTACTCACCTGGTCCTTCGAAATCGGACGATTTGATTGATTTTAGGGTTTTGATGGATTAAATCATGTTTTATATTATAAGTAACAAGTTTTTAAACTACAAGTTATTTGTTGATATTTATCTCGATTAATCGGAGTTTGTACGAGCGATATTTGGTTCTTTTGCGTGAACGGGACATAGGTTTTAACCTATGCGCGTTTCGTGCGTCGTTTTGATTTTTGTCCGTAATTCAGTTTACGATACTATATATGTTTGAGTATAGGTACCCCTCGCGTGGACTTCGGACGAGGAAGAAGAGGAGGGCGACATCGTCTTCGTCAGACAAAACCCGAAAACGCCAATTTATCGTTTTACTTCAAAACTTGACATTAAAATCAAACTAATGGTCATAAAACTCATTAAATAGCATAACTATATTATACAACCCATTACTATATTTTTAACACCCTAATTTATATTAGTTTGAAAATTCTAGTTTGCAAACTTGCTCGATTTCGATACTTTTAAACAAAATTTCACAATATCACAACTAAACTTGATTTTCCATGAATTAATGTATTAAACTATAATTCATGATGATAATAATATAATGAAATCATAATTTAGATTTTAAACCTCATTTATTTAAGAGTTTCTAAAAACTAGTTAGCAAAAAATAGCATTTTTATTAGTATTTTTCAATTATCAAAAGAAACTAGTAACCAAATTAAGTTTTTCATTCCACCAACAAGTTAATATTCTCTTTAAAACCACACTCTAGTGTTATAAACATTAATTGAAATTTTATCTCACCAATAAATATAATATACATAAATCTAGTTTACAAAAATTGCTTGATTTAAGCAATTTGAATGAACAAATTACAATATATCAACCATGCATGATTTTTCCCATTTCTAAAATGTTAGACTAGTTATAATAACCCCTCTTAATTAGTAAAAACCATAACTTGATTTTACAAACGCTAACTTGAATTTTAAAACTTGTAAATAGAATTAATATATTAAATCTAAACATGCTTAAATGAAACATTTAACAACAATAAATCAAAAGAATAAGATTATACCTCCACAACAAGCAATCCAAACATGAAAATAAGCCTCCAAAATGAATGCTTTCCATCTCTAAAATCTATGTAAAGATGAGCAAAGAATAGAGGGTAGGAATTAATTAGGATTTTGTGGATTTTTATTTGGATTTTTAATGAATTTTTGATGGATTTTGCAACAAAAATCAAGTGGATAAATGGGGGGCTGCCATGATGAGGAGGCCGGCCACATCAAGGGGAGGAAAGAGAGAAAGAAAATAATGAGGAATTGTGTAGAAACTTCACCCAAAACATCATTTTACTTTAAGTCTTTTCAAGTTTTATTCATTTTCTTTTTTTATTTTTCAAAAACAAAACTAATTTCTTGAAACCACTTGAATTTTCAAGAGAGGGGGCTACCAAGGCTGGCCAAAATAGTGTGAGGGAGTAAAAAAGAGTGTGGGTGTTGTTTGGGAAAAAGATAAAAGTTGTGCCCCGCTTCATTGCACTAATTTCACTGAAAAAAACCTTTTTCTTCGATATTTTCTAACACCGGTTAACAACCCTATTTCAATTCAAAAACCACATGATAAAATTTTGTTTAATGTATTATAATGCACAAAATTTGTTTCAACTCATTCCAGTTTATAATTTTCCCGAATTAAATGTAGTAGTGACGGCTTAAAATAATATTAAAATAATTAATTTCGGAAAATTTTTCAGAAATTTTGAAATTTCACCAATGGCTCAATAAACAACAAATACTAGCAATTACATAGCTAGAATATGTATATTTAATTTTAAAATAAAGATATTTGTTTTTTGACTTTTTACATAAAACCCCCTTATTTTACCGATTTTCCGAAATTTCACCAAAACGATTTTCAAAACGTTATAATCTTCCCCCCTTAAAAAAATTCGGTCCCCAAATTGAAATTAAAACCCACCACAAACACTAAAACATCCAAGCAAAACCATCAAGTCGTCGGGGCTCCGAAATCATAAATACATAAAACAAATCGTAGCGCAGCGCATGCGCATGAAAAATGAGCATATAACTCAAAATCAAAACTCCGTCAAACATAACGCAATCATCGGAGTTATGGTAAAGATAAAATATCAAAACCCAATACGAAAACCAACATAATATATATCAAATCTATAACTTATATATATAGTGCGCATCGTAGTAAAATCGCCTAAACATCTTAATAAAGAAGCATACAAAAACTCCTCTTGAAAATTGCCGTGCAATGCACGTGTCACGGCATAAGTAGCGGACGTTTATTTAAAAAAAATAGCTATATATATCTTTTATTTAACATACACGTTCCGCCTGGTTACTAAATCAAATAGTAATGATTATAAAAACATACTGCTCAAACTGAAATCAATCCCAATCACATCAATAAAATATCATGTGCGTCCGGTGCACACTGAAATCGAAACCAAATACAGATACCATGAATACACACAAAAACAAAACTAAGTGCAACAGGTGTGCACCAAAACATCTGTCAAGTGCAACGGGCGTGCACGACTCAATATCAGGTGCATCTAATCTGCACAAAACCCCAATTTAGTGCATCTGGTGTGCACAAAATCACATCAAGTGCGCCAAGTGTGCGCAAGAATCTCAATCAGGTGCACATGGTGCACGAAATCATACACAGAATATCAAAATCGAAATCACAGTACGAAAGTGCATGAAAGCAAGGTCGAAGCATATGTCAAAATCATGTGTAACCATATGCACGAAATCAAATCAAAATCTCAAAATGTATTAAAACCAAATCAGGTGCACTGGGTATGTACAAAACAACATCAATACAACCGATATATGAAACACGAATACAGTGTAATAAAAGTACACATAGTAATACCAATCGTATCAAAAAATCCTCAAAATACCAAAATCCAAACAACGGAAATATGAAATTCAAATCACCAAATCACAATTGTAAACACTATCATCAATGTGCGCCTTTTCTAACGTCGACTGATTGGACTCATCTCTTCGTAGCTGTGCAGATTGCGCTACCAACGGCAATACTCATATCTAGAGTCTCCCACGTAATCTATCCCTTCACCTGATATCTAAACTACATTAAACTTTTCGATCGATTCATCAAAATCCCATAATTCCCCGAGAGCTCAACACTCAAGTACAGTTTAAAAATATCCGGTACATATCCCAGCATCAATGGTCCAGCCGTAGAAGGGCAAACCCAAGCCTCACTAATGGCACCGCGGAACTGCCGTAAACCCTAAGGTTCAAGGGCGTTCTCTTGGTCATTATGTCGAGTTAGGGTTTCATTCTTCTAGAGGGTCCATCGAAATACCTGCATGTTCTTCCGAATACCTTAAACTTGGGAAAATAGGTTTCTAACAATCGTTCGAATCCTTTAACTTCGTCTGGACGGCATGTGAATACCCTTCGTCCGCACGCTAAACAATGCTTCAATCCTCAAGAATAAACGATACCCTAATGGTTAGCGCATTCGAGCCGCAGCTCCCTCTGCCCGTGCGCCCGTGGTAACAGAAGCCACCCTCCGATATCGACGAAGATAGATCAAAGGAACGAATGAAATGCGGTGCAAACAAATGTACATCCTAAGGCAACTTAAAAAGAGTAGCGTATCTTAAGTATTCCGCGGATCATACCCACGGTACGTCACTCTACCTAAGTCGTCTACTCCATCAACCAAGGGTCACCCTAGACATATATAAAGGTTAACCCTAGCGCTCTGATACCAACTTTGCCACGACCCGAAAGTACGGAACGTGACCGGCACTTAGATTACGCAGCGTCTAGAGGCGCAACGTAACCTAAGTAAGCCGAAGCCCAGAAATCTAAACCATAAAAGAAGAAGAAGAAGGAAAACATGTAGAAAATAAGTTTAAAAGCATCATCCCATTTTCTCAAAAATTTCGGCAGAGTCTCCTTTGTAAAAACTGGCCCCAAACGGGTACAACAAGTATAATATACATAAACAATAAAAAGCATCCCCAAACGGGAGCTAGCTCAACGCCAACAGGCGGAAACAACCACAACAAGCACAAGAATATACAACGCCAAAGGGCGAGGCTCAAAACTCAAAAGAAAACAAATCCACCAAACCGGAATAATACATGCGCGACTCTAAGGTCGAAATAAATAAATGGTCCAGTAAACTATCAAGTAATACAAGTTTGGTTGATGGAGCTTTCTAGATACAAATGGAATAATAAAAGTACAATGGCGGTCCATATACAAGTGAACCAACCTACCGTGCAAATCACCCTGAGTGAACAAATGTGCCAGCAAGCTGCCAGGAAAACCTGTACATCGAACCTGTAATAAAATTTGGCACAACGGGGGTGAGTTGCCAACTCGTGAGTAGAAAATATTTGCGAAAAGAAATCGAATGCACGACGCTATCCTAGGTCATAATAATACACTACTATATCCCAATCATCTAGTAATAGCAGGGTAATATTACGTGTAAATGCAAATACTCCGTGCTCGTGTCAGTGCCTTAAGTAATAATATGTCGTGTGAATGAATATGCATGCACTATGAATGTAAAACAATCAATCTTGAAATCTAGATATATCTGTATAAAGAAAATCTTTAACTTTTATCATGGTAAATTTGTCTAGAAATCTGAAATATCATTGATAAAATCCATGGAAATCCGTGTCAAGCATCGACACCAAACATGTAAATCTCAAGTCTCAATACCTCATAGTCTCAATATCTCGGGCTCCGTCAGTCCGGATCGGCCCATATCATCAAATCTCACGACAATGGTCGGTATCCTCCGGATATCCGCCGTGCTAGACATCACCGGTAGGTAGTCCTCTCCTGCCAGGCTCATCGTCTACAACTCGATCATCTTGCCCTGGGATACCATACCGGGCCCACCATGTACCCGAGACGGTTCATCCACTCCTCGAATCGGGTCTCGAAATCCAACAGAAAACATGAAATCTTATGGTGGACGACACATACATCATGAGAAAACCGCATCTTATGTTTTAAAAAGAGAGGAGGAGAGAGAGAGAAGTTTTTATGTATTCTTGCGGTTTTCCCCAGAAATCCAGAAATCTCATATAAATCCAAAATCCCAAAAATCATGAGTAAGTATATGATATGTGTCGGCATATGCCCCATAATACTGCATGATAACATGAAAATATGAATGCATGAATGTCTAAGTAATAAATGCCATGTATAGACTAACATCAGAGAGTAATCACAATATTATATCGATCTAGCTGTTTGCTGATTCTATCAATAAAAGATAATATGATCTAAAGTGTACGTGACATAGCAATTACCGATGATGATGTGTGTGAGCCGGCAAATAAGTGTGCGTGGAATATGCGCATCATCGGTAATGGTGCTGGTGTCCTAACAGGCAGAGTTTTATACTGATTATAGAAACATATGTATGAACATGCAACATTATGATTACGGTATGAATGTAAAGACGGATGTGTAATAACCACTCATCTGTGATATACAAGTATAATTACAACTATATGTCTCGAGCCTGAACTAATGTCAATTTAACCTCCTAAGGAACTAAACCTAAGAAACTAGTCAATAAGAAACAAGAGTCCACATAAGGTCTGAATCCATATCATTAATAGTCGGCGATCCAGCCTCAATAGCATCACGTACGTAGTACGGCTTCCTCGAATCAAGAGTGCGGATCAATCATCATATTTATGCTTCGTACGGTAAAATCCATCGTACGGCATCCCAATATCGGGGTACGGGTCAAGTATCACCTACGTGTCTCATCATTCATAATATATCATCATCAACACATGTCAAGATCAAGGTGCTATACTGTAATCGCATACATCAATCATATATCATTGCCAGCATAAATATACATCGTTAGTTTGTCCTCAGAAATATCATGTCACATGTATCATATTGTGATTAAGTCACACTTAGATCATATCGTAATCAGGTCACACCTATATGATATCGAAATCAAGTCACCCATATATGATATCGAAATCAAGTCACACCTATATGATGTCGTAATCAAGTCACACCTATATGATATCGTAATCAAGTCACATATATATGATATCGAAATCAAGTCACACCTATATGATATCGTAATCAAGTCACATATATATGATATCGAAATCAAGTCACACCTATATCATATCAGAATTTCAGGCACAGGTTACGGTCCGGGTTCTATTTTAGAGTCCCATGTACTTCAATATCATCACCACCCTTTATTATTGTTCATGTATACAAATCCATTATCTCATTTTCTAATGATCCGCTAACCGCATAACACGACTGTATAGCCAAGAATCACGGCATCAGCCCAGTTATATTGTTTCATCCCTGTGTATCATATCACATCCTTGTATCACATATACGTATTGTGTATATATATATACCTACACCTAGTCCTATATATATATACATACACGTATACACCACGTCGAGTCTCAGTGTGTGCGTGTGTGTGTATCTACCTGAAACCTACGATTCTCTTCCAAGGTATTCATCCTTTGGTATGGTCTTTCTACATCTGTCTAGTCCCACCTAGGGTCATTACTAGGGTCCTATTCACCGAAATTCTAAGGTCACGTCAGGCTTCCTAATGACAATAAGTACTATTCCTATTCTACGTTCGCGGGGGTGCTAAACGCCATCCACCCGACTTCCCCCGTAGATACACATCTACTCACCTGGTCCTTGTCTGCCGAAGACGATGTCGCTCTCCTCTTCTTCCTAGTCCGAAGTCCACGCGAGGGGTACCTATACGCAAACATATATAGTATCGTAAACTGAATTACGGACAAAAATCAAAACGACGCACGAAACGCGCATAGGTTAAAACCTATGTCCCGTTCACGCGAAAGAACCAAATATCGCTCGATATCGGCGTACAAACTCCGATTAATCGAGATAAAAATCAACAAACAACTTGTAGTTTAAAAACTCGTTACTTATAATATAAAACATGATTTAATCCATCAAAACCCTAAAATCAATCAAATCGTCCGATTTCGAAAAACCCGAAAATGCCAATTTACCGTTTTACTTCAAAACTTGACATTAAAATCAAACTAATGGTCATAAAACTCATTAAATAGCATAACTAGATTATACAACCCATTACTATATTTTTAACACCCTAATTTATATTAGTTTGAAAATTCTAGTTTGCAAACTTGCCCGATTTCGATACTTTTAAGCAAAATTTCACAATATCACAACTAAACTTGATTTTGTATGAATTAATGTATTAAACTACAATTCATGATGATAATAATATAATGAAATCATAATTTAGATTTTATACCTCATTTATTTAAGAGTTTCTAAAAACTAGTTAGCAAAAAATAGCAATTTTATTAGTATTTTTCAATTATCAAAAGAATCTAGTAACCAAATTAAGTTTTTCATTCCACCAATAAGTTAATATCCTCTTTAAAACCACACTCTAGTATTATAAACATTAATTGAAATTTTATCTCACCAATAAATATAATATACATAAATCTAGTTTACAAAAATTGCTTGATTTAAGCAATTTGAATGAACAAATTACAATATATCAACCATGCATGATTTTTCCCATTTCTAAAATGTTAGACTAGTTATAATAACCCCTATTAATTAGTAAAAACCATAACTTGATTTTACAAACCCTAACTTGAATTTTAAAACTTGTAAATAGAATTAATATATTAAATCTAAACATGCTTAAATGAAACATTTAACAACAATAAATCAAAAGAATAAGATTATACCTCCACAACAAGCAATCCAAACATGAAAATAAGCCTCCAAAATGAATGCTTTCCATCTCCAAAATCCATCTAAAGATGAGCAAAGAATAAAGGGTAGGAATTAATTAGGATTTTGTGGATTTTTATTTGGATTTTTAATGAATTTTTGATGGATTTTGCAACAAAAATCAAGTGGAGAAATGGGGGGGCTTCCATGATGAGGAGGCCGGCCACATCAAGGGGAGGAAAGAGAGAAAGAAAATAATGAGGAATTGTGTAGAAACTTCACCCAAAACATCACTTTACTTTAAGTCTTTTCAAGTTTTATTCATTTTCTTTTTTTATTTTTCAAAAACAAAACTAATTTCTTGAAACCACTTGAATTTTCAAGAGAGGGGGCTGCCAAGGCTGGCCAAAATAGTGTGAGGGAGTAAAAGAGTGTGTGGGTGTTGTTTGGGAAAAAGATAAAAGTTGTACCTCGCTTCATTTGCACTAATTTCACTGAAAAAATCCCTTTTCTTCGATATTTTCTTACACCGGTTAACAACCCTATTTCAATTCAAAAACCACATGATAAAATTTTGTTTAATGTATTATGATGCACAAAATTTGTTTCAACTCATTCCAGTTTGTAATTTTCCCGAATTAAATGTATTAGTGACGGCTTAAAATAATATTAAAATAATTAATTTCAGAAAATTTTTCAGAAATTTTGAAATTTCACCAATGGCTCAATAAACACCAAATACTAGCAATTACATAGCTTGAATGTGTATATTTAATTTTAAAATAAATATATTTGTATTTTGACTTTTTACATAAAACCCCCTTATTTTACCGATTTTCCGAAATTTCACTAAAACGATTTTCAAAACGTTACAATATCGGATGATGTTTCTGTTACCACGGTCGCACGGGCAGAGGGAGCTGCGGTTTGAATGCGATAACCATTAGGGTATCGTTTATTCTTGAGGATTGAAGTATCGTTGAGCGTGCGGAAGAAGGGTATTCATATGCTGTCCAGACGAAGTTAAAGGGTTCGAACGATTGTCAGAGACCCATTTCCTAAGTTTAATGTATTCGGAAGAACATGCAGATATTTCTATGAACCCTCTAGAAGAATGAAACCCTAACTCGACATAATGACCACGAGAACTCCTTTGAGCTTTAGGGTTTACGGCAGTTCCGCAGTGCCATTAGTGAGGCTTAGGTTTGCCCTTCTACGGCTGGTCCGCAGATGTTGGGGCATGTACTGGATATTTTTAAACTGTACTTGAGTGTTGAGCTCTCGGGGAATTATGGAATTTTGATGAATCGATCGAAAAGTTTAACGTAGTCCGGATATCAGGTGAAGGGATAGATTACGAGGGAGGCTCTCGATATGAGCATAACCGTTTGCAGTGCAGTCAGCACCGCGATGAGGAGACGAGTCCGAATCAGTTGACATTAGAAAGGCGCACATTGACGATAGTGTTTACGATTGTGATTTGGTGATTTAAATTTCATATTTCCGTTGTTTTGATTTTGGTATTTTGAGGATTTTGTTCTACGATTGGTATTTCTTATGTGTACATTCATTACACTCTATTCGTGTTTCATATGTCAGTTGTATTGATGTTGTTTTGTCCATACCCAGTACACTCGATTTGGTTTTATACCTTTTGAGATATTGATTTGGTTTCGTGCATATGGGTTGCACATGATTTTGACGTATGCTTCGACATAGTTTTCATGCATTTTTTTTCGTACCGTGATTTCGATTTTTATATTCGGTGTATGGTTTTCGTACACCATGTGCACTTGATTGAGATTCTTGCGCACACTTGGCGCACTTGATGCGATTTTGTGCACACCAGATGCACTAAATCGGAGTTTTGTACAGATTAGATGCACCTGATATTATTGTCGTGCACGCCCGTTGCACTTGATAGATGTTTTTGGTGCACACCTGTTGCACTCAGTTTTGTTCTGTGCGTATTCGAGGCATCTGTATTTGGTTTCGGTTTTCGTGCGCACCGGACGCACATGATATTTTTATACTGTGATTGGGATTGATTTCATTTTGAACAGTATGTTTTTATAATGATTACTATTTAGTTTAGTAACCAGGCGGGACGTGTAGGTTAATTAAAAGATATATATATGTATAGCTATTGTTTTAAAATAAACATCCACTACTTATACCGTGACACGTGCATCGCACGACGATTTTAAAAAGAGATTTTTGCATGCTTCTTTATTAAGATGTTTAGACGATTTTACTACGATGCGCTCTATATATAAGTTATAGATTTGATGTATATTATGTTGGTTTTCGTATGGGGCTTGGATATTCTATTTTCACCATAACTCTGATGATTGCGTTATGCTTGACGGAGTTGATTTTTGTTATGTATTGATGATTTCGGAGCCCCGACGATTTGAGTGTTTTGGCTGAATGTTTAAGTAATTAGGGGGAGTTTTAATTTAAATTCGGGGACCAAATTTCTTAAAGTGGGGAAGACTGTAATGTTTTAAAAATAATTAAAAAAATTAGATAAATAAAACCCTTTAAGTGAATTTTCTGATTTTCGGTAAAATAAAACGTATTTTTCGTAAAATATAACCATAATTATTTTTCATTATAAATTTAAAAAGACCTATTTTAATCATGTAATTACTAGTAAATGGTGTTTATTTAGTCACTTATAAATTTTTAGTTTAATGAAATATTTTTCCTAAATTAATTATTTTAAATATTAACATAAGCTTTTAAATATACATTAAATTAGTGTAAATTACAATTTGCAATGGGTTTATATTTTCAAAAGTGAACCATGACATATTAGAATTAGGTTTTTAGCATGCTAATCTCTTCTTGAATTGTCTTTAAAATTCTAGAGTTTTCTATGATGAATTGAATTAAGAAAATTAATAAAATAAAGAAACTATGAAAAGATATAAAAGGTGTATTTCTTTGGAGAATGTTCTATACTATTCTTCATTCCTTCTTCCTCTCTTTTCCTCACCTCATGTCCAGCCTCACCTCCATGGTCAGCCCCAAAATTTCCCCCCCATCATTTTTGCATTAAAAATCATCAAAATTCATCAAAAATTCCAAAAATAAACCTCAAAAATCAACATTCAACCTCTACCATTTTCCTTTGACCTATTTAGCATGGAATTTGGAGTTGGAAACCATTATTTTGGAAGCATATTTTCATGTTTGGATCTCATGCTTTGAAGGTATAATTTTTATTCTTATGATTAATTGTTGTTAAATGCTTTTATTTAGCATATTTAGATTTTCTTAATTAATTCTAATTGCAAGTTTAAAATTCAAGATAGGGTTTCTAAAATCAAGTTAGGGTTTTTATTAATTAAGTGGGGGTTATAATAAGTAGCTTAACATTTTTAGAAGGGAAAAATCTAGCATGGTTGATGTATTATAATTTGTGCATTCAAAATTGTTTAAATTAAGCAATTTTGCTAACTAGATTTTTATAAATTATATATATTGGTGTGTTAAAATTCTAATTAAAGTTTTTATCATTATATTGTGGTTTTAATGAGAATATTAACATGTTAAATGAATGAAAAACCTAATCTAATTATTAGTTTCAAATTGTTAGTTAATATAATGTGATAAATATGCTATTTCGGTAAACTAGGTTTTAGAAATTAATTTAAAATGTAGTATTAAAAATCTAATTAGGGCTTTAGATCATTCTTAAGGTTTCATGGAGTGGTTTAACACTTTAATATATGCAAAATCAAGTTTAGTAGTGGAATTATGAATTTTTGCTTAACAAGTGTTAATTTTGGCTAATTTGCAAACTAGAAATTTTAAATTAGGACAAAATGGTGTGAGAAAAATATGGTAATGGTTTTTATAATCTACTTATGTTATTTAATGAATATTATGACCATTAGTTTCTTTTAAACATCAAGTTTTGAAGTAAAACGGTAAATTGACATTTTCAAGGTTTTGCGGAATTGGACGATTTGATCGATTTTAGGGTTTCCATGAATTAAATCGTGTTTTATATTATAAGTAATGAGTTTTAAAACTACGAGTTGTTTGTTGGTGTTTTATCTCGATCAATCGGCGTTTGTACGCCGATATCGAGCGATATTTGGTTCTTTTGCATGAGCGGGTCATAGGTTTTAACCTATGCGCGTTTCGTGCGTCGTTTTGGTTTTGTCGGTGATTCAGTTTACGATATTATTTATGTTTGCGTATAGGTACCCCTCGCGTGGACTTCGGTCGAGGAAGAAGAGGAGGGCGGCATTGTCTTCGGCAGACAAGGACCAGGTGAGTAGATGTATATCTACGGGGGAAGTCGGGTGGATGGCGTTTAGCACCCCCGCAAACGTAGAATAGGGATATTGCTTATTGTCATTAGGAAGTCGGACGTGACCTTAGATTCTTGGCGAGTAGGACCCTATTAAAGACCTTAGGTTGGACTAGACTGATTTAGGTAGACTTTACCAGAAGAGGAATGTCTTAGAGGAAATTCGTAGGTTTCAGGTAGATACACACACGCACACACAGAAACTTGGCTTGGTGTATATGTGTATGTGTATATATAAGTAGGAATGTGTGTAGGTGTATATATACACAACATGTATATGTGATATAAGGATGTTATATTATACATGGGGATGAGACGATATAACTGGGCTTGATGCCGTGATCTCTTGGCTATACAGTCATATTATGATCTTAGCGGATCGTTGGAAAATGAGAGAATGTGTATGTATACATAAACGATAATAGGTGATGATGACATTGAGATATACGAGACTCTAGAATAGAACCCGGACCGTAATCTGTGACTTGATTACGATATGATATATGCGTGACTTGGTTATGATATGATATATGTGTGACTTGATTACGATATGATATATGTGTGACCTGATTACGATATGATATATATGACATGATATTTCTGAGGAACAATTGACGACGTATATGTTCGCAGACAATGATATATGATTGATGATATTGGGATGTATGCGATTACAGTATAGTACCTTTGATCATGACATTATTTGATGATGATATTTTATGAATGATGATGTACGTAGGTGATACTTGTCCCGTACCCCGATATTGGGACGCCGTACTATGGATTTTACCGTACGAGGCATAGATGTGATGATTGATCTGCGCTCTTGATTCGAGAAAGCCGTACTACGTACGTGGCGCTATTGAGGCTGGATCGCCGACTATTACAGATATGGACTCAGACCTTAGGTGGATTCTTATTTCCTATCGACTAGTTCCTTTAGTTTAGTTCCTTAGGGGGTTAGATAGATACTAGTTGAGGCTCGAGTCATATAGTTGTAGTTAGAAATGTATATTCCAAATGAGTGTTTAGTACACATTTTACCTTTACATTCAGATTGAAATTATCAAGTTGCATGTTCATACATATGTTTCTTTAGTCAGTATGAAACTCTGCCTGTTAGGACACCAGCATCATTACCGATGATGCGTATGTCCCACGTACACTTATTTGCCGGCTCACACACGCATCATCGGTAATTGCCATGTCACGTACACTTTAGAACATATTATCTTTTATGATAGAATCAGCTAAAGGCTAGATCAATATAGTATTGTGATTACTCTCAGGTGTTAGTCTAGACAATGCATTTATTACTTAGACATTTCATGCATTCACATTATCATGTTATCATGCAGTATTATGGGGCTTATACCGACACTTACCATTTACTTACTCATGATTTTTGGATTTTGGGGAAAACCGCAAGAATATATATAAAAACTTCTCTCTCTTTCTCCCTCTCTTTTTAAAATATAAGTTGCAGTTTTCTCGTGATGTATGTGTCGTCTACCATGAGATTTCATGTTTTCTGTTGGATTTCGAGACCCGATTCGAGGAGTGGATGAACCGTCTCGGGTACATGGTGGGCCCGGTATGGTACCTCGGGGCAAGAAGATCGAGTTGTAGACGATGAGCCTGGCAGGGGAAGACTACTTACCGGTGATGTCTGGCGCGGCGGATATCCGGAGGATACCGACCGTTGTCGTGAGATTTGATGATATGGGCCGATCCGGACTGACGGAGCCCGAGACATTGAGACTATGAGGTATTGAGACTTGAGATTTACATGTTTTGTGTCGATGCTTGACACGGATTTCCATGGATTTCATCGATGATGTTTCAGACTTCTATACAAATTTTACTATGGTGAAAGTTAAAGACTTTTTATACAGATATATCCAGATTTCAGGGTTGATTGTTTTACATTCATGGTGCATGCATACTCATTCACACGACATATTACTATTTGAGGCACTGACACGAGTACGGAGCATTTGCACTTACGCGTAGTTTATTACCCTGCACTACTAGATGTCCAGTGATATATTAGTATATTATTATGACCTAGGACAGTGTCGTGCATTCGATTTCTTTTCGCAGATGTCTTCTACTCACGAGTTGGCAACTCACACCCGTTGTGCCAAATTTTATTACAGGTTCGATGTACATGTTTCCTTGGCAGCTTGCTGGCACATCTCTTTCATTCAAGGTGATTTGCACGGTAGGTTAGTTCATTTGTTTCAGGACCGCCGTTGTACTTTATTTATTTCATTGGTATCTAGTAGGCTCCATCAACCAAACTTGTATTACTTGATAAGTTTAAAGGACCGGTTATTTATTTCGACCTTAGAGTCACGCTTGTATTATTATGGTATCTGGTGGATTTGTTTTCTTTTGAGTTTTGAGCCTCGCCCTTTGGCGTTGTATATTATTGTGCTTGGTGTGGTTGTTTCCGCCTGTTGGCGTAGAGCTAGCTCCCGCTTGGGGATGTCTTTTTATTGCTATATATATATTATTCTTGTTTGTACCCGTTTGGGGCCAGTTTTTACAAAGGAGACTCTGCCGAAATTTTTGAGAAAATTGGATGTTGTTTTTAAACTTGTTTTTCTACATGTTTTCCTTTACTTCTTCTTTTATATGGTTTAGATTTCTGGGTTTCGGCTTACTTAAATTACGTTGCGCCTTTAGACGCTTCGTAATTTAAGTGCCGGTCACGTTCCGTACCTTCGGGTCGTGACAGTTTCTGTCGGGTGGCGTTTGAACGTCAACGACAAGGGTTATTGGTCATGTTTGCATGCGGGACTATAGGTTTTTACCTATAAGCGTAGCGTGTACCGTTTTTGGTTTTCCGATATGATTTTAATACGCTTTTGCGATTGTGTTATCTATGTAGGTACCTTCACGTGGGTTCCATACGATGAAGAAGATGAAGGCGACATTGACACCGACACACAAGATGCAAGATGGGTAGATTATATCTACGGGGGAAGTCGGGTGGATGGCGTATAGCACCCCCGCAGTTCGTGGTGATGTATACGAATACGTATACACATATATATTTTATATGTGATTTTGAGTTTATTGATGATAAAGATGGATTCTAGGTGTTCTTGGATTGGTTTAGTGTTAGTTGCGAAACCCTAGAGTAGTGGTTGCACCCACACACGCACACACATACTTTCTTACATTCTTTCTTTCGCATGTGCGTATATGGGAATATGTATATATGTGTTCACATGGGTATGGGACTATGTGTACATATACTGGATTATGAGGATAGTACTTGGGATTTGAGATGAGTCGATGAGATTCGATTTGAGGCTGTGAGATCGGTAATATGACAGGGTTCGTATTTGAGATACGACATGATGTTTTAGCGGGTCCTTTGACGTAGTGTTTCATATACGTGAATGCATACATAGATGGTATCAGTATTGTACTAGATGTAGGTCAGTACCCCGGATCTTGATGTTTGATAAAGAGGATACCAGATGAATAATGTGATGAATGTGATATTGACCCGAACCCAGATTTGGGATGCCGTACGACGGATTTACGTACGAGCTATATATTGATGATAGATCCGCACTCTTGACTTGAGGATGTCATATTATAGATATTGTGTCGTATGTGATACTATTGAGGCGGGATCACCGACTAATATATATATATATATATATATATATATATATATATGTATCGACTCAGATGATAGGCGGTTTCCTTACCTTTTGTTTAGCCTGGTTGCTCAGCCCTATAGTTTAGTGTAGTTGATAGACTAGATTCGATTCCTACCTATTTCAAAAACTAACGAATCGTGGGTATTTTAAAAAGACAGGCCAAGGGATTCTACGGATATTTCAAAGGACGTTTCTTTTCTTAAAAACATCGTAGCCCTTATTTCCAAAACACCGCGATTCGTGTTATTTCAAAAGGCACTACTGTATGACTTATATTTATATTAAATGCAGATTAGTTATCATTGTGTTTATTATTCAGCTCCCGCACCTTATTGCTGTTCGCTCCACATCACATACTTATATTGTGATTTCATATACCATTATTGATATCATGCTGTTAGGACACCAGCACCATTACCAATGATGCGTATGTTCCACGTACACTTACTTGCCGGCTCACACACATCCTCATCGGTAATTGCCATGTCACGTACACTTTAGACAATACCATTTCATCGACATAGCTTGTTAGCCGATAGTTTCGACATAATATTAGTGTACTTGCCTTATATGCTAGTTTAGACATTGCAGTTATTACTTGCTACTTCATGCATATTATTCACTGTCATGCCGTATTATGGAGTTTTATGCCTACATTCACTGGTTACGTGCTATTGATGACTGGATTTCGGATTTTCCTGAGATTTCCTGGATTTGGGGGGAAACCGCAAGAATATTTATAAACTTCTCTCTCTTTTTAAAATAAAAACTGCGGTTTTCTCATGATGTATGAGTCGTCCACCATGAGTTTTCTGTTGGATTTCGAGACCCGATTCGAGGAGCCGGATGAATCGTCTCGGGTACATGGTGGACCCGGTAAGGTACCCCGGGGCAAGAAGATCGAGTAGTAGACAATGAGCCCGGCTGGGGAAGACTACCTACCGGTGATTTTATCTGACGCGTCGGATATCCGGAGGATACCGTCGTGGTCCTGTGATTGATGTTAGGGGCCGATTCGGACTGACGGCGCCCTAGATAGTAAGATTGAGACACTGAGATTTGAGATTTGATGATACAGGCCAGTCCGGATAGCCGGAGCATGAGATATTGAGATATTGGGATTTATGTTTTGTGTCGATGCTAGAGACTGTTTATGCTGATTTCATTTATGATACCTCGTTTTAAATATACAGAAATCTCACTAAGTTATGCAAGCAGTTTCTTCATTTACATGTATTCGGTTTTCATGCATTCATACCTCATCCATATGGTATATTGGTACCTGAGGTACTGACACAAGCACATGGGATTACATTTGGGTTAGATGGTTACCCTTGCCACCTTTTCATACTTCAGACTTATCATTTTGATGATTATATATATATTGATCGTATGACCTAGGATTGCGTCATACATGTGATTTCTACTCATAGATGTTTTCTTGTCATTTTTAGAAGCTAGATTTACCCTTTTAGTAGATCATGAGCGGGTCTGGTGAAGTTTGGGGAATTATCAATCATACCTCAACTAGAGAAATTCACTTATTTTACACAATTCTTTTGGTTATGCCTGATCCTCTTTACTTTTTATGTAGCTATATGCAATGATGGGGATGGAGTACTTGGGATCAGCAGAATTCTCAAACTACGAAACCAACTTCTTTCGCACTGGGAGGGAACGATAGAAGGCGCGGATGTGAGCCCCCGACGATTGAGGGGGAGCTCCTCTGTTAAAAAACTCTGTTCGGCGAGCCCGGCCGGTGAGGGCTATGCCTCCTTGCCTAACGCCGGACCATGAAAACTTTCTAATCCTACTCGCCTCTCCCCTCCCTCCCTATTCTATTGATTTCTTATGCCACATTCGAGGACACTCGAAAGTTCGGGAGGTCGGGTTGGACCTCTATAAAATATGGACTCCGAGATCCATGGGCTTCGAGACTCTGTCGGATCTCGTTCATTCTTTCAGACCCATGGATCTCCTAACTCACCCCCGTTGTGCCATAGTTTCTTGTAGGTTTTGCCGTACAGGTTTCATTACGGTTTTGTTGGCACACTGCTTCCTTTCCGGGTGATTTGCTTGGTAGGTGGGTTCACTTGCATTGTGACCACCATTATACCATGTATATTATTTATTTCAGTTGTATCTAGTTAAACTCCATCAACCAGACATGTACTTATTTCAGACTTGACACCAGTTGTTTATTCTTTCGACCTTAGAGTCACGCGTTGTATTTCTATGGATTTCATGCTGTTTTGAGTTTCCTTTTCTGTTGTGATCCTCGCCCTTCGGCGTTGTATATTATATTGCTTGCGTGGTTGTGACCGTCGATCGACGAAGAGCTAGCTCCCGCTTGGGGATGCCTTTATTCATTATATATGCTTTATCAGGTTTTGTACCCTTTTGGGGTCAGTATTTACAAAGGAAACCCTGCCGAAATTTTTAGAAAAGGACTTGTGATTTTAAAATGCATATTTCGGCGTATGTTGCAAACTACTTGATTTAAATTGGTTTTTCCTTCACTCTACTACATTTCTTGGTTTGGATTTCTGGGTTTTCGGCTTACTTAGATTACGTACGCCTCGAGACGTTTCGTAATTTAAGTGCCGGTCATGTTCCGTACTTTCGGGTCATGACACTAAGGCCTGTAATTGGTGCAATGAGTACCCACTGTCTGTAATAGATCCAGTTGCTGGCGTACCGTATGCCCAACATCTCAAACAACCTCTCGAACTGGACTTGAGGGATGGCCTTGGTGAATGGATCTACCGTGTTGTCTTTTGTGTCCACTCTCCTCACCTCGGTCTCCCGGCGATCCACGATCTCCCTGATCAAGTGATACCGCCTCGAGATGTGCCTGGATTTCTGATGGGACCTTGGTTCCTTCGCTAATGCTACAGCCCCATTGTTATCACAATACAAAGGTATTGGATTGGCAATGTACGGAACCACCTGAAGTTCAGAGATGAACTTCTTCATCTAGACAGCCTCTTTTGCGGCATCGTTAGCAGCTATATACTCAGCCTCCATTGTTGAGTCTGCGACGGTATCCTGTTTGGAACTCCTCCAAGATACCGCCTTTCCATTGAGGGTAAACACAAAACCCGAAATGGATTTAGAGTCATCTTTGTCACTTTGGAAGCTGGAGTCGGTAAAACCCTCGACCTGGAGGTCCCCATTACCGTAAACCAAGAACATCTCCTTAGTCCTTCTTAGGTACTTGAGAATTTTCTTTACCGCTATCCAATGCTTCCACCCGGGTCAGACCGATACCTGCTTACCACACTAAGTGCGTAAGCTATATCTGGTGTGGTACATAACATCGCATACATTATAGATCCTACAGCCGAAGCGTAGGGTATAATGCCCATGCGAGCCCTCTCTTCATCAGTCTTTGGAGATATCTCTTTAGAGAGGGTGATCCCGTGACAAGCGGGTAAATTACCGCGTTTGGAATCTTCCATACTAAATCTCTTTAGTACAGTGTCAATGTACCTGGACTGTGAAAGTCCCAATATCCTTTTGGATCTATCACGATAGATCTTAATCCCCAGAATGTAGTAGGCATCTCCCAAGTCTTTCATGGAGAATTTCTGTAACAAGAAAAGCTTTATTGATTGTAGCATAGGGACATCATTCCCTATCAGCAGTATGTCGTCGACGTATAGAACGAGGAAGACTACTGCTCCCTCTACAATCTTCCTATAAATGCATGGTTCATCTACATTTTTGATAAAGTCAAATTCTTTGACCGTCTCATCAAAGTAGATGTTCCAACTCCGCGATACATGCTTTAATCCATAAATGGATTTAAGAAACTTGCACACTTTTCCGCTGCTCCCAATGTCTAAGAAACCTTCTGGTTGATCCATGTAAACACTTTCTTCTAAATGTCCATTTAGAAAAGCTGTTTTTATATCCATCTGGAAAATTTCATTGTCATGGAAGGCAGCAATGGCGAGCAGGATCCGAATGGATTTAAACATAGCTACTGGGGAAAAGGTTTCATCATAGTCCAATCCTGGTCTTTGACGAAAAACCTTTTGCAACGAGTCTAGCTTTGTAGGTTTCCACTTGTCCAAATGCACTAATCTTTTTTTTGAAGAACCATTTGCATCCAACTGGTTTCACCCCAGGAGGAGCAACATCTAAAGTCCATACTTTATTGGTGTACATGGATTCCATTTGAGATCTCATAGCATCCAGCCACTTCACCGAGTCTTTACTCGTGATAGCCTGCTGAAAATTAGTAGGCTCATTATTATCGATAATGCAATTCTCTCGATCCCCATCTACAAGAAACCCATAGTATCTCTCAGGCGGACGAGAAAGCCAACTAGATTTGCGGAGCAGCGTTGGTTCGTTGGGCTCTATTGAAACCTGAGGTTCTACTAAGTCCTCGGCAGTAGTTTGAGGTTCTGAAATTTCTTCCAGCTCTACCGCGCTCCCACTAATTTCTTTTGCAAGAAATTCGCCCTCTAAGAAGACAATGTGGCGAGCGACAAACACCTTTTGTTCTTCAGTGTGGTAGAAAAGATATTCCCTTGAATGCTTGGGGTATCCCACAAACTTGTACAAAACTGATCGTGCCTCGAGCTTGTCCGGATTCTGCTTTTTAACAAATGCTGGACACCCCCATATCTTAAGATACATGATTTATGGTCTCTTCCCACTCCACATTTTATATGGAGTGGTAGGCACAGACTTAGTCGAAACTCTATTCAATAGGTATGCATCTGATTCTAGCACAAAACCCCAGAAGGAAAGTGGCAACTCAGCACTACTCATCATTGAACGCACCATGTCCAGTAGCGTGCGATTCCTCCTTTCTGATACACCATTATGCTGAGGTGTATACGGAGGAGTAAGCTGAGAGAGAATTCCATTCTCTTTTAAGAATTTAAGGAAACTGGTACTTAAGTATTCTCCACCTCGATCAGATCGAAGTGTCTTGATGCTTTTACCAGTAATGTGAGAAAAGAGAGAGAGAGTTCTTAGATCGTGAAAGGCTATTCTTTCTTCAAGATAGCAGAGGGAAAGGCTGTTTCTCCACTTCATTTTTATACTCCTTAAATTTCTCAGAGGCCTCAGATTTATGCTTCAATAAGAACACATGTCCATACCTCGAGAAATCATCAGTAAAAGTGATGAAGTAGGAGTGACCGCTTCGTGCATGTGTAGACATCGGACCACATACATCGCCGTATACAAATCCCAAGAGCTCTATGGCTCTTTTTCCGTATCCGGTGAACGGAGATTTGGTCATTTTCCCTTTGATACATGATTGACAGGTTGCATATGATAAATATTCAAACGGATCTAAATATCCATCTTTATGCAACTTAGTCAACCTTGTTTCATTTATATGACCAATTATACAATGCCATAGGAAGGCTTGGTTTAAATCTGGGGCCTTTCTTTTGAGTGTGTTTTGAATATTGAAAACTTGAGGTTGATTAAGTATGTATATGCCGTTTTCCAGTGTGCCAAACCCAATCAGTTCTTGATTTAGGAGAATGTTCATGACATTTCTTTCAAGCACAAAATTATATCCTTCATTAGACAACAAAGATACTGATATAATATTACACAGCATACTGGGAATACAAAAACAGCTGTACAACACCAAAATGTGTCCACTAGTCAACCCCAGGTGATATTACCCCACTGCAACAGCAGCCACATTTGTTCCATTGCCTACCCGGAGGGTCATATCACATGCCTTCAGTGCTCTACAGTTTCTTAGAGCCTGCAAAGAATTACAGATGTGAGAACCAGAACCGGCATCAAGTACCGATGATGTAGAGTTTACTGAAAAGCAGTTTTCGATCACAAACACACTTGAAGCAGAAGCAACAGCTTGCTTCATGTCCTTGGCTTTGAAAGCCATGCAATCCTTCTTCCAGTGCCCCTGCTTGTGACAATAGTAGCATTCATTCTTATCCGCCTTCACTCTCCCTGTCTTGTTCGTTCCCTGCACCTTCTTGACCCCACCTTTCGGTTTGGTGGCTTTCATCTTCTTCTTCCCCTTAGCTTTCGCTTTGGATTTAGAAGAGGATGATTGGCCAACATACAGAACCGGCGTCTTCTCCTTTTTCAAGGAGGTCTCTGCTACCCTCAACATGCTGAGGAGCTTTGGAAGATTAGCTTCCATATCGTGCATGTTGAAGTTTAGCACGAACTGAGAGAAGGTGTGGGGAAGGGACTGCAAAATCAAGTCGATGTACAACTCATTCTCTAGCACGCATCCCAGGTTTGTGAGTTCCTCAATGAGACCGATCATTTTTAGGACGTGCTCTCCTACAGGTGATCCTGGAGCTAACCTCATCTAGAATAGTTTCCTTGAGGTCTCGTATCTCGCGATGCGAGAGTGCTCTCCATACAGTTCCTTGCAATGGAGAAAAATGGATTTAATATCCATACTTTCATGCTGTTTCTGGAGTTCATTGTTCATGGATGCTAGCACGATAAACTTAGCTTTCTCACAGTCTAGATCCCAAGTTTTGCGGACCTCTTTGTCCGCAACTGAGGAATCTGGTCCTGGGACAGGGGGAGCGATAGCGGTGGTGACATATGCAACTTTGTCATAAGGCAGTGCAATGTTGACGTTCCTTAGCCAATCTTTATATTTTGGCCCGGTCAGTGTATCCTTTTCAAGTAATAGTTTAAGTCCCGTCATGGTAGCTGCCAGAGAGAGAGAAAAGAAATACTCTGCATATGCTCTTGCAAGTTTAGATTGGTTTATTAGTTTATCTAAACAGAATGGCTCCTACTGTTTCCTCAAATCATTCCTTAAACCCTAAAAGAAGAATTAGTCAGGATTAATCGTACGTCACAATACTTGCTTAACCTTTCAGTCAGGCTAGTGTCGGTACTTCGAGGGAGGTTTTCAACGCTTTCGCGAAGTTCCTTAATTATATAACCTCTTTTCCCTGGAGGCGTAGCCCCGCTAACACCGTTCTATTCACCTACTTGGTTTATAGCATTGATTGTTAAGTGAGAAAGTCTCCCACGAGTAATCCTACTCATCAGTGGGATCGGAATCCAACTATTATTGTATGATGACCTAGATGGAAACCACTCTAGTCACCACACTCCAGAAGGTATGCCAAATCTGCAAGTTTCCTTTATGTTTGAACTCCCGATGTGATTTTTACCCCAAGCTCTTATGACCTTGACGTAGGCCAACAAATCATAAGATGCAAGTCAAGTTCTACCCGTCGTTGTCCTGATTAAGTTAGACCCATCCGTACTCACCCTTGACGTAGGCCAACAAGGCTGTACGACTGTCCTAAACTAATGCATCTATCTATGTAACAAATAAGCAACACATTGCTACCATACACTATGCCTTGACGTAGGCTAACAAACATAGCATGAATACGATGTGCTGTTTATTTGAAACGACGGGGGGGCAACGGCTGGTTTTTAGCGAAACCGTTAACGTAATGAACTTGAAATAATTGAAGGAACCATGATAGCCTTTTTTAAAAGGAGTGGTTTGGGCTCCGCATTTAAAACTTGCTTTTTGAAGAAAACCGAGTGGTTTTGAAATTGTTCCAACGATTTTAGCTTAGGTTTATTTTCTTTGCATTAACGAGTTAATGTTGTCCTATCAATTAATCCTACCATCGCAGAAAAAACGAAAATACAACGTACGCTTATGCCATCCGCATTCGCCATGGGGCCCCGTCATCACCCGTTAGGTTACTTAACTAACGACAGAGCGGGGGCTGGACTAGCGCGGGTGCAAAACCTAAGCAACGCCTAATAAATATCATATATAGATATATCCATTCGTCTCACGCAATAATTGTAACACCTTAGGATGAACATAGTGGTTAATTATATTTTAATATATGGTTTTTAATAAAAAGTTTACCAAATTGAGTTCCAAATATTTTATCCTATTTAATGAGTATTTTATTAGAATTTTTCTAGGCATACACACACTTGTGCATGTAAACTAGGGTTTTTATTTGGGGTTAAACCATGATTAGCAACCATGGTGGGTTAAACCATTTCCTTAAGCTATTTTTAAAAATTCTTATTAAGTATTTTGGGTTTTAATTATGTGTTTTTTTTATGGAAATGATTTTCTTTGTTGACTTGGTGAGAGAGAGGGAGTATGGGCTTCATGGTTGAGCCATGCTCATTAAATGAAGAGAGAGAGAGAGAGAAGGGGAGGGTTTTGACTTGTGCTCTCATTTCTCTCCTCTTTCTCATTCTCACAACTCTCTCACTCTCACACACACACACACACACACTCACCAGTAGCTCCAGCAGCAGAGGAAGCAGCAACAAGAGAAGCAGCAGCTGCAGAAGCAAGCAGCAGCAGCAGCAAAGGCAGTAGCAGCAGCAAAGGCAGTAGCAGCAACAGCATCAGCAGACAGCAACAGCAGCAGCTGTGGCAAGCAGCAGCCCCAGCAACTGCAGCAGCTCTTCTTCCCCTTCTTCTCCTTCTCCTTGTGCCTAAGGTCGTGAGTGAGGTATAATCTCTGAACTCATTCCTAGATTGCTAAACTTGTGTAGAATTAGCCTCGGTTTGTGTTAAATAGTGAGTTTAGTGCTAAATATGGTGATTTGTGTGGGGTTTTGTCCAAGTGATGATTTTATTGGTTAACCTAGCCTATTTAAGTGTTATTAGGGTCACCTTAATTGAGATTAACTCCAGATTTCACTAAAATACCATAGGGTTTCCATTTTGTGCAAAATTAGTGTTTTTAAGCGATATTGTAGCTTTCTGTGATCTGCTTGTGACCCGGCTCTCTCAGATCAAAATTGAGGAAACTGGAGCTTGTACACTAGGTATAGACCACACCATCTGAGCACGAAACCCTAATTCCAAACTGTGGCCGCCGGTTTATTAGTTCTGGCCGCAAATTGCGGCCAGGTAAGGGGCTGGGGTGTTGGGGTTTTTCCTAGGGTAGTCTGCTGTGTTTTCCAGTGTTTTGGCATGTGCAATTTTGTGAGATTTCACCTGTAGCAAAATCTGGGACGATATATCGCTTTTCTAGTACGTTTAGTTCGCGCGATACACGCGATATGTGAGTGGGTTCTGTGATCCAGCGTGTCGCGGCGTGTCGGGATAGTTTTAGACGCGTATACACACGTTTTAGCGTATCGTACGCAAGCGCATTTAGTTCGCGACGCGAGTGTATCGTTTGACTTCAATATCGCGTTTTGCGAGATATTTGCTTATGTGGATTTTCCTTGTGTGAATTCTAGGTTCGTAGGCGGGTACGTCGGACGAAGCAAATAAAAGGAAGCAGGTGGTCGGCTACGAGTAGCGCACGACCAGGTGAGTAGATTTAACATCTACGGGGAAATCTCCCGTATGTCGTTAAGCGTCAGGGCGTGTTAGGATATTTAGTCGTAGATGTTCATATGGACTAGTAGCATACCTTCTTGTTGTATATAGAAATGGTTGTATAGAACACTGCACTGTCACTAACGGTTAAAGCTGCACGAGCACGATTTGTATGTTACATTCACACCGTTAGTGATTGCCATGACACTTGCACTATAGGATTGCTATGCATTATACATATCGTTTGATTGCTGCATCATTGATGATTGTCATGACTTGTCGCATATTGATATATAGTGATATCTTCATAGTGACTTGTCATGCACATTATATATTCATACCAGTGCACAAATATAGTGATATCTTCATACTTGCATGGATTTACGCATTGAGATATGTTGTTTCCATGATATTTCTGGATTTGGGAACCGTGGATATTTCAAAAAAGAATATGTAATTGTTTCAAAAACCCGGTTACCCTTGATATGATATTTCAGTGCGTCCACCATGAGTTTTCTCGGTTCCAGAAAGCTTGTGTGAATATACCCGATTCGAGGAGCGGTAGGCACCGATTGCGGATACATGGTGGACCCGGTACGGTACCCCGGGGCAAGAAGACTCGTATTATTAGACGGTGAGCCCGGCGGAGGGACTACTACCTACCGGTGATTGGTTGGACCTGGCGGTTATCCGGAGGATACTGACCAGTGATGAGAGATGGATACGGCCCGATCCGTACTGCCGGGGCCGAGGGCCGATTCCGTAGATGGAGCCCGATACAAGAGGATTTGCGTGTCGATGCTAGACATGATGATTCATGATATTTTAGTGTGCCGATGCTGGGCACCCATGATTCTATGAGATTTACATGATTTGGGTATATGGATGGACACCGATTATTTTCCATGTTGATATTCCGTGTAGATATTAATTATTCCCATGCTCAGCATTCAGTATTTTATATTTCATCTTGTATCTGTTGTACCTGATAGAGTACACATGCTATGCACGATTATTGCATACCCTGCTCATCCTATATAGATGTCATTAGATTTCATATGCTATGCACGATTATTGCATACCCTGCTCATCCTATATAGATGTCATTAAATTTCACATGCTATGCACGATTATTGCATACCCTGCTCATCCTATATAGATGTCATTAGATTACACATGCTATGCACGATTATTGCATACCCTGCTCATCCTATATAGATGTTATTAGATTTCACATGCTATGCACGATTATTGCATACCCTGCTTATCATTTAGAGATGTTGTTAGATCGTACTTGATGCATGATTATTGCTTATATAGTTCATCATATAGATGTTATCTGTTGGCATAGGTTGAGTATCGCAGCACGTGTATACTCGCGATTACCTTTATATGTTATCTACCACTCACGAGTTGGCAACTCACCCCCGTTGTGCCACAGTGTTTGCAGGTTGCCCTTCGGAGTAGTCGCGGCAGGCTGTTTTCTAGCATCTTTTGACACAGATACCCTATAGTTGGCGTACTAGCTCTTTTGCTGATAGGTGGGTTTTGTGCGGTATCTGTTTATTTTTCAGTTATGTACATCTTTGTATCTAGTACTCTCCATCTACTTTTATGTATTTGACTTAGAGACCAGTGTGAGGACGATGATTTATATTATTTTGTATTCTGGTGTCGAGCTCGTTGTGAGCCGACTTTACTTATGCAGTTCTTATCTTGTGTGATGTTTTCCACTTATTGCTCTTTTCTTCGCTGTGGCGTCGTATATTGTTATCGTGGTGATTGTCTACTTACGGTTTTCTTAACAGTTTAACAAATGTTTCTAATAAAAGTTTTAAACACTCTATACTTTTACTGGTTTTGATTTCTGGGTTTCGGCTTAGTCGCGTTACGCTTGTAGACGTTACGTGGTTAAGTGCCGGTCACGGGCCAAACTTTGGGTCGTGACAAAATTGGTATCAGAGCGTAGGTTTTACCTTCGGAGTGTAGGATGATCCTGGTATGATGGAGTAGGTAGCTGCAGCAGAGTGGCGTAGCTTGCGTATGTTCCGCGGCATACTCACGACACAGTACTCTGCCTAAGCGACCTTAGGACTTATTGATTGAAATTCCTTCATGATTGTATACATCCTTGTGATTCGATTTCCGTATCCTCATCGAATCCTACTTTCTTGATAGCCATTATGCCGCCAAGGACTACGAGGGCGCAGAGAGCACCCGCGAGAGCCGAGATTCGAGTTGATTCATCTGAGACGAGGACTGATCCGGGTAGTACCCCTGTTGTACCAGAGCAGATTGTTCCTCCTACGACAGATCAGATCGCTAGACTAGTAGCAGAGATGCAGGACTTGCGCCAGACGATGAGCTCATTGGTGGAGGCCATTCGAGCGCAGCGACAGGAGGTTGTCACCCCTGTTACCCAGTTGTTCTTTGCGATCATCATGCAGTATTCCGTCACCTACATAGCACAGTAGAGGCAGCCCCAGTTTACGAGACACGTCTTCCAGAGACTGTGAGAGTTCCGGAACAGTTGAGGAATCGTACTGGTGTACCAGCTCAGAGTAGAGGGTTAGGACGAGGACAGTCGTTTGGCTCTCATCCCCAGGAGGGTCAACAGTCAGCACGTGGATGTTTTCGATGCGGAAGCCTTCAACACTTCGTCAGGCATTGTTCCTTGGCACCACGTCAGGGTCGTATTCTGAGACGTCATAGACGCGGAAGGTTCACGCAGAGGGGTCAGTCTAGTAGAGGAGGAGTTCGGTCAGTCGCAGGTGAAGGGCAGGCATAAGTTTTCGCTTCGACTCATCAGGATGCGCAGGCGTCCAATGCTGTGGTTTCAGGTACTCTTTCAGTATGTCCTTTTGTTGCACACGTATTGTTTGATCTGGATCCACGCACTCGTATGTTTCCACACTTCGTGCCGAGTTTAGGACGAGAGTCGTGTTAGGTAGATCAGCCGTTTATTGTGTTAAATTCTGTCAGCGATTCTTTTGTTGCACGACACGTAATTCGGTCGTGTGCAAATCGGATAGGAGATAGAGATTCGTCTGTCGTTTTGATCCTTCTAGAGATGTTGGACTTGGCGTTCTCCTGGGCACGGACTGGTTAGCTACGTGCTAGGCGTTGTGGACTACCGTGAGGAAACAGTTAGGTTTTGTTTTCCCCGGTGAGTCAGTTCTTGTTGTGCAGGTGGATAGTTGTGCCGCCTCTCACAGCTTGAATTAAGCCTTTTTCGCTTATCGGCTTTTGAGGAGATGTCATGGATTCTTGGCGTTCATTCGTGATACCGTAGCCACAGTTGGTTTGTTGGGCCGGTTTTCTTTCGTGCGAGAGTTTTCCGACGTTGTTCCAGATGAGCCGGCGAAGCTTAAGGAGCTTAAGGATCTGCTGCAGAGTTGTTTGTTGGGGGAGTTTCGTGCGTCTGAGTGTTTCGCATTAGGAAGCTCCTATTTCTGTTCGTCAAGAAGAAAGACGACAGATTGAGATTGTGTATTGATGGATCGTCAATTGAACCGGCTTACGGTGCGGATAGGTATCCTTTACCTCGCATTGACGATTTCTTCGATCAGCGTCCGAGTGCGAGACTTTTTCTAAGTTTGTTTGGGATCAGGTCATCATTGTTGCGGGTTCGGAGTGGTGACATTCCGAAGACTGCCTTGTATGTGCTACGGGCTTTGTGTGTTTTGGTGTGTCATTGGATTCACCAATGCCCTAGCAGCATTCGTAGATGCGATGAACCGGATTTCTTCAGGCCGTTCCTCGACCAGTTATTGTTGTGTTATTTACGACATCCTGGTCTATTTAATGTGTCTTGAGGGATTGGAGTAGCACTTGAGGATTTGTTTTGCAGATACTGGGAGAGCCCCAGTGGTTTGCTAGATTCTCGGAGTGTTCCTTCAGGCTCGTTGTGTTGATTCCTTGGTCTTGTAGTTACGGGAGACGGTTTTGTATGGTTCCGAGGAAGATCGTGGCCGTACAGATTATGCCCAGGCTTGTGAGCAGGACGGAGGTCCGCGGATTTTTGGGCTTAGCAGGTTTTTACCGCCGTTTCGGGCAGGATTGCTATTGTAGTGCTGCACCGTTGACTGAATTGACCGGAATGGAGGTTTCTTTTCTTTGGACTGAGGCTTGTGTACGGAGTTTCAGCAGTTGAAGATTCGGTTAACAACTGCATCAGTTCTTTCTTTGCTTTTTGGTTCGGGCGACTTTGTGGTTTAACTGTGATGGTTCGTGAGTAAGGCTCGAATGTGTACTAAGGTGACACAATAGAGTTATCGCTTTTGCTTCCCTACATTTGGAGGCAGTACGAGAAGGATATCCCACTCATGATCTGGAGATGGCCGCGGTGGTTTCGCGTTGGAGATTTGGAGACATTACTTGTTCGAGGGTCGTGCCAGATTCTCACGGACCACCAGAGCTGAATGTATATCTTCCTGCAGCGGATTTTGATTGTTGTGACGGTCCTCCGCAGATTTACAGTTCTTGTCCGATCGTTGAGTACAGCTTAAGTTCGTCTCTACTGAGGGGACAGCTTTCTCATGTCCACGCCTGACCACCTTTCTTTAATCACCTTCACGAGACATTGCCAGCCGACGCTCGTTCGTCAGAGATACTTGAGCCTGTTCGGCTGGGTAATGATTCGGAGTCCTTGATTTGTGACAAGGGTGTGCTAAGTTTAGGGACACGTTTTTGTACCTGATATTATTGGGTAGAGACGTGAAATCCTAGAGCAGGCACATCAGTCAACTCTCTGTACTCATTCAAGTTCCACAGCATTAATGTGACTTGTGAGATAGTTACGGGTGGGCAAGGATGTAAAGAGAAGTTTTGGGTTTCGTTTCAAGGTGTCTGTCTTGTTGTGTGTTTGGGTTGAGCATCTGAGACCGGCTGGAGAGTTGCAACCTTTAACCGTTCCGAAGAGGGAGTAGGAGCGGATCTCCACAAATTTCGTTATGTTGTCTACCCGGCTTTAGTCAGGGTGTGACTCCTTTCGGATTCTTGTCGTTCAGTTATACTCAGTTTGCTCAGTTGTTCTTTGTTAAGTTTGTGCGTATGGATTAATTGTTTTTGGCGGTGGGGATCGTCACTTGCCATCGTTAGGATACTTCTTTGATAGCAGTTATCAGGGAGCGTTCCAATTGGTAACCTTTAGGTTTAGGGGTTAGGTCGTGTCGATCACCAGTCTGTTTTTCTGACTCGGCGTTGTAGGATTATTGGACCCCAGTTAGTCTAGATACTTCAGAGATGATCCAGTTGATTCGGGTCAGGACGAGAGTAGCCCAGTGCAAACAGAGGTCTTATGCCGACCGTGTTGGTCGTAGACTCGAGTTCGCAGTGGCAGATCATGTATTCCTATGGATTTTTCCGATAAATGACGTGTTGAGTTTTGGGAAGGTTATCCCAGAATTGTAGGTCCTTTTGAGATCCTATAAGCGAGTTAGTTTCGTTGCCTTTAATTCGGCGCTTTCGCCCAGATTATTGAGTATTCACCCCGTATTCCCTATGTCGATACTTTGCAATTACCTTCATGACCTTTCTCACTTGATTCGGCACCAAACCATTTAGTTCGAGCGCGATCTTTCGTCCACCAAGCAGCCAGTCGTAATTTTGGACCGGCAGGTGAAGAAACTTCGATCGAAGGCCTTGCCATCAGTGAAGGTGCTTTGGCGCAGCCCGAATGGTGAAGAGATCACTTGGGAGGCCGAGGGCGAGATGCGGAAGAAGTTCCCTCATCTCTTTGAAGGTATGCGTAGCTTTATATTTTAAATTCGGGGACGAATTTCTTTAAGGGGGAAGATTGTAACACCTTAGGATGTGTTTAGTGGTTAATTATATTTTAATATATGGTTTTTAATAAAAAGTTTACCAAATTGAGTTCCAAATATTTTATCCTATTTAATGAGTATTTTATTAGAATTTTTCTAGGCATACACACACTTGTGCATGTAAACTAGGGTTTTTATTTGGGGTTAAACCATGATTAGCAACCATGGTGGGTTAAACCATTTCCTTAAGCTATTTTTAAAAATTCTTATTAAGTATTTTGGGTTTTAATTATGTGTTTTTTTTTATGGAAATGATTTTCTTTGTTGACTTGGTGAGAGAGAGGGAGTATGGGCTTCATGGTTGAGCCATGCTCATTAAATGAAGAGAGAGAGAGAGAGAGAAGGGGAGGGTTTTGACTTGTGCTCTCATTTCTCTCCTCTTTCTCATTCTCACAACTCTCTCACTCACACACACACACACACACACATACACTTACCAGCAGCTCCAGCAGCAGAGGAAGCAACAACAAGAGAAGCAGCAGCTGCAGAAGCAAGCAGCAGCAGCAACAAAGGCAGTAGCAGCAACAGCAACAGCATCAGCAGACAGCAACAGCAACAGCTGGGCAAGCAGCAGCCCTAGCAACTGCAACAGCTCTTCTTCCCCTTCTCCTCCTTCTCCTTGTGCCTAGGGTTGTAAGTGAGGTATAATCTCTGAACTCATTCCTAGATTGCTAAACTTGTGTAGAATTAGCTTCGGTTTGTGTTAAATAGTGAGTTTAGTGCTAAATATGGTAATTTGCGTGGGTTTTTGTCCAAGTGATGATTTTATTGGTTAACCTAGCCTATTTAAGTGTTATTAGGGTCACCTTAACTGAGATTAACTCCAGATTTCACTAAAATACCATAGGGTTTCCATTTTGTGCAAAATTAGTGTTTTTAAGCGATATTGTAGCTTTCTGTGATCTGCTTGTGACCCGGCTCTCTCAGATCAAAATTGAGGAAACTAGAGCTTGTACACTAGGTATAGACCACACCATCTGAGCACGAAACCCTAATTCCAAACTGTGGCCGCCGGTTTATTAGTTCTGGCCGCAAATTGCGGCCAGGTAGGGGGCTGGGGTGTTGGGGCTTTTCCTAGGGTAGTCTGCTGTGTTTTCCAGTGTTTTGGCATGTGCAATTTTGTGAGATTTCACCTATAGCAAAATCTGGGACGATATATCGCTTTTCTAGTACGTTTAGTTCGCGCGATACACGCGATACGTGAGTGGGTTCTGTGATCCAGCGTGTCGCGGCGTGTCGGGATAGTTTTAGATGCGCATACACACGTTTTAGCGTATTGTACGCAAGCGCGTTTAGTTCGCGACGCGAGTGTATCGTTTGACTTCAATATCGCGTTTTGCGAGATATTTGCTTATGTAGATTTTCCTTGTGTGAATTCTAGGTTCACAGGCGGGTACGTCAGATGAAGCAAAGAAAGGGAAGCAGGTGGTCGGCTACGAGTAGCGCACGACCAGGTGAGTAGATTTAACATCTACGGGGAAATCGCCCGTATGGCGTTAAGCGTCAGGGCGTGTTAGGATATTTAGTCATAGATGTTCATATGGACTAGTAGCATACCTTCTTGTTGCATATAGAAATGGTTGTATAGAACACTGCACTGTCACTAACGGTTAAAGCTGCACGAGCACGATTTGTATGTTACACTCACACCGTTAGTGATTGCCATGACACTTGCATTATAGGATTGCTACGCATTATACATATCGTTTGATTGCTGCATCATTGATGATTATCATGACTTGTCGCATATTGATATATAATGATATCTTCATACCTGCGCACATGAACACTGTATATTCATATCAGTGCACACATATATTGATATCTTCATACCTGCGCACATGCACACTGTATATTCATACCAGTGCACACATATATTGATATCTTCATACCTGCGCACATGCACACTGTATATTCATACCAGTGCACACATATATTGATATCTTCATACCTGCACACATGCACACTGTATATTCATACCAGTGCACACATATATTGATATCTTCATACTTGCGCACATGCACACTGTATATTCATACCAGTGCACACATATATTGATATCTTCATACCTGCGCACATGCACACAGTATGTTCATACCAGTGCACACAAATATTGATATCTTCATACCTGCGCACAAGCACACTGTATATTCATATCAGTGCACACATATATTGATATCTTCATACTTACATGGATTTACACATTGAGATATGTTGTTTCCATGATATTTCTGGATTTGGGAACCGTGGATATTTCAAAAAAGAATATGTAATTGTTTTAAAAACCCGGTTACCCTTGATATGATATTTCAGTGCGTCCACCATGAGTTTTCTCGGTTCCAGAGAGCTTGTGTGAGTATACCCGATTCGAGGAGCGGTAGGCACCGATTGTGGGTACATGGTGGACCCGGTACGGTACCCCGGGGCAAGAAGACTCGTATTGTTAGACGGTGAGCCCGGCGGAGGGACTACTACCTACCGGTGATTGGTTGGACCTGGCGGTTATCCGGAGGATACTGACCAGTGATGAGAGATGGATACGGGCCGATCCGTACTGCCGGGGCCGAGGGTCGATTCCGCAGATGGAGCCCGATACTGGAGAATTTGCGTGTCGATGCTAGACACGATGTTTCATGATATTTTAGTGTGCCGATGCTAGGAACCCATGATTCTATGAGATTTACATGATTTGGGTATATGGATGGACACCGATTATTTTCCACATTGATATTCCATGTAGATATTAATTATTCCCATGTTCAGCATTCAGTGTTTTATATCTCATCCTGTATCTGTTGTACCTGATAGAGTACACATGCTATGCACGATTATTGCGTACCCTGCTCATCCTATATAGATGTCATTAGATTTCATTTGGTATGCACGATTATTGCATACCCTGCTCATCCTAGATAGATGTCATTAGATTTCACATGCTATGCACGATTATTGCATACCCTGCTCATCCTATATAGATGTCATTATATTTCACATGCTATGCACGATTATTGCGTACCCTCCTTATCATTTAGAGATGTTGTTAGATCGTACTTGATGCATGATTACTGCTCATATAGTTCATCATATAGATGTTATCTGTTGGCATAGGTTGTGTATCGCATCACGCGCATACTCGCGATTACCTTTATATGTTATCTACTACTCACGAGTTGGCAACTCACCCCCGTTGTGCCATAGTGTTTGCAGGTTGCCCTTCAGAGTAGTCGCGGCAGGCTGCTTTCTAGCATCTTTTGACACAGATACCCTATAGTTGGCGTACTAGCTCTTTTGCTGATAGGTGGGTTTTGTGTGGTATCTGTTTATTTTTCAGTTATGTACATCTTTGTATATAGTACTCTCCTTCTACTTTTATGTATTTGACTTAGAGACCAGTGTGAGGACGATGATGTATATTATTTTGTATTCTGGTGTCGAGCTCGTTGTGAGCCGACTTTACTTATGCAGTTCTTATCTTGTGTGATGTTTTCCACTTAGTGCTCTTTTCTTCGCTATGGCGTCGTATATTGTTATCGTGGTGATTGTCTACTTACGGTTTTCTTAACAGTTTAACAAATGTTTCTAATAAAAGTTTTAAACACTCTATACTTTTACTGGTTTTGATTTCTGGGTTTCGGCTTACTTAGTCGCGTTACGCCTGTAGACGTTACGTGGTTAAGTGCCGGTCATGGGCCAAACTTTTGATTGTGACAATAATAGGCATTCTAGATCACAGATGAACATATTGGATATACTAGGAATTCCGCATTTCGTTTAAGCTCATAACGAAAGACGGATTCCACGGTCGCGATGAATAGCCAAAACCCCACCCTAGACCCCTACGGGTGCGGCAAACTACCCGCCAAATTCCTGAAGTGAAGCAGCCTCCCTCAACAAAGTGAGTAGGCCACTCGACACTTCAAAGAACCCGGTAGTTTGTGCACCCCACCTTGGGTCTATCCTAGGAGCAAAAACAGTAAAAGAAAAATAGTACAACAGTGGCTACAATCTCAACTCGGATGTGACCCGCAAAATAATATTACACCACTTTTACAAATTATATTGAATGAAAGAAAAGAAAACACTCATCTCACACACCCTGGATATTCATCATCGACGATCCAATAAGATTCATATACACAAACCAATCAACACAGATATGTGCAACCCCTACTAATCGTCGTATAGCGATTAGCGGACGTTTCAAAACACATATAACATTACAGAAGAACCGATTAGCTAACGCAATTAGAATTTTGATCGATTAAGCAAATTTGAATCTACCCTAAGTCCAACACAGTACACAAAATATCTGGGCAGAAACAAAATATCCCAAAAATCACAAATCCAAAAAATAAGAATAACAGAAAAAATTTGGACTGAATCGGAGTCGACTTGGCCACGGATCGGCGGCAGAACGCTTGGTTCGGCCGCGTATCCGCGGCGGTCTGACCGATTCACGAGCCCAAATTTCTTCTGTGTTCTTAAAAAACCCTGCATGTATTTTTAAGCTCTCTGGAAAAAAACTTAGACCAGATTTTAAAATCGACAGAAACTTGGATTTTTGGACGTGATTTCGGGATTTTTCCGGCAATCGAATTTCTAGCACTTTGCAAACAAGTTAGTTAAGGTTTAACCTGGCTCTGATACTAGTGTAAGTCTATGTAGCACACCCCACGGCTCGCGGGGAGGCGGAATACTTTAAAAACGGTTTTCTTATACCAAAAGAACTTGTTTTTACTTTGCAACATAGACTTATTCCACTTTTTAGATCTTGATTAAAGCTTAGCTAACAAAACTAAACTACTAGAGAGTGCTAACTACTATGTTTAAGAGTTATACCCTCGTGTATAGTCCTTCGGGTCTTCAAGTGGCTCCTTGCTCCTTTGTTCAAACTCCTTTTTGATCTTCTTTCTTTGGCTTCTCTTTGGCTTCGTACGAACTCGGTTGCCGGTCTCCTTTGTGTCAAAGATGGATCCACCCGAGGGCCTATGGTCAAGCTCCAATCTCAAAGAGATAACTTAGTGATCCAACTTGCTAAGAGAGATTACTAAGTAGAAGTAGAAAGAGTGTATTAGACTAATTGATCTCAAAGCTCATTGTTTCACAACACATGTGAGTGTATGAGCTTGAGGAAGAAGGAGAGGAGAAAACCTAGGAGAGAGAAAGCATTTGTGAGAATGAGTAGTGAATGCGATGAGAGAATGGTTAAGTATTGTGATAATAATTCAACCGTGGAATAAAAAAGGCTCAAAAATTGTAACCATGCTCGAATAGTAGTTCCAAATGAATAAACAATTATCTTAGCCATGCCTGCAACCCATTCCTCAAATATCTCTTAATTTCCACCTCATTAATCCTTTATGGAAAAAGGATAAATCAATAATGAGGCGTCTCCTTCTAGAAGCTCATCCTTGCAAAATTAAAAGAATGCCCTCACCGTATTTTTATACCCGTATCCGTATTTCGAAAAATACAGATACACAGAGACCGATATAATCCAATAATATAATACTAGTATCCAGCTTAAACCAAAACCTACCAGTATTATCTGTCCGAACATCATTCGTGTAACTAGTACATGTATGCGATCGAAACCCTGCCGTAAAACCGTACGACCTCTAAATCGTCTCGCCTGATCTAGGGAAACCCTCTGTGTGGGACTCTAAAGGCTCGACAGTACGCTGGCAGTGAGTTTAACCACAAGTCCGTCAGTGGCACTAGCTGTACGTAACGGCAACCCAGGTACATGTCGAAAAGGAGTCCGATGAGCGAACTCGTCCGTAACCCCTACCGAGCCTGTCCGTGACAATATCCATGCAGTCCGGTCTGTTCGTCTAAGAATATCGCATGTAAAGTCTAGAGGGTGGAAAACGTCAGACCCTTAATAACCGTACAAGTCATGTCAGTATGGCTCAAGACCTTCCGAGAATCTACTGGTCCGTCCACCAGTAATTCTCAATCAGCCCTGGCCAGGGACTTATGGTAATGACCAACCGATCACCGTGCGATATCGATTCCCTATACCGAGAGAGACGAAACCCTAACAGTTACTCACTGCCTCCATGTGGCTCGGGACTGTACCCAACTAAAACCTGTTTGCACGACTCCTTTGAGCCGTGGTAGGGTAGTAATCAAAGCACAGTGGGAACTCACACGAGACAAATGACGATCTCAAGTCGACAGACTATCTGCACACATGTCATAAGAGAACTGCTATCTGACGCTAGGTATAATACCATCTAGTTAGTTCTCGGCGAGTCCTGTCCGGTGTACTCACACCCAGTGAGCATCTGTATACAATCTTAGGTGCACATCACCAATGGCTGCGGGACTAATCCATCGCCCTTCGTCAGGGTCTAGATATGTATACACCGGTCTACTCTGGAGTATCGATGCCCAGTCTCAATACTCCTGCGACCAGGGACATTTCAAGGATATGCCTATTAACCACCCAGCTCCCACAAGTATGACTGCCATCACAACGCTGGTAGTCAGAAAAATATCCTACGGGCTTTATCAACATGTTCACAATATATGAAATACAAGGTATAATATATCACATGTTAAGATAAAGACAAACCAAATAGCGTACTATCATATCGAGCAAGATTGTCCTGTATATACATATCCCTAGTATCCTATACAATGAAGGCCTCTAGGGCATATATATCCAACAAGCGGGTCGGGATGAAAGTGGGGGGCTAATGATGATGCTCAATATCGGTGATCTCCCAGATCGTGACACGCGGCCGATGACGTGTCCCGAAGCTCGCAAGAAAGGACCAAGAACGCCACGTCGGAAGAATACCCCGGGTCCGCGGCCCATGGATGTAGTCGACCTTCTGCGACCGTCCACACCACTCTTATTCCCGCCTACCAAACAACCATTGGCTCACCTCCGAGCCCCCTGCACAATTGGCCTCCTCGGCCCTCTCAGCTCGCCTCCGGGCTATGGTAGAACCAAGATACCTCGGCCTCCCGCCCATCCCCAATCCTCCCGCCCGTCCCCAAGCCTCCCGCCGAGCTTATCTTCTTCGGTCTCGTCGACCGACCAACGACACCAATCGCAGGCGCATCCGCCTCACTTCCGTGAATCTCGCCATGCGCGAGATATCCGCTGGCCACGTCCCGCGTTCCACGCCATCACGATCCCCCATTAACGAGTCTGTCTCGCCATTAATGCGGGATCCCACCTATCACACGGGCGTGACGCCAGGAGCGTAACGGCCGGCGTGATTCTCACGCCCGTCTGCTTGTTGCCACCACTATATAAACCCCTATTTCAGACCGTCCAAGTAGAGGCCATTCTTTCCCTACTAGGCCATTTCTCTGCTCAAATATCTGGTCTAACTTGATCGTCTGTCACGACCCAAAGTTTGGCCCGTGACCGGCACTTAATCACGTAACGTCTACAGGCGTAACGCGACCAAGTGAACCGAAAACCCAGAAATCAAACCAGTGAAAGTAGAGAGTGTTATAAGTTTTAAAAAGAAAGCACTTCCTAAGATTGATAAGAAATCTAAGTAAACAATCACCCAGATAGTAATATACGACACCGTAGCGAAGATCAAGATCCACAAGTGGGAACAACACAGATAGGATAAACTGCAAGTACAGTCGGCTCACAACGAGCTTTTCACCAGAATACAAATAAAATACATCATCGTCCTCACACTGTTTCTAAGTCAAATACATACATGGTAGATGGAGAATACTAGATACAACAATGTACATACTGAAAGATAAACAGATACCGCACAAACCCACCTATCAGCAAAAGAGCTAGTACACCAACTATGGGGTATCTATGTCAAAAGATGCAACCGCAGCATACCGCGACTACTCCGAAGGGCAACCTGCAAACACTGTGGCACAACGGGGGTGAGTTGCCAACTCGTGAATAGAGATAACATATAAAGGTAATCGCGAGCATGCACGTACTGCGCTACTCTATCATATGCCAACAGATGATATCAATGTGTGATAAGCAGTATGTGCAATAATCATTCAAATGCTCTATCAGGTAATGTAACTACAGGATGAGGTAGCAAATACTCCATCAGGTAATGTAACTACAGGATGAGGTAGCAAATGCTCTATCAGGTAATGTAACTACAGGATGAGGTACAATAGTAAATGCTGAGCAGGGGCAATATAATATCTACACGGAATGTCAACATGGAATATATAATTGGTGTCCCTCAGTGCACCCAGATCCCCCAAATAGCTCAGGCGCCGGCACTCTCATCGGCCCTTAAATCCTGTACATCTCTGAGAATCCCGAGTGCCCAATATCGGCACCCAAATATCATAAATACTCGTGTCCAGTATCGACACGCAAATCCTCATCCATCGAGCCCCGTCAGTTCGGGTCAGCCCACGGGCTCCGTCTGCAGTATCGGCCCTCGGCCCCGGCAGTACGGATCACCCCGCATCCATCTATAGACTCTGATCAGTACCCTCCAGATAACTGTCAGGTCCAACCAATCACCGGTAGGTAGTAGTCCCTCTGCCAGGCTCACCGTCTACTGCACAGCGAAACCGTTCTCGCCCCGGGGTACCATACCGGGTCCACCATGTCCGTAATCGGCCTCAACCAGCTCCTCGATTCGGGTTCGCATATATCACTCTAGCACCGAGAAAACACATGGTGGACGCACCGAAATATCATATCAAGGGAACCGGGTTTTTAAATGATTATAGATTTGAAATAGCCACGGTTCCCAAATCCAGAAATCACATGTAATCCAACCCAAAATGCAAGTCAATGATCCGATATGATATGTGCATCAAATGTAAATATCATGTCAAGTCACATATAGATAAGCTACAATATAATGATCCGATGTGATATAGGCATCAAGTATGAATAGCATGTCAAGTCACATATAGATGAGCTACAATATAATGATCCGATGTGATATAAGCATCAAGTATGAATATCATGTCAAGTCACATATAGATAAGCTACAATATAATGATCCGATGTGATATATGCATCAGGTATGAATATCATGTCAAGTCACATATAGATAAGCTACAATATAATGATCCGATATGATATATGCATCAGGTATGAATATCATGTCAAGTCACATATAGATAAGCTACAATATAATGATCCGATGTGATATATGCATCAGGTATGAATAGCATGTCAAGTCACATATATATGAGCTACAATATAATGATCCGATGTGATATAGGCATTAAGTATGAATATCATGTCAAGTCACATATAGATAAGCTACAATATAATGATCCGATGTGAATTCTACAGTGTGAGTGTCATGGCAATTACTAACGGTGTGTGTGTAATATGCAGGATAGTGCTCGTGCAACATGGACCGTTAGTAATGGTGCGGTGTTCTATCAATCCTAGTTTATATCCAAATAGCAGGGAATGCAGCATGCACTAAAAAGTAGCCATGAATAGTCAATGTATACAAAGGAAACTATAAGGTCCTATCAGCCCTGACGTAGAACGCCATGCGGGCGATATCCCCGTAGATGTGAAATCTACTCACCGTAGTCTCTCGCTAGGTGTAGCCAACAACTTGTTTCCCCTTCTGCGTGGCGTCCGCCGTACTCGCCTGCGAACCTAGAATTACACAATATATCACACGTAAGCTTGAAGTCACACAAACGCGACATTAAAGCCGAACTAGTAACTCGTGTCACATACCAAGCAAGCGTGTGCGCGATACGCTAAAACGTGAGGTTACGCGCCTGAACCACTCCGACGCGTCGCGATACGCAGAAACCCCAAACCCACCCACACGTATCACGCGTGTCGCGAAAGATTGAAAATACGGGAAAATAGGTAATCTGCTCCAGATTTTGATGCAGGAAAGATATTGTAAAACTATATATACCAAAACAACCCACATAGCAGCAGACACCCACACCCCAAACCCCAACCCAAAGCACCCCCATCTGGCCGCAAATTGCGGCCAGAATGAATATTCCGGCGGCCTCACTTGGGAATTGGGCTCCCAGGTTTGGTGTGTGCACTCTATACCCCCCATACATGCTACAGTAACATCTAGTTTTACTCTGAAATGTCTCGGGTAGCAGCAGATCCTACAGAGCCTTATTTCTAGTTAAAATCCACACTTTGCACTAAAATGGAACTTTAGGGTATTTTTGTGCAAACCTGAAGTACAACCTGGTTAAAATAGCTCTAATAACACATAATAGAGCTAACACAACTAGCAAAACCCTAATCTAACATGTACTTCACAAATATCCTTAAATATCACCAAAAATGCACAAAAATGAGATTTTTACTAAAGAATACAACAAGTCTAAGGAAAAGAAGTGCTAATATGAGTTAATACCTTCTAAGAACCTTGTAGAACACCAAAAGTTTCAGCTCTCCCCTCTAGTGTGCAAATTTGCCTTAAACACCTCAAAAAGCTCACTTTTCCTAAGGTTTTGTGAAGGAAATGTGTGGTTTTTGTGTAGGATTTGTGTAGAGATCAAAGAGACATGAAGAGGAGAAGAAAAGATGAAGAAAATGGGAGGGTTTGCTGCTGGAATTCTCCAGAATTCTGGAGTAGGGAAAGAGAGAGAGAAGAGAGGGAAAAATGGGTCAAAAGTCAAGCTTTTTACCTAACCCCCATGCCTCATTTGTTTAATAGAATTTTGAATTATAAAATGGGTTTTTGTTTTGGATAAAAGGGTGGGGAAAAAGCTAGCAACCATGCAACAAAAGAATTTGTCTAACACTTAAACCTATGTCTCAAAAGTGGCTAAGTGTGCAAGTGTGCACTACAAAGGAAAATTCCCAATATGCTAACACTACTAAAATTAACTAATAATCCTAGGAACACATATACATAATAACACGTACGATCACTAATTATCACGAAAGACATTCAAACGGAAATTCAAAGTGTTACAATCTACCCCCCTTAAAGAAATTCGGTCCCCGAATTTAAAAATCTAACTATACGCACCATCAAAAAGATAGGGATACCTCTTCCTCATCTCGCTCTCGGTCTCCCAAGTAACCTCCTCGCCGTGCTGGCCATGCCAAAGTACCTTGACGGACGGTATCTCCTTCGACCTCAATTTCTTCACTTGTCGATCTAAGATCATCACCGGCCGCTCTGCATAGGAACGGTCGCGCTCAAGCTGGATCGTCGGGTGCTGAATCGCATGCGAAGGATCATGAAGATATCTACGAAGCATCAAAACGTGAAATACGGGGTGCACGTCTGGAAAACTGGGCGGAAGGGCTAATCGATACGCAACCGCGCCAATACGCTCAAGGATCTCGAAGGGGCCCACGTATCTGGGACTAAGCTTCCCCTTCTTCCCAAATCTCATTACGCCTTTCATTGGGGAGACCCTCAAGAAAACATGATCACCAACAGAAAACTCAAGTCTGCGCCGACGACGGTCCGCATAAGATCTCTGCCTACTCTGGGCTGCTCTCATCCTATCGCGAATCAACTGGATCTTCGCAGTCGTCTCCTCCACAATCTGCAGTCCTAAGATACTGCTCTAACTGAGCTCCATCCAACAGGTGGGCGATCTGCATCTCCTCCCATAAAGAGCCTCAAACGGTGCCATCTGAATGGTCTCCTGGTAGCTGTTGTTGTAGGAGAACTCTACTAAGGGCAAATGATGATCCCAGCTACCTCCGAAGTCTAAAACGCATGCTCTGAGCATGTCCTCGAGAGTCTGAATAGTCCGCTCTGACTGCCCGTCGGTCTGTGGATGGAATGCTGTGCTAAAACTCAAGCGAGTGCCCAAAGTCTCCTGAAGCCTCTGCCATAGCCGGCTGGTAAACTGGGTGCCTCTATCGGACACGATACAAGTCGGAATTCCGTGCAGTCGTACAATCTCATCAATGTAAATCTGGGCATACTGAGCAAATCCGAAAGTCGTCTTCACCGGTAGGAAGTGAGCCGCTTTCGTCAAACGATCCACGATCATCCAGATGGAGTCATACCCTCGACTAGTCCTGGGTAGACCCACAATGAAATCCATAGATATCTGTTCCCATTTCCACTCCGGAATGGGTAACGGCTGTAGCTCTCCCGCGGGCCTCTGGTGCTCAGCCTTGACTTGCTGACAAGTCAGGCATCTCGACACAAAATCTGCAATGTCCCTCTTCATACCGTCCCACCAGTAAACATCTCTCATATCATGGTACATCTTGGTGGAACCGGGATGAACACTATATACCGACCGATGTGCCTCCTCAAGAATCTCGTGCCGCAATCCCTCAGCATCTAGTACGCACAGTCTAGCTCCAAATCGTAGTATCCCCTGATCATCGATCACGAACTCGGAAAATCTGCCCTGTCCCATCTGTGTCCTGATCTCTGAACAGCGGTCATCACTGTGCTGTGCCTCATATATACGGTCAAGCAACTGTGGGCGTGCATGAACATGCACAATCTGTCCTCCGATCGGCGTAAACTCGAACTGTACCCGACTGTCGCATAAGATCTGCCAATCCGCCGACGACTGTCTCTGTACTGCGCTCAAACAGGATAGACTACCCCCGAGCCTCCTGCTCAAAGCATCCGCCACTACATTCGCCCTGCCCGGGTGATACAAGATCTCACAATCGTAGTCCTTCACTAACTCCATCCATCGGCGCTGTCTAAGGTTCAGGTCTCGCTGCTGAAATATGTACTTTAAGCTCTTGTGGTCAGTGAATATCTGGCACGACTCTCCATACAGATAATGTCGCCAGATCTTGAGTGCAAAGACTACTGCAGCCATCTCCAGATCATGAGTGGGGTAATCCTGTTCATGTTTCTTTAATTGCCGCGAAGCATACGCAATCACCCTGTCATGCTGCATCAAAACGCACCCTAGTCCTACTCGTGAAGCATCGCAGTAGACCACAAATCCTCCTGATCCTGAAGGAAATGATAGCACTGGTGTCGTAGTCAGTAGAGCCCATAGCCGCTGGAAACTGTGCTCACACTCCTCCGTCCAATCGAAGTAAACTCCCTTCCGGGTCAACCCGGTCAAAGGTGTAGCAATGCGAGAGAAGTCCTGCACGAATCGCCTGTAATAGCCTGCCAGCCCTAGAAAGCTGTGAACCTTCGTCATTGACGTGGGTCTAGGCCAACTCCGAACTGCCTCGATCTTCCTCGGGTCGACACATATACCATCTCGTGTAATCACGTGCCCCAAGAAGTCTACGCTGTCTAGCCAGAAGGCACACTTTGAAAATTTGGCGAAAAGATGATGCTCCCTCAAGGTCTGCAGTGTAATCCGTAGGTGCTGCTCATGCTCCTCTCCACTCCGAGAATACACCAAGATATCATCAATAAACACTATGATGAACAGATCAAGATACGGCCGGAAAATACGGTTCATCAAATCCATAAATACTGCTGGCGTGTTGGTGAGTCCGAACGACATCACCAAAAACTCATAATGGCCGTAACGTGTGCGGAAGGCTGTCCTAGGAATGTCCTCCTGTCGAACCCGCAGCTGATGGTAGCCCGATCGCAAATCGATCCTCGAAAAGTATCCTGCCCCCTGAAGCTGGTCGAACAAATCGTCGATGCGTGGCAAAGGATATCTGTTCCGCACTGTCACCCTGTTCAGCTAGCGGTAGTCGATACACAAACGCATACTGCCGTCCTTCTTCTTGACAAACAGGACTGGAGCACCCCAAGGAGAAACACTGGGTCGAATAAGTCCCTTATCCAGCAAGTCCTGCAACTGGCCCTTCAATTCTCTAAGTTCCGCCGGGGCCATCCGATAAGGCGGTACAGAAATAGGCCCCGTGCTAGGAACCAAGTCAATGCAGAAAGAAAAATCACGCTCGGGCGGTAGCCCAGGAAGCTCGTCAGGGAACACATCAGGGAGCTCGCTAACAACCGGAACCTGATCCAGAGGAACCTCTGTAGCTCTAGTATCGCAAACATATGCGAGAAATCCCTGACATCCCTTCCGCAAAAGCTGTCCAGCGCGAAAAGATGAAATCACACTGTGAAGGGTGGCACCACGGTCCCCCAACACAACAACCACCGACTCGCCGGGAAAACAAAATCGAACTGTCTTCTCGCGGCAGTCAACAGAAGTATAGCACGTGGCTAACCAATCCATGCCCAAAAGAACGTCGAAGTCCAGCATCTCAAGAAGGATCAAATCGACCGGCAACTCTCTCTCGCCAATACGGACGGTACAGGATCGGAACACGTGCCTAGCAACAAACGACTCTCCCACAGGAGTAGTCACAACAAGCGGCTGGTCAAGCAAACCGGACTCTCTACCCAAACTCGGCACAAAGTGTGTGGATACGTATGAGTGCGTGGATCCGGGATCAAATAACACGTGTGTATCAACCGAACATACAGAAAGGATATCTGAGACCACCGCATTGGACGCCTGCGCGTCCTGATGTGTCAAAGCAAAAACTCGCGCCTGTCCTCCACCTGCAACTAACTGTCCCCTGCCGGCCACGGGCTGCCCTCTACCTCGGCCACCTCGTCCTCTATAAACAAATCCTCCGCGACCACGACCTCTCTGTGTATGCGTCTGACGCGGAGTAACAGTAGGTACTATCGGCAATGCCGTCTGGGGTGGTGAAGGTGGTAATGTAACATGTGGTGCTGCCGCCCCACTCCGGGGTACCTCAGGACAATCTCGCACACGATGATAAGAACTCCCGCAACGGTAACATCCCGATGACGGTCGCTGACCCTCCTGGGGATAGGAGCTAAACAATCGGCCTCGTCTCGAATCTCTGCCACCTGCAAGGTGTCTGTCACGACGCCGGAAAGGCCGTCTCTGCACTGACGTATCTGCACGAACTATCTTCGGCCCTGGAACTGCCGAAGTCTCAGTAAGGCGCTCCTCAACTATTAATGCTGCATCTACTGCTGCTGCGTATGTCTCGTAATGCTGCGCGCTGATAGCAAGGAATAGTGGTGTAAGCAAGCCTCGGACAAATCTCTTGACTCGCAACTCCTCAGTAGCCACTAGATACGGAGCATAAACGGATAGCTCGGTGAACAGCACATCGTACTCTGCCACTGACATCTCTGGCGTCTGGCGTAAGGACTCGAACCTGCATGCTCTAGCATCTCTGACACTCAGGGGAAGAAAGCGGGCAAGGAATAGTGCCACGAACTCTGTCTAGGTCATAGGAGGAAGACCTGCTGCTCTACCCTTCTCGACTGATTCGCACCATTTCTGCGCAAGACCTTCCAGGCGAAGGCTCGCGAACTCAACCCATCTCGCATCTGTGCATCTAAGTGAACGACATATCCGTGCCATCCTATCAATGAAAGACTGTGGATCCTCGGCCACATCGGTGCCTGTGAAGACCGGAGGCTTCAGCCTCATAAACTCTGACAGCGATACTGTAATAACCTCTGTAGTCGCAGGTGCAACTGCCTGAACTGTGGGTACCACTGCGGTCTCCGCAACGGGTGGAACTACCTCTGGTCGCTGCGCTCTAAGTGTCTCAACTAGAGATCCCATCATCTGGCGCATCTCCTGCATACTGGATCCCATCGTCTGGCCTATCTCCTGCACACCAGCCCCTAACATAGCAATTTGATCTGTCACGGCAGGAACAGCCTGCTCGGGCACAACCGGTGTACTACCCGGATCAGTCCTCGTCTCGGACGAGTCAACTCGAATCTCAGCCCTCGTGGCCGCTCTCTGCGCCCTCATAGTCTTTGGCGGCATATTGGCTGAAAGGAACAATAGGATTCGATAAGGATACGGAAATCGAATCGCAAGAATGTATATACTCAAGAAGGAATTTACATCAACAAGTCCTAAGGTCGCGTAGGCGGAGTACCGTGTCGTGAGTATACCGCGGAACATACACACGCTATGCTACCCTGCTGCAGCTACCTACTCCATCATACCAGGGTCATCCTACACTCCGAAAGGTAAAACCTACGCTCTGATACCAACTTTGTCACGACCCAAAGTTTGGCCCGTGACCGGCACTTAATCATGTAACGTCTACAGGCGTAACGCGACCAAGTGAACCGAAAACCCAGAAATCAAACCAGTGAAAGTAGAGAGTGTTATAAGTTTTTAAAAGAAAGCACTTACTAACATGATAAGAAATCTAAGTAAACAATCACCCAGATAGTAATATACGACGCCGTAGCGAAGATCAAGATCCACAAGTGGGAACAACACAGATAGGATAAACTGCAAGTACAGTCGGCTCACAACGAGCTCGACACCAGAATACAAATAAAATACATCATCGTCCTCACACTGTCTCTAAGTCAAATACATACATGGTAGATGGAGAATACTAGATACAACAATGTACATACTGAAAGATAAACAGATACCGTGCAAACCCACCTATCAGCAAAAGAGCTAGTACACCAACTATGGGGGTATCTGTGTCAAAAGATGCAACCGCAGCCTGCCGCGACTACTCCGAAGGGCAACCTGCAAACACTGTGGCACAACGGGGGTGAGTTGCCAACTCGTGAATAGAGATAACATATAAAGGTAATCGCGAGCATGCACGTACTGCGCTACTCTATCATATGCCAATAGATGATATCAATGTGTGATAAGCAGTATGTGCAATAATCATGCAAATGCTCTATCAGGTAATATAACTACAGGATGAGGTAGCAAATGCTCTATTAGGTAATGTAACTACAGGATGAGGTAGCAAATGCTCCATCAGGTAATGTAACTACAGGATGAGGTAGCAAATGCTCTATCAGGTAATGTAACTACAGGATGAGGTACAATAGTAAATGCTGAGCAGGGGCAATATAATATCTACACGGAATGTCAACGTGGAATATATAATCGGTGTCCCTCAGTGCACCCAGATCCCCCAAATAGCTCAGGCGCCGGCACTCTCATCGGCCCTCAAATCCTGTACATCTCTGAGAATCCCGAGTGCCCAACATCGGCACCCAAATATCATAAATACTCGTGTCCAGCATCGACACGCAAATCCTCATCCATCGGGCCCCGTCAGTCCGGGTTAGCCCACGGGCTCCGTTTGCGGTATCGGCCCTCGGCCCCGGCAGTACGGATCACCCCGCATCCATCTATAGACTCTGATCAGTACCCTCCGGATAACTGTCAGGTCCAACCAATCATCGGTAGGTAGTAGTCCCTCTGCCAGGCTCACCGTCTACTGCACAGCGAAACCGTTCTCGCCCCGGGGTACCATACCGGGTCCACCATGTACCCGTAATCGGCCTCAACCAGCTCCTCGATTCGGGTTCGCATATATCACTCTAGCACCGAGAAAACACATGGTGGACGCACCGAAATATCATATCAAGGGAACCGGGTTTTTAAATGATTACATATTTGAAATAGCCACGGTTCCCAAATCCAGAAATCACATGTAATCCAACCCAAAATGCAAGTCAATGATCCGATATGATATGTGCATCAAATGTAAATATCATGTCAAGTCACATATAGATAAGCTACAATATAATGATCCGATGTGATATAGGCATCAAGTATGAATAGCATGTCAAGTCACATATAGATGAGCTACAATATAATGATCCGATGTGATATAGGCATCAAGTATGAATATCATGTCAAGTCACATATAGATAAGCTACAATATAATGATCCGATGTGATATATGCATCAGGTATGAATATCATGTCAAGTCACATATAGATAAGCTACAATATAATGATCCGATGTGATATATGCATCAGGTATGAATATCATGTCAAGTCACATATAGATAAGCTATAATATAATGATCCGATGTGATATATGCATCAGGTATGAATATCATGTCAAGTCACATATAGATAAGCTACAATATAATGATCCGATGTGATATATGCATCAGGTATGAATAGCATGTCAAGTCACATATATATGAGCTACAATATAATGATCCGATGTGATATAGGCATCAAGTATGAATATCATGTCAAGTCACATATAGATAAGCTACAATATAATGATCCGATGTGAATTCTACAGTGTGAGTGTCATGGCAATTACTAACGGTGTGTGTGTAATATGCAAGATAGTGCTCGTGCAACATGGACCGTTAGTAATGGTGCGGTGTTCTATCAATCCTAGTTTATATCCAAATAGCAGGGAATGCAGCATGCACTAAAAAGTAGCCATGAATAGTCAATGTATACAAAGGAAACTATAAGGTCCTATCAGCCCTGACGTAGAATGCCATGCGGGCGATATCCCCGTAGATGTGAAATCTACTCACCGTAGTCTCTCGCTAGGTGTAGCCAACAACTTGTTTCCCCTTCTGCGCGGCGTCCGCCGTACTCGCCTGCGAACCTAGAATTACACAATATATCACATGTAAGCTTGAAGTCACACAAACGCGACATTAAAGCCGAACTAGTAACTCGTGTCGCGAACCAAGCGCGCGTGTGCGCGATACGCTAAAACATGAGGTTACGCGCCTGAAACCACTCCGACGCGTCGCGATACGCAGAAACCCTAAACCCACACACACGTATCACGCGTGTCGCGAAAGATTGAAAATACGGGAAAATAGGTAATCTGCTCCATATTTTGATACAGGAAAGATATTTTAAAACTATATATACCAAAACAACCCACATAGCAGCAGACACCCACACCCTAAACCCCAACCCAAAGCACCCCCATCTGGCCACAAATTGCGGCCAGAATGAATATTCCGGCGGCCTCACTTGGGAATTGGGCTCCCAGGTTTGGTGTGTGCACTCTATACCCCCCATACATGCTACAGTAACATCTAGTTTTACTCTGAAATGTCTCGGGTAGCAGCAGATCCTACAGAGCCTTATTTCTAGTTAAAATCCACATTTTGCACTAAAATGGAACTTTAGGGTATTTTTGTGCAAACCTGAAGTATAACCTGGTTAAAATAGCTCTAATAACACATAATAGAGCTAACACAACTAGCAAAACCCTAATCTAACATGTACTTCACAAATATCCTTAAATATCACCAAAAATGCACAAAAATGAGATTTTTACTAAAGAATACAACAAGTCTAAGGAAAAGAAGTGCTAATATGAGTTAATACCTTCTAAGAACCTTGTAGAACACCAAAAGTTTCAGCTCTCTCCTCTAGTGTGCAGATTTGCCTTAAACACCTCAAAAAGCTCACTTTTCCTAAGGTTTTGTGAAGGAAATGTGTGGTTTTTGTGTAGGATTTGTGTAGAGATCAAAGAGACATGAAGAGGAGAAGAAAAGATGAAGAAAATAGGAGGGTTTGCTGCTGGAATTCTCTAGAATTCTGGAGTGGGGAAAGAGAGAGAGAAGAGAGGGAAAAATGGGTCAAAAATCAAGCTTTTTACCTAACCCCCATACCTCATTTGTTTAATAGAATTTTGAATTATAAAATGGGTTTTTGTTTTGGATAAAAGGGTGGGGAAAAAGCTAGCAACCATGCAACAAAAGAATTTGGCTAACACTTAAACCTATGTCTCAAAAGTGGCTAAGTGTGCAAGTGTGCACTACAAAGGAAAATTCCCAATATGCTAACACTACTAAAATTAACTAATAATCCTAGGAACACATATACATAATAACACGTACGATCACTAATTATCACGAAAGACTTTCAAACGGAAATTCAAAGTGTTACATCGTCGGAGGGTCCTCGGTGGTACAATCACCCTGGGACTTCCTTGAAGGTAGCTCGACATCAACCACCTCAAACCCATTCGTCAGTTCCTTCCTTCGCTTCACTTGGCTCTCCGTTCCGCTCCGTCAGTGCCTTCCTGCACACGCTTCAGGAGGCAACCTCCAACTCAATCTCAGCCGTCCATTATCGCCAACAGTAAATCTACGGAAGGTAACATTTGAAGGAGATCTATACCTCTATCAGTGTTAAATATAAATAATTTTGAAGATTATAGCTCTATGAGCCTATAATATTGTTTTTACTTGATAGCTAGCTCTTGATGGATGTATTATCTTATAGAACCTTTAGTAATTCATTTTCTTATGTTGAAATCAATCTAAAATAGATATGTATGAAAAGGAGGGGAAAAGAAAAAGAAAGAAAAAATCAACCCTATTTAGATGCCATAAAAATGACTTTTGGGTGCAATTATTTTTTGGTTGCTCGGATTCTATTTCAAAATGTCGTTTTTTGACTCTAGTTGTAAGATGGATCAAAAGTTTGGACTTATAAGCAATGTTTGCTTTTTTAAATCCTCAATTCTGTTACTAATATAATTATTTTTTTATTTTGGTAAATATTTTCTTGGTTTTTAAGAGGTGCGATACTATTAATGGTAAATACAAGCGAAAACCAAATAATTATATTCGTGAGGTACTAGGTTACCACAAACCACCATTGCTCAAACTACACATTCTTGATTTTTCGGAGCACCATCATCAACTTTTACGTACATTATTGATCTCTTTCCGGCACTCAAAGAAACGAAAATATAAGAAGCAGGAAAGATTGAGAAAATACTATAACCATGGTAATTGAAAAAAATACTGATTTCTCATCACTCAGGAAGAAATGAGAGTTCACTGTTCTGAATTGAGAAACAAAAAAAACCTTTATACATAAAAGGAAAGAGCTTAGGTCACATGGATTTTATAAGGTATGCGGTGTAAAAACTGGAGTGCGCAAAGTGGCATGTACACACGTCATTGTGACAAAGAACGTCTAAATGGTTCACAAACACTCAAAGTTTGCCAGTCTTAGCACATAAATACCTAAAAATCTGCCGGTCTTAGCACATAAATACCTAATGTTTACTTTTTAACTTTTAAATACCTAAAGTTTCCATATCTTAGCATTTTGCTACCTGCCGTTATGTTGAGATTAAAATATTCCTTTAAAATTCCCATATTACATAACTTTTTTTGACTCTTTTAGGCTTGATAGTTGAAATGGAAAAAGAGGGTTAGGGTTAGAGTTAGGGTTGGCCTTTCTTCTTCTCAAATTATTCGAATCCTAGCCTCTTCTTGTTGGGAGAAAATTGATCCAAGGAACAATGCTACGACAACAATTCACGTAATAACAATGCAAATACCGACAAAAGAAAAATAAATAAAATACACGAGAAAAAATAGAATCACAAACCCGAGAGACACAAGGAATTTGTTAATGGGGTTCACCCATCGTATGGATAGTCTCTGGCAGAGCAGAATCTGCAAACGTCTGCGTGATCCTTGAATCAAATTTACATGCAACCATAGGAGAAAATTGATCCAAGGAACAATGCTACGACAACAATTCACATAATAACAATGCAAAAACCGATGAAAGAACAATAAATAAAATACACGAGAAAAAAATAGAATCACAAACCCGAGAGACACAAGGAATTTGTTAATGGGGTTCACCCATCGTATGGATAGTCTCTGGCAGAGTGGAATCTGCAAACGTCTGCGTGATCCTTGAATCAAGTTTACATGCAACCATAGGAGATTTCTCTCAAATCTGTAATGACCCTAAAATTCCTATACATTCATATCATCCTTCTTTTTATAAAATACCATAGTTATTTGTTTTTGGGTATCTCCTTTTATTTCTTCTCTATTAAATATATTGTTTTATCCCTCCTTCTATTTTTGTTTATTCTATAATTTTTCAAAGCCCAAAAATTCAAGCCAAAATAATTACGTTTGATTTTCTTAAGTTTCTTTTTTCAAAGCCACTTTCATTTCATACAACATATATTTAATTCTTGTTAAATATGTGAATAAACATCATTGTAGCTCATTGGTTAAATCCTTACATTGTTATTCCATAGGCCACATGTTCAAACCCTCATTCTTGCAATTTTTTTTATTAATTTTTATCTTCTCATAACCTACAAAGACCTTTCTTTTCATCTTTCTTTTAACTCCCAAAATAATTAGAATGATTATGAGCTATAATTAATTAGAATTATGGTGGCCATAACCCTCTTTTTATATATCACTCTTCTCTTTCTTTTATTCATAACATATATTTATCATTTCCCATCTCCCACTTCATCTGGATTTCTTGAAGAAGAACACGAAAAAGCTCTTAAGAAGGTCTCGAAAGTAATACGAGACTATCGGCGGATAAATAAGTCCGGTGACAATATTGGTTTGTGTATGTAGATTCCTTCTCTCTTCCTCTTTCTTCTTGAATCTCCATCCTCTTGTCTCTCTTTCTTCTTGAATCTCCATCCTCTTGTCATGTTGTTGTTGATGCCGATATTTTGCTCTGATTAGTCTCATGATAAAATATTTTTTGTTAAATTAAAATTTTGACATAAACAATATATATTTAGACCTAAATTATTGCCTACCATAGTTGATTTCATGTTAAGTAATATTGTTTTTAATGATTAACCATAATCGGCTCTAATGTTTGCTTCACATATGTTAATTCATGTTATTTATCGCTGAAATTTTAATTATTTATATTTACTTTTGAATACAAGAAAATAAAGTTATAAATAAATACCATAGATTTATCATTTTCAAATACGATCTTACAAAACATTTATCTTTAAAATAATTTTTAGAAATTAATTCCCACTTCTGGAAATTTCAGTAAATTTACATATAATAGAATATATTTTTGTACGTGCTATAAAAAAAATTCAGATCAAACCGCATAACGGTTCAGGAAGTACATTGTTTTTATTCATTGTTCGTAAAAACAGAAAACTGCATTTATCGGTCAACTTTTAGAACGCATTATTTGGTCTACCGATATCCAAATTGAGCAAACTCAGATGTTTTGGACATCTACATAGAAAAATATAAATTTTCTTAGTTTTAAGTTTTTATTGAAAACCGAAATAAAATATAGAAAACTGCGTTACAATATTTAGTGACGAATCTAGACAGAATCTTTCCTAATTCGCACAATGTTTTTAAAATAGGACATAACTCGAACTCTCGATGTCCGTTCACGACAAAATTTAGATGTGCAGATGCAAAATTGAATTAAATATAATTTCATGTATACTAGATTACTTAGAAATGCATGAAACAACTCGATATAGGCTTTGCAATACAAGATATAGTTGTTGTCCAGAAATCAGAATTTCTGTTTTAAACGCTGATATTAAAATGATCGTACCTAAAGCTTCAGGAGTCCAAATCATGCGAAGCTTAGTTGTTTGGATATGTACACCGAAAGAACTACAAGTTTCTAATAATCTTAGTAATCTGAAACCTGATGGAAATTGACTCAAACTGTATTTTAAAAATATGCGGCGGTGTTGGATGGATTCTTATTTGTTCTGCATGACGAAACGAAAATGGGTATATCTCCCAAACCGGTAGTCGTATTTAGGCACGACTGGAACTAATGTATGGAAAAAACTTAGATCTATATTTTTATTTATATTCTGCATTCAATTGACTTGAGTAATTAGTCGTACATAATCTTTCTTTATAAGCATTGCTTATGGTCGTTACCTGAATAACATACTTGCCTCATTTCATACTATTCGAACATATATACCTTATTTTTATGATCTCTGAATTTTTGCATGTACATGAAGACATAATTAGATATTATCTGTTTGATTTAAACCTATTATATGATAGACTTGACTTGACCCGAACCATAAATACAACTTAACATGAATTCTTGAACTTGACATGAATACCTGCATACAACCTGAACTTGAACTAGTATTCTCTATATTCATGGATTCAGTCAAGACCTGAAAACATGAACTATATAATAAAATACATGGGGATAAGGGGTTGCTTGGTAAGGAACGTATGCCGTGACACGAAAAGTGACTTTAAAAGAAACCTAACATGAATATTGAATGTCGTTGTCCCGTGAGTTATGACGGGGCCTTATACTTCCTGTTTCCTTTGATCAATAGGATAAGCTGGACTACTTTCGTTTACACGCATACCTTCCATATCAAACTACAAACAACCACATTAGAATAGAATAACCATAATCATAGAATTTCCATGCTTATATACCTTGCCATACTTATATACATTGCCATACTTATACACTTATTTTCCAAGCTTATGTTACACTGCATGCTATATAGAACTGCCATATTACATAAAATTACCATGCTTAATTATGAGTGTTACTCGTTCATGGCTTGATGATAGTAGTTCTCAATTTATACATTTGTCATTATCATTTCTACCCTTATCCTTTTTTTGGACTAACCGAGCGCTAGTTCGCTGACGGATATTCCACCCACTTCTTTCTATCCTTAGAATGTTCGTCAGGTGGTATTGATACAGAGGAGATAGAAGTAGTTGAAGGGGAGTACATGTTAGGTTATGCCAGCGCCCCGGCCATCAATCCGTGGCCAAATGCGAAACAAAAATTTAATAAACCGGCGCTAACGGAACCCGAGTCTACAGATCGACCCATAAGCCCTAGATAACAAAAACATGCAAAGGGTTAGAGTGATTATACCGAATGATCCGAGTCCTTCGGTCTTCAACCCTCATCCCAACCTCCTCGCGGCTTTCTCAATCATGTTTGATCTCCGGTCTCCCCACATCGAAGAAGATCCACCTTGAAGGTTTGTAATACGGGCTCCGACCTTAAAACCGAAGCAACTCGAGTATCTAGTTTGCTAGCCTAGATAGCCAAGATGAAGTAGAGATAGTTTGTGATTATTTTGTCTCAATACACCCTAGGTTTCTCAACACATGAGACATGTAGGGTGGAGGTTGAAGAAGATGCAATGAGGTGAAAGTGTGAGCTCAAGAAAAACCAAGTGAAGAAAAAAAATGTGGCTGCCTTTATTTTTTTCTTTTGTTGTGTGTGCGGGTTATTTTTTGTGAGCAATAATGTAGTGTGCTAATAACTAAAGAAAAACCACTCTAGAATAAATATCTACTTTCTCAAAACAAATATCTCACACTGCAAACCAAAAACCCTAGCATGTCACCACATGACTCATCTCCATGAGTCACCAAGTGCACATGTTAGAATTAATGCTAAAAAGAGTCACACTCTCCACCAAATAAACATTTAAACTAAAATGTTTAATAGAAAAAGAAATGCCATTATCTAAAGTAAACTTGTAACGAATTAGAATACCCCTCATCCGTATATACATACCCGCATTCGTATTCCGACTGAATACGAATACAACGAGACGAAAATAATCCAACAATATAATACTAGGATCCGACTTAAACCAAAGCCCACTATTATTATCCGTCCTATCATGATTCGTGCATAGGTGCACGAATATGATCGAACCCTGCCATAAAACCATACGACTTCTACAACGTTTCGCCCGAAGTGTTGTAGAAGCCGTATGGTTTTATGGCAGGGTTCGATCATATTCGTGCACAGCAGGGAAACCCTCTTAATGGGACTCTAAAGACTCGTCAATACGCTGGCAGTGGGTTTAACCACAAGCACGTCAGTGGCACTAGCTGTACATAACGGCTACTCAGGAATTGAGCGAAAGGGAGGCCGACGAGCGAACTCATCCTGAAACCCCTACTGAGCCTGACAGTGACAATATCCGTACAGTCTGAACCGTTCGCCTATGAGTATCGCATATCGAGTTTAGGGGGATGGATAAAGTCAGACCCCTAATAACTTGACATTTAGTGTCGGTATGAAACCTATCACCACCTGAGAAACTACTGATCCTAGATCAGTAATTCTTGACTACCTTGGCCAAGGAATTCTGGAGATGGCCACCCGTGCACACCGCGACATCAACCCCAATACCGGGAGAAACGAATCCCCTGACGATCCGCTCACTGCCTCCATATGGCTCAGGACTGTACCCAACTAAAACCTGTTTGCACGAGCCGTGGTAAGATAGTAATCAAAGCACAGTGGGAACTCATACGAGACAAATGACGATCTCAGGTCGATAGACTAACCTGTACACATGTCACCATGGAACTGCTATCTGACAATAGGTATAATACCAACTAGCATGTTCCCGGCGAGTCCGTTCGGTGTACTCATAACCCAATGAGCACCTGTATACATCTTAGGTGAACCAACTGACACCAATGGCTTGTGAGACCAGCCACCGTCCCTTTCGGGGTCTCGATCAGTATACACTAGTCTACTCTTGGAGTATCGATGCCCAGTCTCGAAACTCCCATGACTAGGGACATTTTAAGGACGTGCTTATAGACTACCCAGCTCCCACATATATGATCGCCATCATACTGCAGGTAGTCAAGCATGAATCCTAAGGACTCTATAAACATGTAATAGTGATCTGTAATGTCACCTGAAGCATGTACACGATAAAGACAAACCAGATAGCATACTATCATCTCGAGTAAGACTATTCTACCGGTATAGGTTCTCTTTCAATCATTGCAATCACGTGCCTGCGATCCAATAATTGACTTGAGGGCACTATAGCCAACAATCTCTCTCTTACACTTAAGGCTAATTATTGCGGTGTCGCATACTCACTGCCCGTGTGATACTGAACACCCAACTTCTCTCGTAATCAGTTTCACAAAGCTCGTTTGTAAAACTATTATGTTCGAGAAATAGCCTCGGTGAGTGGATCCGCTCCAATGTTTCTTTCTATGTCTCTCTTTATCTCAAGTTCGTGGAGAAAGTCATCTCCCGAAATGAGCAATACATGTCTTAGAATATTTCTGGATATCTGATAGGACCCGGTTCACAAATGAACTCCAAATCCAATAACTTCTTAGACTGTATCGTCCACTGAATTTAATCTGTATCTTGCGCCATGCCTCCCTCAGTAATCCACTTGGACCACCTGTCCAAACTACTGCCCCTCATCAAGAGGGAAAACTATAACTCTGACAATCACTCTGTCATCCAGGTCATCTTGGAAGCCTGGAATGATAACCGTCTCCTGAAGGAGGCTGCCGTTACCAAATCCCTAGAATATCCACTTATGTTCATAAACTGCTTCTGAACGTTTCTCCAGGATTGGATTAATATAAACTTATTGCAACTAGTGCAAAAAACAACATCTGGTATGGTACTTGACATCTCATGATTTACTCAATTTCCTAAGCAAGTGATATGCCAATCATGCACATCCCTCTCCCCTTTAGTCTGTAAGACACCATTAGAGAGGGTGACTCCATCACCTGCAAGTACACCACCATGCCAGGAGTCATCCATTCTAAAACATCTTTAGAATAGTGTCAAAGTACCCAGATTGGGAAACTACCCAAATCTAGATCTAAAACCATAGATCTAGTTACCAGAATGCCTGATATATTATCCATATCCAATGTGGAGAAACAACTGTGTGACAACCACAGTATAACCGATCGTAGTATAGGAATTTTACTTCCTATAAAGTGCATGTCATCCAAATATCAGGACATCACACCCTACTACCTTCTTAACAGATCCATCTCCTATTCTGATGAAGTCAAAGCCTATGACTGTCACATCAAAAATAGATGATCTATCTCCGCTATACCAGCTTTAGTCTATAAATAGACACAAGCTACTTGTCCACTATGCTTCCGCTGTTCCCACTGACTACAACAACCCTCTGGCAGAGTCATATACACGTGCATTTCTAAAGCTAGTTTAGAATGACGCTATACTCATTCTCCTGCCGGGTCTCATAGTCTAGAATAGTAGTAATGGCAAGTCTGGGTAAACAAGAACCTCCCTGTCACCGTCTTTGAGGAAACTGGAGTACCTCTCGGGTGCCTGAGGTTACCCACCATATCTGTGGAGTGGCCAATGGAATGTCAAACTCGATTGAATCTTTAGGTTCTGAAATCACTTCCAGTTCTACCATATTCCCATTACTTTTTTTTTGAAAAATTCCATTTTACTAAAACTGTGGCGAGTCAAGAACAATATTACTATTGATCTTCCAGATGGTAGAAAGTTAACCATTGTCATAGCCCGGGATAACCCACAAACTGCCATTACAGAAACGTGCCTTGAGTTATCCAGAGTCTGGTTTTAAGCATAAGCCGGACAACTCCATATACCTTAACATCATTAAGATATGAACCATTCTATATACAATATAGAAACAGAGGCACTAATTTAATTGGAACTAGATTCAAATCATGCAGCTGTCTCCAGTGCATGTCAACTAAAAGGAAGGAGACTGATCAACATTACTCAACTAGGAGTGCATCCAGATATGAGCAACCTGAAAGAAAAGCAAGTTCTCAAACCATTACTATTAACTGAATACCATCCATAAGTATCTACATCTTCTATCACCTTGAAGAATCATGATACTCGCAACACATGGTTCTCTACTTTATTCTTGTACCTATAACTTCTCAAAACTTGGACCTTGTATTTCTTCGAAACACTTGTCTAAAACTAGAGAAGTCATAAGTAAACAGAATATAGTACGAGGACCAACCCCTCTGTCCCAATGGACACTGGACAACATACAATACTTTGTATAAGTCCCCTGATTTGAATAACTCAAACGCTGTGCGCCATAGGTTGAAAACTGTACTATGGTTAAGAAGAATTACACCGCTGTTTAATACTCCTTACCTAACCATCAACTGATATTGGTAAATGTCATGGACATAATTTCAAAAGGTTATATCTCACTTTATAAAATAAATGTACAGATATATCAGTTTGAAATTGGTGCATAACAGCAGATATTCAAAACCAAATATTTGCCGTTAGGCAAAACCCCTGGTGATTTCCTAAAATATCACCAATTACAACGAATTCCGATATAATGAGGATATAATCACCTAATTCCCAATAACTTACTCCCACTTATCATCTGTAAAACCATACAGATGTGAGAATCAAATCTGGTAAATACATACCGTGGAGCAAGGGTCTAATTGGGAAATCAGTTTTCAATTAATAACGCACAGTGAAACTGAAACATAAAAATGTTTCGAAGGGGTATCCGGGTATTCCTAGTAATGCCTCTTCCATTATCCAGATTGATGACTGTAACCGTATATTTCTTTGCCATCTCTCCAAATCCCTTTATTTGTTTTTACTCATTACCTTCTGTACACTACTCTTAGGCTAAATAGTTTTCTTCCTTCCCTACAGTTCGGCACCGGCCTATGGTTAGGAAGAAGACTATCCAATAAGCGTAATAGGTATACTCTTCTAATCTCAGGAGCACTCGCAACCTGAGAGAAGGTAAAGATAAAAGACAACTGAATAATTTTTATTCTATTTCTCCTGAACCAAAATCCATTCTCGAACTGGAACAAGTTCCTTCGAGTTCGTATGTTACTATACGATGGATTATCCAATAAATGTCGATATTCGTAGTGATACGGGGTGTTCTGGAGAAATTCAAAGGTGAAGTAGGAGTGGCGATGATATACGCGGTTTCGTCATGAATGATAGCAGTTGCAATTTACTTTGCCCTCTTTCTAATCCCTTTATTTGTCTTTACTTATTACCTTCTGTACACCACACTTTGGCTAATTGGTTTTCTTCCTTCCCCACCTTTCGGCACCTGCCAATGGTTTGGAAGAAGACTATCCAATAAGCATAATTGGTGTATCCTCTCCTAATCCTAGGAGCCCTCACAACCTGAGAGAAGGTAAAAGGAAAAGACAACAGAATAGTCTTATTCAATTTCTCCAGAACCAGAAACCATTCTCGAATCTGAAACAAGTTTCTTCAAGTTCGTATGTAACTATATGATGGTCATATCCAATAAATGTGGATCTTCGTAGTGATACGGAATGTTCCGGAGAAAAGCAAAGGGTAAAAGTAGGAGTGACAATGAAGTATGAAACTCTGATAATCCAAAAGCCAGTGTGTTTTAAGAAGGTTCGGTTAACTTGGTTCATGAGTTTTAGTTTAGGGTCAGGCCATAGTCGCTGCCAATGAGAGAGAGAAAAGAAACACTCAGCGTGCACTCTAATCTAAATCAGAATGGTTAATCACTTTATCTAATCAGGATGTCTCCCACTGTATCCTCAAATTCTCCTCCAAACCCAAAAGAAGAATTAGTCAGGATCATCTAAAATCACCCGAGGATTAAACCAACTCATCAGTGGGAATCGGTTTCCAACTATCATCGCATGATAACTTGATTGAATCCACTCAAGTTATCACACTCCAGAAGGTGTGCGCATATCTGGCAAGTTTCCTGTATGTTTGAAACTCCCGATATGATTTTTACCCCATGCTCTTATGAACTTGACGAATGCCAACAAATCATAAGTCACATGTCAAGTTCTACCCGTCATTGTCCAGGTTAATTTGAACCCACCCGTACATACTCTTGACGAAGGCCAACAAAATAGTACGACTGTCCCAAACCAACGCATCTATCTATGCAACAAAAAAGAAATAAATAGCTACTATACACTATGCCTTGACGAAGGCCAACAAACATAGCATGAATACTAAGTGCTACCCGTCTGAAATGACGGAGGGCTACGAATGGTTTTTGGCGAAAAACCTTTAACTTAATGAACTTGATATCGTTGAAAGAACTGGATAGCTTTACAAATATATAGTGGCGAAAACTTTTGCTAAAGAGGTCATTCCCGGTGAAGGGATCTCGGCTCTTTCTTCGTGGAATGAGGTGCGAGGTATTCTCAACCGAATACCTCGATGCAAAGAAAAAAAGTAATCGACTATAGTGAAGTTATTACCCTGACGCAAACTTCTGTCCAAGAGGTCACTCCCAGTGAAAGGATCTCAGCTCTTGCCTCGTCGAATGAGGTGCTGGATATTCATAACCGAATACCGCTGTGCAAAACTAAAGAAAACGCTCTTGTAATAACAGTTTTTGAAAATTATTCCAACAACATCAAATATGTCTATTTTCCTTGCATTGATCAGAATCCATGCAGTCCCATCAATTAATCACACCAGAAAAGAACGAAAATATGATGTACGTATATGCTATCCGCATTCGCCACTGGGCCCCGTCATCACCCGTTAGGTTACTTAACTAACGACAGAGCAGGGGCTGGACTAGCGCGGGTGCAAAACATATACAATATCTACTAGTATATATATAACAATATATAATAATAGTTCCAGGCATGATATATGCAACTTCAAATAATAAGCGATAAGCATCACAGAACAATACTGATAATCTGGGAGCCCCGGGTTTCCTTTGAGCCGCAAGTGAAACCCGACGTTCCCCTGGTCGTGTGGATAGCATGTGCAATGAAAACCTAGAACCCTATGAGCGCGTCAAGTTACCCACCAAAACCAGAAGTGAGGAAACCCCCTTCATTAAAGTGAATGGGCTACCCGGCACTTCACGGAATCCGGTAACTTGAGCACCCCTCCTTGGGTCAACCTGTACCCCCTACGAGTGCGGTGAATAGCCCGCCAATTCTAGATTGAGGCCCTCTCTGTCTCAACGCCATAAGATGCGGGCTCGTTGCCATCTAAAACCCGGCTATCCGTGCACTCCACCGCGGGGTAATCCTAGTACAGAAAAGAAAAATATGTACAACGGTGACATCGATCTCAACTCGGTCATGCCCCAAATAAATAATATACAAGCAGACAGTGACGGCAGTCCACATGTTGGACGCTCGCCCCGCAATATCAAATGTACAAATGAAACTAAACTGTACTATCATCGCACTCAAGCTATCCACCACGACGATTCTACCACAACCACAGCACAACACAGAATATCAACGTGAATGTCACATTCGCAAACCTGTCTAAAAGACATATAGAAATTAGACAAGTTGTACCGCTCTAATGACATTCACGGTCGCAGATAGTAATGTATATACTGTAAACTATGACATTATAATTCCGCACACAATTAGCAAACTAAACCAATTTCCAAAACCAAGAAAAACAGTGAGCTAAAGTTCCAAAAACCGACCGTTTAAAGCCAATTCGGAAGTCTGAATCAAAACAAAATACGCCCGAACCTTCGCGGGGAGTTAGAGAACGAAATTAACTCCAAGTCAGGGTGGCCTAAAGGGGATACCCTACCCCCAAGGTCACCACGAGGTGGCCAGGGGGTGAGGCAGACCAGAAACTGCCCAAGGTGGGGCAGTTTCGGGTCCCCACCGCCCAGACCACCTTGTGGTGGTCTTGGGGAGTAGGCCCAGCAATTAAGCCCCCCTGAGGGTTCTCCGGGGAGCCCATGCACCACCCCGCGGCTTCTCAGTTCAAACCGTGAGCCCGCGGGGTGTGCAAACATCTCAAACTTTTAGTTTTTGGAACTGTTTTGTTCGACAGTTTTTGCACGACAAAAACGGCGGATTTCTAATGTCGCAATGAGTTAACTGAGGATTATGGAGTAGCTATGATACCATGTTGGGTTATTCCAGTGCCCTGGCCATCAATCCGTGGCCAAATGCGGAACAAAAATTTAATAAACCGGCGCTAACGGAACCCGAGTCTACAGATCGACCCATAAGCCCTAGATAACAAAAACATGCAAAGGGTTAGAGTGATTATACCGAATGATCCGAGTCCTTCGGTCTTCAACCCTCATCCCAAGCTCCTCGCGGCTTCCTCGATCATGTTTGATCTCCGGTCTCCCCACATTGAAGAAGATCCACCTCGAAGGTTTGTAATACGGGCTCCGACCTTAAAATTGAAGCAACTTGAGTATCTAGTTTGCTAGCTTAGATATCCAAGATGAAGTAGAAAGAGTGTGTATGATTATTTTGTCTCAATACACCCTAGGTTTCTCAACACATGAGACATGTAGGGTGGAGGTTGAAGAAGATGCTATGAGGTGAAAGTGTGAGCTCAAGAAAAACCAAGTGAAGAAAAAAAATGTGGCTGCCTCTACTTTTTTTTCTTTTGTTGTGTGAGTGAGTTATTTTTGTGAGAAATAATGTACTGTGCTAACAACTAAAGAAAAACCACTCTAGAATAAATAACTACTTGCTCAAAACAAATATCTCACACTACAAACCAAAAACCCTAGTATGTCACCACATGACTCATCTCCATGAGTCACCAAGTGCACATGTTAGAATCAATGCTAAAAAGAGTCACACTCTCCACCAAATAAACATTTAAACTAAAATGTTTAATAGAAAAAGAAATGGCATTATCTAAAGTAAACTTGTAACGAATTACAATAATACCCCTCATCCGTTTATACATACCCGTGTCCGTATTCCGACTGAATACGAATACAATGAGACGAAAATAATACAACAATATAATACTAGGATCCGGCTTAAACCAAAGCCCACTAGTATTATCCGTCCGATCATGATCCGTCACAAGTGCACGAATATGATCGAACCCTGCCATAAAACCGTTCGGCCTCTGCAACGTTTCGCCCGAAGCAGGGAAACCCTCTGTGTGGGACTCTAAAGGCTCATCAATACGCTGGCAATGGGTTTAACCACAAGCACGTCAGTGGCACTAGCTGTACGTAACGGCTACCCAGGTATTGAGCAAAAGGGAGGCCGACGAGCGAACTCATCCTGAAACCCCTATTGAGCCTGACAGTGACAATATCCGTACAGTCTGGTCCATTCGCCTATGAGTATCTCATATCGAGTCTACGGGGGTGGATAAAGTCAGACCCCTAATAACTTGACATTTAGTGTCGGTATGGAAACATATCACCACCTGAGAAACTACTGATCCTAGATCGGTAATTCTCGACTACCTTGGCCAAGGATTTCTGTTGATGGCCACCCATGCACACCACGACATCAACCCCCAATACCGGGAGAGATGAATCCCCTGACGATCCGCTCACTGCCTCCATATGGCTCGGGACTATACCCAACTAAAACCTGTTTGTGTTAGTTATATGTATGCCCTAGAGGCCATTGCTGTACATATGATGTATATTGTAGTGGATGCTAGGACATATATAGGGAGGACTTTCTTGCTCGACATGATAGTATGCTATCTGGTTGTACTTTATCTTAACATGTACTCTGATTGTCTCTATATTACATGTTGATAAAGCCCTTAGGATATGTACTCGACTACTGGGACTATGATGAGATCATACTAGTGGGGCCACGGTAGTCGACGAGTACATCCTATAACTGTTCCTAGTCATGGGTGTATCGAGACAGGGCATCGATGCACCAGAGTAGACTAGCGTATACGCATCTTGACCCATATGATGGGCGATGGATGATCCCATATCCATCGGTGTTTGACATCAAGGATGGTGTACGGGTGCTCAGTGGAGACTGGGTACACTGGACGGAGTCGCCGAGAACTCCCAGATGGTATTATACCATACGTCAGATGGCAGTTCTCCGGTGACACTGGTACAGAGTAGTCTGTTGATCCGAGATCGTCATAGAGTCTTGTGTGATTCCCACTGTGCTTTGATTTCCATCATACCACGTCCAATAGGGCGTGCAAAAAGGTGGCTTTTGGGTACAGTCCCGAATCATATGGAGGCAATGAGCGATAGGAGGGGATTCGTCTCTCCCGGTATAGGGAGTTGATGTTGTGCTGTGTTCGATTGGCTATAACCGGAAATCCCTGGCCAGGGTTGCTGAGATTTACTGGTAAGTGTTATCAGTAGTTTCTCGAACTGTTATAGACCTCATATCGACACGACTTATCAAGCTACTGGGGTCTGACGTTTACCACCCCTAGGCGAGATATGCGACATATCAGACGACGAGACCGGACTGTACGGGAGTGTTACTGTTTGGATTCACAGGAGAATGTACAGGCTTGCTTGTTGATCTTCTGAGCGCTCAATACCTGGGTAGCTGTTACGTTTAGCTGACCGCTTGCAGCTTGTGGGTGTTTGATATGATCATCACCTACCGCCGGCGTATTGACGATTCTTTAGAGTCCTACACAGAGGTTTCTTGACTCAGGCAAAATGGAGTAGGGGCACATATGTGATATGTGCGGGACCGAGGATAATACGGTATGTGATATCGTATTGTATTCTCACGATATTTGATATCAGCCGGGTCATCGGATCAAGTGTTGATTCGATGAATCGGTACGGATAAATATTAGTTGGTTATATGCGATATAGCCGGATTGTCGGATCAAGTATTGATTCGATAATTTAATGTATAATAATATATATGATATATTAAATTACATTAACTAATATTTGCTCACTAAAAGATTCTTTTTCTCACTCGGGTAATACATTGATATATATGCGATATATGTTAAATGTATTATTTTATTTTGTTACAATAAATATTATATATATGATATATAATATTGTAACATGATATGATAACTAATGCAACATGTTTAGTGGAGTTTAAACATGATTAGGGTTTGGATTAGGGTTAAGCTTTCTATATGTTTCTAGAAGGTTTTCTTTTTGTCATGATAAAGATATTTACAAGTGACTCATGCTTTAACCCAACCCAAACCCTAACCCTAGTCAATTCTCTACAATGGTTAAGTCAACCATGGTTGCATTATTCTTCATATCATTTCATTTTCTATTCATCACAAAAGGATTCTAATATTGTTCATCATCTTCTTCCTTCTTCTTCTTTGCTTGAAATGGTTTCTTGCTTTGATTTTTGTGATGGATAAATATGAGAAAAAGATAAATAAAGAGAGAAAAAATCCTACTTCATCATCCTCATCTTCCCTTGCCATTTAGATGAGGGTGTTCACATCATTTCATGAGTGTTAGCTTGTGTTAAAGAAACTTCAAGGTAGATCATCTTAGTATCGAAGATCGGAAGCAAAGGTTGCGTCTTTCTCTTCGTGGAACCTCTCGAGAGTCCGGATCCCGATGATCGCAGCGAAGGGACCACAACACGGAGCATATGAAGTGAAGGACCGGATCTACAAAGGTTGTAATCTCTCTCACTTAGTGTTAAAATGTTTAGCATGTTAGTTTTCGCCTAATCTCTAGTTTAAAGTTCCGTATTCGGGTTGTTCGGCACGGCTAATTTTTTAATCGGGTATGGTTGATGCCTCGTAGACCCTTGTGCGCGTGCCTAGCAACCGTACAGTGGTATCAGAGCCAAGCTAGAGTTTTAGGCGAAGTCTAGACGAAGTTTAAAGTCCGATCGAACCCGAAACCCCGACTCCAAAATGCCCTCTGGAAATTTTCTGAAAATTTGTATTTTTGTCAATTAAAAATTTCTAAAAAATTCAGCAGGGTCTTATTAGAATTACTGTGAAATTCGAGGGGCTAATTCGTCAAAAGTGCGGCGGAACCGCGGCAGAAGCCTGGCTTCTGCGGCGGTTCCGCGGCCATTTGATGACGTCACCCCTCCTATTTTGCACAGTAATTCCTATTACACAGTGCTGAGTTCTCTGGGAATTTTTAATTTTTATTTTACAGTTGAGTTTTCTGGGGTTGTTTTGGGGATTCGATGTTTCGATCGGAGTATTAGATTTTGTCTATGTGGCTTTCCGGATAAATTTAAGAAACTGTTAAAAAGTTCGAACGGATATCAATAACTCACTTTTTCCCCTGTCGGAAATTTTTTCAAAAGTTGGATTTTTTCTCGTGTTTAAGAATGTTCTAAGTCGTGCAAGTAACTCGGTGGACCCTCTAGAAGACAACAAACCTTAACTCGATTATGTGACCGTCTTGAACTGCCTTTTGAACCTTAGGGTTTGGGGCAGTACGGCGTGCCACATGTGAGGCGTTGGCTTGACCCTTCTACGGCTGGACCATTGGTACTGTGGCATGTGATGAATGTTTTTAAACTGATTTCAAGTGTTGAGATATATTGGGGAAATCTTGGGTGCTTGATGATTCGATCGGAAAGTTTAACTTTTTCTATTTATCTGGAATGTGATACAATATTTGGAATCCACAGGTAGTTATGAGATAACTAATTTGAATATTATAAACATAGCAGTTTAGTCTCAGGTGATCGGTTGCCACGGAATTTTGATGTGATCAAAAGTCCGTCGCAATCAAGTTGTGTACGCGGATACTCGCCGGGTAAACTTAATAGACAGCCACGCCCCATAGCCCCGACCAAGTGACTGTAGGAGAACCCCGTCGCCGAAAGCATCCGTTCGGGTGCTCGCGGTAGCGGTGTTCCGCCTTGGTGCACTTCGTCGACGGCATCTGGGGGTGCGGCCATCTACTAAAGTTTGCGACGAGCATTCGATCAGGATGTCGGGAATCTTGTTGAATTGCCCGACTTGATATTGAAAAGAGTTTTCGATAATGAGACTAAAATGCGGGGTTTATAATTGTTAGGCATGTGATGTCTAAGGAATTCATTTGGTCAGGCATGCGATGTCTGAGGTGGTTGCGGATTCCAACTGTTGTAGTTTTACACTTTCTTTTCTGTGACCGTAAGCGTAGTATGTGGTGTATCGCCGGCTTCGTTGCTATACATCAACGACAATCGGGATACACATACTTGCTTACGTTGATGATATGAGATATTATGTGTTGCTGTGATATGTTGTATTGGATCGTCGCGTTTGAATAGCCGGGGGTTTTATGTGAGATGAGAGTTTTTTCTTTTTCATTCATGTAAAATTCATTTGTATGTAATATTCTTTTATTGGGGCACTTCCAGGTAGCGGAAGATGTCACCGTTGTATATTATTTATTTTTCCGCATTAGGTAGACCCAAGGAGGGGAGCACAAGTAACCGGGTTCTAGGGTCCAGTGGGAGACCATCTCGAGGAGTCGAGACCGGGTCTCCTAACCCTAGAATTGGCAGTGTTACTTGCCGCTCTCGTAGGGGTCTAGGGATGTGGGTTTGGCTATTCATCGCGACCGTGGAATCCGTGTTTTATACAGGCTCGTATTGAAAACACGGACGTCCTAGTATATCCAATATTTCATATATGTTCTTCTGCTGCATTGTTCTGTGATGAGATCATATTACTGCCTGAGACGAATGTTTATATTTTATATATATGAGATATATGTTATATTGCAGATTTCGTTTCAAAAGAGATGCTTGCGAAGCATAATAAAATGGGACTTCATTAATGAGATTAATGAAATAAAAGAAACCTAAGATGTTGTAGAAACTTGTTTATAAAAACTGGTAGCTCTAGTTCTTGCTTTGCATAGCGGTGTTCCTTGTAGAACATCCAGCACCTTATTCGATAAGGAAAGGACCGAGATCCCTTCACCGGGAGTGACTTCTTTAGCAATAACTGGTAGATGCTACAACTCTCGGTTTGTCTTTTGATTGCTTCTATAGTTTCTTCTTTGCATAGTGGTATATATGATATATCCTGCACCTTATTCGATGAGGAAAGGGCCGACGATCCCTTCACCGGGAGTGACCCCTTTAGCAAAACTAGAAAAGCCTCAAAAACACTCCATCTAAAATCACTCGATTCTACAACGATATCAAGTTCATTACGCAAAGGGTTTTTATAAAAACTTGTCATAGCCCTCCGTCATTTCAGATAAGTCCTACTTAGTATTCGTGCTACGTTTGTTGGCCTGCGTCAAGGCGTAGTGTGCGGTAGCTAACTAGTATTTATCTGTCTATGCATATGATGCAGATTGGATTAGGGTAGTCGTGCGACTTTGTTGGCCTGCGTCAAGGGTCGTGCGGGTGGGTTTAATTCAATCAAGAAATGACGGGTTGAACTTGACTAGCGGACTGTGGTTTGTTGGCCTGCGTCAAGGTCATGGGACGCTTGGGGTAAAATATTATTGGAGATTTCAAGTGTTGAAATTTGCAATGAGATTGCATACCTTCTATGAGATAATTGGATCCCGATACCCGCTGCGAGTAAGAGTTACTCCTGGGAGAGTTTTGCACATTACAATTAGCCGATCAAGTAGGTGTCTAGAGAGGTGTTAACGGGGTTACGCCTCTGGGAAAACGAGGTTTACATTAATTAGGTTCGTGCGAAAGCACGGGGGACCTCCCTCAAAGTACCGACACTGGCCTGGCTGAAAGATTGGCGAACTTGTAGCGTGTGATTAATCCCGGCTAGTCTTTCCTTTTAGGGTTTGAAGGAAGATTTGATTAAAACAGTGGGAAACATCCTGATTAGATATATTAGATAACCAATCTAATCTTGCAAGAGCATACGCTGAGTGTTTTCTTCTCTCTCTCTCCAGATAGCGACCATATCACGCCTTAATCAAGATAATAAAATGGATATATTGACCAAACCCGCTTGTTATACTGAGCTGGGGAACGTTGGTCCCGCTCCAACTTATAATTGTTATAAGACAGAGCAGAAAATTGCGGAATACCAGATTTCCCGTACCGCCCAAACGAAGAAAGTGCATGCTGATGCATCTTTTTCGGGTGTATTCGTTACACAGAACTGTTTCTCAGTATCCTTTACGTCCTGGGTATGTGATACCAGATCAGGATCCCGCATATGTAATATATTACATGGGCTACAGAAAGGTAAAGAACTGAGAACGGGTGATAAGTTTCATGAGGCAGAAAACGGTGCAAGTGTTGCAACCAAGTCTGTTGTCACTGTCATCCTGTATTACCGGAATACATTGATTCTGAACAAATGTTATTAGATATCGAACCTGATATACAAAATCATATCAGTCTCTTTATTAGTAAAGAAGGATATAATTTTGTAATGTTGGATAATGTTTTGAACATTTCCTATATCAAAAGTTGATCGGTTCAGGCATGTTATCTAAAAGCATTGATGTTCTAAATCAAACTACAGTTCTTAGTATACGGAACACATACAAGAGGAAGAGTTCAGAAATTAATGAATCCTTCTTGAGGCATTGTAGACTAGGTCATATCAATGCGACCCGACTGGCTGAAGTTACATATAGATGTATATTTAAATTAGTTTGAATTTACATCTTGTGAAACTTGCCGGTCATGTCACAAAGATACGATGACCATAGCTCTGTTTATTGGAAACAGAGAAAGAGTTAGTGAACTCTTGGGATTGATACATGCTGATGTATGAAGGTCCCCTGTCTACACATGCCAAGACCGGTTCTTTATACTTCATTACATTCTCTGATAATCTCTCAAGATTCAGACATGTGTTCCTGTTGAAACATAAGTCCGAACCTTTTGAAATATTCACAGAATATAAGTTAGAAGTAGAGAACCAAAAACGGGTATAAGTATTATGTCCTTTGATGAGATCAAGGAGGAGAATACTTGAGCACGGAATTCCTGGACTATTCTAAAGGAGAATGAGATTCTCTCTCAGCATTACTCCTCCTATACACCATAGCACGATGGTATATCGGGGCGGAGCAATAACACCCTATGTGATATGGTGTGCTCTATGATGAGTACTACTGAGTTTCCTATTTCCTTTTGGGAGTTATGCACTTGAGAAGCTGCATACCTATTGAATAGGGTTCAAATCAAATCAGTTGCCTAACACTTCATATGTGATATGGAAAGGGAAGAGCCCATATCTTAAGTTTGTTAAGATTTAGGGTTGTCCGGCCAATGTCTAAAAGCAAAATCCGGACAAGCTCGAGGCAAGGTCTGTTATGTAAACTGGAAATGTTCCAGCTATACAAACTACAGCTGATGATTTGGTAGAACCAAAGGATTCAATAGTTTCCAACGAACTTTAGCCTCTCCGCCGATCTAGTTGGGTTCCTCACCCACCCGAGAGATACTTCGGTTTCTCTATGACAGTGGGAGTGAGGATTGCATCATGAGATGATGACCCAACTAGTTTCGAGCTGGCCATCAGGAGTGGGACTCTGTAAGAATGGCTGGGTGCTTATCGATCTGAGATGGAATCCTTATACACCAACAAAGTATGGACTTTGGTTGCTTTATCTGAAGGGTTAAATCCCCATCAGGAGCGAGTATATCTTGAGAAGATTACTTGGTGTACATGGAAAAGTTGAGACTTTCAAAGCTAGACTAGTTAAAGGTTTGCATCATAGACCAGGTATGGATTATGTTGAAACCTTTTCTAAGGATCTATGCTTAAGTTCATCCTGATCCTACTTGCCACGGCTACATACCATGACTACGATATCTGGTGGTTGGGTGTCATGACTGCTTTTCTAAGTGATGTTTTAGAAGAGAGCATCTATAAGTACACAGCCAGAGGGCTTCGTAAACAGTGGGAGCAGCGGAAACGTATGCAGGATGTTTTATATGATAAAACAGACATCGCGGAGTTGGAACATCTGTTTTGATGAGGTAGTCAAAGAGTTTGACTTCATCAAAATGGTAGATGAACCTTGTATATACGAAAAAGGTAGTAGAGAGTATGGTGGTGATCCTCGTAGAGTACGTGGATGACATACTCTTGATAGGGAAGGAGTTTCCTATGCTACGCTCGGTCAATCTCCGCTTATCACAAGGATTCTCCATATAGGATCAAAGTGATACCTCCTAAATCCTGGATTTTTGGATCTATGAGATAGATCTAATTGGATGTTAGGACACTCACTAGTTGTAGTGAGATGGTATCAATCGATCCTGGGGAGAATCACTGGAAAGATTCCAGGGTGATAAGGACGACTGAATGTCAGTCGCAGGCATTGTCTATACCCTCAGTGGAGGGACGGTATGTTGGAAGAGTTCCAAGCTAGATACCATGGCATACTAGACGATTAAAGGCAAGATACATCGTTACCAAGGATACTACCAAAGAGGCAGTCTGGATATATATAAGTTCATAAGATGAACTTCGTTCCTGCCATTGTGTGACAATGGAGTTGTGGCTTTAGCCAAGGAACTACCGTCCCATCAGAAATCCAGTTATAATTCTTAGGCAGTATCACCTGATCATGGAGATGGATGATCTCCAGGGATATCGAGGTTAGGAGAGCAGACACAGATGACGGCAGCGCGGATCCACTCACAAAGGCCTTTTTCCCAGTAGAGACTTTTATGGGATGGTTGAGTATGAGATACTACAACCGCAGCTAATTGTTGGGTATGCGATACCATAACAGATGGCCCTAGTGCAAGTGGGAGATTGTTAGTTATATGTATGCCCTAGAGGCCATTGCTGTACATACGATGTATATTGTAGTGGATGCTAGGACATATATAGGGATGACTTTCTTGCTCGACATGATAGTATGCTATCTGGTTGTACTTTATCTTAACATGTACTCTGATTGTCTCTATATTACATGTTGATAAAGCCCTTAGGATATGTACTCGACTACTGGGACTATGATGAGATCATACTAGTGGGGCCACGGTAGTCGACGAGTACATCCTATAACTGTTCCTAGTCATGGGTGTATCGAGACAGGGCATCGATGCACCAGAGTAGACTAGCGTATACGCATCTTGACCCATATGATGGGCGATGGATGATCCCATATCCATCGGTGTTTGACATCAAGGATGGTGTACGGGTGCTCAGTGGAGACTGGGTACACTGGACGGAGTCGCCGAGAACTCCCAGATGGTATTATACCATACGTCAGATGGCAGTTCTCCGGTGACACTGGTACAGAGTAGTCTGTTGACCCGAGATCGTCATAGAGTCTTCTGTGATTCCCACTGTGCTTTGATTTCCATCATACCACGTCCAAGAGGGCGTGCAAAAAGGTGGCTTTTGGGTACAGTCCCGAATCATATGGAGGCAATGAGCGATAGGAGGGGATTCGTCTCTCCCGGTATGGGGAGTTGATGTTGTGCTGTGTTCGATTGGCTATAACCGGAAATCCCTGGCCAGGGTTGCTGAGATTTACTGGTAAGTGTTATCAGTAGTTTCTCGAACTGTTATAGACCTCATATCGACACGACTTATCAAGCTACTGGGGTCTGACGTTTACCACCCCTAGGCGAGATATGCGACATATCAGACGACGAGACCGGACTGTACGGGAGTGTTACTGTTTGGATTCACAGGAGAATATACAGGCTTGCTTGTTGATCTTCTGAGCGCTCAATACCTGGGTAGCTGTTACGTTTAGCTGACCGCTTGCAGCTTGTGGGTGTTTGATATGATCATCACCTACTGCCGGCGTATTGACGATTATTTAGAGTCCTACACAGAGGTTTCTTGACTCAGGCAAAACGGAGTAGGGGCACATATGTGATATGTGCGGGACCGAGGATAATGCGGTATGTGATATCGTATTGTATTCTCACGATATTTGATATCAGCCGGGTCATCGGATCAATTGTTGATTCGATGAATCGGTACGGATAAATATTAGTTGGTTATATGCGATATAGCCGGATTGTCGGATCAAGTATTGATTCGATAATTTAATGTATAATAATATATATGATATATTAAATTACATTAACTAATATTTGCTCACTAAAAGATTCTTTTTCTCACTCGGGTAATACATTGATATATATGCGATATATGTTAAATGTATTATTTTATTTTGTTACAATAAATATTATATATATGATATATAATATTGTAACATGATATGATAACTAATGCAACATGTTTAGTGGAGTTTAAACATGATTAGGGTTTGGATTAGGGTTAAGCTTTCTATATGTTTCTAGAAGGTTTTCTTTTTGTCATGATAAAGATATTTACAAGTGACTCATGCTTTAACCCAACCCAAACCCTAACCCTAGTCAATTCTCTACAATGGTTAAGTCAACCATGGTTGCATTATTCTTCATATCATTTCATTTTCTATTCATCACAAAAGGATTCTAATATTGTTCATCATCTTCTTCCTTCTTCTTCTTTGCTTGAAATGGTTTCTTGCTTTGATTTTTGTGATGGATAAATATGAGAAAAAGATAAATAAAGAGAGCAAAAATCCTACTTCATCATCCTCATCTTCCCTTGCCATTTAGATGAGGGTGTTCACATCATTTCATGAGTGTTAGCTTGTGTTAAAGAAACTTCAAGGTAGATCATCTTAGTATCGAAGATCGGAAGCAAAGGTTGCGTCTTTCTCTTCGTGGAACCTCTCGAGAGTCCGGATCCCGATGATCGCAGCGAAGGGACCACAACACGGAGCATATGAAGTGAAGGACCGGATCTACAAAGGTTGTAATCCCTCTCACTTAGTGTTAAAATGTTTAGCATGTTAGTTTTCGCCTAATCTCTAATTTAAAGTTCCGTATTCGGGTTGTTCGGCACGGCTAATTTTTCAATTGGGCATGGTTTATGCCTCGTAGACCCTTGTGCGCGTGCCTAGCAACCCTACAGTTTGCACGACTCCTTTGAGCCGTGGTAGGGTAGTAATTGTTGGGAATTCACCCGCGCGCGCAAACGTGTATGTTTTGAAATATGAGATATATTTTTAGGAAAACAGATTGCGCACGCGAGATCGTTCTCATTTTAAAATTTATAACGCAAGTACACGACGCGTTGTAGCGAGCCGGCAAATACGAGTCGATCCATAGGGAGTTGTGTATTAAGTCTTGTTGTTTAAGATTCAACAAATTAACGAATTGGGGGTTGTCACAAAAATTATAAAGAATACGAAAACAATAAAAAGCATGAAAAGGAGTTGAGGAAGAATGGTTGTGGCTTGGCTTGGAAGCTTGAATCGCGATGTTTACCTCTACCCTCATTTGATCATGAGTTTTCCGGCTTTACCTTGATCCCGGCATGAAGCACGACTTGTCAACGCGGTTGCGGAGCACAAACCGTCAAATTCCGATATTCGCCGCAAAGCATGAAACGAGTCCTTTTGATCACTTACCACTTGTATGTCCGCGCTTGGGGTATCAACACTAAACACAACGGTTAGCAAGCATACCGTAACAACAAAAACACAAAGTGGTTAGTAAGAGCAAATGATTTTGGTGTTAAGTGTGCTAAGTGTTTGTGATGGTATATGGTATATGAAATTAAGAGATTTGTCAAGTCCTTAATCACAACATACCATATCCAAACTTAGCAAACTTAACTCCAAAATGATTATAGCTTAAATATTGAAATGGGGAAAGGGAATGAATATGGTATATGAGGAGGTTACAAGTAACCATGTGTCAAAATACCATATCATATCAATACATAAATAATCTTTAAGTTAGAATTATAAATTAAGCACATGAAACATAAACAAGAGGTGGAGGAGGCAAAGCCTTTCATCTCACTTCCTCACCCACACCACAACCAAATAAAGAATTAGTTAAGCATGAATAAAAAGAAAGCAAGTAAGTAAAGAAAGCAAATATAAAAAGAAAGCAACAATATATTATAAACACTTGAAATGAGATACAAGATTATGGTGGCTTGTTCAACCTCCTTAATGAAGCTTTCAAAAGAAAGCTTCAAGAGGGAAGAAGAAGAAGAAACCAATATGAAGCCCACTCACCCTCAAGCTAAACCAAAATAAAGAAACTAAGAAATGTATTACAATGTATATGGAATGGCCTCTCTTTAGATCTGTTCTAGTATTTATAGGCCACAAAACAAAATAAACAAACAATATAAAAGTGATTATGTGGCACTAAGGGAGGCTCTGTGGAAAACTGAGGAAATTTGGAGCATGGGGGGCCGAGCTTGCCGGATTTTTTGGGCATGTGCTTGGCCAAATTCCAAGCACATGGGCTCGTATTGAAGTAGTGTACATGTGTGCTCTCAACAATCACTCTGGTGCTATTTGTTTGTCAAGATTCTACCATTATTTCTTCAGTTTCCAGCGGTCAACAATGGTGGCTTCATTTTCAATTTAGTTGACTTTATCTCCTTCGGGCCCCACGCATCCATTGAATATTGTGCTGTCCCTTCTAGTGCACCGTGCTTGACAAAAAATGACGAATGTTTTTGTCTTATCTCTTGAACTGGTAAGCGGCACTGGACCGATGCGGATGACTGGAATCCGACTTTTATCTGCCTGTGACAGATGTTCTGGATATTGGTGTAACTATGGTGATTTTGTCTGATTTTTGTTATTTTGGACTGGAAACCTGTAACTTGTAAATATGTTGCAAACACGGATCAAAAGCACCTGCCTATAAACAAACGAGCATAAGAATGTGCGGTATTAAATGCAATATTCTGGTATGAACAAATACCCCCAAACTTAACTTTTGCTCGTCCCGAACAAAGCCATTTATTCACAAAAAAATCCTAACCGCACTTTCGTAGGGAATGCAATTGCACTGAGCGTGTTCAACAAGCCGTTAAACCTCTAGGTGTCCCTAGTAGGAGGAGTGTTGTCTCATGAGGGTTTTCAGCGGATTACACCCACAAAATCCAGTCAGGTTAGCGTCGTGGAGAAACTGTTGATTCTAATCTTAAGTTAGAAATCAAAGTTAGAAGTTCTATTATCCAAGTCAGAAACGTTAGACCCTATTTTTTTTTATTCCTCACAATTTGTTTAACATAAGCTCATATGCGTCTTTTCGTGATTGTGCGGATAGTGTCATAAGGTTTTTAAGAAATTTGATTAGGGTCATCATGTCATAATTACATACCAGGATAAACTTCTAGAGGATCACATATGTTTGAAAGGAGTTAAGATTTTCAAAAGTTTTATTCTCCAGTTAGGTTTCAAGTCAGAATATATATCATTTTTAACAGAGAACCTAAGTCTTATATTTCACTCCACCCTTTAACCAGTTTTTGTTCATACACACCTTTCGTTATCGTGCAAAACGTCTTAATAAATACAAACCTTCATATCTCCGCGAAAAAACTGGTTTAATAGAAAATTCGTCTCCGCCAAGATTATTCTCTCACAAAGAACTGTTAGGACTTTTAACTCGGAGAGAACACTTTCTTAGCTTGTTTTATTTGGCGTTTGGAAACTTAGAGAGCTTTGGGTCAATGACTCCCAAACCAGATGGTTTTAGAGCATTAGGTGTGGAGACACCCCAAGGACTTAATTATCCAAGTTACCAAGGCCACAAAACAAAATACTCATTTTATTTTAAATAATTTTGCACTCAATGAAAACGGAGATATAACCAGCATTTTCTTTTAAATCCGAAGACGTTACATGTGAATAAGGTGTGTAATTACTCCAACAAGGTTCCAGATGGGGTTATTTTTCAGACTTATAGCTTCTGTTAAAACCTCTATAAAATTCTTTATATTCACCTTACTTTATGAACTAATCTTGATATTACTTAACTCAGAACAAACCTGTTCGATCCTAAAGACGTTTATCAATTTTAAAAGTTTACAGACATGCCAGACTTTCATCAAATTCTCAAAAACATACGACACATGTAAGTGATATAAAAGACGTATATCAATTATGGTTAAACACAAATGAGGGTTATTTTTCGGGTCGTTAATCTCATAGCAAGGATTTAGTTATTTCTACCTTATCAACCGAACCGTCGGATTTTGAATCTAAGTTCCCCTGATAACCAACATGACAAAGTTTTTATAATTTTCAAGAAAATTTTCAATTTTTATAAATTTTTCAAATTTTTTTTAATACAATGCAGTACAAAAGCAGATATGAAATGCAACTACATGCAAAAGAAAAGAAAAAATACAATATGTAAGAGCTGAAATGCAGGGAATATGCAAATGCAAACTATATGCAGATACAAAATACCACCAAAAAGCTCCACCCCCAAACTGAATCAGACGATGTCCTCATCGTCGCTTGGCTTTTCCCTTGCTTCGGATGCTTCCGCTTGCCTCTTCCTGGTTGGCTAGGATCTGGCTGAGCTGGTCTTTGATTTCCTTGTTTTGCCGGATCAAAGTCTTGATGCCGCAGACTTCCATCCTGTGTAGTTCGTAGGGATCCGTCGGAACGTCATCTCCCATGTAGATCTCTGATGAAGTCTGCGGGGCTGCGTGCTCGCTGGGATCGGTGGGGGTCCAAATCTACTGCTCACTCCTGGGGTCTGTGTACCCTGGTGAGATCTGCTCTATCTCCACCTGTACTATGTCGTACATCGTGAGGTAGGCTGCGAAGTCATCGTCCCTCATATAAGATCGGCAAATCTGGGTAACGAGGACGGGAAGTAAACGTTTGCGCGCGGCAACACTTTCCTTGATCGTGGCGAATAGCATGCTCGCCATGCAAAACTGGTAATCTCTGGTCATCAAGCAATGGACCATGTACCCTATAATCGCCGGAAAAGATGAGACGCGCGATCCCCCTGACATTGCGATACGCCCAGCGGCATGCCGTATAGGCGTTCATGTAAATCTGCTGGGCATTCATCCCAGCATCTCATAGCTCGCACCGATCACCCAAAACTGTGCTATACTGTGCCATTCTAAAGGTTTTTGACAACCAGATTGGATCGGGATATTTGTGATGTTGGATATAGTATCGGCTGAAAATACCCTACGTTTACCCTGAAAATGAAACCTAATCCGATCTTGGAGTATCTCTCCATCTCTCAGTACATCATAGAACTCATCAACCAGGTGCTCGCACACGCACAAACCCTCTTCCCTATATAATAGAAATTCCTACCCCAACTGTTGGATTGCATCACAGAAATAATGTCCGAACACATCGTGGGAAAAAATAGCGTCAAAATTGCGTTCCAATTCGAAGGGGGCTATTTTTTTTTGGTCTGTGGAAATTCCAGAAAAACAAACACTACAGGAGAGGGGGGAAGAGAGAGGCTTACAGCAAGGAAGAAGCAAATCGACGATCAGAGGAGAATCGGCCGAGCTCGCCGGACTTGGAGGTGCCATCGCCGGTCTGAATCCGAGGAGGGGGGCTAGGTTTTGGGAGGAGGGTTCGGGGACAGAGAGGAAGAGTTTCAGATCTGTTTGAGAAATGTGAATGAATGGGAGCTCGGGTTAGGGGCTATGTGACTTATAAGGGTACTTTACAAAAAAAACCACAATAAGAAAACCCAAAATAATTATAATCCTACTCAGACAAAAAAGAAGAAATCAGTCTTGTCCCCCTAAAAAAATCAGCACTCACCCCCTAACGGGTGGAATCTTATTTAAAAAAAACTAGGAAAAAAAATAAAGATTAAAATATTCATAAGCTTTAACGACATGGTTAGTCCAGAAGTTAATACCAGCCATTCAAAATTTTTGTCGATATAGTGCCATGGCTGGCAAAAGAATAGGAATAATAAAAAGAAAAAGAGAATATACAAAAAATGGTTAGATGTTAGTAAAGGGCATGGGTGTGTGAAGGCAGGGATCAGAAGATGCTGAAGGTGAAGACAAAGTTTTGAAGAGGAAAAAGAATTATTGTTCGAATGAATTGAATTTTCAAGAAGTATATGTGGAGTTTCAAAGTCAGGTTTGTTCAAAAACTAGAGTTCATCCGCACAAAGTTCGGAAAAAGAAAGGTTCAAAGGATGATCCCAAAATGATCCTGACTCAAACTCACCAAGAATATCAAGTTCATCAGCAAAAATTTCCTCAAAACTCGACATGAAAGAATTTTCTTCAATGCTGTCTTCCTATTATTTTTCATAATCCTACTCTCATTATTTACAAACTCTCCCAAAACGATTTCTCCCAATACAATATCGCCCTCATCACATTCACACATGGGTAGGTATATGTCATTTAAAAAAGTAGATTCCCACCCTAATGTTTCTTCCGAAACAATATCCCTAGGTGATACAAAAATCGTGGATTCCTGATCTTTGATTTCTTCTAACAACCTATCCCAACCATACCCGACAAATTCACAAGCTCCCTCATCTAAAATTAGAAAGCAAAAATCAGTCGGTTCAAGAATTTCCTCATCAAATATTATTTCAGTTAAAACAATTTTTAAATCACAAGTGACAAGAGGCTCAGTGGATACCTGAAGGCTAGTGGTAGACTGACTTAGAGGGTTTTCTTGTGTGTCCATACAACACTTAGTCATTTCAGTTGCATCATCATTTATGAAATCATCAAATTTCAATTGCTCATTTATCTCACTCGGGTGACTTCCTAGATGGCAGACATTACATTATTGGGTTTCAATTGACAGAGTTTACTCCCTAGAATCCTCACAGCTAAATGTTTCACTTGTTCCTCTATGCTAGCCAATGATAGGGTTTGAGTAAGAAATAATTTCTCAGACTGTTGTATAAACAGGGCATCGATACTCCAGAGTAAACTAGCATATCCGCATCTTGACCCATATGATGGGTGATGGATGATCCCATATCCATATGGTGTATTGACACCAAAGATTGTATACGGGTGCTCAGTGGAGACTGGGTACACTGAACGGACTCGCCAAGAACTCCTAGATGGTATTATACCTATCGTCAGATAGCAGTTCTCTGGTGACACTGGTACAGGTTAGTCTGTAGACCCGAGATCGTCATAGAGTCTTGTGTGATTCCCACTGTGCTTTGATTTCCACCTTACCACACTCACGAGAACGTGCAAAACGGTGGCTTTTGGGTACAGTCCCGAATCACATGGAGGCAATGAGCGATAGGAGGGGTTTCGTCTCTCCCAGTATTGGGGGTTGATGTTGCGCTGTGTTCGATTGGCTATAACTGGAAGTCCCTAGCCAGGGCTGATATGGAGATTTACTGGTAAATGTTATCATTAGTTTCTCGACCCGTTATAAGCCTCACATCGACATGACTTATCGGTTATCGGGGTCTGACGTTTACCACCTCTAGACTGGATATGCGACATATCAGACGAAGAGACCAGACTGTACGGTAGTGTTACTGATTGGATTCACAGGAGTGTGTACAGGCTTGCTTGTTGATCTTCTGATCGCTCAATATCGGGTGGCTGTTACGTTTAGCTGACCGCTTGCAGCTTGTGAGTGTTTGATATGATCATCACCTACTGCCGGCGTATTGACGAGTCTTTAGAGTCCTACACAGAGGTTTCCGGGCTCAGGAAAAATGGAGTAGGAGCACATATGCGATATGTGCGGGACCGAGAATAATACGTGTATGTGATACCGTATTTGATTCTCGCGATATGTGATATCGGCCGGGTGTATGTGATATAGCCGGGTCATTGGATCAAGTGTTGATTCGATGAACTGATACATATTATATTAGTCGGTTATATGTAATATAGCTGGGTTATTAAATCAAGTGTTGATTTAATATGTGATATATTACATTACATCAACTAATATAAGCTCACTTATACGATTCATTTTCTCACTTGATGATACATTGATATATATGTGATATATGTCAATTGTATTATTTTCTTTTGTTACATTATATATTATATATGAGATATATATTATTGTAATATGTTATGGTTACAAATGCAACTAGGGTTTAGTAGATTAAACCATGCTAGGGTTTAAATTTGGGTCAACATTTTCTTTTTGGTTTATCCTTATTTGTTTGGATTAAGTTATTGATGAGCTTTGAAGAAGCTTCATGACATTTGACTTAGTCCACCATTTTGGATATTTCTAAGATATTTTGTTAACCCAATCCTAACCCTAACCCATGGTTAACTCTCTACAAAGGTTAAGCATGACATGCTTAACTCTTGGTTGCATTTCTATGTTGGAGATAGTGCCCTCAAAGTCAATTATTGGATCACAGGCACGTGATTGCAATGATTGAAGGAGGACCTATCCCGGTAAGACAGTCTTACTCGAGATGATAGTACGCTATCTGGTTTACCTTTATCATCGTGTACTGCTTTAGGTGACCTGATAGGTCGCTATTGCACGTTGATAGAGCCCCTAGGATTCTTGCTTGACTACCGGCAGTATGAGGGCGATCATATACGTGGGAGCTGGTAGTCTATAAGCACATCCTTAAAAGGTCCCTAGTCGTGGGAGTTTCGAGACAGGGCATCGATTCTCCAGAGTAGACTAGTGTATACAGTCGAGACCCCGACGAGGGGCGGTGGCCGGTCTCACAAGCCACTGGTGTCAGTTGGATCACCTAAGATGTATACAGGTGCTCATTGGGTTATGAGTACACCGGACAGGACTCGCCGGGAACATGCTAGTTGGTCTTATACCTGACGTCAGATAGCAGTTCCCAGGTGACATGTGTACAGGTTAGTTCATCGACCTGGGGATCGTCATTTGTCTCGTGTGAGTTCCTACTGTACTTTGATTACTACCCTACCACGGCTCAAAGGAATCATGCAAACAGGTTTTAGTTGGGTACAGTCCCGAGCCACATGGAGGCAGTGAGCGGATCTTCGGGGGTTTCGTCTCTCCCGGTATTGGGGGTGAGGTCGCGCTGTGTCTAGGAGAGCCATTACACGAAGACCTTGGCCAAGGCAGGAGATTTACTGATAGGTATTCCAGTAGTATCTCAGGGTGTTCTGGGCTACACTCCGACACGACTTGTACCGCTTTTGGGGGTCTGACTTTTACCCACCCCCTAGGCCCGACATGCGATGCTCATAGACGAACGGACCGGACTGTACGGATATTGTCACTGACAGGCTCAGTAGGGTGTCAGGATGAGTTCGCTCATCGACATCCCTTTTAGTCAATAGCTGGTGGCCCGTTACGTATTGGCTTATACCTCTGACGGGCTAGTAGTTAAATCCACAGCCATAGTATTGACGAGTCTTTAGAGTCTACCACACATTCAGTTACTCAGCTTTCGGGCGAAACGCTGTAGAGGCCGTATGGAGATATGGCAGGGTCCGATCAGATACGTGCGGTATTGCACGGATCAGGATCGGACGGTTTGTACTAGTAGCCATATAGGTATATGGCAGGGTTCGATCAGATACGTGCGGTATTGCACGGATCAGGATCGAACGGATATTACTAGCCGGCTTTGGCTTAAGCCGGTCCTAGTTTAGTACAGTGTAGATTTTGTCTCTTTGCATTTGTATCCGGACGGAATACAGATGCGGGTGTGTATGCACAGTATCGGGGTTTTCCTGTAATTTATTACGGGACCAGTTTTCTGGAGTTGCCAGTTTGCATTCCGTTCCGGCCGGTTTTCCTTTGTTCTTTCCCGGCCGGACTTTTCCGATAGAGGGGGTTATTTGCAATTGTGCAAATAACATTTGTGGAAGGGGGTTTCTTGCATAAAGATTGATTATGATTGCTTCATATCTTTTACTCCATCACTTGCTTTAATGAGATTAGAAAGGGTATGGTTGGTTTTAAATGAAGCATGCTTGATGTTTTCTTGTCTCTTGATGTGGTCACCTCTTGTTCTCTCCTACACTCACCTCCCTCTTGCTTTCATATTGATTTTCCTCCACCATTATTCTCACTTGATGGAAGAAGTTTTTCCATGGTTGAGAGAAAGAAAAAGATGAGAGTTTTCATTCTTGAGAGTTTCATTTCTTGATCTCATTTCATGTTAAGAAAAATGCAAGCACCATTTTTCTTATCTTGTTTCCTCCATCATCTTCAAATGGCAACCACCCCAAAAGAGACTATGATTCTACACTACACTTCCTACAGCAAATCTTGGACGCGTCGACTCGCCAGCTTCGCGCCCGAGTTGCCTCGGTATTGAGGTGGGAGCCCGTAAAAGCTACAGGCGATGTGGTGCCCTTTCCGACGAGGAGGAGACGGACGGAGATCCCGCGAGGAGATCGGAGTGGAGATGAAGACCGGAGGACTCGGATCAGTCGGTACATCTCTTCCCTTTCTTGTTTGTAGCTTAGACTTGTTAATGGTTACGATCCGGAGTTTAGTGCGCGGTGGTGCCGGTTTGCAAAGTCCGCAAAAAAAAATTAAAGTTTATCACCGCTTCCGCATTCCGGCGTCGGATTGACGGCCGGGGCGCCGCCGTGCACTTACAGTGGTATCAGAGCCTCGCCATTAACTTCGTCTAGCTTGGTTTAATGTGTTTTACGTTTCCGATCGAACAAAATCCCGAAAACGCGTATTTCAAGCACATCAGTTTCTGTCGAATTTTTTTTGAGTCCAAAAATTTTTCAGGTTGTCTCAGAGTGATGTGCAGGGAATTAGAAGCATACTGTAAAAATTTGGTTCCATGAACCCACCATTCCACCGCGGAAGAGCGGCCAAACCCCTTCTTCGGCCGCGCTTCCGCCGCAATGTTTACTGTTCATGCCCCCAAAACTTTGCAGAATGTTCCTGAGTTGAAAATGTGCTTTCTGGAAGGTTAAAGTTGGGCCAATTTTTTCTGTGAGTGCTACAGTTTTCTTTGGGGCCCACTTGTTAATTGTTTGATCAATCGGAAAATTTTAAACACATTTTTCACAGTATTTACATTATATCTGCGACCGTGAATGTCACTCGATCGGTAAATCCGGTCTAACTGCTATAGCCCGGTTAGACGGATTTGCGAACGTGACTTTCACGTTGATGTTCTATGTATTTGCTGTGATGTTGCGGATCGGTCGTGGGATAGCCTGGATGCAATGCTAGTACAGTGTTGTCGTATTATGTACATTTGATATTGCGGGGCGAGCGTCCGACATGTGGACTGCCGTCACTGCCTGATTGTATTATTCTTTTGGGGCACGACCTGGTTGCGGTCGATGTACCCGGTGTATGTATATTTTACTTTCTGTACTAGGATTACCCCGCGGAGGGGTGCACGGATAGCCGGGTTCTAGAAGGCAACAAGCCCGCATCTCATGGCATTGGGACGGAGGGGGCTTCACTCCAGGATTGGCTGGCTATTCGCCGCACTCGTAGGGGGTATAGGTTTTCATTGCACAGGCTATCCACACGACCAGGGGAACGTCGGGTTTCAGTAGTGGCTCTGTGAAACCCGGGGATCCCAGATATCTGTATTGTTCTGTGATGCTGTACATTTCTGTGATGTTGCATTTTATTCACGCCTTGAGCGAAATACTATATATTGGTATATATATTAGTAGATGTTGTATATGTTTTTCATCCGCGCTAGTCCAGTCCCCGCTCTGCCGTTAGTTAGCTAACCTAACGGGTGATGACGGGACCCAGTGGCGAATGCAGATGGCATATACGTACGTCAGTATATTTTCGTTCTTTGTGGTGTGATCAATTGATGGGACTGCGGTGATTCGGATCAATGCAAGTTAAACAAACCTAATCTGATGTTGTTGGAACACTTTTCAAAAAGCTGTTATTGCAAGGACGTTCACTTTTGTTTTGCATCGTGGTATTCATTTGGAATATCCTGCTCCTCACTCGACGAGGCAAGGGCCGAGATCCCTTCACCGGGAGTGACCCCTTGGACAGAAGTTTGCGTCAGGGCATTAACTTCACTATAGCCGATTACTTTTGCTTTGCATCGTGGTATTCAGTTGGAATATCCTGCACCTCATTCTACGGGGAAAGAGCCGAGATCCCTTCACCGGGAGTGACCTCTTTAGTAAAGGTTTTCGTCACTATATTTTCTAAAAAGCTATCCGTTCCTTCAACGATATCAAGTTCATTACGTTAAAGGTTTTCGCCAGAAACCATTCGTAGCCCTCCATCATTTCAGTTAAATATTCGGTAGTATTCAAGCTATGTATTTTGACCTCACGCCAAGGCATAGTGTTTGGTAGTTGCCGGGTATTTATCTGTTGCATAGATAGATGCGTTGGTTTGGGACAGTCGTACTACTATTTTGGCCTACGTCAAGGGTATGTACGGGTGGGTTCAAATTAACCTGGACAATGATGGGTAGAACTTGACATGTGACTTATGATATTTTGACCTCACGCCAAGGTCATAAGAGCATGGGGCAGAAATCACATCGGGAGTTTCAAAAGAACTGAAACTTGCCAGATATGCGCATACCTTCTGGAGTGTGATGCCGTGAGCGGATTCCGTCACGTTATCATGCGATGAGAGTTGGATCCCGATTCCCACTGATGAGTTGGTTTACTCCTCGGGTGACCCCGACTAATTCTTCTTTCAGGTTTGGAGGAGAATTTGAGGTACAGTGGGAGGTTTCCTGATTAGATAAAGTGATAACCATTCTGATCTAGGATAGAGTGCACGCTGAGTGTTTCTTTTCTCTCTCTCTCTGGCAGCGACCATTGACCCGACCCTAAGACTATGACTCAGTGACCAAGTTGACCGAACCTTCTTAACACTGGCTTTTGGATTATCAGAGTTGCAAACCTCATTGCCACTCCTACTTTTACCCTTTTCTCCAGGACACCCCGTATTACTACGAACGTCCACTTCCATTGGACAAAACCATCGTATGGTTAGATACGAACTCGAAGGGATTCGAGGATGGTTTCCGGTACTGGAGAAAACGGATAGGATTATTCAGTTGTCTTTTCCCTTTTACCTTTTCTCAAGTTATGAGTACTCCTTGGTTTAGGAGATAGTACACCTATTATGCAGATTGGATAGTCTTCTTCCAAACCTTAGGCTGGTGCCGACCGGTAGGGAATGAAGAAAACCAATTAGCCTAAACGGTGTGCAGAAGGTATTAAGATTAAGACAAAGCAAGGGATTAGTAAGAGGGCAAAGTAAATTGCGACTGATATTCACGACCAAACTAAGTTTTTCTTCGCCAATCCTAAATCACCTTTGTATTTCTCCAGGACACTCCGTATCACTACGAAGATCCACAGTTTATTGGATACTCCATCGTATGGTTATATACGAACTCGAAAGGAACTTGTTCCAGTTCGGGGATGGATTCTGGTCCAGGAGAAATAGGAATAAGGTTTATTCGGTTGTCTTTTATCTTCACCTTCTCTCGCATTGCGAGTGCTCCTAGGACTAGGACAGTACACCCATTATGCCTATTGGATAGTCTTCTTCCAAACCATAGGCTGGTGCCGAACGGTAGGGAAGGAAGAAAACCAATTGGCTTAAAGGGGTGTGCAGAAGGTAATGACTAAAGACATATAAAGGGATTTGGAGAGGTGGCAAAGAATTATGCGGTTATAGTTGTGAATCTGGATAATGGTAGAGGTATTACTAGGAATACCAGGATACCCCATCGAAACATTTCAATGTTTCAGTTTCACTGTGTACTGTTAAATGAAAACTGATTTCCCGATTAGACACTTGCTCCAGGGTATGTATTTACCAGGTATGATTGTCACATCTGTATGGTTTTACAGATGATGAGTGGGAGTAAGTTATTGGGAATAGGGTGATCATCCTCATTATATCGGGATTCGTTGTAATCGGTGACATTTGAGGAGATCATCTGGGCTGTTTGCCGGTCGGCAAATATTTGGTTTTGAATATCCGCTGTTTTGCACCAATTTCAAATTGATATATCTGTACGTCTATTTTCATAGAGTAAGATATACCTTTTGATATTATGTCGATGACATTTACCTATATCAGTGGATGGTTAGGTAAGGAGTATTAAACAGCGGTGTAATTCTTCTTAACCATAAGTACAGTTTTCAACCTACGACACACAGTGAAAGAGTTGTTAGACTCAGCGGACTTATACAGAGTATTGTATGTTGTCCAGTGTCCATTAGGACAGAGGGGTTGGTCCTCATACTATATTCTGTTTACTTTTAACTTCTCTAGTTCTTAAACATGTGTTTCGTAGAAACACAGGGTCTGAGTTTAGAGGAGTTATAGGTATTTGAATAGAGTAGAGAACCAGGTGTAGCAAGTATCGGGATTCTTCAAAGTGATCGAAGATGTAGATACTTGTGTATGGTATTCAGTTGATAGTAATGATAAAGAGAAATTGCTTCTCTTTCAGGTTACTCATAATTGGAAGCATTCCTAAGTTGAGTAACGCTGATCGGCCTCTCTCCATTTAGTTGACATGCACTGGAGACAGCTGCATGATTTGAATCTGGTTCAATTAAATCAGTGCCTCTGGTTCTATATTGGATATAGAACAGTTCATATCTTAACGATGTTAGGGTACGGGGAGTTGTCCGGCTTATGATTAAAACCAGACACTGGACAGCTCAAGGCATGTTTCTGTAATGGCTGTTTGTGGGTTGACCCAGGCTATGACGAGGGTTGACTTTCTACCATCTGGGAGATCAATAGAAATATTGTTCAAGACTCGCCACAGTTTATTAAAAATGGATTTTTTCAAAAACAGTAGTGGGAGTATGGTAGAACTGGAAGTGATTCCAGAACCGCAAACGATTACTGAAGATTTGATAAGGAACCTAAAGATTCAATCTGGTTTGACATTCCATTGGCCACTCCGCAGATAAGATGGGTAACTTCAGGCACCCGAGAGGTACTTCGGTAGCCTCAAGGACGGTGACAGGGAAGTTCTTGTATACCCACACTTGCCATTGTTGTTGTTCCAGGCTGCGAGACCCGGCAGGAGGATGAGTATAGCGTCGTTCTAAACTTGCTTTAAAAGTGCACGTCTGTATGACTCTGCCAGAGGGTTGTCGTAGTCAGTGGGAGCAGCGGAAGCATTGGTGGACATCGGGCTTATGTCTATTTATAGACTAAAGCAGATGTAGCGGAGTTAGATCATCTGTTTCTGATGTGACGGTCATAGGTTTGACGTCATCAGAATAGGGGATGGATCTGTTGAGAAGGTAGTAGGAAGTGATATTCCTATACAACGATCGGTTATATTTTGGTCGTCACACAGTGGTTTCTCCACATGGGACTTGGACATTATATCAGACATACTGGTTACTAGATCTATGGTTTTAGATCTAGATTTGGGTGGTTTCCCAATCTGGGTACTTTGACAGCATTCTAAGAGTTTTTAGAATGGACGACTCCTGGCATGGTAGTGTACCTGCAGGTAATGGAGTCACCCTCTCTAAAGGTGTCTTATAGACTAAAGTAGAGAGGGATGCGCATGATTGGCAGATCACTTGCTTAGGCAATTGAGTCAATCATGAGATGTCAAGTACCACACCAGATGTTGTTCTTGCACTAGATGCAATAAGTTGATATTGATCCAATCCTGGAGAAACAGTCGGGAGGCAGTTATCATTCCAGGCTTCCAAGGTGACATGGACGACAGCGTGATCATCAGAGTTATAGTTTTCCTTCTGACGAGGGGCAGTATTTTGGACAGGTGGTCCAAGGCAATACTGAGGGTGGCATGGCGCAGGATACTGATTAAGTTCAGTTGACGATACAGTCTAAGAAGTTTGGATTTGGAGTTCATTTATGAGCTCGGTCCTATCAGACATCCAGACATTCTAAGACAGGTATTGCTCATTTCGGGAGATGGCTTTCTCCGCGAACTTGAGATATAGAGAGACATAGAAAGAAACATCAGAGCGGATCCACTCGCTGTGGCTATTCCTCGAACGCAATAGTCTCGCAAACGAGCTTTGTGTGACTGCCTAGTAGAGGAGTTGGGTGTTCGGTATCACACGGGCTGTGAGTATGCGGCATCGCAATAATTAGCCTTGAGTGCAAGTGGGAGATTGTTGGAGATAGTGCCCTCAAAGTCAATTATTGGATCACAGGCACGTGATTGCAATGATTGAGGGAGGACCTATCCCGGTAAGACAGTCTTACTCGAGATGATAGTACGCTATCTGGTTTACCTTTATCATCGTGTACTGCTTTAGGTGACCTGATAGGTCGCTATTGCACGTTGATAGAGCCCCTAGGATTCTTGCTTGACTACCGGCAGTATGAGGGCGATCATATACGTGGGAGCTGGTAGTCTATAAGCACATCCTTAAAAGGTCCCTAGTCGTGGGAGTTTCGAGACAGGGCATCGATTCTCCAGAGTAGACTAGTGTATACAGTCGAGACCCCGACGAGGGGCGGTGGCCGGTCTCACAAGCCACTGGTGTCAGTTGGATCACCTAAGATGTATACAGGTGCTCATTGGGTTATGAGTACACCGGACAGGACTCGCCGGGAACATGCTAGTTGGTCTTATACCTGACGTCAGATAGCAGTTCCCAGGTGACATGTGTACAGGTTAGTTCATCGACCTGGCGATCGTCATTTGTCTCGTGTGAGTTCCCACTGTACTTTGATTACTACCCTACCACGGCTCAAAGGAGTCGTGCAAACAGGTTTTAGTTGGGTACAGTCCCGAGCCACATGGAGGCAGTGAGCGGATCTTCGGGGGTTTCGTCTCTCCCGGTATTGGGGGTGAGGTCGCGCTGTGTCTAGGAGAGCCATTACACGAAGACCTTGGCCAAGGCAGGAGATTTACTGATAGGTATTCCAGTAGTATCTCAGGGTGTTCTGGGCTACACTCCGACACGACTTGTACCGCTTTTGGGGGTCTGACTTTTACCCACCCCCTAGGCCCGACATGCGATGCTCATAGACGAACGGACCGGACTGTACGGATATTGTCACTGACAGGCTCAGTAGGGTGTCAGGATGAGTTCGCTCATCGACATCCCTTTTAGTCAATAGCTGGTGGCCCGTTACGTATTGGCTTATACCTCTGACGGGCTAGTGGTTAAATCCACAGCCATAGTATTGACGAGTCTTTAGAGTCTACCACACATTCAGTTACTCAGCTTTCGGGCGAAACGCTGTAGAGGCCGTATGGAGATATGGCAGGGTCCGATCAGATACGTGCGGTATTGCACGGATCAGGATCGGACGGTTTGTACTAGTAGCCGTATAGGTATATGGCAGGGTTCGATCAGATACGTGCGGTATTGCACGGATCAGGATCGAACGGATATTACTATCCGGCTTTGGCTTAAGCCGGTCCTAGTTTAGTACAGTGTAGATTTTGTCTCTTTGCATTTGTATCCGGACGGAATACAGATGCGGGTGTGTATGCACAGTATCGGAGTTTTCCTGTAATTTATTACGGGACCAGTTTTCTGGAGTTGCCAGTTTGCATTCCGTTCCGGCCGGTTTTCCTTTGTTCTTTCCCGGCCGGACTTTTCCGATGGAGGGGGTTATTTGCAATTGTGCAAATAACATTTGTGGAAGGGGGTTTCTTGCATAAAGATTGATTATGATAGCTTCATATCTTTTACTCCATCACTTGCTTTAATGAGATTAGAAAGGGTATGGTTGGTTTTAAATGAAGCATGCTTGATGTTTTCTTGTCTCTTGATGTGGTCACCTCTTGTTCTCTCCTACACTCACCTCCCTCTTGCTTTCATATTGATTTTCCTCCACCATTATTCTCACTTGATGGAAGAAGTTTTTCCATGGTTGAGAGAAAGAAAAAGATGAGAGTTTTCATTCTTGAGAGTTTCATTTCTTGATCTCATTTCATGTTAAGAAAAATGCAAGCACCATTTTTCTTATCTTGTTTCCTCCATCATCTTCAAATGGCAATCACCCCAAAAGAGACTATGATTCTACACTACACTTCCTACAGCAAATCTTGGACGCGTCGACTCGCCAGCTTCACGCCCGAGTTGCCTCGGTATTGAGGTGGGAGCCCGTAAAAGCTACAGGCGATGTGGTGCCCTTTCCGACGAGGAGGAGACGGACGGAGATCCCGCGAGGAGATCGGAGTGGAGATGAAGACCGGAGGACTCGGATCAGTCGGTACATCTCTTCCCTTTCTTGTTTGTAGCTTAGACTTGTTAATGGTTACGATCCGGAGTTTAGTGCGCGGTGGTGCCGGTTTGCAAAGTCCGCAAAAAAAAATTAAAGTTTATCACCGTTTCCGCATTCCGGCGTCGGATTGACGGCCGGGGCGCCGCCGTGCACTTACATTCTAACCTTAACAATATTCATTTTTCATTCATCACAACTTCATCTTCTTTTTCCTCTTGAAAAAGCTTGCTAGCTTTGATTTTGTGATGATGGTTTTGCCAGAAAAAGAAAACAAAAGAGAGCAAAATTCCATCTTCATCATCCTCATCTATTCTAGCCACTTAGATTAGGGTGTTTACTTCACTAATACCTCATTAGTGAAGTGAGAGCTTGGGTTTGTGTTTCCTCAAGGTAGATCATCTTTGATAGTGAAGACTTCAAGCAAGCATGCATCATTCACTTTATGGAGCCTCTCAAGAGTTTGGGAACTTGATGATCGCAGCGAAGGGGCCTCAACTCGGAGCTTATGAAGCGAAGGAACGGACTACAAAGGTTGTAATCCCTATCTCTTTAAAGTAAAGATGTTTACTTTCTTTGTTATCCCTAAATCTCTAGTTAAAGATCTTGTTTAGGGTTAGTTTAAGCATAGAAAATTTTTAAATTGGCATGCACGATGCCTCCCGAATCCTTGCTATGATGCTTAGTAACCCTGCAGTGGTATCAGAGCCAAGCTTGAGTTTTAGGTGATGTTTAGGCGAAGTTAAAAGTCCGATCGAACCCCGAAAACCCAAATTATACCCTCTTTCTGGAAATTTTTTAAAAAGTTGGTTTTTTCCATATTAAAAATTCTCAAAAAATCAAGCAGGTAATTATATGGATCTCTGAGAAGTACGACTCCATAACTCGATCAAGTCGCCGTCGAACCGCGGCCATACCATGCTTTTGGCAGCGGTTTCGCGGCAGAACTTTTGAGTTAGGGATAGATACTTCGAGGGGTGATCCGTAGGTACTACATCATGCTTCTGGGAATTTTTAATATTACTCAAGTGTTGAGTTTTCTGGAAATTATTGGGAATTCGTTGATTCGATCGGAAAGTTTAACATCGTTTAGTTTTTTTCGGGTAATTTAGACCGTATTAAAAGGTTCGAACGGATATCAATAACTCACTTTTTCCCGAGTCGGAAAACTTTCAATTGTTGGATTTTTCCTGAGTTTAAAGCTTTCAGAAAATCATGCAAGCGAATCTGTGGACCCTCTTGAAGAACGTAATCTTAACTCGATTATGTGACCATCAAAACCGCCACTAAACCCTATGGCTTGTGGTAGTTTAGCGTTGCCACATGTGAGGTGTTGGTTTGACCCTTCTACGGCTGGTTCATAGGGGCTATGACATGTTCTAGGATCTTTTGAACTCCGCTCAAGTGTTGAGCTATTTGGGAAATCTTGGGTGTTTGATTATTCGATCGGAAAGTTTAACATTGTCTATTTATCTGGAATGTGATACAATATGTGGAATTCATATAATTAGGCATGAAATGCGAAGTATGTAATATTTCGGGTTTACGATGTCTAAAATAATTGTGGATTCCAAATGTTGTAATTTTTCACTTTCTTTTCTGCGACCGTAAGTTTAGTATGTAGTGTATCGCCGATTTCGTTGCTGTACATCAACGACAATTGGGATACGCATATTTGCTTACGTTGATGACATGTGATGCTATATGTTGCTGTGATATGTTATATTGGATCGTTGTGTTCTGAATAGCCGGGGCTTTTATGTGAGATGAGGGTTTTTATTTTCATTCATGTAAAATTCATTGTATGTAATATTCTTTTATTGGGGCACTTCCGGGTTAAGGATGATGTCACCATTGTATATTATTTACTTTTCCGCATTAGGATAGACCCAGGTGGGGAGCACAAGTAACCGGGTTCTAGGGTCCAGTGGAAGGCCATCACGAGGAGTCGAGACCGGGTCTCCTAACCCTAGAATTGGTAGGGTTGCTTGCCGCTCTCGTAGGAGTCTAGAGATGTGGGTTTGTCTATTCATCACGACCGTGGAATCTGTGTTTTATACAGGCTCACAATAAAACACGGACCTCCTAGTATATCCATTATTTCATTTGTTTCTTCTTCTGCTGATATACTGTGATGTGATCATTTTATATGCGTGAGACGAATGCTTTATTACTATATATATATGATATATAAATATTACTGCTTTCGTTTCTTCTGTGAAGCTTAGGAAGCATAAATGATGGGATTTCGTTAATGAGATTAATGAAAGAAAAAGAAACCTAAAAGATGTTGTAGAATCAAATTTATAAAAAGGGTAGCTCTAGTTTTTTCTTTGCATAGCAGTATTCCTTGCAGAATATCCCGCACCTTACTCGATAAGGAAAGAGCCGAGATCCCTTTACCGGGAGTGACCTCTTTAGCGAAACTAGCAGATGCCACAACTCACTCGGTTTTGTTTTTGACTGCTTCTATAGTTCTTGCTTTGCACAGTGATATTTGTGAAATATCCTGCACCTTATTCGATAAGGAAAGAGCCGAGATCCCTTCACCGGGAGTGACCTCTTTAGCGAAACTAGTAAAAGCCTAAAAACACTCCTTTTTCAAAATCACTTGTTTCTACAACGATATCAAGTTCATTACGTTAAGGTTTTCTGAAAAACCTGACGTAGCCCTCCGTCATTTCAGATAAGTCCTACTTAGTATTTGTGTTACGTTTGTTAACTATGTTAAGGCATAGTGTGCGGTAGCTAATTAGTATTTATCTACTAATGCATGAGATGCGATTGGATTATGGTAGTTGTACGACTTTGTTGACTATGTTAAGGGTCGTGCGGGTGGGTTTAATTCAATTGGAAAATGACGGGTTGAACTTGGCTAACAGTTATTATTTGTTGACTATGTTAAGGTCATAAGTTGCTAGGGGCAAAAGCATTATCGGGAATTTCAAGTGTTGAAATTTGCAATGAGATTGCATACCTTTTATGAGATAGTTGGATCCCGATACCCACTGCGAGTAAGAGTTACTCCTGAGAGAGTTTTACACATGACAATTAGTCAATCTAGTAGGTGTCTAGAAAGGTGTTAACGGGGTTATGCCTCTGGGAAAATGAGGTTTATTTTAATTAGGTCTATGTGAAAGCATAGGAAACCTCCCTCAAAGTACCAACACTAGCCTGGCCGAAAGATTGTCGAACTTGTAAAGTGTAATTAATCCCGGCTAGTCTTACCTTTTAGGGTTTGAAGGAAGATTTGATAGAAACTGTGGGATCCATCCTGATTAGATAAGATAATAACCAATCTAATCTTGCAAGAGCATACGCTAAAGTGTTTTCTTCTCTCTCTCTCCAGGTAGCGACCATGTCAGGCCTTAATCAAGATAATAATATGGATGTATTAACCGAACCCGCTTATTATACTGAGCAGGGGAACGTTGGTTCCGTTCTTTCTTATAATTGTTATAAGACTGAACAGGATATAGGGTTATATCCGGATTCTCACGCCGCCCAAATGAAGAATAAGCATGTTGATGCATCTTCTTCGAGTATGGTAGTCATCGAGAACTGTTTCTCAGTTCACTCTACGTCCTGGGTATTAGATACCGGATCTGGATCCCATATATGTAATATGTTACATGGGCTGAGGAAAGGTAGAGAACTGGGAGAGGGTGATCATTTCGTAAGAGTAGGAAATGGTGCAAATGTTGCAGCCAAAGCAGTTGGCGAATATCACCTTGTATTACCAAATGGTAATACATTGATTTTGAACGAATGCTATTACATACCGACCCTGATATGCAATGTTATATCAGTTTCTTTATTAAGTAAAGAAGGATATGATTTTGCAGTACAGGATAATGTTATGAACATCTTCCTGAATCAAAAGTTGATTAGATCAGGCTCGTTAAATAATGGTATATACATTCTAAATCAAACCACAGTTCTTAACATACAGAACACACACAAGAGGAAGAGTTAAGAAATGAACGAATCCTTCTTATGGCATTGTAGACTAGGTCATATCAATGCGACACGACTAGCTAAGTTACATAAGGATGGATATTTGAATCCGTTCGAATTTTCATCTTATGACACTTGCCAGTCATGTCTCAAAGGCAAGATGACCAAAACTCCGTTTAGTGGACATGGAGAAAGAGTTACGGAACTCTTGGGGCTGATACATAGTGATGTATGCGGTCCCATATTTACACATGCCAGGAATGGTTCTTCGTACTTCATTACATTCACTGACGATCTCTCAAGATACGGATATGTGTTCCTGATGAAACAAAAGTCTGAAGCTTTTGAGAAATTCAGAGAATATATGAACGAAGTCGAGAACAAAATGGGCAAAAGTATTAAGATTCTTCGATCTGATTGAAGAAGAGAATAATTGAGCAATGAGTTCCTGGACTATCTAAAAGATAATGCAATTCTCTCTCAGTTTACTCCTCCATATACACCGCAGCACAACGGTATATCGGAGCGGAGGAATCGCACCCTATTAGATATGGTGCACTTTATGATGAGCACGCTGAGTTACCTATTTCCTTTAGGGGTTATGCGCTTGAGACAGCAGCATATCTATTGAATCAAGTTCCATCTAAATCTGTACCTACCACACCATATGAGATATGGAGTGGGAAGAGACCATATTTTAAATGAGTTAAGATATGGGGTTGTCCGGCCTATGTCAAAAGGCAAAATCCGGACAAACTCGAGGCACGATCAGTTCTTTATAAGTTTGTGGGATATCCTAAGAATTCCCAAGGATATATTTTCTACCACAATGCAGAGCAAAAAGTGTTTGTTTATCAATACGCCACCTTTTTAGAAAAGGAATTTCTTGCAAAAGAAATTAGTGGCAACGAGGTAGAGCTGGAAGAAGTTCCGGCATCACAAACTGCAACTGAAGATTTAGTAGAACCAGAGGATTCAGTAGTTCCCGACGAACCCCAGCCGCTCCGCCGATCTAGTAGGGTTCCTCATCCACCAGACAGATACTACGGTTTTCTCATAGATGGTGGGAGCGAGGATTGCATCATGGAAGATGATGACCCGACTAGCTTCGAGCAGGCCATCACGAGTGGGAACTCTGTGACATGGCTGGATACAATGCGATCTGAGATGGAATCCATGTACACCAACAAAATATGGACTTTGGAAGTTGCTCCTGAATGGGTAAAACCTATTGGGAGCAAATGGATCTTTAAGAAGAAACTTGGTGTAGATGGCAAAGTTGAGACTTTCAAAGCTAGACTTGTTGCAAAGGGTTTTCGTCAACGACCAGGTATGGATTATGACGAAACCTTTTCTCCAGTGGCTATGCTTAAGTCCATACGGATCCTACTTGCTATTGCTACATACCTTGACTATGAAATCTGGCAAATGGATGTTAAGACCGCCTTTCTAAATTGTGATTTAGAGGAGTGCGTGTGCATGACTCAGCCAGAGGGCTTCGTAGACAGTGGGAGCAGCGGAAAGGTGTGCAAGCTGCTTAAATCCATCTACGGATTAAAGCAGGTATCGCGGAGTTGGAACATCTGTTTTGATGTGGTAGTCAAAGAGTTTGACTTCATCAAGAACGCAGATGAACTTTGTGTATACAAGAAGGTGGCAGAGAGTAAGGTTGTTTTCCTCGTATTGTACGTTGATGACATACTCTTGATAGGAAATGATGTTCCTATGCTGCACTCGGTCAAGCTCTTCTTATCACATAGATTCTCAATGAAAGATCTAGGTGATGCCTCCTGCATTTTGGGGATCAGGATCTTTAGAGATAGATGTAAGAGGATACTGGGATTGTCCCAATCCAGGTACATTGATACCATACTAAAGATGTTTAGTATGGATGAATCCAAGTGTGGGAACTTACCCACGATGTCTGGACTCACTCTCTCCAAAGAGATGTCTCCTAAGACTGATTTGGAGAGAATTCGCATGCAAGGGATACCCTTTACTTTGGCAGTAGGCTCTATCATGTACGCAATGCTACGTACCAGACCCGATGTAGCATACTCACTAAGTGTAGTGAGTATGTATCATGCAGATCTAGGAAAGAGTCACTGGACAGCTGTGAAGAACATTCTCAAGTACTTGAAAATGATTAAGGAGATGTTCTTGGTGTATGGTAACGGAGAACTCCAGGTTGAGTCCTTTACCGATTCGATCTTTCAAAGTGATAAGGATGACTCTAAGTCGCACTCGGGATTTGTCTTTACCTTAAATAGAGTGGTGGTTTGTTGGAAGAGTTCCAAGCAAGAAACCGGTGGCAGACTCGACGATGGAGGCTGAATACATCGCTGCCAACGATGCTGCCAAAAAGGCTGTCTGGATCAAGAAATTCATCACTGAACTTGATGTGGTTCCTTCCATTGTGCATCCAATACCTTTGTATTGTGATAACAATAGAGCTGTGGCTTTGGCCAAGGAACCCAGGTCCCATCAGAGATCCAGGCATATTCTGAGGCGGTATCACCTGATCCGGGAGATAGTTGATCGCCGAGAGATCGAGGTCAGGAGAGTTGACACGAAGGACAACACTGCGGATCCACTCACGAAGGCCATACCCCAGTTACAATTTGAGAGACTCTTCGGGATGCTGGGTATGAGATACTACAACAACTGGCCTTAGTGCAATTGGGAGATTGTTAGTTATATATACTATTGTTGTACATATGATGTATATTATAATGGATGCTTAGATATATATAGAGATGACTTTCTTGCTCGATATGATAGTATGCTATCTGGTTTCACTTTGTCTTAACATGTTGACTTGTATTGGTTTACTGTCTTACTCTCACATGTTGATAAAGCCCTTAGGAATTGTACTAGACTACTGGGACTATGATGTAGATCATACTAGTGGGGCCAGGGTAGTCTATGAGTACATCCTTTAACTGTTCCTAGTCGAGGGTGTATCGAGACAATGCATCGATACTCCATAGTAGACTAGCGTATCCGCATCTTGACCCATATGATGGGTGATGGATGATCCCATATCTATCTGGTGTGTTGACACCAAAGATTGTATATGGGTGCTCAGTGGAGACTGGGTACATTGAACGGACTCTCCAAGAACTCCTAGATGGTATTATACCTATCGTTAGATAGCAGTTCTCTGGTGACATTGGTACAGGTTAGTCTGTAGACCCAAGATCGTCATAGAGTCTTGTGTGATTCCCACTGTGCTTTGATTTCCACCTTACCACGTTCACGAGAACGTGCAAAACGGTGGCTTTTTGGTACAGTCCCGAATCACATGGAGGCAATGAGCGATAGGAGGGATTTCGTCTCTCCCGGTATTGGGGGTTGATGTTGCGCTGTGTTCGATTGTCTATAACTGGAAGTCCATGGCCAGGGCTGATATAGAGATTTACTGGTAAGTGTTATCAGTAGTTTCTCGACCCGTTATGAGCCTCACATCGACATGACTTATCGGTTACTGAGGTCTGACGTTTACCACTCCTAGACTGGATATGCGACATATCAGATGAAGAGACCGGACTGTACGGTAGTATTACTGATTGGATTCACAAGAGTGTGTACAGGCTTGCTTGTTGATCTTTTGATCGCTCAATACCCGGGTGGCTATTACGTTTAGCTGACCGCTTGCAGCATGTGGGTGTTTGATATGATCATCACCTACTGCCGGCGTATTGACGAGTCTTTAGAGTCTTTCATAGAGGTTTCCGGGCCCAAGCAAAACAGAGTAGGAGCACATATGTGATATGTGCGGGACCGAGAATAATATGTGTATGTGATACCGTATTTGATTCTCGCGATATGTGATATCGACCTGGTGTATGTGATATAGCCGGGTCATCGGATCAAGTGTTGATTTGATGAACTGATACATATTATATTAGTCAGTTATATGTAATATAGCTGGGTTATTAAATCAAGTGTTGATTTAATATGTGATATATTACATTACATTAATTAATATAAGCTCACTTATATGATTCTTTTTCTCACTTGATGATACATTGATATATATATATATATGTGATATATGTCAATTGTATTATTTTCTTTTGTTACATTATATATTATATATGAGATATATATTATTGCAACATATTAAGGTTACAAATGCAACTAGGGTTTAGTAGATTAAACCATGCTAGGGTTTAAATTTGGGTTAACATTTTCTTTTTGGTTTATCCTTATTAGTTTGGATTAAGTTATGGATGAGTTTTGAAGAAGCTTCATGAAACTTTGACTTAGTCCCCCATTTTGGATATTTCTAAGATATTTTGTTAACCCAATCCTAACCCTAACCCATGGTTAACTCTCTACAAGGGTTAAGTATGACATGCTTAACCCTTGGTTGCATTTTTAACCTCAACAATAATTCATTTTTCATTCATCAAAACTTCATCTTCTTCTTCCTCATGAAAAAGCTTGCTAGTTTTGATTTTGTGATGATGGTTTTGTGAGAAAAAGAAAACAAAAGAGAAAAAAATTCCTACTTCATCATCCTCATCTATTCTAGCCACTTAGATTAGGGTGTTTACTTCACTAATACCTCATTAGTGAAGTGAGAGCTTGGGTTTGTGTTTCCTCAAGGTAGATCATCTTTGATAGTGAAGACTTCAAGCAAGCATGCATCATTCACTTCATGGTGCCTCTCAAGAGTTTGGGAACTTGATGATCGCAGCGAAGGGACCTCAACTCGGAGCTTATGAAGCGAAGGAACGGACTACAAAGGTTGTAATCCCTATCTCTTAGAAGTAAACATGTTTACTTTCTTTGTTATCCCTAAATCTCTAGTTAAAGATCTTATTTAGGGTTAGTTTAAGCATAGCAAAATTTTAAATTGGCATGTACGATGCCTCCCGAATCCTTGCTAGGATGCTTAGTAACCCTGCATTTTGGCAATATGAACAAACAGTTTGGGATTGAGTATAAACAAAAGAATAAGAATCGTGAAAAACAGAATTGAATTGTGTATCTCCCATATTAACAAGAATTCACAATTATCACAAACACAGAGAATATCACACCCATAGCAGTCTATGGTATGCTAGTCAACTAGACCTACTCAAGAACCTGATTGCCGAAATAAAACTGCGTCGAGAAACAGGCTCAAGATATACAGATCACGAAGCCAGGTAAGTGCAAGAGAGAAGGGGAGGTTTTCCAACGCTTTCGCGAAGTTCCTTAATTAAATAACCCTTTCTCTTGAACACTTTCCTAGACACCTCGTGAACGATATACCGTTAAGCGGTGTTCTAAACACAGTTAACTTCTCCTAATGAGCGCGAAGTCCTTAAAGTCAGAGTTCTAATTGATTTTAAATTACTGTGGGTATGCAAGAATGCAGTTTTATGATTTGTGGGCTACGAAGAAAGGTGATGAAATTCTTTACCATATCTTGTTTAGTCTTTTTGCCCTTAAAAATCCGTATTAAGATGCAATGCGCAATCAATAATAAGAATATAAGAAAATCAAGCAATTCTAGCAATTCTTTTTCTGTCTAAGTTTAAGCGCTGCAACAAATACGGTTAGTTCTCTGTACAATTGGCGGCAAAATTGTGCGAAGAATCCTGCAGAAAATAGAAATATTGGACTGTGTCGGATTCAAGAGGAATGTGTTAGGAAATACGTACCGATGTGATTTGGTTTAAGAAAACCCCTTTCAAAGTGATCCGAGCCTTTGATTGTTCGCTTGCGCGGGTCAAACTACCCGGATCTTTGGCATATACTTCGCTAACGTCTTGATATTGCATTTGAACCTCGCCCCGCACGATCGCTGGTCGTAATTCCTAAAAATCAGCAAATGTCAGAAAATACGATATTTAGGGTCAAAAAGCAATATATGTTCCCCAATTCCTGCACACTTAAAATTATAAAAATCAAACAATACCACTAGAACACTGACAACACACTGGAGATCAACAAAAAAAGAAAAAAACCCAAAACCCCACACTTTGGCCGAGCTCGCCAGACTTTCCCTTGATGTCGCCGGCCAAATTCCGAGGAGAGGGGATGAACTTTTTAGTGGGATCTCTAGGCTATATTAGTATTCTAATGGTCTTACTTGATTTTTAAATTTAAGCTCTGGGTGCAATCTGGTCTGAAGGACAGAGAGCATTAAAGAATTTGTTAATTTGTTAGTTGTGAAAAAAATTTGAATTAGAAATTAGTGAGTTAGTAAGAACCAGAAATAACAATTCCTAATACTACCAGATCCCCGGCAACGGCGCCAAAAACTTGTTGGGAATTCACCCGCGCGCGCAAACGCGTATGTTTTGAAATATGAGATATGTTTTTAGGAAAACGGATTGCGCACGCGAGATCGTTCTCGTTTTAAAATTTATAACCGTAAGTGCACGGCGCGTTGTAGCGAGCCGGCAAGTACGGGTCGATCTGTATGGAGTTGTGTATTAAGTCTTGTTGTTTAAGGTTCAACAAATTAACGAATTGGGGGTTGTCACAAAAATTATAAAGAATACGAAAACAATAAAAAGCAAGAAAAGGAGTTAAGGAAGAATGGTTGTGGCTTGGCTTGGAAGCTTGAATCGCGATGTTTACCTCTACACTTCTTTGATCATGAGTTGTCCGGCCTTACCTTGATCCCGGCATGAAGCACGACTTGTCAACGCGGTTGCAGAGCACAAACCGTCAAATTCCGATATTCACCGCAAAGCACGAAACGAGTCCTTTTGATCACTTACCGCTTGTATGTCCGCGCTTGGGGTATTAACACTAAACACAAGGGTTAGCAAGCATACCGCAACAACAAAAACACAAAGTAGTTAGTGAGAGCAAATGATTTTGGTGTTAAGCGTGCTAAGTGTTTGTGATGGTATATGGTATATGAAATTAAAAGATTTGTCAAGTCCTTAATCACAACATACCATATCCAAACTTAGCAAACTTAACTCCAAAATGATTATAGCTTAAACACTGAAATGGGGAAATGGAATGAATATGGTATATGAGGAGGTTACAAGTAACCATGTGTCAAAATACCATATCATATCAATAAATTAACAATCTTTAAGTTAGAATCATAAATTAAGCATATGAAACATAAACAAAAGGTGGAGGAGGCAAAGCCTTTCATCTCACTTCCTCACCCACACCACAACCAAATAAAGAATTAGTTAAGAATGAATAAAAAGAAAGCAAGTAAGTAAAGAAAGAAAATATTAAAAGAAAGCAACAATATATTATAAACACTTGAAATGAGATACAAGATTATAGTAGCTTGTTCAACCTCCTTAATGAAGCTTTCAAAAGAAAGCTTCAAGAGCGAAGAAAAAGAAGAAACTAATATTAAGCTCACTCACCCTAAAACTAAACCAAAATAAAGAAACTAAGAAATGTATTACAATGTATATGGCATAGCCTCTCTGTAGATCTGTTCTGGTATTTATAGGCCATAAAACAAAATAAACAAACAATATAAAAGTGATTATATGGCACTAAGGGAGGCTTTGTGGAAAACTGGGGAAATTTGGAGCATGGGCGGCCAAGCTCGCCAGATTTGGTGGGCATGTGCTCGGCCAAATTCCAAGCACATGAGCTCGTATTGAAGTAGTGTACATGGGTGTTCTCAACAATCACTCTGGTGCTGTTTGTTTATCAAGATTCTTCCACTTTTTCTTCAGTTTCCATCGATCAACAATGGTGGCTTCATTTTCAATTTAGTTGACTTTATCTCACTCGGGCCCCACACATCCATTGAATATTGTGCTGTCCCTTCTAGTGCACCGTGCTTGACCAAAAATGACGACTGTTTTCGTCTTATCTCTTGGACCAGTAAGCGGCACTGGACGGATGCAAATGACTGGAATCCGGCTTTTATCTGTCTGTGACAGATGTTCTGGATATTGGCGTAACTGTGGTGATTTTGTCTGATTTGCGTTATTTTGGACTGGAAACCTGTAACCAGTAAATATGTTGGAAACACGGATCAAAAGCACCATCCTATAAACAAAAGAGCATAAGAATGGGCGATATTAAATGCAATATTCTAGTATGAACAGTAATCAAAGCACAATGGGAACTCACACGAGACAAATGACGATCTCAGGTCGATAGACTAACCTGTACACATGTCACCAGGGAAATGCTATCTGACAATAGGTATAATACCAACTAGCATGTTCCCGGCGAGTCTGTCCGGTGTACTCATAACCCAATGAGCACCTGTATACATCTTAGGTGAACCAACTGACACCAATGGCTTGTGAGACCGGCCACCGCCCCTCGTCAGGGTCTCGATCAGTATACACTAGTCTACTCTTGGAGTATCGATGCCCAATCTCGAAACTCCCATGAATAGAGACATTTTAAGGATGTGCTTATAGACCACCCAGATCCCACGTATGTGATCGCCATCATACTGCAGGTAGTGTAGGTGCACGGCAGCGCCCCGGCCGTCTGAACGAGGCCAAAATGCGGAAACAAAAACTTTTCTTTAAACAGTAACCGGCGCTACCGCGGACTATAAACCCGGATCGGATCATTAACCTACTACTAGCGAACTAGAGAAAGGGTAGAGAGCTATACCGAGCGATCCGTGTCCTTCGGTCTTTGGCCACCATCCCGATCTCCCTGCGGAATTTCTGGTCTTCATCTTCTCGTCGGAAAGGGCACCACATCGCCGAGTCTTTTTACGGGCTCAAACCTCTAGACCGAGACAACTCGGACACGAAGTTGGCAAGCCGACATGTCCAAGATTGCTGTAGACTAAGTGTAGAAATCTTTGTCTCGAGGGGTTGATGAAGTTGCCATTTTTTAGTGGAGGAATGGGATGAACTTTTGAGATGGAGCTATATGATTTTTTGCAAGCTAAATGAGAACAATTCTCATCCCAAAAATTTTGGACAGCCCCCACCATATTGTGTGGCCGGCCATCATCAAAAGGAGAGGGGGGGTGAGCACACACAAGGTGGGTGAGCATAAGGAGAGAAATAATGAGTGATGATGAGAAGAAGAATGATCACAACAAAGTCTCCTCTACATCAACCATCTCCTCACAAAAGTCAATCAATCATGAACAAAGAAGTCAAATGATGGTTGAACCAACATGAAGCTATCATCACAAAAAGTCTTCTCCATAATAAAATGCACAATTGCAAATAATCCCCTCCACACCAATTATCAGCCAAAGAAAGATAGAAAGGAAAATGGCCGAAACGGAAAGCAAACTGCCAACTTCAGAAAAACGATCCCGTAATAAATTACAGGAAAACCCCGCGACTGTATATACATACCCATATTTGTATTCCGACCGAATACAAATGCAATGAGACAAAATCTACACTGTACAATACTAGGATCCAGCTTAAACCAAAGCCCGCTAGTATTATCCGTCCGATCATGATCCGCGCAATACCGCACGTATATGATCGAACCCTGCCATATATCCATATGGCCTCTACAGCGTTTCGCCCGAAACTTGAGAAACTGTCTGTGGGGGACTCTAAAGACTCGTCAATACCTTGGCTGTGGATTTAACCACTAGCACGTCAGAGGTATTAGCCGTACGTAACGAGCTACCAGGTATTGAGCAAAAGGGACGTCAATGAGCGAACTCATCCTGACACCATAGCCTGTCAGTGACAATATCCGTACAGTCCGGTCCGTTCGTCTATGAGCATCGCATGGCGGGCCTAGGGGGTTGGTAAAAGTCGGACCCCCAAAAGCGGTACAAGTCGTGTCGGAGTGTAGCCCAGAACACCCTGAGATACTACTGGTATACCTACCAGTAAATCTCCTGCCTTGGCCAAGGACTTCGTGTAATGGCTCTCCTAGACACAGCGAGACCTCACCCCCAATACCGGGAGAGACGAACCCCTGCAGATCCGCTCACTGCCTCCATGTGGTTAGGGACTGTACCCAACTAAAACCTGTTTGCACGACTCCTTTGAGCCGTGGTAGGGTAGTAATCAAAGTACAGTGGGAACTCACACGAGACAAATGACGATCTCAGGTCGATGAACTAACCTGTACATATGTCACCAGGGAACTGCTATCTGACGTCAGGTATAAGACCAACTAGCATGTTCCCGGCGAGTCCTGTCCGGTGTACTCATAACCCAATGAGCACCTGTATACATCTTAGGTGAACCAACTGACACCAGTGGCTTGTGAGACTGGCTACCGCCTCTCGTCGGGGTCTCGACTGTATACACTAGTCTACTCTGGAGTATCGATGCCCTGTCTCGAAAACTCCTACGACTAGGGACCTTTTGAGGATGTTCTTATAGACCCCAGCTCCTACGTATATGATCGCCATCATACTGCTGGCCGTCAAGCATGAATTCTAAGGTCTCTATCAACGCGCAATAGTGACCTGTAAGGTCACCTAAAGCAGTACACGATGATAAAGATAAACCAGATAGCATACTATCATCTTGAGTAAGACTATCCTTCCGGCATAGGTCCTCCCTCAATCATTGCAATCTCGTGCCTGTGATCCAATAATTGACTCTGAGGGCACTATCTCCAACAATCTCCCACTTGCACTCAAGGCTAATTATTGCGATGTCACATACTCACAGCCCGTGTGATACCGAACACCCAACTCCTCTACTAATCAGTCTCAGAAAACCCGTTTGCGAAACTAATGCGTTCGAGGAATAGCCTCAGTGAGTAGATCCGCTCTGATGTTTCTTTCTATGTCTCTCTTTATCTCAAGTTCGCGGAGAAAACCATCTCCCGAAATGAGCAATACCTGTCTTAGAATATGTCTGGATATCTGATGGGACCTAGCTCATAAATGAACTCCAAATCCAAACTTCTTAGACTGTATCGTCAACTGAACTTAATCAGTATCCTGCGCTATGCCTCCCTCAGTATCTGCCTGGACCACCTGTACAAAATACTGCCCCTCGTCAGAGGGAAAACTATAACTCTGACAGTCATTCTATCAACCAGGTCACCTTGGAAGCCTGGAATATAACTGTCTGCCGAATGAGGCTGTCGTTATCATATCCCTAGAACATCCACATATGTTCTAAAACTGCTTCCGAATATTTCTCCAGGATAGGATCAATATCAACTTATTGCATCTAGTGCAAAAACAACATCTGGTGTGGTACTTGACATCTCATGATCAACTCAATTGCTTAAGCAAGTGATCTGCCAATCATGCATATCCCTCTCCCCTTTAGTCTGTAAGACACCTTTAGAGAGGGTGACTCCATCAGCTGCAGGTACACCACCATGCCAGGAGTCGTCCATTCTAAAAACCTTTAGAATGTTGTCTAAGTACCCAGATTAGGACACTTCCCAAATCTAGATCTAAAATCATAGATCTAGTAACCAGAATGTCTGATATAATACCCAATTTCTATTTGGAGAAACCATTGTGTGACGACCAAAGTATAACCGATCGAAGTATAGGAATATCACTTCCTACTCTGTATGTGTCATCCAAATACCAGGACATCACACCCTATTACCTTCTTAACAGATCCATCCCTTATTCTGATGAAGTCAAACCTATGACTGTCACATCAAAAATAGATGATCTATCTCCGCTATATCTGCTTTAGTCTATAAATAGACATAAGCTGCTTGTCTGCTATGCTTCCGCTGCTCCCACTGACTACGACAACTCTATGGCAGAGTCATATATACGTGCACTTCTAAAGCTGGTTTAGAACGACGCTATACTCATCCTCCTGCTGGGTCTCACAGTCTAGAACAACAGCAATGGCAAGTCTGGGTAAACAAGAACCTCCATGTCTCCGTCCTTGAGCACACCGAAGTACCTCTCGAGTGCCTGAGGTTACCCACCATATCTGCGGAGTGGCCAATGGAATGTAAAACTAGATTGAATCTTTAGGTTCTTATCAAATTTTCAGTAATCGTTTGCGGTTCTGGAATCACTTCCAGTTCTATCATACTCCCACTAATGTTTTTCTGAAAAAGTCCATTTTTATTAAAACTGTGGTGAGTCAAGAACAATATCACTATTGATCTTCCAGATGGTAGAAAATCAACCCTCGTCATAGCCCGGGTCAACCCACAAACAGCCATTATAGAAAAGTGCCTTGAGTTATCTAGAGTCTGGTTTTAAGCATAAGCCCGACAACTCCCCGTACCTTAACAACGTTAAGATATGAACCGTTCTATATCCAATATAGAAACAAATGCACTGATTTAATTGGAACCCGATTCAAATCATGCAACTGCCTCCAGTGCTTGTTAACTAAATGGAGAGAGGCCGATCAGCATTACTCAACTTAGGAATACATCCAGATATGAGTAACCTGAAAGAGAAGCAAGTTCTCTTAATCATTATTATCAACTGAATACCATACACAAGTATCTACATCTTCGATCACCTTGAAGAATCCTGATACTTGCAACACCTGGTTCTCTACTTTATTCTTATACCTATAACTTCTCAAAACTTCGACCTTGCATTTCTACGAAACACATGTCTACGAACTAGAGAAGTTACAAGTAAACAGAATATAGTACGAGTACCAACCCCTCTGTCCTCAAGGACACTGGACAACATACAATACTCTGTATGAGTCCCCTGAGTCTAATAACTCATTCCCTGTGTGTCGTAGGTTGAAAACTATACTTATGGTTAAGAAGAATTACACCGCTGTTTAATGCTCCTTACCTAACCATCCACTGATATAGGTAAATGTCATGGACATAATTTCAAAAAGTTATATCTCACTCTATAAAAATAGACGTACAGATATATCAATTTGAAATTGGTGCATAACAACGGATATTCAAAACCAAATATTTGCCGTCCGGCAAACAACCCAGCTGATTTCCTTAAATATCACCAATTACAACGAATCGCGAAATAATGAGGATGATCACCCAATTCCCAATAACTTACTCCCACTCATCATCTGTAAAACCATACAGATGTGAGAATCAAACCTGGTAAATACATACCCCGGAGCAAGGGATAATTGGGAAATCAGTTTTCTTTTAACAATACACAGTGAAACTGAAACATGTAAATGTTTCGAAGGGGTATCCGGGTATTCCTAGTAATGCCTCATCCATTATCCAGATTCACAACTGTAACTGTATATTTCTTTGCCATCTCTCTAAATCCCTTTATATGTCTTTAATCATTACCTTCTGTACACCCTCTTAGGCTAAATGGTTTTCTTCCTTCCCTACCGTTCGGCACCAGCCTATGGTTTGGAAGAAGACTATCCAATAAGCATAATGGGTGTACTGTCCTAATCCTAGGAGCACTCGCAATGCAAGAGAAGGTGAAGATAAAATACAACTGAATAAACCTTATTCCTATTTCTCCTGAACCAGAATCCATCCCCGAACAGGAACAAGTTCCTTTCGAGTTCGTATATAACCATACGATGGAGTATCCAATAAACTATGGATCTTCATAGTGATACGGAGTGTTCTGGAGAAATACAAAGGTGATATAAGATTGGCGATGCCAACATATCAAAGAGTCCTAGTCAAGTTCAACCTATCATTATCTTGATTGCGTTAAACCCACCCGTACGAGTCCTTGACAATGCCAACATAACCGTATGACTATCCTAACCAATCCACTTATCCAGGCGACAGAAAAACATTACAGAGCTACCGAACACTACGCCTCGGCAATGCACGACATACGTAGCACGAATACTAAGCAATGCTAATCTGAAATGACGGAGGGCTACATCTAGTTTTTGGCGAAAAACTTTTAACGTAATGAACTTGATATCATTGAAGGAACTGGATAACTTTTTATAAAAATATAGTGGCGAAAACCTTTGCTAAAGAGGTCACTCCCGGTGAAGGGATCTCGGCTCTTTCCCCGTAGAATGAGGTGCAGGATATTCCAACTGAATACCACGATGCAATGCAAAAGGCAATCGGCTATAGTGAAGTTATTACCCTGACGCAAACTTCTGTCCAAGGGGTCACTCCCGATGAAGGGATCTCGGCCCTTGCCTCGTCGACTGAGGTGCTGGATATTCATAACCGAATATCACCGTGCAAAACAAAAGAGAACGTCCTTGCAATAACAGCTTTTTGAAAATTGTTCCAACAACATCAGAATAGGTTTGTTTAGCTTGTATTGATCCGAATCAATGCAGTCCCATCAATTGATCACACCAATAAAGAACGAAAATACGATGTACGTATATGCCATCCGCATTCGCCACTGGGTCCCGTCATCACCCGTTAGGTTACTTAACTAACGACAGAGCGGGGAATGGACTAGCGCGGATGCAAAACATATACAACATCTACCAGTATATATATCAATATATAATATTCGCTCAAGGCGTGATAAAATGCAACATCACAGAAATGTAATAAGCATCACAGAACATTACAGATATCTGGGATCCCCAGGTTTCATAGAGCCACTACTGAAACCCGACATTCCCCTGGTCGTGTGGATAGCCTGTCCAATGAAATCCTAGACCCCTACGGGTGAGGCAAGTTACCCGCCAAAACCTGAAGCGAGACAGCCCCCTTCAGTAACGTGAATGGACCACCCAACACTTCACGGAATCCGGTAACTTGGGCACCCCTCCTTGGGTCAACCTGTACCCCCTACGAGTGCGGCGAATAGCCCGCCAATTCTAGAGTGAAGCCCCCTCCGTCTCAAAGCCATGAGATGCGGGCCCGTTGCCCTCTAGAACCCGGCTATCCGTGCACCCTTCCGCGGGGTAATCCTAGTACAGAAAGTAAAATATTCAACAGGTACATCGACCTCATCCCGGTCGTGCCCCAAAAGAATAATATACAAACATGCAATGACGGCAGTCCACATGTCGGACGCTCGCCCCGCAATATTAAATGTACATATACAACCAAACTGTACTACCATTGCATGCAGGCTATCAACCACGACAGATCCGCAACATCACAGCACAACACAGAACATCAACGTGAATGTCACGTTCGCAAATCCGTCTAAAAGGGCTATAGCAGTTAGACATGATTTACCGATCAAATGACATTCACGGTCGCAGATATAATGTAAATACTGTGAACTAACATGTTGAAAATTTTCGATCGACTAAATTTCCCGAAGTGGGCCCCAAGCACAACTGTAGCACTCAAAATAAATCTGGGCCCAAAAAGAATATACCAGAAACCCTATTTCCATGTCAGAAACCCACTGTAGAAATTTGGTGCAGTTTGGCCACAGTACGACGGCGGATCCGCGGCCAAAACGTGGTTTTGGACGCTGATCCACCGCGCTACAGTAATTTCAGCCGACTAAATTTTCACAGAATTCTTATAAAACCCTGCACGTATTTTTGCAATGTACCAAATAATTTTTTGAGCACAGCAAAAATTCGACAGAAACCTGGACTTGAAAATGGGGTTTTTGGAAAATCCGTTCGATCGAATTTGTAAACACGTTAGAGCAAGCTAGACTAGGTTAATGGCCTGGCTCTGATACCATGTAGGTGCACGGCAGCGCCCCGGCAGTCTGAACGAGGCAAAAATGTGGAAACAAAAACTTTTCTTTAAACAGAAACCGGCGCTACCGCGGACTATAAATCCGGATCGGACCATTAACCTACTACTAGCGAACTAGAGAAAGGGTAGAGAGCTATATCGAGCGATCCGTGTCCTTCAGTCTTTGGCCACCATCCGGATCTCCCCGCGGAATCTCTGGTCTTCATCTCCTCATCGGAAAGGGCACCACATCGCCGAGTCTTTTTACGGGCTCCCACCTCTGGACTGAGGCAACTCGGACACGAAGTTGGCAAGCTGACGTGTCCCAGATTGCTGTAGACTAAGTGTAGAAATCTTTGTCTCGAGGGGTTGATGAAGTTGCCATTTTTTAGTGGAGGAATGAGATGAACTTTTGAGATGGAGCTATATGATTTTTTGCAAGCCAAATGAGAACAATTCTCATCCTAAAAATTTTGGACAGCCCCCACCATATTGTGTGGCCGGCCATCATCAAAAGGAGTGGGGGGGGTGAGCACACACAAGGTGGGTGAGCATAAGGAGAGAAATAATGAGTGATGATGAGAAAAAGAATGATCACAACAAAGTCTCCTCTACATCAACCATCTCCTCACAAAAGTTAATCAATCATGAACAAAGAAGTCAAATGATTGTTGAACCAACTTGAAGCTATCATCACAAAAAGTCTTCTCCATAATAAAATGCACAATTGCAAATAATCCCCTCCACACTAATTATCAGCCAAAGAAAGATAGAAAGGAAAATGGCCGAAACGGAAAGCAAACTGGCAACTTCAGAAAAACGATTCCGTAATAAATTACAGGAAAACCCCGTGACTGTATATACATACCCGCATTTGTATTCCGACCGAATACAAATGCAATGAGACAAAATCTACACTGTACAATACTAGGATCCGGCTTAAACCAAAGCCCGCTAGTATTATCCGTCCGATCATGATCCGTGCAATACCGTACGTATATGATCGAACCCTGCCATATATCCATACGGCCTCTACAGCGTTTCGCCCAAAACTTGAGAAACTGTCTGTGGGGGACTCTAAAGACTCGTCAATACCTTGGCTGTGGATTTAACCACTAGCACATCAAAGGTATTAGCCGTACGTAACGAGCTACCAGGTATTGACCAAAAGGGACGTCGATGAGCGAACTCATCCTGACACCCTACTGAGCCTGTCAGTGACAATATCCGTACAGTCCGGTCCGTTCATCTATGAGCATCGCATGGCGGGCCTAGGGGGTTGGTAAAAGTCAGACCCCCAAAAGCGGTACAAGTCGTGTCGGAGTGTAGCGCAGAACACCCTGAGATACTACTGGATTACCTACCAGTAAATCTCCTTTCTTGGCTAAGGACTTCGTGTAATGGATCTCCTAGACACAGCGCGACCTCACCCCCAATACCGGGAGTGACGAACCCCTGCAGATCCGTTCACTGCCTCCATATGGCTCGGGACTGTACCCAGCTAAAACCTGTTTGCACGACTCTTTTGAGCCGTCGTAGGGTAGTAATCAAAGTACTGTGGGAACTCACACGAGACAAATGATGATCTTAGGTCGATGAACTAACCTGTACACATGTTACCAGGGAACTGCTATCTGACGTCAGGTATAAGACCAACTAGCATGTTCCCGGCGAGTCCTGTCCGGTGTACTCATAACCCAATGAGCACTTGTATATATCTTAGGTGAACTAACTGACACCAGTGACTTGTGAGACCGGCCACCGTCCCTCGTCGGGGTCTCGACTGTATACCCTAGTCTACTCTGGAGTATCGATGCCCTGTCTCGAAAACTCCTACGACTAGGGACCTTTTGAGGATGTGCTTATGGACCCCAGCTCCCACGTATATGATCGCCATCATACTGCTGGCCGTCAATCATGAATCCTAAGGGCTCTATCAACGCGCAATAGTGACCTGTAAGGTCACCTAAAGCAGTACACGATAATAAAGATAAACCAGATAGCATACTATTATCTTGAGTAAGACTGTCCTTCCAGCATAGGTCCTCCCTCAATCATTGCAATCACGTGCCTGTGATCCAATAATTGACTCTGAGGGCACTATCTCCAACAGGTAGCCAAGCATGAATCCTAAGAGCTCTATCAACATGTAATAGTGATCTGTAATTTCACCTGAAGCATGTACACGATGATAAAGACAAACCTGATAACATACTATCATCTCGAGTAAGACTGTTCTACCGGTATAGGTCCTCCCTCAATCATTGCAATCACGTGCCTGCGATCCAATAATTGACTTGAGAGCACTATAGCCAACAGTACAACTAGTTCGCATCATAACTGGATGTCTAGTTCCATTCAGCTTTTCATTTTATTTCAGCTTATTTACTTATGCCTCCTTGTTAAGGCTTATTGTTTACAGCCGAAGACCGGACTGAGACGTGGAGACGTCTAGCCTGAATTTAGGGGCAGATGCTATTTGGAAATATCCATCCACCTCTCCGAAAATACCAAATTGATTTATGGCACTGTATATCGGACGTTTGGATAGATGCGACCGATGTAGCAGACTTCATCAGATTCCCCTTCGTTTGTGTGGAGTTTTTGATTGTGGGGACGTTCTTTCCTGCAGACGCAAGCCCCTACAATTAATTATGTTATCGCATTGCGAAAACCACTTTCTCCTGCTCCAGTAGTTCACTTCGTGTCGTGTTATGTTTGGTTTATTTTGGTTGCCCGTGGATTGTATACGGAGACTATTTTATGTCGTCGCCCGTAGGGCGTAGATTAGTCCAAATCCGTATATTTGGGGTTTGAACTTAGGTTGTATGTCCCATCAGTTCAAAGAATATTTTATTTTATTTAAGGACCGTTAACCTGTTTTTAGATTAAGATCGACTTAAATATATGAGTATTTGAGCTTAATTTATTTTAACTAAGAATACGTTAGTCTTATTTGAGACTAAAATCAATTTAGAAATATTTTAAGGATCATTAAATTTAGTTAAGATCCAACAACAGAGCATTTAAGCTCAGCTGCAATAAAACCTCAGAGACTTGGCTAATTTAGGCTAGTCTTGGGCTTTTTCCCTTATTCAGAAGTGCATTTATTTGCTGCTCTGGCGCTCACGTGTGTATCACGTGAGGCGCTCAGACCTGGGCTTTGCCCCCATTAGTGCTAAATGCTTAATCGTTTTGACTATATGTATAGTGATAAGCACTTTGTACAGCGATCACGTGGGAAGCACGTGAGGCGCTCAGTATTTGTTTTTGGGTGCTCATGTGGGAAATACATGAGGCGCCGAGTTTATATTTTTGGGCGCTCACGTGGGAAGCAAGTGAGGCGCTGAGCTCCTTTCTTTGATGGACGCTCATGTGGGAACCACGTGAGACACTGAGTTCTTTTATTTTAGAGATTTAATCTCTGTTAATGGCGTTTTTAGCCATTAATGATCACCAAGATCTCTGTTTTAGTGATTTAGGATCGGCTTTTCTTTTAAGAACTAAGTTCTTTTGTTCTTTTTACAAGAACTAAGTTCTTTGTGTAGGGTTAAACCCTGTTTTGAGAGGAATTAAATTCCTGGAACATGTTTCTTTTCTATCTTTTCTTTTTACCTAGTTCTTTTCCCTAGATTTCGAGTCTGAAGAACATAATCTTCCTGATAAGAATTAAATTCCTAACTTATGGGGAGATTTGTCTTACGGATCTCAGATCCAGAAAAAGAACTAAGTTCTTTTATGAAGGGTTAAATCCTTGTATACGCTATGATAAATAAAGGACATGCTTTGATCTCTCTATTTTCTTTACCTAGGGTTTGAAAAGAGAACGGGGCTTTCTTCAGCGAGAGAATTAAATTCTAAATTGTAGCTTCTATATTTTTGTTTGCAGAAACTTATGGGGGGTTCTCTCTATATGAGACTTGAAGTCTCAAGTCCTTTATATAAGTGAGGCAAACTGTTGATTAGTTTTGAGAAAATCTCTCATTTGAGAGATACCAATTGATTTAATTGGTCTCAAAAATTATTTGGGGAATTTTATACACCGTTGGATTTTTGATCCAGTGATTTCTGTTTTGCAGAATATATTTTCTTGTTTTTAACAAGATTAGGGAAATATTTTCCTATATATAGAATTTTATTCTATTAAACGGTGATTTTTAAACACCATTGGATTTTTGATCCAACAGCTCTCTGTTTAACAGAAAATATTTTTCTCATTTAAAAAGATCAGGGAGATCTTTTCCCCAAAATATATCCCTAGATTTTAGGAAAATATTTCCCATGAAGAATTTAATTCTACCCGCTTTAATTTAGCGCTGACGCTCACGTGCTATGCACGTGGACGCCGCTCAAGAGATTAATACTTACATATAAACAGGCATCCATGTGCTTTGCATACCGGCGCTCATGTGTGTATCACGTGAGACGCTGCCATAGGATTTAATCCTATCAGAGACCGGTGTCGGCGCTCACGTTCCTTTCAAATGAGGCGCCGCCTAATTGTATTTAAACAAAGGGTAATTTTTTTTATGAGGGAACACTTATCATGTTATTGTATCTTGTATTCAGTTATTTTATCAACTTTGAATTTTGAATGTAATAAATCAAAGTTGGATTTCATTTTTTTATTTATTCTTGTTACTTTATATTTCTTATAGACGTTTAGCGTATTTATTGTGAGAAATGAACTTCTTCGAATAAATATATCACAGGCCTCGTCATGTGCCGTTACTGTCTTCTAAGAAGCAGGACATGACAAGTTTTATTGGTGGCACATGCAGGTCACTTCAGCATGAACATCGTAAGCAATATAATACAAGATTTCGCAAATCCAATTATTACATTCGACTTTTTTTATAATCTTACCCTATTCCTTGAATCCATCTTAAAATTCACTTTCGATTTCCTTAAAGACCATTTCTCGACCTTTGAATCCTTACCTTCAGTTTCACTCTTTTCCACTTGCATCTTTTAGTACTATCTTTTGCTTGTGTCCTTGAATCGTTCTCTTTAACTTCGAATCTTTTCCACTATCCTCGACTATGGTCAAAGGAGGGTAGTATTCTCTTATCTAAATCGTTATATCCTGACCCTGATTTTCTTTCTATGTTGCAACTTCCTTCTTGAGTAATTTTGAGAATGAAATTATTTTTAAGGAGGATAGAATGTAATGACCCTAAAATTCCTATACCTTCATATCATCATTATTTTTATAAAATACTGTAGTTATTTGTTTTTGGGTATCTACTTATATTTCTTCTCTATTAAATATATTGTTTTATCCCTCCTATTTTTGCTTATTCTATAATTTTTCAAAGCCCAAAACCTAAGCCAAAACAATTCCGATTGATTTTCTTAAGTTTCTTTTTCCAAAGCTACTTTCATTTCATGCAACTACATATATTTAATTCTTGTTAAATATGTGCATGAACAACTTTTTTGCTCATTGGTTAAGTCCTTACATTGTTATTCAATAGGCCGCATGTTCAAACCCCCATTCTTGCAATTATTTTATTAATTTTTATCTTCTCATAACCTATAAAGACCTTTCATTTCATCTTCCTTTTAACTCCCAAAATAATTAGAATGGTTATGAGCTATAATTAATTAGAATTATGGTGGCCATAAACCCCTTTTTATATGTCATTATTCCCTTTCTTTCATGCATCACACATATCTATCATTTCCTATCTCTCTCTTCATCTGGATTTCTCGAAAAAGAATACGAAGAAGCTCCCAAGAAGGTCTCGCTGATAACGCGAAACTATTGGCGGATAGACAAGCCCAGTGGCAATACAGGCTTGTGTATGTAAGTTCCTTCTCTCTCCCATTTGTCTCTCTCTTTCTTCTTGAATCTCCCCCCTCTTTTCATGTTGTTGTTGATGCCGATATTTTGCTCTGATTAGTCTCATGATAAAATATTTTTTGTTAATTTAAAATTTTGACATCAAGAATATATATTTATTCTTAAATTATTGCCTACCTAGTTGATTTCATGTTAAGTAATATTGTTTTTAATGATTAATTATGATCCTCTCATATGTTTGCTTCACATATGTTAATTCATGTTATTATCACTGAAATTTTAATTATTTATATTTACTTTTGCATAAAAGAAAACAAAGTTATAAATAAATACTATAGATTTATCATTTTCAAATACGATCTTACAAAACATTTATTTTTAAAATAATTTTTAGAAATCAATCCCCACTTCAGTAAATTTCAGTAAATTTACATATGATAGAATATATTTTTGTACGTGCTATAAAAAAAATTCAGATCAAACCGTATAACGGTTTTGAAATTACATCATTTTTATTCACTGTTTGTAAAAACAGAAAACTATATTTATCGGTGAATTTCTAGGACATATAATTTGTTCTACCGATATCCAAATTGAGCAAACTCAGGTGTTTTGAATATCTAAATAAAAATCTAGTTTTTCTTAGTTTAAGTTTTTACTGAAAACCGACATAAAATATAGAAAACTGTGTTACAATATTTAGTGACAAATCTGGAAAGAATATGTCCTGATTCGCACAATGTTTTTAAATAAGACATAACTCGAACTCCCGATATCCGTTCGTGACAAACTTTAGATGTGTAAATGCACAATTGATATAAATATAATTTTCTGTATACTAGATTACTTAGAAATGAATGAAACAACCCGATATAGGCTTTGCAATACAATATATAGTTGCTGTCCAGAAATCAGAATTTATGTTTTAGAAGCATATGTTAAAATAATCATAACTAGAGCTTCAGGAATCCAAATCAAGCAAACCTTAGTTGTTTGGATATGTAAACCGAAATAACTAAAAGTTTCTAATAATCTTAGTAACCTAAAACCCGATAAAAATTGACCCAAACTGTATTTTAAAAATATGCGACGGTGCTGGAAAGATTCTGATTTGTTCTGCACGACTAAACGAAAATGGGTATATCTCCCAAACCGGTAGTCGATTTAGGCACCATTGGAACTAACGTATGCATAAGACTTAGATCAATATTTATGTTTATATTCTGCATTCGATTGAATTAAGTAACTAGTCGTACATAACATTTCTTTACACGCATTGTTTATGGTCGTTACTTGAATAATATACATGCCTCATTTCATACTATTCGAACATGTATACCTTGTTTTTCTTGATCTCTAAATATTTGCATGTATATTAAAACATAATTGAATATTATATGTTTGATTTAAACCTATTACATGATAGACTTGACCCGAACCGAACCATGAATACAACTTAACACGAATTCTTGAACTTGACATGAATACTTGCATACAACCTGAACCTGAACTTCTACTCTCTATATTCATGGATTCGGTCAAGGCCTGAAAAACTGAACTCTACAATAAAATACACGGGGATAAGAGGTAGATTGGCAAGGAACGTATGTCATGGCACGAGAGGTCGCTTTAAAAGACGCCTAATCTGGATACCGAGTGTCGTTGTCACCCGAGTTATGAAAATGCCTTTTACTTCCTGTTTCCTTAGGTCCAAAGGGTAAGTTGGACTAGTCTCATTTACACGCATACATTCCTTACGCATAGCTAGTGCCGCTGACGTGCTTATGGTTAAATCCACTGCCAGTGTACTGTCAAGTCTTTAGAGTCCCATACAGAGGGTTTCCATGGTTCAGGCGAAACGATATAGAGGCCGTATGTTTATACGTGCAGGGTTCCAATTAAATACATGTACTAGTTGCGCGAAATTTAATCGAACGGTTTGTGATGCTAGAAGGCTTGGAATTTAGCCAGTTTATTAAATCAAGTATTGATTTAATTCTAGTATCATGTTATTGGATTTATCTATCTCTTTGTATTCATATTTTTGGTATGAATACGGGTATGTATATATGATTAGGTATTCTTGTATTTATACAAGAATGCTTCTAAAAGATGACACTTCATTATGCATTTTTCTATTTATTAGAAATAGAAAATGAGGTGGAAGGGTGAGGTAGCTTCAAGCATGGTGTGAGGAATGGATATTAACTTTGTTTATTCATTTGTGAAAACTATTCAAGCATGTCTTGAATTTTTATTTGAAAAAAATGATATGATACATAATATTTTTTGCTAGCCATTCTTCATTCATTCTTACACAAGTCTACTCTCTCCTCTCTTTAGCTCTCATCTTCTTCTTCAACCTCAACCCTCTCATATGTTAAGAATCATAAGGTTTTAGAGATAGGAAAAATTCATTAACAATATCTACATCGTCTTAGTTGCCTAGATTAGCAAACTAGGTTATTAAGTTGCTTCATTAGTGAAGCCAAGCTTGGACTACAAACTCTCGGGTAGATCATCTAGGATCAAGAAGACACTCAAGCAAGGTTGATCAAGGATTCCTAGGAGCACAAGAGGAAGGATTTTGAAGACCCAAAGGACATGTGTCCATTGGAATAAATTTCTAACCGAGTAGATAAACTCCTAGTAGTTGCTAGTTTAGGGTTATCGTTTGATCACTAGGGTTTTAGTTGGTTGTGTTTGATTAAAATTTGATTTTTGTGCATTCCGCCTCTCTACTTTCGATGTAGTGTAACCACAGCTAACCAACATAGACTTGATGAGGTGTTTTTATTTGATGGCTCATTTTAGTGAGTCATTTGTGATGACTCATTTTTTAATATATGGACCATTCTCATCTTATTCTTCATCTCATCTCCTCCATGGCTATCCTCTCTTGATTTTCTTCAAGTGAGGAATGGAAAAGGAAAAGAGAAAAATCAAGTGAGCTGATTATTCTACATCTCCTACTAATCATCTTAGCAAGTTTAATTAGTAGGTTGCTTAATTTTGATGAGACCAATTTCAAGATAGAGCTTGTGTTGGAGTTATCTCAAGATAGATCATCTTCGGCGAGAAGATCATCGAGCAAACTTGTTCCGGACTTCGTGGAGATTAGATGGAGTCCAAGGAGAGGTGGCTAACATGCAACAAAGGTTGTAGCCTGCTAAACTCTTGTTATTACCTTATTAGTTTAGTTACAGGTTTAGTATTTTGGTTTGATTCTTAGTTTGGATTTGCTAATACTCTCTAGATTTATAAAATTACCGCTTCCGCCGCGCTTTAATCCTTACTAGAGATGCCTAGCAACCTAACACCGATGACTTGGGGGAACCGAGGATGTTCCCCAGAGGTCGGTCGATGAGAACGATGATTGTATGAGCCTGGAAATTGTCCGAGTTCCCAAGAATTTCCAAGAAGACACCGGTTTATCTACACTTGGAAGAATAAGCCTAGTGTTCGCTCGACTCCTGTTACCCCGTCTCCGGGGTGAGGGGGAGCTGTAGGGTTACTAGGCACATGCACACGGGTCTATAAGGCCTTAACCATGCCCGATTTAAAATTTAGCCGTGCCGAACAATCCTAAACCAAGATCTTAGACTAGAGATTAGGCGAAACAAATCATGTTAAACACTTTAACATCTAAGAGTTTGGGATTACAACCTTTGTAGTCCGGTCCTTCACTTCATAAGCTCCGTGTTGTGGTCCCTTCGCTGCAATCATCAAGTTCTGGACTCTCGAGAGGCTCTACGAAGAGAAAGATGCAAGCTTGCTTCCGATCTTCGATAACTAAGATGATCTACCATGAAATTTCATTAACACAAGCTCTCACTCACTAAATGAAGTGAATACTCTAATCTAAATGGCAAGGATATATTAGGATGATGAAGTAGGATTTTAGCTCTCATTTATTTTCTTGATCTCACTCATTTTCATCACAAAAGAAAAACCTAGAAAGCTTTTCCAAAAGCTCAAAGAAGAAGAAGAAGAATAGTAGTAATCCTTTTGTGATGAATAATGAAAGTGGTCATATCATTACAAAAGCAACCATGGTTAAGTCAAGAAAAGACTTAACCATTGTAGAGATCTAACCATGGTTAAGGGTGTGGGTTGGGTTAAGTAAATATCTTGCAAAATATCTTTGCAAAATCAAAAAGGAAACCTTCTAGAAGGTTCAAGAAAGAACTAACCCAAATCAAACCCTAACCTTGTTTAATCTCCACTAAACATGTTGCATTAGTAATCATATCATGTTACAATATTATATATCACATATACAATATTTATTGTAACAAAATAAAATAATACAATTAACATATATCGCATATATATCAATGTATTACCCGAGTGAGAAAAAGAATCTTTTAGTGAGCTTATATCAGTTAATGTAATTTAATGTATCAAATATATAATTATACATTAAATTATCGAATCAACACTTGATCCGATAATCCGGCTATTTCACAAATAACCGACTAATATAATCAGTATCAGTTCATCGAATCAACACTTGATCCGATGACCCGGCTATATCTCATATACCCGGCCGATATCTCATATTGTGAGAATCTAATACTGTATCACATACACGTATTGTTCTCGGTCCCGCACATATCACATATGTGCTCCTACTCTGTCTTGCCTGAGCCAAGAAACCTTTGTGTAGGACTCTAAAGAATCGTCAATACGCCGGCAGTAGGTGATGATCATATCAAACACCCACAAGCTGTAAGCGGTCAGCTAAACGTAACAGCCACCCAGGTATTGAGCGCTCAGAAGATCAACAAGCAAGCCTGTATATTCTCCTATGAATCCAGTCAGTAACACTCCCGTACAGTCCGGTCTCTTCGTCTGATATGTCGCATATCTCGCCTAGGGGTGGTAAACGTCAGACCCCAGTAGCTTGATAAGTCGTGTCGATATGAGGTCTATAACAGTTTGAGAAACTACTGATAACACTTACCAGTAAATCTCAGCAACCCTGGCCAAGGATTTCCAGTTATAGCCAATCGAACACAGCACAACATCAACTCCCTATACCGGGTGAGGCGAATCCCCTCCTATCGCTCATTTCCTCCATGAAATTCGGGATTGTACCCAAAAGACACCTCTTTGCACGCCATCTTGGACGTGGTATGATGGAAATCAAAGCACAGTGGGAATCACACAAGACTCTATGACGATCTCGGGTCTACAGACTACTCTGTACCAGTGTCACCAGAGAACTGCCATCTGACGTGGTGTATAATACCATCTGGGAGTTCTCGGCGAGTCCGTCCAGTGTACCCAGTCTCCACTGAGCACCCATACACCATCCTTGATGTTAAACACCGATGGATATGGGATCATCCATCACCCATCATATGGGTCAAGATGCGTATACGCTAGTCTACTCTGGTGTATTGATGCCCTGTCTCGATACACCCTCGACTAGGAACAGTTATAGGATGTACTCGTTGACTACCGTGGCCCCACTAGTATGATCTCATCATAGTCCCAGTAGTCGAGTACATATCCTAAGGGCTTTATCAACATGTATATATAGAGACAATCAGAATATATGTTAAGATAAAGTACAACCAGATAGCATACTATCATGTCGAGCAAGAAAGTCCTCCCTATATATATCCAAGCATCCATTACAATATACATCGTATGTACAGTAATGGCCTCTAGAGCATACATATAACTAACAATCTCCCACTTGCACTAGGGCCATCTGTTGTGGTATCACATACCCAACAATTAGCTGTGGTTGAAGTATCTCATACTCAACCATCCCATAAAAGTCTCTACTGGGAAAAAAAGGCCTTTGTGAGTGGATCCGTGCTGTTGTCCTCTGTGTCTACTCTCCTAACCTCGATCTCTCTGGAGATCATCATCTCCATGATCAGGTGATACTGCTTAAGAATTATATCTGGATTTCTGATGGGACGGGGGTTCCTTGGCATAAGCCACAACTCCATTGTCACACATTGGTAGGAATGAAGTTCATCTCATGAACTTATATATCCAGACTGCCTCTTTGGTAGCATCCTTGGTAACGATGTATCTTGCCTTTAATCGTCTAGTAAGTCACGGTATCTAGCTTGGAACTCTTCCAACATACCGTCCCTCCACTGAGGGTAAAGACAATGCCTGCGACTGACATTCAGTCGTCCTTATCACCCTGGAACCTTTCCAGTGATTCTCCCCAGAATCGATTGATACCATCTCACTACAACTAGTGAAAATCCTAACATCCAAATAGATCTATCTCATAGATCCATAACCCAGGATTTAGGAGGTATCACCTTGATCCTATATGGAGAATCATTGTGATTAGAGGAGATTGACCGAGCGTAGCATAGGAAACTCCTTCCCTATCAAGAGTATGTCATCCACGTACTCTACGAGGATCACCACCATACTCTCTACTATCTTTTTGTATATACAAGGTTCATCTACCATTTTGATGAAGTCAAACTCTTTGACTACCACATCAAAACAGACGTTCCAACTCCGCGATGCCTGATTTATCATATAAAATATCTTGCTCACGTTTTTGCTGCTCCCACTGTCTATGAAGCCCTCTGGCTGTGTACTTATAGACGCTCTCTTCTAAATCATCATTTAGAAAAGCAGTCATGACACCCAACCGCCGGATATCGTAGTCATGGTATGTAGCCGTGGCAAGTAGGATCTGGATGGACTTAAGCATAGCTTTGAAAGTCTCAACTTTTCCATGTACACCAAGTAATCTTCTAAAGATATACTTGCTCCTAATGGGGATTTAACCCTTCAGATAAAGCAACCAAAGTCCATACTTTGTTGGTGTATAAGGATTCTATCTCAGATCGCTAAGCATCCAGCCATTCTTACAGTGTCCTACTCCTGATGGCCAGCTCGAAACTAGTTGGGTCATCATCTCATGATGCAATCCTCGCTCCCACTGTCATAGAGAAACCGAAGTATCTCTCAGATGGGTGAGGAACCCTACTAGATCGGCGGAGAGGCTGAGGTTCGTTGGTTACTATTGAATCCTTTGGTTCTACCAAATCATCAACTGCAGTTTGTATCGCTGGAACTCTTTCCAGTTCTACCTCATGTCCACTAATTTCTTCACAAGAAATTCCCTTTCACAAAGGTGGCATGCTGAGAAACAAAACATCTTTTGTTCCTCAGTTACGTAGAAGATATTCCCTTGAGAATGCTTGGGATATCCAATAAACTTCTACAGAACTGAATTTGCCTCGAGCTTGTCCGGATTATGCTTTTTGATATAGGCTGGACAACCCTAAATCTTAACATACTTAAGATATGGGCTCTTCCCATTCCATATCACATATGAAGTGGTAGGTAACTGATTTGATTGGAACCCTATTCAATAGGTATGAAGCTTCTCAAGTGCACAACTCCCAAAAAGGAAAATATGAAACTCAGTAGTACTCATCATAGAGCACACCATATCGCATAGGGTGGTATTGCTCCGTCCCGATATACCATCATGCTATGGTGTATACGGAGGAGTAATGCTGAGAGAGAATCTCATTCTCCTTTAGAATAATCCAGGAATTCCGTGCTCAAGTATTCTCCTCCTTGATCTCATTAAAGGACATAATACTTATACCCGTTTTTGGTTCTCTACTTCTAACTTATATTCTGTGATTATCTCAAATGTTTCGGACTTGTGTTTCAATAGGAACATATGTCTGAATCTTGAGAGATCATCAGTGAATGTAATGAAGTACAAAAAAACGGTCTTGGCATGTGTAGACAGGGGACCTTCATACATCAGCATGTATCAATCCGAAGAGTTCACTAACTCTTTCTCTGTTTCCAATAAACGGAGCTATGGTCATCTTATCTTTGTGACATGACTGGCAAGTTTTTACAAGATGTAAATCCAAACTAATTTAAATATGCATCTTTATGTAACTTCAGCTAGTCGGGTCGCATTGATATGACCTAGTCTACAATACCTCAAGAAGGATTCGTTCATTTCTGAACACTTCCTCTTGTGTGTGTTCTGTACATTAAGAACCATGGTTTGATTTAGAACGTCTATGCTTTTAGATAACGTGCCTGATTCGATCAACTCTTGATATAGGAAATGTTCAAAACATTATCCAACAATACAAAATTATATCCTTCTTTACTAATAAAGAGACTCATATGATTTTGTATATCAGGTTCGGTATCTAATAACATTTGTTCAGAATCATTGTATTCTGGTAATACAGGGTGATAACTGCCAACATACTTGGCTGCAACACTTGCATCATTTCCAACTCTTGAAACTTATCACCCGTTCTCAGTTCTCTACCTATCTGTAGCCCATATAACAAATTACATTTGCGGGATCCTGATCCGGTATTTCATACCCAGGACGTAAAGGATACTGAGAAACAGTTCTCTGTAATGAACACACCCGGAGAAGATGCATCAACATGCACTTTCTTCGATTGAGCGGCACAGGAATTCTGGTAATCCCCTATTTCCTGCTCTGTCTTGTAACAATTATAAGTTGGAGCGGGACCAACGTTCTTTAGCGCAGTATAACAAGCGGGTTCGGTCAATACATCCGTATTATTATCTTGATTAAGGCGTGACAAAGTCGTAACCAGGAGAGAGAGAGAAGAAAACACTCAGCGTGCGCTTTTACAAGATTAGATTGGTTATCAATTTATCTAATCAGGATGTCTCCCACTGTTTTAGTTAAATCTTCTTTCAAACCCTAAAAGGAAAGACTAGCCGGGATTAATTACACTCTACAAGTTCGCCAATCTTTCAGCCAGGCCAGTGCCGGTACTTTGAGGGAGGTTCCCCATGCTTTCGCACGGACCTAATTAAAATAAACCCCGTCTTCCCAGGGGCGTAACCCCGTTAACACCTTTCTAGACACCTACTTGATCCGCTAATTCTAATGTGTAAAACTCTCCCAGGAGTAACTCTTACTCGCAGCAGGTATCGGGATCCAACTATCTCATAGAAGGTATGCAATCTCATTGCAAATTTCAACACTTGAAATTCCTAATAATATTTTACCTCTAGCGTCCTATGACCTTGACGAATGCCAATAAACCATAGGCTACTAGTCAAGTTCAACCCGTCATTTCCCCATTGAATTAAACCCACCCGCACGACCCTTGACGAAAGTCAACAAAGTCGCACGACTACCCTAACTCAATCGCATCATATGCTTATACAGATAAGCATAAATAGCTACCGCACACTACGCCTTGACGAAAGCCAACAAACGTAGTACGAATACTATGCAGTACTTATCTGAAATGATGGAGGGCTACGACAGGATTTTAAGAAAACCCTTTGCGTAATGAACTTGATATCGTTGTAGAATCGAGTGATTTTAAATGGAGTGTTTTTTAGGCTTTTCTAGCTTTGCTAAAGAGGTCACTCCCGGTGAAGGGATCGTCGGCTATTTCCTTATCGAATAAGGTGCATGATATTTCACAAATACCGCTGTGCAAAGCAAAAACTATAGAAGCAATCAAAAGACAAACCGAATATGTAGCATCTGCTAGTTTCGCTAAAGAGGTCACTCCCGGTGAAGGGATCTCGGCTCTTTCCTTATCGAATAAGGTGCTGGATGTTCTATAAGGAACACCGCTATGCAAAGCAAGAATTAGAGCTACCAGTTTTTAAACAAGTTTCTACAACATCTTTAGGTTTCTTTTAGTTTCATTAATCTCATTAATGAAGTCCCATTTTATTACGCTTCATAAGCATCACATTTGAAACGAAATATGCAATATAATATATATCTCATATATATAATATAAACATTCATCTCAGGCAGTAATATGATCTCATCACAGAACATTGCAGCAGAAGAACATATATGAAATATTGGATATACTAGGAGGTCCGTGTTTTCAACACGAGCCTGTATAAAACACGGATTCCATGGTCGCGATGAATAGCCAAACCCACATCCCTAGACCCCTACGAGAGCGGCAAGCAACACTGCCAATTCTAGGGTTAGGAGACCCGGTCTCGACTCTTCGAGATGGTCTCCCACTGGACCCTAGAACCCGATTACTTGTCCTCCCCCCTTGGGTCTACCTAATGCGGAAAAGTAAATAATATACAATGGTGACATCATCCTCAGCCCGGAAGTGCCCCAATAAAAGAATATTACATACAAATGAATTTTACATGAATGAAAAAGAAAAACTCTCATCTCACATAAAGCCCCCGGCTATTCAGAACACGACGATCAAATATAACATATCACAGCAACACATAATATCACATATCATCAACGTAAGCAAGTATGCTTATCCCAATTGTCGTTGATGTATAGCAATGAAGCCGGCGATACACCACATATTACGCTTACGGTCGCAGAAAAGAAAGTGTAAAACTACAACAGTTGGAATCCACAACCTTCTTAGACATCGCATGCCTAACCAAATGAATTCCTTAGAAATCTCATGCCTAACTATTATAAACCCCGCATTTTAGTCTCATTATCGAAAACTCTTTTCAATATCAAGTCGGGCAATTCAACAAGATTCCCGACATCCTGATCAAATGCTCGTCGCAAACTTTAGTAGACGTCCGCACCCCCGGATGCCGTCGACGAAGTGCACTAAGGCGGAACACCGCTGCCGCGAGCACCCGAACGGATGCTTTTGGCGACGGGGTTCTCCTACAGTCACTTGGTCGGGGCTATGGGGCGTGGCTGTCTGTTAAGTTTACCCGGCGAGTATCCGCATACGCTACGTGATTGCGACGGACTTTTGATCGCATCAAAATCCCGTGACAACCGATCTTCTGAGACTAAACTGCTAGATTTATAACATTCAAATTAGTTATCTCATAACTACCTGTGGATTCCAAATATTGTATCACATTCCAGATAAAAAGACAGTGTTAAACTTTCCGATCGAATAATCAAACACCCAAGATTTCCCAAATAGCTCAACACTTGAGCGGAGTTCAAAAAATATCCATCACATGCCACAGTACCAATGGTCTAGCCGTAGAAGGGTCAAGCCAATGCCTCACATGTGGCAATGCCGTACTGCTCCAAACCCTAAGGTTCAGAGGCGGTTCAGACAGTCACATAATCGAGTTAAGGTTTGTGTTCTTCTAGAAGGTCCACCGCGTTACTTGCATGATTTTTCGGAAGTATCAAACTCGAGAAAAAATCCAACTTTTGAAAAATTTTCCGACAGGGGAAAAAGTAAGTTATTGATATCCGTTCGAACTTTTTAACAGGTTATAAAATTATCCGGAAAACACTTAAACGAAGTTAAACTTTCCGATCGAATCAACGAGCTCCCAATACAACCCAAAAAACTCAACACTTAAGTAAATTAAAAATTTTCCAGAAGAATCAGGAATTACATACGGACATTACTGTGCAAAACTCAAACCATGATATTACTATTTGGCCACGGAACCACCGCGCAAGCCATGGTACGGCCGTGGTTCCGCGGCGCTTTAATGAGATCAGTGGCACGTGTTGCACAGTAATTCTTGTAATTCCCTGCTAATTTTTTTGAGTATTTTTAATGCACAAAAAATCACATTTTGAAATTTTTTCCAGAAACTAGGTTTTATCGGGTATTCGGAGTTCGATCGGACTTTAAATTTCGCCTAGACTTCGCCTAAAGCTCTAGCTTAGCTCTGATACCACTGTAGGGTTACTCGGCACACACACAAGGGTCTATAAGGCATCAACCATGCCCAATTTAAAATTTAGCCGTGCCGAACAATCCTAAACCAAGATCTTAGACTAGAGATTAGACGAAACAAAACATGTTAAACACTTTAATATCTAAGAGTTTGGGATTACAACCTTTGTAGTCCGGTCCTTCACTTCATAAGCTCCGTGTTGTGGTCCCTTTGCTGCGATCATCAAGTTCCGGACTTGATCAGTCGAAAATAATGTATTTTTAACACGTCAATTTCCCTGCCATTTGCACTCATCTAGAGGTGTTCGGTATTAATATAGCACATATTAGCAAAACAGTCGTAAAATACCAAATAACTTGTGTTATATATTAAAACCGACATTTCGAGGGAAATTGAGTGTTTATCATTGCATCGCATAATCTTTGTATAGCGCAACACTTGTCTCGAGAATCTGTGCAGGAAATTGCAGGAAAAGAGCCGAAACTGTGAAAAGTGCTGAGATAAATACGCCAAGTCCAAGACATGAGATCTGGCAGAAATAGAGAAAGCAAAATGAGATTCAACACATCAGAAAAGTTCTACAAGGCCAGCACAAATTCAGCACAGAAATTACATGCATAGAGGACACTATTGGACCGCGGATCCGCGGCCAATAGCCCATTCCCGCCGCGGATCCGCAGCTGTATGATGACGTCAGCATTGAGTATTTCAACACGTGGCTTCCTTTAACTAACAATGCTTCCAGAAGACTCCATAAACACCACGTGGCTTCATCCAGAAGGCTCGGCCTAACAACCTTATCCAAGAATATCCCTTATTCAAGAATATTCCCTCCAACAACCTTCTTCTAGAATATTCTCTCCAACAACCTTCTTCTAGAAGCCTTCTTATAACAACCTTCTTCTAGAAGCCTCCTTGTAACAATCTCATTCTAGAATATTCCCTCCAACAATTTCTTCTAGAAGATTCTTTCTAACAACCTCATTTTGGAGGGAAAATTCAAATGAGGTAGTTCATTTTGGAGTGAAAATTCAAATGAGGTGGTTCGTTTTGGAGGGAAAATTCAAATGAGGTGGTTCGTTTTGGAGGGAAAATTTGTTCATTTTGGAGGGAAAAGCGGTTCATTTTGGAGGGAAATTTGAAATTTGAATTCTAGATCTAGGGTTGAGATGGTTATAAAAGGAAACCTAGATCTAGGGTTTTGGGTTGTTCATTAACCAACAATTCACCCACAAGTTGAGTGACACAACTTGTAAACCATAATCCCCAATTCAAAATCCAAAGCCAAATTCAAGAACACCGAGTACAATTCAAGCAAGAAGCCTTCAACCTTTTAGGAGCGAAGCCGATCTTCATCCGAGCAAGTGATCCAAGACGATCCGCGACTCACGAAGACGAGCGAAGCCAAATCGACGATCGAGTTCTTTCCTCATTGTAGATCTTGAGAGAATTGTAACGAAATTGTTGATAAATAAAATGTGAAATTCTTTATCTTGCTTTCTTTACATTCTTGCATCATGATTCAATCTCAATTCTTGATTGTGTTTGTTGTTATGATGTTTGAGTAAAACTCCGCTCGTGGAGGAATCGAGACGATCAATAGATGATGATGTCAAAAATCTTGAAACGATTCTTAAGTCCTATAAGTTTTGTAAACTCTTGTAAATTGAAGAATCGACGACCTAGTTTCGAGCGATGCTATCTTGATTGTGTTCGCTCTTAATTAGGGATCCACGATCGATTCTTGAATTTACTAGGGGCTAGAATGTGAATGAAATCAACGAAAGGACAAGGGATAGATGATGAAACTTTAGTTTCCGCAAGAAATCCCTAATTCTCGTTGATCATCATCGATCTAGTATCAATTTCATCGATGGATAAGAATACGTAATCAATAGATTTTATCACGTCTATAGATTCGATTAATTCCTACGAGCCTCACTTCGATTCTTGATTATTTAGATTGGATATTATCGATTCTAAATTCTTGATTTTTAAATGTTTTCTTGATTTTAGATTTAGATCTAGATAATTCTTGAACTTCAATTTTATAAATCTAGAATTGAATTGTCTTTTCTTTCTTTTCTTTAATTTTCAATTCATATAATTCAAATTCGAACGGATCTCACTTTCCCTGTGAACGATCCGCACTCGCTAACGCGCTACAATCGACACCGTTATTGATTGCGGTCAAAAAATTCTTTGGTTGTGATTTCTTACACTTTTCTTATACACACACAAAGAACGTATCAATCAGGACTCTCAAGAGGCTCCACGAAGAGAAAGATGCAAGCTTGCTTCCGATCTTCGATAACTAATATGATCTACCTTGGAGTTTCATTAACACAAGCTCTCACTCACTAAATGAAGTGAACACCCTAATTTAAATGGCAAGGATAGATTAGGATGATGAAGTAAGATTTTAGCTCTCATTTATTTTCTTGATCTCACTCATTTTCATCACATAAGAAAAACCTAGAAAGCTTTTCCAAAAGCTCAAGGAAGAAGAAGAAGAATAGTAGTAATCCTTTTGTGATGAATAATGAAAGTGGTCATATCATTACAAAAGCAACCATGGTTAAGTCAAGAAAAGACTTAACCATTGTAGAGATCTAACCATGGTTAAGGGTGTGGGTTGGGTTAAGTAAATATCTTGCAAAATATCTTTGCAAAAACAAAAAGGAAACCTTCTAGAAGGTTCAAGAAAGAGCTAATCCAAATCAAACCCTAAGCTTGTTTAATCTCCACTAAACATGTTGCATTAGTAATCATATCATGTTACAATATTATATATCACATATACAATATTTATTGTAACAAAATAAAATAATACAATTAACATATATCGCATATATATCAATGTATTACCCGAGTGAGAAAAAGAATCTTTTAGTGAGCTTATATCAGTTAATGTAATTTAATATATCAAATATATAATTATACATTAAATTATCGAATCAACACTTGATCCGATAATCCGGCTATTTCATAAATAACCGACTAATATAATCAGTATCAGTTCATCGAATCAACACTTGATCCGATGACCCGGCTATATCTCATATACCCTGCCGATATCTCAAATCGTGAGAATCTAATACGGTATCACATACACGTATTGTTCTCGGTCCCGCACATATCACATATGTGCTCCTACTCCGTTTTGCCTGAGCCAAGAAACCTCTGTGTAGGACTCTAAAGAATCGTCAATACACCGGCAGTAGGTGATGATCATATCAAACACCCACAAGCTGCAAGCGGTCAGCTAAACATAACAGCCACCCAGGTATTGAGCGCTCAGAAGATCAACAAGCATGCCTGTACATTCTCCTGTGAATCCAGTCAGTAACACTCCCGTACAGTCCGGTCTCTTCGTCTGATATGTCGCATATCTCGCCTAGGGGTGGTAAACGTCAGACCCCAGTAGCTTGATAAGTCGTGTCGATATGAGGTCTATAACAGTTCGAGAAACTACTGATAACACTTACCAGTAAATCTCAGCAACCATGGCTAGGGATTTCCAGTTATAGCCAATCGAACACAGCACAACATTAACTCCCTATACCGGGAGAGACGAATCCCCTCCTATCGCTCATTGCCTCCATGTAATTCAGGACTGTGCCCAAAAGCCACCTCTTTGCACGCCCTCTTGGACGTGGTATGATGGAAATCAAAGCATAGTGGGAATCACACAAGACTCTATGACGACCTTGGGTCTACAGACTACTCTGTACCAGTGTCACCAGAGAACTGCCATCTGACATGGTGTATAATACCATCTGGGAGTTCTCGGTGAGTCCGTCCAGTGTACCCAGTCTCAACTAAGCACCCGTACACCATCCTTGATGTCAAACACTGATGGATATGGGATCATCCATCGCCCATCATATGGGTCAAGATGCGTATACGCTAGTCTACTCTGGTGTATTGATGCCCTGTCTCAATACACCCTCGACTAGGAACAGTTATAGGATGTACTCGTCGACTACCGTGGCCCCACTAGTATGATCTCATCATTGTCCCAGTAGTCGAGTACACATCCTAAGGGCTTTATCAACATGTATATTTAGAGACAATCAGAATATATGTTAAGATAAAGTACAACCAGATAGCATACTATCATGTCGAGCAAGAAAGTCCTCCTTATATATATCCAAGTATCCATTACAATATACATCGTATGTACAGTAATGGCCTCTAGGGCATACATATAACTAACAGGAGCTTGTGTTGAAGTTATCTCAAGATAGATCATCTTCGGCGAGAAGATCATCGAGCAAACTTGTTCCGGATTTCGTGGAGACTAGCCGGAGTCCAGGAAGAGGTGGCTAACATGCAACAAAGGTTGTAGCCTGCTAAACTCTTGTTATTACCTTATTAGTTTAGTTACAAGTTTAGTAATTTGGTTTGATTCTTAGTTTGGATTTGCTAATGTGTAAGTCTACGGTAGCGCCCCGGCCGTCAATCTGAGGTCAAACGCGGAACAAAAACTTTTACAACCGATGCTATCGCATACTGTAACCCAGATCTTTCCATTAACGCTAAACTAACAAACTGTAAAGAGGTAGAAAGGCTAGACCGATCGATCCATGTCCTTCGGTCTTTAGCCATCATCTCACGCTCCTCGCGGCATCTCCAATCTCCTGTCTCCGCGTCGAGGTGGCACCACGTAAACGAATCTTTATACGGGCTCCCGCCTCTATACCGAGGCAACTCGGACATCAAGTCTGCTAAAAGAGATGACCAAGATGAAGTAGAGAGAGAATAGAATACTTTGTCTCATTACACTCTTTGGTTCTCATCATATGAGAGGGTAAGAGTGGAGGTTGAAGAAGATGCAAAGAGATGGAAATTGTGAGCTCAAGAAACTATCAAGAGAGCAAAAAAAAACCAAGCACCCAAAAATGATCACCTTGGCTGCCCTCTAAAATGAGTTGTTATATATTAAGGTTTTGTGCTTTGGAATAAAGAAAAATACCCATCAAAAATATCCCACACAAAACCCTAAAATATCCTACCCAAAACAAAACACCATTAATTCTATCATGACTCACTTAGTTACTCATTAGCATGAGTCACTAGTGAACATGCTAGAAGAAATGTGTCATCTAAATGAGTCACACTTTCCAAATCCAATAATCATTTAAACCAAAATGATTAAACCAAAAAGAAATGCATCTTCTAAAGTAATCTCGTAACGGATTACGAGAATACCCCTCACCTGTATATACATACCTGTATCCGTATTCCGACCGAATACGAATATGATGAGACTAAAATATTCCGACTCAATATAATACTTGGATCCGACGTAAACTGTTAGTTATATGTATGCCCTAGAGGCCATTGCTGTACATAGAATGTATATTGTAGTGGATGCTGGGACATATATAGGGAGGACTTTCTTGCTCGACATGATAGTACGCTATCTGGTTGCACTTTATCTTAACATGTATACTTTCTGTCTCTCTGATTACATGTTGATAAAGCCCATAGGATGTGTACTCGACTTCCAGGACTATGATGTAGATCATACTAGTGGGGCCTGGGTAGTCCATGATACATCCTTGAAATGTTCCTAGTCGAGGGAATATCGAGACGGGGCATCGATATTCCAGAGTAGACTAGCGCATATCTTCTCGACCCATGCGATGGGCGATGGATGATCCCATATCCATTGGTGTTTGACATCGAAGATGGTATGCGGGTGCTCAGTGGAGACTGGGTACACTGAACGGACTCGCCGAGAACTCCCAGATGGTATTATACCTCACGTCAGATGGCAGTTCTCTGGTGACACTGGTACAGCTTAGTCTGTTGACCCGAGATCGTCATAGAGTCTTGTGTGACTCCCACTGTGCTTTGATTTCCACCCTACCACGGCTCTACTGAGTTGTGCAAACAGGTGGTTTTTGGGTACAGTCCCGATTCACATGGAGGCAATGAGCGATAGGAGGGGATTCGTCTCTCCCGGTATTGGGGGTTGATATTGTGCTATGCTCGACTGGCCATAACAGGAAATCCCTGGCCAGGGTTGCAGTGATATACTGGTAAGTGTTATCAGTAGTTTCACGAATGTTATGGACCTTACGTCAGCATGACTTATCGAGCTATTGGGGTCTGACGTTTACCACCCCTAGGCGAGATATGCGACATATCAGACGAACAGACCGGACTATACGGTAGTGTTACTGGTCGGATTCGCAGGAGTGTGAGCGGGCTTGCTCGTCGATCTTCTGATCGCTCAATACCTGGGTGGCCGTTACGTTTGGCAGACCGCTTGCGGCTTGTGGGTGCATGATATGATCATCATCTGCTACCGGCGTATTGACGAGTCTTTAGAGTCCTACACAGAGATTTCCTGGTTCAAGCGAAACGAAATAGGAGTGCATATGAGATATGTGCGGGACCGAGAATAATGCGTGTATGTGATACCGTGTTTGATTCTCGCAATCAATGTATCGAATGGTTATATGCGATATAACCTAGTTATCGAATCAAGGATTGATTCGATAAGCCGACACATTGGATACTAGCCGGTTATATGCGATATGACCGGATCGTTAAATCAAGTGTTGATTTAATGATTTAATACATAATTATATATTTGATATATTGCTTTGCATTAACTAGTATCGGTTCACTTTAAATGGATTTTCTCACGCGGATGTGCACATTGTATATTCGATATAGTTTTGTGCACATGATTGTATCATGTTTGATGATACATTCTAGCTTGGTTTTGTGTAAAGTGTTAAACCATGGTTAATTGGTGATTAGGGTTTCTTTTTCATTTACTTAATCATTTATTTATTCCTTTTATTTATTTTGGAAAAAGGAAAGATAAAGAGATAAGAATGGTTGCTAGATTTGTTTTTATTTGAAAGCTTCTTGAAGCTTTGACCTTAGTCCACCATTCTTGTCTTTTATCTAACCCTAACCACTATCTAACCTAAGTTAAGTCTCTACACTAAACCATGGTCAATGATATGATAAGTATTGTATTTTATTTTCTATTTTAGTTTAAGTTATCATATCATCTTCTTCTTCTTCATCTTCTTCTTCCATGGATGTAGCTTGCTACTCCAATGGCAAGTGTTGAAAAAGTGTGAGAAATCCAAAACTAAAGTTTACCCACTTCCTATTTCTTCATCCTCTATCTATTGCCAAGTAGTATAGGGTGTTTCCTTCACAAGTTTTCCAAGCTTGATGAAGTTGGAGCTTGTTCTTGCGATATCTCGACGTAGATCATCTTCGGCATTGAACCGACGATCAAGCTCGCCCATTCTTCGAGGATACCGATACTTGAGTTCCGGATTCATTTTGGACAGCCGAGGGGACTTCGTTGCGGAGCCGTGGAGGTGGTGGACCGGATCTACAAAGGTTGTATGTCCGTTCCCTTAGTTAAATTGTTAACTAGTTTATGTTTCGCCTAAATATCTAGCAAACGATCCGTAGTCGGGTTTGTAGGCACCCGTAAAATTTTATTTGTGCATGTTTGATCACTTGTGAAACCTAACTAGAGTGCCTAGGAACCCTACAGTGGTATCAGAGCCTAGCTAGAGCCTTAGGCGATCCCCGGACGGAATTAGAAACCCGATCGAACCAAAATCCCATTGCAAAATTGCTCTCTGTACTTTTTTCAAAACTGTTGATTTTTGGCAATTAAAAATATCCAGAAAAACAAGCAGGCTTTTTTAAGAATAACTGTGAAATTTGGTACCCTAATTCTACAATAGCGCGGCGGAAGCGCCGCACAAAGGGGGTTTGCGCGGCGGAAGGGCCGCCAATAAGAAGCCGACACGTGTCAAATTTCACAGTAACTCGTAAAATTCAATGCTCATTTTCCTGGAATATTTAAATTGAACTCAAGAGTTGAGTTGTTCTGAGTTGTTTTGGGAATCATTGTTTCGATCGGAAAGTCTAATTCTGTCCATGTGTTTTCCGGATAAATTTTAGAATATGTTAAAAAGTTCGACCGGATATAAATACCCGATTTTTCCCCTGTCGGGAAATTTCCAAGTGTTGGATTTTTCCGTAGTTTAACAACGTTCTAAGTAGTGCAAGTAACGCGATGGTCCCTCTAGAAGACACAAACCTTAACTCGATTATGTGACCGTCTTGAACTGCCCTTTGAACCTTCGGGTTTGGGGCAGTACGGCGTGCCACATGTGAGGCGTTGGCTTGACCCTTCTACGGCTGGACCGTTGGTACTGAGGTACGAACTGAATGTTGTTAGACTAGTTTCATGTGTTGATCTTTATCGGGAAAACTTGGGTGTTCAATTGTTCGATCGGAAAGTTTAACATTTTCTGTTTATCTGGAATGGGATACAATAATTGGAATTCACAATAAGTTATATGATAACTGAATGAATGTTATAAACGTAGCAGTTTAGTCTCACTTGATCGGTTGCCACGGATTTTTGATGTGATCAAAAGTCCTTCGCAATCACGTAGCGTACGCGGATATTCGCCGGTAAACTTAATAGACAGCCTCACTCCATAGCCCCGACCAAGTGACTGTAGGAGAACCCCGTCGCCGAAAGCATCCGTTCGGGTGCTCGCGGTAGCGGTGTTCCGCCTTGGTGCACTTCGTCGACGGTATTAGGGGTGCGGCCGTCTACTGAAGTTTGCGACGAGCATTCGATCAGGATGTCGGGAATCTTGTTGAATTACCCGACTTGGTATTGAAAAGTGTTTTCGATTTTGAGACTAAAATGCGGGGTTTATAATAGTTAGACATGTGATGTCTAAGAAATTCATTTGGTCAGGCATGCGATGTCTGAGGATATTGCGGATTCCAACTGTTGTAGTTTTACACTTTCTTTTCTGTGACCGTAAGTGTAATATGTGATATCGCCGGTTTCGTTGCTATATGTCAACGACAATTGGGATGCGCATATTTACTTACGTTGATGATATCTGATGTTATGTGTTGCTGGATATGTTATATTGGATCGTCGTGTTTGAATAGCCGGGGGTTTTTATGTGAGATGAGTGTTTTTCATTTTCATTCATGTAAAAACTTGTATGTAATATTCTTTTATTGGGGCACTTCCAGGTTGCGGAAGTAGTCACCGTTTGTATATTATTTACTTTTCTGCACTAGGATAGACCCAAGGAGGGGAGCACAAGTAACCGGGTTCTGGGGTCCAGCGGGAGACCAACTCGAGGAGTCGAGTCCGGGTTTCCTAACCCTAGAATTGGCAGGGTTACTTGCCGCTCTCGTAGGGGTCTAGGGGTGTGGGATTGGCTATTCATCACGACCGTGGAATCCGTGTTTTATACTGGCTCGTATTGAAAACACGGACGTCCTAGTATATCCAATATTTCATATGTTTCTTCTGCTGTGTTTTATCTGTGATCATGCGATGTTCTGTGTTCTGTGACAGGTATATGATATATTATATAGACGTTGCTTATGTTTTACACCCGCGCTAGCCCTGCCTCGCTCTGGCGTTAGTTACCTAACCTAACGGTGCAGACGGGACATCGAGGCGAATGCGGATGGCATAAGTGTACGTCATATCTATCTGTGATGTTTAGGTAACTTAAAATGATGGGATATTCATTAATGAGATTAATGAAAGAAAATAAACCTAATTGATGTTGTGGAATCGAATTTCAAAATAAAACAGGTAGCTACAGTTCTTGCTTTGCATCGCGGTGTTCATTATAGAACATCCTGCACCTTATTCGATGAGGAAAGGACCGAGATCCCTTCACCGGGAGTGACTCCTTTAGCAATAACTGGCAGATGCTACAACCATCGGTTTGTCTTTGATCGCTTCTATAGTTTCCGCTTTGCACAGTGATATATATGATATATCCCGCACCTCATTCGACGAGGAAAGGGCCGACGATCCCTTCACCGGGAGTGACCCCTTTAGCAAAACTAGAAAAGCTTCAAAAACATTCCATTTAAAAACCATTTGATTCCGCAACGAGATCAAGTTCAAAGCGTTAAAGGTTTTCATAAAAACCAGCCGCAACCCTCCGTCATTTTAGGAAGTAGAGTACTTAGTATTCGTGCTGTGTTTGTTGACCATAGTCAAGGCACAGTGTACGGTAGCTAAGTGATGTCTTCCTACACCGCATATGATGCGATTAGTTAGGACAGTCGCGTGACTTTGTTGACCTTAGTTAAGGGTCATGTGGGTGGGTCTAATTAATCACGAAATGACGGGTAGAACTTGACTAGTACTTATGATTTGTTGACCATAGTTAAGGTCATAGGTGCTAGGGGTAAAAACCATTATCGGGAGTTTCAAGTGTTGGAATTTGCAATGAGATTGCATACCTTCTATGAGATAGTTGGATCCCGATACCCGCTGCGAGTAAGAGTTACTCCTGGGAGAGTTTTATACATTACAATTAGCCGATCAAGTAGGTGTCTAGAAAGGTGTTAACGAGGTTACGCCTCTGGGAAAACGAGGTTTACATTAATTAGGTTCGTGCGAAAGCACGGGGGACCTCCCTCAAAGTACCGACACTGGCCTGGCTGAAAGATTGGCGAACTTGTAGTGTGTAATTAATCCCGGCTAGTCTTTCCTTTTAGGGTTTGAAGGAAGATTTGATAAAAAGCAGTGGGAGCCATCCTGATTAGATAAAATAAAAACCAATCTATTCTTGCAAGAGCGCACGCTGAGTGTTTTCTTCTCTCTCTCTCCAGGTAGCGACCATATCACGCCTTAATCAAGATAATAATACGGATTATTGACCGAACCCGCTTGTTATACTGAGCTGGGGAACGTTGGTCCCGCTCCAACTTATAATTGTTATAAGACAGAGCAGGAAATAGGGGAATACCAGAATTCCTATGCCGCCCAAACGAAGAAAGTGCATATGATGCATCTCCTTCGGGTGTGTTCATTACAAAGAACGGTTTCTCAGTATCCTCTGCATCCTGGGTATATGATACCGGATCAGGATCCCAGATATGTAATCTGTTACATAGGGCTACAGAAAGGTAGAGAACTGAGAACGGGTGATAAGTTTCATGAAGCAGAAAACGGGGCAAGAGTTGCAGCCAAGTCTGTTGGTCACTGTCACCCTGTATTACAATACATTGATTCTGAACAAATGTTATTAGATACCGAACCTGATATACAAAATCATATCAGTCTCTTTATAAGTAAAGAAATGATAAAATTTTGTATAGTTGGATAATGTTTTGAACATTTCCTATATCAAAAGTTGATCGGTTCAGGCACGTTATCTAAAAGCGTTGATGTTCTAAATCAAACTACAGTTCTTAGTATACGGAACACACACAAGAGGAAGAGTTCAGAAATGAACGGATTCTTCTTGAGGTATTGTAGACTAGGTCAGATCAATGCGACCCGACTGGCTGAAGTTACATTTAGATGTATATTTAAATCGTTTTGAATTTACATCTTGTGCAACTCGCCAATCATGTCACAAAGATAAGATGACCATAGCTCCGTTTACTGGAAACAGAGAAAGAGTTAATGAACTCTTGGGATGATACATGTTGATGTATGTAAGGTCCCCTGTCTACACATGCCAAGACCGGTTCTTTATACTTCATTACATTCTCTGATAATCTCTCAAGATTCAGACATATGTTCCTGTTGAAACACAAGTCCGAACCTTTTGAGATATTCACAGAATATAAGTTAGAAGTAGAGAACCAAAACGGGTATAAGTATTATGTCCTTTGATGAGATCGAGGAGGAGAATACTTTAGCACGGAAATCCTGGATTATTCTAAAGGAGAATGAGATTCTCTCTCAGCATTACTCCTCCGTATACACCATAGCACGATGGTATATCGGGGCGGAGCAGATACACCCTATTTGATATGGTGTGCTCTATGATGAGTACTTCTGAGTTACCTTTTTCCTTTTGGGAGTTATGCGCTTGAGAAGCTGCATACCTATTGAATAGGGTTCTAATCAAATCAGTTGCCTACCGCTTCATATGTGATATGGAATGGGAAGAACCCATGTCTTAAGTTAGTTAAGATTTGGAGTTGTCCGGCCTATGTCTGAAAGCAAAATCCGGACAAGCTCGAGGCAAAGTCTGTTATGTAGAACTGGAAACGTTCCAGCTTTACAAACAACAGCAGATGATTTGGCAGAACCAAAGGATTCAGTAGATTCCAACGAACCTCAGCCTCTCCGCCGATCTAGTAGGGTTCCTCACCCACCTGAGAGATACTTCGGTTTCTCTATGACAGTGGGAGCGAGGATTGCATCATGAGATGATGACCCAACTAGTTTCGAGCTGGCCATCGAGAGTAAGACTCTGTAAGAATGGCTGGATGCTTAGTGATCTGAGATGGAATCCATGTACACCAACAAAGTATGGACTTTAGTTGCTATATCTGAAGGGTTAAATCCCCATCAAGAGCAAGTATATCTTGAGAAGATTACTTGGTGTAGATGGAAAAGTTGAGACTTTCAAAGCTAGACTTGTTAAAAGTGTGCATCATTGACCAGGTGTGGATAATGATGAAACCTTTTCAAGTAGCTATGCTTAAGTCCATCCAGATCCTACTTGCCACGGCTACAGACCATGACTACGATATCTGGTGGTTGGGTGTCATGACAGCTTTTCTAAATGTCGTTTTAGAAGAGTGCGTCTATAAGTACACAGCCAGAGGGCTTCGTAGACAGTGGGAGCAGCGGAAACGTGTGCAAGATGCTTTATAGGATAAAGCAGGCATCGCGGAGTTGGAACATCTGTTTTGATGAAGTAGTCAAAGAGTTTGACATCATCAAAATGGTAGATGAACCTTGTATAAACAAAAAGGTAGTAGGGAGTATGGTAGTGATCCTCGTAGAGTACGTGGATGACATACTCATGATGGGGAAGGAGTTTCCTATGCTACGCTCGATCAATCTCCGCTTATCACAATGATTCTCCATCAAGGATCAAAGTGATACCTACTAAATCCTGGGTTTTGGATCTATGAGATAGATCTAAATGGATTTTAGGATTCTCACTAGATGTAGTGAGATGGTATCAATCGATCCTGGGGAGAATCACTGGAAGTGTTCCAGGGTGATAAAGACGACTGAATGTCAGTCACAGGCACTGTCTTTACCCTCAGTAAAGGGACGGTATGTTGGAAGAGTTCCAAGCTCAATACCGTGGCAAACTAGACGATAAAGGCTGGTAACATCGCTATTAAAGATACTACCAAAGAGGAAGTTTGGGTGTATATTGGTTCATAAGATGAACCAGGTTCCTGCCATTGTATGACAATGGAAGTGTGGCTTTGGCCCTTGGAACCCTGGTCCCATCAGTGACCCAGACGTATTCTGAGGCAGCATCACCTGATCATGGAGATAGTTGATCTCCAGGGTGATCGAGGTAAGGAGAGTAGACTCAGAGGACAACACGGCGGATCCACTCACGAAGGCCTTTTTCCCAAAGAGAGACACTTTTATGGGATGGTTGAGTATGAGATACTACAACCACTGCTACAGATGGCCCTAGTGCAAGTGGGAGATTGTTAGTTATATGTATGCCCTAGAGGCCATTGCTGTACATAGAATGTATATTGTAGTGGATGCTGGGACATATATAGGGAGGACTTTCTTGCTCGACATGATAGTACGCTATCTGGTTGCACTTTATCTTAACATGTATACTTTCTGTCTCTCTGATTACATGTTGATAAAGCCCATAGGATGTGTACTCGACTTCCAGGACTATGATGTAGATCATACTAGTGGGGCCTGGGTAGTCCATGATACATCCTTGAAATGTTCCTAGTCGAGGGAATATCGAGACGGGGCATCGATATTCCAGAGTAGACTAGCGCATATCTTCTCGACCCATGCGATGGGCGATGGATGATCCCATATCCATTGGTGTTTGACATCGAAGATGGTATGCGGGTGCTCAGTGGAGACTGGGTACACTGAACGGACTCGCCGAGAACTCCCAGATGGTATTATACCTCACGTCAGATGGCAGTTCTCTGGTGACACTGGTACAGCTTAGTCTGTTGACCCGAGATCGTCATAGAGTCTTGTGTGACTCCCACTGTGCTTTGATTTCCACCCTACCACGGCTCTACTGAGTTGTGCAAACAGGTGGTTTTTGGGTACAGTCCCGATTCACATGGAGGCAATGAGCGATAGGAGGGGATTCGTCTCTCCCGGTATTGGGGGTTGATATTGTGCTATGCTCGACTGGCCATAACAGGAAATCCCTGGCCAGGGTTGCAGTGATATACTGGTAAGTGTTATCAGTAGTTTCACGAATGTTATGGACCTTACGTCAGCATGACTTATCGAGCTATTGGGGTCTGACGTTTACCACCCCTAGGCGAGATATGCGACATATCAGACGAACAGACCGGACTATACGGTAGTGTTACTGGTCGGATTCGCAGGAGTGTGAGCGGGCTTGCTCGTCGATCTTCTGATCGCTCAATACCTGGGTGGCCGTTACGTTTGGCAGACCGCTTGCGGCTTGTGGGTGCATGATATGATCATCATCTGCTACCGGCGTATTGACGAGTCTTTAGAGTCCTACACAGAGATTTCCTGGTTCAAGCGAAACGAAATAGGAGTGCATATGAGATATGTGCGGGACCGAGAATAATGCGTGTATGTGATACCGTGTTTGATTCTCGCAATCAATGTATCGAATGGTTATATGCGATATAACCTAGTTATCGAATCAAGGATTGATTCGATAAGCCGACACATTGGATACTAGCCGGTTATATGCGATATGACCGGATCGTTAAATCAAGTGTTGATTTAATGATTTAATACATAATTATATATTTGATATATTGCTTTGCATTAACTAGTATCGGTTCACTTTAAATGGATTTTCTCACGCGGATGTGCACATTGTATATTCGATATAGTTTTGTGCACATGATTGTATCATGTTTGATGATACATTCTAGCTTGGTTTTGTGTAAAGTGTTAAACCATGGTTAATTGGTGATTAGGGTTTCTTTTTCATTTACTTAATCATTTATTTATTCCTTTTATTTATTTTGGAAAAAGGAAAGATAAAGAGATAAGAATGGTTGCTAGATTTGTTTTTATTTGAAAGCTTCTTGAAGCTTTGACCTTAGTCCACCATTCTTGTCTTTTATCTAACCCTAACCACTATCTAACCTAAGTTAAGTCTCTACACTAAACCATGGTCAATGATATGATAAGTATTGTATTTTATTTTCTATTTTAGTTTAAGTTATCATATCATCTTCTTCTTCTTCATCTTCTTCTTCCATGGATGTAGCTTGCTACTCCAATGGCAAGTGTTGAAAAAGTGTGAGAAATCCAAAACTAAAGTTTACCCACTTCCTATTTCTTCATCCTCTATCTATTGCCAAGTAGTATAGGGTGTTTCCTTCACAAGTTTTCCAAGCTTGATGAAGTTGGAGCTTGTTCTTGCGATATCTCGACGTAGATCATCTTCGGCATTGAACCGACGATCAAGCTCGCCCATTCTTCGAGGATACCGATACTTGAGTTCCGGATTCATTTTGGACAGCCGAGGGGACTTCGTTGCGGAGCCGTGGAGGTGGTGGACCGGATCTACAAAGGTTGTATGTCCGTTCCCTTAGTTAAATTGTTAACTAGTTTATGTTTCGCCTAAATATCTAGCAAACGATCCGTAGTCGGGTTTGTAGGCACCCGTAAAATTTTATTTGTGCATGTTTGATCACTTGTGAAACCTAACTAGAGTGCCTAGGAACCCTACATAAACCAAAGCCCACCAGTATTATCTGTCCGAATCATAACACGTACACAAGTGCACGTGCATGTTCGAACCCTTCCATAAAACCATACGGCCTCTACAACGTTTCGCCCGAACTTGGGAAACTATCTGTGGGGGACTCTAAAGACTCGTCAATACCCTAGCAGAGGGTTTAACCACAAGCACGTCAGCGGCACTTGCTGTGCGTAACGGCTGCCCATGTATTGACCGAAAGGGAAGCAGATGAGAGACTCATCCTGGAACCCTACTAAGCCTGTCAGTGATAATATCCATACAGTCCGGTCCGTTCGTCTATGAGCATCGCATATCGGGCCTAGGGGCTGGTAACGTCAGACCCCTAAAAGCGGTATAAGTCGTGTCGGAGGGTAGCCCTGAACACCATGAGATACTACTGGAGTACCTACCAGTAAATCTCCTGCCTCGGCCGAGAGCTTTGTGTAATGGCTCTCCTAGACACAGCGCGATCTCACCCCCAATACCGGGAGAGACGAATCCCCTACCGATCCGCTCACTTGCCTCCATGTGGCTCGGGACTGTACCCAACTAAAACCTGTTTGCATGACTCGTTTGAGCCGTGGTAGGGTAATAATCAAAGCACAGTAGGAACTCACACGAGACAAATGAAGATCTCAGGTCAATGAACTATCCTGTACACATGTCACCAGGGAACTGCTATCTGACGCTAGGTATAATACCAACTAGCAGGTTTCCGGCGAGTCCTGTCCGGTGCACTCATACCCTAATGAGCACCTGTGTATATCTTAGGTGAACCAACTGACACCAATGGCTTGTGAGAACGGCCACCGCCCTTTGTCGGGGTCTCGACTGTATACACTACTTTACTCCGGAGTATCGATGCCCTGTCTCGAAATTCCCTCGACTAGGGACCACTTTTAAGGATGTGCTTATGGACTACCCAACTCTCACGTATATGATCGCCATCATACTGTTGGTAGTCAAGCAGGATCCTAAGGGCTCTATCAACGTGTAATAGTGACCTAAAGCTGAACACGATGATAAAGTTAAACCAGATAGCATACTATCATCTCGAGTAAGACTGTCCTACCGGTATAGGTCCTTCTCAATCATTGCAATCACGTGCCTGCGATCCAATAATCGACTTTGAGGGCATTACATGTAACATTTCAGAAAAATAAAATATTATTTTTGGGAATTTTTATAATTTAATATTAATTTTTAATGAATATTTCAATATTTCGGTATAATTAAATACCGATAAATTGGGAAAAATTTGGAAAATTAAAGAAATTACTAAAAAGAGGGTGTTTTATGTGAATTATGCAAATTTTTAGTTTTTATGATTTATTTGACACTATTTTGTGCTAATCGCGATTAGATATCGCTAATCGGGTACTAAACGTGTTTTGTGCACATGACATGCACATATCATTTTTACACTTGTGTTACATTTGTTTCATTGCCTTCTCTTCATTTTTAGCATGGTTTGTTTTGTTTAGAATAGAAAAGAAAAGGAAAGAAAATGAAAGAAAAGAAAGTGAATAAAGAAAGAGAGGCATGGGGCATTTATTAGGCATGGGGGAGGCTTGACTTTGGCTCTCTCTCTCTCTCTCTCCCCCCCTCACTTTCCTCCATCTCCAGCAGCAGCCCCCCCTTCTCCAGCAGCAGCCCCCCCTCCCCCTTCATCTCCTCTCCACCATCACATACAACCTCAAAACAACACCGAAACCTTATCTCCTCTTCACAAACTTTGTGCACAAGCTCATTAGCAACACTTTGGACCAAGAAAAATCCGATTTTGGTGCCTTAGGGGATTCTTGAGTGCATCATGAGAGAATTTTTCCATCACTAGTATAGAATTTCCTTGCCTTTAGCATCCATGTTAGTTTAGAACCGATATTGTGTGGTTTTGGTGAACTATGGAAATTCCAAGTTAAGGTTTAGGGTTTGAATTGATTTCAAAGGTGAATCGAGGTGTGATTGAGGACTACAACCCCTGTAGTGATGTTATTATGGATTAAAACCTTAGACAAACCCCATGTTGCGAACTTTAAATTCTGCAGATACGGAAAATTGTGAGAATTGTGTAGGGAAATTGGAATCTGCTATCACCCCGAGACTCTTAAAATTATTTTGCAAACACAGAGAGATGTGCAGGCACCCAGGAAGCTAACCCCAAAACCCCAGACCCTATCTCCCAATTCAGGCCGCAAATTTAATCTATTTGGCCGCAAATTGCGGTCTGGGTCCCACCAATTTGGTTCGTGTTGGTTCTGTAGCTTTATTTCATGTAAATTAGACCCCTGGCATATGCAAAATTGTCTGATTTGACCTAGGGTAGAATCTGAAGCCTTTTTCCTGAGTTGCTGTTTTAATTCGTGTTTTCGTTTTGCGTATTTTAAATTCTGGATTTTTATAATTGCGTTTTACCTTGATTACTTGGCGTTTGTACGACGATATCGAGGATTGTTCGATGGTTTTGAAGCGTAGTCTATAGGTTCTAACCTATAAGCTTTTAAGCGTATCGTGTTGGTTCTCGTATGTCGTTTTGGTTTTGATTTGGTTTTAATGCGATGCGATACGTGTGATATGTAGGTACCCCCACGGTGATCCGAGGCGATGAAGATGATGGTGGCAACATCGACACCGACACGCAGGATACAAGGTGAGTAGATTATATCTACGGGGGAAGTCGGGTGGATGGCGTATAGTATCCCCGCAGTCCGATATTTAGAATAGTTTATATATACTATTTATGATAGCTTATTGTGTGTCGTGGATATTTGAGATGAGATTAGGTGTACTATGATTAGATTAGGGCGTAGAAGTAAACTAGTATAGTACCTAGTTGTGAACCCTAGAATAGGTTTACACCCACACGCACACACATGCTTATTTGTTATGGTTATACCTAGATGATGAGGATTGTGGATGATATTTGGAGATGAGTCGATGAGATTGGGCATAGTACCATGAGATCGGTGATATATATTGTGATTTGTATTTGGGATACGACATGTGATTTTAGCGGGCCTTTGGACGTGTGTTTCACACACGCATTCATATTTACCTAGATGGTATCGATTTTGTACTAGACTTAGATCAGTACCCCAGAACATGAGAAATGATGATAAGGATACCTGATAATTGATGACATGAATGTGATATTGACCCGTACCCAGCTTTTGGGATGCCGTACGATGATTTACCGTACGAGCTTTATATTGATGATAGATCCGCACTCATGACTCGAGGATGTCATATGATATTGTATCGTACACGGTACCTTTGAGGAGGGATCACCGACTATTATACTTATATATATATATATATATATATCGACTCAGATTTAGGTGGTTTCCATACCCCTCCTATTTGACTTGTTAGCTAGATCTGTAGTTGCTAGTAGATGTTAGGCTAGGTTGATGTCATACCTATTTCAAAACTAACAAATCGGGAGTATTTCAATGATAGGCAAAAGGATTCTACGGATATTTTCAAAAGACGCATCTTTTCTTAAAAACACCGTAGCCCTTATTTTACTAAAAACCCCGATTCGTCTTATTTCAAATGGCAAAACTGCATGACATTTATATATTGTTGTAGATTCTTCACTGTTGCGTTGATTATTCGATTTCCGCATATTCATGCTATTCGCATCGCATTGCATTTGTAAATGAGTTTATTATATATTAAACCCATGCTGTTAGGACACCAGCACCATTATCGATGATGCGTATGTTCCACGTACACTTGCTTGCCGGCTCGCACACTTCATCATCGATAATTGCCATGTCACTACACAGTAGGATTCTTGCATCAGGATATGACCCTTGCATGGGCACACTATTATTCCATGTTGCATGATATACGGTTATGCTTGCATTTCCTTTATATGTCGCATACATCATGCTTATGACCATACGCATTGAGATATTTGTTTTCATGAGTTTTCTGGATTTGGGAACCGTGGTTATTTCAAAAGAGAATATGTATTGTTTTTAAAAACCCGGTTACCCTTGATATGATATTTCAGTGCGTCCACCATGTGTTTTCTCGGTGCTGAGAGCGACATGTGAAACCCGATTCGAGGAGCGGATGAGGCCGATTGCGGGTACATAGTGGGCCCGGTATGGTACCCTGGGGCGAGAACGGATCTGCTGTGTAGCTAGACGGTGAGCCTGGCAGAGGGACCACTACCTACCGGTGATAGTATTTGAGCTCGGTGGATATCCGGAGGATACCGACCGGAGTTAAGAGATGATATAGGCCGATCCGGACGGACATGGCCCTATATATATGAGGATTTACATGCCGATGTTAGGCACAGGTTTCATGATGTTTTCGAGTGTCGATGCTTCGCACTCAGGTTCCATGATTTAATATGTCGCGAGCGACACATGTTGATTTACATCCTCATACTTCCATGCATATGTTTATGATATTTACATGCGTGATGCTTATTGTCATTGGGTGACACGTGGACGATTTCCACATACATATATTGACATTGATGACATTGATCACATAGTTGGATGATATTCACATACTCATAGACTTCCTGATATAGTTGAGATTGATTACTTTGATCATACCTCATATTTTTGATATGTTACTACCTGAGGCACTGACACGAGCACTTGGTATTACACATAGTGTAGATGTTTACCCTTGCCCCCTTTTCATGCTTCGGACTTATTCATTTGAGGTTTATATGGATATATCTAATCGTATTGAACTAGGATTATGTCATGCATACGATTTCTACTCTGCGATGTTTTCTATTCACGAGTTGGAAACTCACCCCCGTTGTGCCACAGTTCTTGCAGGTTTTGCCGTACAGGTTCATTGCGGCTTTTCTGGCACACTGCTTCCTTTCTGGGTGATTGCATTGGTAGGTGTGTTCGCTTGCATCGTGACCACCCTTGTATTATTTTATTCATTTGTATCTAGTAATTCCATCAACCAAAACTTGTATATTGTTTCAGACTTAGAAAACCTGTTATGTATTATTTCGGCCTTAGAGTCACGCGTTGTAGTATTATGGTTTTCATATTGATTTTGAGTTTTGATCCTCGCCCTTTGGCGTTGTATATCATATTGCTTGCGTGGTTGTGACCGTCGATTGACGAAGAGCTAGCTCCCGCTTGGGGATGCCTTTTATTGTGCATATATATATTATTCATGTAGTACCCCGTTCGGGGCCAGTATTTACAAAGGAAACTCTGCCGAAATTTTTAGAAAAGATATGGAGGATTTAAAATGCATATTCGGTTTACCTATTTGAAAACCCTTGTTTTAAAAACTTGTTTCCTTCACTTTGTAAAACTATTTCCTTTATTTATTATTTAAAAATGGTTTTAGATTTCTGGGCTTTTGGCTTACTTGAATTAGATGGGGTCCTATAGACTTTATATGATTCAAGTGCCAGTCACGGGCTATTTCGGGTCGTGACACTACATCCAACAATCTCCCGCTTGCACTTAAGGCTAATTATCGCGATGTCGCATACTCACAGCCCATGTGATACCGAACACCCAACTCCTCTACTAATCAGTTTCACAAAGCCTGTTTGTAAAACTATTGTGTTCGAGAAATAGCCTCAATAAGTGGATCCGCCCTGATGTTTCTTTCTATGTCTCTCTTAATCTCAAGTTCGCGGAGAAAGCCATCTCCCGAATTGAGTAATACATGTCTTAGAATATGTCTGGATATCTGATGGGACCTAGTTCATGAATGAACTCCAAATTCAAACTTCTTAGACTGTATCGTCAACTGAACCTAATCAGTATCCTGCACCATGCCTCCCTCAGTATCCACCTGGACCACCTGTCCAAACTACTGCCCCTCGTCAGAGGGAAAACTATAACTCTGACAATCACTTTGTCATCCATGTCATCTTGGAAGCCTGGAATGATAACCGTCTCCCGAAGAAGGCTGCCGTCATCAAATCCCTAGAACATCCACTTATGTTCTAAAACTGCTTCCTAATGTTTCTCCAGAATTGGATTAATATCAACCTATTGCAGCTAGTGCAAAAGCAACATCTGGTGTGGTACTTGACATCTCATGATCAACTCAATTGCCTAAGCAAGTGATATGTTAATCATGCACATCCCTCTCCTCTTTAGTCTGTAAGACACCTTTAGAGAGGGTGATTCCATCACCTGCAGGTACACCACCATGCCAGGAGTCATCTAATCTAAATACCTTTAGAATACTGTCTAAGTACCCAGATTGGGAAACTACCCAAATCTAGATCTAAAACCATAGATCTAGTAACCAGAATGTCTGATATTATATCCATATCCTGTATGGAGAAACTACTGTGTGACAACCAAAGTACAACCGATCGTAGTATAGAAATTTTACTTCCTACTCTGTGTATGTCATCCAAATACCAGGACATCACACCCTACTACCTTCTTAACAGATCCATCCCCTATTCTGATGAAGTCAAACCTATGACTGTAGCATCAAAAATAGATGATCTATCTCCGCTATATCTGCTTTAGTCTATAAATAGACACAAGCTACTTGTACACTATGCTTCCGCTGCTCCCACTGACTACAACAACCCTATGGCAGAATCATATACACGTACACTTCTAAAGCTAGTTTAGAACGACGCTATACTCATCCTCCTGCCGGGTCTCATAGTCTGGAACAGCAGCAATGGCAAGTCTGGATAAACAAAAACCTCCCTGTCACTGTCCTTGAGGCTACTGGAGTACCTCTCGGGTGTCTGAGGTTACCCACCATATCTGCGGAGTGGCTAATGGAATGTCAAACCTGATTGAATCTTTAGGTTCTATTAAATTTTCTGTAATCGTTTGCGGTTCTGGAATCTCTTCCAGTTCTACCATACTCCCACTACTGTTTTCTGAAAAAAAATCCATTTTACTAAAACTGTGGCGAGTCAAGAACAATATCACCATTGATCTTCCAGATGGGTCAACCTACAAACTGCCATTATAGAAACGTGCCTTGAGTTATCCAGAGTCTGGTTTTAAGCATAAACCGGACAACTCCCCGTACCTTAACATCGTTAAGATATGAACCATTCTATATCCAATATAGAAACTTTGGCACTGATTTAATTGGGACCAGATTCAAATCATGCAGCTGTCTCCAGTGCATGTCAACAAAATGGAGAGAGGCCGATCATGATTACTTAACTTAGGAATGCATCCAATTATGAGTAACCCGAAAGAGAAACAAGTTTCTCAAAACCATTACTATCAACTGAATACCATACACAAGTATCTACATCTTCGATCACCATGAAGAATCCCGATACTTGCAACACCTGGTTCTCTACTTTATTCTTTTACCTATAACTTCTCAAAACTTAGACCTTGTATTTCTACGAAACACTTGTCTAAAAACTAGAGAAGTCACAAGTAAACAGAATAGTACGAGGACCAACCCCTTTGTCTTAATGGACACTGGACAACATACAATACTCTGTATAAGTCCGCTGAGTTGAATAACTCAAAACCTGTGCATCGCAGGTTGAAAACTGTACTTATGGTTAAGAACTACTCCGATGTTCAATGCTCCTTACCCAATCGTCAACTGATATAGGTAAATGTCATGGACATAATTTCAAAAAGTTATATCTCACTTTATAAAAATAAATATACAGATATATCAGTTTGAAATTGGTGCATAACAACGGATATTCAAAACCAAATACTTGCCGTCAGGCAAAATCCCAGGCGATTTCCTCAAATATCACCAATTACAACAAATTCCGATATAATGAGGATGATCACCTAATTCCCAATAACTTACTCCCACTCATCATCCGTAAAACTATACAGATATGAGAATCATACCTGGTAAATACATACCCTGGAGTAAATATCTAATCGGGAAATCAGTTTTCCTTTAACAATGCACAGTGAAACTGAAACATGAAAATGTTTCGTAGGGGTATCCTGGTATTCCTAGTAATGCCTCTTCCATAATCCAATTCATGACTGTAATCGTATATTTCTTTGCCATCTCTCCAAATCCCTTTATTTGTCTTTAGTCGTTACCTTCTGTACACCTTCGTTAGGCTTAATGGTTTTCTTCCTTCCCTACCGTTCGGAACCAGCCTATGGTTTGGAAGAAGACTATCCAGTAAGCATAATAGGTGTACACTCCTAATCCTAGGAGTACTCGTAACCTAAGAGAAGGTGATGATAAAAGACAACTGAATAAAACCTTATTTTATTTCTCTTGAACTGGAGAAAAAGCAAAGGTGAAGTAGGAGTGGCGATGAAGTACGCGGTTTGGTTGTAAATGATAGCAGTCGCAATTTACTTTGCCCTCTTTCTAATCCCTTTATTTCGACTTTACTTATTACCTTCTGTACACCCTACTTAGGCTAATTGGTTTTCTTCATTCCCTATCTTTCGGCACCTACCTATGGTTTGGAAGAAGACAATCCAATAAGCGTAATAGGTGTACTCTCCAAAACCAAGGAGCCCTCGCAACCTGAGAGAAGGTGTTAATAAAAGATAACTGAATAAACCAATTCAATTTCTCCTGAACCTGAATCCATCCTCGAATCTGGAACAAGTTCCTTCGATTTCGTATATAACCATATGATGGATTTATCCAATGGAAGTGGTTGTTCGTAGTAATACGAGGTGTTCTGGAGAAATGCAAAGGGTAAAAGAAGGAGCGGCAATGACTTATGCAACTCAGACAATCCAAAAGCCAGTATTTTAAGAAGGTTCGGTCAACTTGGTCACTGAGTCATAGTCTAGGGTCGGCCAAAGTTCGCTGCTAAAGAGAGAGAGAAAAGAAACAATCTGCGTGCACTCTAACCTAGATCAGAATGGTTATCACTTTATCTAATCAGGAAACCTCCCACTGTACCGTCAAATTCTCCTCCAAACCTGAACGAAAATTAGTCGGGATCACCCGAAGAGTAAACCAACTCATCAGTGGGAATCGGGATCCAACTCTCATCGCATGATAACATGAAGGAATCCACTCACGTTATCACACTCCAGAAGGTATGCGCATGCCTGGAAAGTTTCAGTTTCTTTAGAAACTCGCGATGTGGATTTTTGCCCCATGCTCTTATGACCTTGACTAAGGGCCAACAAATCATAAGACACATGTCAAGTTATTCCCGTCATTATCCAGGTTGATTTGAACCCATCCGTACATACTCTTGACTAAGGGCCAACAAAGTAATACGACTGTCCCAAAACAACGCATCTATCTATCCAACATGTGAACACCCCAGCAGCTACCAATTACTATGTCTTGACTAAGGGCCAAAAAAACATAGCTTGAATACTACTGACCATTCATATGAAATGACGGAGGGCTACGGCTGGTTTTTGGCGAAAAACCTTTAACGTAATGAACTTGATCTTGTTGAAGGAACCTGATAGCTTTTTAAAAAAATAAAGCGGCGAAAACCTTTGCTAAAGAGATCACTCCCGGTGAAGGGATCTCGGCTCTTTCTGTTGGAGATAGTGCCCTCAGAGTCAATTATTAGGTCACAGGTACGTGATTGTAATGATTGAGGGAGGACCTATCCCGGTAGGACAGTCTTACTCGAGATGATAGTATGCTATCTGGTTTACCTTTATCATCGTGTACTGCTTTAGGTGACCTGACACGTCGCTATTACACGTTGATAGAGCCCCTAGGATTCTTGCTTGACCACCAGCAGTATGAGGGCGATCATATAAGTGGGAGCTGGGGGTCTATAAGCTTATCCTTAAAAGGTCCCTAGTCGTGGGAGTTTCGAGACTGGGCATCGATACTCCATTAGTAGACTAGTGTATACAGTCGAGACCCCGACGAGGGGCGGTGGCCGGTCTCACAAGCCACTGGTGTCAGTTGGATCACCTAAGATGTATACAGGTGCTCATTGGGTTATGAGTACACCGGACAGGACTCGCCGGGAACATGCTAGTTGGTAATATACCAGACGTCAGATGGCAGTTCCCTGGTGACATGTGTGCAGGTTAGTTCATCGACCTGGGGATCGTCATTTGTCTCGTGTGAGTTCCCACTGTACTTTGATTACTACCCTACCACGGCTCAAAGGAGTCGTGCAAACAGGTTTTAGTTGGGTACAGTCCCGAGCCACATGGAGGCAGTGAGCGTATCTTCAGGGGTTCGTCTCTCCCGGTATTGGGGGTGAGGTCGTGCTGTGTCTAGGAGAGCCATTACACAAAGTCCTTGGCCAAGGCAAGGAGATTTACTGGTAGGTATTCCAGTAGTATCTCAGGGTGTTCTGGGCTACACTCCGACACGACTTGTACCGCTTTTGGGGGTCTGACTTTTACCAACCCCCTAGGCCCGCCATGCGATACTCATAGACGAACGGACCGGACTGCACGGATATTGTCACTGACAGGCTCAGTAGGGTTGTCAGGCTGAGTTCACTCACAGACGTCCCTTATAGTCAATACTTGGTAGCCCGTTACGTATTGGCTTATACCTCTGACGTGCTAGTGGTTAAATCCACAACCGAAGTGTTGACGAGTCTTTAGAGTCCCCCACATTCAGTTACTCAGCTTTCGGGCGAAAGGTTGTAGAGGCCGTATGGAGATATGGCAAGGTCCGATCAGATACGTGCGGTATTGCACGGATCAGGATCGGACAGTTTGTACTATAGGCCGTATGGTTATATGGCAGGGTTTGATCAGATACGTGCGGTATTGCACGGATCAGGATCGAACAGATATTACTAGCCGGTTTTGGTATAAGCCGGACCTAGTATAGTACAGTGTAGACTTTGTCTCATTGCATTTGTATTTCGGTCGAAATACAGATGCGGGTGTGTATGCACAGTATCGGGGTTTTCCTGTAATTTATTACAGGACCAGTTTTATGGAGTTGCCAGTTTGCTTTCCGTTTCGGCCAATTTCCATTGTTCCGTTCATTAGCCGAAGATTGGTGGAGGAGGGCTTATTTGCATTGTTGCAAATAGGCAATTGTGGAAGGGGGTCTTTGCATTTTTCCTTGTATCATGATGGAGCACCTTACCTTGACTTCTTGACTTTGTTTTTTCATGATGGCTTGACTTTGGCTAATCATGGTTGTTGATTACTTGTTTTGGAGTGTGGATTATGGTTGTGATCATTGGATTCTTTCATCATCACTTGCTTGCATCATTGCATTCCACCCACCCCCTTGACCTTGTTCTCTCTCTCTCCAATCACACATGAAAAGAGGGGGGGCCGGCCACTTGAGGAGGGATGAGAAAATTGCTTCTCTTTTGAGTGGAGAAAGAGATGATACATTCATTCTTTAGTATGCTACATTTTTCCCCACCTCTCTCCAAGCTCTCTTTTCCTTCACCAATGGCAATTCCACAATCCCCAAAAATGAGACATAGTTCTTCACACATTCTACAGCGAACCTTGGGCACGTCGAGTAGCCGGCTTCGTGCCCGAGTTGCCTCGGCATTGAGGTGGGAGCCCGTAAACAAAGTAGGCGATGTGGTGCACTTCCGGCGACGAGGAGGAGACGGGACTTTTCCGCAAGAGATCGGGACCATGACGAGAAGACCGGAGGACTCGGATCACTCGGTATATCTCACCCATCTTCTAGTTAGCTTAGACTTGTTAATGGTTACGATCCGGGTGTTTAGTGCGCGGTGGTGCCGGTTTGCTAAGTCCGCAAAATTTAAGTTTTTCACCGCTTCCGTATTCCGGCGTCGGATTGACGGCCGGGGCGCCGCCGTGCACTTACAGTGGTATCAGAGCCTCCCCATTAACTTAGTCTAGCTTTGTGTAATGTGTTTGCATTTCCGATCGATCAAAAAGTTCCAAAACCCGTATTGCCTTCGCATCAGTTTCTGTCGAAATTTTTTGGAGTCTAAAAATTTTTCAGGTGGTCTCAGAATGATGTGCAGGGAGTTATAAGAACACTGGAAAAATTTGGTGACACAATTCGTCCGTACGACCGCGGAAGGGCGGCCAAAACCCCCTTATGGCCGCGCTTCCGCCGCAGTTGTATGGGTTCGTGTGGAAATTTTTTTTGCAGTGGGCTTATGGGCTGTTACTAGGGGTTTTGGAATATTAAATTTGGGCCCAGAATTTCTTTAACTGCTACAGTATTGCTTTGGGGCCCACTTGTTAAAATTTTGATTGATCGGATATTTTAAACACATTTTTCACAGTATTTACATTATATCTGCGACCGTGAATGTCACTCGATCGGTAAATCCGGTCTAACTGCTATAGCCCGGTTAGACGGATTTGCGAACGTGACTTTCACGTTGATGTTCTGTTTTTGCTGTGATGTTGCGGATCGGTCGTGGGGATAGCCTGGATGCAATGCTAGTACAGTTGTGGTTGTATTATGTACATTTGATATTGCGGGGCGAGCGTCCGACATGTGGACTGCCGTCACTGCCTGTATGTATTATTCTTTTGGGGCACGACCTGGTTGCGGTCGATGTACCCGGTGTATGTATATTTTACTTTTTGTACTAGGATTACCCCGCGGAGGGGTGCACGGATGGCCGGGTTCTAGAGGGCAACAAGCCCGCATCTCATGGCATTGAGACGGAGGGGGCTTCACTCTGGGATTGGCGGGCTATTCGCCGCACTCGTAGGGGGTACAGGTTGACCCAGGAGGGGTGCCCAAGTTACCGGATTCCGTGAAGTGTTGGGTGGTCCATTCACGTTGCTGAAGGGGGCTGCCTCGCTTCAGGTTTTGGCGGGTAACTTGCCGCGCCCGTAGGGGTCTAGGATTTCATTGCACAGGCTATCCACACGACCAGGGGAACGTCGGGTTTCAGTAGTGGCTCTGTGAAACCCGGGGATCCCAGATATCTGTACTGTTTCTGTGATGCTGTTCATTCTCTGTGATGTTGCATTTCTTTTCACGCCTTGAGCGAAATATAATATATTGGTATATATATTAGTAGATGTAGTATATGTTTTGCATCCGCGCTAGTCCAGTCCCCGCTCTGTCGTTAGTTAGCTAACCTAACGGGTAATGACGGGACCCAGTGGCGAATGCGGATGGCATATACGTACATCAGTATATTTTCGTTCTTTTTGGTGTGATCAATTGATGGGACTGCATTGATTCGGATCAATACAAGTTAAAAACAAACCTAATCTGATGTTGTTGGAACACTTTTCAAAAAGCTGTTATTGCAAGGACGTTCACTTTTGTTTTGCATCGTGGTATTCAGTTGGAATATCCTGCTCCTTAGTCGACGAGGCAAGGGCCGAGATCCCTTCACCGGGAGTGACCCCTTGGACAGAAGTTTGCGTCAGGGCATTAACTTCACTATAGCCGATTACTTTTGCTTTGCATCGCGGTATTCATTTGGAATATCCTGCACCCCATTTTACGGGGAAAGAGCCGAGATCCCTTCACCGGGAGTGACCTCTTTAGCAACGGTTTTCGTCACTATATTTTTAAAAGCTATCCGTTCCTTCGACGATATCAAGTTCATTACGTTAAAGGTTTTCGCCAGAAACCATTCGTAGCCCTCCGTCGTTTCATATGGATAGTCAATAGTATTCAAGCTGTGTATGTTGGCCAAAGTCAAGGCACAGTGTTTGGTAGCTGTTGGTTATTCATATGCAGCATAGATAGATGCGTTGGTTTGGGACAGTCGTGCTGCCATTTTGGCCAAAGTCAAGGGTATGTACGGGTGGATTCAAATTAACCTGGAGAATGACGGGCAGAACTTGACATGTGACTTATGATATGTTGGCCAAAGTCAAGGTCATAAGAGCATGGGGCAGAAATCACATCGGGAGTTTCAAAAGAACTGAAACTTGCCAGATATGCGCATACCTTCTGGAGTGTGATGATATGAGCGGATTCCGTCACGTTATCATGCGATGATAGTTGGATCCCGATTCCCACTGATGAGTTAGTTTACTCCTCGGGTGACCCCGACTAATTCTTCTTTCAGGTTTGGAGGAGAATTTGAGGTACAGTGGGAGGTTTCCAGATTAGATAAATTGGTAACCATTCTGATCTAGGTTAGAGTGCACGCTGAGTGTTTCTTTTCTCTCTCTCTTTGGCAGCGACCATTTACCCGACCCTAAGACTTTGACTCAGTGACCAAGTTGACCGAACCTTCTTAAACACTGGCTTTTGGATTGTCAGAGTTGCGAACCTCTTTGCCACTCCTACTTTTACCCTTTTCTCCAGGACACCCCGTTTTACTACGAACGTCCACTTCCATTGGACAAAACCATCGTATGGTTAGATACGAACTCGAAGGAATTTATTCGAGGATGGTTTCAGGTTCTGGAGAAAACGGATAGGATCATTCAGTTGTCTTTTCCTTTTACCCTCTCTCAGGTTACGAGTACTCCTTGGTTTAGGGGTAGTACACCTATTACGCAAATTGGATTGTCTTCTTCCAAACCTTAGGCTGGTGCCGACCGGTAGGGAATGAAGAAAACCAATTAGCATAACGATGGTGTGCAGAAGGTATTAAGTTCAGACAAAGCAAGGGATTAGTAAGAGGGCAAAGTAAATTGCAACAGATATTCACGACCAAACCAAATATTTCGTTACCACTCCCACATCACCTTTGTATTTCTCCAGGACACTCCGTATCACTACGAAGATCCACAGTTTATATGGATACTCCATCGTATGGTTATATACGAACTCGAATGGAACTTGTTCCAGTTCGGGGATGGATTCTGGTTTAGGAGAAATAGGAATAAGGTTTATTCGGTTGTCTTTTATCTTCACCCTCTCTCATTGCGAGTGTTCCTAGGATTGGGACAGTACACCCATTATGCTTATTGGATAGTCTTCTTCCAAACCATAGGCTGGTGCCGAACGGTAGGGAAGGAAGAAAACCATTTGGCCTAAAAGGGTGTGCAGAAGGTAAAGACTAAAGACATATGAAGGGATTTGGAGAGGTGGCAAAGAACTATACGGTTACAGTCGTGAATCTGGAAGAGGCATTACTAGGAATACCAGAATACCCCATCGGAACATTTCAATGTTTCAGTTTCACTGTGTAATGTTAAAGGAAAACTGATTTCCCGATTAGATACTTACTCCAGGGTATGTATTTACCAGGTACGATTCTCACATCTGTATGGTTTTACAGATGATGAGTGGGAGTAAGTTATTGGGAATTGGGTGATTATCCTCATTATATCGGGATTCGTTGTAATCGGTGATATTTGAGGAAATCACCTGGGCTGTTTGCCGGTCGGCAAATATTTGGTTTTGAATATCCGCTGTTATGCACCAATTTCAAATTGATATATCTGTACGTCTATTTTCATAGAGTGAGATATACCTTTCTGAAATTATGTCTACGACATTTACTTATATCAGTGGATGGTTAGGTAAGGAGTATTAAACAGCGGTGTAATTCTTCTTAACCATAAGTACAGTTTTCAACCTACGACACACAGTGATTGAGCTAACAGACTCAAAGGACTTATACAGAGCATTGTATGTTGTCCAGGGTCCATAAGGACACAGGGGTTGGTCCTCGTACTATATTCAGTTTACTTATGACTTCTCTAGTTTTTAGACAGGTGTTTCGTGGAAACACAGTGTCTGAATTTTGAGAAGTTATAGGTATTTGAATAGAGTAGAGAACCAGGTGTAGCAAGTATCGGGATTCTTCAAAGAGATCGAAGATGTAGATACTTGTGCATGGTATTCAGTTGATAGTAATGATTAAGAGATCTTGCTTCTCTTTCAGGTTATTCATAATTGGAAGTATTCCTAAGTTGAGTAACGCTGATCAGCCTCCTTCCATTTAGTTGACATGCACTGGAGACAGTTGCATGATTTGACATTCCATTGGCCACTCCGCAGATAAGGTGGGTAACTTCAGGCACCCGAGAGGTACTACGGTAGCCTCAAGGACGGTGACAGAGAAGTTCTTGTTTACCCACAATTACCATTGATGTTGTTCCAGGGTGCGAGACCCGGCGGGAGGATGAGTATAGCGTCGTTCTAAACTATTTTTAGAAGTGTACGTGTATATGACTCTGCCAGAGGGTTGTCGAAGTCAGTGGGAGCAGCGGAAGCATTGGTGGACAGGTAGCTTATGTCTATTTATAGACTAAAGCAGATGTAGCGGAGATAGATCATCTATTTCTGACGTGACAGTCATAGGTTTGACTTCATCAGAATAGAAGATGGATCTGTTGAGAAGGTAGTAGGGTGTGATATCCTGGTATTTGGATGACATACACAGAGTAGGAAAAGAAACTCCTATACTACAATCGGTTATACTTTGGTCGTCACACAGTGGTTTCTCCACAAAGGAAATGGATTTTGTATCAGACATACTGGTTACTAGATCTATGGTCTTAGATCTAGATTTGGGTGGTTTCCCAATCAGGGTACTTGACAGCATTCTAAGAGTATTTAGGATGGACGACTCCTGGCACGGTTGTGTACCTGCAGGTAATGGAGTCACCTTCTCCAAAGGTGTCTTACAGACTAAAGGGGAGAGGGACGGGCATGATTGGCAGATCACTTGCTCAGGCAATTGAGTCAATCGTGAGATGTCAAGTACCACACCAGATGTTGTTCTTGCACTAGATGCAATAAGTTGACATTAATCCAATCCTGGAGAAACAGTCGGAAGCAGTTTTAGAACATAAGTGGATGTTCTAGGGAGATGATAACGACAGCCTCATTCAGGAGACAGTTATCATTCCAGGCTTCCAAGGTGACATGGACGACAAGGAGGTTGTCAGAGTTATAGTTTTCCTTCTGATGAGGGGCAGTATTTTGGACAGGTGGTCCAAGGCAATACTGAGGGAGGCATGGCGCGCAGGATACTGATTAAGTTCAGTTGACGATACAGTCTAAGAAGTTTGGATTTGGAGTTCATTTATGAGCTATGTCCCATCAGACATCCAGACACATTCTAAGACAGGTATTGCTCATTTCGGGAGATGGCTTTCTCCGCGAACTTGAGATATAGAGAGACATAGAAAGAAACAACAAAGCGGATCCACTCACTGAGGCTATTCCTCGAACTCAATAGTTCCGCAAACGAGCTTTGTGAGACTGACTAGTAGAGGAGTTGGATGTTCGGTATCACACGGGCTGTGAGTATGCGACATCGCAATAATTAGCCTTGAGTGCAAGTGGGAGATTGTTGGAGATAGTGCCCTCAGAGTCAATTATTAGGTCACAGGTACGTGATTGTAATGATTGAGGGAGGACCTATCCCGGTAGGACAGTCTTACTCGAGATGATAGTATGCTATCTGGTTTACCTTTATCATCGTGTACTGCTTTAGGTGACCTGACACGTCGCTATTACACGTTGATAGAGCCCCTAGGATTCTTGCTTGACCACCAGCAGTATGAGGGCGATCATATAAGTGGGAGCTGGGGGTCTATAAGCTTATCCTTAAAAGGTCCCTAGTCGTGGGAGTTTCGAGACTGGGCATCGATACTCCATTAGTAGACTAGTGTATACAGTCGAGACCCCGACGAGGGGCGGTGGCCGGTCTCACAAGCCACTGGTGTCAGTTGGATCACCTAAGATGTATACAGGTGCTCATTGGGTTATGAGTACACCGGACAGGACTCGCCGGGAACATGCTAGTTGGTAATATACCAGACGTCAGATGGCAGTTCCCTGGTGACATGTGTGCAGGTTAGTTCATCGACCTGGGGATCGTCATTTGTCTCGTGTGAGTTCCCACTGTACTTTGATTACTACCCTACCACGGCTCAAAGGAGTCGTGCAAACAGGTTTTAGTTGGGTACAGTCCCGAGCCACATGGAGGCAGTGAGCGTATCTTCAGGGGTTCGTCTCTCCCGGTATTGGGGGTGAGGTCGTGCTGTGTCTAGGAGAGCCATTACACAAAGTCCTTGGCCAAGGCAAGGAGATTTACTGGTAGGTATTCCAGTAGTATCTCAGGGTGTTCTGGGCTACACTCCGACACGACTTGTACCGCTTTTGGGGGTCTGACTTTTACCAACCCCCTAGGCCCGCCATGCGATACTCATAGACGAACGGACCGGACTGCACGGATATTGTCACTGACAGGCTCAGTAGGGTTGTCAGGCTGAGTTCACTCACAGACGTCCCTTATAGTCAATACTTGGTAGCCCGTTACGTATTGGCTTATACCTCTGACGTGCTAGTGGTTAAATCCACAACCGAAGTGTTGACGAGTCTTTAGAGTCCCCCACATTCAGTTACTCAGCTTTCGGGCGAAAGGTTGTAGAGGCCGTATGGAGATATGGCAAGGTCCGATCAGATACGTGCGGTATTGCACGGATCAGGATCGGACAGTTTGTACTATAGGCCGTATGGTTATATGGCAGGGTTTGATCAGATACGTGCGGTATTGCACGGATCAGGATCGAACAGATATTACTAGCCGGTTTTGGTATAAGCCGGACCTAGTATAGTACAGTGTAGACTTTGTCTCATTGCATTTGTATTTCGGTCGAAATACAGATGCGGGTGTGTATGCACAGTATCGGGGTTTTCCTGTAATTTATTACAGGACCAGTTTTATGGAGTTGCCAGTTTGCTTTCCGTTTCGGCCAATTTCCATTGTTCCGTTCATTAGCCGAAGATTGGTGGAGGAGGGCTTATTTGCATTGTTGCAAATAGGCAATTGTGGAAGGGGGTCTTTGCATTTTTCCTTGTATCATGATGGAGCACCTTACCTTGACTTCTTGACTTTGTTTTTTCATGATGGCTTGACTTTGGCTAATCATGGTTGTTGATTACTTGTTTTGGAGTGTGGATTATGGTTGTGATCATTGGATTCTTTCATCATCACTTGCTTGCATCATTGCATTCCACCCACCCCCTTGACCTTGTTCTCTCTCTCTCCAATCACACATGAAAAGAGGGGGGGCCGGCCACTTGAGGAGGGATGAGAAAATTGCTTCTCTTTTGAGTGGAGAAAGAGATGATACATTCATTCTTTAGTATGCTACATTTTTCCCCACCTCTCTCCAAGCTCTCTTTTCCTTCACCAATGGCAATTCCACAATCCCCAAAAATGAGACATAGTTCTTCACACATTCTACAGCGAACCTTGGGCACGTCGAGTAGCCGGCTTCGTGCCCGAGTTGCCTCGGCATTGAGGTGGGAGCCCGTAAACAAAGTAGGCGATGTGGTGCACTTCCGGCGACGAGGAGGAGACGGGACTTTTCCGCAAGAGATCGGGACCATGACGAGAAGACCGGAGGACTCGGATCACTCGGTATATCTCACCCATCTTCTAGTTAGCTTAGACTTGTTAATGGTTACGATCCGGGTGTTTAGTGCGCGGTGGTGCCGGTTTGCTAAGTCCGCAAAATTTAAGTTTTTCACCGCTTCCGTATTCCGGCGTCGGATTGACGGCCGGGGCGCCGCCGTGCACTTACAGTGGTATCAGAGCCTCCCCATTAACTTAGTCTAGCTTTGTGTAATGTGTTTGCATTTCCGATCGATCAAAAAGTTCCAAAACCCGTATTGCCTTCGCATCAGTTTCTGTCGAAATTTTTTGGAGTCTAAAAATTTTTCAGGTGGTCTCAGAATGATGTGCAGGGAGTTATAAGAACACTGGAAAAATTTGGTGACACAATTCGTCCGTACGACCGCGGAAGGGCGGCCAAAACCCCCTTATGGCCGCGCTTCCGCCGCAGTTGTATGGGTTCGTGTGGAAATTTTTTTTGCAGTGGGCTTATGGGCTGTTACTAGGGGTTTTGGAATATTAAATTTGGGCCCAGAATTTCTTTAACTGCTACAGTATTGCTTTGGGGCCCACTTGTTAAAATTTTGATTGATCGGATATTTTAAACACATTTTTCACAGTATTTACATTATATCTGCGACCGTGAATGTCACTCGATCGGTAAATCCGGTCTAACTGCTATAGCCCGGTTAGACGGATTTGCGAACGTGACTTTCACGTTGATGTTCTGTTTTTGCTGTGATGTTGCGGATCGGTCGTGGGGATAGCCTGGATGCAATGCTAGTACAGTTGTGGTTGTATTATGTACATTTGATATTGCGGGGCGAGCGTCCGACATGTGGACTGCCGTCACTGCCTGTATGTATTATTCTTTTGGGGCACGACCTGGTTGCGGTCGATGTACCCGGTGTATGTATATTTTACTTTTTGTACTAGGATTACCCCGCGGAGGGGTGCACGGATGGCCGGGTTCTAGAGGGCAACAAGCCCGCATCTCATGGCATTGAGACGGAGGGGGCTTCACTCTGGGATTGGCGGGCTATTCGCCGCACTCATAGGGGGTACAGGTTGACCCAGGAGGGGTGCCCAAGTTACCGGATTCCGTGAAGTGTTGGGTGGTCCATTCACGTTGCTGAAGGGGGCTGCCTCGCTTCAGGTTTTGGCGGGTAACTTGCCGCGCCCGTAGGGGTCTAGGATTTCATTGCACAGGCTATCCACACGACCAGGGGAACGTCGGGTTTCAGTAGTGGCTCTGTGAAACCCGGGGATCCCAGATATCTGTACTGTTTCTGTGATGCTGTTCATTCTCTGTGATGTTGCATTTCTTTTCACGCCTTGAGCGAAATATAATATATTGGTATATATATTAGTAGATGTAGTATATGTTTTGCATCCGCGCTAGTCCAGTCCCCGCTCTGTCGTTAGTTAGCTAACCTAACGGGTAATGACGGGACCCAGTGGCGAATGCGGATGGCATATACGTACATCAGTATATTTTCGTTCTTTTTGGTGTGATCAATTGATGGGACTGCATTGATTCGGATCAATACAAGTTAAAAACAAACCTAATCTGATGTTGTTGGAACACTTTTCAAAAAGCTGTTATTGCAAGGACGTTCACTTTTGTTTTGCATCGTGGTATTCAGTTGGAATATCCTGCTCCTTAGTCGACGAGGCAAGGGCCGAGATCCCTTCACCGGGAGTGACCCCTTGGACAGAAGTTTGCGTCAGGGCATTAACTTCACTATAGCCGATTACTTTTGCTTTGCATCGCGGTATTCATTTGGAATATCCTGCACCCCATTTTACGGGGAAAGAGCCGAGATCCCTTCACCGGGAGTGACCTCTTTAGCAACGGTTTTCGTCACTATATTTTTAAAAGCTATCCGTTCCTTCGACGATATCAAGTTCATTACGTTAAAGGTTTTCGCCAGAAACCATTCGTAGCCCTCCGTCGTTTCATATGGATAGTCAATAGTGTCGACAAATTTTGAAGAACTTGATTAGGGTCATCATGTCATAATTACGGACCAGGATAGACTTCTAAAGGATCATACGAGTTTGAAAAGACTTAAGATTTTCTCAAGTTTCGTTCTCCAGTTATGTTTCAAGTCAGAATTTATATCATTTTTAACAGAGAACCAAGTCTTATTTTTCACTCCTAACTGTCACCTGTTTTTGTTCATACACACCTTTCGTGATCGTGCACAACGTCTTATAATATAAACCTTCATATCTCCGCGAAAAAACTGTTTATAATAGAAAACTCATCTCCTCTAAGATTATTCTCCCACAAAGAACCTTGAGGACTTTTAACTTGGAGAGAACACTTTCTTAGCTTGTTTTATTTGGTGATTGGAAAATTAACGACTTTTGGGTCAATGACTCCCAAACCAGATGGTTTTAGGACATTAGGTGTGGAGACACCCCAAGGACTTAATTACCCAAGTTACCAAGGCCCCAAAACAAAGGACTCATTTTGTTTGCTTTTAAAGTATTCTTAAAGCAGTGAAAATGGAGATATTGCCAGTATTTTATTTTTAATCCGAAGACGTGTTCATGTGGATAAGGTGTGTAATCACTCCAACAAGGTTCCAGATGGGTTATTTTTCAGACTTACAGCTTCTATTAAAACCTCAATAATATCCTTCATATCTACATCACTTTGTGAACTCTTTTTGATATTACTTAACTTAGAACAAACCTGTTTGATCCTAAAGATGTTTATCAATTTTCAAAAGTTTGAGACATGTCAAACATTTCATCTAATTCTCAAAAAGCTCACGACACGTGTAAAGTGATATAAAAGACGTATATTAGCTATGGTTAAACTCAAAGGAGGGTTAGTTTTCAGTTTTTCAATCTCTCGAAAAAGATTTAGTTACTTCTATCTTATTAACCAAACCGTCAGACTTCGAGTCTAAGTTCCCCGCTATCTAACATGACGAAAAAGTTTTTATGTTTTTTTTTGAAGAAAATTTTCAATTTTTATGGGTTTTTTAATATGTATGCAATGCAGAATATACACATGATGCAGCAAAATAAACGCAGTGCTCACCCCCAAACCTGAGTTTTACGATCTCATTATCGTAGCCCCCGCCTCTGGTAGCTAGACTTAAATATCAGGGTGAGAATTTTATTCAAAGAAAAAGAAAAAACCTAAGACTAATTACTGCATATACAAGTTAAAAGATTGGGTTAGTCCAGAAATTAATACCAGTCATTTAAAATTTTTGTCTATATAATGCAAGGGCTGGTAAAAGAATATGTATATAAAAAAGAAAAAGAAAAAGAAAAGGTATATGCTAGATGTTAGTGAAGGGCATATGCATGTAAAAGTAGGGATCAGAAGACGCTGAAGATGAAGATGAAGTTTTGAAGAGGTTAAAGAATTACTTCCTGGATGAATTGAATGTTCATAAAGCAAATATTGAGTTCCAAAGCCATGTTCGTTTAAAAACTGGAGTTCATCCGCAAAAATTTCGGCAAAAGAAAGGTTCCTAGGATGTTTCCAAATTGATCCTGACTCAAACTCACCAAGAATATCAAGTTCATCAGCAAAAATCTCCTTAAAACTCTGCATGAAAGAATGTTTTTCAATGCTGCCTTCCTCCCTATAATCTACCACAATTCTATTCTTATTGCTACAACTCACAATTCCCAATACGAGTTCTCCCTCGTCACATTCACAAATGGGTAGGTACGTGTCATCCAAAAAGTAGGTTCCCACACTAATATTTCATCCAAATCAATATCACTAGGTGATACAAAAATTGTGGGTTCCTGATCACTGATCTCTTCTGATAATCTATCCAAACTATACCCGTAAAAATCACAAGATTCCTCCTCTAAAATCAGTCGGAGGTTTTTCTTATATGTCTTGATAACACTTAGTCAATTCAATTGCATCGTCATCTATGAAATCATCAAAATTCAATTGATCGTTTATCTCACTCGGGTGACTTCCTAGATGACAGACATTAACACTATTGGGTTCCAATTGACCGTGTTCACTCCCTAGAATCCTCACAGCTAAATGTTTCGCGTGTTCCTCTATTCTAGCTAATGATTGAGCTTGAGCAAGAAACAATTGCTCAGACTGCTGTATGCACAGGGCTAGCATAGAAGCTGATTGATTCTCGACCGCAGTCATTACTTCAATACCCTTCTCTAAAGTGGACAACCTAGCATCCATATCACTATCATACCCTAATGATGTGTCAGTTGTTTCAGGCAAGGAAGGTTGTGATGGTGGTGATGCTAAAGCAATCAATCTGCCAACCTCTTTCTCTAAGTGTTCAATCATTTGATCTATGGTTGAAGTGGGACTGGGTTTAAGAGTGTTAGGTGGATGGCCATTATCAAAACTCTGGGACGGTTGGTCACCCCCTATGAAAGGACAGTTATCTTGAATGTGGGAAAAATCTTGGCAATTTGAATAAACGAATCGGGACTGAGCATAAACAAAAGAATAAGAATCGTGAAAAATTGAATTGAATTGTGTGTCACCCATATTAACAAGAATTCACAAATATCATAAAAAATAAAGAATATCACACGCCTAGCAATCTATGTTATGCTAAGTCAACTAGATCTGCTTAAGAACATGATTTTCGAAGTAAAACTGTGTCGAGAAACGGGCTCAAGATATACGTATCACGAAGCCAGGTAAGTGCAGAGATAAGGGAAGGTTATCCAACGCTTTCGCAAAGTTCCTTAATTAGAATAACCCTTTCTCATTTGGCGATTTTGCCGTGAACACTTGCCTAGACACCCCATGAACGATATACCGTTAAGCAGTGTTCTAAACACTGTCAACTTCTCCTAGTGAGCTCGAAGTCCTTAAAGTCAGAGTTCTAATTGATTTTAAAATTACTGGGGGTATGCATGAATGCGGTTTTTTGATTTGTGGGCCTCGGAGAAAGATGATGAAATCTTTAACCGTATTGTTTGGTTTCGTGCCCTTAATATCCGTATTAAGATGCAAACGCACAATCAATAAAAGAACTTTAAGAAATCAATCAATTAAGCAATTCTTTTTTCGTTTTAAGCCTAAGTGCTGCAACAAATACGAGTTAGTTCTCTGTGCAATTGGTGGCAAATTTTGCGAAGAATCCTGCAAAAGATAGAATATTGGAATGCGTCTGATTTGAACGAAGGTGTTAGAAAAATACGTACCGATATGATTTTGGGTTTAGAAACCCCCTTTGAAGTGATTACGGGTATTTGAATATTCTCTTGCGCGGGTCAAACTACCCAGATCTTTGGCACTATACTTCACTAACGTCTTGCAATTAAATTTGAATCTTGTTCTACACGATCGCTTCTCGTAATCCCGTCGAAATCTGAAAATGTCGGGAAATACGATATTTAGTGCAAAAAGCGATATATATGGCCAATTAGCTGCACACACATAATTGTGAAAATTTTCATATACCAATAGATCACAAATAGGATAAAGAAGCAAACAACAAACAATCGGAACAAATGGTGGCAAATGAGCCGCAAATTGCGGCCAGATTGAATTAATTGGCGGCCAACTCTTTGAATTGGTGCTCCAACTTTTCACCGTGTGGTTCTTGTCCTATTAGTGTCCTAATATTATATGCAAAATCCTATAATTAAACTAAGTGTGACAGCAGATCAAAAAGACAGAGAACAAATGTTAGAAAAGTTAGTGTTTTGTTAGTTTTGAAAAAAAAAATTGAGTTAATAGTTAGTTTGTTAGTATGAACAAGAAATAACAATACCTAATGACTACCAAATCTCCGGCAATGGCGCCAAAAACTTGTTGGGACTTTACCTACACGCACAAACGCGTATGTTTTGAAAATAGAATTGGTTTTGGAAATGGATGCGCACGCGAGCTCGGTCTCATTTTAAAATTTGTAAACCGCAAGTGCACGGCGCGTTGTAGAGAGCCGGCAAGTACGGGTCGATCCGCAGGGAATTGTGTATTAGGTTTTGTTGAATTAAGGTTCGAGAAATAAAGAATATGAATTGGTTTGGTTGTCACTAAATATAAAACACGAAAACAAAGAAAACATGTTAAGAAAGAAATGGCCGTGGCTTTGGCTCGGATGGTCGAATCGCGACGATTCCTTCGACGCTCCCTTACTTATGAGTTTTCCGTCCTTGTGTCGATCCCGGTGTGAAGCATGACTTGTCAAAGCGGTTGCGAAGCACAAAGCATCATGTTATCGGATTTCGTCATAAAACACGAAAATGAATCCGTTACGTTCTTACTTACCATTCTTATGTCCATGCATGATGTATCAACACTAAGCAAAAGGGTTAGCAAGCATACAACATCAAAACACATCAATTTGCAAATAAGAAGTAGGTGGGTGAGAGTATATGGTATATGCTTAAATGAAAGGTGTCAAGAAACATAAACAACGTGCCATATCTCAACTACCTAGTAAGTTTAACACATAGTTAGTTCTAAGCTTAACCTTACAAATGGTGAACACGAAGAAATAGGATATGAGATAAAGGTTAAAAATAACCATCGAAATTATCATATCATATCAAACACTTCCATTTAGCAATCTTAAGGTTACAATCACAATTGAGCACTTTAAAAAATCACAAGAGGAGGAGGAAGGCAAAACCATTCATCTCACATCCTCACCATCACCACAACCAAAAGATATTACTTAAACATTACAAAAATAGAAAATGAAACACAAAAGAAAAACACAAGAACATGAAGTTAAAGCAAAAGAAAGTGGTAGTTCTTTATTCACAAAATGGAAGGATTAGAGCTACAAGTTAGATAACAACCTCAACCTCCTTAATGGAGCTCTCAAATGAAAGCTCAAAGAGGGAAGAAGAGGAAGCTATCAAATGTTACAAACTGTTTTCTCACTTTAAAAGCCTCCCAGAACTATATTTGTGATTTGCTATTTATAGGCAACCCAAAATAAAAAGTTGCATATGACACTGGACTTACAAGACCACCAGGGACCCACCATCATTGAACGAACCAATTTGTCCCCAACTTTGCCGCAAATTTTGGCCAAGATGAATTTATTTGCGGCCAAGAAATGGAGGATGGGGCCCACCTTTGGTCTGTGCACTTCTGGTCTCTCGAGCATCTCTCTGTGTTTGCAATTTCTTTTAATTCATAACTGAGTGTAATCTGGAGTAATGTACAGAGAAGGGATCAAGTGGGTATGACTTGTGTTCACTTTTCAAATCAATTCTTTTTCTTATACATTGAACTATACCCACTTGTCCAAGCCACATGTGTATCCACTAGCAAGACACCATGATTGTGTTTGCAACTTGATGTCTCATGATGGCCCATGCCCACTTGATCCATGTGTAAGTCAACGTTACACACCCTACAAGATGCGGGGAGGTAGAATAGGTAAAACAATCATTTTGTTCAAAATAACATCGACTATCAAATGGATCTTTGCTAAACCCTAACTAACAAACTATCTAGAAGGAGTTAAGTACTATGATAGATGATTATACCTCAAGATACTAGTCCTTCTTGTTCTTGTTGTTCACCTCCTCGTCGGCCTCCTCAATATAATAGAAGATCCACCCGAGGGTTCCCTCTTCAAGCTTTAACCTCTAACTTGAGGTAACTAAGTGGCTAGGATTGCTAATCCAAGTGACCTAGAGGATATAGAGATAGATTAAGGATCTATTAGTCTTGCTAACCCTAGGGTTCTCAACACATGAGAGGATTAGGGTTAGGATGAAGAAGATGAGAGCTTGAGGAGAGAGAATGTGTTTGTGATAATGAATTGAACTTGAGTCATTTGGATAATATCATGAAGCATGAAAATATCTAAGCAATAAATTATAACCATGCTTCATTAATTACTTTAAGGTGAATCACCTCATGACTCATGGTGCAATTAATGAAAATTACACATCACCTCTCCACCTCATTAAGTTTAATTCACAAATGAATTAAAACTAAATGAGTCACCTTTCTTCTAGAAGCTTCTCGACTAATTACGAGAATGCCCCTCCCATCCGTATTTATGAAAAACACGGATATACTGAGACTGCATAAATCCAATAATCCAATACTAGAATCTGGCTTAAACCAAAGCCTACTAGTATAATCTGTCCGAACATCATACGTGCACAAGTACACGTATATGTCCGAACCCTGTCATAAAACCATACGACCTCTATATCATTTCGCCTGAAGCAGGGAAACCCTCTGTGTGGGACTCTAAAGACTCGACACTATGCTGGTAGTGAGTTTAGCCATAGGCCGCAAGCGGTACTAGCTGTACGTAACGGTCCCCAGGTAGATGTCGATAAGAAGGTCGATGAGGAAACCCATCCGAACTCCTACTGAGCCTGATGTGACAATCTCCGTATTGTCCGGTCTGTTCGTCTAAGACTATCGCATATCGGGCTTAGGGGGGCAGCAAGCGTCAGTCCCCTAAAAGCGGTATAAGTCGTATCAGAGTGAAGCCCATTACACCTTGAGAAGATACTGGAAAACCTACCGGTAAATCTCGCTTGCCTTGGCCAAGGACCTTGCATAATGGCTTTCTAAACACAGCGCGATATCAACCCCCAACACCGGGAGAGATGAATCCTATCTAACCGCCACTGCCTCCAAGTGCTTCGGGACTGCACCGAACTGCTACCTATTTGCACGACTCAGTCGAGCCATGGTAGGGTAGCAATCTAAGAACAGTGGGAACACACTCGTGGTGAAGCAGCAGTGTCAAGTCTACGGACTATGCTGTACTCATGTCACCTGGGAACTGTTAACTGACGATGGGTATAATACCAACCAACAGTTCCCTGCGAGTCCTGTCCGGGGTACCCATAACCCAACGAGCACCTGCATACTATCTCCAGTACAACATACTAATGGCTGTGGGACAGACCATCTCCCCTGCTGGGATGAGAAGCGTATACACTAGTCTACTCCGGAGTATCGATGCCCTGTCTCGATAATCCTACGACTAGGGACCTGAAAAAGGATATGCTTATAGACTACCCAGCCCCCACTAGTGTGACTGCCATCACAACGCTGGTAGTCAAGCAAGATCCTATGGGCTCTATCAATATGTATTCGCGATATGCTAAAAGAAACATATACACATATTAAGATAGATATAAATCAAGTAGCATACTGCTATGTTGAGAAAGACTGTTAATATAACTGTGAATATTCCAAGCTTCCATTAAGTAATATACAAGCTAGTATGATACAATAATGGCCCCTAGGGCATATACACTAACACCATGATGGTACATACATGAGTTATGTTGGACCAAAAATCATATTTATTTGTACACAACATTATTTGTTTGCAAAACTCAATGTCTTGATCTGTTATCTATCCTATTTGCAGTTCCTGCTGAAAACCGTCGTTTTTGTGCATGTTGTGTACTGTTTCCAGTGTTTTTGCCTGTGTAATAGTAATTTGTACTAAGGAGCAGACAGAGATAAAGTATCACTGTTTATTATCAAAATGAAAGGAAATGAGCGGTATTAAAAATGTAATAATTCGTGCCGAAAAATTGGCTATAACAGGAAGTCCCTGGCCAGGGCTGATACTGAGATTTACCGGTAAGTGTTATCAGTAGTTTCTCGACTTGTTATAAGCCTCACATTGGCATGACTTATCAAGTTATTAGGGTCTGACGTTTACCACCACCAGACTAGATATACGACATATCAGACGAAGAGATCGGATTGTACGGTAGTGTTACTTATTGGATTCACAAGAGTATGAGTAGCTTGCTTGTTGATCTTCTGATCACTCAATACCCGGATAGCCGGTACGTCCAGCTAGTACTGCGGACGGCTTGTGGGTAACTGATATGATCATTACCTACTGTCAGCGTATTGACGAGTCTTTAGAGTCTTACACAGAGGTTTCCTGGTTCAAGCGAAACGAAGAAGGACACATATATGATATGTGCGGGACCGAGATTAATACGTGTATGTGATACCGTATTCTTATCTCGCGATATATGATATCGGTCGGTTATATGTGATATAACCGGATTATTGAATCAAGTGTTGATTCGATAAGTTGATATCTATGATATTAGTCGGTTGTATATGATACAGCCGGATTATTAAATCAAGTGTTGATTTAATAATTTAATATATAATTATATATTTGATATATTAATATATATTAACTAATATTAGCTCACTTATGAATTTCTTTTCTCATTGTACATTTAATATATATGTGATATATATTAATGTATTATTTCTTTGTGTCATGCTTGATGATATATTATACATGGGTCTATAAGACTCATACGATACCATAGATAATTAGGGTGATTAATTATTTATGGTATAAACAAAATTAGATGGAAATGGCATGGTTTGTGAAGCTTGGAGAAGCTTGTTGAAACCATTGACTTAGTCCACTAATTTTGCCTTACTTTAGATATTTATTAACCCAACCATTATCTTTAGCCATGGTTAAGTCTCTACAATGATAATATATGATATTATCTCACCCATGGTTGCCACTTCACTCTCATTCTATTCCAGACTTCATATTCTTCCTTATTTCAATTGAGCTCTCTAGGTTTTCTTGAGGTGAAGAAAAAGAGTGAGAAAAATAATTCTAAAGTGAGCAAAATTCCTACTTCACCAATCTACACTAGACTAGCCGTTTAGTATAGGTTGTTTGCTTCACTAATTCTTAATTAGTGAAGAGATAGCTTGAGTTGGAGATTTCTCGACGTAGATCATTTTCGGTCTCGAAGTTCTTCAAGCAAGCTTGTTCCTTTCTCCTAGTGGAGCCTAACGAGAGTCCGGGAGACCACTACTTGGAGCGAAGGGACTACTACACGGAGCTTTTGAAGTGAAGGACCAATCTACAAAGGTTGTATTCCTTGTTCACTTAGTGTAAATTTTTTTACATGTTAGTTAAACCCTAATTCTCTTGTTAGATCCTTGGTTTGGGTTGCTTTGCTCTCAAAATTTTTTAAAATTGCATACCCGATGCATTATAAAACCTAGTGAGAGTGCTAAGGAACCCAGCACTACTTCATTCCTCGGAGATAGGTGGAGCGGCGGTGACTTTTACTGAGGGATCATGGCAGGGCGCCGCGCCCAATGCGGGCTTGGACGAGCCGCCGCAGGGCATATACACTAACACCATGATGGTTCATACATGAGTTATGTTGGACCAAAAATCATATTTATTTGTACACAACATTATTTGTTTGCAAAACTTAATGTCCTGATCTGTTATCTATCCCATTTGCAGTTCCTGCTGAAAACCGTCGTTTTTGTGCATGTTGTGTACTGTTTCCAGTGTTTTTGCCTGTGTACCAGTAATTTGTACTAATGAGCAGACAGAGATAAAATATCACTGTTTATTATCAAAATGATAGGAAATGAGCGGTATTAAAAATGTAATAATTCATGCCGAACAATTGGCTATAATAGGAAGTCCCTGGCCAGGGCTGATACTGAGATTTACCGGTAAGTGTTATCAGTAGTTTCTCGACCCGTTATAAGCCTCACATTGGCATGACTTATCAAGTTATTAGGGTCTGACGTTTACCACCCCCAGACTAGATATACGACATATCAGACGAAGAGATCGGATTGTACGGTAGTGTTACTTATTGGATTCACGAGAGTATGAGTAGCTTGCTTGTTGATCTTCTGATCACTCTATACCCGGATAGCCGGTACGTCCAGCTAGTACTGTTGACGGCTTGTGGGTAACTGATATGATCATTATCTACTGTCAGCGTATTGATGAGTCTTTAGAGTCCTACACAGAGGTTTCCTGGTTCAAGCGAAACGAAGAAGGACACATATATGATATGTGCGGGACCGAGATTAATACGTGTATGTGATACCGTATTCTTATCTCGCGATATATGATATCGGTCGGTTATATGTGATATAACCGGGTTATTGAATCAAGTGTTGATTCGATAAGTTGATATATATGATATTAGTCGGTTGTATACGATACAGCCAGATTATTAAATCAAGTGTTGATTTAATAATTTAATATATAATTATATATTTGATATATTAATGTATATTAACTAATATTAGCTTACTTAAGAATTTCTTTTCTCATTGTACATTTAATATATATGTGATATATATTAATGTATTATTTCTTTGTGTCATGCTTGATGATATATTATACATGGGTCTATAAGACTCATACCATATCATAGATAATTTGGGTGATTAATTATTTATGGTATAAACAAAATTAGATGGAAATGGCATGGTTTGTGAAGCTTGGAGAAGCTTGTTGAAACCATTGACTTAGTCCACTAATTTTGCCTTACTTTAGATATTTATTAACCCAACCATTATGTTTAGCTATGGTTAAGTCTCTACAATGATAATATATGATATTATCTCACCCATGGTTGCCACTTCACTCTCATTCTATTCTAGACTTCATCTTCTTCCTTATTTCCATTGAGCTCTCTAGGTTTTCTTGAGGTGAAGAAAAAGAGTGAGAAAAATAATTCTAAAGTGAGCAAAATTCCTACTTCATCAATCTACACTAGACTAGCCGTTTAGTATAGGTTGTTTGCTTCACTAATTCTCCATTAGTGAAGAGATAGCTTGAATTGGAGATTCCTCGACGTAGATCATTTTCGGCCTCGAAGTTCTTCAAGCAAGCTTGTTCCTTTCTCCTAGTGGAGCCTAACGAGAGTCCGGGAGACCACTACTTGAAGCGAAGGGACTACTACACGGAGCTTTTGAAGTGAAGGACCAATCTACAAAGGTTGTATTCCTTGTTCACTTAGTGTAAATTTGTTTACATGTTAGTTAAACCCCAATTCTCTAGTTAGATCCTTGGTTTGGGTTGCTTTGCTCTCAAAATTTTTTAAAATTGCATACCCGATGCCTTATAAAACCTAGTAAGAGTGCTAAGGAACCCAGCACTACTTCATTCCTCGGGGATAGGTGGAGCGGCGGTGACCTTTACTGAGGGATCATGGCAGGGCGCCGCGCCCAATGCGGGCTTGGACGAGCCGCCGCCGCCGCCCTTCCTTCCCTATACTTTGGCGGCCATGATCTTCGACCGGTCCATACGCTCTACGGAAGGAAATAAAAAGGGTTAACGACAGAAGCAGCAAAATATACTAGGTATAAATTGATCGACTAAGACCTAACTTACCTATAAAGCTCACGAGACTGGGTCCCACCTAGCTCAGGGCCCGCTCGTAAAGCAAGGCGTCGGCACGCTGGATCGACTACCATCGGGATACGACCCCCGCCTCCAGAGCGTTTGACCGCTTGGCCTTCGGGCAATCTGCCCTATACCACTTGGTGTGCACCGGCCACTCTTCCCTTTGGAGGACCGACGAAGACGAACTTCTTCTTCCACTCATAGATGGAAGAAAGGACGACCACTACCCCCGACTCGGCCGCCCTACCCTTATACATTTTAAAGGAGAAGTAAATCCAACTCAGCTTATCCTTACGAGTATCCAGAAAGTTCTTATAGCAGAGAAAGGACAGGAGAGGACCTAGACTAAAGAGGATCCGATCAATTTTAACTCGGACCAGGAATCTGAGGAGAATCCTCTATGAATTCGATGCTAGCTGGCCCTGGGCGAGTTGGAAACAATGAAGGATGGCATAAATCTCGGGTGAAAAAGGCACACGCATCCCTGCTCGAAACGCTTCTAAGTACAGGGCAATCTCATTATCCTATATCTGGACTGCCCGTTCATCCTCCCTGGCCAGACAAAGTGTGTAGCCAGAGGGAATATGGAAAAAAGCCCGGATGTCGGAAAGCTTGTCCGACCTGTTCAGCATCGAGGCAACGTCACGAGTATTCTCAATACAGACCATAGGGGCCTTCTTGGTTGTTCCCCCAATCAGAGCAAAGCTCTGTTTGAATTTTGAAAATTCAAATTTTTGAAGCAACGCTTCGGTTGCCGTGTGCTGCGCGCAATGCGCCACGTGTCAGAAGTTGACACGGCAGCACAACGCCCAAGGCAGTAACTCCAATCAGAGCAAGGCTCTTTACAAAACATAAGTAACACTCAACTGCGCAAGCGCACCGTAGCGCGACATGTGTCTGCGCAGTTGCGCAAGCACAACTGCGCAAACGCACGGCAGCGCGACACGTGTCTGCGCAGTCACAACTGCGCAAGCGCACGGCTGCGCGACACGTGTCTGCGCAGTTGCGCAAGTGCAGGTGCGCAAGCGCACCGCTGCGCGACACGTGTCTGCGCAGTTGCGCAACCACAACTGCGCAAGCGTACGGCTGCACGACACGTGTCTGCGCAGTTGCGCAAACGCTGCTGCGCAAGAGCACCGATGCGCGACACGTGTTCGCGCAGTTGTGCAAGAACTATTGCGCAAGTGCTCTACTGCGCGACACGTGTCTGCGCAGTTGCGCAAGCGCTATTGCGCAAATGCGTCACTGCGCGACACGTGTCTGCGCAGTTGCTCAAGCGCTGTTGCGCAAGCGTTTCACTGCGTGACACGTGTCACTCACTGGGAGAGTTGCGCAAAACAGAATATATCTTGTTAAAACAAGAAGATTTTCTTGTATAAGACAGGGGCCTTTGGATCAAAGATCCAACGGTGGGGAAAATTCCCCAAATCACTCAGAAAAAAGATCTGTTTAACAAATTCAACTAATCTATGAGTACTATAAAAAGGACCCCAGACCTCATTTGATCATCATCAACATCAGAAAGAAAACAGAGAGAATTCTTGAAAAACTTTGGAAGAACAAAAAAAAAGGTAAAACCTTTTAAAAGAGAAAAATCTTTGAATTATAGATCATTGATCTAAAAATCATTAACCTTCAATGAACAAATAAATAAAATAAAAATAAATAAATAAAAATAGTGCCTTGCACTTGTTATGAACCCTTGGTTCTCTGAGAAAAGGAAAAACAAGAGAGAAACTTGTTTTCCTTTGATCTAATTCTAGATCAAAAGTGCTCTACACTTTTGTTCTTGAATCTAAAAGATTCTTGATGCTCTGCATAAATGCAATGCATTATTTAAAGGGCCTGGCCCAAATCAAATTGCAAAGCAATAAAAGGGCAGAGCCCTATTTGAATTAATATTCTGTTTGAGCAAAGCCCAAAATAAATAAAAATTGGACTTAACCCAATCGTGGCCATAAGTACTTAAATCAAATTGATTGAGCAAAATGGCTCTCCTGAATCAATTCACAACCGGTTCGAGGGTACATCTCCGAACTCCTTTGACATCCATCGTTGTAATTCCTCAACGACGTCAAAGAGGTGATGGGTCCCAACTACCACACATCGCTATGGACTGCGGGGTCCTTAAACTCGTGGACCGAAACGTCCCTAAACTAATATCAGACCGAAACGTCCCTAAACTAATATCGGACCGAAACATCCCTAAACTAATATTGGACCGAAACGTCCCTAAACTAATATCGGACCGAGACGTCCTTAAACTAACATCGGACCGAGACGTCCCTAAACTAATATTAGACCACCACGTCCCTAAACTGGAAAACGGACCACTACGTCCCTAAACTGGAACAATAGAGCCTCCAAACGCTCTTTTGCCGGATCTAAACGGTCCCGTTTAAGTTGATCTTAGCCCCAAACACGGCTAACGTATCTTTAAACATTCAAATGGATTATAAAACTCCCAATCAACTCTGGTTTGAGGGTACATCTCCGAGCTCCTCTGATACATGTCGTTGTAATCCTTCAACGACGTCAGAGAGGTGACGAGTCCCGATGGCCATATATTAAATTAATCACTACGTTAAGTTGATCTTAGTCTAAAACAGGACTAACGTATCCTTAACGAACGTTTAAGTTGATCTTAGCCGCAACGCGACTAATGCATCCTTAAACTGAAAACACCAAACCCAAATCTAAGTAAATACGGATTTGGACTAATCCACGTCCTACGGGCGACGGCATTACTCAGTCTCCGTATACAATCCACGGGTAACCACAAACAAAACAAACACACACACGACACGAAGTGAAATTCTGGAGAAGGAGAAAGTTGTTACCGCGATGCGGTAGCGTAATTAACTGCAGGGGCTTGCTCCTGCAGGGAAGAGCGTCCCCACAATCAAAAACCCCTCACCCTGAGGGGGAATCTGACGAAGTCTGCTACATCGGCCGCATCCGTCTAAACCTCCGATATACGGTGCCATAAATCAACTTAGCATCTTCGGAGAGATAAACGGATAAAACCAAATAGCATCTGCCCCGAACCTCAGGCACGGACGCCAAGTCCAGGCCGCCGTTCGGAGGGGAACAGATTCTGGCACGCCCGGTGGGACCTTTTCCTCTTTCCACTCCACACTTCGTGTGTCGTCTTCGCGAACCAATCGCGGTTTGTTAAATGGTTGCCTACGGATTTCAAGTTGCTGAGATTTGGTCTTTTGTCTGGTGCAGAACTCAAGCATCAATGGATTCTCACTGCACCAAATGCGTGAAGCACCACTGCAACGGACGCTCCACCTCACCGAGAGGTGTAACATATGGGCCCCAAGCGGCCTCTTTCCTTGCTCTGCCGGTAGAGCAGGTGACCCAGGCCACCACCGGCCTTTTTTTCGGGACCATGGTCCCACCTACAAGCTTCTCTATGCCGATATCCACACCGGAAGCGAACAAGAAGTCGGTGTTCGACCGGCTCACTGCTACCACGACCCCTGTCAACGGGTCGCCCGCTACTAAACCGACAGCCTCCGTTTTCACCAGGCTAGGTCAGAACTATAAAGTGGCCGTCCCAAAGAGGGCAACGGCCGCTGCTTTGGAAGTCGTTAAAGCGGCTTCTCCCATCAGAGAGTCGGTCTTCACAAGATTGACGGCTCCCAATCCTCCCCCAGCTGGTCAAAAGGCATCAGTCTTCGATAGGCTGACATCGGCAGTTACCCCACACTCAAACAGGGGGCAACAAGAAACCATCTCGATATCCGAGCCAGTCCCAACGGCTCGTCGTGCGCGACGTCGCCATTGGCGACGAGTGAGGAAAGCAGGGGGCAACTCCCCCTCAGGGATAACTCCACCCGCTTCAATGGCGGAAGTCAACGCTGCTGTTCCAACTGGGAACAGCTTTGAACTACTGAGGAAAGTGCATAAGAACTCTCCAACCGCTACCTTGAAAAGATCTCCTCCACCTGCGGAGAGAGTTCCAGAAACAAAACAAGAGCAGCCCCCTCAACGGCTATCCTAAAAAGTTTATAAAGTATGGCGGAGGGTTCAAGACTCCGTGATCGATCCAGACCACTTGCGTCACAAGAAAAAGGCGAAGGTGGAAAATAACAAAAACTGCCCCATTAAACAGCAGGGGATGACAGTTGCTAGGATGCCCACTCCAACGTCTCCTTTAACCTCGATGGCCCACAAAAGAAGGAGGCCAGAGAAAGCTCCCGCGTCAGCGGCAAAGTTTGAAAGCGGTGAACCTAAACGCCCCAAGTCAGGGGGCATAATTGTTCATACGGTTTATATGGCTTCTGGAAAGGAAGAAAGCCGTACTTCTACGGGTCACCGACCGCTCACCCGATCAGTGACCAAGGCTCAGGAGCAGCAACAAAAGCTCCAGGAGATGATGACCACAATGGCTGCACTCACTGGGCCGAAAGAAACCCCGGAAACATCCTCAGAAGAACGTCAAGAACAAGAAACGGATGCCGAATTCCTTCGGCGCGTGCTAGAGAAGAAAGATAAAGAGGTTGTGGAACAGGCAGCCAACATAAAGAAAATGGCCCTCCTGTTCCAGGATATGGTGGGTATGATGATTCAACAAGATCCACCTGCTGGGGATCCCCCGATCATTCTTGAAGATGATAGGGGAGAGACATCGAATCCTCCACCGGCTCTATCCGCAGCTAAAGAGGATACCATATCAAAAGCTGATTTGGATGAATATATTGCCCAGCAAATACGGGTGCATCAGGCGACTGAAGCAGCCGGTCAGATCGTAAAAACGGGGCGGCCATATCCAGGCTGGTATGACCAAATCAAGTACCCGCCGGGTTACACGATTCCTAAGTTTCATGTTTACAAAGGGACCGGCAATCCCCATCAACATGTTGCCCAGTTCAGGGCGCTTTGCGGTAATACCGGCGGCGACGACAAGTTGTTGCTTCGCCAGTTTGTTGGAAGCTTATCGGACACGGCGTTTGAATGGTATTCTGAGCTTCCCAACGACTCTATTAAAACCTTTGCGGAGATGGAGCTGCTCTTCACCCAACGTTTTGCAAGTGCCAGTGAGCGTACCCCGATGACGGCACTGATCAATGCCAGGGTAAAACCCTGCGAGACATGGGTTCAGTACGCTATACGGTGGCGAAATCTATGGTCGAAGTGCGAACAGCGCATAGAAGAAGCTCCAGCGGTGGGAATGTTTGTTGGAACACTTGATCCACAAGCAACCATCTCGCAGTTCATGATGTTCTTCAAGCCGACTACCTTCCAGGCTTTGATCGACAAACTAGCGCAAATGGATCAGATGGGCCATAAACCCCCTCTCCCGAAGCCGGACTCCCGGAACGACAAAGGAAAGGGAAAAGCGATCATTGTCGCTAATGCCCAACAACAACCGAGCGACTCGAAGCCGGTTGCTCGTCCAAACAATACGCGCCCATACGTACCCCTTAAGGACAGGATGGGACGTCCTTACTCCTTCCCCCACGATAAAACGAGGAGGCTATTCGAGCTGGCGTTGCGCAACAGACTCATAAATCTGCCAGATCCAAAACGTCCGTTGCAACCGAACGACGTCAACGAGCCCAATTACTGCCCTTACCATCGAGTGCTAGGCCACCCCATCGAGGATTGCTACGTTTTCAAGAATTGGCTTGAGAACCAGTACCGTCAGGGCAAATTTGCGCTATCTGACAAATGGAAGGTGAATCCCCCGCAGCCCCACACCTCTAAAGGGACGAACACGCCGGGGGCAACATGCTCCGTCATTGAGGAAGCTCCTTGGGAGGTCGTATTGTCAGCCAAGACAAAGAGGATGCTAAACGATTTTCAGACCTGTCCAGCGGTCAAGTGGAAGAACCCCTTGGAACCGCAGGTTATTGAGGGGATGTTGAAGCCACGACCGACTCCGAAGACCGATGGTGGTAGTTCAAGCGTTCATAGCCGGCCGTCAAAATCTTCGAAAAAGAAGAAGAAGAAATCTAAGAAGCCCGTGAAGCCTGGCGACAAGCGCACGGACTTACAAAAGCAAATCGACGCACTGGATGAGTACAACCAAAAGGCGCGGACTCCCATTACGCTCCAAGATTTCCTTGATCACGTCTTTCAAAAAGAAGATGAGGGAGAAAGTTCATCGGATGAATCCGAGGAATATGTGGCAAGCTGTCATATGATCTCCCATTCGACCACGAACGATGAAGGGACTTCCAGCACTAAAATGCTGGGGGCAAATACTGGCTCAAGGGTTCCGGAGTTATCAATCGAAAGGATTGACGCGTTTCTTAGTGAAGCTCGATTGAAAAGTAAAGCTGATCGAGGACGCGAGACGGATATATTCGAAAGGGCCAAGCGCCAGCGACTTGAGGAAAGAGCTGAGATGATCCCGCTGGAGCAAAATGCCTCCACCGCTGACAAAAGCCAATTCAAGATAAAAAAGAGGTTTGCTAAAGCCATATCGATGGGCATGAAGCTACCATCCTCTGAAGGAAAAATGACGGGTGTGGTGGAAATGCACCCCTCTTATTGCTTATATCATCAGAAGGTCTCGCATCCCACTCAAGAGTGCAAGGCTTTCGATAGATGGTGGCAAGGATACGTCGCTAATCAACAACGCTTTAAACGGGAAAAGCGTAAAATTCGTCGGGAGCAAAGAAACACGACCAAAGAGCTTGAAAGAACTGCCAGCAATTGTCACATAGTTAACACTGCCGGGTCACAAGTGCCTACATTTGGGAGCGATTCCGATGAGGAGCTAGAGCTTGGCCCCCTCTTCAAAGAATCCACTTCGGGAAAAGAAGAAGAAACGAAGGCTTGCGAAAATATACAGCTACGCAATCGAACATTACCCGAAAAGAATCTCGGACCCTTAAAGAAGAAAGACAAAGGGAAAGGGAAGGTCTCTGAAGACATCGCTTTGGATGACCAAGTTGCGGAAGAGTTAACCGCCAAGAACCCGCCGAAGAGGAATAAAGTGGATTACAATGTCTTGGCGCATCTGAGAAAGCTACCCTCACAACTCAGCATTCTCGATGCCCTATTACTATCAAAAGAGGCGAGGGATTCTTTGATTAAGGCCCTACAAGATCCGGACCAATTCCAAGCTTTCCTGGCCGAACAAAAGATGAAGGATGAATTGGAAGAGGTGCACACGGCCGACGTTGCTTTCGGCGATGAAGACCTTCTCCTTGGGACGTGCGAACACAATCGTCCCCTTTATGTCTCAGGATACTGCCATGACATAAAGATAGGCAAAATCCTGGTCGATAACGGATCATCTGTCAATCTACTTAATGTGCGGGTGTTAAAAGAAATTTGCATGAGCGTCCAACATCTCGCCCGGGACAAGATCACTATCTTCGGTTTCGACTCTCAATCCTCAAAGACTCTTGGATCTGTGATATTGACGCTATGCTTCGGGTTGCTTGTCACAGACATCAAATTCCATGTTATAGACGCCAAGACGTGCTACAATGCTCTGCTCGGCCGACCATGGCTACACGAGTACAATATCATCCCTTCTACACAGCATCAGTGCATGAAGTATTCTAGGGATGGCCTCGAGTACACAGTGGCGGGAGAGTTGAATCCGTTTTCCGTAAATGAAGTTCGCAAGTATGAAGATGCCAAATACTTTTTACCAAGTTTCGAAGATACGGAAAGGTGTCACAAACCGGAGAACAAAACTAACGCCACCATCCCTGTCTTCGGCAGTGACACCGAGGAGGAGGAAGATATAATTTATTCAGGTCCATCCCAATCCACCAGGCCAGGACCATCCGTTCCTTCATTGATCTTCGGTAGTGATTCAGAGGATGAAGTTCATGCTGTATTCCCTGCTCGGCCTTCAATACGGGTTTCCGCTGATGAAGAGCGAAGTCTGCAGATAACCATGGTGCCGCTTGAACATTACAAAGAACTGGATGCACTCGACACCAACAGTGTAGAAGAATTGCAGACATTCTATATCCTTCCCGGACGAAAAGGCGAGAAGGCAATCCTATTCTACCGTTCTGAAGAAAACAAGGTGGAAAAAGAAGTTTGGCATGGCGCGGATCCCACGCTCGACAGGCTTCAGCCTATCCGTCTTCCCAGATATTATACCGAAGGTTTGAAGAAACTGCTGAAACGCCAGGGGATATCCTTCACACAGACCGTTAGAAAAGCCAAATTCTATGACAAGGTCTGGAACATTCCCGGGACTCAATGCAAACTGCCTAACGGGAGAATAGAAACAAAAGGGCTTGGGTACATCCGGTCAAAGAAACGGGAGCTAGTAAACAGCTGTTATGTCATGTATGACTTCGATGAAGAGGCGGGCGCTCAATGGGAAGACGCTAATCCTGAGCCAGCAAAAGTTCCTGATGCAAAACCGCCCAGTCCATCGTTTGAAGACCATATGGGCAAACTTATAAGGAATGCGGGTCAAAAAGCCCGAGATGATCACAATCGTGAAATGGCAATCTATGAGAAAGCCAAGACACAGCGCCTCCTTCAACAGGCGGTGAAGGATGAAAATGCCGCTCCTTGTCAACCTGCTACAAAAGAGGTTCAACGCGAAAGCAAAAACAAGTCGAAAGGCAAGAAAGGCGCTCGACGACCACAAAGCAGAGCTAAGAAGCCACGCATCCGAGAGTCGAGCGTTATTGACTTAGCCCTCATGAAGAAAATGGGTCGAGCATACTCATTTCCTCGGAACAAAACAAGGAAAATACTTGATCTTGCTCTAAAACATCAAATGCTTACACTGCCAGAGTCTAAACACCCTGAGCAAGCGGGCGAAATCTCCAACCCAAATTATTGCTCTTACCATCGAGTAGTAGGGCATCCGCTTGAAGATTGCTTCACCTTTAAGAATTGGGTTGAGGACCAATATCAGCTTGGCAAATTCGCGTTGTCTGACAACTGAAGGGTAGCACCACCACAAAAGCACGAGCCCAAGGCCATGAAAGAAGAACCAGTTCTGCATTGGGATTGGCAGAAAATTCGCACTTGCCAAGTGATAATGATATCAAGGGAAGAGCCCGAGAACATGGATGACCTTCCCTGGTGCTTTGAAAACGGCAGCGATGAGGTAATCTCAGAATTTCCACCAGCGCCAAAAGAGCTGGAAGATGGAATCCATACTATTGCAGATAACCTCAAGAAAATCGAGTTGGGGACAATAAATGATCCGCGACCGACATTCGTCAGCGAGCTGCTGTCTGAAGAGAGGGTGGCTGCGTTAAAAGACGTACTTGTGCAGCATAAAGATTGCTTCGCATGGAACTATTCCGAGATGCCGGGACTAGATCCAGAAGATGCTGTACATAGACTAGCAATATCCCCGAACATCAAGCCAGTCAAACAGGCGCCGAGAAGAATGCGACTCGAGCTTGAGATGAGCATAAATACCGAAGTCAAAAAGTTAATCGACTCTGGCTTCATCCAGGAAGTTCAGTACCCTGAATGGATCGCCAACATCGTCCCAGTGATGAAGAAAAATGGGACAGTGCGCATATGCGTAGACTTCCGGGATCTTAATAAAGCTTGTCTGAAGGATGATTTCCCAGTGCTAGTCACTGAACTGATGATAGACAATACATCCACTCATGAAGTTTTCTCCTTCATGGACGGCTCATCGGGGTATAACCAGATAAAAATGCATCCAGAAGACCAGAAGCACACAGCCTTCAGGACTCCTCTTGGTATATTTTGTTATAAAGTGATGCCCTTCGGTTTGAAGAACGCCGGTGCTACTTATCAGAGGGCCATGACAAAGATCTTCGACGAACTTATACACGAAATCGTTGAATGCTATATCGACGATCTCGTGGTTAAAAGCAAATCATACGAGGAACATCTCGAGCATCTGAAGACTGTATTTCAACGCCTTCGGCAATACAACTTGAAGATGAATCCTCTTAAATGTGCGTTCGGGGTTTCCTCGGGCAAATTCCTGGGATTCGTTGTTCGACACCGAGGTATTGAAATAGATCCGTCAAAGATTAAAGCGATCATGGAAATGCCTCCGCCAAGGACTCTCAAACAGCTGCGGTCTCTCCAAAGGAAACTCGCATACATACGGCGATTTATAGCCAACCTTTCAGGAAAGTGCCGTCCTTATAGTCACCTGATGAAGAAGGGAAACCTATTCGTTTGGGATCAAAAATGCCAAGACGCACTGGATGAGATCAAGCAATACCTGCAGAACCCGCCGGTGTTGGCTGCTCCGGTTAAGGGGAAGCCTCTCATTCTTTATACAACCGCCCTCGAAGGTTCCTTAGGCGCATTATGGGCACAAGAGAACAATCAAGGGAAAGAAAGAGCACTCTACTACTTAAGTCGAGTTCTGTTGGGGGCAGAAAGCAACTACTCTCCCATTGAAAAACACTGCCTGGCGTTGATCTTCGCAATAACAAAGCTTAGGCACTATGCGTTGGCGCACGAAGTCCGTCTTATTTCAAAAGTGGACCCTCTCAAATATCTAATGTCAAAAGCCATATTGACAGGGCGACTCGCTAAATGGGCCCTGCTCTTGATGGAATTTTCGATAATATATCAACCTCTCAGGGCAGTAAAAGGCCAGGCCATCGCCGACTTCCTTGCTGAGCATCCCATACCTGCCGATTCTCCTTTAAATTGCGATTTGCCAGACAGACATGCGTTTGACGCAATCGACAGTGGTGATACCCGTTGGGAGCTTTATTTCGATGGAGCATCTTCCATGAAAAAGCACAAACAAAGTACGCCAATGATCAAATCGGGGGTAGGACTCATCTTTGTGACTCCACAAGGAGGAATAATGCGCTTCGCCTTCTCCTTAACAGAGCCGAGAACGAATAATGAAGCTGAATATGAAGCTTTGATAGCAGGCCTCGAGATCGCCATTGATATGGGAATTGAAAGCCTCCTCATATATGGGGACTCCCAACTGGTAGTCAGTCAAGTGAACGGCGATTACCAAACATGCAAACCGGAATTGGTAAAATACGGTGAAAAAGTGCAGCAACTGCTAACCCAAATTCCCTCCTACACGTTGGAAAGTATACCGCGCGCGGAAAACAGCAAAGCGGACGCACTGGCCAAACTTGCTAAAGAATTGGCTGACGAAAACCTCGATGACGTTAGAATCGTGATACAAAGCCGTCGAGTGCTCGCCCCAGCAGAAATACATCCAGAATCATATAAAGAAAAGGGAGCAACTGAGCAGGCGACCCTACAAATAAAAGACCATGAGAAGACCGAAGACTGGAGAGAAGTCTTCATAGATTACTTCAAGTTCCACCGAATGCCTGAAGAAGCGTCCATAAGACATCAGCTCGTGAAACGAGCTCTGTCTTTCGCCTTCGTCAACGATACTCTATACAAGAGGACATTCGATTCTCTGTGGCTGAGATGCCTAGGGCCTGACGAAGCGAGAAGGGTCGTCCAAGAGGTTCACGACGGACTCTGCGGTTCCCACCAAGCAGGCCCTAAGATGAAGTTGAAGATAAAACGGATGGGCTACTACTGGCCCACGATGATGCAGGATTGCCTGGAATACGCGAGGCAATGTCATTCATGCCAAATTCATGGGGACTTCATCCATCAGCATCCCAATCCACTGCATCCAACAGTGGCTAGTTGGCCATTCGAAATGTGGGGAACTGACATAGTCGGCCCCATCGAACCAGCATCGTCAAAGGGACATCGTTTCATCCTAGCAACGACTGACTACTTCTCTAAGTGGGCAGAAGCAGTACCATTGAGAGAAGTGAAGACGGAGAATATCCTCCATTTCTTCAAAACGCACGTCATATATCGGTTTGGAACTCCGAGGCGGATCATCTCCGATAACGGGCCAGCCTACCGAAGTCATAAAATCAGCCGCTTCGCACAGCAGCATAACATAGACTGGAGATATTCCTCAGTCTATAATCCACGAACTAACGGTCTCGCCGAGGCCTTCAACAAGACCTTGACGAAAATTATAAAGAAAACAGTGTCCCGAAATAAGAGAGATTGGCACGAAAGATTGCAAGAAGCTCTTTGGGCGTATCGAACTATATTTAAAACGGCCACAAACACAACGCCATACGCGTTGGTATTTGGGACGGAAGCAGTACTCCCTCTCGAGATAGAATTACCCTCTCTACGAGTGGCAGTCCACTACGAGCTGACAGACGAAGAAAATGCTCACCTTCGGTTTGAAGAGCTTGACGCCCTTGATGAAATCCGGCTTCTAGCACAACAAAATCTGGAAGCTTATAAAGCAAAGATGACGCGCTCATACGAAAGATTGACCCGACCGAGGACATTTTGTCAAGGCGAACTCGTGCTAGTGGTCAAAAGGCTTATGATCCCCAATCGCGCCAAGCGGGGAAAATTCGAGCCAAACTATGAAGGCCCATACGTCGTAGATAAAGTTTACCAGGGTGGGGCTTACCTACTCATGGACATGCACGGTGAAAGGCCTTTCAGGCCGATAAACGGTCGCTTCCTAAAGAAATATTAAGCTTAATGAGTCACAGCCTAGGTCAATGATGGATGACGACGACTAAGTCCGCTCGCTATCCTCCTAAGCTCAAGCTTCATAAAGAATAGCCAACCTTCTCGACACTGGACCGAAATGTCCTTAAACTAATAATAGACCGAAACGTCTTTAAATTAATACCGCAGCATCCTTAGGCTGACGAGATATAAAAAAAAACATATAAAAATAAAATAAAATAAACGGTATGTTCATAAGCAAAAAGGGCACGGATGAAAACCCGAAAGGGCTCCGTGAGTAAAAACAGCAGGGCTGCCGGCGAGTGTTCGTGAAAACCCGAAAGGGCGCGACCTCGTAAAAAAAGGAAAAAAAAAAGAGAAAGAGAGAATAAAAAAAACGGTATGTCCATAAGCAAAATGGGCACGGATGAAAACCCGAAAGGGCTCCGTGAGTAAAAACAGCAGGACTACCGGCGAATGTTTGTGAAAACCCGAAAGGGCGCAACTTCGTTAAAAAACCCTTATAGAGTCCTCTCGACCTTGTAAGGAGAAAACACCTGCGTGAGATCCTTACGACTCACAAAGGAGCAACACACTTAGGGATCCCCACGATTCCTAAGGAGAAAATACACTTGCGAGATCCTCATGACTCGTAAGGAGAACTCTCTTATGGGACCCTCACGGCTCATAGGATTTGAAAGTCTTAAGTCACAGAGACCTAAACCTGTGCTTAAGCAAACCCCCACAAACTTCCAATATTGCCCTACAAGTGGTTCAATATTGACCCTTGTATACAATCCACGGGCGTGAATAAACATTTCCCTAGCCAAATTTCATCCGTAACTGGGAATACGTTCGCATGGTAAACAACCCTTGTAAATCCTCTCGACTTACAAGGAGAAAGCCCTCCTGTAGGATCCTTACGACTTACAGAGAAATAAACACTTAGGGATCCTCGCGACTCCTAAGGAGAAAATACACCTACAAAATCCCCACGACTTGTAGGGAGAAATACCTTCACGAGACCCTTACGGCTCATGAAGTCAAAAGCCTTAGCCGACAGGACCCTAACCCTGGTCGCTAAGCCTCCATTGTTCGACAACGACAGAGGCAAATGATGATTCGCTCCTGGTAATATCCTAGTTGCAACGGTGCTGATGCCGAAATCGGTGTCCAATTTCAGGTTTACGGCGAAAGCCAGTAGGCCGCTCATGCATACAAAATAGCCGAAATGATAGGGCAACTTGCAATAAAAAGCAGCAAGTAAAATGTATGCATGTAAAATAGCCGAAATGATTGGGCGACTCGCAATAAAAAGCAGCGAGTAAAAATGAAATAAATAGCCGAAATGATTGGGCACCGTGAAAAATAGCCGAAATGATTGGGCAATCGCGACCTTCGCGATATAAAAGCTGAAATGATAGAGCATCGCGGAAATAAAATAAAAAAAATGATGATAAAACTTTGGCCCTACAGTTAAGATCACATCGATCCCTGTATACAATCCAAGGGCGTAAACAAAGAGGGAACCATACTTTCCCAACAGGCTCCGCCAGAAGACGAAGCCAAATCTCGACAGTTCAGTCCAACTCCGAAGAAATCAATATCTTCATCAAATTCCTCGACTCACGGATACAAACACTCCTTGACGAGAGCCTCCTGATCCGTGTCGACCCGCAGAGCCACTAGTGCCTCCGTAGGAATTCTCGACTCGTTTCAAACCCCAAGGAAACAAATAATCCTTGGCGCTTGGGAAACAAATAATCCCTGGCAAATTCCTCGACTCACGGATACAAACACTCCTTGACGAGAGCCTCCTGATCCGCGTCGACCCGCAGAGCCACCAGTGCCTCCGTAGGAATTCTCGACTCGTTTTAAACCCCAAGGAAACAAATAATCCTTGGCGCTTGGGAAACAAATAATCCCTAGCAAATTCCTCGACTCACGGATACAAACACTCCTTGACGAGAGCCTCCTGATCCGCGTCGACCCGCAGAGCCACCGGTGCCTCCGTAGGAATCCTCGACTCGTTTCAAACCCCAAGGAAACAAATAATCCTTGGCGCTTGGGAAACAAATAATCCCAGCAAATTCCTCGACTCACGGATACAAACACTCCTTGACGAGAGCCTCCTGATCCGCGTCGACCCGCAGAGCCACCAGTGCCTCCGTAGGAATCCTCGACTCGTTTCAAACCCCAAGGAAACAAATAATCCTTGGCGCTTGGGAAACAAATAATCCCTAGCAAATTCCTCGACTCACGGATACAAACACTCCTTGACGAGAGCTTCCTGATCCGCGTCGACCCGCAGAGCCACCAGTGCCCCCGTGGGAATCCTCGACTCGTTTCAAACCCCAAGGAAACAAATAATCCTTGGCGCTTGGGAGACAAATAATCCCTAGCAAACTCCTCGACTCACGGATACAAACACTCCTTGACGAGAGCCTCCTGATCCGCGTCGACCCGCAGAGCCACCAGTGCCCCCGTGGGAATCCTCGACTCGTTTCAAACCCCAAGGAAACAAATAATCCTTGGCGCTTGGGAGACAAATAATCCTTAGCAAACTCCTCGACTCACGGATACAAACACTCCGTGACGAGAGCTTCTTAACTCATGTCAACTGTTCCGCTACAACCGCAGACAGATCCCCGATTCGTCTCGATTTGTAAGAAGAAGTCTCAGACAGCAAGGATTGAAAAGCTTGCCTTTTGAGCAATGGGGCCCTGCAAGTCAATCCAAACTGGTCTCTTGTATACTATTCATGGGTCTCACTCTCCAAAGTCGAATTTCGACGAGGGGGGAAACAACCACTTACGAATCCTCTCGACTCGTAAGAGGGAAAATTCTCTTATAAGATCCTTACGACTTATAAGGGAAAACCACACTTAGGAATCCTCACGATTCCTAAAGAGAAAATCCACCTACGAGATCCTCTCGATCCGTAGGGAGAAAAGTCTCTATGAAACCCTCACGGCTTATAGAGTTGAAAAGTCTTAGGCAGCAGAGCTGAACCTGCGGTCTAAGCCATCGCTATTTCTTAAGAAGGTCAGAGATACTCGTCCTAATCATCCGTCAATCATGGTTACTAAGGTGGCATACAGATAATAAAAGAAGGAAAAGACGGAGAAATGACACAAGACATTACAAAAATGTGCATCTTTTATTCATAAATATTGATCGAGTACAGGATACATTGTGCTAAAGAATAAAAAATATATACATGTACTTTACAAAGACAAATGATACAAGGAGAATTATTGGGAAGGAAGCGTCTTGCATAGATGTAGCAATCGCTCGCATATGTCCTTCCATGCTTTCTCTTGGTCAGCTACCACCGCCAGCTCTGCCTCCACTTGGGCTCGTTGCTGCAGGACTGATGCAAGCTGCTCCCTGATGACCTGATAGGCAGCTTCCCGACTTGGGATATTGCGCTCAGCTACGTCAAGCTTCCGCTTCAAGTTTAGCCCGTGGGAGATGCGCTCCAAGAGAACCTCAAAGATAGTCTTCACTTGGGCAGCATTTGCCTCAACCTCAGCGCGCAGATGGGCCGTTTCGTTCGAGGTCTTTTGGCATTCACTTAGTCTTAAAGCTGCTTCTTGCTCCAAGTGGCGGGAGTGCGAAGTGCTTTGCTCGAGCCAAGTTGTGCGTTGGGTGCTCAAGGCTAAAACTTCGGGAGAAGGGCGCGTCGACTCCAGCCGGTATAGACAGGCCTCGATCTCCCTGCAGTGATTAACCCAAGATTCGATGACGCCTTCGTTATGAAAATTTACGAGCGCCGCCAACATTGGATTAACCTCCACAGCGAAATCTACGGCAGAAGGGAGAGCGTCCATGTTGAGCTCTTCGATGTACCCGCTCAGCATGCCCAAACTCATCACAGCACCCTTTGAAGACGGGCGTCTCAAGAAAGGGCCTGCCGGTGGAAGGACACGAGACTCAAAAGGGACCGAAGCCGGAACAATAGCTGCAAAACAAAACATGGTTAAACGATGGTTCAAGAGACGTTTAAGGGTTACCAAAAAAGGAATTTGCTATACCAGCAGCAACAGACGGCAAAGCCGGAAGGGCCGGTAGCGCGGCAGGTCTTGCATCCCCTCCTTCGATTTGTGGCACTGCGATAAAGAAAGGGAAAAGTCAGAAATCATTCAATTACTAGAAAAAAGGGGATGAACAAAGATATTGTAGTGAATGTACACTCACCAGCGCCACTAGAGGGAGAAGCAAGTTCGGATGGGAAGGAAAAGTGTGGGAGCAACACTTGATATAGATGATCAAAGAGCACTCCTGAAAAGATGCGGTGGTATGGCGTTAGTCCATGAACTACACGTTTAAAAGATTAACTTGTGAGTTGCAAATCCATACCTTCCAACATCCGCGATGGCACGAGGGAAGACGGGGAAGTGACCACCGCCAAAGCAGTAGTTGACGGTGCTCCCTCAAGCAATGGAGCGTCGGCACTGGCCGCACCTGCAAAGACAAGCTTTTTAGAAGAGATCATAAGATATATAAAAAAGGGGGGGAAACGATAGTAACCCGAAACTTACCCGACGAACTACCAGCCGAGACTGAGGCAATTTCTTCCTCCATTGACATCAGGCCACCACCCGTAGCCTCGTCACCCGACTCGATGGGAACCGTTGTTGTGCTCGCAAGCCCTGGAGACGGCAAGGAACCATACGCGGGGAGGGCTATGATTGGAGTATTGCCAGATTCCAGAGAAGGAGCGGCTGGCTTGTCCTCAGGAATCGTGGCCACCTCACCCGCTACTCCTTCGAGTCCTGCGGTCACAGTTGTCTTGTCCACCGTCGCCGCGAGGTCTCCAGCCTCAAGCGCCTCCCCCTCTACCGCCTTTGGCTCGGTTAACACAATCATCTCATCTGCCGCCACTTCAGGTGCGGCATCAATGACCCTCTCGGCAGCGGACCCTTCAACTTCTGTTTCAGGTACCATAGCCCTGACGACGGTGCTCATTGTCGGCTCGGGTTCGGCAAGTGCCGTTTCCTCCATTCCCCTGGGTTCGACGGTCTCCGCCTCCCCCTCAGTCGGACTAGGCCCTGCCAGATGAAACGCATATGAGCCAATGGCTTTATAATTCTTACAACAAAGATCTGAAAGAAGTACTACCTGAAGAATATTTATCATTTGCACTTCGGGCCGCGCGCGCCGCTCGCCTATAAGCAGTAGATAGGGCGACAGGGGCCTCTTCAGAAGGAGTGTCAGCGCGAGGAATGATGCTAGGGCCCGCTCCCGTGGCCAAAGCATCTCTGCTCGCCTCTGCTTCAGAAGGAGTGTCGGCACGAGGAAGAGTGCTAGGGCCCTCTCCCGTGGCCAAAGCAGCTCTGCGTGCCCTTGCTTCGCGCCTCAACCGCTTCCGCTCCTCTCGAGCCGTTGAGACGGATGCCACTAGGGCTTCCTTGAGTGAGGCTCCCTCGTCCGTATATAGGGATGCCTCTAGATTCTTCAAGGCATCCCTCATCGTCTTGTCAAGCCGGGGCTCTTGCGGCAACTTTGACGAAGCCGGGACTTCAGTAACGGGCTCGGGAAGGATCCCAGCGTCAACTGATATAACCTCTGCGAAGAAACAAAAGAAGGTTAGGTTGACCATCAGAGAAGATGACAAACTTTCCTTATGAAAGGGAAAAGGGTGGGACATACCAATGCCTGCTAGGACACGCTTCTTCTCCTCCTCCTGGAAGGTCTTCAAAGAGGCAGCAATGGCCCTTTCAGTAGAAATACCTGTTGAGAATGAAGCAAATATTAGCTAAAGATAATAATAAAAATGCAGTAAAATGATAAATAAAGCGTCTGATGATTACCAGACTCAGCGAGTTTGCTTAACATCGCTTCAAGCCTCGCCGATCGCTCCGAAGCTGCAATGGCGGCAGCTAAATTGGTGTCCTCAGGGTCCACCACAAAGCCCTCATTGCTGCCATACTCACATATGGCCTCGGCAGGAGGAGCCCCAGGCTTTGAGTTGAGGATCGCATCGAGGGAAAGGGCAGACTTCTTCTTTTTCTGCTGTCCACCAGCTTTAGATCCACCCGGAGCGGATTTGCGCTTGGCAGCCACTTTAGGGCGGCGAGTCCCGATCTCTGCCCCTCCGCTAGACCCTGGTGATACCACATTAACCGTCTTCGTGGGAGCATGGGGCGCCGGCGGTGCATCCACCGTAGTGGGCAATGGCAATCCCCGCGGGGGGCTCAGCACGCGCGGTCGGTCAGACCTGGCATCTTTTATCGGGGGGATGACCTGGATCCTTGGCTGCAAGGGAGCCTTGCGATCACCACCAGGAGGCGCGCCCCTACGGTCAACCAGCAGGCGTTTCTCCATTAAAATGATTGGGCCCATAGCATGCGCATACCAGGCTACATACGGATGGATTATTTTAGGAACACAGCTAGGCTCACTGATAAAAAAATAGGATCCCGTATTAAGCCGGACGAAATGATGCATCGCATTCCTTATCCCCTCTGGGCCGACCGCGGGTGTTTCCAGAAAGGCCTCCATCGGGACCCCTTGGTTGTAGCTTGACTGCCGGGCAAATCGGTGCGGGTTATATCTCATGAACAAGGCCGTCTTATTCTGCCTAAACACTAGATAGCCCGGCCGGATGGAGTAGAGATGGAGGATTTCCCGAGCTTTTAAAACAGAAGCCCCGTCTTTGAAGTCATCACGCAGGGGCACCACTGACTTGGTGGTCTCTGAGCCTATGGTTATAACCTTATCCACAAAGGAAACTTTCGCTCCGACTAGATGTGGACGAAGGAGTAACCCTCTAGACTCCCGCGGGGCTGGAACCACAATTGAAGCCCCGACCAACCACATAATTCTTGGGAGTTTGAATTTATCAAAGAATGGAGGAGTCTTATGAGCACCAAACACCCCTCGCACATGCAGCTCCATCCAAGAAGTGAAGTAGTGCATCGGAAAGTTAGCAGGCTGTACCCCAGGCTCATTAGCGTCCGCCGCTACGCTAAGTCCATTATAAAGGTAAGCCAGCCCGGCAATCCCTACCGATAGCTGCAAACCAGCCGCCATTCGATGCGCCGGATAAAAGACAGAGGACCGCATGAGGCGTGGGTGCATGGGGAGCGCGAAGCTGCATAGCCATAGACCCAAGAACCCTATGAAAAAAGTCTCCTCGTCCATGCCAGGAACGGCGATCTCTGAGAAAGGGACGCTGGCAGTGCCGGGGAAATAAAAATCCCGCTGGTCATTTTCCAATGAAGGTCGGCGGTCCAAGCCGAAACCAAAGTGGTCAGCAAGCTGAGCGAACTTCTCGCCCTGCTCTGATAGGAACTCCGGGCGGATAAAACGAGCAATGAAATCCGTGAAACTGACGCCCCAGTCGCCCGATTCCAAATGGAGTTCCTCATAAATCTCCAACACCTTCACCAAGCCCGGGTGCTGATGCTGAATGGCATTTTCCGGAGTTAAGTCAAATACAAGCTGCTTGGTGGCGAAGACATACTCGTCAGGAGGAAGCAGCTCCTCGTAGTGTTCTCCCCTCATTGGCAAACCTGAAATCTCAGCAAACTCCTCCAGAGAGATGGAGACTTCCCTATCCGCTGTCAGGAAGGTATGGGTGGGGATATTCCATTGTTCAATAAAGGCCTTTATCCACCACGTCGGAGGAGAGGGATACTCGAAGAGCGAGACGTAAATAGCTGAGTATAAACCAATCGTCGTCAGGAGAGCCCTCTTCGTCGCCAAAATGTAACGGGCCCATTGCAAATATCCGGCAAGCGGCCGCGGGATCAATCCAATGTTATAAGCCTGTCCCCAAGGGCGTGCTTCACCCTGACAGATTCGCCTCCCCAAGATATCTATAGCCGGCGGCGGCTGCACCGGAATGGCACCGATTGCAGGCTGAAGGAGGTCGTCAGCATTCCAATTTTTAACCTCCACGGCATACTCCACCGGGGGCTTGTCCGCATAAGGGATCGTAACTATGGGCTCAGAAGGCGAAGCGGAGCTGAAGCTGCGACGGCCTTGGATGATTTGGCTGTACCACCTTCCCCACAAATGGAGTCTCTTGTACTCTGGATCATGATCTTTAATCAAGGCGAACGCCACCCGGTCCACTGGTGCGTGTGGGAACCCTCCTTCTGAGCGAACAAAAGGGAAAGACAAATCTTCAGACATGTTCCCTGTAGAAAAAAAATAAATATAACCGTTAGCGTTCCAATGCTTCACATGTCAAAGTCCTACATCACACTACAGTGCAGTGAGTAGGGGACCAAAGGGGGACCCACAAAATCTAGATGGCGGCGCATCATTTGAAAAGACAGTCCCATCATTGGATGAGACTGTCAGTCAATGAAAAAGACCCCCAAAAGAATACCCTTATTAGGGGGATCCCTAGAGACAAGGAGAAGATCTCCTCTTTTTAGAGCAAAGCTCTATCACAGAGTGACATTTGTCAAACTCTGGTCTCAAAGGAATAAAACTTCTTAAAAAGAGCCTAGCTCTGTAGTAGTAATGAAAAATTATAACTCCTAGGAATTAAAATTTTTGGGATCTTAAAGGTCCATGAAAACTTTTAGGAGTTCTCTATTTTGATCTATGAGCATGGCTCTGTTCATGGGTTAAAACCCAGGAACCAGATCTCTGTAAATTTTTGAGAGCAAGGCTCTGTGGATGAAACCCCAAAGGGGTTTTCTTTAGATCAAAGATCTATGAGAGCAAGGCTCTGTTGAAGAAACCCCAAAGGGTTTTTTTTTAGATCAAAGATCTACAAGAGCAAGGCTCTGTTAATTAAAATTAATTTAAATTAATTTAAATTTTTACCTAAGAATGATTCTAAGTTCTGAACTTCAAAGTTCTTGGGAAGAAGCAAGAGCAAGGCTCTAAGAGTTTTTAAGCAAGAGCAAGGCTCTGAAATTCAAATTCTTGAAATTGGTAAAGAATTACCAAGGACCAAGGGTCCTATTTATAGATGCCTGCGTCTCTTCACCTGACCTCTATGATCCAAGGGTCGGGATCTTGCCACCGCTGCACTCACGTGCGCGCCACGTGAGCGCAACGGTAGGGGGGCATTTGTTCCCCCAATCAGAGCAAAGCTCTGTTTGAATTTTGAAAATTCAAAATTTTGAAGCAACGCTTCGGTTGCCGTGCGCTGCGCGCAATGCGCCACGTGTCAGAAGTTGACACGGCAGCACAACGCCCAAGGCAGTAACTCCAATCAGAGCAAGGCTCTTTACAAAACATAAGTAACACTCAACTGCGCAAGCGCACCGCAGCGTGACACGTGTCTGCGCAGTTGCGTAAGCACAACTGCGCAAACGCACGGTAGCGCGACACGTGTCTGCGCAGTCACAACTGCGCAAGCGCACGGCTGCGCGACACGTGTCTGCGCAGTTGCGCAAGTGCAGGTGCGCAAGCGCACCGCTGCGTGACACGTGTCTGTGCAGTTGCGCAACCACAACTGCGCAAGCGCATGGCTGCACGACACGTGTTTGCGCAGTTGCGCAAACGCTGCTGCGCAAGCGCACCGATGCGCGACACGTGTCCGCGCAGTTGCGCAAGCGTTGTTGCGCAAGTGCTCTACTGCGCGACACGTGTCTGCGCAGTTGCTCAAGCGCTGTTGCGCAAGCGTTTCACTGCGTGACACGTGTCACTCACTGGGAGAGTTGCGCAAAACAGAATATATCTTGTTAAAATAAGAAGATTTTCTTGTATAAGAAAGGGGCCTTTGGATCAAAGATCCAACGGTGGGGAAAATTCCCCAAATCACTCAGAAAAAAGATCTGTTTAACAAATTCAACTAATCTATGAGTACTATAAAAAGGACCCCAGACCTCATTTGATCATCATCAACATCAGAAATAAAACAGAGAGAATTCTTGAAGAACTTTGGAAGAACAAAAAAAAGGTAAAACCTTTTAAAAGAGAAAAATCTCTGAAGTATAGATCATTGATCTAAAAATCATTAACCTTCAATGAACAAATAAATAAAATAAAAATAAATAAATAAAAATAGTGCCTTGCACTTGTTATGAACCCTTGGTTCTCTGAGAAAAGGAAAAACAAGAGAGAAACTTGTTTTCCTTTGATCTAAATTTAGATCAAAAGTGCTCTGCACTTTTGTTCATGAATCTAAAAGATTCTTGATGCTCTGCATAAATGCAATGCATTATTTAAAGGGCCTGGCCCAAATCAAATTGCAAAGCAATAAAAGGGCAGAGCCCTATTTGAATCAATATTCTGTTTGAGCAAAGCCCAAAATAAATAAAAATTGGACTTAACCCAATCGTGGCCATAAGTCCTTAAATCAAATTGATTGAGCAAAATGGCTCTCCTGAATCAATTCACAACCGGTTCGAGGGTACATCTCCGAACTCCTTTGACATCCATCGTTGTAATTCCTCAACGACGTCAAAGAGGTGATGGGTCCCAACGACCACACATCGCTATGGACTGCGGGGTCCTTAAACTCGTGGACCGAAACGTCCCTAAACTAATATCGGACCGAAACGTCCCTAAACTAATATCGGACCGAGACGTCCCTAAACTAATATCGGACCGAGACGTCCCTAAACTAACATCGGACCGAGACGTCCCTAAACTAATATTGGACCACCACGTCCCTAAACTGGAAAACGGACCACTACGTCCCTAAACTGGAACAATAGAGCCTCCAAACGCTCTTTTGCCGGATCTAAACGGTCCCGTTTAAGTTGATCTTAGCCCCAAACACGGCTAACGTATCCTTAAACATTTAAATGGATTATAAAACTCCCAATCAACTCTGGTTTGAGGGTACATCTCCGAGCTCCTCTGATACATGTCGTTGTAATCCTTCAACGACGTCAGAGAGGTGACGAGTCCCGATGGCCATATATTAAATTAATCACTACGTTAAGTTGATCTTAGTCTAAAACAGGACTAACGTATCCTTAACGAACGTTTAAGTTGATCTTAGCCGCAACACGACTAATGCATCCTTAAACTGAAAACACCAAACCCAAATCTAAGTAAATACGGATTTGGACTAATCCACGTCCTACGGGCGACGGCATTACTCAGTCTCCGTATACAATCCACGGGCAACGACAAACAAAACAAACACACACACGACACGAAGTGAAATTCTGGAGAAGGAGAAAGTTGTTACCGCGATGCGGTAGCGTAATTAACTGCAGGGGCTTGTGCCTGCAGGGAAGAGCGTCCCCACAATCAAAAACCCCTCACCCTGAGGGGGAATCTGACGAAGTCTGCTACATCGGCCGCATCCGTCTAAACCTCCGATATACGGTGCCATAAATCAACTTGGCATCTTCGGAGAGATAAACGGATAAAACCAAATAGCATCTGCCCCGAACCTCAGGCACGAACGCCAAGTCCAGGCCGCTGTTCGGAGGGGAACATTGGTCCCCCGACGAAGAGGAACAAGGGAATTGCCACCCCTTAGTGGAGAACCCTGTAGGGTTACGGTTGTGCCCCGGCCATCAATCCGTGGCCAAACGCGGAACAAAAACTTTAAAAAATCGGCGCTAATGGAATCCTAATCGACGGATCATACAATTAACCATATACTAGTTCTATAAAAAGAGTTTGGAGAGGTTATACATGTTAGGAATATGTATGCCCTAGAGGCTATTATTGTACATGTGATGTATATTATAGTTGATGCTTGGACATATATATAGATGACTTTCCTGCTCGATATGATTGTGTGCTATCTGGTTACTCTTTATCTTAACATGTTCACTGGTATTCTATACTGTCTTGCTCTTGCATGTTGATAAAGCCTTTAGGATATGTACTTGACTACCAAGACTATGATGAGATCATACTAGTGGGAACAGGGTGGTCCAAAAGTACATCCTTTTATCAGTTCCTAGTCGAGAGAATATCGAGACTAGGGCATCGATATTCCAGAGTAGACTAGTGTGTACGTTTCTTGTCCTTTAGAGGGCGATGGTTGATCCCACAACCATTGGTGTGTGATATCAAAGATTGTACACAGGTGCTCATTGGAGAATGGGTACACCGAAAGGTCTCGCCGAGGATTCCTAGTTGGTAGTATACCTATCGACAGATAGCAGTCCTCTGGTGACACTGGTACATGTTAGTTTGTAGACCCAAGATCGTCATAGAGACTTGTATGGCTCCCACTGTGCTTTGATTTCCTCCGTACCATGACTCAAAGGAGTAATGCAAACATGTGGATTTTAGGTACAGTCCCGAGTCACATGGAGGCAATGAGTGATAGGAGGGGTTTCATCTCTCCCGGTATTAAGGGTTGATGTTGCGCTATGCTCGATTGACTATAACTGGAAGTCCCTGGCCAGGGCTGCTGATGAGATTTACTGATAAGAGTTATCGGTAGTTTCTCAAACCATTATAGGCCAGACATCGGCATGACTTATCAGTAACGGCTATCCGGGTATTGATAATGTGATATTCAGATTAATGATATTAGTCGGTTATATGTGATATAACCGAATTATTAGATCAAGTGTTGATTTAATAATGTGATATATATTATATTGATATAATTACATCTTAACTAATATCATTAGCTCACTAATTGTTTTATATATATATATAAATATATTAATGTATATTTGATATATATAAATATATATATATATATATTATTTGAAGCATGGCCTGTTTTTCTATTTTTAGAAAATAGAAAAATGAGGTGTAAATTGTGGAGATATTTGTGGTATGGTTCAAGACATGGGTTTATATGTTTTTATATTACTCTTGACTCACTATTCAAGCATGGTTGCAATTTTAATTGGATTTTTATTCTATACTTGAATGGGTGAGGAGAGAGATGATTCATATTATTCATTCTACACTTGCTTCATGGTTCATGCCTTAGCCATTTTTCAAGAGCTCTTTTCTTCTCCTGCTCGCTACAATTTTCTTCACCTCACCTCCAAGCTCAAAACCCTCACATGAGATGTGAATCATTGAGCTTGTGAGACCTTAGTGAGCTTTACGTATCCCCTACTTCATCATCCTACACCAAACTAGGATTTGGTGTAGTGTGTTTCCTACACTAAAAGTGTTTAGTGTAGTGAAAAGCTTGTGCTTGTGGACTTCGGGTGGATCGTCTTTGGCGCGAAGATCATGAAGGAGGTTCGTTCAACTTGGAGAGGAGCCTTGAAGAGTTGCGTGGACTTCATCCCGGAGCTTTTGAAGAGAAGGACACGAACTAAAAAGGTTGTATGCTCTTAAACTTTCTCTTAAGTTTTATCACATCACAAAGGAAAAACCTAAAATTCTAGTAGTGATCTTGTTAGTCTAGCTTAGCACCTAGAAAAATTAAAATTTGGCATGCTTGATGCCTCTTGAACCCCTTGACGGTGCTAAGATCGACTTTCATGGTATCAGAGCCAAGCTAGAACATTAGGATTACTTGTAGCGACGTTAGAAATCCGCCGTTTTTATCGTGCAAAAACTGCCGAAAAAACAGTTTCTAAATTGATATTTTGAGCTGTTTGCACACCCTGCGGGCTCACGGTTTGAACCAAGAAGCCGCAGGGTGGAGTGTATGCACTCCGGGGACACCCCGGGGTGGACCGAATGGCTAGGCCCACTCCCCAAGACCACCACAAGGTGGTCTTGGCGGTGGGGACCTGAAACTGCCCCACCTTGGGTAGTTTCGGTTCTGCCTCACCCCCTGGCCACCTCGTGGTGGCCTCGGGGTAGGGTACCCCCTCTAGGCCCCCTTTTCGATACTTATTTGTGGGTCTTCGCCCCCGTGAAGATTCGGACGGGTTTCGAGTTCGTTTCGACTCCCGGAATTGCTTAAAACGCTCGGTTTTGAAACTTTACCTCACTGTTTTTCAAGTGTTGGAAAAATTGGTTTAAGTTTTCTAATTGTGTGCGAAATTCTAATGTAGCGGTTATTATACAAGCTTTGTGATGTGTGTGATACAATTATTAGAATCCGTATTAATTAGTTTTATGAAAACTAGTTAGTAAATCTAGCCGTTTAGTCTCAATTGATCGAATGCAATGAAGTTTTGATTCGGATCAAAACTCCGTTGCAATTGCGTATTGTATGCAATCACCTAGTCGGGAATCTCGTTGAATTATCCAACACATTATTGAAAAGTGTTTTCGATTTGAGACTAAAATGCAAGTTTTACATGTTAGGCAAGAAATTCGGAATTGTGATATTCCAGGTTTATGATGTCTAAGGATAATGCGGATTCTAATCATTGTAGTTTTCTATTTCTTTTCTGCGACCGTAAGTGTAATATGTGGGGTATCCCAATCTCTTTGCTATATGTCAAAGAGTTTTTGGGATACGCATATTTACTTACGTTGATGACATGAGATGTTATGTGTTGCTTATGATATGATTTATTGGATCGTCGTGATTGAATAGCCGGGGGGTTTTATGTGAGATGGGAGTTTTTATATTTTCATTCATGTAAAATTCAATGTAATATTCTTTTATTGGGGCACTTCCGGGTTGAGTATGATGTCAACACTATTGTATATTATTTACTTTTCCGCATTAGGATAGACCCAAGGTGGGGAGCACAAGTAACCAGGTTCTAGAGTCTAGTGGAAGACCATTTCAAGGAGTTGAGACTGGGTTTCTGTAACGTTTTGAAAATCGTTTCGGAGAAATTTCGGAAAATCGGTAAAATAAGGGGGTTTTCTGTAAAAAGTCAAAATACAAATATCTTTATTATAAAATTAAATATACATATTCTAGCTATATAATTAGTAGTATTTGGTGTTTATTGAGCCACTGGTAAAATTTCTAATTTTCTGAAAAAATTTCCGAAATTAATTATTTTAATATTATTTTAAGCCGTGACTAATACATTTAGTTAGGGAAAATTACAAATTGGAATGGGTTGAAACAAATTTTGTACATCATAACAAATTAAACAAAATTTTAGCAGGTTGTTTCTGAAATGAAATGATGTTGTTAAATGGTTTAGAAAATGTCGAAGAAAAAGGGCTTAAATAGTGAAATTTGTGTTAATGGGAATTGAGGTAATACATTTATCTTTGTCCCTAACCCACACACCACACCTCACCCTCTCTTCCTCTCCCTAAGTGGCCGGCTCCCCTTTGACAGCCCTCTCCCTCTCTCTCTCCAATCACCTCACTTTTCATTACTTAAACAATGAAAGGAAAAGAAAATGAAAGAAAGTATAAGGGGTGTGGGCCTTGTCTTTTCTCCTCACTTTCAACCCCTCCCTCTCTCTCCTCACTTCCCCCAATTCCTGGCCGAAAATCCCTCCCCCCAACAGCAGCAGCCCCTCCCCCAAATCCACTCTATTTTTGCATCAAAAATCCACAAAAATCACTTCAAATCCATACAAATTCAAATCTAATTCAAATTCCAAGCCTTACCCATTATTCTTTGAGCAATCCTACTTGAATCCTTGGAGCAAAGAGAGCATTTTGGAGGCTAGGTTGTGTGTTTGATCATGGATTGTGAGGTATAACTCTTGACCTTTTGTTAAATTGTTGTTGAATTACTTCCAATCTAGCTAATTAGGAAATTAATTATGGTTCTAATTGAAAGATTTGGGTTTTCAAGAGAATGATTAAATTATAGTTAGGGTTTTTGTTGTGTGATTATGGATGCAAGTGTAATTCATCATATTGTGAAATGAAAAACCTAATCAAAATGCTAGTTTGCAAATTGTTAGGTTGGAATTGTAATAATTAAGCTATATTGCAAACTAGGTTTTTGTAAACCATGAATTTGATTAAGAGAAAAATGTAATTAGCTTTTTCATGACTTCATTAACATTATAAAATGTAGTTTAATGCTTTAGATCATGCAAATCCAAGCTAGATTGTTGTATGTGCATTTTTGCTATAAAATGGTCGAAATTGGTTAAAATTGCAAACTAGGTTTTTGAAATTGAATTAAATTGTGGGTTTAAAAGTTACGTAATGGTTTCTATGGCATAATTAAGATATTAAGTTATCATCTTGGTCACTAGAATCGTTAAAACATTATGTTTTGTACAAAAATGGTAAACCTTGCTTGCTAGGTTTTCGGAAAAATAGCTTTTAAAGTGAGTTTGGGGTTTTTGTGAATTTTAACCTATTCCATATATATGTTTAGTGTTTGTGAATGTGAAAATGGGCGTGTTTGGGTTTTTCTCGATGGTTTGGCGTTTGTACGCCGACGTCGAGGGTTTTTTGGTTGATTTGTGAAAGCAGCCATAGGTCTTGACCTATGTGGGATTCGTGTGTCGTTTTGGTCATGAGTCGGATTTTAATGCGATATGGTGCATTATGATATGTAGGTACCCCATGTGGACTTCGAGACGACAAGCAAGCGCGTGGCGACGTCGGCACCGACGAGCGAGGACCAGGAGAGTAGATTTATATCTACGGGGAGAAGTCGGGTGGATGGCGTATAGCACCCCCGCAGTTCGTAGTGATGTATACGAATACGTATACACACATATATTGATTATATATTGTTTGATGTTTTTGATGATAAAGATGGGTATTTGGTGTGATTGGATTAGTGTAGTGTTGCGAAACCCGAGAGTAGTGGTTGCACCACACATACACACACTCCCATACTTGCATACAATCTTCTTTCTTATGTGCTTAGATGGGAATATATATATTTATGTGTTCACATGGGTATGGGACTATGCGTTCACATACTGGATTTGAGGATAGTATTTGGGATGTGAGGTGAGTCGATGAGATTTGACTTGAGACCGTGAGATCGGTGATTTGGCGGAAATCGTATTTGAGATACGTCATGATGTTATAGAGGATCTTTGGACGATGATACCATGTGAATAGTGATATAAATAAAATGGTCGACATGTGATCGTGATATGAGATATGATATGCTAGGATGTTGATAGTAGGCCATATTGGGCGATGTATACTCCTTCATGATGATATGTGCTGATGATATCGGTTTGTACGAGACTGTCGATCAGGAGTCAGATCATGATTATATTGATGATATTAGTATTGTACTAGGCATAGATCAGTACACGGATTATGATCTTTGATAAAGAGGATCCCTGCTGAATAATGTGATGAATGTGATATTGACCGTACCCAGATTTGGGGATGCCGTACGACGGATTTACGTACGAGCTATATATTGATGTTTGATCCGCACTCTTGACTTGGGAATATTTGATTATAGATATGGTATCGGATGTGATATTATCGAGGCGGGATCACCGACTAATATATATATATATATATATATATATATATATATATATATATATATATATATATATATCGACTCAGATGTTAGGCAGTTTACTTACCTTCAGTTAGCCTGTTAGCTCAGCCCTATAGTTTAGTGTAGCTGTATGACTCATATTACTTTAATGCAGATTTGTTATCGTTGTGTTTAGTATTTAGCTCCCGCTCATTATTGTTGTTCGCTCCGCATCGCCTGCTTACATTATGATTCATATTCTATTGTTGATATCAGGCTGTTAGGACACCAGCACCATTACCGATGATGCGTATGTACCACGTACACTTACTTGCCGGCTCACACACATCTTCATCGGTAATTGCCATGTCACGAACACATTAGAAAATACTATTTCATTGACATAGGTTGTTAGCTAATAGTTTAGACATGATATTAGTGTACTTGCCTTATATGCTAGTTTAGACATTGTAATTATTACTCGCTACTTCATGCATGTTATTATTCACTGTTATGCCGCATTCATGGATTTTTATGCCTATATTCACTGTTTACATGCTATTGATGATTTGGATTCGGATTTTCATGAGATTTCCTGGATTTGGGGGAAAACCGCAAAAACATTTATAAATTTCTTCTCTCTCTTTTAAAATAAAAAGTGCGGTTTTCCCATGATGTATAAGTCGTCCACCATGAGTTTGCTGATGGATTTCGAGACCCGATTCAAGGAGACGGATGAACCGTTTCGGGTACATGGTGGACCCGGTAAGGTACCCCGGGGCAAGAAGCTCGTGGTGATGACGATTAGCCTGGCAGGGGAAGACTACCGACCGGTGATTTTACCCGACGCATCGGATATCCGGAGGGTACCGTCATAGTCTTGAGATTGATGGTAGGGGCCGGTCTGGACTGACGGCGCCCTAGATAGTGAGATTGACATACAGAGATTGCGACACAGAGATATCGAGAGATTTGGATACTTGTTTTGTGTCGATACTAGGCACTGTTTATGCTGATTTCATTTATGATACCTCGTTTTTAAAAAAGATACAGAAATCTCACTAATTTATGAAAGCAGTTTTCTTCAGTACATGCATTCTGTTTCATGTATTCATACATCATCCATATGATATATTGCTACCTGAGGCACTGACACGGGCACATGGGATTACACTTGGGTTAGACATTTACCCTAGCCATTGTTATAGGCTGCTGGTTATATATTTGAGGATATATTATGATTGTTGACCTAGGATTGCGTTGTTCATGCGATTTCTGTTCGTAGATGTTTTTCTACTCACGAGTTGGCAACTCACCCCCGTTGTGCCACAGTTTCTTGCAGGTTTTGCCATATAGGTTTCTTTACGGCTTTGCTGGCACTGCTTCCTTTCGGGTGACTTGCTAGTAGGTGGGTTTATTTGTATCGTACCCATCATTATACTTTGTATATTATTATTCTGTTGTATTTAGAAGTTCCATCAACCAAACATTTATTTATTTTAGAGATAGAGACCAGTAATGTTTATTCTTTCGACCTTAGAGTCGCGCGTTGTATTTCTATAGATTTTCTTGCTGTTTTGAGTTTCCTTTTGAGTTTTGATCCTCTCCCTTGGCGTTGTATATTATATTGCTTGTGTGGTTGTGACCGTCGATTGACGAAGAGCTAGCTCCCGCTTGGGGATGCCTTTTTATTCATTTCGTATACTATTCATGTTGTATCCCGTTTAGGGGTCAGTATTTACAAAGGAGGCTCTGCCGAAATTTTCAGGAAATATTTGATGTTTTAAAAAAACGCATAATTCGGCTTATGCTATTAAAACTACTTGCTTTAAGTTGGTTTTTCCTTCACTCTACTGCTTCTTTGGTTTTGATTTCTGGGTTTCGGTTTACTTAGATTACGTACGCCTCGAGACGTCCGTAATTTAACTGCCGGTCATGTTCCGTACTTTTCGGGTCGTGACAAAGTTGGTATCAAAGCGTTAGGTTTTACCTTCGGAGTGTAGGATGACCCTTGGTTGATGGAATAGGTGACTAAAGTAGAGTGACGTACCGTGGGTATGTTCCGCGGCATACTTACGATACGCTACTCCACTTAAGAGGCCTTATGGTTGTACATTTCTTTGTTCAGTATTATATTCATTCCTGATTTAGCCTCATCGGTATCAGTTATGGTTTTGCTGCCACGATTACGGGCAGGGAGAGCTACGGCTAGAGTTGCGGTCAGCACGAGCTCGTTACGAACGAGGACAGACCAGGGCGTGATTCCGGCGACACACGATTACAGAGATGTGTCTTTTTATTGTGTTTTCGCGCCACGAGCGTTTGATGGATCGCTGTATGAGATTACTCGGACGTGCAGATCAGCACCAGAGGATTGAGCCAATGATAGAGGCCAGCCAGATTTTGATGACCGTTGGCGTATTGCTTATTCATGATGATTGAGACACTGTTCAGCGTGCAGACGAGTGGGCCAGTTATTGCTGCGAACGACGAGATATCACCCCAGATGTTGGAGCTATTGCAGTACGAGTTGTACTAAGAGATGATCGAAGGTCGCTAGTCACCTAAGGATGAATGACTAGGACATGTGGTTCGTTCGCCTACCCCGATGCGAGGTCATCAGATAGATTGATTCCAGCTAGAGACGACTTCACGCGGTGACGTTGAGAGTCAACAGAGACGATCGAATGTCAGAAACCTATTATTCCAAGTTTAAAGTATTCGGAAGAGCATGCAGGCAATTCTATGGACCCTCTAGAAGAATGAAACCCTAACTCGACTTAATGACCGTGTGAAAGCCTTTGAACCTTAGGGTTTGCGACAGTTCCGCGGCGCCATTAGTGAGGCTTGGGTTTGCCCTTCAACTGCTGGACCATCGATGCTGTGGTACGTATTCGATACTATTAAACTGTACCCAAGATGTTAAGCTCTTGGGGGATTATGAGGTTTTGACGAATCGATCAAATGGTTCGACTTCATTCGGATGCCAGGTGGTGAGATGCATTTCTTGGGAGACTCCAGATACGAGGATAGCCGTTGGAGCTCAGTCCATGCAGCCATGACGAGACGAGTCCGAAGCAGTCGACATTAGAGAAAGTGGAGTAAGAAGTTCGTACGGGATCTTGATGAGACGGCATTCCACTCCGCCGACATCAGAGATGCGATACGCATGCCGAGGAATTGTACTTGGATATACCTTCCAGAAGGAGTCGCGATGAGTATGCAGCCGTTCCGGAACGAGAACAGATCTAGTAAGGGACGATGACTTCCGGACAGTTCGGCAGAGACGAGATTTGGGAGTGATCTCGACAGGACCTTTCTGGGATGAATTACGAGAAGACTTGGACCCAGGATTGGTCATGTTACGCACACCGGCAGGCCAGAGTTCAGGATCGTCGACGAGATATGCTATGAGTGACCACGACAGTTGGCCAGAGATTCTTGGAGGATGTGCTTGAGCGGGACTATTCTGCCATATTTGATTTCGGTATTTTGGGCGGTCTATTTGCATGATTGATTTTGATGATGGAGTTTCATGATATTTGTTTTCATGCACTATGGTTGCACCTACTGAGTATTTACGTTTTTTGCACAGTTGTTGCACCTGATATCGTTTTCGTGCCTTCGTTTCACATGTTTATGATTTTATGGGTTTCATACAGTGAGATGATTTTGTGCATATGTACGCACACGATTTGGTTTTTGCACTCGGTATAGTTCACATATGCATGCAGTGCAGTGATACGCATTTTGTGCACTACAGTTGCACTGGACTTCGATTTCGATGGTGATGTTCGATATTTGTTTTGTGCACCTTGTGCACCTAATTGGATTTTGCGCATGTTCGGCACTTGATATTGGATTTCATAATTTCGTGCATGATGGATGCTCTTGATTTAGGTTTTCGCGCATGTTGGGCGCATGTTATGAGATACGATTTTGGTGCACACCAGATGCACTAAATCGAGATTCTTCGTGCAAGTCAGATGCACCTGTTTTGCTGTCAGGCACACCTGTTGCCCTTGACAGATGTTTCGTGCACACCCGATGCACTTAGATGTTGTTTCTGTGCACATGTATGGCACATTCATGGATTTCTATTTCCGTGCGCACCAGACGCACATGGAATTCATATATATATTTGGGACTGATTTATGTTGGAGCAGTATATTTTATGATGTTTGCTATTTAGTTTAGTACTGAGCAGGACTAGTCACAGGACAGTACCTGAGTATATTTTTGCATGCATTGATAGTTATCGAAGGGATTTCCAAAGAAGAGCTATAGTCTAAGTATTTACCTACGTGTCCGAGATGACACGAAACATTTTATAAAGGAAACCCTTCTGAAATTGCTTTCAAACGGCGGGACGTGCATATTAAACAAAGGATATATATATATATATATATATATATATATATATATATATGTATGTAGTTATTTTCTTATAATAGACGTCCGCCACTGTGCAGTGCTGCGAGCATCGCACAACGATTTGAAGAAGATTTGGCATGTATTGCTTCCAGATGTTTTAATGATGTATATCATATTGATTTTCATTTTGGATTTAGACATTGTGTCTTCACCATGACTCCGATGATTGCGGGATGCTGGATGGAGTTTTGATTTTGAGTTATATGCTCATTTTTCATGCGCTGCGCTACGATTTGTTTTATGTATTTATGATTTCGAAGCCCCGACGACTTGATTGTTTTTCTTAGATGTTTTAGTAATTGGGGGGAGTTTTAATTTAAATTCGGGGACCGAATTTCTTTAAGGGGGGAAGATTGTAACGTTTTGAAAATCGTTTCGGTGAAATTTCGGAAAATCGGTAAAATAAGGGGGTTTTCTATAAAAAGTCAAAATACAAATATCTTAATTATAAAATTAAATATACATATTCTAGCTATGTAATTGCTAGTATTTGGTGTTTATTGAGCCACGGGTAAAATTTCTAATTTTCTGAAATTTTTTCCGAAATTAATTATTTTAATATTATTTTAAGTCGTCACTGATACATTTAATTAGGGAAAATTACAAATTGGAATGGGTTGAAACAAATTTTGTGCATCATAACAAATTAAACAAAATTTTAGCATGTTGTTTCTGAAATGAAATGAAGTTGTTAAACGGTTTAGAAAATGTCGAAGAAAAAGGGCTTAAATAGTGAAATTTGTGTTAATGGGAATTGGGGTAATACATTTATCTATTTCCCTAACCCACACACCACACCACACCCTCTCTCCCTCTCCCTAAGTGGCCGGCCCCCATTTGACAGCCCTCTCCCCCTCTCTCTCTCCAATCACCTCACTTTTCATTACTTAAACAATGAAAAGAAAAGAAAATGAAAGAAAGTCAAAGGGGTGTGGGCCTTGTCTTTTCTCCTCACTTTCAACCCCTCCCTCTCTCTCCCCACTTCCCCCAATTCCTGGCCGAAAATCCCTCCCCCCTAACAGCAGCAGCCCCTCCCCCAAATCCACTCCATTTTTGCATCAAAAATCAACAAAAATCACTTCAAATCCATACAAATTCAAATATAATTCAAATTCCAAGCCTTACCCATTATTCTTTGAGCAATCCTACTTGAATCCTTGGAGCAAAGAGAGCATTTTGGAGGCTAGGTTGTGTGTTTGATCATAGATTGTGAGGTATAACTCTTGACCTTTTGTTAAATTGTTGTTGAATTACTTCCAATCTAGCTAATTAGGAAATTAATTATGGTTCTAATTGAAAGATTTGGGTTTTCAAGAGAAGGATTAAATTATAGTTAGGGTTTTTGTTGTGTGATTATGGTTGCAAGTATAATTCATCATATTGTGAAATGAAAAACCTAATCAAAATGCCAGTTTGCAAATTGTTATATTGGAATTGTAATAATTAAGCTATATTGCAAACTAGGTTTTTGTAAACCATGAATTTGATTAAGAGAAAAATATAATTAGCTTTTTCATGACTTCATTAACATTATAAAATATAGTTCAATGCTTTAGATCATGCAAATCCAAGCTAGATTGTTGTATGTGCATTTTTGCTATAAAATGGTCGAAATTGGTTAAAATTGCAAACTAGGTTTTTGAAATTGAATTAAATTGTGGGTTTAAAAGTTACGTAATGATTTTCTATGGCATAATTAAGATATTAAGTTATCATCTTGGTCACTAGAATTGTTAAAACATTATGTTTTGTACAAAAACGGTAAACCTTGCTTGCTAGGTTTTCGGAAAAATAGCTTTTAAAATGAGTTTGGGGTTTTTGTGAATTTTAACCTATTCCATATATATGTTTAGTGTTTGTGAATGTGAAAATGGGTGTGTTTGGGTTTTTCTCGATGGTTTGGCGTTTGTACGCCGACGTCGAGGGTTTTTGGGTTGATTTGTGAAAGCAACCATAGGCCTTGACCTATGTGGGATTCGTGTGTCGTTTTGGTCATGAGTCGGATTTTAATGCTATACGGTGCATTATGATATGTAGATACCCCATGTGGACTTCGAGACGACAAGCAAGCGCGTGGCGACGTCGGCACCAGCGAGCGAGGACCAGGTGAGTAGATTTATATCTACGGGGAGAAGTCGGGTGGATGACGTATAGCACCCCCGCAGTTCGTGGTGATGTATACGAATACGTATACACACATATATTGATTATATATTGTTTGACGTTTTTGATGATAAAGATGGATATTTGGTGTGATTGGATTAGTGTAGTGTTGCGAAACCCTAGAGTAGTGGTTGCACCACACATACACACACACACCCATACTTGCATGCATTCTTCTTTCATATGTGCTTAGATGGGAATATATATATTTATGTGTTTACATCGGTATGGGACTATGTGTTCATATACTTGATTTGAGGATAGTATTTGGGATGTGAGGTGAGTCGATGAGATTTGATTTGAGACCGTGAGAACGGTGATTTGGCGGAATTCGTATTTGAGATACGTCATGATGTTATAGCGGATCTTTGGACGATGATACCATGTGAATAGTGATATAAATAAAATGGTCGACATGTGATCGTGATATGAGATATGATATGCTAGGATGTTGATAGTAGGCCGTATTGGGCGATGTACACTCCTTCATGATGATATGTACTGATGATATCGGTTTGTATGTGACTGTCGATCAGTAGTCAGATCATGATTATATTGATGATATTAGTATTATACTAGGCATAGATCAGTACCCGGATTATGATCTTTGATAAAGAGGATACCTGCTGAATAATGTGATGAATGTGATATTGACCGTACCCAGATTTGGGGATGCCGTACGACGGACTTACGTACGAGCTATATATTGATGTTTTATCCGCACTCTTGACTTGGGAATATTTGATTATAGATATGGTATCGGATGTGATATTATCGAGGCGGGATCACCGACTAATATATATATATATATATATATATATATATATATATATATATATATGTATCGACTCAGATGTTAGGCGGTTTCCTTACCTTCAGTTAGCCTGTTAGCTCAGCCGTATAGTTTAGTGTAGCTGTATGATTCATATTACTTTAATGCAGATTTGTTATCGTTGTGTTTAGTATTTAGCTCGCGCTCATTATTGTTGTTCGCTCCGCATCACCTACTTACATTATGATTCATATTCTATTGTTGATATCATGCTGTTAGGACACCAACACCATTACCGATGACGCGTATGTACTACGTACACTTACTTGCCGGCTCACACACATCTTCATCGATAATTGCCATGTCACGAACACTTTAGAAAATACTGTTTCATTGACATAGGTTGTTAGCTAATAGTTTAGACATGATATTAGTGTACTTGCCTTATATGCTAGTTTAGACATTATAGTTATTACTCGCTACTTCATGCATGTTATTATTCACTGTTATGCCACATTCATGGATTTTTATGCCTATATTCACTGTTTACATGCTATTGATGATTTGGATTCGGATTTTCATGAGATTTCCTGGATTTGGGGGAAAACCGCAAAAACATTTATAAATTTCTTCTCTCTCTTTTTAAATAAAAAGCGCTGTTTTCCCATGATGTATGAGTCGTCCACCATGAGTTTGCTAATTGATTTTGAGACCCGATTCGAGGAAACGGATGAACCGTTTCGGGTACATGGTGGACCCGGTAAGGTACCCCAGGGCAAGAAGCTCGTGGTGATGACGATTAGCCTGGCAGGGGAAGACTACCGACCGGTGATTTTACTCGACGCATCGGATATCCGGAGGATACCGTCATGGTCTTGAGATTAATGGTAGGGGTCGGTCTGGACTGACGGCGCCCTAGATAGTGAGATTGACATACAGAGATTTTGAGATATTGAGGTACAGAGATTGCGACACAGAGATATAGAGAGATTTGGATACTTGTTTTGTGTCGATGCTAGGCACTGTTTATGCTGATTTCATTTATGATACCTCATTTTTAAAAAATATACAGAAATCTCACTAATTTATGAAAGCAGTTTTCTTCAGTACATGCATTCTGTTTCATGCATTCATACATCATCCATATGATATATTGCTACCTGAGGCACTGACACGGGCACATGGGATTACACTTGGGTTAGACATTTACCCTAGCCATTGTTATAGGCTGCTGGTTATATATTTGAGGATATATTATGATCGTTGACCTAGGATTGCATTGTTCATGCGATTTCTGTTCGTAGATGTTTTTCTACTTACGAGTTGGCAACTCACCCCCGTTGTGCCACAGTTTCTTGCAGGTTTTGCCGTACAGGTTTCTTTACGGCTTTGCTGGCGCTGCTTCTTTTCGGGTGACTTGCTAGTAGGTGGGTTTATTTGTATCGTACCCATCATTATACTTTGTATATTTGTATTCTGTTGTATCTAGAAGTTCCATCAACCAAACATGTATTTATTTTAGAGATAGAGAACAGTAATGTTTATTCTTTCGACCTTAGAGTCACGCGTTGTATTTCTATGGATTTTCTTGCTGTTTTGAGTTTCCTTTTGAGTTTTGATCCTCGCCCTTGGCGTTGTATATTATATTGCTTGTGTGGTTGTGACCGTCGATTGACGAAGAGCTAGCTCCTGCTTGGGGATGCCTTTTTATTCATTTCGTATACTATTCATGTTGTATCCCGTTTAGGGGTCAGTATTTACAAAGGAGACTCTGTCGAAATTTTCAGGAAATATTTGATGTTTTAAAAAAACGCATAATTCGGCTTATGCTATTAAAACTACTTGCTTTAAGTTGGTTTTTCCTTCACTCTACTGCTTCTTTGGTTTTGATTTCTGGGTTTCGGCTTACTTAGATTACGTACGCCTCGAGACGTCCGTAATTTAAGTGCCGGTCATGTTCCGTACATTTCGGGTCGTGACAGTTTCCTAACTTTAGAATTGTTAGGGTTACTTGCCGCTCTCGTATGAGTCTATTGGATGTGGGTTTGGCTATTCATCACGACTGTGGAATCCGTGTTTTACATTACTGGCTAGATTTAAAACACGGAAATCCTAGTATATCCAATATTTCATATGTTGCTTCTGCTGCTTGTTTCTGTGATGTGATCATGTTATATTATATATATGATATATAATAAACGCTTCTTATGTTTTGCACCCGTGCTAGTCCAGCCCCCGCTCTGCCGGTAGTTAAGTAACCTAACGGTGCATGACGGGGCCCCGTGGCGAATGTGGATGGCATAAGCGTACGTTCTATTTTCGTTACTTTTTCTGTAATGTTTAGGAAACGTTAAATGATGGGACTTCATTAATTTGATTAATGAAAAGAACGAAACCAAAAGATGTTGTAGAATCAAATTTTCAAAAAGGATAGCTCTAGTTTTTGCTTTGCATAGTGGTATTCCTTGATGAATATCCAGCACCTCATTCGATGAGGAAAGATCCGAGATCCCTTCACCAGGAGTGACCTCTTTAGCAAACCTAGCAAATGCTACAACACTCGGTTTTGTTTTTGATAGCTTTTCTAGTTCTTGTTTTGCATAGTTGTATTCCTGAATATCCTGCACCTCATTTGATGAGGAAAGAGCCGATATCCCTTCACCGAGAGTGACCTCTTTAGCGAAACTAGCAAAAGCCTCAAAAACACTCCTTTTCAAAATCACTCGATTCTGCAACGATATCAAGTTCATTACGCAAAAGGTTTTCTTAAAAACCTGTCGTAGCCCTCCATCATTTCAGATAAGTAGTATTTAGTATTCGTGCTACATTTGTTGGCTTTTGTCAAGGCGTAGTGTGCGGTAGCTACTTACTGCTTATCTACTGTATATGATGCGATTGGATTAGGGTAGTAGTACAACTTTGTTGGCTTTCGTCAATGGTTGTGCGGGTGGGTTTAATTCAATCATGAAATGTACGGGTTGATCTTGACTAGCGGACTATAGTTTGTTGGCTTCCATCAAGGTCATAGGACGCTAGGGGCAAAATATTATCGGGAATTTCAAGTGTTGAAATTTGCAATAAGGTTGCATATCTTCTATGAGATAGTTGGATCCCGATACCTACTGCGAGTAAGAGTTACTCCTGGGAGAATTTTACACATCACAATTAGCTGATCAAGAAGGTGTCTAGAAAGGTGTTAACGGGGTTACGCCCCTGGGAAAACGAGGTTTATTTTAATTAGGTCCGTGCGAAAGCACGGGGAACCTCCTTCAAAGTACCGGCATTGGCCTGGCTGAAAAATTGGCAAACTTATAAGGTGTAATTAATCCCGGCTGGTCTTACCTTTTAGGGTTTGAAGGAATATTTGATAAAAACAGTGGGAGCCATCCTGATTAGATAAGATAATAACCAATCTAATCTTGCAAAGAGCGCACGCTAATGTGTTTCCTTCTCTCTCTCTCATGGAAGCAACTAATGTCATGCCTTAACCAAGATAATAATTTGGATGTATTGGCCGAACCCTCCTTTTATACAGGGCAGGGGAACGTTGGTTCCGCTCCAACTTATAAGTGTTATAAGTCTGAGCAGGAAATAGGGGTATATCCGGATTCCCACGCTACCCAATCGAACAATAAGCATGTTGATGCATCTTCTTCGGGTGTGTTAGTTACAGAGAACTGTTTCTCAGTACACTCTACATCCTAGGTATTTGATACCGGATCGGGATCCCATATATGCAATTTGTTTCATGGGCTAAGGAAAGGTAGAGAACTGGGAAAAGGTGATCATTCTCTAAAAGTAAGGAATAGTGCAAGTGTTCAACCAAAACAGTTGGTGAATATCACCTTGTATTGCCAACTGGGAATGCATTGATCCTGAATGACTGTTATTACGTACCCTCTATGATATGCAATTTAATATCAATTTCTTTATTAGATAAAGAAGGATATAATTTTGTAGTAGAGAATAATGTTCTGAACATTTACCTAAATCAAGCGTTGATTGGGTTTGGTGCGTTATGTAATGGATTATATGTTCTGAATCAAAACACAGTTCTTAACGTACAGAACACACACAAGAGGAAAAGTTCAGAAATGAACGAATCCTTCTTGTGGCATTGTAGACTAGGTCATATCAATGCGACACGACTAGCTAAGTTACATAAGGATGGATATTTGAATCAGTTCGAACTTTCATCTTATGAAACTTGCCAGTCATGTCTCAAAGGCAAGATGACCAAAACTCCGTTTACAGGACATGGAGAAAGAGTTACGAAACTATTGGGACTGATACATAGTGATATATGCGGTCCCATGTCTACACATGCCAGGAATGGTTCCTCATACTTCATTACATTCACTGACGATCTCTCAAGATACGGACATGTGTTCCTGTTGAAACAAAAGTCTGAAGCTTTTGAGAAATTCAAAAAATATAAGTATGATGTCGAGAACCAGACGGGTAAAAGTATTAAAATCCTACGATCCGATCGGGGAGGAGAATACTTGAGCACGTAATTCCGTGACTATCTAAAAGAGAATGGGATTCTCTCTCATCTTACTCCTCCGTATACACCACAGCACAACGGTGTATCGGAACGGAGGAATCGCACCCTATTGGATATGGTGCGTTCTATGATGAGCACCGCTGAGTTACCTATTTCTTTTTGTGGGTATGCACTTGAGACAGCGATGCACCTATTGAATATGGTCGCTACCAAATCAGTGCCTACCACTCCATATGAGATATGGAAAGGGAAGAGACCATATCTTAATTATGTTAAGATATGGGTTGTCCGGCCTATGTCAAAAGGCACAATCCGGACAAGCTCGAGGCAAGGTCTGTTCTGTGCAAGTTTGTAGGATATCCAAAAAACTCACAAGGGTATATCTTCTACCACACCAAGGAGCAAAAGATGTTTATTTCTCGGCATGCCACCTTTTTAGAAAATGAATTTCTTGCGAAAGAAATTAGTGGCCTTGAGGTAGAACTGGAAGAGGTTCCAGCAGCACAAACTACAACAGAAGATTTGGTAGAACCAGAGAATTTGATAGTTCCTAACGAACCTCAGCCTCTCCGCCGATCTAGTAGGGTTCCTCATCCACCTGAGAGATACTACGGTTTTCTCATTGATGGTGGGAGCGAGGATTGCATCATGGAAGATGATGACCCAACTAGCTTTGATCAGGCCATCACGAGTGGGGACTCTGTGAAATGGCTGGGTGCAATGTGATCCGAGATGGAATCCATGTACACCAACAAAGTATAGACTTTGGAAGTTGCTCCTGAAGGGGTAAAACCTATTAGGAGCAAGTGGATCTTCAAAAAGAAGATAGGTGTAGATGGAAAAGTTGAGACTTTCAAAGCTAGACTTGTAGAAAAAGGTTTTCGTCAACGACCTGGTGTCGACTATGATGAAACATTTTCTCTTATCGCTATGCTTAAGTCCATCAGGATCCTACTTGTCATTGCTGCATACCATGACTACGAAATCTGGCAGATGGACGTCAAGACCGCTTTTTTAAGTGGTGATTTAGAAGAGAGCGTGTTTATGACACAGACAGAGGGCTTCACAGATAGTGGGAGCAGCAGAAAGGTGTGCAAGATGCTTAAATCCATCTACGGATTAAAACAGGCATCGCGGAGTTGGAACATCTGTTTTGATGAAGCTATCAAAGAGTATGACTTCATCAAAAATGTAGATGCACCTTGTATATATAAGAAGGATGTGGAAAGTAAGGTGGTCTTCCTCGTATTGTACGTGGATGACATAATCTTGATAGGGAATGATATTCCTATGCTACACTCGGTCAAGCTCTTCTTATCACTCAAGTTCTCCATGAAAGATCTTGGTGATGCCTTCTACATCCTAGGGATAAAGATCTATAGAGATAGATCTAAACGGATTTTGGGATTGTCCCATTCTAGGTACATTGACACCATACTAAAGAGTTTTAGTATGGAAGATTCCAAGCGAGGTAATTTACCCACTTGCTCAGGAATCACTCTCTCCAAAGAGATGTCTCCCAAGACTAATTTGGAGAGAGCTCGCATGCAAAGGATACCCTATGCTTCGGCAGTAGGCTCCATCATGTATGCGATGTTATGTACCAGACAGGATGTAGCTTACTCACTAGGCATAGTGAGCATATCAATCAGATCCTAGGGAGAACCATTGGACAGCTGTAAAGAACATTCTTAAGTACTTGAGAAGAACTAAAGAAATGTTCTTGGTATATGGTAACGGTGAACTCCACGTGGAGTCCTTTACCGATTCGAGCTTCCAGAGTGATAAGGACGATAGTAAGTCGGTCTCGGGTTTTGTCTTTACCCTCAACGGCGGGGCGGTGTGTTGGAAGAGTTCCAAGGAAGACACCGTAGCAGACTCGACGATGGAGGCTGAATACATCGTTGCCAACGATGCTGCCAAAGAGGCTGTCTGGATGAAGAAGTTCATTGCTGAACTTGGTGTGGTCCATTTATTGAGCATACAATACCTGTGTATTGTGATAACAATAGAGCGGTGGCTTTGGCCAAGGAACCCAGGTCCCATCAGAGATCCAGACATATTCTGAGGCAGTATCACCTGATCAGGGAGATAGTAGATTGCCGGGAGATCGAGGTCAGGAGAGTTGACATAAAGGACGACGTAGCGGGTCCACTCACGAAGGCCCTCCCCCAGATACAGTTTGAGAGACTTTTTGGGATGTTGGGTATGAGATACTACAGCACATGGCCTTAGTGCAATTGGGAGATTGTGAGGAATATGTATGCCCTAGAGGCCATTATTGTACATGTGATGTATATTATAGTGGATGCTTGGACATATATATATATAGTACTTTCTTGCTCGACATGATAGTGTGCTATCTGGTTACTCTTTATCTTAACATGTTGACTAGTATTCTATATTGTCTTGCTCTCGCATGTTGATAAAGCCCTTAGGATATGTACTTGACTACCAGGACTATGATGAGATCATACTAGTGGGGCCATGGTGGTCCAAAAGTACATCCTTTAATCAGTTTCTCGTCGAAGGAATATTGAGACTAGAGCATCGATATTCCAGAGTAGACTAGTTTGTACGTTTATTATCCTTTAGAGGGCGATGGTTGATCCTACAACCATTGGTGTGTGACATCAAAGATTGCACACAGGTGCTCATTGGAGAATGGGTACATCGAACGGACTCGCCGAGGACTCCTAGTTGGTAATATACCTATCGTCAGATAGCAGTCCTCTGGTGTCACTTGTACAGGTTAGTCTGTAGACCCGAGATCGTCATAGAGTCTTGTGTGGATCCCACTGTGCTTTGATTTCCTCCCTACCACGGCTCAAAGGAGTCGTGCAAACAGGTGGATTTTGGGTACAGTCCCGAGTCACATGGAGGCAATGAGCGATAGGAGGGGTTTCGTCTCTCCCGGTATTGGGGGTTGATGTTGCGTTTTACACGATTGGCTATAACTGGAAGTCCCTAGCCAGGGATGCTGATGAGATTTACTGATAAGAGTTATCGGTAGTTTCTCAAACCGTTATAGGCCAGACATCGGCATGACTATATCTGTTGGATATAGTGCCCTCAAAGTCAATTATTGGATCGCAGGCACGTGATTGCAATGATTGAGGAGGACCTATACCGGTAGGACAGTCTTACTCGAGATGATAGTATGCTATCTGGTTTGTCTTTATCATCGTGTACTACTTTAGGTGACATTACTGATCACTATTACACGTTGATAGAGCCCTTAGGATTCTTGCTTGACTACCAGCAGTATGATGGTGATCATATACGTGAGAGTTGGGTAGTCTATAAGCACATCCTTAAATGTGGTCCCTAGTCGAGGGAGTTTCGAGACAAGGCATCGATACTCCAGAGTAGACTAGTGTATACAGTCGAGACCCCGGCGAGGGGCGGTGGCCGGTCTCACAAGCCATTGGTGTCAGTTGGTTCACCTAAGATGTATACAGGTGATCATTGGGTTATGAGTACACCGGACGGACTCACCGGGAACCTGCTAGTTGGTATTATACCTAGCGTCAGATAGCAGTTCCCTGGTGACATGTGTACAGGTTAGTTCATCGACCTGAGGTCGTCATTTGCCTCATGTGAGTTCCCACTGTGCTTAGATTACTACCCTACCACGGATCAAAGGAGTCATGCAAACAGGTTTTAGTTGGGTACAGGCCCGAGCCACATGGAAGCAATGAGCGGATCGGCACGGGTTCGTCTCTCCCGGTATTGGGGGTGAGATCGCGCTATGTCTAGGAGAGCCATTACACGAAGTCCTTGGCCAAAGCAGGAGATTTACTGGTAAGTGTTCCAGTAGTATCTCAGGGTGTTCTGGGCTACACTCCGACACGACTTATACTGCAATTGGGGGTCTGACGTTACCAGCCCCTTAGGCCCGATATGCGATACTCATAGACGAACGGACCGGACTGTACGGATATTGTCACTGATAGGCTCAGTAGGATTCCAGGATGAGTTTGCTCGTCGGCTTCCCTTTTGGTCAATACATGGGCAGCCATTACGTACAGCTAGTACCACTGACGTGCTTGTGGTTAAACCCACTACCAGAGTATTGACGAGCCTTTAGAGTCCTCCACAGATTGTTTCCCAAGTTCGGGAGAAACGTTGTAGAGGCCGTATGGTTTTATAGCAGGGTTCGAACATACACGTGCACTTGTGCACGTGTCATGCTTCGGACAGATAATACTAGTGGGCTTTAGTTTAAGCTGGATCCTAGTATTATATTGTGTTAGAATACTTTCATCTCATTGTATTCGTATTCGGTTGGAATACGGATACGGGTATGTATATATAGTTTAGTGGTAATCTTGTAATTACGGGATTACTTTTGAAGTTGCCAATTTTCTATCACCCGACTTAAACATTTGGTTTAATGTTTATGATGATGCTCTATATCGGCGATCTCCAAGATCAGGACATGTGGCAGATGACGTGTCCCAGAACTCAGAAGAGAGGGCCCACAGGGGCCGACCAGGCCACCCCTGTACCCGACCTGCAAGCACAAGCTGGCTCACCTCAGAGCCCCCTGCAAATTGGCCTCCTCGGCCTCTCAGCTTACCCTCGAGCTACCATAGGACCAAAATACCTCGGCCCTCTCGCTCATTCCCGAGCTTTCCCGCCGAGGCCATCTTCCTCGGTCCCCAACCGACCAACTCCACCACTCAAAGGCATAACCGCCGCTCCGCAAATCTCGCCATGAACGGATACTCCGCCGGTAGCATCCCACGTTCCACGCCATCACGATCCCATTAATGGGCGACCCGCTTATTACGTGGGCGTGACGTCGGGAGCGTAACTGCCAGCGAGATTCTCGCGCCCGCTACTGCGTGCTGCCGCCACTATATAAACCCCCATCACAGAGGGGTCAAATAAGATTTTTTCACCTCACTTAGCCGTTACTCTGCTCGGATCTTGTGCTAACTTGATCGTCGGAGGGTCCTCGGTGGTACCAAACCACCCCGGGACTTCCTTGAAGGTACTCGACGCAAACTCCTCAAAACCACCAATCTCCTCAAAACCCATTGAGACCCACACGCAACAAGAGATCACCTCCAAGATCCACCGGGAGATCGACGGAAGACAACATCTGACGGAGACCCGAAAAGGACCTCCATCAGTTGGCACCGTCTGTGGGACCTAAACTCAACAAAAAAAAACAAAGTTGGCCTTTCGATCTCCATCCACATGGCAAGCGATCACCCTGAAGATCCAAACACCCGCCGCCGCCTCCCCCTCAACGGAGGCGCGGGTGAACCTCCGCCGAATGTCGTCAACCCCTCCGCCGACTACCGCCTTGCAGACTCCAGTGGTCGCAGGTCCCTCGATCCGTCCCATTCAACTTTGAGGTCCCACATCGGAGAGCCTCGCCTCGAGCCTCTTCGCACCCCTGTCCCTACCAAGGCGGTGGCGGTCAGCTCGCCTGCTTCCAGGCATGACCGGCACCCCCTCCCTCGACGGGGTCACGCCCACGAGGCCCACCAAGGCAGCTCGAAGACAACCTCACCATGAGGCCTAAGGGACCTCTCCAGAAGGAACCATGGCCCATCAAGAACTATGGTCATGACAACAGGGGTCAGTTGAGCGCGTGTGAGACTCGGCACCCCACGCCGGCAACGGACGCCAACGGGCGCCCGAGCAAAAAGGTCAGGGACCACGAGTATGTCACCTTTAGCAACGGGGATCTCCATGGCATATCCATGCCCCACAACGACCCTCTAGTGATCACGGCCCGAATCCACCGATACGAGGTCCACTGGATACTTATCGACTCGGGCAACTAAGCAGACATCCTCTTCCACGACCGCTTTCTGCGCATGGGGCTCACCCCAGCAGACTTGTAACCGACCTCCCACGTCCTTTCAGGGTTCACCAACCACTCCATCCCGGCGGAAGGGGTGGTCACCCTGCAGTTCAACGTCGGGGAGCCTAGCCGCACCCGTACATTGCCTTTGGACTTCATCGTAGCAAAGGTCCCATTGGCCTACAATGTCCTCCTCGGCCGCCCGACGTTGAACTCCATCCAGGCCCAGATATTGACCTACCACCTGGCGATGAAGTTCCCTCTCGATCAGGGCGGGATAGGTCGGGTCTATGGAGACCAGCGGGTCGCGATGGTATGCCTTACCGAAACATCTTCGTCCAAGCAGCCGGTCGACGACGCTGAGGTAAAGGACGATGTCAAGGGTTCTCTGGACACCCGAGACGAGCAGAAAGAGGTCTGGGGGACACCGGTCGAACCACTGACCGTGGTTCCCCTGACAGAGAGGGACAATGAAAAAACCGTCCAGGTCAGATCACTCCTGACAGGAACTCAGCGATATGACCTGGTCGGTTTCCTCAGAAATAACTTCGACGTCTTCGCCTAGGCGCCTGCTGACATGCCTGGGATTGACCCCAAAATCATTTCTCACAAGCTCGGGGTTGATCCTACGGCCCGACCCGTCAGACAGAAAAAGCAAAGCTTCGCCCCGGTCAAACAGAAGGCTATCGAAGACGAGGTTGATCGACTTCTCGCTGCCAACTTCATCCGGAATGTGCCTTACTCGGAGTGGCTGGTGAACATAGTTCTGGTCAAGAAGTCAAGCGTGAAATGGAGCATGTGCGTCGACTTCATCGACCTCAATAAGGCCTGCCCCAAGGACAACTATTCTCTCCCTCGGATAGAACAGCTCGTCGACAGCTCGGCCGGCCACGAGCTGTTGAGTTTCATGGATGCGTTCTCCGGCTACAATCAGATCCGTATGAATCCAGAAGATGAAGATCTTACCGCATTCAAAACGGACCGGGGGGTATACTGCTATAAGGTGATGCCCTTCGGCCTCAAGAACGCCGGGGCCACGTACCAACAGTTGGTCAATCGCATGTTCAAGCCATAGATCGGCAGGAATATGGAGGTCTACGTTGACGATATGCTCGTAAAATCCATCTCGTCGGCGACCACGCCAAGGATCTGGGCAAGGCCTTCGAAGTGCTCCGCTAGTTCAAGATGAAGCTAAACATCGCCAAATGCGCATTCGGAGTCACCGGGGGAAAGTTCCTCGGTTTCATGGTCACTCACCGTGGAATCGAAGCTAACCCAGAGAAAATCGACGCTATCCTCAACATGGCCGCGCCCAAGACCAACGTCGAGATCATGCGGCTCACGGGACGAGTCGCTGCTCTGAGCCGTTTCATGTCCAGGTCGGGGGAGAAATGCCTCCTGTTCTTCAAAGATCCGAGGAAGATCCCGAGGTTCGAGTGGTCGGAGGAGTGCCAGGCCGCCTTCGACAAATTGAAGAAGCACCTCGCAACACCACCACTGCTCACTCGACCAGTTGAAGAAGATGAGCTGTCGCTGTATCTGGCGGTATCCGACCAAGCAGCGGGTTCGGTGCTTATCCGGGAGTTCGGTGGAGTGCAGAAGCCAGTGTACTATGTGAGCCATGTATTTAAGGACGCATAAATGAGATATCCAGCCATAGAGAAGATTGTCTTGGCCCTCGTGGTGGCCTCAAGGAAGCTACGGCACTACTTCTAAGCCCACACCATCCACGTCCTCATTGAGCGCCCGTTGGGGGCTATCCTTGCATCACCAGAATCCTCGGGCCGCTTAGAGAAGTGGAGGTGGGAACAATCTCAGTTTGACATAAAATATTGCCCGAGGCAGGCCATCAAAGCGCAGGCCCTAGCCGATTTCATCGTTGAATGCACCATCCCTAGCAAGGAACCGGAGTCTACGCCTATCCTCGCAACTCAGTGTCCCATCACGGAAAGGCCTGGCTCGGTTCCAGAGTGGATCATCTACGTCGACGGGTCTTCAACCGAGGAAGGCTGCGGTGCCGAACTCATTATCCGGGGCCCGAACGAGGAAGAAATGGAGTACTCTCTGAAGCTCGGTTTCAAGGCCTCGAACAATGTGGCAGAGTATGAGGTTCTTCTGGCTGGACTACGCATGGCCACTGGGCTGGGGCTGAAGAAAATTCGAATCCGCAGTGACTCGGCCCTAGTTGTCGGCCAAGTGACCGGCCGCTTTGAAGCTCGGGAGCCTCTGATGATGAAGTAACTGGACGAGGTAAGGAAACTCCGGAGGAACTTTGACGAAGTCCAAGTAGAACAGATACCCAGGCAGCTGAATGCCCAAGCCGATGCCCTGAGCAAACTGGCTTCATCATACTCGGCCAACAATAAGCGGTCTATCCTCTTCGAAACCTTGCCTCAGCACAGTGTGGAAGACGGAGCGACAACACTCCACGTATATGCGGCGCAGGTAGGCGACTAAGATTGGAGGAAGCCCCTCGTGGAATTCCTGAAGGACGGTATGCTCCCAGAAGATCGGGAAGCCTCCCGCCGTCTCCGGGCCAAAGCCCGCCACTTCATCTGGAGCAATGGGAACCTCTACAAGAAATCCTTCACTCAGCCCTTACTCCGGTGCATCGACCCCCACGAAGCCGACTACGTCCTCCATGAAATCCATGAGAGGGTTGGCGGTGCGCACCAAGGGGCCCGAACCTTGATCCAAAAGGTGTTGCTCTAGGGGTACTACTGGCCCACTGCTCACGAGGATGCCCAGAAGCCAGTCAGGAGATGCAAGAGTTGCCAACTCCACGGCAGCATCCTTCGCCTCCCCGCTATCGAGCTGACCGCCCTAACATCCCCATGGCCGTTCTCCCAGTGGGAATTGGACATGATCGGCCAGTTCCCTACCGGTGTGGGCGGGCACAAATATGTCCTCGTCGTGGTAGACTACTTCACCAAGTGGATCGAGGCCAACCCTATTAGGAAACCGAATGCCGCCACGACCATCAGAATCCTGCAAAACAATCTGATACTCCGGTTCGGCATCCCGAGGTGTATCATCACCGACCACGGGACGAACTTCGAGAACGAAAAAGTGAAGGACTTTTGCAAGGAATACCATATCCTCATGAAGTTCTCCACAGTCGCACATCCCCAATGCAATGGACAGGCCAAAGTCGCCAACTGAGACATCCTCCAAGTTCTCCGGACCTGCCTAGAAGGGCGACAAGGCAGTTGGGTCGAAGAACTCCCCCGGGTCCTATGGACCCTGCGCACTTCAAAGAAGACCCCCACCGGGGAAACCCCTTTTAGCTTCTGCTACGGGACCGAGGCAATGGTCCCAGCGGAGATCGGGCTACCCGGTCATCGGGTCGAGCACGTCGACGACGATGCGAACACCTCGGCGCTACGGACCAACCTGGGCATCTTGTTGAAAAAGAGAGACCGGGCTCAGATCAAGGTTGCCGCTTATCAACAACAAACGGCCCAATATTACAACGCTCGGGTCAAGCGCCGCTCCTTCAAGACCGGAGATCTGGTCCTACGGCGGAACGTGTTCATCGATCAAGGCAGGCTACACAAGTTCTCCCCAAAGTGGGATGGTCTTTTCCTCATCTCTGAGATACTCCCCGGCGGAGCCTATCACCTACAAGACGCGGATGGACGCAAGTTCTCACGGCCTTACAACGCAGAGAAGCTCAAGCTATACTAATGAGGTCGAGGCCAACGAGTGTGTACCCCTCCTTTTGCGAAGACGATGTAAATGTTTTCTAAAAATCCTTTCCATTCAAATAAAAGGAACGTCAGAACATTGCAAATGGAGTTCTGTTTTGTGATACGAAGCCCTCACCAAAGTGGCAACCACACGGCGTCACAGCCCAGATATTCTTAGCAGGCCTCCCACGACCCTCCAATGCTAAGGATCAAAGTCCTCCCTAGAGGCAGCCGAGCGGCTACCATGCTCGGTTATCCCTGGTCGGTAGCTTCCCTACACGCAACGCCAGGGATCAAAGCCCTCGCCAAGAGGCAGCCACGCAGATTCACAGCCCGGTTATCCTTAGCGGACCTCCTACGGCCCCTCCAACGCTAAGGATCAAAGTCCTCCTTAGAGGCAGCTGTTGGGGTAAAAATTTACACCCCGGTTGACCAAGTCAAAATCAAAGTCAACCCCAAGCCAAGTGGGCCCAAGCCCAGATCCAGTGGGCCCATGCCCGGGTCGAGCCCGAACATGAAGCGGCCGGCCTCCCCCACGCCAAGATAAAATTTTTGTAATAAATAATTTTGTTGCATTTTCTTTTATTTTATTTTCGGATAAATGTAAGAAAAATAGGCATAAAGCCAAATTTTTGTAAAGCCCATGGCTTATGTGCAAAAAGAAATGGCACATGAGCCATGGGATAGGCAAAATGCCATTTTGTGAAGCCCAAGGGGCTATGTGTAAAATGTATGGCCTATAAAGGCAAAGATAATGAAATATCTCAACAACTTTTTCTCTCTCCAAAAAAGTTTCAGAGCTGAGCTCTTTCCTGCTTCTTCTCCAAGGTTCTAAAACCTTCTCATTTCTTTTGAATTAAATCAAGAGTTTTACTCTTTCTTTTCCAAAACTAAGTGGTTTTCCACCACAAAACCCACAAAGGGGAACTCAGATCTCCCATCAGATCTCAAAAATGAGTGATTTTTAAAATCTCCTACTTCTTGATCTTCAAGATCCGGCCAAACAACAGGAGGAAGAAGAAGAACCCCCTTTATCAGCTTCAAAACATCATAGGAGTTTAACTCCATACATATATACATAATAAATATTTCATTTCTGAAGCACAGCTTCTGTTCTTAGGCTAAAAGCCTCTTGTGCCTCTCCGGCGCGCAGCGCGAGTGCGCAAGGCGCCCGCGTGCCGACACGTGGCGCGCGCGCTTGCGCACCTGCGCGCTTGCGCAAGCGCGCAAGGCGCCCGCGTGCCGACACGTGGCGCGCGCGCTTGAGCACCTGCGCAAGTGCGCAAGGCGCCCGCGTGCCGACACGTGGCGCGCGCGCTTGCGCACCTGCGCACAGCACCCAAGGTGCTGCCCCACGCATCCCTTGGATGCCTTTTCCCCCTCTTTTTATGTATATACACATATATATACATTTGTATACAAATGTACACATACACATACTCTGCAACATTCTCCCCCTCCAAAAAATTTTCGGGCCGGGGCGCTGCCCCGAACCCCGCAAGGGGGCTGCTAGCCCCCTTGACCCCCAGCCCGCTATCCGGGTAGCGGGACCCCCGTAAATACTCTGCGTGGCTCCCAATATATCCAAAACCCCCCTTTCAGAACAGAACACACGTACACTGCACATTGAATTCGCATGACCAGTTTAACCCGTTAATCGGAGGTTCCCTCGCCCCAAAGGCGAGGGGTAATTAACGGCAGCTTAGTCCGCGGCTGCCGGAGATTCGGATCCCCACAATCATTAAACCCCGGCCTACCCTAGGCAGGGGGAATCTGTAGTACGCCTGACAAGCGTGCGCGTATTCCCATCTCAATGGGGTGACGAAAAAACACCGTACAGATTCTGGCACGCCCGGTGGGACCAATCTCTCCTTCCATATTTCGGGTTAAACGTTCATACGAACTCAATCAATATACATATCGATTGCCTATACTGAAATGATGTTTTTTTTCCGTGCAGCAATCAACCTTCAACGACAATGTCTTCCCAGACGAATTCAACTTCCAAAGCGACCCCGATTCCGTACGTGGTCAAGATCAACGCTCGTGTGGTTCTCCCCGCAAGCCTCAGTCGACAATGGGAGGAACCGCCCCGCCAGTTTGGCTCTGTCATCATCTACCCTGCCGGAAGCGCTCATCTGGCAGAGATCCCAGCAGAACAGGTGGCCAAGCCGGTCTCAAGGGGTAAGAGGCCGAATGTCGTGATCGCCAAGGCACCACAACCGAAACTTAAGATGGTGTCTGAACGAGTCCCTGGCGCTCTAGCTGGGGGCAAGACTTCCGATGTGAAGGGCAACATTAAAAGTTGCGGACGAGCTCAGGCGATGACTCCAACAAATGCACAATCGGGCGTATCTCCAAGGCCCTCCATCAACCGGTATGCGGCGTCTTCCCAAAAAGCCGAAGTCTGCAAGGTGCTTAGAACAGAAAAGTTAAGGCAGAAGCGGCTCAGGTATCGAGCCAACAAAAGGGCCAAGGCTTCGGCCAAATGGAATCGTGTGAAGTTCCAAGTGCAGAGTTGCCCCGCGACGATGGCTGAGTCGGACGTAAGAATCAGCAATTCCTTCGAGCCTCTAAAGTGGGTTCAGAACAATGCCATGACCGCCAGAATCAAGAAGACAGCAATCCGAACAGTGCCGCAAAGAGACGTGTCCCGGCCCCAACAGAAAAAGTATGACACTGTCTCATCAAGAGTCTATGAAGCACTCTGTGCCGCACGAAAGCAGCGGGGAAAACCCAGAAAAGAAGCGCCAGCACCATTCAAGAAACTGGTTAAGCCAGACGCCTTCAATCGACTACCAGCTACCGAAACAAGGGGGTCAAGACAGCGATCCACGAAATCAACTGCCAATGATAGAAAGACGGCCGGATATATCATCCATACGGTCTATATGGCGGGAGGACGCCCCAGCGACAACCTTCGCAGCAAAAGCAAGGAGGGGGCCACCACATCCCAAGCTCAATCTAGCCCGAATGTGGTTGCCGCTGCCCAAGAACAGCCGCCCCTGCTGGATGAAGAAAACCCTCTCGATGAGGATGATAGGCAGAAAGACCCCTCGGTCCATGCAGAGTCAAGCTCGGACAGCGAGGAAGAGCCGACTTTCCGCCCTAGGACTGCGGAGCAAGAGCTGCTTCAAGAACTTCGAAAACAGCTCAGGAGCAAAGATAAAGAGATGGCCAAGCTCTATTCGAAGATTGACGACTTAACGAACGTGGTGATGCAGCTTACGGCTCAAATTGCTCGAGCGCCTCCTAATCAAGCACAAGCCGCTACTAATCAGCCGGGTGATGACAATCCGAGGCAGCCAATGCCTGTTCCTTTGGGACCAAGACTGGTCGAGCCAAATGAAAGCCGGCTACATTCCGCTTCTGGGGACGCCTTGGCCCCAGATAGCACCATCCCGCTAACACAGGATCGGATAATGGATTTGGTCACCAGCAAGGTTAAAACATTGGTGGCCGAAGCTGAAGCTCAGAAAGAAATCGGCAGTAGTGGGCGGCCATATCCCGCGCAGTACGATCTGATTGAGTTCCCAAGCGGCTACGTCATTCCTAAGTTCGGAAGATTTGATGGAACGGGGAATGCAAACCAGCACGTCGCCCACTTCAAAGCATCGTGCGGAAATACAGGGGGCAATGACGCGCTCCTTCTTCGTCAGTTTGTCAACAGCCTGACCGGCGTCGCCTTCGACTGGTATGCGAGTATACCGGACGGGTCCGTCATTACCTTTGCCCAAATGGAGTCCCTGTTTCGGCAAAGGTTCATGAGTGTCAGTGATAAAATCTCCATTGCCGACCTTGTGAGGACTAAGCCGGGGAAGAATGAAAGCAACACCGACTTTATCGCCCGATGGCGTAATCTCACAGTCAAATGCGAACCGCCGCTGGAGCAGGACCAGTCCGTCAGCCTTCTTATTGGGAACCTCAGTAATTGGATGGTCCCATTCTTGTGTACAGCAGGGCTCAAGACATTTCAGGAGCTAACCAAGAAAGTCCAGATGCTGGAACGCTCGAAGCAAGAGTCCCCGCCGGACTCTCAGAGAGACAAGACCTGGAAAAGCAAGCGGGACGACAACCGTAGAAGTGGGAGTTCCAGCAGTACCAATGTCTTCAACGCGTCCGAAAATGAAGAAAAGCGAAGGGCGGGCGAATCCAAAACTAACCGGTCTCGAAAGCCATTGCTGGGAGGAGATGGGCCCACCCTAGAAGAGAAAAAGAACAAGGTTTACTCTTTCAGAAGGGACAAGGTCCGCAAGATATTTAAAGATGCCTTGAACAACGGCCTCCAATTGCCGGAGTCGAAAAGACCCCAAGAAGCAAAAATGACCGACAATCCTCTGTATTGCCCGTACCACCGAGTAGTGAGCCATGCGATCGAGGATTGCTATATCTTCAAAGACTGGGTCGAGAAGCAGTACAAGGCTGGAGAGATCGAGCTGTCCAAAAGCGTGTTGGTGAACAATCAAGTTGCAACCGCCAACTTTATACAGACAGAAGTTGAAGCCTTCTGGGAGCAGACAGCTGAACCTGCTGCCCTGACAAACAAAACAGACCCATCGCGGTCTCCGTGGAGTACGCACATATCTAACAAGACGAAGAAGATGATAAAGCTACTTCGGAAAGAGCCCAGGACAGAATGGGAAGGGCAGAAGAGGCCTACCAGTCCAGCTGCCGATGCGGTTCCATCATGCTCAACATCCAAGAAGCTCAAGAAGAAGAAAAGTGTAGCTCGGCGCGAAAAAGAGTCTGCAGGGAGATCAACCATTCAAAAATATATCGATTCCCTCGAAGAATATGAACAAAAGGAAAGAACATTGATTCAATTGAAGGAGTTCTTCCCTGTACAAGCGGCTGAAATTCTGGAGGAGTTAGAAGAAGACTCCAATGAAGAGATCCCAGTAGTGACCTGCTATGCCATCCATCTTGGCAGTGACTCCGAGGATGATCTCTGTTTTCCCGAAGAGGACGAGGAGCTCACCACAAAGGCCAATCAAATCCAGCTCAGAAGCGGCAGGGCTCTACCGCAAAATCAGGGCAACGCCCCAAAAGGGAAGGAAAAACATGTCGCTAATGAAGAAGATGGCAGAGAACCGGCCGATGAAAACATAAGTCCTTCCTCGGTGGACTATAATGTCTTGGCACATCTCCGGAAGCTTCCATCTCTCCTGAGCATCTACGACGCCTTGGTCCTATCTAAGGAGCTTAGAGACGTTCTCATCCATGCTCTACAAAACCCCGAGCGGTATCAGGCTCACTTTGCGGAAATTAATATGAAAGAAGCCCAGCACGCTTTGCATGCTGCCGCAGTCACATTTAAGGATGAAGACTTGCTACTGGGAACGGCTGAGCATAATCGGCCGCTTTACGTGACCGGGTACAGCGACGGAGATCGAATTAATCGTATATTGATTGATCCGGGGTCCTCAGTGAACATCATGAACTTGCGAACTCTGAAGAGTTTGTCAATGGACGTCCGACACCTGTCGAGGGAAAGGATTGTCATTCAAGGGTTCAACCAAAATTGCCAGCAAGTTCTAGGGTCTATAGCTTTGCCAATCAAATTTGGGGATCTGCAAACTGAAGCTAAGATATACGTGATCGACGCCGACACATCTTATAAGATTCTCTTGGGGCGGCCGTGGATCCATGATTACGGCATCATTCCGTCGACTCTCCATCAATGCATGAAGTATACTAAAAATGGCGAAGAAAGACGTATTGACGGAGACATCCAGCCGTTCGGTGTGCATGAAGTCCGCTATGAAGATTCTCGGTACTTTATGAACCACCAAAATGCTAAGCCACAACTGACTGAGGATAGACCGGCCCCAAGACTCAAAAGCAAATCTGCGCCGGCTGTCACTTTCAAGAGCAAAAACACCCAAGTGCGCCGGCATTTCGGTAGCGACACTGACGAGTCCGACGCTGGAAGCCCGTCCTCCCATAAAACTCGTCCTCGTTTCGGCAGCGATACAGACGAATCTGTTACTGAAGGCCCATCTAGCAGCAATGTCCGCCCTCATCTTGGCAGCGACACTGAAGAGTCGGAGGAAGAGGACCTGCCGTGCAACAGCGATGCAGATTGGACCCCTACACAACAAGCAAAACTACGAGAGACCTTCGAAGTTGCAGAAGGGTCCCTAGCCGTTACAAGGGTACCAGAGCAAATGTGCAAAGAACTCGATGCATTATCAATCTCCACCGTGGACCAGCTGAAAACTTTCTACGTTCTCGGGAGGAAAAGTGGACAGAAGGGCATCTTGTTTTACAGGTCAAACCCCGTTGTGCACCCGGACGACCTTTCTGTCGCGTGCCTTCCATATGAGAGAGGCATAAGAGCCGTCCTCAATCCCAGATACTATGCGCCCGAGATGCGGGAATACTTTAAGAAGTGCGGATGCCGGTTATATCAAACGGAGTCCGAAGCAAAGTTTTACGAAGGGCTATGGCATCCGCCCCAGGTCCGAGCACTCATCGATGGACGAATTCCAGATAGACGGGGCATAGGCTACATTCAACCTGATTCCAAAGCATGCTACATGATCCATGTTGGTGAGGCCAGCGAAGGATCGAATAATGATGACGAGATAGCCGAGCCAGAAGAAGCTCCTCAAGAGCTCGAAGATGGCGGACAAGCAACCTTTGATGAGCTAACCGAGATTGACTTAGGAACGCCCGATAATCCAAGGCCGACCTACATCAGCTCACTCTTGTCGGAGGAAATGAAAGAGCAGATAATTGCCCTGCTGCGTGAGTTCGTCGACTGCTTCGCGTGGACGTACAAAGAAATGCCTGGCCTTTCTCCTGAGGTAGCCGTGCATAAGCTGGCTATATCTCCTGATGCTAAGCCAGTCAAACAAGCTCCTCGAAGAATGAGAAGGGAGTTGGAAGAAAAGGTCATCGAGGAAACCAAGAAACTCATCGATGCCGGCTTCATCAGGGAAGAGAAATATGCAGACTGGATCGCATGCATAGTCCCAGTGAAGAAGAAAAATGGGCAGATCCGAGTTTGTGTTGATTTCAGGGACCTCAACAAGGCATGTCCTAAAGACGACTTCCCGCTACCGGTCATGGAAATGATAGTCGATGACACCTCAAATTACGAACTGTTCACCTTTATGGATGGCTCGTCTGGATATAATCATATCAAGATGTCGCCTGAGGATGAGAAGCACACAGCATTTCGAACCCCGATCGGAATATATTGCTACAAGGTAATGCCATTCGGACTGAAGAACGCAGGTGCTACATATCAAAGGGCAATGACTAACATCTTTGATGACCTAATCCATAAAGTCATCGAATGCTATGTTGATGATCTGGTCGTCAAAACTAAAGCCAAGGCTGACCACATCCAAGATCTTAGGACCGTTCTCACTAGACTGAGGGAATACGGTCTGAAGATGAATCCTCTGAAGTGCGCTTTTGGCGTGTCATCGGGAAAATTCCTGGGCTTCATAGTCCGACATCGAGGGATCGAAGTTGACCCATCAAAGATAAAGGCCATCATGGAGATGCCCCCTCCGAAGAGTCTGACGCAGCTAAGATCTTTTCAAGGCAAGCTTGCTTATATACGGAGGTTTATCTCAAATTTATCAGGGAGATGTAGGCCCTTCTCAAAGCTCATGAAGAAAGGAGCTCCTTTTATCTGGGATACCGAATGTCAAGCAGCGTTCGAAAGCATCAAACAATACTTGTTGCACCCTCCAGTGCTGGCCGCTCCCATTCCAAATAAACCGTTGATTCTCTATACTGCCGCGCTAGATGAGTCACTCGGTGCGCTCCTCGCACAGAATAACGAGGAGGGAAAGGAAAATGCCCTCTACTACCTCAGTCGAACTCTAGTCGGGGCGGAACACAACTATTCCCCAATCGAAAAGCAATGCCTGGCTCTGATATTTGCTGTGAAGAAGCTGAGGCACTATCTGCTGGCTCATCAGGTTATGCTGATCTCCAAGGTCGACCCGCTCAAACACTTGATGACCAAAGCAAGCCTAGCCGGCAGGATGGCAAGATGGGCAGTCATGCTACTTGAGTTTGATATAGTTTATACTCCTCAGAAAGCAGTAAAAGGGCAAGCCCTTGCAGACTTTCTCGCTGCTCATCCCATACCAGAAGGGTCGCCGCTAAATTGTGAGTTACCCGACGAACAAGTGCTACACCTCGAGGAAGATGGGCCATGTTGGGAGCTCTACTTCGATGGAGCCTCATCAATAAGAACCTCCAGTAAATCAAGCATCCCGGAGATAAGAGCAGGGATAGGATTGGTGTTCATCACACCATCAATGGGAACCCTACGGCGTTCTTTCGCTCTCACCGAGCCTCGGACAAACAACGAAGCTGAGTATGAAGCTCTGATAGCTGGTTTGGAGCTCGCCGTAGAAATGGAAATCCGTCGGCTACGAGTCTACGGTGACTCCCAGCTTGTCGTCAACCAGGTAAGCGGCAATTATAAGATATACAAACCCGAGTTGGCTCGGTACAGAAGCCGGGTGGTGGAACTCATGAAACGGTTCACTCACATTGAACTGTCAAGAGTCCCTAGAGCATTGAACGGAAAGGCTGACATACTCGCTCGCCTAGCCAAGGAGCTGGCTGATCCTGACATGGACGAAATTCTGATCACAGTCAGGAGCCGACAAATTCTACCCCCAGTCTCTCTACGAGAAGAGGAAAGTGCGGAACAGGAGAGCAGTCCTGCCGAAGAAGCTTCGATCATCCAAGACGGGCCCGATTGGAGAGAACCCTTCATAGAGTACCTCCGATATGACAAGCTTCCTGAAGAAAAATCTGTGAGGATTCAGCTGAAGAAAAGAGCTCTCCGATACGTGTTTGTAAATGACACGTTATACCGCAGGTCATATGACCAACTCTGGCTCAGGTGTCTGTCATTGGCCGAAGCCCAAAAGGTCATGAAAGATGTTCACTCGGGTGTTTGCGGTGCTCACCAATCTGGCCCCAAGATGCGACTTCAAATCAAACGGCTTGGGTATTACTGGCCCACCATGATACGGGATTGCGGAGAGCATGCAAAGAAATGTTATATCTGCCAAATTCACGGTGATTTTATTCACAAGCATCCCAATCCATTGCATCCTACGGTGGCGTCGTGGCCCTTCGAAGTCTGGGGCACCGACATTGTTGGCCCAATTGATCCTCCATCATCCAAAGGCCATCGGTTCATACTGGCCGCGACAGATTACTTCTCCAGATGGGCTGAAGCTGTCCCGCTAAAAGAAGTCAAGACAAAGGATATTCTGACATTCTTCCAGCATAATATTCTATACCGCTTCGGTACACCAAGAAGAATCATTTCTGACAACGGGTCTTCTTTCAAGAGCTTCAATGTCTCAAGGTTCGCTACTCAGCACAAGATAGACTGGAGATATTCCTCCATCTATAATCCAAGAGCCAACGGGCTAGCCGAAGCCTTCAATAAGACTCTATGCAAGCTCCTGAGGAAAAATGCTTCAGCCAACAAGAGAGACTGGAATCTCAAATTCACGAGGCGTTGTGGGCATATCGTACCACACACCGTACTCCAACTCAGTCCACTCCATACTCATTGCTCTTCGGAGTGGAGGCGGTCCTCCCCCTCGAAGTTGAAGTTCCAAGCTTAAGAATGGCCGTCCAACATGAGTTGACGGAGGAAGAAAACGTGCTCCTTCGACTTGAAGAACTCGATACCCTCGAAGAAAAGAGGCTCGCGGTGCAGCAAAATCTGGAGCTATACCGAGCCCAAATGTCACGGGCCTATGACAAGATAACCCGTCTCCGCGCTTTCAAGAAAGGTGAATTGGTGTTGGTCCTCAAAAGACCGATCATCCCCAATCGACATGCCAAGGGAAAATTCGAGCCGAACTGGGAAGGACCATACGTCATCGAGAAAGTGTTCGACGGAGGATCCTACCAACTAATAAGTGCCGAGGGAGAAAGGCCCATGCCACCCATCAATGGCCGATATCTCAAGAAATACTACACATGAATGCTCCAAGTTGCAGGCGAATTGAGCACATCGGCCCTACGGTCTGGATCAGACATCCTGCAAAACCGTATACAATCCACGGGCGTAAATGACCCCTATTTCTCTCAAATCCTGCCGGTGAGACTACTTTTAAAGTCCCACCAGTGGCAAAAAAAAAAAAAAAAAAAAAAAACGGTATGTCCACAAGCAAAACGGGCACGGATGAAAACCCGAAAGGGCTCCGTGAGTAAAAACAGCAGGACTACCGGTGAGTCTGTGAAAACCCGAAAGGGCACAAACTCGTGAAAAGAGATGAAATACACTCGCAAAGTCCTCTCGACCTTGTGAGGAGAAAACCCTTGCGTGAGATCCTTACGACTCACAATGGAGCAACACACTTAGGAATCCTCACGATTCCTAAGGAGAAAATACACCTGCGGGATCCTTACGACTCGTAGGGAGAAAATGTTTTATGGGACCCTCACGGCCCATAAAATTGAAAAGCCTTAGGTGATAGGGACCCAAACCTATCTCCTAAGCCATCGTTCCCCAACGGGCAACGGCAAATGATGAGTCGCTCCTGGCATTTCGCTTCAGTGTCAGCGGTGCTGATGCCGACCAAAAACCCAAATCCCAAGTCCTCCCAAGGCAAATGATGAGTTGCTCCTGGCATTATTCCAGTGCAGCAATGCTGATGCCAAACAAGATCCAAATTCCAAGTCCCCAACCCCAAAGTGGCGAATGATGAGTCGCTCCTGGCATTATTCCAGTGTAGCGATGCAGACGCCAACCAAATTCCAAATCCCATACCCCAACGACGAATGATGAGTCGCTCCTGGTACCACATTCCAGTCCAGCAATGCAGACGCCAACAAAGCCCTGAAATTTTTCCGGCCCTATGGTCTGGATCATACATCCTGCAAAACCGTATACAATCCACGGGCGTAAAACAATCCCAACCACTCCCAAGTCCTACCGGTGAGACCACATTCAAAGTCCCAAAAAAAAAAAAAAAAATCCCAAATCCTCCCGGGGCAAATGATGAGTTGCTCCTGGCATTATACCAGTGCAGCAATGCAGATGCCAAACAAAAACCAAAATCCCAAAATCCTCTAAAATGACAGATGATGATTCGCTCCTGGTACCATATTCCAGTATAGCGATGCTGATGTCAACCTAAATCAAAATCAACAAGTCAACTTTCACTCCGACACCGCAAAAAGCGGAGCAAGTCAGAATCCAATCTCGACGCCGCAAGAAGCGGAGCAAGTCAAGTCTACCCCTGACACTGCAAGAAGCAGAGCAAGTCAAATCAAGCACCGACCGTCCAAGTCGCTAAAAGGGCAGCATCGACCGTCCACGTCGCTAAAAGGGCAGCACCGACCGTCCAAGTCGCAAAAAGGGCAGAACCGATCGTCCACGTCGCTAAAAGGGCAGCACCGACCGTCCAAGTCGCAAAAAGGGCAGAATCGACCGTCCACGTCGCTAAAAGGGCAGCACCGACCGTCCAAGTCGCAAAAAGGGCAGAACCGACCGTCCACGTCGCTAAAAGGGCAGCACCGACCGTCCAAGTCGCAAAAAGGGCAGAATCGACCGTCCACGTCGCTAAAAGGGCAGCACCGACCGTCCAAGTCGCAAAAAGGGCAGAACCGACCGTCCACGTCGCTAAAAGGGCAGCACCGACCGTCCAAGTCGCAAAAAGGGCAGAACCGACCGTCCAAGTCGCAAAAATGGCAGCACCGACCGTCCAAGTCGCAAAAATGGCAGCACCGACCGTCCAAGTCGCAAAAAGGGCAGAATCGACCGTCCACGTCGCTAAAAGGGCAGCACTGACCGTCCACGTCGCTAAAAGGGCAGTATCGACCGTCCAAGTTGCTAAAAGGGCAGCACCGACCGTCCAAGTCGCAAAAAGGGCAGCGCAGGATTCCTACAAAGAGGGAACCAGATAACTCCGGGCCAGGGAAAACGTCTATCACGGACACTCCGTCTCGGAGACATGTCAAGCAACGACCGTCCATGTCGTAAAAAAAAAAGGGCAGTGCCGGCTTCCCAAAAAGCCGGAATCAAATCAAGTCGCCTCCACATGAAAGAAGATCCATCAATTTCATGCACACGACCTACATATGTGGTGTGCATTTATTGATGGGGGGCAATTTGTTGGGGTAAAAATTTACACCCCGGTTGACCAAGTCAAAATCAAAGTCAACCCCAAGCCAAGTGGGCCCAAGCCCAGATCCAGTGGGCCCATGCCCGGGTCGAGCCCGAACATGAAGCGGCCGGCCTCCCCCACGCCAAGATAAAATTTTTGTAATAAATAATTTTGTTGCATTTTCTTTTATTTTATTTTCGGATAAATGTAAGAAAAATAGGCATAAAGCCAAATTTTTGTAAAGCCCATGGCTTATGTGCAAAAAGAAATGGCACATGAGCCATGGGATAGGCAAAATGCCATTTTGTGAAGCCCAAGGGGCTATGTGTAAAATGTATGGCCTATAAAGGCAAAGATAATGAAATATCTCAACAACTTTTTCTCTCTCCAAAAAAGTTTCAGAGCTGAGCTCTTTCCTGCTTCTTCTCCAAGGTTCTAAAACCTTCTCATTTCTTTTGAATTAAATCAAGAGTTTTACTCTTTCTTTTCCAAAACTAAGTGGTTTTCCACCACAAAACCCACAAAGGGGAACTCAGATCTCCCATCAGATCTCAAAAATGAGTGATTTTTAAAATCTCCTACTTCTTGATCTTCAAGATCCGGCCAAACAACAGGAGGAAGAAGAAGAACCCCCTTTATCAGCTTCAAAACATCATAGGAGTTTAACTCCATACATATATACATAATAAATATTTCATTTCTGAAGCACAGCTTCTGTTCTTAGGCTAAAAGCCTCTTGTGCCTCTCCGGCGCGCAGCGCAAGTGCGCAAGACGCCCGCGTGCCGACACGTGGCGTGCGCGCTTGCGCACCTGCGCGCTTGCGCAAGTGCGCAAGGCGCCCGCGTGCCGACACGTGGCGCGCGCGCTTGCGCACCTGCGCAAGTGCGCAAGGCGCCCGCGTGCCGACACGTGGCGCGCGCGCTTGCGCACCTGCGCACAGCGCCCAAGGTGCTGCCCCACGCATCCCTTGGATGCCTTTTCCCCCTCTTTTTATGTATATACACATATATATACATTTGTATACAAATGTACACATACACATACTCTGCAACATTCTCCCCCTCCAAAAAATTTTCGGGCCGGGGCGCTGCCCCGAACCCCGCAAGGGGGATGCTAGCCCCCTTGACCCCCAACCCGCTATCCGGGTAGCGGGACCCCCGTAAAAACTCTGCGTGGCTCCCAATATATCCAAAACCCCCCTTTCAGAACAGAACATACGTACACTGCACATTGAATTCGCATGACCAGTTTAACCCGTTAATCGGAGGTTCCCTCGCCCCAAAGGCGAGGGGTAATTAACGGCAGCTTAGTCCGCGGCTGCCGGAGATTCGGATCCCCACAATCATTAAACCCCGGCCTACCCTAGGCAGGGGGAATCTGTAGTACGCCTGACAAGCGTGCGCGTATTCCCATCTCAATGGGGTGACGAAAAAACACCCTACAGCAGCCGAGCGGCTACCCTGCTCGGTTATCCCTGGCCGGTAGATTCCCTACACGCAACGCTAGGGATCAAAGCCTTCGCCAAGAGGCAGTCGTGCAGCTTCACTGCCCGGTTATCCTTAGCAAACCTCCTACAGCCCCTCCAACGTTAAGGATCAAAGTCCTCCCAGAGGCAGTCGAGCCCAACCCTCGCTCGGCTATCCCCAGCCAGTAGCTTCCTACCATAACCGACAGGGATCAAAAAGTCCTCCCAGAGGCAGTCGAGCCCGACCCTCGCTCGGCTATCCTTCAAGACAAAAGCCCTCGCCAAGAGGCACCGGGCAGTAACCCTGCTCGGCCAAGGGTCCTTGGTAGGCTTCTTACAGCCCCTCCCGCGCTAAGGACCAAAGTCCTCCCAAAGGCAGTCAAGCCCGACCCTTGCTCGGTTATCCCCGTATGGTAGCTTCCTACCACAACCGACAAGGATGAAAGTCCTCGCTCAGAGGCACTAGGCAGTAACCCTGCTCGGTCCCCATCCTGAAGGATCAAAATCCCTCGCAAGAGGCAACCGAGCCCAACCCTTGCTTGGTCATCTCCGGTTGGTAGCTCCCTACCCATGACGCCAAGGATCAAAGCCCTCGCAAGAGGCATCTGAGCGGCTAACCCGCTCGGTCATCCCAGGCTGGTAGTTGCCTACCCACGATGCCATGGATCAAAGCCCTCACCCAGAGACAACCGCGCAGCTTCACTGCCCGGTTATCCTTAGTAGGCTTCTTACAGCCTCTCCCGCGCTAAGGATCGAAGCCCTCCTTAGAGGCAGCCGAGCGGCTACCCTGCTCGGTCATCTCCGGCTGGTAGCGCCCTACCCATGACGCCGGGGATTAAATCCCTCACAAGAGGCATCTGAGCGGTTTGCCCGCTCGGACATCCTCGGCTGGTAGTTGCCTACCCACGACGCCAGAGATCAAAGCTCTCGCCAAGAGGCAATGGAGAAGCTTCCCTACTCGGTCATCCCCAGCGAGCATCCTCCTGCCCACCAGACGTTGCTGGTTTGAAGTCCCCATAACAAGGCTACCGAGCTCCCTTCCGCTCGGCAAATCTACGGCGGGCAGCATGCTGCTCATCAAATGCCACAGACCCGAAATCCCATTGAGAGACATCAGATCTGTTCAAGTCTGAGCGATCCCCCCTCGACTCCGGGGCTATTGGGATACCTCCTTCTCAGCAGCACTCGGCCCGCTTGACAAGTGATCAGGATACCTCCTTCTCAGCAGCACTCGGCACACTTGACAAGTGATCGAAATCAACTCGACGTACGATCGCCTGACATGGAAGCCCAACAATGCAAGCAAGGATATTCTACGAGTGCTCTTCACATCCAAAAGATAAAGTGAAAAGCAATGAAACAGCAAGAGTTTTATTCGCACAAGCAAAATGTTTTTACAAGGGTATTGGGGGCTCCCCAGCCTTACAAAATTCCAGACGCTTACAAAAGAGGGACGAGGAAATATAAAAAAATGGCCTAAGTCGCAAGCCCCCTCCTGCGCCTCGCTTCCCTCATCACTGTCATCACAGTCTGCCGGAGGCCTCACCACCGGAGGCTTTTCCACCAGGGGTACGCCTCGCTTCCCTCATCGCTGTCTGCTGGAGGCTTTGCCACCGGGAGTGGGACCCGAGCATGGAGCTTGCCATTGGCGAACTCAGGAAGCTGCTCCTTCACGGCATCTAGAGCCTTATTCCATGCGACAGTGGAATGCTCGCCAAGTTCGGCGTAAAACTGCTCTGACACCTTGTAATCGGCCACAGCTTTCCTAGCCGGAACCTCGGCAATCTCGGCCGCCCGAAGCGCCGCCTCGTCATCCCCCTGCTGGCGTCTCTCTCCTTCTCCATAGCCGCAAAACGATCGGCTGGATCTGCCAGCTTCCTCTCAGCAACTCGGTGGGATGCACTCAGGTGACGATAGGCACCCCGGTTCGCTGAGTTGGCAAGCTCCGCAACCTCTGCTCGGGCTGCTAGGATATGGGCCCTCGCCCTCTCCAGACGCAGGTCACGTCGCAGGACTTCGACCTTTGAAGGAAACGCTTCTACCGACCTCGGTGCGTGGAACGCCCCCTTAGCCTCCATACGAGTATCGAGGGTGCGGTGTTGAAGGACCTGACGGGAAACGGATGAGAAACTTGGAGACGCTCGAGCCAAAGAAAGGAAGGTCAAAAAACAATGCGTGGAGGAGTTCGTACCTGGACCGCCCCTTGGGCTATGGCCTCTATTTGGACCCTCAGGGTGCCATGCGGAAGCCTCCCCCCGGCCGACTCTTCCATTCTGGCGAGCAAGCCGGCAGCGACGGAAAGCCCAAAGGGAGCCATGAAGACGGCATTCCCCTCCTGCACGGGAATCCCCTCAGGGACCCTCGACAGCGGCTCACGAGAGATTGTCCTTTTCCTCTTAAGGGGGCCCCGTCCTCACCCTCCCCTGCATCCCTCGTCTGGGGCTCGGATGACCATGGACGTCTTTGGCCACCGCCGGAACAATCACCAGGAGCCCTCAACAAAGCGGATGGCCCTGCCGCCGGCGGAACATTCGGCGCAGAGCACGAGCCTAACGGGGGCACGGCCGCACCGCTGGCCTCCCTCCGGAACGAGAAACCCAAAGGGTGGGAACGAACCATGTATCCAGCCTAAAAAAGGAAGAGCGCCGGGCGGCAAAGACTTAGAAGGAAGAAAAATATGAAGAAATAGGGGCCCTGAAGTGGGCCCCACCCCTATTTATCACCGCAAATGCCCTCATCCAATGGCGCCCTTCATCTCCCGCCAAAGCGCCTCCTCATGTCCAACGGCTTCGATCGCTCCACTTGTCGTTCCCACACTGGGCCGCATCCCATCAGACGCCGCAGGTCTGCATACGTCGCGTCGGCCAACCGACGCTTGACACATGGACCGTCGCTTCATTGATGGGATGCACGAACCGGCGCACCTTCCTTAAATGCAGAGATCTCGCCCCGATTCGATGGCAGAAAAGACAGCTGACAGCCCGGTGACGCGTCCCGACGAAATCTTAAGAGGGAGTGCACCCTGGGCGGCCTGGCAGTCCATTCTTGACCCGACCCGCCAGCTGGTCGGGACAAGAGTGGAGGGCTAATGATGATGCTCTATATTGGCGATCTCCCAGATCAGGACATGTGGTATATGACGTGTCCCAGAACTCAGAAGAGAGGGCCCACAGGGGTCGACCAGGCCACCCTTGTACCCGACCTGCAAGCACAAGCTGGCTCACCTCAGAGGCCCCTGCAAATTGGCCTCCTCGGCCTCTCAGCTCGCCCCCGAGCTACCACAAGAACCAAGATACCTCAGCCCTCTCGCTCATTCCCGAGCTCTCCCGCCGAGGCCATCTTCCTCGGTCCCTCCGACCAACCAACTCCACCACTTACAGGCGTAACAGACGCTCCACAAATCTCGCTATGCGCGGATACTCCGCCGGCAGCATCCTACGTTCCATGCCATCACGATCCCCATTAACGGGCGATCCGCTTATTACGTGGGTGTTACGTCGGGAGCCTAACTGCCGGCGAGATTCTCGCGCTCGCTACTGCGTGCCGCTGCCACTATATAAACCCTCATCACAGAGGGGTCAAGTAAGCTTTTTTCACCCCACTTAGCCGTTACTCTGCTCGGATCTTGTGCTAACTTGATCGTCGGAGGGTCCTCGGTGGTACCAAACCACCCCAGGACTTCCTTGCAGGTACTCGGCGCAAACTCCTCAAAACCACCAATCTCCTCAAAACCTATTGAGACCCACACGCAACAGGAGATCACACCGGGAGATCTAAGGAAGACAACATCTGACGGAGACCCGAAAAGGACCTCCATCAGTTTATTTTTGCGGAATTTGTTAGCAATCCTTTTGGACAAAATTTCATTCTTTCTCCTGCCAAATTTTCGTGGGCTGCCTGTGAGGTGGCTTGTTCTTTTTGTTTTGGTGAGGTGTTTAAGTGTGGGAAATTGTGTGAGCATGGATGGTATGGGCTTTGGTGTGAGGTGTTATTTGCATTAAAGTTTTTTGTTTGAGCTTAAGATTTTTGTGATGGATATTTTCATTATGCTCACCACTTCATTTTCTTATGGTCACCTCTCCCCATCAATCCCCAGTGAACATTTTCCTTCTCAGTGTGCAAGTGGCCGAGCATAAATCTCACTTTGCCAAGCACTCATTTGGGCCGAGCACTTCTAGTGGCCGAGCACACATTTTGTGTGAGCTTGAGTTTGGTTTTCCTCCATGCTAAAATTCTATGTTCACAATTCCATCCGTGGCAACTTCATTTACCTCCACCCAAATGCTTGGGTGATTTGAGACAATGTATTCGCACCCATTCTCTACTTCATCTTGGACATGTCGGCTTGCAATCTTCATGTCCGAGTTGCTTCGGTTGAAGCGGGAGCCCGTATAAAGATTCGTTGACGTGGTGCCACATCGATGAGGAGATCAGAGATGCCGTGAGGAGCATGGGATGGTGGCTAAAGACCGAAGGACAGGGATCAATCGGTATAGCCATTCTAACCTCTTTGTAGTTTGCTAGTTTAGTGTTAATGGCACGATCTGGGTGAAAGTCTATGTTAGCGCCAGTTATAAAAGTTTTTGTTCCGCATTTGGCCTCGGATTGATGGCCGAGGCGCTACCGTAGACTTACATGGTATCAGAGCCACGCCATTAACACATACTAGCTTGTTCTAACATATTTAAAACATCGATCGAACGAAATTTCCAAAACCGAAATTCCAAATTTAAAGTTTCTGTCGAAATTTTTGTGTCATCTAAAAATTATTTTAGGTATCTCAGAAAATCGAGCAGGCTTTTCTACGACTTTGGAAGAAATTTGGTTGAGTGAACTTTCAAGACTGCCGCGGAACCGCCGCACAACCCATGTGTTGGTCGCGGTTCCGCCGCCGTTTTGGATCAACACTTCACCATTTTCCTTCTGGGTGTCTTTCATATAGAATTGTGGTTTCTGGAATATTTTGTTTGGGCCCAGATTTTCTTAGAGTGCTGGATTTGTGCTTGGGGCCCACATCTGGAAGTTTTGTCGATCGAGATTTTAAATATGTTAGTTTACAGTGCTTACGTTATATCTGCGACCGTGAATGTCATTTGAGCGGTATAACTCGTCTAATTGCTATAGTCCTTTCAGACGGGTTTGCGAATGTGATATTCACGTTGATGTTCTGTGTTGTGTTATGATGTTGCGGATTGTCGTGGTGGATAGCTTGCGTGCAATGGCAGTGCAGTTTGGATTTATTTATACATTTGATATCGCGGGGCGAGCATCCGACATGTGGACTGCCGTCACTGCCTGTTTGTATATTATTTGTTTGGGGCACGACCGGGTTGAGGTCGATGTACCCGTTGTACATATTTTCATTTCTGTACTAGGTTTACCCTGCGGCGGAGTGCACGGATAGCCAGGTTCTGGAGGGCAACGGGTCCGCATCTCATGGCTTTAAGAGAGAGGGGGCCTCACTCTAGGATTGGCAGGCCATTCGCGCACTCGTAGGGGGTACAGGTTGAACCAAGGAGGGGTGCAAAAATTACCGGATTCCGTGAAGTGCTGGATGATCCATTCACTTTCCTGAAGGGGGCTGCCTCGCTTCTGGTTTTGGAGGGTAACTTGCCGCTCCCGTAGGGGTCTAGGTTTTCATTGCACAGGCTATCCACATGACCAGGGGAACGTCGGGTTTCACTTGCGGCTCTATGAAACCCGGGGCTCCCAGATTATCTGTATTGTTCTGTGATGCTTATTACTTTTCTGTAATGTTGCATTTATCACGCCTGGAGAGATTATTGTATATTGGTATATATACTAGTAGATGGTGTATATGTTTTACACCCGCGCTAGTCCAGTCCCCGCTCTGTCGTTAGTTAAGTAACCTAACGGGTGATGACGGGACCCAGTGGCGAATGCGGATGGCATATACGTACATTTTATTTTCGTTCTTTTCTGGTGTGATTAATTGATGGGACTGCATTGATTCTGATCGATGCAAGGAAAACAAACCTATTTGATGTTGTTGGAACAATTTTCAAAAAGCTGTTATTGCAAGGACATTCTCTTTTGCTTTGCACAGAGGTATTCGGTTATGAATATCCAGCACCTCATTCGACGAGGCAAGGGCCAAGATCCCTTCACCGGGAGTGACCCCTTGGACAGAAGTTTACATCAGGGTAATAACTTCACTATAGTCGATTACTTTTTGCTTTGCATCGCGGTATTCAGTTGGAATATCTTGCACCTCATTCCATGGGGAAAGAGCCGAGATCCTTTCACCGGGAGTGACCTCTTTAGCAAAGGTTTTCGCCACAATATTTTTGTAAAAAGCTATCAGGTTCCTTGATCGCACGCCAAAAGCGTGTCGAATATTTAAAAGTTCTAAAGTTAACCGCGATTAGGACGGTGTCGCTTTGCAGCTAGCCACAATGAGCACGGGTCGATCCACAGGGAGACGGAGCGTTTTACATTCTTGTTCTTACGAGTTAACACGCGTGGGCGGAATTGTTCTTATCTAACCTATGTGTTATATGCAAAGTAACCGTTTGTTAGGAAAAGATACAATAGTGTAAGTTAAGGAAATCCGTATTTAAGTCCTTTGAGCCGGACTTAACGATTGAAGCTAGAATAATCGGCAACAACGTGGATTAGGGGATTTAAGCACGGTATTAGAAATCTGGTTTATTTACCCTTGTCCACCCGTTCTTGTCTCTTGCTTTCGCCTCCGGCCAAACCGAACGCAACCGGTCATGGTTAGGAATCACCGTTACCTTGGTAGGGTAGGGTGCCTAACGGAGCGCTTGCGTAACGTTTGGACGGAGTTCAATGAAAAATACGGGAAAAGGAAATGAGAAACGGAATGTTAACTTACAATATCATTCTATTTCCTAACAACACATATTCACAAATCATTCAAGAACAAACCAAAAAGGGCAAAGAAAAGAGAAACAAAGAAAAGAAAAGATCATTACAAGTAAGTAAATAACATGATAATAATTTGCATGAAAGTAAAGCAAGAAATAAAAAGCAAGTAATGGAAAGAACAAGAATGAAAATACTAAGAACCCAAGATCAAAACGCAAGCCATGGATTCAAATACCTAAACTTAAACTTGCAAGCTCAATTAAGAGGTTGCAAGATCAAGTGAAGATAAAGAACCCAAGGGAAAATGAGGCACAAAAAGAGAACTTTATTAATCTTCAAGAACGATACAACCCTTGAGATCAATAACCAACCCTTAATCTTTCAAGCTCAATGAAGAGGTTGAAAGATCAAGAGAAGGTTAAGAACTCAAGGGGACTAAGCTATTTACAAGAAAAGAGAAAAGAAAACTTAGACAATCTAAGACAAAAGAGTGGCAAAATTGGGCCAAAGAATGACCCCTCTCCCTTGCTGCCATGATCTGCTTTTATAGGCAAAAAAAAGACCAGTGCTTGGAGCGAAATTTGAATCTTTAAATCAACACATAATCTTTAGCATTAAATGCACATTACTTCATATCCACATGTGCCTAAATTCATGGTCCATGCTGATTTGTCTATTTGAATTTGATTTGCACTCAGTTTTGGAAGGAAATTTGAATCTTTAAATCAACACACAATCTTTAGCATTGAATGCACACTACTTCATGTCCATTTGTGCCTTGATTCATGGATGCCCCCATTATGGTCCATGCTGATTTGAATTTGATTTGCACTCAGTTTTGGAAGGAAATTTGAATCACACAACCTTTAGCATTGAATGCACATTACTTCATATCCACATGTGCCTAAAAGTCTTATGTACACACTTGTTTGTGTTGGACCATTTAGATAAAAGTGTGTACACAAACTTGTTGCAAAAAGAAACTCATGAAGTATCGATCGGTTTGCGGTTCTGGTTGCAGTGTCGGCTCTCAAATGATATATCCGTGCTTTTGAATGTATTTTCAGTATTTTGTCACGGATACCTATAATCTGTATTACTGAGGAGACACTGGTTAATAGTACCGATAAATATAATAAATAGATAATGAATGAGCGGTATTAGAATGCAGTTTTCTGATATGAACAAATACCCTCAAACTTATCTTTTGCTCGTCCCGAGCAAAACAACAAAAAGAATCATGTCCTCACTTTCGTAGGGGACGCGATTGTACTGAGCTCGTGTAACAAGCCGTTAAATTCTAGGTGTCCCTAGTAGGAGGAGTGTTGTCTCCTGAGGGTTTTCAGCGGATACTACCCACAAAATCCTGTCAAGCTGGTTTTGCGAAATAACTATGATTCAAACCCTAAGGTTTTATTTTAAAGCTAGCAATTCTATTATCCTAAATTTAGAACTATCGATCCTTTATTTTACACATCTCGCTTCTTATTTAACTTAATATTTTATATGTCTTTACGTGTAGTGCAGATAGTGTCGTTAAGTTTCAAAAGGATCGATTAAAGTTGTCATGTCACAAAATAAATCCTAGATAAAGATTTAAAAAGGATCACACAAGTTTTATAAAGAGTTAAGTACTTCTTAAGTTTCGTTTTCCAGTTAGGTTTCAAATTCAGAATTTCTATCTTTCTTAACAGGAAACTAGGTCTCATTTTTCACTCCACCTTTTTCTTGTTTTCGTTTCATACACACCTCTGTGAACGTGCAATAGTCTTTATCATAGAATAAAACCTTTCATATCTCCGCTAGAAATATTTTTATAAAAACCTGTCTTTTGTCAAGATTATTTTCATTAAAAAAACCGTTAGGAATTTTAACTTGGAGAGAACACTTGCTTGACTTTGTTTTAATCTGGACTTTCTAGGCTTCTTAGCGAGCTTTGGGCCAATGCACCCAAACCAGTTGATTTTAGGGCATTAGGTGTAAAGACACCCCGGCGGACTTAATTGCTCAAGTTATCTAGGTCCTAAAACGAAAGACCAATTTTGGCGTGAAAATCATAACAATTTAATGCGAATGGAGATATAACTGGTTGTTCAATTATTTTTTTGGATAAAAGACGTGTTTAGTGGGTTAGGTGTGTAATCACTCCAAACAAGATTCAGATGGGTTATTCTTCAGAATTAGTTCTTATCAAGGCATCAATAATATCCCTTCATATCCACCTCTCTTTATGAACTAGTCTTGATATTACTTATTTCAGAACAAACATATTTGATTCTCAGAAAATAGTTTATCAATTTAAAAGTTTTCAGATATAATAGACTTGTCATCTAATTTTCAAAACTCACGACACGTGTAGTGTGATGTAAAGACGCATATTAACTATAGTTAACTTCAAAGGAGAGTTATCTTTCAGGTTTTCAAAATCTAAAAATAGGATTTAGTTGTTCCTATCTTATTAAACAAAACTGTCGAAATATTGAATCTAAGTTCTCCCACTAGCTACCTTGATGACAAAGTTTTTATGTTTTTAGAAAATTTTCTGATTTTTATGGGTTTTTAAATAAGTATGCAAATGCAGAATATACAAATGAATGCGAAGGTAGAAAGCTTACCGAGCACACCCCCAAACTTAAACTTGACAGTGCCCTCACTGTCAGGCTACACCAAGAGGGTCAAAATTGCCGGCGCTCCTTAAAAGAAAATTATATACAAAACAAAAAGAAAACTAAAAAAAATATATACACAAAAAGGTTCCCCCCAAACTTAAGTGAAACAGTGTTTCCACTGTTTAGCGTTGAAGTTTAGAGTTAGCGGGGAAAGTGAACAGTATCAAGCTATACAAGGCCTTTCAACGGCCAAAAGTTAACACCAACCATTCAAAAATTCTATCTCTGTAATATGCGGGTTGGTGGAAGAGGGCATAGAGAAAAGAGATGGAGAATACACGAGACCGTAATGGGATAGAAGTGAAATACGGTCTTGGTATATGAGAAGAAGAATGGCTGAAGGGTAAAAGAAATGGAGTACGAACTTGAGGGTGGAAATGGAGTGAATAGATTAGCACAATTTGTGATGACCGATGTGTAAGAAGCGTTTGTGCTAATCTATTAACCCGTCAAGAAATGGGGTCAAATCCCTCAAGATTCGTGAGAAAACCTGGGTACGCCGAACTTGGTAAACAAGACATAGGAAATGAAATTGATACGGTGTCTTGCAAAGTCGGAACGATGGAAAGGATGGAGGGAAGTGATTGAGGAGGGGTATCAGGTAAAGGTTCAGGAGGGTGTACACAGTCAATGACAGGGATAGAATGAATTGGAAAATCCGACTCATCAAGCAAAACTGGTTCATCCTCAAAAATATCCTCCAAATTCTCCTCAAAGTTAAGCCTATCCATGCATATTTCATCAAAATCAAGACGCATATGAAGTTCGGGAAAAACGGTTAATGACTCGGGATGATGAATTGGAGAGAAAAACTCATCTAAAGCAGCGGGTTCATCATCCAAAATATTCCCAGCGTCAATATTCTCAATCAAGTGAAAATCAATATTCTCAGACACCTCATCAAAAGCATGGATATCTATCAATTGTGGTTCTAAGATAGAGGTGCAGAGGTCAAAAGGTTTGGGATTGGTTTCACTTGGCAAGGTCCCTTCACAATCGGGTAGATCAAACACTACAAAGTCGCACAACTCATTAAACATTCTATCTTTAATTGATAATTCATTTGGGACACATGATAGACAGTCAAAAACGGAGTTGTGAGATTCAATTTGGGACGGGTAGGTTTGATTTGGAAGGGTGTATAGCTCACACCCACCACTCAAATTCTCAGCCTGTCCTACCGCCTCATCATACATTGGAAAATTTGGAGCTAGTTAAAAACTAGCTACCGGGTCACTAGGTTGTATGAGAGCGTCCATGGATGCATTCAAATCCATCATCTGTTGGCATGACGCTACCCTAAAGTCTTCCAACGACTGTTCCAGGCTAGACATAGGTTGTGAAGGGGTTTCAGTAAAAGATTCAAAGTTGTTTGGATACTGAAAATTCCCAAATGGCGGTTTAGAAGCAATGTCTAGGGAAGGTGTAAAAGTCCGGTAGGACTGGGAGGAATTGAATGGATGGACAGGGGTAGGATCAACATACAAATAAGAAGGTGAATGGAATTGTTGATCCAAAGAATTTGTAGTGGTGAAAGGAGTGAAAGATCGGCTACGGGATTGTTCAATATGTTCAACGATGGACAAAGGACGACTTGCAAAAGGGGTATCAACATAAGAGGGTGGGAAGGTTGAAAAAGTTGATACAAAGTGGATTGCGGAGTGCAAGTGTTTGTCCTAGACTCGTCTATGCAATCTTTCAATGAAATTTTGGGCATGGAGGGGTCATTCGAAATTCGACCAAAGCAAGAACCGTAGGAAGTTATGTCTGGTTGTGGGTACCAAAGTTCGGCAAGAGTTTTTCGAGATTGGGTACCCATGATATGATGAGAGAAAAGGAGAAGAAAAAGAATGTGATTTTTTTTATTTTTTATAAGTTAGTTATTAACAAAAGAATGAAATGTACACACAAAAAAATAATCTGGACAAAAATAATCACGACACAAAAACTGTAAGTCCATGTCACGCACCCCACGAACTTGCGGGGAGGCGGAATATATGAAAAACGATTATCAAAGCTTCGTAACACGGACTTGAGCGCATGAATCGTTTCTAAACCATTGCTAACAAAAAACTAGAGGTTTAACTACTTGGATACGAAGTTATACCTCACGATACTAGTCCTTCGGATCTTCATCGCGGTCCTCCACTTCTCGTAGGCTCCTTGGAATATCGGCACCTCAACGGCCTCCTCGAATCAAAGACGATCCACCCGAAAGCTCCTACGCCAAGCTTAATCTCAAACTTGAGATAACTAGGTTGCTTAAAGTGCTAATCTAAGCTACCTAGGGGATATAGAGTGAGGTTATGGATGTATTAGTGTAGCTAACCCTTGATCTCAACACATGAGAGGCTAGGGTTAGGGTTTGAAGAGAGAGTGAGCTTGATGAGAGAGAAGGTGAAGATGAGAATGAAATGAGATAATGATGTTATCATAATATATATGAAGCATTATTATTTATCCAAAAATGAAATAATTGAATTAACAACCATGCTTCATAAATATCTATGAGTGATTCATCACCATGAGTCATTAAGCATTTATGATGCATTAATGACATGGATGAATCACACAAATGAGTCACTAATCTCATTTAATGCAATGCCACCTTAACCCCTTAGTCACCACTCTTCTAGAAGCTTCCCGAAAAATTACGAGAACGCCCCTCCAATCCGTGAAAACACGGAAAAACTTTAGACTTTATAAATCCAGTAACCCGATACTAGAATCTGGCTTAAACCAAAGCCGGCTAGTAAAAACTGTTCGAAAAGTCGTACATGCGTTAACACACGTACGCGTCCGAACCCTTGTCGTAAAACCATACGACCTCTATATCGTTTCGCCTGGAGCAGGGAAACTCTCTGTGTGGGACTCTAAAGACTCAACACTACGCTGGCAGTGGGTTTAACCACAGACCGCAAGCGGCACTAGCTGTACGTAACGGTCCCCAGGTAGATGTCGATAAGAAGGCCAATGAGGAAAATCATCCGAACTCCAACTGAGCCTGATGTGACAATCTCCATACAGTCCGGTCTGTTCGTCTAAGACTATCGCATATCAAGCCTAGGGGGCGGCAAGCGTCAGTCCCCTAATAGCTGTATAAGTCGTGTCGGAGCAAAGCCCATTACACCCTGAGAAGCTACTGGAACCTACCAGTATATCTCGCTTGCCCTGGCCAGGGACTTTACGTAATGGCTCTCTGACATAGCGCTATATCATCTCCTAATACCGGGAGAGACGAATCCTGTCTAACCACTACTGCCTCCAAGTGCTCGGGACTGCACCCAACTGCTACCTGTTTGCACGACTCCTTTGAGCCGTGGTAGGGTAGCAATCTAAGAACAGTGGGACACACTCGAGGCGAAGTAGCAGTGTCAAGTCTGCGTACTATGCTGTACTCATGTCATCTGGGAACTGTTAACTGACGACGGGTATAATACCAACCAATCAGTTCCCCTGCGAGTCCTGTCCGGTGTACTCGTAACCTAACGAGCACCTGCATACTATCTCCAGTACGACGTACTGATGGCTGTGGGACAGACCATCTCCCCAACTGGGATGAGAAGCGTACACACTTAGTCTACTCCGGAATATCGATGCCCTATCCCGATAATCCAACGACCAGGAACCTGTATAGGATGTTGCTTACACACTACCCAGCCCCCACTAGTGTGACTGCCATCACAACGCTGGTAATCAAGCAAAGATCCTATGGGCTCTACTAATATGTATAAGTGATACGTTACAAGAAACATATGCACATATTAAAGTAGACACAAACCAAGTAGCATACTACCATTTTTAGCAAGACTGTATTTAAAACTGTGAATATCCCAAGCTTCCATTAAGTAATATACAATCTAGTATGATACAATAATGACCCCTAGGGCATATACACTAGCAATCTCCCACTTGCACTAGGGCCATGTGCTGGCATATCGTAGACCTATCATCTCGAATAGCCTCTCGAACTTCGTCTGAGGAAGGGCCTTTGTTAATGGATCAGCTATGTTATTCTCCGTCTCTACTCTTTTCACCTCGATCTCCCGGCGATCTCCCTGATCAGGTGATACCGCCTTAAGATGTGTCTGGACTTCTGATGGGACCTGGCTTCCTTCGCTAAAGCTATAGCGCCGTTGTTGTCACAATACAGAGGTATTGGACCAACACTGGAAGGAACCACCTGAAGTTCTGTGAGGAACTTCTTCATCCAGACAGATTCTTTTGCGGCATCGCAAGCAGCTATGTACTCTGCTTCCATCGTTGAGTCAGCAACGGTCTCCTGCTTGGAACTCTTCCAACAGACCGCCTCTCCATTGAGGGTAAAGACATAACCCGACATGGATTTGGAGTCATCCTTGTCACTCTGGAAGCCGGAGTCGGCAAAGGCCTCCATCTGGAGGTCTTTTCCGCCATACACTAAGAATATCTCCTTAGTCCTTCTCAGGTACTTGAGAATGTTCTTTACTGATATCCAGTGTTTCTCCCCTGGGTTTGCCTGATACCGGCTTACAACGCTTAATGTGTATGCTACATCTGGTCTGGTACATAACATCGCATACATTATAGAGCCTACCGCAGAAGCGTAGGGTATAATTGACATGCGATCCCTTTCCAAATCAGTCTTGGGAGACATCTCTTTGGAGAGGGTGATTCCGTGACAAGCCGGTAGGTTACCGTGCTTAGAATCATCCATACTGAATCTCTTCACTATGGTGTCTACGTACCTGGACTGCGAAAGTCCCAACATCCTCTTTGATCTATCACGATAGATCCGGATCCCCAGAATGTAGGTGGCATCACCCAGGTCTTTCATGGAGAATTTATGTGACAAGAATCTTTTGACTGACTGTAACATAGGAATATCATTTCCTATTAGGAGAATGTCATCCACGTACAAGACGAGGAATACTACAGCTCTCCTTACAATCTTACTGTATATACAAGGTTCATCTGGATTTTTGATGAAGTCGAATTCTTTGACAGCATCATCAAAACAGATGTTCCAACTCCGCGATGCCTGCTTTAGTCCATAAATGGACTTAAGCAGCTTGCATACTTTACCGCTGCTCCCACTCTGAATGAATCCCTCTGGCTGATCCATATAGACGCTCTCTTCCAAATTACTATTTAGAAAGGCCGTCTTTACGTCCATCTGCCAGATTTCATAATCGTGGAAGGCAACAATAGCAAGAAGGACCCGAATAGATTTAAGCATAGCCACTGGAGAAAAGGTTTCGTTATAGTCCAAACCAGGTCTTTGACGGAAACCCTTTGCAACAAGTCTAGCCTTATAGGTTTCAACCTGTCTATCTACACCAATCTTCTTTTTGAAGATCCATTTGCATCCTACAGGTTTTACCCCATCTGGAGCAACGTCCAAAGTCCATACTTTGTTAGTGTACATGGACTCCATTTCGGTACGCATTGCATCCAGCCATTTTACTGAGTCACTGCTCTGAATGTCTTGCTGGAAGCTAGTAGGCTCATCATAGTCAATAGTGCAATCCTCTCTATCCCCGTCTATGAGAAAACCATAGTATCTCTCGGGCGGATGAGACTGCCTACTACTCCTGCGGAGTGGCGTCGGGATGTCCCTTTCTTCTGAAACCTCTGGTTCTACCATACCTTCAGTAGTAGTTTGTGGTTCTGGAATTTCTTCCGGTTCTATTTCGCTCCCACTTGTTTCCTTTTCTAAAAATTGATATTCTAGAAAATGGGCATTACGAGAAACAAAAACCTTTTGTTCCTCTGCGTAATAGAAAACATACCCCCTGGAGTTCTTTGGGTATCCCACAAACTTACACAGTACTGAGCGTGCCTCGAGCTTGTCCGGATGCTGCTTTTTTACAAAAGCTGGACATCCCCATGTCTTCAGGTACTGAAGACAGGGTTTCTTCCCACTCCATATCTGATATGGTGTGGTAGGCACAGTTTTGGTTGGAACCTTGTTCAAAAGATATGCAGCTGATTCTAGTGCATAACCCCAGAAAGATCGCGGTAACTCAACCTTACTCATCATGGAACGAACCATATCCAATAGGGTTCGATTCCTCCATTCTGATACACCGTTGTGTTGTGGTGTGTATGGAGGAGTAAGCTGAGAGAGAATTCCATTCTCTTTTAAGTAACACAGTATTCACCACCTCGATCAAATCTCAGTGTCTTTATACTTTTGCCTGTTTGTTTTTCCACTTCATTCTTGTATTCCTGGAATTTCTCAAAGGCCTCGGATTTATCCTTCATCAAGAAGATATGTCCATACCTAGAGAAATCATCCGTAAAAGTAATGAAGTAGGAATAACCACCTCACGCATGTGTAGACATTGGACCACACACGTCACTGTATATGAATCCTAAGAGTTCGCTCGCTCTTTCTCCGTGTCCAGTGAACGGAGTGTTTGTCATTTTTCCCATGAGACAAGATTCACAAGTGGCATAAGACTGATACTCGAACGGATCCAAGTATCCCTCTCTATGTAACTTTGTTAATCTTCTCTCATTTATGTGACCCAGTCTACAATGCCATAAGAAAGCCTGATTTGTTTCCGGAGACTTTCTTTTAAGTGTGTTCTGGAAACTGAAAATTTGAGCTTGATTTAATACGTATATTCCGTTTTCTAATGTACCTAACCCAATCAAAACTTGATTTAGGTGGATGTGAACCACATCTCTTGCAAAAGTAAAATCATATCCTTCTTTAGAAAGTAAGGGTACAGATATGATATTACAAGTCGTACCTGGTACATAAAAACAGTTACGCAGAATCAATATCTGCCCAGTTGTCAGTCCAAGATGATATTCCCCTCCGGATTCAGCGTCCATGCTCATTCCGTTAGCAACCGTGAGGGTCATATCACCTATCCCGATAACCCTACGGTTTCTCAGAGCCTGTAAAGAATTACAGATGTGAGTTCCTGACCCGGTATCCAATACCCATGAAGTAGGGTTAACTGACATACAGTTCTCTATCATAAACACACCCGAAGCCGAAGCCACAACATGCTTCGAATCCTGGCTACTGGCTTTGCTAGCCCTGCAATCATTCTGCCAATGTTCATTCCTGTAACAATAGGAACGTCCCTCTTTTAGTATATCCAGTCCCGAAAGTTTTGCCTTTCTCTTTCCTTCTCCTTCCTTGGTTTCCTTCAGGGTAGGAGGCAGAGACTGTAAAATCAAGTCAGTATCTGACTCGTTTCCTAACGCGGTCTCCAGGTCCTGGAGCTCATCAATATAGCTAGTCATTGTAGGGACGTTGTCCCCTACAGATGACCCGTCAGCCAACCTCGCTTGAATTAATTCGTTCGAGGTCTCATATCTTGCGATATGAGATTGCTCTCCATATAAATCTTTGTTATAGAGAAAGATAGAAACTAAGTCCATCTTCTCATGCTGCTTCTGGTATACACCATCAACTGAAGCTAACACGAGGCACACAGCTTTCGCTTTATCTTTTTCCCTTGTCTGACGGATATCCATATCCGCGATAGTGGAAACTGGACCTGGGACGGTGGGATCTTGAGTAGTAATAGGGTGGTCCAGCTTGTCATAGGCAATGGACATCTGGACAGACTTTTGCCAGTCATATAAGTCAGATTCAGTCAATTTGTTATCTAGATGTAACCTAGGTGTGGTCACAAGGTCGCTGCAATTAAGAGAGAGAGAAGAAAATATTTTAGCATGATGCTGTTGCAAGTTTAGATTGGTTTTAAGTTTATCTAAACAGGATGGCTCCCACTGTTTCTCGAATCCTTCCTCAAACCATAAAAGAAGAATTAGCCAGGACAATTCTCACCGTACAATACTTGCTTAACCGTTCAGCCAGACCAGTGTCGATACTTCGAGGGAGGTTTTCCAACGCTTTCGCGAAGTTCCTTAATTAAATAACCTCTTTTCTCTGGGGGCGTAACCCCGCTGACACCTTTCTAGGCACCTACTTGGGTTATAGCATTGATCGTTAAGTGACGAATCTCCTGATAAGTAGCATATACTCACAGTAGGACCGGGATCTAAAATATCATCGTATGATAATGTTGAAGGAATCCTACCAACATTCATCAAACTCCAAAATGGTATGCATCTCTTTGCAAATTTCAGTTTCTTTAGAAATTCCCAATGTGGATTTTTGCCCCATGTTCTTATGACCTTAACGAAGGCCAACATATCATAAGTCACATGTCAAGTTCTACCAGTCATTATCCAGGTTAATTTGAACCCACCCGTACATACCCTTGACGAAGGCCAAAATAGTAGTACGACTGTCCCAAACCAACGCATCTATCTATGCTACAGATAAATATCCAGCAGCTACCAATCACTATGCCTTGGCGAAGGTCAAAATACATAGCTTGAATACTACTGAATATTTAACTGAAATGGCGGAGGGCTACGACTGGTTTTGGCAAAACCGTGAACGTAGTGAACTTGATATAATCGAAGGAACCTGATACTTTTTAAAAGGAGTGGTTAAAGCACCGCAATTAAAAAATTTTGCTCTTTTAAAATAACCGAGTGGTTTCTTTTAAATTTGTTCCAACGATTCAACTTTGGTTTATTTCTTTGCATTATAATAATGCGTCCCATCATTTAACCTATCATTACAGAAAACAACGAAAATACCACGCCCTCTTATGCCATCCGCATTTGCCACTGGGTCCCGTCATCACCCGTTAGGTTACTTAACTAACGACAGAGCGGGGGCTGGGCTAGCGCGGGTGTAAAACATAAGTGACGTCTAATAGCTATCATATATAGATATTGTACATTCGTCAGACGCAATAATAAGCATTCCATATCACAGATGAACTTTATTGGATTTGCTAGCAATCCGCATTTGCTTTGAGCCTGCAATAAAAGACGGATTACATAGTTGTGATGAATAGCCATTACCCCACCCTAGACCCCTACGGGTACGGCAAACTACCCGTCAAGTACCCGAAGTGAAGCGGTCTCCCTCAACAACATGAGTAGGCCACTAAACACTTTGATGTACCCGGTAGTTTGTGTACCCCACCTTGGGTCTATCCTAGGAGCAAAAACAGTAAAAAGAAATAATACAACGGTGGCTACAACCGCAACCTGGATGTGCCCCGCAAAAGAATATTACATCAAATTACATTTACATCGAATGAATGAATATTAAACCCATCTCAAACCCCGGCTAATCATCACAACAATCCAACACAGTTCATATACACAAACAGTTAACATTTCAGAAATGTGCAACCCCCTGCCAACCGACATATTAGCAGTTAGGGGAGGTTTACGAACACATTAAACATTACAGATAAAAACCCAATTAGCAAATATCTTAGAATATCGATTGATAACCATATTCCGTGTTTACCCCAAAAGCCAACCAGCAAAGAAGCAACCTGGGTAGAAACAGAACATACAGGAAGACAAAAACCCAAAAAATATGAATTACTGTGAAACTCCGAGTCAACTCGGCGGCGGATCCGCGGCATAATCTCTCTATTGCCGTGGATCCGCGGCCGTTTTACCGAGTCACTGGCTCGTATTTTCCCATAACTCATATATTTCCCTGCTGTGAATTTTAAGGTATGTCAAATATTTTTTCAGACAAGTTTAAAATTAACAGAAACTTAGGGTTTTCGGTGTTTTTTTTCGTGTTTTCCGTCGATCGAACTTCTAATCAGTTGCTAACAAGCTAGTAATGGTTTAGTTGGCTCTGATACCACTGTAAGTCCATGTCACGCACCCCACGAACTTGCGGGGAGGCAGAATATATGAAAAACGATTATCAAAGCTTCGTAACACGGACTTGATCGCATGAATCGTTTCTAAACCATTGCTAACAAACAACTAGAGGTTTAACTACTTGGATACGAAGTTATACCTCACGATACTAGTCCTTCGGGTCTTCATCGCGGTCCTCCACTTCTCGTAGGCTCCTTGGAACATCGGCACCTCAACGGCCTCCTCGAATCAAAGACGATCCACCCGAAAGCTCCTACGCCAAGCTTAATCTCAAACTTGAGATAACTAGGTTGCTTAAAGTGCTAATCTAAGCTACCTAGGGGATATAGAGTGAGGTTATGGATGTATTAGTCTAGCTAACCCTTGATCTCAACACATGAGAGGCTAGGGTTAGGGTTTGAAGAGAGAGTGAGCTTGAGGAGAGAGAAGGTGAAGATGAGAATGAAATGAGATAATGATGTTATCATAATATATATGAAGCATTATAATTTATCCAAAAATGAAATAATTGAATTAACAACCATGCTTCATAAATATCTATGAGTGATTCATCACCATGAGTCATTAAGCATTTATGATGCATTAATGACATGGATGAATTACACAAATGAGTCACTAATCTCATTTAATGCAATGCCACCTTAACCCCTTAGTCACCACTCTTCTAGAAGCTTCCCGACAAATTACGAGAACGCCCCTCCAATCCATGAAAACACGGAAAAACTTTAGACTGTATAAATCAAGTAACCCGATACTAGAATCTGGCTTAAACCAAAGCCGGCTAGTAAAAACTATCCGAAAAGTCGTACGTGCGTAAACACACGTACGCGTCCGAACCCTTGTCGTAAAACCATACGACCTCTATATCGTTTCGCCTGGAGCAGGGAAACTCTCTGTGTGGGACTCTAAAAACTCGACACTACGCTGGCAGTGGGTTTAACCATAGACCGCAAGCGGCACTAGCTGTACGTAACGGTCCCCAGGTAGATGTCGATAAGAAGGCCGATGAGGAAAATCATCCGAACTCCCACTGAGCCTGATTTGACAATCTCCATACAATCCGGTCTGTTCGTCTAAGACTATCGCATATCAAGCCTAGGGGACGGCAAGCGCCAGTCCCCTAATAGCTGTATAAGTCGTGTCGGAGCGAAGCCCATTACACCCTGAGAAGCTATTGGAACCTACCAGTATATCTCGCTTGCCCTGGCCATGGACTTTGCGTAATGGCTCTCTGACACAGCGCGATATCATCTCCTAATACCGGGAGAGACGAATCTTGTCTAACCACTACTGCCTCCAAGTGCTCGGGACTGCACCCAACTGCTACCTGTTTGCACGACTCCTTTGAGCCGTGGTAGGGTAGCAATCTAAGGACAGTGGGACACACTCGAGGCGAAGTAGCAGTGTCAAGTCTGCGGACTATGTTGTACTCATGTCATCTGGGAACTGTTAACTGACGACGGGTATAATAACAACCAATCAGTTCCCCTGCGAGTCCTGTCCGGTGTACCCGTAACCTAACGAGCACCTGCATACTATCTCCAGTACGACGTACTGATGGCTGTGGGACAGACCATCTCCCTAACTGGGATGAGAAGCGTACACACTTAGTCTACTCCGGAATATCGATGCCCTATCCCGATAATCCTGTTAGTTATATGTATGCCCTAGAGGCCATTACTGTACATAGGATGTATATTGTAGTGGATGCTGGGACATATATAGGGAGGACTTTCTTGCTCGACATGATAGTATGCTATCTGGTTGCTCTTTACCTTAACGTGTATACTGATTGTCTCTCTATTACATGTTGGTAAAGCCCTTAGGATGTGTACTTGACTACCTGGACTATGATGCGGATCATACTAGTGGGGACATGGTAGTCTATAAGTACATCCTTAAAGGTCCCTAGTCGTGGGTGTATCGAGACGGGGCATCGATATACCAGAGTAGACTAGCGTATACCTTCTCGACTCATACAGATGGGCGATGGATGATCCCATATCCATTGGTGTTTGACATCAGAGATGATATACGGGTGCTCAGTGGAGACTGGGTACACTGGACGGACTCGCCGAGAACTCCCAGATGGTATTATACTTTACGTCAGATGGCAGTTCTCTGGTGACACTGGTACAGATTAGTCTGTAGACCCAAGATCGTCATAGAGTCTTGTGTGATTCCCACTGTGCTTTGATTTCCACCTTACCACGTCCAAGAGGGCATGCAAAACGGTGGCTTTTGGGTACAGTCCCGAATCACATGGAGGCAATGAGCGATAGGAGGGGATTCATCTCTCCCGGTAAAGGGAGTTGATGTTGCGCTGTGTGCGATTGGCTATAACCAGAAATCCCTGGCCAGGATTGCTGAGATTTACTGGTAAGTGTTACCTGTAGTTTCTCGAACTGTTATAGACCTCATATCGACACGACTTATCGAGCTATTGGGGTCTGACGTTTACCACCCCTAGGCGAGATATGCCACATATCAGACGAACAGACCGGACTGTACGGTAAGTGTTACTGGTTGGATTCACAGGAGTGTGAGCGGGCTTGCTCGTCGATCTTCTGATCGCTCAATACCCGGGTGGCCGTTACATTTAGCAGACCGCTTGCAGCTTGTGGGTGTTTGATATGATCATCACCTGCTGCCGGCGTATTGACGAGTCTTAAGAGTCCTACACAGAGGTTTCCTGGCTCAAGCGAAACGAAATAGGAGCGCATATGAGATATGTGCGGGACCGAGAATAATACCAGTATGTGATACTGTATTCGATTCTCGCGATTTGTGATATTGACCGGTTATATGCGATATAGCCGGCTTATCGGATCAAGTGTTGATTCGATAAGTTGTTACTATTGATATTAGTCGGTTATATGTGATATGACCGGATCATTAAGTCAAGTGTTGATTTAATGATTTAATGTATAATTATATATTTGATATATTACTTTACATTAACTAGTATTTGTTCACTTAAGATGGATTTTCTCACTTGATGTGCACATTGTATATATGATATAGTTTTGTGCACTAGTTTGTATCATGTTTGATGATACATGCAAACTTGGGTGTATGTTTGATTAAACCATGGTTAGTTAATGGTTAGGGTTTCATTTTCTTTCTTTATTTATTTATTTATTTATTTCTTTTTGACTTAAGATAAAATGGTGGCTTTCTTTGGATTTTGTTGAAGCTTCATGAAGCTTTGAAAAAGATTTGACCATTTTGTTTTATTCCTTAAACCTAACCATTAAACCTAACCCTAGTTTATTCTCTACACTTGACCATGGTTGAGATATGATAAGAATCACCTTATTTTCTATTTTCCAATAATTTATATCATATCATCTTCTTCTTCTTTTTCTTCTTGAAGAAGAAAGAAGCTTGCTAGCTTCAATGGTGATTTGAGAAAAAGAGTGAGAAATCCAATTCTAAAGTGAACCCACTTCCTATTTCTTCATCCTCTACCACTTGCCAAGTAATATAGGGTGTTTTCTTCACAAGTTTCATGGCTTGGTGAAGTTGGAGCTTGATCTTGTGTTGTCTCGACGTAGATCATCTTCGGCATCGAAGTCGACGACCTAGCCCGCCCATTTCTCCGATGAAGCCGACGCTAGAGCCCAGGATCCGATGATCACAGCGAGGGGACTTCATCACGGAGCTATGGAGGTGGAGGACCGGATCTACAAAGGTTGTATTTCCGTTCACTTATTAGTAAAGCAGTTTACTAGTTGTAGTTTTCGCCTAAAACTCTAGTCAACGATCGCATTAGGGTTTCTCGGCACCGGAAATGTTTGAATTTGGCATGGTTGATGCCTTGTGAGACCTCATTAGTGTGTCTAGGAACCCTACAGTGGTATCAGAGCCTAGCTAGAGCCTTAGGCGATGCATAGACGATGTTAGAAACCCGATCGAACCCCGAAACCCTTGAATTCAACCCTCTCTGGACATTTTTTCAAAACTGGGTGTTTTCCAGATTAAAAATTCTTTAAAAATTCAGCAGGAAGTTCTAAGAATTACAGTGAAAAACGACCTCCTGAATCATCTAAACCGCCGCGGAACCGCGGCAGGAGCCTGGCTCCGGCGGCAGTTCCGCGGCCGTATGGTCGTATCCTCCATTAATTTTTGCACCGTAATTCTTATATTTAGGTGCTGTATTTTCTGGTAATTTTTAAATATCACTCAAGAGTTGAGTTTTCTGGGTTGTATTAGGAGTTCGTAAGTTCGATGGGATTGTCAAACTTTGTCTATGTGTTTTTCCGGGTAATTTTAGAATATGTTAAAAAGTCGACCGGATATAAATACCCATTTTTTCCCCTGTCGGGAAATTTCCAAGTGTTGGATCTTTCCGTAGTTTAATGACGTTCTAAGTAGTGCAAGTAACGCGATGGTCCCTCTAGAAGACAACAAACCTTAACTCGATTATGTGACCGTCTTGAACTGCCCTTTGAACTTTAGGGTTTGGGGCAGTACGGCGTGCCACATGTGAGGCGTTGGCTTGACCCTTCTACGGCTGGACCGTTGGTACTGAGCCATGAACTGGATGGTTTTAAACTTGTTTCATGTGTTGAGCTGTTTCGGGAAAACTTGGGTGTTTGAATGTTCGATCGGAAAGTTTAACATTTTCTATTTATCTGGAATGGGATACAATACTTGGAATCCACAAGTAGTTATGAAATAACTGATATGAATGTTATAAACATAGCACTTTAGTCTCACTTGATCGGTTGCCACGGAATTTTGATGCGATCAAAAGTCCGTCGCAATCATGTAGTGTACGCGGATACTCGCCGGGTAAACTTAATAGACAGCCACACCCCAAAGCCCCAACCAAGTGACTGTAGGAGAACCCCGTCACCGAAAGCATCCGTTCGGGTGCTCGCGGCAGCGGTGTTCCGCCTTGGTGCACTTCGTCGACGACATCGAGGGTGCGGCCGTCTACTAAAGTTTGCGACGAGCATTCGATCATGATGCCGGGAATCCTGTTGAATTGCCCGACTTGATATTGAAAAGTGTTTTCGATAATGAGACTAAAATGCGGGGTTTATAATTGTTAGGCATGCGATGTCTAAGGAATTCATTTGGTTAGGCATGCGATGTCTAAAGAGTTTGCGGATTCCAACTGTGTTAGTTTTACACTTTCTTCTCTGTGACCGTAAGTATAATATGTGATATCACCGGTTTCGTTGCTATATGTCAACGACAATTGGGATACGCGTGTTTACTTACGTTGATGACATGTGATGTTATGTGTTGCTGGATATGTTATATTGGATCATCGTGTTTGAATAGCCGGGGGTTTTTATGTGAGATGAGTGTTTTTCATTTTCATTCACGTAAAAACTTGTATATAATATTATTTTATTGGGGCAATTCCACGTTGCGGAAGATGTCACCTTTTGTATATTTTTTACTTTTCCGCACTAGGATAGACCCAAGGAGGAGGGAACAAGTAACCGGGTTCTGGGGTCCAGTAGGAGACCAACTCGAGGAGTCGAGTCCGGGTCTCCTAACCCTAGAATTGGTAGGGTTGCTTGCCGCTCTCGTAGGGGTCTAGGGGTGTGGGTTTGGCTATTCATCGCGACCGTGGAATCCGTGTTTTATACTGGCTCGTATTGAAAACACGGACGTCCTAGTATATCCAATATTTCATATGTTTCTTCTGCTGCGATATCTGTGATGTGATCATGTGATGTTCTGTGATAGATACAGTATATAGTATATATAATATATTATATAGGCGTTACTTATGTTTTACACCCGCGCTAGCCCTGCCCCGCTCTGTCGTTAGTTACCTAACCTAACGGTGCACGAGGGGACATCGAGGCGAATGCGGATGGCATAAGTATACGTCGTATTTATCTGTGATGTTTAGGTACTTAAATGATGGGACTTCATTAATATGATTAATGAAAGTAAAAGAAACCTAAAGATGTTGTAGAATCGAATTTCAAAAATAAAACAGGTAGCTACAGTTCTTGCTTTGCACAGTGATGTATATGATATATCCCGCACCTCATTCGACGAGGAAAGGACCGAGATCCCTTCACCGGGAGTGACTCCTTTAGCAATAACTGGCAGATGCTACACCCCTCGGTTTGTCTTTTGATTGCTTCTATAGTTCTTGCTTTGCACAGTGATATATATGATATATCCCGCACCTCATTCGACGAGGAAAGGGCCGACGATCCCTTCACCGGGAGTGACCCCTTTAGCAAAACTAGAAAAGCATAAAAAACAATCCATTTCAAAATCATTTGATTCTACAACGATATCAAGTTCATTACGCAATAGGTTTTCAGAAAAACCTGTCGTAGCCCTCCGTCATTTCAGATAAGTAGTAGTTAGTATTCGTGCTACGTTTGTTGGCCTTTGTCAAGGCGTGGTATGCGGTAGCTAACTGGTGCTTAACTGTTTATGCATATGATGCAGATTGGATTAGGATAGTCGTGCGACCTTGTTGGCCTTTGTCAAGGGCCGTGCGGGTGGGTTTATTTCAATCAAGAAATAACGGGTTGAACTTGACTAGCAGCCTATGATTTGTTGGCCTTTGTCAAGGTCATAGGAGGCTTGGGGCAAAATATTATCGGGAATTTCAAGTGTTGAAATTTGCAATGAGATTGCATACCTTCTATGAGATAGTTGGATCCCGATACCCGCTGCGAGTAAGAGTTACTCCTGGGAGAGTTTTACACATTACAATTAGCCGATCTAGTAGGTGTCTAGAAAGGTGTCAACGGGGTTACGTCTCTGGGAAAACGAGATTTACTGTAATTAGGTCCGTGCAAAAGCACGGGGAACCTCCCTCAAAGTACCGACACTGGCCTGGCTGAAAGATTGGCGAACTTGTAGCGTGTAATTAATCCCGGCTAGTCTTTCCTTTTAGGGTTTGAAGGAAGATTTGATAAAAAACAGTGGGAGCCATCCTGATTAGATAAAATATTAACCAATCTATTCTTGCAAGAGCGCACGCTGAGTGTTTTCTTCTCTCTCTCTCCAGGTAGCGACCATATCACGTCTTAATCAAGATAATAATACGGATTATTGACCGAACCCGCTTGTTATACTGAGCTGGGGAACGTTGGTCCCGCTCCAACTTATAATTGTTATAAGACAGAGCAGGAAATTGGGGAATACCAGATTTCCCGTGCCGCCCAAACGAAGAAAGTGCATATGATGCATCATCTTCGGGTGTGTTCGTTATAAAGAACTGTTTCTCAGTATCCTCTACGTCCTGGGTATTTGATACCGGATCAGGATCCCGCATATGTAATTTGTTACATAGGGCTACAGAAAGGTAGAGAACTGAGAACGGGTGATAGGTTTCATGAGGCAGAAAACGGGACAAGTGTTGCAGCCAAGTCTGTTGGTCACTGTCAGCCTGTATTACAAATACATTGATTCTGAACGAATGTTATTAGATACCGAACCTGATATACAAAATCATATCAGTCTCTTTATAAGTAAAGAAATGATAAAATTTTGTATTGTTGGATAATGTTTTGAACATTTCCTATATCAAGAGTTGATCGGTTCAGGCACGTTATCTAAAAGCATTGACGTTCTAAATCAAACTACAGTTCATAGTATACAGAACACACACAAGAGGAAGAGTTCAGAAATGAACGATTCATTCTTGAGGTATTGTAGACTAGGTCATATCAATGTGACCCGACTAGCTTAAGTTACATTGTAGATGCATATTTAAATCAGTTTGAATTTGCATCTTATGAAACTTGCCAGTCATGTCACAGAGATAAGATGACCATAGCTTTGTTTACTGGAAACAGAGAAACAGTTAGTGAACTCTTGGGATGATACATGTTGATATATAAAGGTCCCTTGTCTATACATGCCAAGACCGGTTCTTTGTACTTCATTACATTCTCTGATGATCTCTCAAGATTCAGACATATGTTCCTGTTGAAACACAAGTCCGAACCTTTTGAGATATTCACGGAATATAAGTTAGAAGTAGAGAACCAAAATACAGATATAAGTATTATGTCCTTTGATGTGATCAGGGAGGAGAATACTTAAGCACGGAAATCCTAAACTATTCTAAAGGAGAATGAGATTCTCCCTCGGCATTACTCCTCCGAATACACCATAGCACGATGGTATATCGGGGCGGAGCAAATTGCACCCTATTCGATATGGTGCGCTCTATGATGAGTACTACTGAGTTACATGTTTCCTTTTGGGGGTTATGCACTTGAGAAGCTGCATACCTATTGAATTAGGTTCGAATCAGATTACAGCCTACCACTCCATATGAGATATGGTATGGGAAGTGCCCATGTCTTAAGCTAGTTAAGATTTTGGGTTGACCGGCCGATGTCTAAAAGAAAAATCCGGACAAACTCGAGGCAAGGTCTGTAATGTAGAACTGGAAAGGTTCCAGCTATACAAACTACAGTAGATGATTTGATAAAACCAAAGGATTCAATAGTTACAAACGAACCTCAGCCTCTCCGCCGATCTAGTAGGGTTCCTCACCCACCTGAGAGATACTTCAGTTTCTCTGGGAGCAAGGATTGCATCATGAGATGATGACCCAACTAGTTTCGAGCTGTCCATCAGGAGTGGGACTCTGTAAGAATGGCTGGATGCTTAGCGATCTGAGATGGAATCCATGAACACCAACAAAGTATGGACTTTGGCTGCTATATCTGAAGGGTTAAATCCCCATCAGGAGCAAGTATATCTTGAGAAGATTACTTGGTGTAGATGGAAAAGTTGAGACTTTCAAAGCTAGACTTGTTAAAGGTTTTCGTCATCGACCAGGCGTGGATAATGATGAAACCTTTTCCAGTGGCTATGCTTAAGTCCATCCGGATCCTACTTGCCACGGCTACATACCATGACTACGATATCTGGCGATTAGGTGTCATGACTGCTTTTCTAAAATGATTTTTTAGAAGAGAGCGTCTGTAAGTACACAGCCAGAGGGCTTCGTAGACAGTGGGAGCAGTGGAAACGTGTACAAGATGCTTTATAGGATAAAGCAGGTATCGCGGAGTTGGAACGTCTGTTTTGATGAAGTAGTCAAAAAGTTTAACATCATCAAAATAGTAGATGAACCTTGTATAAACAAAAAGGTAGTAGGGAGTATGGTAACGATCCTCGTAGAGTATGTAGATGACATACTCTTGATAGGGAAGGAGTTTCCTATGCTACGCTCGATCAATCTCCTCTTATCACAATGATTCTCCACATAGGATCAAAGTGATACCTTCTAAATCCTGGGTTTTGGATCTATGAGATAGATCTAAATGGATGTTAGGATTCTCACAAGTTGAAGTGAGATGGTATCAATTGATCGTGGGGAGAATCACTAGAAGTGTTCCAGGGTGATAAGGACGACTGAATATCAGTCACAGGCATTGTCTTTACCCTCGGTGGAGGGACGGTATGTTGGAAGAGTTCAAGGCTAAATACCGTGGCTTACTAGAAGATAAAGGCTAGATACATCGCTACTTAAGATACTACCAAAAAGGCAGTCTGGATGTATATTTGTTCATGAGATGAACTTAGTTCCTCCCATTATGTGACAATAGAGTTGTGGCTTATGCCTAGGAACGCCCGTCCCATCAGTGATCCAGACATAATCTAAGGCAGTATCACCTGATCATGGAGATGGTTGATCTCCAGGGTGATCGTGGTTTGGAGAGTAGACTCAGAGGACAACACGGCGGATCTACTCACAAAGGCCTTTTCCCAGAGAGAGACTTTTATGGGATGGTTGAGTATGAGATACTACAACCACTGCTACAGATGGCCCTAGTGCAAGTGGGAGATTGTTAGTTATATGTATGCCCTAAAGGCCATTACTGTACATAGGATGTATATTGTAGTGGATGCTGGGACATATATAAGGAGGACTTTCTTGCTCGACATGATAGTATGCTATCTGGTTGCTCTTTACCTTAACGTGTATACTGATTGTCTCTCTATTACATGTTGGTAAAGCCCTTAGGATGTGTACTTGACTACCTGGACTATGATGCGGATCATACTAGTGGGGACATGGTAGTCTATAAGTACATCCTTCAAGGTCCCTAGTCGTAGGTGTATCGAGATGGGGCATCGATATACCAGAGTCGACTAGCGTATACCTTCTCGACTCATACAGATGGGCGATGGATGATCCCACATCCATTGGTGTTTGACATCAGAGATGATATACGGGTGCTCAGTGGAGACTGGGTACACTGGACGGACTCGCCGAGAACTCCCAGATGGTATTATACCTTACGTCAGATGGCAGTTCTCTGGTGACACTGGTACAGATTAGTCTGTAGACCCGAGATCGTCATAGAGTCTTGTGTGATTCCCACTGTGCTTTGATTTCCACCTTACCACGTCCAAGAGGGCGTGCAAAACGGTGGCTTTTGGGTACAGTCCCGAATCATATGGAGGCAATGAGCGATAGGAGGGGATTCGTCTCTCCTGGTATAGGGAGTTGATGTTGCGCTGTGTGCGATTGGCTATAACCGGAAATCCCTGGCCAGGGTTGCTGAGATTTACTGGTAAGTGTTACCTGTAGTTTCTCGAACTGTTATAGACCTCATATCGACACGACTTATCGAGCTATTGGGGTCTGACGTTTACCACCCCTAGGCGAGATATGCGACATATCAGACGAACAGACCGGACTATACGGTAAGTGTTACTGGTTGGATTCACAGGAGTGTGAGCGGGCTTGCTCGTCGATCTTCTGATCGCTCAATACCCGGGTGGCCGCTACGTTTAGCAGACCGCTTGCGGCTTGTGGGTGTTTGATATGATCATCACCTGCTGCCAGGCGTATTGACGAGTCTTTAGAGTCCTACACAGAGGTTTCCTGGCTCAAGCGAAACGAAATAGGAGCGCATATGAGATATGTGCGGGACCGAGAATAATACCAGTATGTGATACTGTATTCGATTCTCGCGATTTGTGATATTGACCGGTTATATGCGATATAGCCGGCTTATCGGATCAAGTGTTGATTCGATAAGTTGTTACTATTGATATTAGTCGGTTATATGTGATATGACCGGATCATTAAGTCAAGTGTTGATTTAATGATTTAATGTATAATTATATATTTGATATATTACTTTACATTAACTAGTATTTGTTCACTTAAGATGGATTTTCTCACTTGATGTGCACATTGTATATATGATATAGTTTTGTGCACTAGTTTGTATCATGTTTGATGATACATGCAAACTTGGGTGTATGTTTGATTAAACCATAGTTAGTTAATGGTTAAGGTTTCATTTGCTTTATTTATTTATTTATTTATTTCTTTTTGGCTTAAGATAAAATGGTGGCTTTCTTTGGATTTTGTTGAAGCTTCATGAAGCTTTGAAAAAGCTTTGACCATTTTGTTTTATTCCTTAAACCTAACCATTAAACCTAAGCCTAGTTTATTCTCTACACTTGACCATGGTTGAGATATGATAAGAATCACCTTATTTTCTATTTTCCAATAATTTATATCATATCTTCTTCTTCTTCTTCTTGAAGAAGAAAGAAGCTTGCTAGCTTTAATGGTGATTTGAGAAAAAGAGTGAGAAATCCAATTCTAAAGTGAACCCACTTCCTATTTCTTCATCCTCTACCACTTTCCAAGTAGTATAGGGTGTTTTCTTCACAAGTTTCATGGCTTGGTGAAGTTGGAGCTTGATCTTGTGTTGCCTCGACGTAGATCATCTTCGGCATCGAAGTCGATGACCTAGCCCGCCCATTTCTCCGATGAAGCCGACGCTAGAGCCCAGGATCCGATGATCGCGGCGAGGGGACTTCATCACGGAGCTATGGAGGTGGAGGACCGGATCTACAAAGGTTGTATTTCTGTTCACTTATTAGTAAAGCAGTTTACTAGTTGTTGTTTTCGCCTAAAACTCTAGTCAACGATCGCATTAGGGTTTCTCGGCACCGAAATGTTTGAATTTGGCATGGTTTATGCCTTGTGAGACCTCATTAGTGTGCCTAGGAACCCTACAAATCCAACGACCAGGGATCTGTATAGGATGTTGCTTACAGACTACTCAGCCCCCACTAGTGTGGCTGCCATCACAACGCTGGTAATCAAGCAAAGATCCTATGGGCTCTACTAATATGTATAAGTGATACGTTTCAAGAAACATATGCACATATTAAAGTAGACACAAACCAAGTAGCATACTAGCATTTTTAGCAAGACTGAATATATAACTGTGAATATCCCAAGCTTCCATTAAGTAATATACAATCTAGTATGATACAATAATGGCCCCTAGGGCATATACACTAACAAAAATACCGCACACCTAATCGGTCTAGGGTTCATCTAGGTCAACTAGACCTGCTCAAGAACTTGATTGGCGAAGTAAAACTGTGTCGAGAAACGGGCTCAAGATATACTGATCACGAGGCCAGGTAAGTGCAGAGATAAGGGGAGGTTTTCCGACGCTTTCGCGAAGGTCCTTAATTAAATAACCCTTTATTTTTTGGCGGTTTTGCCGTGAACACTTTCCTAGACACCCCGTAAACAATATACCATTAAGCGGTGTTCTAAACACAGTTAACCTCTCCTAGTGAGCGCGAAGTCCTTAAGGCTTAAAGTATAATTTCTTTTAAAAATTTGTTGGACTTTGATGTGCTTCTGGGCATGGATTGGCTAGCCACTTGTTATGCTTCGGTGGACTGCCGTGAGAAGGCAGTCAGATTTAGCTTTCCGGGAGAGCCAGTCCTTGTTATTCAGGGAGACCGCAGTGTCACCCTTCCCAGCTTAATTTCGTCTCTTCGCGCTGGTCAGCTCTTGCGGAAGGGATGTCAGGGATTCTTAGCGTTTATTTGTGATACTCGAGCTGCAGAGGTTCCGTTGGACCAGGTCCCGGTTGTTTGTAAGTTCCCTGATGTTTTTCCTGAGGAGCTGCCTGGGCTACCACCTGAGCGCGACGTTGAGTTCTGCATCGATTTGATTCCCGGCTCGGGGCCTATTTCTATACCGCCTTATCGGATGGCCCCGGCAGAGCTTAGAGAGCTGAAGGATCAGTTGCAGGATTTGTTAGATAAGGGGCTTGTTCGACCGAGTGTTTCTCCGTGGGGTGCTCCGGTCCTGTTTGTCAAGAAGAAGGATGGAAGTTTGCGCTTATGTATCGACTACCGCCAGCTGAACAAAGTTACCGGTCGGAACAGGTATCCGTTGCCGCGCATTGATGATTTGTTCGACCAGCTTCAGGGTGCGGGGTATTTTTCGAGGATCGACTTGTGATCAGGATACCATCAGCTGCGAGTTCGACAGGAGGATATACCGAGAACAGCTTTCCGCACGCGCTACGGCAACTACGAGTTTTTGGTGATGTCGTTCGGACTCACCAACGCCCAAGCAGCATTCATGGATTTGATGAACCGTACATTCAGGCTGTATCTTGACTTGTTCATCATCGTGTTTATCGACGATATCTTGGTGTACTCCCGGAGCAGAGAGGAGCACGAGCAGCACTTGCGGATTACGTTACAGACTCTGAGGGAGCACCAGCTGTTCGCGAAGTTCTCCAAGTGTGCATTCTGGCTGGACAGCGTCGGATTCTTGGGTCACGTGGTTACGAGAGACGACATTTGTGTGGACCCGAAGAAGATTGAGGCTGTTCAGCAGTAGCCCCGACCTACATCGGTTACTGAGATCCGTAGTTTTCTAGGCTTGGCGGGCTACTACAAGGCGTTTTGTTCAGGACTTCTCCCGTATAGCTGCACCGTTGACCGGTTTGACCCAGAAGGGAGTTTTTTTCGTTTGGACAGAGGAGTGTGAGCGCAGTTTTCAGCAGCTACGGACTTGTTTGACTACGGCGCCGGTATTATCTTTGCCTTCGGGATCAGGCGGATTCGTGGTCTACTGTGATGCTTCGCGAGTGGGATTAGGATGCGTATTGATGCGGCATGGCCGAGTGATCGCTTATGCTTCTCGGCAGTTGAAGAAGCATGAACAGAACTACCCCACTCATGATTTGGAGATGGCTGCAGTGGTCTTTGCACTGAAGATTTGGCGACATTACCTATACGGCGAGTCGTGTCAGATATTCACCGATCACAAGAGCTTAAAGTACATATTTCAGCAGCGAGACTTGAATCTGAGACAGCGCCGTTGGATGAAACTAGTAAAGGACTACGATTGCGAGATTTTGTATCACCCGGGTAAGGATAATGTAGTGGCGGTTGCTTTGAGCAGGAGGCCCGGGGTAGTCTATCTTGTTTGCGCACAGTACAGAGGCAGCCGTCGGCGGATTGGCAGATTTTATGCGACAGCCGAGTTGAGTTCGGGTTCACTCCAACAGGGGGGCAGCTTGCGCATGTTCGTGCACGTCCGCAGTTACTTGACCGTATTCGAGAGGCACAGCCCAGCGATGACCGTCTTTCAGAGATCATGAAGCAGATTAGGCAGGGCAGAGATTCCGAGATCGTGATCGATGATCAGGGAGTACTGCGATTTGAGACTCGACTGTGCGTACCAGATTCTGAGGGACTACGACGTGAGATTCTTGAGGAGGCGTATAGATCGACATACAGCGTTCATCCGGGTTCCACCAAGATGTACCGCGATTTGAGAGATGTGTTTTGGTGGGACATGATGAAGAGGGACGTTACAGACTTCGTATCGAGATGCCTGACTTGTCAGCAAGTCAAGGCCGAGCACCAGAGGCCCGCGGGAGAGTTGCAGCCTTTGCCCATTCCGGAGTGGAAATGGGAGAAAATTTCTATGGATTTCATTGTGGGTCTACCCAGGACCAGTCGAGGGTATGACTCCATCTGGGTGATCGTAGATCGATTGACGGAAGCGGCTCACTTCCTGCCAGTGAAGACGACTTTCAGTTTCGCTCAGTATGCCCAGCTTTACATCGACGAGATCGTGCGGTTGCATGGCGTACCGACTTGTATCGTGTCAGATCGAGGCACCCAGTTCACCAGCCGACTTTGGCAGAGACTTCAGGAGGCTTTGGGCACTCGTTTGAGCTTCAGCACAGCGTTTCATCCGCAGACTGACGGACAGTCAGAGCGGACCATTCAGACTCTCGAGGACATGCTCAGAGCATACGTTTTAGATTTCGGCGGTAGCTGGGATCGTCATTTACCTCTAGTGGAGTTCTCCTACAACAACAGCTTCCAGGATACTATTCAGATGGCACCTTTCGAGGCATTGTATGGGAGGAGATGCAGATCGCCCGTCTGTTGGACAGAGCTCAGCGAGAGCAGTATTTTGGGGCCGCAGCTTGTTGAGGAGACGACAGCGAAGATACAGTTAATTCGAGACCGGATGAGGGCAGCTCAGAGCAGGCAGAAATCCTATGCAGACAGGCGCCGTCGCAGATTAGAGTTCGTAGTTGGCGACCATGTTTTTTTTGAAAGTCTCTCCGATGAAGGGCTTGATGCGTTTTGGGCAAAAGGGGAAGCTTAGCCCTAGATTCGTAGGTCCCTTCGAGATCCTCGAGCGTGTCGGTGCAGTTGCACATCGTTTGGCTCTTCCTCCCAGCTTTCCCGATGTTCACCCCGTCTTCCGTGTTTCGATGCTCCGCAAGTACCTTCACGACCCTTCGCATGCGATTCAGCACCCGACAGTCCAGCTAGAGCGTGACCTTTCGTTTGCAGAGCAGCCGGTGACCATCCTGGATCAGCAGGTGAAGAAGTTGAGATCGAAGATTATACCAACCGTCAAGGTCCTTTGGCGTAGCCCGAGCAGCGAGGAGGTTACCTGGGAGACCGAGGGCGAGATGAGGAAGAAATATCCCTATCTCTTTGAAGGTACGCGTAGCTATATTTTTAAATTCGGGGACCGAATTTCTTTAAAGGGGGAAGATTGTAGCGTCTTGAAAAGTCGTTTTGGTGTTTTCCTGAAATTCGGCGAAAATTCGGTATTTTTCCGAAAACCGTATTTTTTGTTATTTTGCAGTTTAGGGCTAATTATACCTAAAATGGATAGGTAATTGCTTGTTTTTAGTAGCTAATGAGTTACTTATTAAATTCTGGTCATTTAAAAAAATTTCCGTATTTTTCAATTTTTTAATATTATTTTAAGCCGGTAAGAAAATACATTAAATTAGCGATAAATACAAATTTTTCCGGGCTAATTTTAATCTTTAAAATTATGATAATTAAAATCTAGTTGTAACATAAATTTTTAGTATTTTATTTTGATTTTTAACTAATTTTTATTATAGGAAACGAAATTATTGAATTTAAGCTTAAACTTGCAATTTTGGACTTGTAGGGGGTCTTTTTGCATAAAAATTTTTTGTGCACTCTCTCTCACTCCCCATGGCCAGCCTCATACTGTTGTAGCACCCCAAGAATTTTCTTTTCCTCTTTTTGACTTTAAATTATGTGAGAATGGGCTAAAAAAGGGTTATATATATATTTATTTGAGGTAAGGGTATTATGGTAATATGAGAGGGTTGACTTGGACTTTTTTCCCCAACTCCCCCACACCTCTCCCCACTCCCTTGCTGCTGAAAATCCTGCAGAAACAGCCCCAATTTCCCTTCTCTTTTTCCTTCCAAAATTCATCACAATTCCATCAAAATTCAACAAAAATCCATAGATTTCTTCACAAATTCAACACAAAACCCTATTCTATCTCTTCTCAAGCCCAAATGGGTTTAAATCTTGGAGAAAGGAGGTGTCTTGGGAGGCTTGAGCAAGCTTAGGATTGAACTTTGGAGGTATAACTTCTAATCAAATGGTTAAATTGTAGTTAAAGTATGCTAATTAGGACTTGCATGTTATGTTAATATTAAAATTATAGCTAAATCCTAATCTAGTTTTTTTTAGTTCATGGCTTGACTTTTAATTAGGGTTTAGAAAACCATTAATTAGTTAATTAAGTTATTTTGTTATCTAGTTTTATGCAAACTTAATTTAAGAGATTACTTTGCTTAAGTGGACATCGATATGTGTTAAATTATGTTGTTCAAGTGTGAAATTGGATTTAATTGATGGTTATAAAAATCAAGAGAGGGTTGTTTATGGAAAAATATAATTTGAAGCATTGTAATGTGTTATAATTAATGTGATTGTGGTTAACTAGTTATGCGGTTACATGTTATACTAGGTTGTAATCCTTTTTGTCGCAAAACGGCGATGTTGCGCCGATTTTTGGAATGTTTGTGCTTACTAGTTTTGTTATAAAATTATGTGATGGATTAGTTTTGATATCTTGATGATTGTATTGGCTTATCCTATGACATTTAGGATGCGTGAGTGCGGATTTTTGAGTGGTCGGGTTTTAGTTTTGCCGGGCGACCAATTCGACGTTTTTTGGCAGTTTTTGCGATTTTCGCGTATGTTCCGCGCACCCTGCGCACGTTGTACCTAGCTAGTGAACGTTGGTATTTTCGTTAGGGAATTGCGTCGTTCTTGATTTGTAACCTTATGTTTGTATTGATGTAAATTCCAGGTTCGGTCGCGGAGACGTCAGACGCGGCACGAAAGGGGAAAGCGGTGATTGGACACAGCTAGCTAGGGATTCCAGTGAGTAGATGTAACATCTACGGGGGACTATCGTTGGATGGCGCAAGCCGCCCGATAGTTTTAGTAACTTAAAAGATTCTTAGTGATGTTAGTAATTAGGGGTGTAATACTTATATGATTAATTGCTGCATCCATGCCTTATATTGACATACATATGCGAACCCATTTTATAGGACACCTGCACCATTGCCAGGGTTTTTATATGCAGCACGATCACTATTCATGCTTACACACACACCCTGGTAATTGCCATGCCACCACACTAGATAACCTTTAAATTTAAACCTTTTACTAATTGATACTTAAATTTATGCTATTGCCTTTAATTCCTTAAAATGAAACCGTAGGATTGCTATTCATGTGCATGTACTTCATCATATTAATTGTTCATGCTTAATCCATTAATCACACATCGCAACTTGATTATTGATACCATATGCATTCATTATCACTGATATATGCACTTATGAGGATTTCTTGAGATTTTATGATATTGCTGGATTTCGGGGGAAAGCCGCAAAATTTCTAAACTTATTATATTTTTAAAATATGTAAATTGCGGTTTTCTAGTGATGTAAGTGTCGTCCACCATGAGTTTGCTGTGGTTTTGGAAATCCGTGTCGAGGAGTGGAGGAACCGGCACGGGTACATGGTGGGCCCGGTAAGGTACCCCGGGGCAAGAGGAATGTGGTGTTGACGTTGAGCCTGGCAGGGGACGGATTACCTACCGGTGACTGTTTGGGACGGCGGATATCCAGAGGATACCGACCGTGGCCGCTAGATGATGAGATATTGATATTTGAGATGGGTCAGCCGGACGGCTGAGGCCAGAGATACATTTATGAGATTTGAGACAGCTTTTGGGTGTCGTTGCTGGACACCGGTTCTCGTCGATTCTTTGAGTATTATGCTGGCATTCTAAAAGAGTTTTCAAAAACAAAAAGAGATAAAATGTTTCTTATATATACCTATTGAGACCTCAGATATTCATGTTGCATACATATTAGTACACTGATGTTGTATACACACCTGCTAGTGCATCCAGTCATACCTGTATTTTAGATGCTAGGATGCTTGTGTGCATGCATACGATAGCCTTTGTAGATGTTATTTATTACTCACGAGTTGGCAACTCACCCCCGTTGTGCCACAGTCTTTTGCAGGTCCGCTCCGTCAGTTCAGTAGCGGCGGGCGCACTTGTTATTTTGCCTCTTTTGCCTGGGCTCGAGATTTGCTCATAGGTGGGTTATGTTATTATTTTTGTACCACCTTGTATATTCTTTGTATCTAGTGTACTCCATCTACTGTATCTACCAGCATTGTTGTATATTGACCTAGAGATGAGACTGTGAGGTTTGTGGACTTTTATGCTGTATTTGGGGTCGAGCTCACTTGAGTCGACATGCTGTTTTCTTATGCTTCATTATGATTATTTTGCATGCTGTCGTTTTATATTGCGTGGGATTTGTGACCGCCTTGTGGCGAAGAGCTAGCTCCCGCTTGGGGATGCCCTATTTTGTTGGATTCATATATATTTTGTTGTACCCATTTTGGGGGCCAGTATTTACAAAGGAGACTCTGCCGAAATTTTCGGAAAAATTGGTATTGTTTTTAAAAAGGGTTTTACATGACTTATTTGATAAACTCACTTTCAATTGATTGGGTTTTCTTCACTCTTTTGCTTAATTGGTTTTGTTTTCTGGGCTTTGGCTTACTTATTTTACGGACGTCTTTAGACGTTTCGTAAACTTAAGTGCCAGTCACGTTCCGTACCCTGCGGGTCGTGACAAGTCGTTTTTTATATTAAGCACGGCACTGCAACAAATACAGGTTAGTCAATTTTTTGGCGTTTGGTAGCGAACTTGCAAAGAATCCTGCAAAGATAGAATAGTGGATGCGTCGGATTTGAGAAGAAGGTGTTAGTAAAATACGTACCGTTAAGTTTTTGGGTTAGGAAACCCCTATTGAATCAAATCCAGTAAGCTTGAAAAGTTCTCTTGCGCTGGTCAAACTACCTGGATCATTGGCACTGTACTTCGCAATCACCTTAGCTTTGAATGTGCACTTTGCTCCCTACGTTCGTAGTTCGCAAATCCGCAAAAATCTGAAATGTCGAAAAAAACGGATATTGGTGCGGGAAAGCGATACGAATGCCCAAATACCTACACACTAAAAATTATAAAAAAAACAAACAATAAAATTAGGACAAAAATAGAATACTGGAGCACAGAGGAAAAATTGGAGGCAAAAGGTGGTGAAAGGGTCGGCGTCGTCGGATTTGGGGATGATGTCGCCGGCCAACTTGATGAGGTAGGGCTCCAAATTTCAACAGTAGTCTCAGTGTTCCACTAATGCCACACTGGTATTGTTTATCTTTTCTATTTAGATCAAGAGTGCTAGCAGGTCCAATTTCCAGAGAACAAAATGGTTAGTTTTGTTAGTTTTTGTTTGTTTTGGTTTTTGGTTTTGAAATGTTTATGTTGTTTTGAAAAATAGGGTTAGATGGATATTAACAAGATTAACCCGAAAATAACAAAAACAAAAACGTTACCGTCTCCCCGGTAACGGCGCCATTTGATCGCACGCCAAAAGCGTGTCGGATATTTAAAAGTTCTAAAGTTAACCGCGATCAGGACGGTGTCGCTTTGCAGCTAGTCGCGATGAGCATGGGTCGATCCACAGGGAGACGGAGCGTTTTACATTCTTGTTCTTATGAGTTAATACGATGTTCCCCTCTGAACACGGAGACACGACCGCGCAGGTTCGTCTTGCCTGAAATTCGGGGCAGATGCTAATTGGTGCTATCCGTCCACCTCTCCGACGATGCCAAGTTGATTTATGACACCATGTATCGAAGGTTTAAACGGATGCGGCCGAGGTAGCAGACTTCGTCAGATTCCCCCTCATTTGAGGGGTTTTTGATTGTGGGGACGCTCTTCCCTGCAGGCGCAAGCCCCTGCAGTTAATTACGCTACCGCATCGCGGTAACAACTTTCTCCTTCTCCAGATGGTCACTTCATGTCGTGGGTGTTTGTTTTGTTTTTGGTTGCCCGTGGATTGTATACGGAGACTAATTTATGCTGTCGCCCATAGGGCGTGAATTAGTCCAAATCCGTATCTTCTAAGATTTGGGTTTAGGGGTTGGGTTTAAGGATACATTAATCTCTTTTGAGACTAAGATCAACTTAAACGTTTGTTAAGGATACGTCAGCCCAATTTTTAGACTAAGATCAACTTAACAGGATCGTTTAGATCCGACAAGAGAGCAATTGGGCTCTATTGTTTAGTTTAGGGACATTGCGGTCGATTACCAGTTTAAGGACATGGTGGTCCAACATTAGTTTAAGGACATTACGGTCCATGGGCTTAAGGACCCCACGGTCCGAGGTTAAGGACATCATAGTCCGTGAGCTTAAGGACCCCACAGTCCAGGTTAAGGACATCGTAGTCCGTGAGCTTAAGGACTCCACAGTCCAAGTTAAGGACATCGTAGTCCATGAGTTTGAGGACCCCACAGTCCAGGTTAGGGACATCGTAGTCCATGGGCTTAAGGACCCCACAGTCCAGGTTATGGACATCGTAGTCCATGGGCTTAAGGACCCCATAGTCCAGCTTAGGGACATCGTAGTCCATGAGTTTAAGGACCCCACAGTCCGGGTTTGGGACATCGTAGTCCATGAGTTTAAGGACCCCACAGTCCGGTTTAAAGACATCGTAGTCTATGGAATGTATGGTTGTCGGGACCCGTCACCTCTCTGAAGACGTTGAAGGATTACAACGACAAATATCAGAGGAGTAAAGAGATGTACCCTCGAACTGGTGTGAGTTGGTTGGAAAATCTGTAGTCCGATTTGGGACTAAGATCTGTTGAAATATTCATGAGCAGATGTGCTCAATTAAATATGAGTTGAGGACTTATTGTCACGACCCAAGTTTGGCCCGTAACCGGCACTTAAACTACGTAACGTCAACAGGCGTACGCAACTCAAGTAAGCTGAAAACCCAGAAATCTAAACCACCCAAAACTGGATCAACGGAGAAAACATAGTTTAAAACATTTAGAAAATCACAAGTAAAATTTCTAACTCTTGTTTTCTTTCTTGAAAATTTCGGCAGCACCTCCTTTGTAAAAACTAGCCCCGAAAACGGGTACAACACAGATAATATAAAAAGCATCCCAAATGGGAGCAAAATCATGCCCAACGGCGGAGACAACCACCACAAGATATAAATACGACGCTGAAGCGAAGGATATAAAAGGAAACAGTAATAAGAAGTAACTTTCCAACATAACCGGCTTCCACGAGCACGACACCCAAAGTCACCAAAATAATACAACACTGAATCCTCACAAGTCGTCTCTAAGTCATATACAACAGTGGTAGATGGAGAATACTAGATCCAACAAAAACGATATACAATGTACAAGCAGATAACCGCAAACCCACCTAAAAGCAAAGGCCCCACTGCCTAACGTAGCGGTATCCGCAAAAGTAGTGATGATAAGAGACCCTGCCGCGACTACTCTGAAGGAAAGTCCTGCAAAACACTATAGCACAACAGGGGTGAATTGCCAACTCGTGAATAGTAAATAACATCATACTATAATCGCAGGTATGCACGAACAGCGATCTGTCTATCACATGTAATCCGATAGCATAAGTATGATAAGTGAATATGCAGCAATCATGTAAAGGTACATCATCAGGGTACTACAACTACATGAAACCATGCATAACAACAATAATCCTGAGTGTGTGGGATGATACAATAAAATCTCATGCAAAATCATCAGCATGGAAAAACACCAGTGTCCCTCACTGACACATCAAATCCCAAATCCTCAGGCACCGCATCCTCAAATCGGCCCTCACATCCTGTAAGTCTCATGGAACCTGAGTGTCCATCATCGACACCCGAAACATCATGAAAACATATACCTGTAAGTATATATATATAGGGATATCAACCACGTATGTCCACCGACGATACGTAAAAATCATGAAAACCTGAGTGTCCATCATCGACACCCGAAACATCATGAAACCCGTGTCTAACATCGACACGTAAATTCTCATAACTCAAGCACTGTCACCATGACTGTCCCTGACGATATGTCATACCTCACTCCGGTCGGTATCCCCACGATAACCGCCGAGTCCAAATACAATCACCGGTATGTAGTGGTCCCACCGCCAGGCTTATCGTCTACACCACGAAATCACCACTCGCCCCGGGGTACCATACCAGGTCCACCATGTACCCGCAGACGGTGCCTCCCGCTCCTCGAATCGGGTATCACAAGCCAAATCTCAGAACCGAGAAATCACATGGTGGACGCACTGAAATATCATATCAAGAGAAACCGGGTTTTCAAACAATACGTAGTTTCTTGAAAATACCCATACGGTTCTCAAATCCATAAATCATATGAAATCGATATCTCAATGCGTAAAATCCATATAATACTGATATATGCAACATAAAACATCAATATGAGCATATAAAGGGAAAACCGCTCTAAAAAGACTTTAAAAACCCGATATCGTACTAATCGATATAAAAAGCGTTCTAAACCATAATCAACGAACAATACAGCATAAAAACTATAATTTATCAGTGTAGGGATTATACCTAACAATCTTGCTCACAAGATTCAAGTTTTCCCTAGCTCCAAGTGATCCAAGAGCAAAAATCAAGACTTTTTGGTATATTTGTGATATGTTTGGGATTTTGAGGAGTTAGTGTCACGTCCCGAAAGTACGGAACATGACTGGCACTTAAACTACGAAACGTCTCCAGGCGTACGTAATCCAAGTAAGCCGAAAACCCAGAAATGCAAACTAAGAAAAGTAGTAGAGTGAAGGAAAACCAATTTAAACAAGTAGTTTTAATAGCATAAGCCGATTTATGCGGTTTTAAAAAAAACATCAATATTTCCCGAAAATTTCGGCAGAGTCTCCTTTTCAAATACTGGCTCCCAAACGGGATACAACATGAATAGTATACGAAATCAATAAAAAAGCATCCCCAAGCGGGAGCTAGCTCTTCGTCAATCAACGGTCACAACCACACAAGCAAAAATATATACAACGCTAAGGGCGAGGATCAAAACTCAAAAGGAAACTCAAAACAACAAGAAACCACAGAATATAACGTGCGACTCTAAGGTCGAAAGAATAACATCACTGGTTTCTATCTCTGAAATAAATACATGTTTGGTTGATGGAACTTCTAGATACAACAGAATAATAATATACAAGATATAATGATGGATACGATACAAATAAACCCACCTACTAGTAAGTCACCTGGAAAAGGAAATAGTGCCAGCAAAGCCGTAATGAAACCTGTACGGCGAAACCTGCAAGAACTGTGGCACAACGGGGGTGAGTTGCCAACTCGTGAGTAGAAAAACATCTACGCACAGAAATCACATAAATAACGCAATCATAGGTCAATGATCATAATATATCCTCAAATATATGTATAACATGCAGCCTATAACAATGGCTAGGGTATACCTCTAAGAAACGGTAATACCAAATGCTCGTGCCAGTGCCTCAGATAGCAATATATCATATGAATGAGGTATGAATGCATGAAAACAGAATACATGTAAATGAAGAAACTGTTTTCATAATTTAGTGAGATTTCCTTTGTATTTTTAAAATGAGGTATCATAAATGAAATTAGCATCAACAGTGTCTAGCATCGACACAAAACATAAATCTCAATGTCTCAAAATCTTAGGCTCCGGCTATCCGAACTGGCCTGTATCATCAAATCTCAGTACCTCACTATCTCGAAATCTCAATGTCTCAATCTCAATATCTAAGGCGCCGTCAGTCCAGACCGGCCCCTACCATCCATCTCATGACCACGACGGTATCCTCCGGATATCCGACGCGTCGGGTAAAATCACCGGTAGGCAGTCTCCCCCTGCCAGGCTCATCGTCATCACCACGAGCTTCTTGCCCCGGGGTACCTTACCGGGTCCACCATGTACCCGAAACGGTTCATCCAACTCCTCGAATCGGGTCTCGAAATCCATCAGCAAACTCATGGTGGACGACTCATACATCATGGGAAAAACCGCGCTTTTTATTTAAAAAGAGAAAGAAGAAGTTTGTATATGTTTTGCGGTTTTCCCCAAATCCAGAAAATCTCATGGAAATCCGAATCCAAAACCTCAATAGCACGTAAAAAGTGAATATATGCATGAGAATCCATGAATGCGGCATAACAATGAATAACAGTATGCATGAAGTAGCAGGTAATAACTACAATGTCTAACTAACATATAAGGCAAGTACACTAATATCATGTCTAAACTATTAGCTAACAGGCTATGTCAAGCAATAATATTTTCTAAGGTGTACGTGACAGGCAATTACCGATGAAGATGTGTGTGAGCCGGCAAGTAAGTGTACGTGGTACATACGCATCATCGGTAATGGTGCTGGTGTCCTAACCATAAGATATCAACAGTAGAATATGAAGCATAATATAATCATGTGATGCGGAGCGAACAACAATAATGAGCGGGAGCTGAATACTAGACGCAACGATAACTAATCTGCATTAACCTAATATAAGTCCTACAATGGTGCCTTTTGAAATAACACGAATCGTGGGGTTTTGAAAATAGGGGCTACGGTGTTTTTTAAGAAAAGATACGTGTTTTTTTTTTAAATATCCGTAGAATCCCTTGACTTGTCTTTTAAAATACGCACGATTCGTAAGCTTTGAAATAGGTAGGAACCGAATCTAATCTAACAACTAACTAAACTAAAGGGCTAAGCTACAAGCTAGACTACAAGTAAGGAAACCGCCTAACATCTGAGTCGATACATATACATACCTGTATATATATTAGTCGGTGATCCCGCCTCAATAATATCATATCCGATACCATATCTATAATCAGACATCCCAAGTCAAAAGTGGGGATCAATCATCAAAATATAGCTCGTACGTAAATCCGTCGTACGGCATCCCAAAATCTGGGTACGGGTCAATATCATATTCATCACACTATTCATCTGGTATCCTCTTTATTAAAGATCATAGTCCAGGGTACTGACCTATGTCTAGTACAATACTAATATCATCAATATACTTATGATCTGACTACTGATCGATAGTCTCGAACAAACCGTTATCATCAGCACATATCATCATCAAGGGGTATATATCGCCCAATACGGCCTAGTATCAATATCCTAGCATATCATTTCTCATATCACGATCATATGTCGACCATTTTATTTATAACACTATTCACCCATATCGCCGCCCCAAGATCCGCTATAACACCAGGACGTACCTCAAGTACGAATCCTGCTATATCACCGATATCACAACCACAAAACAAATCTCATCGACTCAGCTCAATCCCAAGTATCATCCTCAAATTCGTATGTGAACAATTAGTCCCATACCCATGTGAACACATAACAATAAAGAATCCCATGAGCACATATAAATAGGAACGTATGCAAGTATGTATGTGTGTATGTGTAGTGCAACACTACCCTAGGGTTCGCAACACTAAATAATCCAACACACCAATATCCATCCTAAACATCGTTATTAATCCCAAATAACATATAATAATTTTTGGTGTGTATACGCATCCGTATACACCACCACGGACTGCGGGGGTGCTATACGCCATTCACCCGACTTCTCCCCGTAGATATAAATCTACTCACCTGGTCCTCGCTCGCCGGTGCCGACGTCGCCACGCGCTTTCTTGTCGTCTCGAAGTCCACATGGGGTACCTACATATCATAACGCACCGTATCGCATTAAAATCCGACTCATGACCAAAACTACTCACGAATCCCACATAGGTCAAAACCTATGGTTGCTTTCACAAATCAACCCAAAAACCCTCGACGTCGGCGTAAAAACGCCGAACCATCGAGAAAAACCTAAACACAATCATTTGTACAATCAAAAGCACTAATTATAATATAGAATAGCTTAAAATTCACAAAAAACCCCAAATTCACTTTAAAAGCCATTTTTCCGGAAATCTAGCTAGCAAAAAGTAACTGTTTTAGTACAAAACTCGATGTTTAATTAAATCTAGCGGCCATAATACCTATTAAATATCTTAAATAAGTCATAAAAATAATTTCCATAATTTAGTCCCAATAAATTTCATTAACCCCAAAATTCCAGTTTACAATATACCCAATTTTAGCAATTTTATAGCAAAATGCACAAACCACAATTTAGGTTGGATTTCCATGAACTAAAGTGTTAAACTACACTTAATAATGTTAATGAAGTCATGAAAAACCTAATTAGATTTTTAATCCCATATTTTAATTAAATTTCAAAAACCTAGTTAGCAATATAGCTTAATTATAACAATATCAACCTAACCATTTGCAAACTAACAATTAGGTTGGGTTTTACAATTCCACAAGATGATAATCTACACTTGATTATCCTAATAGTGATGGTTAAACCCAAATTAGCTTCAAACCATATTCTTGAATTTTCCAATCATGCAATTTGAACCCATATAAAACCTAATTAACACTTAATTAAGCTAACACAAGCATTAATCAACAATTCAATAAAAAGGTCAAGATTTTTATACCTCACAACTCATTGATCCAACTTGAAATCTAGCCCCTCAAATTGCCATCTTGTTCCCTAGATCCATACTATAATGGTCAAGTAAAAATGGGTAGGGATTAGATTTTGATTTTGTGGAATTTTTGAAGCATTTTGGATGATTTTTTTGATGGAATTTTGAAGAGAAAAGAGAAGAAGAAATGAGAGGGTTGTTGTTGCTGCAGGTTTCAGCCAAGGGGAAGAGGGAATGGGTGAGGGAGGAGAGAGAGTGAGGTGGAGAAAGTAACATCTAGTCAAAGTCCACTTTTGTTTCTTTCATTTTCTATTCTTTCCTTTTCTTTTCTTTTGAAAAAAGAGGTGATTGGAGAGAGGGAGAGGGGGAGGGCTGTCATGGTGGGGCCGGCCACATGGGGAGAGGGAGAGAGGGTGAGGTGTGGGTGTGTGGGTTAGGAAAAAAGATAAATGTATTACCCCAATTGTTGGGGATAGTGCCCTCATAGTCAATTATTGGATCGCAGGTACGTGATTGCAATGATTGCGGAGGACCTATACCGGTAGGACAGTCTTGCTCGAGATGATAGTATGCTATCTGGTTTGCCTTTATCAGTCGTGTACATGTTCAGGTGACTGATCACATGTTACACTTTGATAGAGCCCTTAGGATCTTGCTTTACCACCAACAGTATGATGGCGATCATATACGTGAGAGTTGGGTGGTTTATATGCATATCCTTAATTGTGGTCCCTAGTCGTGGGAGTTTCGAGACAGGGCATCGATACTCCGGAGTAGACTAGTGTGTACAGTCGAGACCCCGACGAGGGGCGGTGGCCGGTCTCACAAGCCACTGGTGTCAGTTGGATCACCTAAGATGTATACATGTGCTCATTGGGTTATGAGTACACCGGACAGGACTCGCCGGGAATCTGCTAGTTAGTACTATACCTATCGTCAGATAGCAGTTCCCTGGTGACATGTGTACAGGTTAGTTCATCGACCTGAGGTCGTCATTTGTCTCGTGTGAGTTCCCACTGTGCTTTGATTTCTACCCTACCACGGCTCAAAGGAGTCGTGCAAACAGGTAGTTTTTGGGTATAGTCCCGAGCCATATGGAGGCACGTGAGCGGATCGGCAGGGGATTCGTCTCTCTCGGTATTGGGGGCGAGATCGTACTGTGTCTAGGAGAGCCATTACACATAGCCCACGGCCGTGGCAGGAGATTTACCGGTAGGTACTCCAGTAGTATCTCAGGGTGTTATTGGGCTTCACTCCGACACGACTTATACTGCTAATGGGGGTCTGACGTTACTAGCCCCCTAGGCAGATATGCGATACTCATTGACGAACGGACCGGACTGTATATACATTGTCACTGTTAGGCTCAGTAGGGTTTCCGGATGAGTTCGCTCGTCGGCCTCCCTTGAGGTCAGTCCATGGGCAGCCGTTACGCATTGCTAGTGCCGCTGACGGTTTGTGGTTAAACCCACTGCCAGGGTACTGACGAGTCATTAGAGTCCCCTACAGACAGTTTCCCAAGTTCGGGCGAAATGTTGTAGAGGCCGTATGGTTATATGGCAGGGTTCGGAAAATGCACGTGCGTTTACGCACGTGTTATTTTTCGGGCAGATGATACTGATCGGCTTTGGTTTAAGTCGGATCCAAGTATTATATTGAGTAGATATAATATCTTTGTCTCAGTTGCATTTGTATTCGGTCGTAATACAAATGCGGGTATATTTATACAGTTACGGGGTTATCCTGAAAGTTGTTTCAGGATCACTTTTGGAAGTTGCCAGTTTCCAGTTTTCTATCAGCCGTCTTTTAATATTCGGTTAAAAACGGATTTATCTTTTCTTGGATGAGGGTGAGTCATGCTTCTAGAAGGTTCTAGAAGTTTCTAGAATGAGGTGACAAGGATTATGACTCATGCTTTGATTTCTAATAATTCTTGTTTTCCTTAAGATATTTTATTTTGTGTTCACATATGATATTTGTTCTTAGGGTTACTCTCCCCTCTCCTACACTCACCTCCCTCTTTGCTATATAATGGCCGGCCCTCTCTCTCCTCCCTCACTCTCTCACTTGAGAAAATTATGGTTGCTAAAAAGAAAAGACTAAAGTTTTGGATGCATGGAAATTTCATAGTTCATTTCTTGTTCCATTTCATTTCCATCGGCAACTTCATTAACCGATCGTCCACGGCTTTGGACGAAGTGAGACAAAATCATCTACTCATTCTCTACATCATTGTTGGTCGTCTCTTTTAGCAAACTTGACGACCGAGTTGCCTCGAGTCAGAGGCGGGAGCCCGTTTAAAGAATCGTGATATGGTGCCACCTAGACGAGCATATTGGAGATCGATGAGATCGGAGCAGCCACAACGGAGCGTGGGATGATGGTTAAAGAACGAAGGACTCGGATCGTTCGGTATAACCTTTCTACACTCTTTACAGTTTGTTAGTTTAGCACTAATGGCAGATCCGGGTTAAAGTATACGATAGCGCCAGTTAAAAAGTTTTTGTTCCGCGTTTGGCGTCTGTAGACGGCCGGGGCGCTACCGTAGACTTACAGTGGTATCAGAGCCTCACCATTTTGCTATACTAACTTGTGCTAACGCGTTTAAAATATCGATCGAACCGGAAATCAAAAACTGCAAAATCCAAGCTTGACAGTTTCTGTCGATTTTAAATGGTGTCCTAAAAATATTCCACACATCACAGAAAATTCAGCAGGCTTTTATAAGAACACCGTCAAAATTTAGGACCATGATTCGACAAGACGGCCGCGGAAACGCGGCCAAACCCATGGTTTGGCCGCGGATCCGCGGCCATTCTGTGTCATCATGCCCCCAAATTTGGTCAGTGGGTTCTTCTCTGGAATTTGTGGTTTTTGGTATATATCTTTTGGGCCCAGATTTTGTTACTGTTCACCAGTTGTTCGTGGGGCCCACTTTGTGATATTTAGTCGATCGAAATTTAAACATGTTAGTTTACAGTGCTTACATTATATCTCCGACCGTGAATGTCATTTGATCGGTAAACCGCGTCTGATTGCTATAGTTCTTTTAGACGGGTTTGCGAACGTGACATTCGCGTTGATGTTCTGTGTTGTGCTGTGATGTTGCGGATTTGTCGTGGTGGATAGCAGTGTACAATGATAGTGCATTTTGAGTTTATTTGTACATTTGATATTGCGGGGCGAGCGTCCAACTTGTGGACTGCCGTCACTGCCTGTTGTATAATATTCTTTTGGGGCACGATCAGGATGCGGTCGATGTACCTGTTGTACTATTTTTCATTACTGTACTAGGTTTTGCCCCGCGACGGAGTGCACGGATAGCCGGGTTCTGGGGGGCAACGGGTCCGCATCTCATGGCTTTGAGAGGCAGAGGGGTCCCACTCTAGAATTGGCAGACTATTCGCCGCACTCGTAGGGGGTACAGGTTGACCCAAGGAGGGGTACTCAAGTTACCGGATTCCGTGAAGTGCCGGGTGGTCCATTCACTATGCTGTAGGGGGCTGCCTCGCTTCAGGTTTTGGCGGGTAACTTACCGCACCCGTAGGGGTCTAGGTTTCATTGCACAGGCTATCCCCACGGCAGGGGAACGTCGGGTTTCAGCAGTGGCTCTGTGAAACCCGGGGATCCCAGATTATCTGTATTGTTCTGTGATGCTTATTACTTTTCTGTAATGTTGCATATTATCACGCCTGGAGCGATTATTGTATATTGGTTTATATACTATTAGATGTTGTATATGTTTTACACCCGCGCTAGTCCAGTCCCCGCTCTGTCGTTAGTTAAGTAACCTAACGGGTGATGACGGGACCCAGTGACGAATGCGGATGGTATATACGTACATTTTATTTTCGTTCTTTTCTGGTGTGATTGATTGATGGGACTGCGTTGATTCTGATCAATGCAAAGTAAAACAAACCTGTTTGCAGTTGTTGGAACAAATTTAAAAAGAGTTATTGCAAAGACGTTTCCTTTTGTTTTGCATAGCGGTATTCAGTGGAATATCCTGCACCTCATTCGACGGGGCAAGGGCTGATATCCCTTCACCGGGACTGACCCTTTGGGCAGAAGTTTGCGTCAGGGTAATAACTTTATTATAGTCGATTACAAGTTGCTTTGCATCGCGGTATTCAGTGGAATATCCTGCACCTCATTCCACGAGGAAAGAGCCGAGATCCCTTTACCGGGAGTGACCTCTTTAGCAAAAGGTTTTCGCCACAATATTTTAAAAAAGCTATCAGGTTCCTTCAGCGATATCAAGTTCACTACGTTAAAGGTTTTTTCGCCAAAAACCAGCCGTAGCCCTCCGTCGTTTCTTATGGATGGTCAATAGTATTCAAGCTATGTTTGTTGGCTTACGTCAAGGCATAGTGTTTGGTAGCTGCTGGGTATTCATTTGTTGCATAGATAGATGAGTTGGTTTGGGACAGTCGTATTACCTTGTTGGCTTACGTCAAGGGTATGTACGGGTGGGTTCAAATTAACAAGATAATGACGGGCAGAACTTGACATGTGACTTATGATTTGTTGACTTACGCCAAGGTCATAAGAGCATGGGGCATAAATCATATCGGGAGTTTCTAAAGAAACTGAAACTTGCCAAGTATGCGCATACCTTCTGGAGTATGAGTAACGTGGATGCATTCCATCACGTTATCATGCGATGAGAGTTGGATCCCGATTCCCACTGATGAGTTGGTTTACTCTTCGGGTGATCCCGATTGATTCTTCTTTCAGGTTTGGAGGAGAATTTGACAGGACAGTGGGAGGTTTACGGATTAGATAAAGTGATAACCATTCTGATCTAGGTTAGAGTGCACGCAGAGTGTTTCTTTTCTCTCTCTCTTTGGCAGCAACCTTTGACCGACCCTAGACTTTGACTCAGTGACCAAGTTGACCGAACCTTCTTAAAATACTGGCTTTTGGATTGTCTATGTTGCATAAGTCATTGCCACTCCTTCTTTTACCCTTTGAATTTCTCAGAACACCCGTATTACTACGGATATCCACTTCCATTGGATAGATCCATCGTATGGTTATATACGAACTCGAAGGAACTTCTTCGAGGATGGATCCAGGTTCAGGAGAAATAGAATTGGTTTATTCAGTTGTCTTTTATTATCACCTTCTCTCAGGTTGCGAGGGCTCCTTGGTTTAGGAGAGTACACCTATTACGCTTATTGGATAGTCTTATTCCAAACCATAGGCTGGTGCCGAAAGGTAGGGAATGAAGAAAACCAATTAGCCTAAGTAGGGTGTGCAGAAGGTAATATGTAAAGACAAAATAAAGGGATTAGAAAGAGGGCAAAGTAAAATACGACTGATATCATTCACGACCAAAACCGCGTACTTCTTCACCACTCCTATTTCACCTTTAAAAGAATAAGGTATTATTCAGTTGTCTTTTATCATCACCTTCTCTCGAGATGCGAGTACTTCTTGGTTTAGGAGGGTACACCTATTATGCTTACTGGATAGTCTTCTTCCAAACCATAGGCTGGTGCCGAACGGTAGGGAAGGAAGAAAACCATTTAGCCTAACGATGGTGTACAGAAGGTAACGACTAAAGACAAATAAAGGGATTTGGAGAGATGGCAATAAAATATACGGTTGAAGTCATGAATTGGATTATGGAAGAGGCATTGCTATGAATACCAGGATACCCCTACGAAACATTTTCATGTTTCAGTGCATTGTTAAAGGAAAACTGTTTTCCCGATTGGATACTTACTCCAAGGGTATGTATTTACCAGGTTTCATTCTCATATCTGTATGGTTTTACAGATGATGAGTGGGAGTAAGATATTGGGAATTAGGTGATCATCCTCATTATATCGGAATTCGTTGTAATTGGTGATATTTGAGGAAATCGCCAGGGTACAGTTTCCAACCTACGACGCACAGGTTTTTGAGTTGTTCAACTCAGCGGACTTATACAGAGTATTGTATGTTGTCCAGTGTCCATCAGGACAAAGGGGTAGGTCCTCGTACTATGTTCTGTTTACTTATAACTTCTCTAGTATTTAGACAAGTGTTTCGTTGAAATACAAGGTCTAAGTTTTGAGAAGTTATGGGTATAAGAATAAAGTAGAGAACCAGGTATCACAAGGATCGGGATTCTTCAAAGAGATCGAAGATGTAGATTCTTATGATTGGTATTCAGATGATAGTGATGGTTTTGAGAAACGTGTTTCTCTTTCAGGTTACTCTTAATTGGATGGATTCCTAAGTTGAGTAATGCTGATTAGCCTCTTTCCATTAAAGTGATATGCACTGGAGACAGCTGCATGATTTGAATATGGTTCCAATTAAATAAGTGCCAAAGTTTCTATATTGGATATAGAATGGATCGTACCTTAAAAGATATTAAGGTATGGGGAGTTGTCCAGCTTATGCTTAAAACCAGACTCTGGATAACTCAGGGCACGTTTCTGTAATGGCTGTTTGTGGGTTGACCCTGGCTATGACGAGGGTTGATATTCTACCATTTGGAAGATCAATAGTCATATTGTTCTTGACTCGCCACAGTTTTAGTAAAAATAGATTTTTTCAGAAAACAGTAGTGGGAGTATGGTAGAACTGGAAGTGATTCCAGAACCGCGAACGATTACGGAAAATTTAATAGGACCTATATATTCAATCAGGTTTGACATTCAAATAGCCACTCCGCAGAGATGATGGGTAACCTCAGACACCCGAGAGGTACTCCGGTAGCCTCAAGGACGGTGACAGGGAGGATCTTGTTTACCCAAACTTGACACTACTGTTGTTCCAGGATATGAGACCCAGTAGGAGGGTTGTCGTAGTCAGTGGGAGCAGCGGAAGCATAGTGGGCAAGATGCTTATATCTATTTATAGACTTGAGCAGTTATAGCGGAGATAGATCATCTAATTTTGATGTGATAGTCATGGGTTTGACTTCAATCAGGATAGGGGATGGATCTGTTAAGAAGGTAGTAGGGTGTGATGTCATGGTATCTGGATGACATACACAAAGTAGGAAGTAAAATTCCTATACTACGATCGGTTGTACTGTAGTCGTCACACAGTTGTTTCTCCAGACAGGATATGGATATAATATTTGACATTCTGGTTTCTAGATCTATGATTTTAGATCTAGATTTGGGTAGTTTCCCAATGTGGGTACTTTGACAGATATTCTAATGGTTTTTAGAATAGTTGACTCCTAGCATGGTGGTGTACCTGCAGGTGATGGAGTCACCCTCTCTAAAGGTGTCGTATAGACTAAAGGGGAGAGGGATGTGCATGATTGACAGATCACTTGCTTAGGCAATTGAGTCAATCGTGAGATGTCAAGTACTACACCAAATGTTGTTTTTGCACTAGATGCAATAAGTATGTATTAATCCAATCCTGGAGAAACATAAGGAAGCAGTTTTAGAACATAAGTACATGTTCTATGGATTTGATGACGGCAGCCTCCTTCGGGAGACGGTTATCATTCCAAGCTTCAAAAGTGACATGGTTGACAGAGTGATTGTCAGAGTTATAGTTTTTTCCCTCTGACGAAGAGGGACAGTATTATGGACAGGCGGTCCAAAAGAATACTGTGGGTGGCATGGTGCCAGATACTGATTAGGTTCAGTGACCGATACAGTCTAAGAAGTTTGGATTTGGAGTTCATTTATGAACTAGATCCCATCAGATATCCAGACATATTCTAAGACAGGTATTACTCAATTCGGGAGATGGCTTTCTCCGCGAACTTGAGATTTAGAGAGATATAGAAAGAAACTTCTAGGCGGATCCACTCACTGAGGCTATTTCTCGAACACAATAGTTTTACAAACGGGCTTTGTGAAACTGATTAGTAGAGGAGTTGGATGTTCGGTTTCACACGGGCTGTGAGTAATCGACATCGCAATAATTAGCCTTGAGTGCAAGTGGGAGATTGTTGGGGATAGTGCCCTCATAGTCAATTATTGGATCGCAGGTACGTGATTGCAATGATTGCGGAGGACCTATACCGGTAGGACAGTCTTGCTCGAGATGATAGTATGCTATCTGGTTTGCCTTTATCAGTCGTGTACATGTTCAGGTGACTGATCACATGTTACACTTTGATAGAGCCCTTAGGATCTTGCTTTACCACCAACAGTATGATGGCGATCATATACGTGAGAGTTGGGTGGTTTATATGCATATCCTTAATTGTGGTCCCTAGTCGTGGGAGTTTCGAGACAGGGCATCGATACTCCGGAGTAGACTAGTGTGTACAGTCGAGACCCCGACGAGGGGCGGTGGCCGGTCTCACAAGCCACTGGTGTCAGTTGGATCACCTAAGATGTATACAGGTGCTCATTGGGTTATGAGTACACCGGACAGGACTCGCCGGGAATCTGCTAGTTAGTACTATACCTATCGTCAGATAGCAGTTCCCTGGTGACATGTGTACAGGTTAGTTCATCGACCTGAGGTCGTCATTTGTCTCGTGTGAGTTCCTACTGTGCTTTGATTTCTACCCTACCACGGCTTAAAGGAGTCATGCAAACAGGTAGTTTTTGGGTACAGTCCCGAGCCATATGGAGGCAAGTGAGCGGATCGGCAGGGGATTCGTCTCTCCCGGTATTGGGGGCGAGATCGTGCTGTGTCTAGGAGAGCCATTACACATAGCCCACGGCCGTGGCAGGAGATTTACTGGTAGGTACTCCAATAGTATCTCAGGGTGTTATTGGGCTTCACTCCGACACGACTTATACTGCTAATGGGGGTCTGACGTTACTAGCCCCCTAGGCAGATATGCGATACTCATTGACGAACGGACCGGACTGTATATACATTGTCACTGTTAGGCTCAGTAGGGTTTCCGGATGAGTTCGCTCATCGGCCTCCCTTGAGGTCAGTCCATGGGCAGCCGTTACGCATTGCTAGTACCGCTGACGGTTTGTGGTTAAACCCACTGCCAGGGTACTGACGAGTCATTAGAGTCCCCCACAGACAGTTTCCTAAGTTCGGGCGAAACGTTGTAGAGGCCGTATGGTTATATGGCAGGGTTCGGAAAATGCACGTGCGTTTACGCACGTGTTATTTTTCGGGCAGATGATACTGATCGGCTTTGGTTTAAGCCAGATCCAAGTATTATATTAAGTAGATATAATATCTTTGTCTCAGTTGCATTTGTATTCGGTCGTGATACAAATGCGGGTATATTTATACAGTTACGGGGTTATCCTGAAAGTTGTTTCAGGATCACTTTTGGAAGTTGCCAGTTTCCAGTTTTCTATCAGCCGTCTTTTAACATTCGGTTAAAAACGGATTTATCTTTTCTTGGATGAGGGTGAGTCATGCTTCTAGAAGGTTCTAGAAGTTTCTAGAATGAGGTGACAAGGATTATGACTCATGCTTTGATTTCTAATAATTCTTGTTTTCCTTAAGATATTTTATTTTGTGTTCACATATGATATTTGTTCTTAGGGTTACTCTCCCCTCTCCTACACTCACCTCCCTCTTTGCTATATAGTGGCCGGCCCTCTCTCTCCTCCCTCACTCTCTCACTTGAGAAAATTATGGTTGCTAAAAAGAAAAGACTAAAGTTTTGGATGCATGGAAATTTCATAGTTCATTTCTTGTTCCATTTCATTTCCATCGGCAACTTCATTAACCGATCGTCCACGGCTTTGGACGAAGTGAGACAAAGTCATCTACTCATTCTCTACATCATTCTTGGTCGTCTCTTTTAGCAAACTTGACGACCGAGTTGCCTCGAGTCAGAGGCGGAGCCCGTTTAAAGAATCAGTGATGTGGTGCCACCTAGACGAGCATATTGGAGATCGATGAGATCGGAGCAGCCGCAACGGAGCGTGGGATGATGGTTAAAGAACGAAGGACTCGGATCGTTCGGTATAACCTTTCTACACTCTTTACAGTTTGTTAGTTTAGCAATAATGGCAGATCCGGGTTAAAGTATACGATAGCGCCAGTTAAAAAGTTTTTGTTCCGCGTTTGGCGTCTGTAGACGGCCGGGGCGCTACCGTAGACTTACACCAATTCCCATTAACAGTAATTTCACCGAAAAAAGCCTTTTTTTCTTCGATATTTTTCTAAACCGTTTTGGCAAACCATTTCATTTCAAAAACCACATGATAAATTTTTATTTAATGTGTTATGATGCACAAAATTTGTTTCAACTCATTTCAATTTGTAATTTTCCCTAATTAAATGTATTAGTGACGGCTTAAATAATATTAAAATAATTAATTTCGGAAAAATTTTCAGAAAATTTGAAATTTCACCAGTGACTCAATAAACACCAATTAATAGCAATTACATAGCTAGAATATGTATATTTAATTTTATAATAAAGATATTTGTATTTTGACTTTTTACAGAAAACCCCCTTATTTTGCCGATTTTCCGAAATTTCACCGAAATGATTTTCATAACGTTACAGTTAGTGTGCTAGAATGATGCAAGAATGGAAAAGAAATGAGCAAGGGCAGTAGAGGGAGAGAGGATCTCGGCCAAGGGAGTGAGGTGGGAGTTTTGTGAGGGTTTCCTAGCAATTACCAACATTTAATGCAATAAATGCATTCACATACACATATGCACACATGCATTCATCTACATCTTTTCTTTTCTTTTTCTTTAAGTCTAAAACCCTAAGACCCAACAAATATCTAGATATGAAAAGAAGGGTGAATTACTCAAACATAATTGATGAAAAGATCGTTTTATAGAAATTTCCCAAATTATGAATACCGCATTAAAATATATTAAAATTGGGAAAAATTCAAATTGAACCAAAACGTCCCATATACCCCCAAAGCATGCGCACTAGATTTATTTTAGCTAAACTAGGTGTTGGCAAGTCTATATGGTCGTTTGATCACAGTCGAGTTAAAACGGAAAATACCGACAAACTTACCCTAAAGTGGACAAATTCGCATAACGATTTCTAAAACGTTACAATCTCCCCCTTATAGAAATTCGGTCCCCGAATTAAAATTTCATACTAAACGTACCTTCAAAGAGTTGAGGGAATTTCTTCCGCATCTCGCTCTCAGCCTCCCAAGTGATCTCCTCACTAGTAGGGCTACGCCAAAGAATCTTCACAGACGGCAAGACCTTTGACCAAAGTTTCTTCACCTGCCGATCCAAAATAACTACCGGCTGCTCGGTGAACGAAAGATTGCGCTCAAGCTGAACGGTCTCGTGCTGAATCATGTGAGAAGGATCATCAAGGTATCTACGAAGCATCGACACATGAAAAACAGGGTGAACATCCGGAAAACTGGACGGGAGCGCCAAACGATAAGCAACAGAACCTACTCGCTCAAGGATCTCGAAAGGACCTACAAATCTGGGACTGAGCTTCCCCCTCTTCCCAAATCGCATAACGCCCTTCATCGGAGAAATCCTCAGGAATACATGATCCCCCACTGCGAACTCAAGTCTGCGACGACGACGATCGGCATAAGGCTTTTGCCTGCACTGGGCTGCTCTCATCCAGTCCTGAATCAGCTGGATCTTCTCCGTAGTATCCTGAACTAGCTGGGGTCCTAAAACCAGACTCTCACTAAGCTCGGTCCAACAGACTGGCGATCGACGCTTCCTACCATATAAAGCCTCAAAAGGTGCCATCTGAATAGTCTCCTGAAAGCTGTTGTTGTCGGAGAACTCAATCAACGGCAAGTGACGATCGCAACTGCCACCAAAATCAAGCACACATGCACGGAGCATATCCTCCAGAGTCTGAATAGTCCGCTCCGACTGACCATCGGTCTGCGAATGAAAAACAGTGCTAAAACTCAACCGGGTACCGAAAGCTTCCTGAAGCTTCTGCCATAGTCGGCTAGTAAACTGGGTGCCTCTGTCGGATACTATGCATGTGGGAACATCGTGCAAACGCACAATCTCATCTATATACAACTGAGCATACTGAGCATAACCGAAAGTGGTCTTTACTGGAAGGAAGTGAGCCGCTTTCGTCAACCGGTCAACAATCACCCAAATGGAGTCATACCCTCTACTGGTCCTGGGTAGACCCACAATAAAGTCCATGGAAATCTGCTCCCATTTCCACTCCGGAATGGGTAAAGGCTGCAACTCTCCAGCCAGTCTCTGATGCTCAGCCTTGACTTGCTGACAAGTCAGGCACCTCGAAACGAAGTCCGAAATATCGTGTTTCATCCCTTCTCACCAGTAAAAGTCTCTCAAGTCACGGTACATCTTGGTGGAACCTGGATGAACGCTAAAGGCTGACTGATGTGCCTGCTCTAGGATCTCGCGTCTCAACCCATCAACATCTGGTACACACAAGCGAGTCCCGCATCGTAGCACACCCTGGTCATCAATCATGAACTCCGAAACTGTACCCTGTCGAACAAGCTCAAAAATCTCGGACAAACGGGCATCACTGGGTTGCGCCTCACGGATACGATCAACTAGCAGTGGACGGGCGCGGACATAAGCAAACTGTCCCCCAGTGGAGGTGAACTCGAACTGCACTCTACCATAACACAAGAGCTGCCAATCTACAGATGACTGACGCTGAACTGCGCTCAACTGGGACAAGCTACCCCCGGGCCTACGACTCAAAGCATCAGCTACCACATTCGCCTTGCCCGGATGATAAAGGATCTCACAATCATAATCCTTCACTATCTCCATCCAACGGCGCTGTCTCAAGTTCAGATCCCGCTGTTGGAAGATATACTTCAAACTCTTGTGATCCGTGAAGATCTGACACGACTCTCCATACAAGTAGTGCTCCAAATCTTCAACGCAAAGACTACTGCTGCCATCTCAAGATCGTGAGTAGGGTAATTCTGCTCGTGCTTCTTCAGCTGCCTAGAAGCATACGCAATCACCCTATCATGCTGCATCAAAACACAGCCGAGCCCCACTCGAGAAGCATCACAATAAACAACATAGCCGCCCGATCCAGAAGGTAAAGAAAGAACTGGTGTTGTCGTCAACCGAGTCTTCAACTGCTGAAAACTCTGCTCGCACACATCAGTCCAGAGAAAAGGAACTCCCTTCCGGGTCAGTCCCGTCAGCGGTGCAGCGATACTCGAGAAATCCTGCACAAAACGGCGATAATAACTAGCTAAGCCCAAAAAGCTGCGGACCTCAGTCACCGATACAGGTCTAGGCCAAAGCTGTACAGCCTCGATCTTCCTCGGGTCCATAAGAATACCATCACCAGTCACCACATGACCCAGAAAGTCAACTCTATCAAGCCAAAACGCACACTTTGAGAATTTAGCATACAACTGGTGCTCTCTCAATATCTGTAAAGTAATCCTCAAGTGCTGCTCATGCTACTCACGACTCCTAGAGTAGACCAGTATGTCATCAATAAATACTATAATAAACTGGTCGAGGAACGGCCTGAAAATCCGGTTCATCGGATCCATGAACGCTGCTGGCACATTGGTGAGTCCGAACGATATCACCAAAAACTCATAGTGCCCATAGCGCGTACGAAAAGCAGTCTTCGGAATGTCATCATTCCGAACCCGCAACTGATGATAACCCGAATGCAAATCAATCTTTGAAAAATGTTTCGCACCCTGGAGCTGATCAAATAAATCGTCATTGCGGGGTAAAGGATACATGTTCCGCACCGTAACTCGGTTCAACTGACGATAATCCACACACAGTCTCAAACTGCCGTCCTTCTTCTTGACGAATAGAACAGGAGCTCCCAATGGCGAAACACTCGGACGCACAAGTCCCAAATCAAGCAACTCTTGCAATTGATCTTTAAACTCTCTAAGCTCTGCCGGAGCCATCCGATAAGGCGGTATGGAAATAGGATCCGTGCCAGGAATCAGATCAATGCAGAACTCAATATCGCGCTCTGGCGGCAACCCAGGTAGCTCATCGGGAAAGACATCAGGAAACTCTCGCACGGTAAAGACCTGGTCCAACGACCCCACTGTGGCTCCAGTATCATGAATGAAAGCCAAGAATCCCCGACATCCTCTCCTCAAAAGCCGACTAGCGCATAGGACAGAAATCAAACTGTGAGGGGCGGCACCATGGTCCCCCTGCACAACAAACACTGACTCGCCGGGAAAATAAAATCTAACTGTCTTCTCGCGGCAGTCCACGGACGCGTAGCAAGTAGCTAGCCAGTCCATGCCCAACAGAACGTCGAAGTCCAACATCTCAAGAAGGATCAAGTCGACGGATAGATCTTTGTCCCCTATACGAACAACACACGACTGAAACACGTATCGCGCAACAAACGACTCTCCCACAGAAGTAGTCACGACAAGTGGCTGATCCAGCAAACACGACTCTCGGCCTAACCTCGGCACGAAGTGCATAGAAACATACGAATGCATAGATCCCGGATCAAAAAGAACATGTGCAACAAAAGAACATACAGAAAGGGTACCTGAAACCACAGCATTGGACGCCTGAACGTCCTGGTGAGTCAAGGCAAAAACCCGAGCCTGTCCTCTACCGGCTACTGGCTGTCCTCCGCCTCTGCCACCTCGTCCTCTCGGCACAAAACCACCACGACCATGACCTCTCTGAACAGGAATCTGACGTGGCGCAACAACAGGAATAAGAGTCAACGCTCTCTGAGGCGGAGAAGGTGGTAAGGTAACCTGGGGTACTGCTGGCCCTCTCTGATGTACCACGGTACAATCCCGAACAAGGTGATGTAGAATGCCACACCCGAAGCATCCATAAGACGGTCGCTGGCCCTCCTGGGAATAAGAACTGAATAACTGGCTACGTCCCACGTCTCTGCTACTCCCCGAGTCTGAAGGAACTCTGCCTCGGCGTGCAAACCTCTGTCTCCGTGCTGGTACATCCGTACGAGTCTTCTTCGGTTCCGGAACAACCGATGACTCGGCTAGACGCTCCTCCACCAAAAGAGCTGCATCGACAGCTGCCGCATACGTGTCGCAATGCTGAATGCTGATGGCTAGGAACAACTGGGTAAGTAGGCTTCGAACAAACCTCTTCACCCTCATCTCCTCAGTCGCCACCAGGTACGGAGCATACACCGACAGCTCGGTAAACAGTACATCATACTCAGACACCGTCATCCCTGGAGTCTGACGTAATGACTCAAATTTGCACGCTCACGCATCCCTGACACTCGGTGGCAGAAAACGGGTGAGAAACACCGTCACAAACTCAGCCCAGGTCATAGGAGCAAGACTAGCGGCTCTGCCCCTCTCCAACGACTCACACCACTTCTGGGCTAGACCCTCCAGCCGGAAACTCGCAAACTCTACCCATCTCTCGTCGGAGCATCGGAGTGAGCGACAAATCCTGGCCATCCGGTCGATGAACGACTGCGGATCCTCAGTAACATCTGTGCCAGTAAACACTGGAGGCCTCAGCCTCATAAAATCTGTCAGTGACACAGTAATAACCTCCGGAGCTGTAACTGCGACTGCCAGAACTGTAGGTACCATCGTGGTCCGGGCAACGGGTGGAACAACTGCCTGCCCCTGCACTCGGATGGTCTCTACTAAAGTCCCCACTATCTGGCGTAGATCCTGCATACCAGCTCCAATCGTAGTAATATGCTCCGGTACAACAGGCGTACCGCCCTGGTCAGTCCTCGCCTCAGACGAGTCAACTCTGACCTCGGCCCTCGCGGCCGCTCTCTGTGCCCTCGTAGTCTTCGGCGGCATATGGGCTGGAAATTGAAACAAGATTCGATAAGGAAACAGGAATCGAATCACAAGGAGGTATATCATCACGGAAGAATATCAATCAATAAGTCCTAAGGTCACTTAGGTGAAGTACCGTGTCGTAAGTATGCCGTGAAACATACACACGCTACGTCACTCTGCTTAAGCTACCTACTCCATCATACCAAGGTCATCCTATACTCTGAAAGGTAAAACCTAACGCTCTGATACCAACTTTGTCACGACCCAAGTTTGGCCCGTAACCGGCACTTAAACTAAATAATGTCAACAGGCGTACGCAACTCAAGTAAGCCGAAAACCCAAAAATCTAAACCACCTAAAACTGGATCAACGGAGAAAACATAGTTTAAAACACTTACAAAATCACAAGTAAAATCTCTAACTCTTGTTTTCTTTCTTGAAAATTTTGGCAGCACCTCCTTTGTAAAAACTAGCCCTGAAAACGGGTACAACACAGATAATATAAAAAGCATCCCAAATGGGAGCAAAATCATGCCCAACGGCGGAGACAACCACTACAAGATATAAATACGACGCCGAAGCGAAGAATATAAAAGGAAACAGTAATAAGAAGTAACTTTCCAACATAACCGGCTTCCACGAGCACGACACCCAAAGTCACCAAAATAATACAACACTGAATCCTCACAAGTCGTCTCTAAGTCATATACAACAGTGGTAGATGGAGAATACTAGATCCAACAAAAAAGATGTACAATGTACAAGCAGATAACCGCAAACCCACCTAAAAGCAAAGGCCTCACTGCCTAACGTAGCGGTATCCACAAAAGTAGTGATGATAAGAGACCCTGCCGCGACTACTCTGAGGGAAAGTCCTGCAAAACACTGTGGCACAACGGGGGTGAGTTGCCAACTCATGAATAGTAAATAACATCATACTGTAATCGCAGGTATGCACGAACAGCGATCTATCTATCACATGTAATCCGATAGCATAAGTATGATAAGTGAATATGCAGCAATCATGTAAAGGTACATCATCAAGGTACTAGAACTACATGAAACCATGCATAACAACAATAATCCTGAGTGTGTGGGATGATACAATAAAATCTCATGCAAAATCATCGGCATGGAAAAACACCAGTGTCCCTCACTGACACATCAAATCCTAAATCCTCAGGCACCGCATCCTCAAATCGGCCCTCACATCCTGTAAGTCTCATGGAACCTGAGTGTCCATCATCGACACCCGAAACATCATGAAAACATATACCTGTAAGTATATATATATATATAGGGATATCAACCACGTATGTCCACCGACGATACGTAAAAATCATGAAAACCTGAGTGTCCATCATCGACACCCGAAACATCATGAAACCCGTGTCTAACATCGACACGTAAATCCTCATAACTCAGGCGCTGTCACTATGACTGGCCCTGGTGATATGTCATACCTCACTCCGGTCGGTATCCCCACGATAACCGCCGAGTCCAAATACAATCACCGGTAGGTAGTGGTCCCACTGCCAGGCTTATCGTCTACACCAAGAAATCACCACTCGCCCTGGGGTACCATACCGGATCCACCATGTACCCACAGACGGTGCCTCCCGCTCCTCGAATCGGGTATCACAAGCCAAATCTCAGAACCGAGAAATCACATGGTGGACGCACTGAAATATCATATCAAGAGAAACCGGGTTTTCAAACAATACGTAGTTTCTTGAAAATACCCATACGGTTCTCAAATCCATAAATCATATGAAATCGATATCTCAATGCGTAAAATCCACATAATACTGATATATGCAACATAAAACATCAATAATAGCATATAAAGGGAAAACCGCTCTAAAAAGACTTTAAAAACCCGATATCGCACTAATCGATATAAAAAGCGTTCTAAACCATAATCAACGAACAACACAGCATAAAAACTATAATTTATCAGTGTAGGGATTAGACCTAACAATCTTGCTCACAAGATTCAAGCTTTCCCTAGCTCCAAGTGATCCAAGAGCAAAAATCAAGACTTTTGGTATATTTGTGATGTGTTTGGGATTTTGAGGAGTTAGTGTGCTAGAATGATGCAAGAATGGAAAAGAAATGAGCAAGGGCAGTAGAGGGAGAGAGGATCTCGGCCAAGGGAGTGAGGTGGGAGTTTTGTGAGGGTTTCCTAGCAATTACCAACATTTAATGCAATAAATGCATTCACATATACATATGCACACATGCATGCATCTACATCTTTTCTTTTCTTTTTCTTTAAGTCTAAAACCCTAAGACCCAACAAATATCTAGATATGAAAAGAAGGGTGAATTACTCAAACATAATTGATGAAAAGATCGTTTTATAGAAATTTCCCAAAATGTGAATACCGCATTAAAATATATTAAAATTGGGAAAAATTCAAATTGAACCAAAACGTCCTATATACCCCCAAAGCTTGCGCACTAGCTTTATTTTAGCTAAACTAGGTGTTGGCAAGTCTATATGGTCGTTTGATCACAGTCGGGTTAAAACGAAAAATACCAACAAACTTACCCTAAAGTGGACAAATTCGCATAACGATTTCTAAAACATTACACTTATGCCAGATTGGGCTAAGTCCAATAATATTAAAATGTTTAACATTTTATTGTTCTGGGCTGTTGAGCCTTTACTTAGGCTTGGCCCTTTTAATAACGCTGAGCATTAGATCCTGACATTTTTTGTCTTGTATTGAATGCATCGCATTCATTAGAACGATGTGTGTTCTGACAGTGCACCACGTGGCGTGCCAGGCGCTTTGCGCCAATTAAAGAGCGCATTGCACTTCTGCCAAGTAGCGCACACGAAAAGGACACGTGTCGCGCTTAGCGCTAAGCGCCAGTTTATGAGCGCATTGCGCTTCTGCTAAGTAGCGCACACGTAAGTGACACGTGGCGCGCTTGGCGCTGAGCGCCGGATGATGAGCGCATTGCGCTTCTGCATGAGTAGCGTACACGTGAGTGACACGTGGCACGTTTGGCGCTTTGCGCTAGATGATGAGCGCAGTGCGCTATTTCAGAAGCGCAGAGCGCAAGTTGCATACGTGGTTGAAACGTGGCGCGTTTTGGCGCAGAGCGCCGGTCCAGAGAGCGCAGAAGCGCAGTTCATGAGTGTAAGGCACTTTTCAATAGCGCAAAGTGCATTTGATCAATATTTATGATCAGAGAACAAGTTTATGTTCTATTTAAAGGAAGCTTTGCCTCAAGATTCAAGAACAAAAGTTCTTATTTATAAAAAGGCGCTGCCTTTGTACATCAATGATCTGTGAATGAAGTAAATACTTCTTTTGTTTTTATGATGGGATCTTTTGATCTCTTTTTATGAAAGACTTTGGTCTTTGTAGATCTATGATCTTTTAAGAAGATAATTCTTCTTTTTTTTAATGAGATGATTTCATCTCTTTGTTCAAGAATCGTTCTTTACCTTGAAGAAATAATCTTCTTTTAAGAGCTTGCTCTCTTTCTTTTTGAGTTTTCTCAAAGTTTGTAGGGAGTTTTTTTTATCTCAGACTTGAAGTCTTGGGGCCTTTATATAGGGTAAGTTGATTTGTTAAATCAGTTAAAGAGATCTTTCTCTGATTGATTTGGGGACGTTTCCCCACCATTGGATCTTTGATCATCGGGTTTCTGTTTTACAGAAGGCAATCTTCTTGTTTTTAACAAGATTGAGAAAATCTTTGCATAACAGAATTTTAATTCTGATTAATGATTTATTATTATTAGATCTTTTGATCTAACGGTGGGGAATTTTTAATTCCAGCGCTGGCGCACCCGTGCTTTGCACGTGGTGCGCTGCTCAGAGCGCAGCGCACTTTGCGCTAGCGCACCCACGTTTGACACATGGCGTGCAGCACAGAGCGCAGCGCAACTGCGCTAGCGCACCCGTGTTTGACACATGGCGCGCAGCGCGCCTAGCGCTAGCGTACTCATGGTGCACTGCCTAGGGCGCAGCGCAACTGCGCTAGCGCATCCACGTTTGATACGTGGCGCGCAGCGCAGAGCGCTGGATCTGAAGCGTTGCTTCAATTCTTTTGAATTTTGAATTTCAAAACAGAGTTTTGCTCTGATTGGGGGTGCGCTGCCTAGGGCGCGGTGCACCTGGCGCTAGCCCATCTGTGTTTGACACGTGGCGCGCAGCGCAGAGCGCTGGATCTGAAGCATTGCTTCAATTCTTTTGAATTTTGAATTTCAAAACAGAGCTTTGCTCTGATTGAGGGAAACAAATGCCCCCCCCCCGGTTGCGCTTACGCGGCCCATACGTGAGCGCAGCGGTGGCAACATCTAGCCCTTGGATCAACTCAGAAGTTGAAGAAGCGGCTTAACGCCTATAAATAAGACCATTGGTCCTCTAGATAATTATCATCTTCTTTCTTTGAGAAATTTTTGTTCAGAGCTCAGCTCTTTTGTTTAAGAACTTCCCAAGAGTAAATACTCTTTCCAAACTTAGATAAAATTTTAATAAATTTTAATAAGTTAGGGTTTTACCCATTAACAGAGCCTTGCTCTTCATAGATCTTTGATCTAAAGAAAACCCATTTAGGGTTCTATTAACAGAGTTTTGCTCTTTTGAATCATGTTGATTTGTTAATTTTTGATGAAGAACTCTTAAGAGTTTTACTCATGGATATCAAATTTATTAAAAGCTTTGCTTTTAAGGCTCCTGATGGGTTACTTCATCTTCCTCGCAGAGCATGGCTCTTAGAATCTCAGGGAATCTCTTTAAATTTCTTTCATAATTGGCTTTGACAGGTGTCATTCCTGTTTGTAGAGCATTGCTCTTGAGGAGTTTAACTCTTTGATCCGAAGGGTCGCTTATTAAATGAGATTCCCCCTTTTCAAATTTGTTAGGTGTCATAATTAAGATTTGTTTTCTCCATGGGGATATCAAGAGTCGCTTAAATCTCGTATCTGTTTTTCCTCATTAGTGATCTTCTAATGATGTTTCTTTTCAGGCACTATGGCTGTTCATTTATATAGTATGCACGAGTTCATCTATTATGAGGATATTCGCGTACAGGGCCGTTGCCAAAACCAAGAGTTTACAGATGCCCAATGCGCGGAGGTTATGGGTCGTCTGCATGCACGCGTCGGTTGGCTGCTTCCTCGTCGTTCCGCTCTCTTGAAAATCGTAGTGGGAGCAATTTGGAGGGCACTTCCTGGCTTTCATAAGGCCATGCCGCTTAATGCGCTGGATGATGCCGAAGACAAGGTGTATTCAGTGTACCTGTCGGGGCTGATCTCGAAGAAGCGGTGAGATAACTTCATTGATATTCAGCATCAAGCTTTCCAACAGACGACAATAATCGCTTCTTATCGAAGGGAGGGGGGCATTGCTGAGGATCTCGACACCCGTGAGCGCGAGAGGATGCACACGAGAATGGTCAGAAAGGTCAGAAAGATTCTGGACGGCCTTACTTTCGAATTCCTTAATCCATGCCCTGGATCTGAGGTTTTACCTTTGTAATCATTTTGATGATGTTTTCTTTTACTGCTTTCATGATTGTAAGAACTTTTCGAAGTATGAATGGCAAATTCCTCATTTTAGCGTGTTTTACTCTATGTACTAAATCTTTTGCACATGAACGGGCATGTTTCGAACGCTTAACCAAATGCAAATCAAATGTTCTCCTTGTCGCTTTCTTCTCTTTTCTTTGTTGTTGGTATGTCACTCTGGCAAGTGTGGCCTGTAGATAATAAAGAACATTTCATCTTGAACTCTCCGAGAGGTAGTGATGGCTTAGGATGCAGGTTCAGATCTGCTACCTAAGACTTTTCAACTTCATGAGCCGTGAGGGTCTCATGAAGATTTTCCTCCCTACGAGTCGTGAGGATCCCGTAGGTGTAATTTCTCTTTAGGAATCGTGAGGATTCCTAAGTGTGTATTTTCTCTTGAGAGTCGTAAGGACCTTGATTGAATGAATTTCGGTTCGTGTATGTAAGAAAAGTGTAGAGAAATCACAACCAAAAATATTTTGACCGCAATAAATAACGGTGTCGATTTGTAGCGCGTTAGTGAGTGCGGATCGTCCTCAGGAAAAGTGTAATCCGTTCGTATTTCGAATTAGATGAATTGAAAATTAAAGAAAAGAAAGAAAAGACAATTCAATTCAAGATTTTAAAGTTGAATTCAAGAATCATCTAGATCTAAATTTAAAATCAAGAAAACATAAAAATCAAGAATCAAGAAGTGATGATATCCAATCCAAGAATCAAGAATCGAAGTGAGGCTCTGATTGTTAGATTTTCTGCGTGTTCAAGTTTAGTTAATTACCGCAATCAAAACGGTTTCGTTTGTAGCTAGCCGGTTGAGTACGGGTCGTCCGCAGGGAGATGGGAATCTTTTTCTATGTGCTTTAACGAGTTAAGTCCGAAAGTCTAGATTTGTTTGTGATTAACTAAGTGTTAAAATGATATGTAAAGAGAGCTTGTTAGGGTTAGAATTAGGTTAGTTTGAGTTAGGAGTCGCTCACTTCTTTCATTGCCACTCTAAATATCTGTGTTACGGTAATCGGCAACAACGGGGATTAGCACGACTAGGAAGGAACTTGCGAGTATAAGCTAGGCTTTCCAACGCTTAAGTTCTTCCTTTTGGTGCTTGTCCGTCCGTTCTTGGCTCTTAGCCATAACCTCCGGTTAATTCAACCACAACCGGTCTCACTACGGAATCACCGCTATCATGTAGGATAGGGTGCCGTAGGGAGCGGATTGTGGTTCAATTAACGGGAGTTGATTTAAGATGTTGGGCAAGGAAAGAGTGAGAGAGATTTCCTTCTCTCAAACTTCCCTTATCCTACCCTAACAAGTATGAAACTACTCACCCATTATACGGAAAAGAAAATAAAACAAAAGAGGAAGATAGAAAGAAGGAGATTAGAAGATACCAACTAGCTATTTGCGACCTCACCTCGGCAAGGATCAAGGGTAAGCATCATGATTGTTTAAGGATAAAGGAAAAGAGAAAAGAAAGAAACAAACACAAATAACAACAACTAAGTTAACAATTAAAGATTACAAGCAATTAACATAACAAGAGCAAGACAAGTATAATAACAAAATGAACTTCTTTATTCATCATTCTTCACTCACAAAAGCTCACTACAAGTTTTTCAATGGAGAAGAGATGAGAAGAAGAAGAACAAGAACAAGTATTCTAAAACCTAAAAATACAAGATTAAGCACCCTTGGCTTTGGCAAGTTCTGGACTATTTATAGGCAGGCAACAGAAATTCTAGGGCAACATTCTGGACCCATGTAAAAAGACCAAACAACCCCTGAAGTTTCGTCAACTGCGGCGCCTGTACGGCCGCGGAACCGCGGCCTAGACCCCCTATTGGCCGCGGTTCCGTGGCCGTATATATGAATTGGGGCATGGGCTTTTTTGTACTTCCTTGGTCTGCTGTGATCATGAGTCTGGTATAGGTTTTTTCTCAGATTTTCTTCACGATTTTTCCAGAATTTCTGTTGATCAAAAGTGGATCTTTTGTCATGATTTTCTCGAGCTCCACATAGATTTCTTGGACTTGGTGTTAACATTGTGCTTTGTGCATGAAGGTGACAATCGATTTGCCATTTTGTCTTTTAAACTGGTGTGTGGCAAACATACGGATGGAGAGCGGAGACCGTGTTTTATCTGTGGTTGGCAGGAACCCGGGTTTTGTCGTGTTTTTCGATGAATTTCACCGTTTAGAGCCGAGAACCTGTATCCTGCAATTGACTAGCAAACACGGCTCAAGAGTACCTACCGATAAGCAATATGATAAAAATTGGGCGGTATAAAAATGCAAAAATCTGATATGAACAAATACCCCCAAACTTATCATTTGCTCGTCCCGAGCAAAGCCAATTTATTCACAAAAAATTTCCTAACCTCACTTTCGCAGGGAACGCGATTGCACTGAGCATGTGCAACAAGCCGTTAAACCTCTAAGTGTCCCTAGTAGGAGGAGTGTTGTCTCCTGGGGGTTTTCAGCGGATACTACCCACAAAATCCGGTCAAGCTAGTTTTGCAAAATAATTATGATTCAAACCCTAAAGTTTTGTTTCAGAAAATAACAATTCTATGATCCCAAGTCTAGACTATCAAACACTTATTTTTCACACCTCGCTTCTTATTTAACTACAGATTTTATATGTCTTTACGTGCAGTGCAAATAGTGTCGTTAAGTTTCCAGAAGGATCGATTAAAGTCATTATGTCACACAGTAAAGCCCAGATAAAAATTTTAAAAAGGATCACATAAGTTTTATAAAAAGTTAAGCATTTTTCAAGTTTCGTTTTCCAGTAAATTTTCAACTTCAGAATTTATATCTTCCTTAACAGGAAACTAGGTCTTATTTTTCACTCCACCTTTTTCTTGTTTTCATTTCATACACACCTCTGTGAACGTGCAATAGTCTTTATCATATAATAAAACCTTCATATCTCCGCTAAATTTTTTATAAAAGCCTGTCTTTTATCAAGATTATTCTCACACAAAGAACCGTTAGGAATTTTAACTCGGAGAGAACACTTGCTTGACTTTGTTTTAATCTGGACTTTCTAGGCTTCTTAGCGAGCTTTGGGCCAATGCACCCAAACCAGTTGGCTTTAGGGCATTAGGTGTAGAAACACCCCAGCGGACTTAATTACTCAAGTTACCTAGGTCCAAAAACAAAAGACAGTTTGGCGTGACAATCATGATGATTCAATACGAACGGAGACATAACCGGCAGTTCAATTATTTTTTTGGATAAAAGAAGTGTTTAGTGGGTTCGGTGTGTAATCATTCCAATCAAGTTCAGATGGGTTATTTTTCAGACTTGGTTCCAATTAAGGCATCAATAATATCCCTTCATATTCACTTCACTTCATAAATTATTCTTGATATTACTTATTTCAGAACAAACCTATTTGATCCTCAGAAAATCATATATCCATTTAAAAGTTTTTAGACATAAAAGACTTGTCATCTAATTTCCAAAACTTACGACACGTGTAGTGTGATGTAAAGACGTATATCAGCTATATTTAACTTCAAAGGAGAGTTATCTTTCAGGTTTTCAAAATCTAAAAATAAGATTTAGTTATTCTTATCTTATCAAACAAAACCGTCGAGATGTTGAATCAGAGTTTTCCTACTAGCTAACTTGACAGAAAAGTTTTTATATTTTTAGAAAATTTTCAGATTTTTATGGATTTTATGGATTTTAATATGCAGATGCAAAATATACATATGAATGCGAAGGTAAGAAATGCATACCGAGCGTACCCCCAAACTTAAACTGGACAGTGTCCTCACTGTTATTGCATGAAGAGATTATTTGAAGGGTCAAAATTGTCGGTAAGCTATGCACACACATTTTTTTTTGTTTTTTTTTTTTAAAGAAAAGAAAAGCAAAGCAAAAATGGAAAAGAATATCCACAAAAATGTACAAAATGGTATATACATACCCCCAAACTTATTTGGAACAGTGTCCACTTGTTCTTGGCTGGATAACCGAAGTTTGGAGGTAGGCAGAGGAAGATTATGCAGGGTAAACCGGCTCCTGTAAGACCAGGAGCTCCTCTGTTGGTTCGGCGCTAAGGTACGGCTTTAGTCGGTGTCCGTTCACTTTGAAAAATGAACCGTCCTTTGGATTTTCCAAATCCACAGCGCCATGCAGATACACATTCCGCACAAAATACGGCCCTTTCCAGCGAGATCTGAGCCTTCCTGGATGGAAGTGTAGCCGGGTGTCGTAAAGCGGTACCTGTTGACCAGGTACGAAAGTTTTGCGCAAAAGGTGTTTATCGTGAAACACCTTCGTTCGATTCTTAACGACAACCGCGTTATCGTAAGCCTCATCCCTAAGCTCGCTTAATTCGTTCAACTGCAGCTTTCGATGGCTGCCCGCATCTTCGAGAGACAGATTCAACTCCTTTATCGCCCAAAATGCGTGATGCCCTATTTCGACAGGTAGGTGGCAAGCCTTTCCGTACACAAGCCGATAGGGAGACATGCCAAGATCGGTCTTATAAGCGGTTCGAAATGCCCAAAGGGCATCAGTGAGTTTCAGCGACCAATCTTTTTGGTTCTTGGAAACCGTCTTCTCCAGTATCTGCTTGATTTGCTGATTTGAAACTTCGGCCTGCCCACAGGTTTGAGGGTGGTAGGGCGTAGATAACTTATGATTAATGGAATATTTCCGCATCAAGGCCTCGAAAGTCTTGTTGCAGAAATGAGTTCCATAGTCGCTAATGATCGCTCGGGGGTGCCCAAACCGGGAGAAAATGTTTTCTTTAAGAAACCTAACGACAACCTTGTTGTCGTTAGTCCGGCTGGGCACAGCCTCAACCCACTTAGAGACGTAATCAACAGCGAGAAGGATGTACAAGTTCCCGAAAGAGCTGGGAAACGGCCCCATGAAATCTATCCCCCAAACGTCAAAAATCTCCACAACCAAGATCGGTTGGAGCGGCATCTCGTTCCTCCGGGATATCCGGCCCAAGTGTTGGCACCGGGAGCAAGTCTTGCAATAGTCATGAGCGTCTTTGAAGAGTTGTGGCCAGTAGAAACCACATTGCAAGATCTTCTCAGCTGTCTTTCTGGGGCCAAAATGCCCGCCACACGCTTGATCGTGGCAAAACGACAGCACACTCTTGAATTCATCGTCAGGGACACACCGATGAATAATCTGGTCGGGACAGTACTTGAACAGATAGGGTTCGTCCCAGTAAAAGTGTTTTACTTGGGATAAGAAGCGAAGTCTGTCCTGACTTGACCATTCAGTCGGTAGTAATCCTGTGGCCAAATAGTTCACAATATCTACGAACCAGGGTTCGCAAGATACCGTCAAGAGCTGTTCATCCGGGAAAACGTCGTTGATCGGAATTGGAAGCGAAGGCGAAGAAGGAAGTCGTGAGAGATGGTCGGCAACTACGTTTTCACATCCTCGTTTGTCCTTAATGACAAGGTCAAACTCTTGAAGTAAGAGGATCCAACGTATTAGCCGAGATTTTGCATCTTTCTTCGCAAAAAGATGGCGCAGAGCAGAATGGTCTGTGTAGACAATGACTGGAGAGCCGATGAGGTAGGGCCTGAACTTTTCTAAAGAAAATACAACAGCCAAGAATTCCTTCTCAGTTGTTGTATAATTGAGTTGGGCGTCGTTCAGGGTTCGGCTCGCATAATAGATTACGTGCGGCATCTTGTTGATGTGTTGTCCAAGGACAGCACCAATGGCAAAGTCGGATGCATCGCACATAATCTCAAACGGGTGCGTCCAGTCAGGTGAAGAAAGAACGGGAGCAGAAGTAAGTGAGCTTTTTAATGACTCGAATGCAGTCACACAGCTCGAGTTGAAGTCGAATGGCGTGTCCTTGGCCAGCAAAAGAGTCAAGGGCCTAGCAATCTTGCTAAAGTCCTTGATGAACCGTCTATAGAAACCGGCATGGCCAAGGAAGGCTCGGATGTCTCGGACGCATCTGGGAGGAGGTAGATTGGAAATGACCTCAATTTTTGCTTTGTCAACCTCTATGCCATTTTGCGAGATGATATGTCCTAAGACAATACCTTCGCGCACCATGAAGTGGCACTTCTCCCAATTCAAAGTGAGATTCTTGTCCTTACATCGGGTAAGGACAGCGTCAAGATGCAGCAAACACTCGTTGAAGGAATCGCCGAAGATGGAGAAATCCCATGAAGATCTCCAGAAATTTTTCCACCATGTTTGAGAAGATTCCCATCATACACCGCTGGAAGGTAGCGGGCGCATTGCATAACCCAAAGGGCATGCGATGATATGCAAACGTGCCGAAAAGACAAGTGAATGTGGTCTTGTCCTGGTCTTTTTCGGCGATGGGAATTTGATTATAGCCGGAGTAGCCATCAAGAAAGCAGTAGTACTCGTGTCCGACCAATCGTTCGAGCATTTGGTCAATGAAAGGTAGCGGAAAGTGGTCCTTCCGCGTTGCGGCGTTGAGTTTTCTGTAATCAATACATACTCGCCACCCAGTTTGGGTGCGAGTAGGGATTAACTCGTTTGCCTCGTTAGTGATGACCGTTATACCTGATTTCTTGGGGACAACGTGAATGGGGCTAACCCACTGGCTATCAGAGATAGGGTAAATGATACCACTATCCAGACATTTTACGATCTCCTTCTTCACAGCCTCTTTCATGACTGGGTTGAGACGTCTTTGTGGATCCTTGGCTGGTTTGGCATCATCCATCAGATGAATGTGATGTTCAACGATCAGGGGACTAATCCCCTTGATGTCCGCCATGGACCAGCCAAAAGCTTGCCTATTGCTGTGCAAGACCGCAAGAAGGGCTTTCTCTTGCTCGGGAGCTAGAGAAGCCGAGATGATAACCGGGAGGGTCTCGTTCTTACCTAAGTAAGCATACTTAAGGTGAGACGACAAAGGCTTGAGTTCGAGCGTTGGAGGTGAAACGATGGAAGGCAAGATTGGTGCAAAGGTCTCAAACTCAAAAGATTCCAGCAAAGGTTCAAAACGAGTGTAAGCGACCGAGTTGGATGGTTCAGGTAACTCATCCGGAAATTCGAAGGATTCAAACTCGGCTTGTGAGCGGCTAAGATCGTTCGAGAACGTGAAACACTCGTAGTCATTGTCGGGCACAGAAACAACAGCAGGTTTGAGGAGGAACGCACTAGTGGCGTTAAGGTTATCGTGATCGAACAGAAACTCCTCGAATTCGCACTCTTCAGGGGTGATCTCCTGGATTGAGCAAACGTCCAGTATATGAGCATTAGGTTCGGAGGGCTGATTCCCCAACCTAAAAATGTTGAGTTCAATTGTCATATTTCCAAAAGATAGGTTCATCGAACCATTGCGACAATTGATCACAGCATTTGAGGTTGCAAGGAATGGGCGACCGAGTATCACCGGAATTTGATTCCGGGGGTTAGCTACAGGCTGTGTGTCTAATACTATGAAGTCAACGGGGAATATGAAGTCCCCGACTTTGATTAACACATCCTCTAGCTCACCCCTAGGATGGGTGATCGATCGGTCGGCCATTTGGAGAGTGCAGTGCGTGGGTTTCAGCTCTCCGACGCCTAATTGCTCGTATACTGAGTACGGAAGCAGGTTAACACTGGCACCAAGATCTAATAGTGCGCGGTTGATGTTCTTATCCCCAATGGTAATAGAAATCGTAGGACAGCCAGGGTCCTTCCATTTTTGTGGTAAAGATTGGGTAAGGGCATCACTCACAGCACTAGCTAAGAAAACTTTCTTGGGTACCTGAGACTTCCTCTTTTTCGTGCACAAGTCCTTTAAGATTTTTGCGTAGGATGGGACTTGTTGGACAGCATCTAAAAGAGGAATGTTAATGTTAACCTGCTTAAATAACTCCAGAATCTTCTCCATTTGTGGATTTTGTTTATTAGACCTCAACCGGTTTGGAAATGGGACGTTTTTAAAATTGGTTGAGTCTAATGCTTGTGGAGGAGATTGTGGAGTTGGAATGGATCCCAGAGCTGGTGTTTTCGTGGAGTGAGAAGTGGGTCCGTTCAGAGCAGAAGAAGAAGAAGAAGAGGAGCCTTTTGACGAATGGGGAATAGGCTCAGAAGACGAAGAAGAAGAAGAAGAAGAAGAAGAAGAAGAAGCGGCCGGGGTGTCATCGTTGATCCGTGTGCCGGTGTTGTTTTGCAGCATCCTTCCCGATCTCATTGTGGTCACGGCACTCACATTATGGTTCTGTTTTTCAAGAGCAACATGTACATTATGTGGGTGACCGGGATTTGGGAGTGGCTGGGATGGGAGCTTCCCCTTCTCTCGCTCGCTTAAGGCCGCATTCAGCTGTGCAATTTGGGCCTCGATGGTCTTGATGCTTTGCCCGTGAGCGGCAGTGTGTTGCACTAACGACTGAATGGAAGACTGGATGTTGGCGGTGGATTATGTCGATTGTTTAACGAACGCCTCCAGACTTCGTTTGAGCGAGGAAACCTTATCGTTGTTTGACGGAACAAAATTGTTTTGGGGAAAAGAATTGTTGGGTGCAAAGTTGTTCGTCTGATTTTGAAAAGGTTGGGGTTGGAAGGGCTGCTGAAACTGATGTTGAGTTTGTTGTTGCGCTTGTTGTTGCGGCGGAGGGGGCCTTTGGAAATTGTTGCCTTGGAATTGATTCTGATTCTGATTCCAGGCGAAATTGGGGTGGTTCCTCCAACCGGGATTGTAGGTGGAAGAGTATGGATCATTCCTCGGTCTTTGCTGAAATGCAGCATTAACCTGATCCTGTCCTTGCGATGGTGGATTGTAAGGACACTCTTCGGTTAAGTGAGAAGGATCGGAATAACAAGCGCAAATGGTACGAAGGGGAAGAACAGGGGAAGGAGCAGGAGAAGAAAATTTGCTCTCTATTGCTTCAAGCTTTCTCGTTATTGCAGTCATTTCAGCTTTCATCGCAATAGAGACATCAAGTTGGTGAATTCCTACCCTAGACTGACCGGTAGAAGTGGAGGTAGAGGAAGAAGAAGTCGGTCTGGTGCTCTCCCATTGTAGCGTTTGCTCCGCAAGGTCGTCAAAGAATTAGCACGCTTCCTTGTCAGATTTCGATAGGAAGTGGCCCTGACAAATGGTTTCCAACAACTGCTTGGTTGCTGGGTTCAGCCCCTCGTATAAGGTTTGGCAAAGTTGCCATTTCTCTATACCGTGGTGAGGACACTAAACAAGAAGGTCTTTATACCGGTCAAAGCACTTCCAGAAGGGTTCAGAAGGAAGCTGAGAGAATTGGTTGATTTCGTCACGGATCCTTGCGGTTTTATGATTCGGATAGAATTTTTTTAGAAACGCTTTAACAAACTCGTCCCAACTGGTTATGGAGTGGGAAGCGGTGCTATACAGCCATTTTTCAGCAAGATCGCATAGAGTGAACGGAATGACCCGTAGACGTATAGCATCGTCCGACAGTTGGGTAGTTTTCATCATGGCACAAACGTTTTGAAATTTATTGATGAAGATATAGGCATCTTCAGATTCAAGCCCATGAAATCGCGGAAGCATGTTGATGAAGTGGGGCTTAATTTCAAAATTATCCCCATTGGCCGGTGGAAGAGAAAAGCAGGTGGGAAGTGCAGAACGGGTGGGATAGAAACGATCCTGGAGTGCGATTCGCTGCGGCGCTACAACAGGCGGTGGTGGTGGGTTATTGGTCTCCGTAGGAGGTGGAGCCAATCCAGGGGTAGTCAAAGAGATGTTTGGATTAAATCCTGACATCGCGGAAGAAGAGGTTGGTGATGGCGAAGGTGAAGATGTATGAACAGAATTCCGGTCAACGTCGGTATTGGCCGGCAAAGGTAAGGGTGAAAGAGGAGTGGACGGAGTTTCGACGTCTGAGTCGATCGCGCAGTCGGTAGCGACTAACGTAACACGGACTAAACGGGCGCTAGTGTCCCGAGTCCAAGCGGACATACACTAAACGAGTTTAGTATAGTCAAAACGGAGAAGGTGAGGGTAAGAAAACGTCAATGAAGAAATACGATGGGTGGTGGGTGAAAAATGGATTTTGGCGACAAAGGGCAAGTTTTTATAAAAGTTTTTGATTTTTTCCTTTTTCTTTTTTTTTTTAAGAAAGAGCTTTACAGAAATATGTACGGACTTACGGCTTTAAGCAATCACAAACAGGATATGCACAATCACACCTAGATCTAGGGTCACCTAGGTCTGCTAGACAGCTCCTAACTGTTCCAGAGGGCTAGAAATAGGACCTCAAACCGCCTCTTCTCCGTCAATTGCGACCAGGTAAGTGGGAGGTTGTCCAATGCTTTCGCGAAGTTCCTTAATTAAATAACCACTTTCCTTCGACACACTTGCCTGGACACCGCAAAAGTCAGATAGGATAAACGGCCGATGCCTGTAACTAGTCCTCTGTCCTATTGAGCGCGAAGTCCTTAGGGCTGAGTCTAGTATTTTTTTTTAATTAACAATGGTCAATGCATATGCTTTTTGTGATTTCTGGGGTCCTGGGAAGGGTGATGAAATCCCCACCCAATCTGAATTGGTTTCAAGCCCCTTAAGTCCGTTTTAATGAATGCAAAGCGGTAACAAATCAACTGCAAACAATTTTTATTTTTTTAGCGCGGCGCAAAGAATCCTGCACAAGAACAGTTTATTGGAAGGGGGAAGAGAATTTGCGCAAAGAATGCTGCAGAAAACACAGTTTATTGGAGTCCAGAGGAGTGGGGGAAAGAAGAGAGACACTTACAGGGAATTTGGCACCCTGAGGCCACCAAACGGCCGCGGTTCCGCGGCCTAAGCTTGCTTATACCGCGGTTCCGCGGCAGTAATGGGGAGTTGGGGCTTCAGTTTTCTGGTCTGGGCTGTTTTGGGTGTCCTCTGCTATTTTTAAGACCCTGAATCTGGATTTGCTCACTGAAACTGCTCCAGAATCTTTCTGTAGACCGTTTTATCCGTCTTGAATCTGTCGCGGTGTAGCCGCGAAATATGGGTCTATCTTCCCACGTCTTTGGCACTGAACTCGAACTTCGTGTTATCCTGCACACTTGCACAAAAACTAATCAAAAATAACAAGATGGGTTTTTTTTACAATGTATATTTTTTTGTTTGTTTTGTTTTTCGGTTAGCTTTATATTCACAAATTAACCCGAAATTACACAAAGAAATAAACTACTGTCTCCCCGGCAACGGCGCCATTTGATTGTTAGATTTTCTGCGTGTTCAAGTTTAGTTAATTACCGCAATCAAAACGGTTTCGCTTGTAGCTAGCCGGTTGAGTGCGGGTCGTCCGCAGGGAGATGGGAATCTTTTTCTATGTGCTTTAACGAGTTAAGTCCGAAAGTCCAGATTTGTTTGTGATTAACTAAGTGTTAAAATGATATGTAAAGAGAGCTTGTTAGGGTTAGGATTAGGTTAGTTTGAGTTAGGAGTCGCTCACTTCTTTCGTTGCCACTCTTAATATCGGTGTTACGGTAATCGGCAACAACGGGGATTAGCACGACTAGGAAGGAACTTGCGAGTATAAGCTAGGCTTTCCAACGCTTAAGTTCTTCCTTTTGGTGCTTGTCCGTCCGTTCTTGGCTCTTAGCCATAACCTCCGGTTAATTCAACCACAACCGGTCTCACTACGGAATCACCGCTATCATGTAGGATAGGGTGCCGTAGGGAGCGGATTGTGGTTCAATTAACGGGAGTTGATTTAAGATGTTGGGCAAGGAAAGAGTGAGAGAGATTTCCTTCTCTCAAACTTCCCTTATCCTACCCTAACAAATATGAAACTACTCACCCATTATACAGAAAAGAAAATAAAACAAAAGAGGAAGATAGAAAGAAGGAGATTAGAAGATAACAACCAGCTATTTGCGACCTCACCTCGGCAAGGATCAAGCATAAGCATCATGGTTGTTTAAGGATAAAGGAAAAGAGAAAAGAAAGAAACAAACACAAATAACAACAACTAAGTTAACAATTAAAGATTACAAGCAATTAACATAATAAGAGCAAGACAAGTATAATAACAAAATGAACTTCTTTATTCATCATTCTTCACTCACAAAAGCTCACTACAAGTTTTTCAATGGAGAAGAGATGAGAAGAAGAAGAAGAAGAACAAGTATTCTAAAACTTAAAAATACAAGATTAAGCACCCTTGGCTTTGGCAAGTTCTGGACTATTTATAGGCAGGCAACAGAAATTCTAGGGCAACATTCTGGACCCATGTAAAAAGACCAAACAACCCCTGAAGTTTCGTCAACTGCGGCGCCTGTACGGCCGCGGAACCGCGGCCTAGACCCCCTATTGGCCGCGGTTCCGCGGCCGTATAGATGAATTGGGGCATGGGCTTTTTTGTACTTCCCTGGTGTGCTGTGATCATGAGTCTGGTATATGTTTTTTCTCAGATTTTCTTGGACTCGGTGTTGCCATTGTGCTTTGTGCATGAAGGTGACAATCGATTTGCCATTTTGTCTTTTAAACTGGTGTGTGGCAACATACGGATGGAGAGCGGAGACCGTGTTTTATCTGTGGTTGGCAGGAACCCGGGTTTTGTCGTGTTTTTCCGTGAATTTCACCGTTTAGAGCCGAGAACCTGTATCCTGCAATTGACTAGCAAACACGGCTCAAGAGTACCTACTGATAAGCAATATGATAAAAATTGGGCGGTATAAAAATGCAAAAATCTGATATGAACAGGCTCGTAGGAATCGATCGAATCTATAGACGTGATGAAATCTATTGATTACGTATTCTTATTCATTAATGATTTGATACTAGATCGATGACGATTTATCGAGGTTTAAGGATCTTTTAAAGAAACTAGGGTTTCTTCATCTCATCATTTGTCCTTTCGATGAATCTCATTCAAATTCTAGCCTCGAGTAAATTCAAGAATCGATCGTGGATCACTAATTAAGAGCCAACACAATCAAGAAAGCATCGCTCGAAACTAGGTTGCCGATTCTTCAATTTACACGAGTTTTCAAAACTTATAGGAATTAAGAATTGTTTCAAGATTTGTAACATCATCGTCTATTAATCGTCTCGATTCCTCCACAAGCGGAGTTTTACTCAAACATCATAACAAGAAACACAATCACAAATTGAGATTGAATCATGATGCAAGATTGAAAAGAAAGCAAGATAAAGAAATTTCACCTTTATTTATCAACTATTTTGTTACAATTCTCTCAAGATCTACAAGAGGAAAGAACTCGATCGTTGATTTCGGCTTCGCTCGTCTTCTTGAGTCACGGATCTCCTTGGATCACTTGCTCCGATGAAGTCCGGCGTCGCTTTCTAATGGATCGAAGGCTTCATGCTTGATTTGGTACTCAAAGTTCTTGATTTTGGCTTTGGATTTTGAATTGCGGATTAAGGTTTACAAGTCTTGTCACTCAACTTGTATTGGGGAATGGATGTAGGAATCAACAACGAATTATTGAATAACCTTTGAGAAGAAGCTCTAGGGTTCCTTTTATAGCCTTCACTAGCTTTGGCTTCCTTTAGAAGCTAGGTTTAGTTTAGCTTCCCTTGTATGCTAGGTAGTTAGGTAGATGCTTCTAGAGGTAGTTAGTTAGGCTTTAGCTTCCTTCATAAGCTTGGAGGTTAGGGAGAAGCTTCTAGGCTTAGTTTGTTAAGTGAGAAGCTTGCTTTGGAAGCTTGGAAGTTTAGCTTGAATAAGGAGCTTGCTGATCTGGCAGAAGACTCTAGAGATTTCTGGAAATTGCCATAGCTTGATGAGGTGTAGGCAATGAAAGAAGAATACTGTAGAAGATTTCAACTGACATCATAGTCACGTGATCGCGGATCCGCGGCACATGCCTTGCTCCGGCCGCGGATCCGCGGCCGTTTGGCTGCCTCTCTGTGTATAGTTCCTTTCACTGCTTTCTGATGGCTTCCTGGTATATTTCTGATATGCGGAATCTTATAATCCCCTCTAGTTTATTGCCAGATCTCAAGTCTTGGAGTTGGCGTATTTTTATCAGCATTTTTTTTACAGATTTGGCTTTTCTCCTTGAATTTCCTGCACATATTCTTGAAACAAGTGTTGCGCTATTCAAAGATGATGCGATGCCATAATAAACACTCAATTTCCCTCAAAATGTCGGTTTTAAAGTATAACACAGGTAATTTGGTATTTTATGGTTGTTTTGCTAATATGTGTTGTATTAATACCGAACACCTCTAGATGAGTGCAAATGGTAGGGAAATTGTCGTGTTAAAAATGCAGTATTTTCGACTGATCAAATTCCCCCAAACTTATTTTCGTTCATCTCAAGCGAACTCTTTTATTAAAAAGAGAAGAAGAAAATAAAGAAAGAGAAAAACTAACTAGCACACTTTCGTAGGCAAGACGATTGCACTGAGCAAGTGCAACAAGCCTTTAAACCTCTTGGTGTCCCTAGTAGGAGGAGTGTTTTCTCCTGAGGGTTTTCAGCGGATTGCACCCACAAAATCCAATAATAAAAGGAAGACCGTGAAGATTATATATAAAGATAAGAATTGCAAAAGAAAAACTTTGAAAATTAGGGTTTCCAACTACACTAGCTTTTCGGTTGTCATGAGCCCTATCTTAATAGTCATGAAAAAATATCAGAAATCACATCATCCCTCAATAAAACATCGTCTTTATTCTTCATTCCTACATTTCTTCCAAACATCGATCATATTACCCTACGTGTATGTAAAGAACATCCCTACACCCGGAGAATTCAATTCAAGCTATCATACTCTTGTCAATCCACCTTGGTACTTTTTAATTCGATGAATATTTAGATGGATTTGCTTACACAGTTTTCATGCGATCGTTAATACTTCTTGAGGTACTAACCGACCGATTACTCATGTGCTTTCTTATTAGGTGTATTTTCCTCGTCTTGCACCACCTAAGGCTTAGCAGTGACTCCCAGACCAGATGGTCTAAGGCACTAGGTGAAGAGGCACCCTCGATATATTTTTTTATTGCTGTCTTGGCGATAACAAAACCAGTGTTCATTTTTCTCACCATTTTATATTTTATTCATTTTTTTATTTCCTTCATACTTTTGGCTTTTAGACAAGAGTATTTCAAGGTATCCTCTACTATCCCGAGCTTCAAGACGTGTGTAAGTGCGAATAGTAGGGTATCAACGTTCAAAATGTTTGGCTCCCAGAATAGGAACTATTTTTCAGACTTATTTTTATCCTCAGATTAGTGACTTCCTTCATCTTACTAACCCTTGGGACAATGGCTCATAACTACTTATTACTAGTTCGTATAAGAAAACTTCTAATTTTCTTGGGTTTTTTAAATTTTTCTAATCTTTTGGATGTAATTTTTCACTATCTAATCTTTTATTATCTTATTTATGTACAAAAATTTTATTTTTTTGTAAATTTTTAAATTTTTATAGGTTTTGAAAATGTTTTGTGCTTATGCAAAGTATATGCAAATGATGCGAAAATAAGCACAAACCTCCCCCAAACTTGTTTTCAACAGTGTCCTCACTGTTGTCATTTGCTATGTCTTGAAAACCTGTAAGCTTGAGAGGAAATTTATTAATGGGGGCAAAATATTTAAGTGAAGATCCTCCCCCAAACTTATTTTTTGGCTCACAATTTTATGTAAAAATTTTCTTTTCAAGAGCCAGATTATACCCCCCCAAACTTGAGTTAAAAAATGTTATGCTTTGAAAATCACATGAGGGGGTTAAGAATCATTGGTCGATGCCAAGGTTTGCAAAGACCGAAAGTTAACACCAACCATTCGAAAATTTTATCAATGTAGTGCTCTGGTTGGTGGAAGAAGAAGTGGGGAAAGGGTAAGTGGTGGAATAGAACGTGTGTGCGTCTCATTTTGGAGAGACGATGCAGTGAATGTGATGGATTACTCGCATTCTTTTTACAGTTCAGAAGAAGGGATGGAGGTTCAATTTCATTGTTTTGATGTGGATTCATCTCAACACCCGTGCTTTTCAAAAATGCGAGTTCACCAGCAAAGATTTCCTCAAAAGTCTCATCAATACCCCGAAGAATAATGTCATCACAAAGCGCGGGGTGATCTTCAGACTCTAAAAATGGTTCATAATCGGTGTTAGTCGTTGACCCGGACAACTCGGTGGAAGAGTCCGTATGTGTATAATACATAGTTGGGTCGAACAACAACGCATGAAAAGAGTCTAGATCAGTATCATGAGGATCGTCAAATTCGCTGCTGTCGACATCCATTAAGTCGACAGAACAGACCTGAGCAGTAGGTTTGGAGGGTACACTTCCTAACTTGTAAATGTTCAGCTCTATTGACCTATTTCCGAAGGATAGGGTCATAGAACCATTACGACAGTTGATGATAGCGTTGGAAGTGGCCAAAAAGAGGCGACCTAAAATTACCGGAATTTGATGTCGTGGGTTCGCTACAGGCTGTGTATCAATTACAATAAAGTCTACAGGGAATACAAATTCCCCGATTTTGTTAACACATCCTCCAGTTCACCACTAGGTTTGGTGATTGATCGGTCAGCCATCTGGAGAGTGCAAGGAGCTGGTTTCAACTCTCCGATCCCTAACTGCTCATAGACCGAGAAAGGAAGCAGGTTAACACTTGAGCTAAGGTCGAGTAGAGCACGGTTGATGTGTTTCTCCCCAATAGAAATGGAAATCGTAGGATAGCCAGGATCCTTACGTTTTCTTGGTAATTGCTGGGGGAAGGCCGTGTCTACTGTCTTTGCCATGAATATCTTCTTGGGCACTTGAGTCTTCCTCTTTCTAGTGCACAAGTCTTTAAGAACTTTTGCATAAGCGGGGACTTGTTGGATTGCATCTAGAAGATGGATGTTGATGTTAACCTGTTTCAAGATTTCAGTGATCTTCTCCATTTATGGACTCAGTGTGTTTCCCCTTAACCGATTTGGATAGGGAGCTTGAGCAATAAGATCAGGGTCCAACACTGGAGAAGATCGTTTGGGTAGAAACGATCTAAGAATAGGAGTGGGGATCGTTTTCTGTGTGGGCTGAGGTGTCGAGCCTTGGGGAAAACAGAGAATAGGCTCCGAAGAAGGTGGTGGGGTAGAAGAACTGAGGTCAGAATTAGAAGTAGAAGTAGAAGGAAAGGTCTTAGCCGGGGTATCATCGATAGATTTTTCAGTATCATCAATCTCTTCCCCAACGTGATTGTCAAGCACTCTTCCAGATCTCAACTTGGTGATTGCATTCACATGATGTGAATAGCCAGGATTGGGCAAAAGTTGAGCTGGAAGTTTCCCTTTCTCTCTTGCACTCATTTCGGCTTTTAATTGTGCAATTTGTTCTTCCATCGATTTAATATTCTCATTTTGAGAGACAATGATATTCATCACATTATCGAAGGAAGATTGCATTTTTGCCGTCCCTTGGATGGATTGTTTCATGAAAGTATCCAAGGTTTGTGCTAGTGCAGAGGAATTATCAGTACCGGCTAATTGCAAAGAGTTTTCATGTGGTGCAAAAGTGTTGGCCGGATTTTAGAAGTTTTGTGCTTGGTAGGGGTGCTGACTCAATTGAAGTGGTTGCTGTTGTGGTGGAGGGACCCTTTGGAAATTGTTTTGGGTTGGAACTGTGTTTTAATTTTGTTGTTGGTTCCAAGCAAAGTGAAGGTGATTCCTCCAACCCTAATTATATGTGGAAGAAAATGGATCGTTTCTAGGTCTTTGAAAAGCAGCATTGGTATGCTCGTGACCTTTAAACGGAGAATTTAGTGCACATTATTCTGTGAGATGAGAAGGATCAGAACAGCATCCACATACAGTTTTGGAGAGTGACATTTGATTTAGGGCGGCAGCTAAAAATTTGTTTTCCATAGTCTCGAGTTTCTTTTGTATAGCTGAAATGTCAGCTCTAACTCCTATGGATACTTCCGATTGGTTATTGCCACCCCTAGACGATTGACTCACACCCTCCCACTGTAAAGATTTTTTAGCGAAATCTTCTGAAAATTTCCAGGCTTCCCCATCATCTTTGGTCATGAAGTTGCCTTGACACATTAATTCAAGGGTCTGTTTTGTGTTACGATTAATGCCCTCATATATGATTCTGCACAGATCCCATCTAGGAATTCCGTGATGTGGACATTGAACTAACAGATCCTTAAAGCGTTCAAGACACTTCGAGAATGTTTCATTTGGAAGTTGGGTGAATTGATTGATTTCGCTACGGACTCGAGCTGTCTTGTGATTAGGGTAGAATTTCTTAAGGAATACTTTGACGAATTCTTCCCAATTTGAAATGGAATGTGCGGTTGTGTTATATAGCCACTTCTCGGCTATATCGCACAAGGTAAATGGGAGAAGACGAAGACGCATAGCATCCACAGAAAGCTGTGAAGTACCCATCATTGCGCATACATTTTCAAATTTGGTGATAAAGACATTTGCGTCTTCAGACTCGAGACCGTGATATTTGGGTAGAAGGTTGATGTATTAGGGTTTAATCTGCAAATTGTCCCCGTTGGCTGGTGGAATGGAGAGACAGGTCGAAAGAGGACCTCGTGTAGGATAGCACCTCTCTTGAAGAGAGATGCAGGGTGGATTCTGCGCACCTGCGGACGGCGGCAGAGTAGTGGTAAATAAGTTCAATGGAGAAGGATCCATCGAAGTGGGTGTGGTGGTGGGTAAAGAAGAAGTAACTGTACAAATACCGACTTCGGAGTCGATCGGGAAAACGCAGACTAAACGGGCACTAGAATCCCGTGTCCAGCCTATCTTGCACTAAAGGGTTTAGTACAAGTGGCAGCGTTGATATAATTAGAGAAAATGATTGAAGGTGGTGTTTGTTTTGAAAAATATACGGATTTTTGAAAAAAAAATGATGCAAATCACAACAAATGCAACAAGCAAAACCCTAATTCTAGTGGTCACCTAGGTCAAAGCTCTAGACCGCTCCTAACTGCCAAAAGACAAGTCACAGGATCAATCCTCCACTGCCTCTTTGTCTCTCCTGTGGCCAGGTAAGTGCCAGGTAAGTGGGAGGTTCTCCACTACGTAAGTAGTGGGCCTAATTAAGTAACCACTTGCCTTAGACACACTTGCCTTAGACACCACAAAAGAAACACGGATAAACAATGAATTACCCACGGCCTTCTTCTGTCCTAAGTGACCGCGACGGTCTTTAGAGTCATGTCTAGATTTCTTTTAGTTAATAAGGGTAATGCGGATACAAGTTTGTGATTTTTTTGGGGCCTAGGAAGGGTAATGAACTCCCCACCTAATCTGAATTTGGTCGTGCCCCTTAAATTCCGTATTAATATGCAAACAACCAAAATCAAACACGCACGATTTTTTTATTGCTTTTGCGGCGCTGCGAATCATTTGCAAAGAAACCTGCAGAAAATAGTTATTGGAGCAGACAGAGGAGGAGATAAGAAAGTGAGAAGATACCAGAGAAATTTTTGTACACTGTAGCTTCTGATCTACGGCGGATCCGCCGCAGATGCGCTTAAATGCCGCGGAACCGCGGTGACGTCATTTGATCACTGCACAAAAAATTCAAGAACTCCTTCTGTTGCATCACTGAACTCCCTGGAATATTCAGAAAAAATTTTCCCAAGCTCCACAGATTGCAGATTTCCTCGCAACAAATCACAACGAATAGTTTAGTGTTTTGCGCGAATTTAGATCTAAAATTTTTGATGGAATAAATTTTTCAACTCAAATTTCAAAGACGAACGAATTAGCGCACTATCCCCGGCAACGACGCCATTTGATTGAATGAATTTCGGTTCATGTATGTAAGAAAAGTGTATAGAAATCACAACCAAAAATATTTTGACCGCAATCAATAACGGTGTCGATTTGTAGCGCGTTAGCGAGTACGGATCGTCCTCAGGGAAAGTGTAATCCGTTCGTATTTCGAATTAGATGAATTGAAAATTAAAGAAAAGAAAGAAAAGACAATTCAATTCAAGATTTTAAAGTTGAATTCAAGAATCATCTAGATCTAAATCTAAAATCAAGAAAACATAAAAATCAAGAATTAAGAAGTGATGATATCCAATCCAAGAATCAAGAATCGAAGTGAGACTCGTAGGAATCGATCGAATCTATAGACGTGATGAAATCTATTGATTACGTATTCTTATCCATTAATGATTTGATACTAGATCGATGACGATTTATCGAGGTTTAAGGATCTTTTAAAGAAACTAGGGTTTCTTCATCTCATCCTTTGTCCTTTCGATGAATCTCATTCAAATTCTAGCCTCGAGTAAATTCAAGAATCGATCGTGGATCACTAATTAAGAGCGAACACAATCAAGAAAGCATCGCTCGAAACTAGGTTGCCGATTCTTCAATTTACACGAGTTTAAAAAACTTATAGGAATTAAGAATTGTTTCAAGATTTGTAACATCATCGTCTATTGATCGTCTCGATTCCTCCACGAGCGGAGTTTTACTCAAACATCATAACAAGAAACACAATCACAAATTGAGATCGAATCATGATGCAAGATTGAAAAGAAAGCAAGATATAGAAATTTCACCTTTATTTATCAACTATTTTGTTACAATTCTCTCAAGATCTATACAAGAGGAAAGAACTCAATCGTTGATTTCGGCTTCGCTCGTTTCCTTGAGTCGCGGATCTCCTTGGATCACTTGCTCCGATGAAGTCCGGCATCGCTTTCTAAAGGATCGAAGGCTTCATGCTTGATTTGGTACTCGAAGTTCTTGATTTTGGCTTTGGATTTTGAATTGGTGATTAAGGTTTACAAGTCGTGTCACTCAACTTGTATTGGGGAATGGATGTAGGAATCAACAACGAATTATTGAACAACCTTTGAGAAGAAGATCTAGGGTTCCTTTTATAGCCTTCACTAGCTTTGACTTCCTTTAGAAGCTAGGTTTAGTTTAGCTTCCCTTGTAAGCTAGGTAGTTAAGTAGAAGCTTCTAGAGGTAGTTAGTTAGGCTTTACCTTCCTTCATAAGCTTGGAGGTTAAGGAGAAGCTTCTAGGCTTAGTTTGTTAAGTGAGAAGCTTGCTTTGGAAGCTTGGAAGTTTAGCTTGAATAAGGAGCTTGCTGATCTGGCAGATGACTCTGGAGATTTCTGGAAATTGCCATAGCTTGATGAGGTGTAGGCCGTGAAAGAAGAATACTGCAGAAGATTTCAACTGACGTCATAGTCACGTGACCGCGGATCCGCGGCACATGCCCTGCTCCGGCCGCGGATCCGCGGCCGTTTGGCTGCCTCTCTGTGTATAGTTCCTTTCACTGCTTTCTGATGGCTTCCGGGTATATTTCTGATATGTGGAATCTTATAATTCCCTCTAGTTTATTGCCAGATCTCAAGTCTCAGAGTTGGTGTATTTTTATCAGCATTTTTTTTTACATATTTGGCTTTTCTCCTTGAATTTCCTGCACAGATTCTCGAAACAAGTGTTGCGCTATACAAAGATGATGTGATGCCATGATAAACACTCAATTTTCCTCAAAATGTCGGTTTTAAAGTATAACACAGGTAATTTGGTATTTTATGGCTGTTTTGCTAATATGTGTTATATTAATACCGAACATCTCTAGATGAGTGCAAATGATAGGGAAATTGTCGTGTTAAAAATACAATATTTTCGACTGATCAGATCTCACAAGAGAATTTTTCCCTCTTACAAGTCGAGAGGACTCATAAGTGGTTGTTTCCCTCCTTGTCGAGATTCGACTTCGGAGAGTGTGGCCCGTGAATTGTATGCAAGAGTCCATTTTGGGACCGACTTGCAGGGCCCCAGTGCTTAGGAAACAGGTTTTTTAATCCCCATTGCCTAAGGCTTTGCCTTGCGAGTCAAAACGAATCGAGAAGTTCTCACAAGGATGTCCTAACGTCACAGTTAATCTTTGCTCTTTACGACAGAGGTCCATTTGGGTCCGTGGTACTAGGATTTTGTCCGTCGTACCGTCGTGTTGGCTGATGTATTTCTCGATAGGCAATCTTCCTGTTCGAGTAGCCTTGCGACTGTCGTGTCTCTGATCCCTTCGGGGAATGGACAAGACGTCTTCAAGCAATCTTCCTAGGCAGTTTGACCGTCGGAAGAGCAAGCGTTAGGAATTTTGCCATGCCGCTTTTTACTTGAGGTTAGGCCCATTTTGGAGAGCCCCGATGAGTCATAACCACTCCGCGCTGGTGTGGGATGATCTCCGATAGTCTTTTAGGTTTTATATGAGTTGCCGTCAAGACCCTGAAGCTAGGAATTTGGCATTCGCTTCGTTCGCTGGTATCGCGTCTGTTGTATTGAGACGAATGTCGCGGTTGTCTCTAGGTTGCTGGTGAACCGTTTGTTGGAGATAGTGCCCTCAGAGTCAATTATTGGATCACAGGCACGTGATTGCAATGATTGAGGGAGGACCTATGCCGATAAGACAGTCTTACTCAAGATGATAGTATGCTATCTGGTTTATCTTTATCATCGTGTACTGCTTTAGGTGACCTTACAGGTCACTATTGCGCGTTGATAGAGCCCTTAGGATTTTTGCTTGACGGCCAGCAGTATGATGGCGATCATATACGTGGGAGCAGGGGTCTATAAGCACATCCTTAAAAGGTCCCTAGTCGTGGGAGTTTCGAGACAGGGCATCGATACTCCAGAGTAAACTAGTGTATACAGTCGAGACCCCGACGAGGGGAGGTGGCCGGTCTCACAAGCCACTGGTGTCAGTTGTTTCACCTAAGATGTATACAGGTGCTCATTGGGTTATGAGTACATCGGACAGGACTCGCCGGGAACATGCTAGTTGGTCTTATACCAGACGTCAGATAGCAGTTCCCTGGTGACATATGTACAGGTTAGTTCATCGACCTGAGATCGTCATTTGTCTCGTGTGAGTTCCGACTGTACTTTGATTACTACCCTACCACGCTCAAAGGAGACGTGCAAACAGGTTTTAGTTGGGTACAGTCCCGAGCTACATGGAGGCAGTGAGCGGATCTGCAGGGGTTCGTCTCTCCCGGTATTGGGGGTGAGGTCACGCTATGTCTAGAAGAGCCATTACACGAAGTCCTTGGCCAAGGCAGGAGATTTACTGGAAGGTATTCCAGTAGTATCTCAGGGTGTTCTGGGCTACACTCTGACACGACTTGTACCGCTTTTGGGGGTCTGACCTTTACCAACCCCCTAGGCCCGCCATGCGATGCTCATAGACGAACGGACCGGACTGTATGGATATTGTCACTGACAGGCTCAGTAGGGTGTCAGGATGAGTTCGCTCATCGACGTCCCTTTTGGTCAATACCAGGTAGGCAGTTACGTATGGCTAATACATCTGACGTCCTTGTGGTTAAATCCACAGCCAAAGTGTTGACAAGTCTTTAGAGTCCCCTACAGACAGTTTCTCAAGTTTCGGGCGAAACGCTGTAGAGGCTGTATGGAGATATGGCAGGGTTCGATCATGTACGTGCGGTATTGCACGGATCATGATCGGACGGATAATACTAGCGGGCTTTGGTTTAAGCTGGATCCTAGTATTGTACAGTGTAGATTTTGTCTCATTGCATTTGTATTCGGTCGGAATACAAATGCGGGTATGTATAAACAGTCGCGCGGGGTTTTCCTGTAATTTATTACGGGATCAGTTTTTTGAAGTTTCCAGTTTGCTTTCCGGTTTCGGCCATTTTCCTTTGTTTCTTTCTTTGGCTGAATTTTGGTGGAGGGGGTTATTTGCAATTATGCATTTTATTATGGAGAAGCCTTTTTTTGTGATGATAGCTTCATGATGGTTCCACCATCTTTTGACTTCATTTGTTCATCATGACTTGATTTGAGAGGTGATGGGTTTTTGGTTTTTTATTAGGTTGTGATCATTGTTCCTTATCATGATCAACCTTTTTCTCTCTCTTGGATGATTGCTCATTTCCCTTCCCCATTATCATAGGCCGGCCACTTTGAGCAAGGGGGGTTCATTTTTGGTGGTGGGAAATTATACATTCTCATTTTTGGCTTGCTTCAAAATTCCAAAGCTCATCTCCATAGATTTTATCTCCACATCCTAAATGGCAACTTCATAACCCCATGAGACAAACCACTCTACACTAGCCTACAGCATTTCTTGGACACGTCGGCTCGCCAACTTCGTGCCCGAGTTGCCTCGGTCCAGAGATGAGAGCCCGTAAAAGAACCCGGCGATGTGGTGCCCTTTCGACGAGGAGATGAAGACCGGAGATTCCGCGGGAAGATCGGGATGACGACGAGAAGACCGAAGGACATGGATCGCTCGGTATATCTCTCTACCCCTTCTCTAGTTTGCTAGGATTAGCTTAATGGCCCGATCCGGGTTTCAAAGTACGCGGTAGCGCTGGTTCTAGTTTATAGAAAAGTTTTTGATTCCGCATTTTGGCCTCGATCAGACGGCCGGGACGCTGCCGTGCACTTACACTGGTATCAGAGCCACGCCATTAACCTAGTCTAGCATGCTCTAACGTGTTTACAAGTTCGATCGAACGGATTTTCCAAAAACCCCATTTTCAAGTCCAGGTTTCTGTCGAATTTTTGCTGTGCTCAAAAAAATTATTTGGTACATTGCAAAAATACATGCAGGGTTTTATAAGAATTCTGTGAAAATTTGGTCGGCTAAAATTACTGTAGCGTGGCGGATCAGCGGCCAAAACCATGTTATGGTCGTGGATCCGTCGCCGTACTGTGGCCAAACTGCACCAAATTTCTACAGTGGGTTTCTGACATGGAAATAGGGTTTCTGGTATATTCTTTTGGGCCCAGATATATTTTGAGTGCTACAGTTGTGCTTGGGGCCCACTTGGGAAAATTTAGTCGATCGAAAATTTTAAACATGTTAGTTCACAGTATTTACATTATATCTGCGACCGTGAATGTCATTCGATCGGTAAATCCTGTCTAACTGCTATAACCCTTTTAGACGGATTTGCGAACGTGACATTCACGTTGATGTTCTGTGATGTGCTGTGATGTTGCGGATTTGTCGTGGTGGATAGCCTGGATGCAATGTTAGTACAGTTTTGGTTGTATATGTACATTTGATCTTGCGGGGCGAGCGTCCAATATGTGGACTGCCGTCACTGCCTGTTTGTATATTATTCTTTTGGGGCACGACCGAGCTGAGGTCGATGTACCCGTTGTATGTATATTTTACTTTCTGTACTAGGATTACCCCAAGGTGGGGTGCACGAATAGCCGGGTTCTAGAGGGCAACGAGCCCGCATCTCATGGCTTTGAGACGGAGGGGGCTTCACTCTAGAATTGGCAGGCTATTCGCCGCACTCGTAGGGGTACAGGTTGACCCAACGAGGGGTGCCTAAGTTACCGGATTCCGTGAAGTGCTGGGTGGTCCATTCACGTTGCTGAAGGGGGCTACCTCGCTTCAGGTTTTGGCGGATAACTTGCCGCGCCCGTAGGTGTCTAGGATTTCATTGCACGGGCTATCCACACGACCAAGAGAACGTCGGGTTTCAGTAGCGGCTCTATAAAACCCGGGAATCCCAGATATCTATATTGTTATGTGATGCTTATTACATTTCTGTGATGTTGCATTTTATAACGCCTTGAGCGAATATTATATATTGATATATATACTAGTAGATGTTGTATATGTTTTGCATCCGCGCTAGTCCAGTCCCCGATCTTTCGTTAGTTAAGTAACCTAACGGGTAATGACGGGACCCAGTGGAGAATGCGGATGGCATATACGTACATCATTATTTTCGTTCTTTATTGGTGTGATCAGTTGATGGGACTGCATTGATTCGGATCAATACAAGATAAACAAACCTATTCTGATGTTGTTGGAAGAATTTTCAAAAAGCTGTTATTGTAAGGACGTTCACTTTTGTTTTGCACAGTGGTATTCGGTTATGAATATCCAGCACCTCAGTCGACGAGGCAAGGACCGAGATCCCTTCACCGGGAGTGACCCCTTGGACAGAAGTTTGCCTCAGGGCAATAACTTCACTATAGTCATTTACTTTTGATTTGCATCGTGGTATTCAGTTGGAATATCCTGCACCTCATTCTACGGGGAAAGAGCCGAGATCCCTTCACCGGGAGTGACCTCTTTAGCAAAGGTTTTCGCCACTATATTTTTATAAAAGCTATCCGGTTCCTTCAACGATATCAAGTTCATTACGTTAAAGGTTTTCACCAAAAACCATTCGTAGCCCTCCGTCATTTCATATGGCTAGTCAATAATATTCAAGCTGTGTTTGTTGGCCAAAGTCAAGGCACAGTGATTGGTAGCTATTGTATATTCATATGCAGCATAGATAGATGCGTTGGTTTGGGACAGTCGTACTGCCTTGTTGGCCAAAGTCAAGGGTAGGTACGGGTGGGTTCAAATTAATCTGGAGAATGACGGGTAGAACTTGACATGTGACTTATGATTTGTTGGCCAAAGTCAAGGTCATAAGAGCATGGGGTAAAAATCACATCGGGAGTTTCTAAAGAAACTGAAACTTGCCAGATATGCGCATACCATCTGGAGTGTGATAACGTGAGTGGATTCCATCACATTATCATCCGATGATAGTTGGATCCCGATTCCCACTGATGAGTTGGTTTACTCCTCGGGTGATCCTGACTAATTCTTCTTTCAGGTTTGGAGGAGAATTTGACGTTACAGTGGGAGGTTTCTTGATTAGATAAAGTGATAACCATTCTGATCTAGGTTAGAGTGCACGCTGAGTGTTTCTTTTCTCTCTCTCTCTTTGGCAGCGACCATGGCCCGACCCTTGACTATGACTCAGTGACCAAGATTAACCGAACCTTCTTAAAACACTGGCTTTTGGATTGTCTGAGTTGCATACCTCATTGCCACTCCTACTTTTACCCTTTTCTTCAGGACACCCCGTATTACTACGAACGTCCACTTCCATTGGACAAAACCATCGTATGGTTATATACGAACTCAAAGGAATTGATTCGAGGATGGTTTCCGGTTCTGGAGAAAACGAATAGGACTATTCAGCTGTCTTTTCCTTTTACCTTCTCTCAGGTTGCAAGTGCCCCTTAGATTAGGGGATAGTACACCTATTACGCAAATTGGATAGTCTTCTTCCAAACCATAGGCAGGTGCCGACCGGTAGGGAATGAAGCAAACCAATTGGCCTAACGATGGTGTACAGAAGGTATTATGTAAAGACAAATAAAGGGATTAGAAAGAGGGCAAAGTAAATTGCGACTGATATTCACGACCAAACCAAGTATTTCATCGCCACTCCCACATCACCTTTGTATTTCTCCAGAACACTCCGTATCACTACGAAGATTCCCAGTTTATTGGATACTCCATCGTATAGTTATATACGAACTCGAAGGAACTTGTTCCAGTTCGGGGATGGATTCTGGTTCAGGAGAAATAGGAATAAGGTTTATTCACGTGTCTTTTATCTTCACCTTCTCTCGCGTTGCGAGTGCTCCTAGGATTAGGACAGTACACCCATTACGCTTATTGGATAGTCTTCTTCCAAACCATAGCCTGGTGCCGAACGGTAGGGAAGGAAGAAAACCATTTAGCCTAAGAGGGTGTACAGAAGGTAATGACTAAAGACATATGAAGGGATTTGGAGAGATGGCAAAGAAATATACAGTTACAGTTGTGAATCTGGATAATGGAAGAGGCATTACTAGGAATACCCGGATACCCCTACGGAACATTTCAATGTTCCAGTTTCACTGTGTACTGTTAAAAGAAAACTGATTTCCCAATTAGCCCTTGCTCCAGGGTATGTATTTACCAGGTATGATTCTCACATCTGTATGGTTTTACAGATGATGAGTGGGAGTAAGTTGTTGGGAATTAGGTGATCATCCTCATTATATCGGAATTCGTTGTAATTGGTGATATTTGAGGAAGTCACCTGGGTTGTTTGCCGGACGGCAAATATTTGGTTTTGAATATCCACTGTTATGCACCAATTTCAAATTGATACATCTTTACGTCTATTTTTATAGAGTGAGATATACCTTTTTGAAATTATGTCCATGACATTTACCTATATCAGTGGATGGTTAGGTAAGAAGCATTAAACAGCGGTGTAATTCTTCTTAACCATAGGTACAGTTTTCAACCTACGACACACAGGGAATGAGTTATTAGACTCAAGGGACTTATACAGAGTATTGTATGTTGTCCAGCGTCCATGAGGACAGAGGGGTTGGTTCTCGTACTATATTCGGTTTACTTATGACTTCTCTAGTTTTTAGACAGGTGTTTCATAGAAACACAAGGTCCAAGTTTTGAGAAGTTATAGGTAAGTGGATAAAGTAGAGAACCAGGTGTTGCAAGTATCGGAATTCTTAAGGGTGATCGAAGATGTAGATACTTGTGTATGGTATTCAGTTGATAGTAATGATTAAGAGAACTTGCTTCTCTTTCAGGTTACTCATAATTGGAAGCATTCCTAAGTTGAGTAACGCTGATCGGCCTCTTTCTATTTAGTTGACATGCACTGGAGACAGCTGCATGATTTGAATCTGGTTCAATTAAATCAGTGCCTCTGTTTCTATATTAGATATAAAACAGTTCATATCTTGACATTATTAAGGTACGGGGAGTTGTCCGGCTTATGCTTAAAACCAGACTCTGGATAACTCAAGGCACGTTTCTGTAATGGCTGTTTGTGGGTTGACCCAGGCTATGATGAGGGTTGATTTTCTACCATCTGGAAGATCAATAGTGATATTGTTCTTGACTCGCCACAGTTTTAAGTAAAATGGATTTTTTCAGAAAACAGAAGTGGGAGTATGGTAGAACTGGAAGTGATTCCAGAACCGCAGACGATTACTGAAAATTTGATAAGAACCTAAAGATTCGATCTGATTGACATTCCATTGGCCACTCCGCATATTTGGTGGGTAACCTCAGGCACCCGAGAGGTACTCTGGTAGCCTCAAGGACGGTGGCAGGGAGGTTCTTGTTTACCCAGACTTTCCATTGATGTTGTTCTAGACTGTGAGACCTGGCAGGAGGATGAGTATAGCGTCGTTCTAAACTAGCCTTAGAAGTGTACGTTTATATGATTCCGCCAGAGGGTTGTTGTAATCAGTGGGAGCAGCGGAAGCATTGGTGGACAACAGGCTTATGTCTATTTATAGACTAAAGCAGATATAGCGGAGATAGATCATCTATTTCTGATGTGGCAGTCATAGGTTTGACTTCATCAGAATAGGGGATGGATCTGTTAAGAAGGTAGTAGGGTGTGATGTCCTGGTATTTTGATGATATACACAGAGTAGGAAGTGAAATTCCTATACTACGGTCGGTTATACTTTGGTTGTCACACAGTGGTTTCTCCACATAGGATATAGATATAATATCAAACATTCTGGTTACTAGATTTATGGTTTTAGATCTAGATTTGGGAAATGTCCCAATCTGGGTACTTAGACAGCATTCTAAAAGTATTTAGAATGGACGACTCCAGGCACGGTAGTGTACCTACAGGTGATGGAGTCACCCTCTCTAAATGTGTCTTTTAGACTAAAAGGGAGAGGGATGTGCATGATTGGCAGATCACTTGCTCAGGCAATTGAGTCAATCATGAGATGTCAAGTACCACACCAGATATTGTTTTTGCACGAGATGCAGTAAGTAGATATTGATCCAATCCTGGAGAAACATTCGGAGGCAGTTTTAGAACATAAGTGGATGTTCTAGGGATATGATAACGACAGCCCCATTCGGGAGACAGTTATCATTCCAGGCTTCCAAGGTGACCTGGATGACAAAGTGACTGTCAGAGTTATAGTTTTCCTTCTGACGAGGGGCAGTGTTTTGGACAGGTGATCCAAGCAGACACTGAGGGAGGCATTACGCAGGATACTGATTGGTTTCAGTTGATGATACAGTCTAAGAAGTTTGGATTTGGAGTTCATTTATGAACTAGGTCCCATCAGATATCCAGACATACTCTAAGACAGGTATTGCTCATTTCGGGAGATGGCTTTCTCCGCGAACTTGAGATAATGAGAGACATAGAAAGAAACATTAGGGCGGATCCACTCACTGAGGCTATTCCTCGAACGCAATAGTTTCGCAAACGGGTTTTGTGAGACTGATTAGTAGAGGAGTTGGGTGTTCGGTATCACACGGGCTGTGAGTATGCGACATCGCAATAATTAGCCTTGAGTGCAAGTGGGAGATTGTTGGAGATAGTGCCCTCAGAGTCAATTATTGGATCACAGGCACGTGATTGCAATGATTGAGGGAGGACCTATGCCAATAGGACAGTCTTACTCAAGATGATAGTATGCTGTCTGGTTTATCTTTATCATCGTGTACTGCTTTAGGTGACCTTACAGGTCACTATTGCGCGTTGATAGAGCCTTTAGGATTTTTGCTTGACGGCCAGCAGTATGATGGCGATCATATACATGGGAGCTAGGGTCTATAAGCACATCCTTAAAAGGTCCCTAGTCATGGGAGTTTCGAGACAGGGCATCGATACTCCAGAGTAGACTAGTTTATACAGTCGAGACCCCGACGAGGGGCGGTGGCCGGTCTCACAAGCCACTGGTGTCAGTTGTTTCACCTAAGATGTATACAGGTGCTTATTGAGTTATGAGTACACCGGACAGGACTCGCCGGGAACATGCTAGTTGGTCTTATACCAGACGTCAAATAGCAGTTCCTTGGTGACATGTGTACAGGTTAGTTCATCGACCTGAGATCGTCATTTGTCTCGTGTGAGTTCCCACAGTACTTTGATTACTACCCTACCACGCTTAAAGGAGACGTGCAAACAGGTTTTAGTTGGGTACAGTCCCGAGCCACATGGAGGCAGTGAGCGGATCTGCAGGGGTTCGTCTCTCCCGGTATTGGGGGTGAGGTCACGCTATGTCTAGAAGAGCCATTACACGAAGTCCTTGGCCAAGGCAGGAGATTTACTGGAAGGTATTCCAGTAGTATCTCAGGGTGTTCTGGGTTACACTCCGACACGACTTGTACCGCTTTTGGGGGTCTGACTTTTACCAACCCCCTAGGCCCGTCATGCGATGCTCATAGACGAACGGACCGGACTGTACGGATATTGTCACTGACAGGCTCAGTAGGGTATCAGGATGAGTTCGCTCATCGACGTCCCTTTTGGTCAATACCTGGTAGCCCGTTACGTATGGCTAATACCTCTAACGTGCTTATGGTTAAATCCACAGCCAAAGTGTTGACGAGTCTTTAGAGTCCCCCACAGACAGTTTCTCAAGTTTCGGGCAAAACGATGTAGAGGCCGTATGGAGATATGGCAGGGTTCGATCATGTACGTGCGGTATTGCACGGATCATGATCGGATGGATAATACTAGCGGGCTTTGGTTTAAGCCGGATCCTAGTATTGTACAGTATAGATTTTGTCTCATTGCATTTGTATTCGGTCGGAATACAAATGCGGGTATGTATATACAGTCGCGGGGTTTTCCTGTAATTTATTACGGGATCAGTTTTTTGAAGTTGTCAGTTTGCTTTCCGGTTTCGGCCATTTTCCTTTGTTTCTTTCTTTGGCTGAATTTTGGTGGAGGGGGTTATTTGCAATTGTGCATTTTATTATGGAGAAGACTTTTTTTGTGATGATAGCTTCATGATGGTTCCACCATCTTTTGACTTCATTTGTTCATCATGACTTGATTTGAGAAGTGATGGGTTTTTGGTTTTTGATTGGGCTATGATCATTTGTTCCTTATCATGATCAACATTTTTCTCTCTCTTGGATAATTGCTCATTTCCCTTCCCCATTATCATAGGCCGGCCACTTTGAGCATGGGGGGTTCATTTTTGGTGGTGGGAAATTATTCATTCTCATTTTTGGCTTGCTTCAAAATTCCAAAGCTCATCTCCATAGATTTTATCTCCACATCCTAAATGGCAACTTCATAACCCCATGAGACAAACCACTCTACACTAGCCTACAGCATTTCTTGGACACGTCGGCTCGCCAACTTCGTGCCCGAGTTGCCTCGGTCCAGAGGTGCGAGCCAGTAAAAGAACCCGGCGATGTGGTGCCCTTCCGACGAGGAGATGAAGACCGGAGATTCCGCGGGGAGATCAAGATGATGACGAGAAGACCGGAGGATACGGATCGCTCGGTATATCTCTCTACCCCTTCTCTAGTTTGCTAGGATTAGGTTAATGGCCCGATCCGGGTTTCAAAGTATGCGGTAGCGTCGGTTCTAGTTTATAGAAAAGTTTTTGATTCCGCATTTTGGCCTCGATCAGACGGCTGGGGCGCTACCGTGCACTTACACCGTTGAGGTTTGGAACTAGGGATTTTGCCGTGGCTCCATTTGTTTGATTGTCGCGTCTGAATCCTGTCGGAGGAAGAATGCTATGGTGACATCTTGTCTGTTGTATCGAGATGAACGTCGAGGTGGTGATCGCTCCGTGCTGATGTGGGATGATCTCCAATAGTCTTTCAGGTTTTATATAAGTTGCCGTCAACCCTGAAGCTAAGAATTTGGCCTTCGCTTCGTTTGCTAGCACTGCGTTTGCTGTATCGAGACGAATGTCGCGGTTGTCTCTAGGTTGCATATGAACCGTCATGGTTTGGAACTAGGGATTTTGCCATGGCTCCGTTGTTTGATTGTCGCGTCTGAGTCCTGTTGGAGGAAGAACGCTGGGGTGACATCTCGTCTGCTGTATCGAGACGAACGTCGAGGTGGTGACCTCTCCGCGTTGATGTGGAATGATCTCCGATAGTCTTTCAGGTTTTATATGAGTTGCCGTCAAGACCCTGAAGCTAAGAATTTGGCATTTGCTTCGTTTGCTTTGGCGTGTCCGAATCCGGTTGGAGGAAGGACGCTGTAGTGACATCTCGTCTGCTGTATCGAGGCGAATGTCAAGGTGGTGACCACTCCGCACTGGTGTGGGATGATCTCCGATAGTCTTTCAGGTTTTATATGAGTTACCGTCAAGACCCTGAAGCTAGGAATTTGGCCTTCTCTTCGTTTGTTTTGGTGTGTCCGAATCCTGTTGGAGGAAGGACGCTGTGGTGACATCTCGTCTGCTGTATCGAGATGAACGTCGAGGTGGTGACCACTCCGCACTGGTGTGGGATGATCTCCGATAGTCTTCCAGGTTTTATATGAGTTACCGTCAAGACCCTGAAGCTAGGAATTTGGCCTTTGCTTCGTTTGCTGGCATTGCGTCTGCTGTATCGAGACGAATGTCGCGGTTGTCTCTAGGTTGCTGGTGAATCGTCGAGGTTTGGAACTAGGGATTTTGCCGTGGCTCCGCTTGGTGATGTGGCGTCTGAGTCCTGCTGGAATGAGGAGGAACGCTGTTGTGGGTCTCCAGGCTGTAGATGTGGCCGTCGGGACTTGGAACTAGGTACTTTCTCCAAGGCTCCGTTGTTTTGACCGTAAGGTCTTTTGTTGACGTTGTACCTGCATCATGCAGGACTGCGAAGGAACGCCGTTGTTGATATTGCGTCTGCTGTAGTGAGACGAATGCTATGATGGAGTTGAGATTTTGCCGTCACTCCGCTTTGTTTTGACCGTGAGGTCTTTCGTTGACGTTGCATCTGCATCCTGCAAGACTGAGAAGGAACGTCGTTGTTGACATTGCGTCTAGTGTAACGAGACGAATGCTAGGATGGAATTGGGATTTCGCCATCACTCCGTCTTGTTTTGACCGTGAGGTCTTTCGTTGACATTGTATCTGCATCCTGCTGGACTGAGAAGGAACATCGTTGTTGACATTGCGTCTAGTGTAACGAGACGAATGCTGGGATGGAGTTAGGATTTCGCCATCACTCCGCCTTGCTGACGTTGCGTCTGCTGTAACGAGACGAATGTCGAGGTGGTCTCTAGGTTGTCTAGGAACCATCGAGATCTGGAGTAGGGGCTTTGTCGTAGCTCCAGGGTTGATTACAGCGTCTGAATCCTGCTGGAATGGGGAGGAACGCTGTTGATGATCTCTAGGCTATCCCTGTGTTGGATATAGTGCCCTCAGAGTCAATTATTGGATCACAGGCACGTGATTGCAATGATTGAGGGAGGACCTATACCGGTAGGACAGTCTTACTTAAGATGATAGTATACTATCTGGTGTATCTTTATCATCGTGCACTGCTTTAGGTGACCTTACAGGTCGTTATTATACGTTGATAGAGCCCTTAGGATTCTTGCTTGACTGCCAGCAGTATGATGGCGATCATATACGTGGGAGCTGGGGTCTATAAGCACATCCTTAAAGTGTGGTCCCTAGTCGTGGGAGTTTCGAGACTGGGCATCGATACTCCATTAGTAGACTAGTGTATACAGTCGAGACCCCGACGAGGGGCGGTGGCCGGTCTCACAAGCCATTGGTGTCAGTTGGTTCACCTAAGATGTATACAGGTGCTCATTGGGTTATGAGTACACCGGACAGGACTTGCCGGGAACATGCTAGTTGGTATTATATCAGACGTCAGATAGCAGTTCCCTGGTGACATGTGTACAGGTTAGTTCATCGACCTGAGATCGTCATTTGTCTCATATGAGTTCCCACTATGCTTTGATTACTACCCTACCACGGCTCAAAGGAGTCGTGCAAACAGATTTTAGTTGGGTACAGTCCCGAGCCACATGGGGCAGTGAGCAGATCGGCAGGGGTTTCGTCTCTCCCGGTATTGGGGGTGAGATCTCGCTGTGTCTAGGAGAGCCATTACACGAAGTCCTTGGCCAAAGCAGGAGATTTACTGGTAGGTATTCCAGTAGTATCTCAGGGTGTTCTGGGCTACACTCCGACACCACTTGTACCGCTTTTGGGGGTCTGACTTTTACCAACCCCCTAGGCCCGCCATGCGATGCTCATAGACGAACGGACCGGACTGTACGGATATTGTCACTGACAGGTTCAGTAGGGTGTCAGGATGAGTTCGCTCATCGACCTCCCTTTTGGTCAATACCTGGTAGCCCGTTACGTACAGCTAGTACCTCTGACATGCTAGTGGTTAAATCCACAGCCAAAGTATTGACAAGTCTTTAGAGTCCCCTACAGACTGTTTCTCAAGTTTCGGGTGAAACGTTGTAGAGGCCGTATGATATATGGCAGGGTTCAATCATATACGTGCGGTAGTGCACGGATCATGATCGAACGGATCATACTAGTGGGCTTTGGTTTAAGCCGGATCCTAGAATTAGATTTGTTGGATTACTTTAGTCTCATCGCATTCGCATTCAGTCGGAATGCGGATGCAGGTATGTATATACAGGTGAAGGGTATCTTTGTGATCCGTCACGAGTTTACTTTAGATGTTGCCTACCTTTTTATTGTTGTAAACATTTGGAGTTATGCACTTGAGAAGCTGCATACCTATTGAATAGGGTTCCAATCAAATCAGATGCCTACCACTCCGTATGTGATATAGTATGGGAAGAGCCCATCTCTTAAAGATGTTAAGATTTGGGGTTGTCCGACCTATGTCAAAAGCAAAATCCGGACAAGCTCGAGGCAAAGGTCAGTTCTGTGGAAGTTTGTTGGATATACAGACTGCAGCTGATGATTTGGTAAACCCGGAAGATTCAATAGTTTCTAACGAACCTCAGCCTCTCCGCCGATCTAGTAGGGTTCCTCATCCATCTGAGAGATACTTCGATTTCTCTATGACAGTGGGAGCGAGGATTGCATCATGAGATGATGACCCAACTTGTTTCGAGTAGGCAATCAGGAGTGGGGACTCTGTGAGAATGGCTGGATGCTTAGCGATCTAAGGTGGAATCCTTATACACCAACAAAGTATGGACTTTGGTTGCTTTATCTGAAGGGTTAAATCCCCATCAGGAGCAAGTATATCTTGAGAAGATTACATGGTGTACATGGAAAAGTTGAGACTTTCAAAGCTATGCTTAAGTCCATCCAGATCTTACTTGCCACGGCTACATACCATGACTACGATATTTGGCGGTTGGGTGTCATGACTGCTTTTCTAAATGTTGATTTGGAAGAGAGCGTCTATAAGTACATAGCCAGAGGGCTTCGTAGACAGTGGGAGCAGCGGAAACGTGTGCAAGATGTTTTTATGTGATAAATCAGGCATCGCGGAGTTGGAACGTCTGTTTTGATGTAGTAGTCAAAGAGTTTGACTTCATCAAAATGGTAGATGAACCTTGTATATACAAAAAGGTAGTAGGGAGTATGGTGGTGATCCTCGTATTGTACGTGGATGACATACTCTTGATAGGGAAGAAGTTTCCTATGCTACGATCGGTCAATCTCCTCTTATCACAAGGATTCTCCATAAGAATCAAAATGATACCTCCTAAATTCTGGGTTTTATATCTATGAGATAGATCTAATTGGATGTTAGGATTCTCACTGGTGTAGTGGGATTGTATCAATCGATCCTGGGGAGAATCACTGGAAAGGTTCCAGGGTGATAAGGACGACTGAATGTCAGTCGCAGGCATTGTCTTTACCCTCAGTAGAAGGATGGTATGTTGGAAGAGTTCCAAGCTAGATACCGTGACACACTAGACGATAAAGGTAGGATAAATCACTACCAAGGATGCTACCAAAGAAATAGTCTGGATATACACTAGTTCATGAGATGAACTTAGTTCCTACCATTGTGTGACAATGGAGTTGTGGCTTAGGCCTAGGAACACCCGTCCCATCAGAGTTCCAGACATATTCTTAGGAAGTATCACCTAATCATGGAGATGGTTGATCTCCAGAAAAATCGAGGTTAGGAGAGTAGACACAGAGGACAACAGCGCGGATCCACTCACAAAGGCCTATTTCCCAGTAGAGACTTTTATGGGATGGTTGAGTACGAGATACTTCAACCACAGCTGATTGTTGGGTATGCGATACCACAACAGATGGCCCTAGTGCAAGTGGGAGATTGTTAGTTATATGTATGCCCTAGAGGCCATTACTGTATATACGATGTATATTGTAGTAGATGCTTGGACATATATAGGTAGGACTTTCTTGCTCGACATGATAGTATGCTATCTGGTTGCACTTTATCTTAACATGTACTCTGATTGTCTCTATGTTACATGTTGATAAAGCCCTTAGGATGAGTACTTTACTACCAGGACTATGATGCAGATCATACTAGTGGGGACAGAGTAGTCGTTAAGTACATCCTTCAAATGTTCCTATTCGTAGGAGTACCGAGACAGGGCATCGATACTCCAGAGTAGACTAGCGTATGCGCTTCTTGACCCATATGATGGGCGATGGATGATCCCATATCCATTGGTGTTTGACATCAGAGAAGGTATACGGGTGCTCAGTGGAGACTGGGTACACTGGACGGACTCGCCGAGAACTCCCAGATGGTATTATACCTCACGTCAGATGGCAGTTCTCTGGTGACACTGGTACAGGTTAGTCTGTAGACCCGAGATCGTCATAGAGTCTTGTGTGATTCCCACTGTGCTTTGATTTCCATCATACCACATCCGAAAGGGCGTGCAAAACGGTGGCTTTTGGGTACAGTCCCGAATCATATGGAGGCAATGAGCGATAGGAGGGGTTTCGTCTCTCCCGGTATAGGGAGTTGATGTTGCGCTGTGTTCGATTGGCTATAACTGGAAATTCCTGGCCAGGGTTGCTGAGATTTACTGGTAAGTGTTATCAGTAGTTTCTCGAACTGTTATGAACCTCATATCGACATGACTTATCAAGCTACTGGGGTCTGACGTTTACCACCCCTAGGCGAGATATGCGACATATCAGACGAAGAGACCGGACTGTACGGGAGTGTTACTGATTGGATTCGCAGGATAATGTATAGGCTTGCTTGTTGATCTTCTGATCGCTCAATACCTGGATGGCTGTTACATTTAGCTGACCGCTTGCAGCTTGTGGGTGTTTGATATGATCATCACCTACTGCTGGCGTATTGATGATTCTTTAGAGTCCTACACAGAGGTTTCCTGGCTCGGGCAAAACGGAGTAGGAGCACATATGTGATATGTGCGGGACCGAGAATAATACGTGTATGTGATACCGTACTAGATTCTCGCGATATGTGATATCGGCCGGGTATATGTGATATAGCCGGGTCATCGGATCAAGTGTTGATTCGATAAACTGATACAGATTATATTAGTCGGTTATTTATGAAATAGCCGGATTATCAGATCAAGTGTTGATTCGATAATTTAATGTATAATTATATATTTGATATATTATATTACATTAACTAATATTAGCTCACTTAAAGATTCTTTTTCTCACTCGGGTAATACATTGATATATATGTGATATATGTTAATTGTATTATTTTATTTTGTTACAATAAATATTGTGTATGTGATATATAATATTGTAACATGTTATGGTTATAAATGCAACATGATTTGTGGAGTTTAAATATAGTTAGAGTTTGGATTAGGGTTAAACTTTCATGAAGCTTTCAAGAAGCTTCTTGAAGCTTTGACTTTGACCTTGATATTTTGTGATATTTTGCAAAGATATTTCTTTAACCCAACCCAACCCTTTAACCATAGTTAATTCTCTACATGGGTTAAGTCTTCATACTTAACCCATGGTTGCATTTCTAACCTCACTTGATTCATTATTCATCACAAATGGTTTTGCTTCTTCTTCTTCTTCCTCTTTGATAAAAAGCTTTCTAGCTTTTTCAAAAGTGATGAAAATGAGTGAGATAAAGAAAACAAATGAGAGCTAAATTCCTACTTCATCATCCTCATCTATTCTAGCCACTTAGATTAGGGTGTTTTCTTTGCTAATACTTGATTAGTGAAGCAAAAGCTTGGGCTTGAGTTTCTTCAAGGTAGATCATCTTTGTCATCGAAGATCGGAAGCAAGCTTGCATCTTTCTCTTCATGGAGCCTCTCTAGAGTCCGGGTACATGATTATCGCAGCGAAGGGACCTCAACACGGAGCTTATGAAGCGAAGGAACGGACTACAAAGGTTGTAATCCCAAACTCTTAGAAGTAAAGTTGTTTACTTGCATGTTTAACCCTAATTATCTAGCAAAGATTCTCGCTTTGGGTTGTTTGGCACGTCTAAATTTTAAATCGGACATGGTTGATGCCTTATAGACCCTTGTGACAGTACCTAGTAACCCTACACATGCATACATACGTATTTGTACATACATAGATGATTCTGGCTTGATTTTGGAGATTTGGGAACCGCAAAATATATTTTAAAACTGGATTCATTTAAAGAGCTGTTTTCCCTCGATGTGTGCATATTACTGTTCCATGTTGCATGATATACGGATATGCTTACATTCTATTATATGTCGCATACATCATGCTTTATGATTATACGCATTGAGATATGTTGTTCCCATGAGATTTCTGAATTTGAGAACCGTGGGTATTTCAAAAGAAAGTATGTACTGTTTTAAAAACCCGGTTTCTCTTGATATGATATTTCAGTGCGTCCATCATGCGTTTTCTCGGTTCTGAGACGTGTGATATGTGAAACCCGATTCGAGGAGGTGGATGATTCCGTTTGCAGGTACATGGTGGATCCGGTATGGTACCCCGTGAGCCTGGCAGAGGGACTACTACCTACCGGTGATTGTATTTAGACTCGCCGGATATCCGATGGATACCGACCGGAGTTGAGAGATGATATGGGCCGATCCAAACTGACGGAGCCCGTGGGCAAATTCGGACTGACGGAGCCCGATATATGAGGATTTACGTGCCGATGCTGGGCACGGGTTTCATGATGTTTTCGAGTGTCGATGTTAGACACTCAGGTTCCATGATTTTGATGTGTCACGAGGGACACACGTTGATTTATATCCTCATACCTTCATGCACATGCTTTATGATATTTACATGCATGATGTTTGGTGTCATTGGTTGACCCGTGGACGAGATCCACACGCATACAGGCATTGATTACATAGTTGGATGATATCCACATACTTAGACTTCATGATATAGTTGCCACTGATTTCGTGATGATTACATTGATCATACCTCATATTTTTGATATGTTGCTACCTGAGGCACTGATACGAGCACTTGGTATTACACTTATGTATAGAAGTTTAGCTTTGCCACCTTATCATGCTTCAGACTGTATCATATTGAGGATATATATACTACTGATCGTATTGACCTAGGATTGAGTCATACATATGATTTCTGCTCTGTGATGTTTTCTACTCATGAGTTGGCAACTCACCCCCGTTGTGCCACAGTTTCTTGCAGGTTTTTCCATACAGGTTTCATTGCGGCTTTGCTGGCACATTGTTTCCATTCCGGGTGATTTGCTTTGGTAGGTGGGTTCACTTGCATCGTGACCACCATTGTACTCATTTATTTTCATTTGTATCTAGTAAAATTCCATCAACCAGACTTGTATATTGTTTCAGACTTAGAAAACCAGTGTATTATTCTTTCGACCTTAGAGTCGCACGTTGTATTATTATGGTTTTCTTGATATTTTGAGTTTCCTTTTGAGTTTTGATCCTCGCCCTTTGGCGTTGTATATTATATTGCTTGCGTTGTTGTGACCGTCGATTAACGAAGAGCTAGCTCCCGCTTGGGGATGCCTTTTATCATTGTGCATATATTATTCATGTTGTACCCCGTTTGGGGTCTGTATTCATAAAGGAAACTCTGCCGAAATTTTCAGAAAAGACTTGGGATTTTAAAAACGCATAATTCGGCTTATGCTATTAAAACCACTTCTTTAAAACCAGTTTTCCTTCATTTATTATTTAAAATGGTTTTTGATTTCTGGGCTTTTGGCTTACTTGAATTAGATGGGGTCCTATAGACTTCATATGATTCAAGGGCCAGTCACGTGCCATTTCGGGTCGTGACAAAGTTGGTATTAGAGCGCTAGGTTAATCTTGATTCGAGTCTAAGTTTGACTATGCGGAGCCTAGAGCGTTTGTATATATTCGGAACTTAGGCTTGACCTTACGGAACTTAGACTTAGTTGAGAGGGTATTAGACCCAAACTTTCGTCGTGTAGGTTGACCTTGGTTGATGGAGTAGGTGACTTAAGGAGAGTGACGTACCATGTGTATGTTCCGCGGCATACTTACGATACGCTACTCCGCTTAAGAATCCTTAGGATGTACATTTCCTTGCACAGCATTATATTCATTCCTGTGATCTATCCTCATCATTATTGGTTATGGCTTTGCTGCCACGATTACACGGCAGAGAGAGCTACGGCTAGAGTTGCGTCAGCATGAGCTCGTCGCGGACGAGGACTGACCAGGGCATGATTCCAGGGATATACGATTGCATAGAGGCGTCGTTTTATTGTGTTTTCTCACCATGAGCGGTTGATGGATCGCTTTTACGAGATTTCTCGGACGTGCAAATCAGCGCCAGAGGATTGAGCCACTGATAGAGGCCAGCCAGATTTTGATGACCGTCAATGCACAGATTATTCCTGATGATTGAGGCACTGTTCAGCGTGCGGACAAATAAGCCAGTTGTGCTGCGAATGACGAGATATCGCCCCAGATATTTGGAGCTATTGCCGCACGAGTTGCACTTAGAGATGTGATAGAAGGTCGCTAGTTGTCCGAGGATGAATGACTAGGACATGTGGTTCGTTCGCTTACCCCGATGCGAGGTCATCAGATTGATTGATCCCAGTTAGAGACGACTTCACGCAGGTACGTTGGGAGTCGATAGAGACGATCGAATGTCAGAAGTCCATTTTCCAAGTTTATAGTATTCGGAGACAAATGCAAGTAATGCTATGGACCCTCTAGAAGAATGAAACCCTAACTCGACGTAATGACCATGGAACGCCTTTGAACCTTAGGGTTTGCGGCAGTTCAGCGGTGCCATTTGTGAGGCTTGGGTTTGCCCTTCTACGGTTGGTCCATAGGTGTTGTGGCATGTACTTGATATTATTAAACTGTACTCAAGATGTTGAGCTCTTGGAGGATTATGAAGTTTTGACGAATCGATCGAAAGGTTCGACATCTTTCGGATATCATGTGATGGGATACACTGCTTGGGAGACTCTAGATACGAGTATAGCTGTTGGAGCACAGTCTATGCAGCCACGAAGAGACAAGTCCGAAGCAGTCGACATTAGAGAAAAAGTGGAGTAAAGAGTTCGCACGAGATTTCGACGAGATGACGTTATACTCCGCTGACAGCAGAGATGCGATACGCATGCAGAGGCATTAATTATTGATATATCTTCCAGAAGGAGTCGCGATGAGTATGCAGACATTCCGGAACAAGAAACAGATTTAGTAAAGGACGATGGCTTCCGGGCAGTTCGGCAGAAACGAAATTTGGGAGAGACTTCGACAGAACCTTTCTGGAATACTATACGAGAAGACTTGGACCCGGGAGCGGTCATATTGCGCACACCCAGCAGGCCAGAGTTCGGCATCGTTGACGAGACATGTTATGAGTGACTATGATAGTTGGCCCGAGATCTTTAGAGGATGTGCCAGAGCAGACTGCTTCCATTATCGTTTCCATATTGGACCGTTGAGCCGAGGAGCTATGCACTTAGCAATCTGCAGTGAGAGACGAGAGCCTAAGGGCACCAGAAGACAGGCAACGAACAGTAGGCAAGTAGATATCTTCCTCTGCTAACATTGGATGCATCGACACCTTCTCGACTTTAAAGGAGGAAATATCGACGACGGTATTTATGATTTGTGATTTGGTGATTCGATTATCATGTATCCGTCACCTTGGATTTCGGTATTTTGGGCGATCTATTCGCATGATTTAGTCTTGATGACTGAGTTTCATGATATTTGTTTTCGTGCACCATGGTTGCACCTACTGGGTATTTATATTTTGTGCATAGTTATTACACTTGAGTTATACTTTATATACCGTTGTGTTGATTTATGATTTATGCACAGTATCGCACTTGATATCGTTTTGTGCCTTGGTTGCACATATTTATGATTTCATGGATTTCACACTGTTGGGCTGACTTTGTGCATATGTTATGCATTCGATTTGGTTTTTGCACTCGGTATAGTTCACATATGCTTGCAGTGCATTGATACGTATTTTGTGCACCACAGTTGCACCTGACTTCGTTTTGATGTCATTTGAGATATTGATTGTGATTTCATGCCTAGGGCATGCATATGATTTAACTAATGCTTTCGGCATAGTTTTCATGCCCTTTTAGTATTTTGATTTGCTTTTGTGCACGCTGATGCACATAGTTGGGAGATTATATACCACGGTATACCTGATTTGGATTTGGATTGAAATGTGTTGTATACCGTCGATTTCGATAGTGATGCTCGATATTTTTTTTGTGCACCTGATTGGATTCTTGCACATATTTGACGCGCTTAGACTGCATTTTGCGCATGTTCGGCGCTTGATATTAGATTTCGTGATTTCATGCATGTTGGATGCACATGATTTAGATTTTATTCATGCATGATGGATGCACCTAATGGGATTTTCGCGCATGTTGGGCGCATGTTATGAGATGCGATTTTGGTGCATACCAGATGCACTAAATCGGGATTCTTTTGCATATCAGATGCACCTAATATTGCTGTCAGGAACACCGTTGCCTCTTACAGGTGTTTCGTGCACACCCGTTGCACTTAGATATTGTTCTGTACACGTGTATGGAACATTCATGGATTTTGATGCCCGTGCGCACCAGAAGCACGCGGCATTCTATGCACATTTTGGAATTGATTTCTTATGGAGCAGTACGTTTTTATGGTATTTACTATTTTTTTCGTACTGAGCAGGACTAGTCAGAGGACAGTACCTGGATATACTTTGCATGCATTGATAGCTATCGAAGGAATTTCCAAAATGGGAGCTATAGTCTCAGTATTTACCTACGTGTCTGAGATGGCATGAAACATTTTATAAAGGAAACCTTTCTAAATTATTTTCAAAAAAAACGGCGGGAAGTACATATTAAACAAAGGATAAGTATATATATAGTTATTTTCTTACAATAGACGTCCGCCACTGTGCCGCGATACGCGCATCGCACAGCAACATGAAAGGTTTGGCATGCATTTCCTTCAGATGCTTACGTGTATAGATTTGATGTTTACATGTATAGTTTTGATTTATATCATATTGGTTCGTATTGGATTTGACATTGGTGCCTGCACCATAACTCCGATGATTGCGGGATGCTTGACGGAGTTTTGATTTTGAGTTATCTGCTCATTGTTCATGCGCATGAATTGCGCTACGATGCGTTTTATGTATTGATGATTTCGGAGCCCCGACGATTTGGACTTTTTACTGAAATTTTTAGTAATTGAGGCGTTTAAATTTAAATTCGGAGACCAAATTTCTTTCAGGGGGGAAGATTGTAACATTTCAGAAAAATAAAATATTATTTTTTGATTTTTTTTCCTTAAATAATATTATATTGAATATTTTAATAAGGTGGTATAATTAAATACTGATAAAATTGGGAAAAATTTGGAAAATTATGGAAATTACCAAAATGAGGGTACTTTATGTGAATTATGCAAATTATGATTTTTTATGATTTATTATACAATAATTTAGTGCTAATCGCGATTAAATATCGCTAATCGCGCATTAAGCTTGTTTTATGCAAAACATGCACCGTGTCGTATTTTACACTTGTGTTACATTTTATAACCATGGTTTCATTTGAGATTTATGTTTTGGTTTTAAAAATGAAATGGGAAAAGAAAAGAAAAGAAAGCAAAAGAAAAGAAAAAGAAAAGGATTAGAATATTAAGCATGGGCAAGAGAGAGAGAGAGAGAATGAGGGGTCAAGAGAGCCATACCCATTTGTTCCCTTCATTCTCCTTCATCATTTTCTCACTCCCTCATCTCTCATGGCTGCCCCATCTCCACCTCCTCTTCATCCTCTCAAAACAACACCAAAACAACCTCAAAACCTCATCCCCACTTCACAAAAAGCTTGCACAAGCTCACAGGCTACACTTTGGACAAAGAAAAATTTGATTTTGGTGCCCTAGGGGATTCATGAGTGCAAAATGAGGTAATTATTCCATCATTAGTGTAGAATTTGGTTTACTTTAGGTTGCATGCATGTTTAGAAATGATTAGGCGATGTTTAGTAGGGTTTGGAAATTTCTAGAAAAGGATTAGGGTTTGAATTGATTCCAAAAGCGTAATTGAGGTTATAGTGATCTTAAAACCCCTGTAAGGATTGTAAAATGGACTGAAACCAGAGAATAGAACCCCAAACCCAAACCTAGAAACCCCGACATCGGCAGATTTTATGGAAATTGTGATGTATTTTGGTATCTGCTATCATCCGGGACACCTGAAAAATATTTAGCAAATACATAAACACAAGCAGGAAACCTAGAACCTATACCCAAAACCCTGGACCCTAACCCCACTTCCAGGACGCAGATTTATTCATTTGGGCCATAATTTGTGGCCTTGGTACGCCCAATTTTCTTCGTTCTTGTTCTAGGGATTTATCTCCAGTAAAATAGACCCTCCATATATGCAAAATTGGTTAATTTCACTTAAGGTAAAATCTGGGACCTTTTTCTTGAGTTGCTGCATTGTTTTGCGACTTCGTTTTAATTTGGGATTTTGTATTTGATTTTTTGTTCCGTCGTCTGATGTTTGTACGCCAGGGACGGGGGTTGTTTGATGGTTTTGCAGGCGTAGGCTATAGGTTTTAACCTATGAGCGAAACGTGTGCCGTTTTGGTTTTCCGACTTGATTTTAATACGTATTTGCGATTGTGTATTGGTTGTAGGTATCCCCACGTGATTTCAAGACAATGAGGATGAGCGTGGCGTCATCGACATCAGCAAGCGAGGATCAAGGTGAGTAGATTATATCTACGGGGGAAGTCGAATGGATGGCGTATATCACCCCCGTAGTTCGTAGTGTAGTTGATGATATGTTATATATTTACATATGTGTTGTGAATTTGGATGATAGTGTCATAGTTGATTTCTTAGTCGCGAACCATAGAATAGGTTTGCATACACGCACACACATCCTTGCATGCATTGTTGTTATTACTTGTGCGTACATGGGGATACGTACACACACAGGTATGGGATTAGGCATATATATATATATATATATATATATATATATATACATACATATAATGAGGATAGTGGATGATATTTGGAGATGAGTCGATGAGTTTTGGCATGATGCTATGAGATCGGTGATATGTTTAGATTCGTATTATGAGATACGACATGAGATTTTAGCGGGCCTTTAGGCGTGTGTTTTCATACACGCATTTATATGCAAATGGTATCAGTTTGTACTAGACTTAGATCTGTACCCCAGTTCATGAGATATGATGATAATGGATACCAGATAAATGATGAGATGAATGTGATATTTCGACCCGTACCCAGATTGGGATGCCGTACGACGGATTTACGTACGAGCTATATATTGATGATCGATCCGCACTCTTGACTCAAGGATGTCATATTGTATATTGTATCGTATGTGATACTATTGAGGTGGGATCACCGACTATTATATTTATATATATATCGACTCAGATTTAGGTGGTTTTCCCTTACCCTTCCGGTTAGACTGTTTGTTTAGTCCTGTAGTTTACTTATAGATGTTAGACTAGACTCGAGTCATACATATTTCAAAACTAACGAATCATGAGTATTTTAAAGACAGGCCAAGGGATTCTACGGATATTTTCAAAAGACGCATCTTTTCTTAAAAACACCGTGGCCCTTATTTTTTTCTAAACACCACGATTCGTCTTATTTCAAATGGCAAAATTGTATGATATATATATTTTGATGTAGATTCTTCACTGTTGTGTTTATTATTCATTTTCCGCATATTCTTGCTATTCGCATCGCGTTGCATGTTTAAATGTGTTTATTGTTATATTAAACCCATGCTGTCAGGATACCAACACCATTATCAATGATGCGTATGTTCCACGTACACCTGCTTGCCGGCTCACACACTTCATCATCGATAATTGCCATGTCACTACACAGTAGGATTATTGCATTAGGATATGACTCCTTGTATGACATACTGGCACACAGGCATATTGTACACTCATACTTGCGTATATACCTACTTGTACATCCATATTGGCGCACAGGCATATTGTACACTCATACCTACGTACATACCTACTTGTACATCCATATTGGCGCACAGGCATATTGTACACTCATACTTGCGTATATAGCTACTTGTACATCCATATTGGCGCACAGGCATATTGTACACTCATACATGCGTATATACCTACTTGTACATCCATATTGGCGCACAGGCATATTGTACACTCATACTTGCGTATATACCTACTTGTACATCCATATTGGCGCACAGGCATATTGTACACTCATACTTGCGTATATACCTACTTGTACATCCATATTGGCGCACAGGCACATTGTACACGCATACTTGCGTATATACCTACTTGTACATCCATATTGGTGCACAGATATATTGTACACCCATACTTGCATACATACGTATTTGCACATACATATATAATTCTGGCTTGATTTTGGAGATTTAGGAACCGCAAGATATATTTTAAAACTGGATTCATTTAAAGAGCGGTTTTCCCTCGATGTGTGCAAATTACCGTTCCATGTTGCATGATATACGGATATACTTACATTCTATTTGTAAGTCCACGTTACCCATCCCCGGTTCTTTGGGGTTGCGGAAATGATGAAAAACGATTTTTTCGGTGGAGGTAACATGGACTCAAAAAATGGATCTTTGCTAAACAAACTATCTAACAACCTAGCTAAGAGTTTAGCTACTATGTTAGGGGTTATACCTAAACTTGAACTCCTTCTCTTCAACTCCTTGTGGTGGTCGGATCGGCCTCACCTCGTCTTCTCCTTGTGCCGAAGATGGATCCACCCGAAAGCTTCTACCTTTGGCTCCAACCTCAATCTAGAGGAAACTAAAATACTTGGCTTGCTAGACCTTGTACACTAGGATGAGTAGAGAAGTGTTTTGGGTTTTATCTCTATGGTTCTTGCTTCTCAATACAAGAGACAATAGAACCATGAACTAGAGAGAGAGCAAGAGGAAGAGGGAGAGCTTGAAGATGAGAGAGAATGAGAATGATAGAATGAAGAAAACTTTTTCCCACCATCCTCTCATAACACAAAAATAATCATAACAATAATAGTAATTGAGTATTATGTGATGGTTCATATCATATCAAATGGCAATATCATTTCATGCACTCATTTTGTAAAGTATAACAAGCAAGCAAAAGTCTTTGCCATGAAATGATAGCCATTGTAATGATGGTGGTCAACAAGTCCAACCTAATCAACTGGTCAACAAAGTTAACAAGTCAACAAAGTCAACCTTTCAACCCAACCATGGCATAATAATACTTAATTAATATTATCATTAATCATATTTCTAATTCTCATTAGGGTTTAGCAAAAGTCAACAGTCAACAACCCTAATGAGAATCCTCTGCCTCTGTCTCTGTCAACCGTGCATACACACCCGCATCCGCGTTCCGAAGAACACGAATACAAACGAGATAAAACCAATCCCAAAACGTATACTAGGATCTGGCTTAAACCAAAGCCCGCTAGTAATAACTTCCCGGACACTAAACGTGCACAAGTGCACGGATGTGACCGAACCCTGTCGCAAAACCATGCGACCTCTACTCTTTTGCCTAAAGACGAATAGCTCTCTGTGTGGGACTCTAAAGACTCGACACTACGCTAGCAGTGGGTTTAACCACAGACCGCAAGCGGCACTAGCTGTGCGTAACGGCCCCCAGGTAGATGCCGATAAGAAGACGGACGAGGTGAAACCCATCTGAACTCTTACTAAGCCTGAATGTGACAGTCTCCGTACAGTCCGGTCTGTTCGTCTGAGAATATCACATGGCGGGCCTAGGAGGGCGGTAAACGTCAGTCCCCTAATAGCGGTACAAGTCGTGTCGGAGTGTAGCCCAGAACACCCTGAGATAACACTAGAAACCTACCAGTATATCTCGCTTGCCTGGCCAGGGACGACTGTGTGTAATGGCTATCCTTGACACAGCGCGATATCAACTCCCAATACCGGGAGAGACGAATCCTGTCTAACCGTCACTGCCTCCAAGTGCTTCGGGACTGTACCCAACTACTACCTGTTTGCACGACTCCTTTGAGTCGTGGTAGGGTAGTAATCAAAGTACAGTGGGAACACACTCGAGGCGAAGTGACGGTGTCAAGTCAGCGGACTAAGCTGTACTCATGTCACCTGGGAACTGATGACCGACGATAGGTATAGTACCAACCAATCAGTTCCCGACGAGTCCTGTCCAGTGTACTCGTAACCTAACGAGCACCCGCATACTATCTTAAGTACGACGTACTGACGGCTGTGGGACAGACCGTCTCCCCTGCTGGGATGAGAAGCGCATACGCTAGTCTACTCCGGAGTATCGATGCCATGTCTCGATAGTTCTACGACTAGGGACCTGCATAAGGATGTGCTTATGGATTACCCAGCCCCCACAAGTGTGACTGCCATCACAACGCTGGTAATCAAGCAAAGATCCTAAGGGCTCCACTAATGTGCATAGGCGATATGTTAAAAGAAACACATGTACACACATTGAAGCAGAAACAAACTAAGTAGCATACTACTATTTTGAGCAAGATTGTCTATACAATGGTGAATATCCCAAGCTTCCATTAAGTAATATACAAACTAGTATGATACAGTAATGGCCTCTAGGGCATATAGACTAACAATCTCCCACTTGCACTAAGGCCATGTACTGGCGTATCGGAGACCTATCATCTCGATCAGCCGCTCGAACTGAGTCTGGGGTTAGGCCTTCGTGAGTAGATCAGCAGTGTTATCTTCCATATTTACTCTCTTCACCTCGATCTCCCGGCGATCTACGATCTCCCTGATCAGGTGGTACCGCCTCAAAATGTGCCTGGACTTCTGATGGGACCTGGGTTCCTTCGCTAAAGCTATAGCGCCGTTGTTGTCACAATACAGCGATATTGGATCAACACTGGTAGGAACCACCTGAAGCTCCGTGAGGAACTTCTTCATCCAGACAGCTTCCTTTGCGGCATCGCAAGCAGCTATGTACTCCGCTTCCATAGTTGAGTCAGCAACGGTTTCCTGCTTGGAGCTCTTCCATCAAACCGCCCCTCCATTGAGGGTAAAGACATAACCCGACATGGACTTGGAGTCATCCTTGTCACTCTGGAAGCTGGAGTCAGCAAAGGCCTCGATCTGGAGGTCTTTTCCGCCATACACAAAGAACATCTCCTTAGTCCTTCTCAGGTACTTGAGAATGTTCTTTACCGCTATCCAGTGCTTCTCCCCTGGGTCTGACTGATACCGGCTTACAATGCTCAATGCGTATGCTACATCTGGTCTGGTACACAACATCGCATACATAATAGATCCTACCGCAGATGCGTAGGGTATTAATGACATGCGAGCCCTTTCTAAATCAGTCTTAGGAGACATCTCTTTGGAGAGGGTGATTCCGTGACAAGCCGTAGATTACCGCGCTTGGAATCTTCCATACTGAATCATTTCAGTATGGTGTCAATGTACCTGGACTGTGAAAGTCCCAACATTCTTTTAAATCTATCACGATAGATCTGGATCCCCAGAATGTAATTGGCATCGCCCAGGTCCTTCATGGAGAACCTCTGTGACAAGAATCCTTTGACTGACTGTAACATAGGAATATCATTTCCTATTAGGAGAATGTCATCGACGTACAAGATGAGGAATACCACATTTCTCCCTATAATCTTACTGTAAATGCATGGTTCATCTGGGTTTTTGATAAAGTCGAATTCTTTGACAGTATCATCAAAGCAGATGTTCCAACTCCGCGATGCCTGCTTCAGTCCATAGATGGACTTGAGCAACTTGCACACTTTACCGCTGCTCCCACTCTGAATGAATCCCTCTGGCTGATCCATATAGACGCACTCTTCCAAATTTCCATTTAGGAAAGCCGTCTTTACGTCCATCTGCAAGATTTCATAATCGTGGAAGGCAGCAATGGCAAGAAGGATCCGAATGGATTTGAGCATAGCTACCGGAGAAAAGGTCTCGTCATAGTCCAAGCCAGGTCTTTGACGAATACCCTTTGCAATAAGCCTAGCTTTATAGGTTTCAACCTGCCCATCTACACCAATCTTCTTTCTGAAGATCCATTTGCAGCCTACGGGTTTTACCCCTTCTGGAGCAAAGTCCAAAGTCCAAACTTTGTTGGTGTACATGGACTCCATCTCGGTACGCATTGCATCCAGCCAATTTACTAAGTCACCGCTCTGAATGGCTTGCTGGAAGCTAGTAGGCTCATTATGATCAATGACGCAATCCTCTCTATCCCCGTCTATGAGAAAACCGTGGTATCTCTCGGGCGGATGAGACTGCCTACTACTCCTGCGGAGCGGCGCAGGAATGTCCGGTTCTCCTGAAACTTCTGGTTCTTCCAAGCTTTCAGTAATAGCTTGTAGTTCTGGAATTTCTTCCAGTTCTATTGCGCTCCCACTTATCTGATTTTCCAAAAATTCAGTTTCCAAGAAGTGTGCATGCTGAGAAACAAAAACTTTTTGTTCCTCTGCGGAATAGAAAAGATACCCCCTGGAGTTCTTTGGGTATCCCACAAACTTACACAGTACTGAGCGTGCCTCGAGCTTGTCCGCATGCTGCTTCTTTACAAAAGCTGGACATCCCATGTCTTAAGATACTTAAGACAGGGTTTCTTCCCACTCCACATCTGATATGGGGTGGTAGGCACAGTCTTGGTTGGAGCCTTGTTCAAGAGATATGCAGCTGTTTCTAGTGCATAACCCCAGAAAGATTGCGGTAACTCAGCCTTACTCATCATGGAATGAACCATATCCAATAGGGTTTGATTCCGCCTTTCAGATACACCGTTGTGTTATGGTGTGTATGGAGGAGTACGCTGAAAGAGAATTCCATTATCTTTTAGGTAGTCCAGAAACTCGGCACTCAAGTATTCACCACCTCGATCAGATCTCAGTGTCTTTACTTTTGCCTGTTTGTTTTTCAACTTCATTCTTGTATTCCCGAAATTTCTCAAAGGCCTCGGATTTGTGCTTCATTAAGAAGACATGTCCATACCTAGAGAAATCATCTGTGAAAGTAATGAAGTATGAATAACCACTTCGCGCATGTGTAGACATTGGACCACACACGTCACTGTGTATGAGTCCCAAGAGCTCGCTTGCTCTTTCTCCGTGTCCAGTGAACGGAGTCTTTGCCATCTTTCCCATGAGACAAGATTCACAAGTGGCATAAGACTAATACTCGAACGGATTCAAGTATCCCTCTTTATGTAACTTTGTTAACCGTGTCTCATTAATGTGACCCAGTCTACAATGCCATAAGAAAGCCTGATTTGTTTCCGGAGACTTTCTTTTAAGTGTGTTCTGGACACTGAAAATCTGAGCTTGATTCAATACGTATATCCCGTTGTTTAATGTATCTGACCCAATCAGAACTTGATTTAGGTGGATGTGGACCACATCGCTTACAAAAGTAAAGTCATATCCTTCCTTAGAAAGTAAGGATACAGATATGATATTACAAGTCGCACCTGGTACATACAAACAGTTACGCCGAATCAATATCTGCCCAGTTGTCAGTCCAAGATGATATTCCCCTACGGATTCAGCGTCCATGCTCATTCCGTTAGCAACCCTGAGAGTCATATCACCTTTCCTGATAACCCTACGGTTTCTCAGAGTCTGTAACGAGTTACAGATGTGAGATCCTGATCCGGTATCCAATACCTAGGAAGTAGGGTTAATTGACATACAGTTCTCTACTACAAACACACCCGAAACCGAAGCCACAACATGCTTCGAATCCTGGCTACTGGCTTTGCTAGCCCTGCAATCCTTCTGCCAATGTTCATTCCCGTAACAATAGAACGTCCCTCCTTTACTACATCCAGTCCCGAAACTTTTGCCCTTCCCTTTCCTTCTACTTCCCTGGTTTCTTCAGGGTAGAAGGTAGAGACTGTAGAATCAAGTCAGCATCTGACCCGTTCTCCAACGTGGTCTTCAGGTCCGTGAGCTCAAAATAGCTGGTCTCTGTATGGACGTTGCCTCCTACAGATGACCCGATAGCCAACCTCGCTTGAAGCAATTCGTTCGAGGTCTCATATCTTGCGATACGAGATTGCTCTCCATATAAATCTTTGTTATAGAAGAAGACAGAAACTAAGTCCATCTTCTCGTGCTGCCTCTGGTATGCACCATCAACTGAGGCTAACACGAGGCACTTGGCTTGCGCACAGTCTTTTTCCGATGTCTTACGGATATCAATATCCGTGACAGGGGAAACTGGTCCTGAGACGGCAGGGGTTTGATTAGTTAAGAGGTGTCCCAGCTTGTCATGGGTAATGGACATCTGGACAGACCTTTGCCAATCATAACGGTCAGGTTCATTCTTTTTATTATCTAGATGTAACCTATGTGTGGTCACTGGGTCGCCGCAATTTAAGAGAGAGAGAGAAGAAAACACTCAGCATGATGCTCTTGCAAGTTTAGATTGGTTTTTAATTTTATCTAAATAGGATGGCTCCTACTGTTTCTCGAATCCCTCCTCAAACCAAAAAGGAAGAATTAGTCGGGATCAATCTCACCGTACAATACTTGCTTAACCGTTCAGCCAGGCCAGTGTCGGTACTTCGAGGGAGGTTTTCCAACGCTTTCATGAAGTTCCTTAATTTAAGAACCTCTTTTCCCTGGGGGCGTAGCCCCGCTAACACCTTTCTAGACACCTACTTGGTTTATAGCATTGATTGTTAAGTGAGAAATTTCCCGAGGAGTAGCATATACTCACAGTAGGATCGGGATCCAAATATCATCGCGTGACAAAACTGAAGGAATCCTACCAGAATCATCACACTCCAAATGGTATGCAGCGCTAGCAAGTTTCAGGTTCTTTTGAAACTCCCGATGTGGATTTTTGCCCCATGCTCTTATAACCTTGACGAAGGTCAACAAATCATAAGTCACATGTCAAGTTCTACCCGTCATTGTCCAGGTTAATTTGAACCCATCCGTATATACCCTTGACGAAGGTCAACAAGGTAATACGACTGTCCCAAACCAACGCATCTATCTATGCTACATATGAACACCCAACAGCTACCAATCACTATGCCTTGACGAAGGTCAACAAACATAGCTTGAATACTATTGAATATTCATACGAAACGACGGAGGGCTACGAATGGTTTTGGCGAAACCGTGAACGTAGTGAACTTGATATAATCGAAGGAACCTTGATAGCTTTTAAAAGGAGTGGCTTAAGCTCCGCGTTTAAAAGTTGTTTTTGAAAAGAAACCGAGTGGTTTTTGAAATTGTTCCAACGACTTTAACTTTGGTTTATTTTCTTGCATTAATTTTAATGCGTCCCATCATTTAATCCTACCATTGCAGAAAATAACGAAAATATGACGTACGCTTATGCCATCCGCATTCGCCACGGGGCCCCGTCATTACCCGTTAGGTTACTTAACTAACGACAGAGTGGGGGCTGGACTAGCGCGGATGCAAAACATAAGCAACGCCTAAATAGATATCATATATAGATATATACATTCGTCAGATGCAATGATAGCCATTCCAGATCACAGATGAACACATTGGATATACTAGGAATCCACATTTCGTACGAGCCTGTAACGAAAAGCGGATTACACGGTCGTGATGAATAGCCAATACCCCACCCTAGACCCCTACGGGTGCGGCAAACTACTTGCCAAATACCCGAAGTGAAGCAACCTCCCTCAACAACGTGAGTAGGCCACTCGGCACTTCGAGGTACCCGGTAGTTTGTGCACCCCTCCTTGGGTCTATCCTAGGAGCAAAAACAGTAAAAAGAAATTATACAATGGCGGCTACAAGCTCATCCCGGATGTGCGGCCAAACAAATAATATTACATCAATTTACATATTACATGAATTGAAAGATAAAGAAAACTCTCATCTCACAACCCCCGGCTATTCATCCGCGACAGTCCAATGAATTCATATACACATACCATCAACATTACAGATCACAGATATGTATAACCCCCACTAATCGACGTATAGCGATTAGCAGACGTTCAATACATATATCACATCACAGATATAACCCGTTAGCTAAAGTCTTTAGAAGTTCAATCAAAATACGGATATTTAACCACCCCAAAAACAAGTTTTGCTTTTTGTAAAATCTGGGCAGAAAAAACATATTGTAAAAATCCCAAAACACCCCCAGAAAAACACTGCAGGAAAATTGTGCCACGACCAAGTCAACTCGGCCGCGGATCCGCGGCAGGAGCATGCTCCTACCGCGGTTCCGCGGCTCTTTGACCGAGTCACTGGACCATTTTTCTTGGGTGTGTTTTAAAAACCCTGAGCCGATTTTTAGTGTTTGATTTATTAATTTTTGAACAGAAAACAAAATCGGCAGAAAGTTGATATTTCGGGCATGTTTTGTGTATTTTTTTTCGATCGAACTTCTAGTTACTTTACTAACATGTTAGATAGTGTTTAGCTAGGCTCTGACTGTAAGTCCACGTTACCCGTCCCCGGTTCTTTGGGGTTGCAAAAATGATGAAAAACGATTTTTTCGGTGGAGGTAACATGGACTCAAAAAACGGATCTTTGCTAAACAAACTATCTAACAACCTAGCTAAGAGTTTAGCTACTATATTAGGGGTTATACCTAAACTTGAACTCCTTCTCTTCAACTCCTTGTGGTGGTCGGATCGGCCTCACCTCGTCGTCTCCTTGTGCCGAAGATGGATCCACCCGAAAGCTTCTACCTTTGGCTCCAACCTCAATCTAGAGAAAACTAGAATACTTGGCTTGCTAGACCTTATACACAAGGATGAGTAGAGAAGTGTTTTGGGTTTTATCTCTATGGTTCTTGCTTCTCAACACATGAGACAATAGAACCATGAACTAGAGAGAGAGAAAGAGGAAGAGGGAGAGCTTGAAGATGAAAGAGAATGAGAATGATAGAATGAAGAAAACTTTTTCCCACTATCCTCTCATAACACAAAATTAATCATAACAATAATAGTAATTGAGTATTATGTGATGGTTCATATCATATCAAATGGCAATATCATTTCATGCACTCATTTTGTAAAGTATAACAAGCAAGCAAAAGTCTTTGCCATGAAATGATAGCCATTGTAATGATGATGGTCAACAAGTCCAACCTAGTCCACAGGTCAACAAAGTCAACAAGTCAACAAAATCAACCTTTCAACCCAACCATGGCACAATAATACTTAATTAATATTATCATTAATCATATTTCTAATTCTCATTAGGGTTTAGCAAAAGTCAACAGTCAACAACCCTAATGAGAATCCTCTGCCTCTGTCTCTGTCAACCGTGCATACACACCCGCATCCGCGTTCCGAGGAACACGAATAAAAACGAGATAAAACCAATCCCAAAACGTATACTAGGATCTGGCTTAAACCAAAGCCCGCTAGTAATAATTGCCCGGACACTAAACGTGCACAAGTGCACGGATGTGACCGAACCCTGTCGCAAAACCATGCGACCTCTATTCTTTTGCCTAAAGGGGAATAGCTCTCTGTGTGGGACTCTAAAGACTCGACACTATGCTGGTAGTGGGTTTAACCACAAACCGCAAGCGGCACTAGCTGTGCGTAACGGCCCCCAGATAGATGCCGATAAGAAGAAAGACGAGGTGAAACCCATCTGAACTCCTACTGAGCGTGAATGTGACAGTCTCCGTACAGTCCGGTCTGTTCGTCTGAGAATATCGCATGGCGGGCCTAGGAGGGCGGTAAACACCAGTTCCCTAATAGCGGTATAAGTCGTGTCGGAGTGTAGCCCAGAACACCCTGAGATAACACTAGAAACCTACCAGTATATCTTGCTTGCCCTGGCCAGGGACGACTGTGTGTAATGGCTGTCCTTGACACAACGCGATATCAACTCCCAATACCGGGAAAGACGAATCCTGTCTAACCGTCACTGCCTCCAAGTGCTTCGGGACTGTACCCAACTACTACCTGTTTGCACGACTCCTTTGAGCCGTGGTAGGGTAGTAATCAAAGTACAGTGGGAACACACTCGAGGCGAAGTGACGGTGTCAAGTCAGCGGACTAAGCTGTACTCATGTCACCTGGGAACTGATGACCGACGATAGGTATAGTCCCAACCAATCAGTTCCCGACGAGTCCTGTCCAGTGTACTCGTAACCTAACGAGCACCCGCATAATATCTCAAGTACGACATACTGACGGCTGTAGGACAGACCGTCTCCCCTGCTGGGATGAGAAGCGCATACGCTAGTCTACTCCGGAATATCGATGCCATGTCTCGATAGTCCTATGACTAGGGACCTGCATAAGGATGTGCTTGTGGATTACCCAGCCCTCACGAGTGTGACTGCCATCACAACGCTGGTAATCAAGCAAAGATCCTAAGGGCTCCACTAATGTGCATAGGCGATATGTTAAAAGAAACACATGTACACACATTGAAGTAGAAACAAACCAAGTAGTATACTACTATTTTGAGCAAGATTGTCTATACAATGGTGAATATCCCAAGCTTCCATTAAGTAATATACAAACTAGTATGATACAGTAATGGTCTCTAGGGCATATACACTAACACTATTATATGTCGCATACATCATACTTTATGATTATATGCATTGAGATATGTTGTTTCCATGAGATTTCTGAATTTGAGAATCGTGGGCATTTCAAAAGAAAGTATGTACTATTTTAAAAATCCGGTTTCTCTTGATATAATATTTCAGTGCGTCCACCATGCGTTTTCTCGGTTCTGAGACGTGTGATATGTGAAACCCGATTCGAGGAGGCGGATCATTCCGTTTGCGGGTACATGGTGGACCCGGTATGGTACCCCGGGGTAAGAAAGGGATGCTGTGTATACAGACGGTGAGCCTAGCAGAGGGACTGTTACCTACTGGTGATTGTATTTGGACTCGGCGGATATCCGTAGGATACCGACCGGAGTTGAGAGATGATATGGGCCGATCCAGACTGACGGAGCCCTTGGGCCGATCCGGACTGACGGAGCCCGATATATGAGGATTTACGTGCCGATGCTGGGCACGGGTTTCATGATGTTTTCGAGTGTCGATGCTAGACACTCAGATTCCATGATTTTGATGTGTCGCGAGGGACACACGTTGATTTATATTCTCATACCTTCATGCACATGCTTAATGATATTTATATGCATGATGTTTGGTGTCATTGGTTGACCCGTGGACGAGATCCACACGCATACAGGCATTGATTACATAGTTGGATGATATCCACATACTTAGACTTCATGATATAGTTGCCACTGATTTCATGATGATTACATTGATCATACCTCATATTTTTAATATGTTGCTACCTGAGGCACTGACACGAGCACTTAGTATTACACATATATATAGATGTTTACCCTTGCCACCTTATCATGCTTCAGACTTTATCATATTGAGGATATATATACTACTGATCGTATTGACCTAGGATTGAGTCATACATACAATTTCTACTCTGTGATGTTTTCTACTCACGAGTTGCCAACTCACCCCCGTTGTGCCACAGTTTCTTGCAGGTTTTGTCGTACAGATTTCATTGCGGTTTTGCTGGCACACCGTTTCCATTCCGGGTGATTTGCTTTGGTAGGTGGGTTCACTTGCATCGTGACCACCATTGTACTCATTTATTTTCAGTTGTATCTAGTAAAATTCCATCAACCAGACTTGTATATTGTTTCAGACTTAGAAAACCACTGTATTATTCTTTCGACCTTAGAGTCGCGCGTTGTATTATTATGGTTTTCTTGATATTTTGAGTTTCCTTTTGAGTTTTGATCCTCGCCCTTTGGCGTTGTATCTTATATTGCTTGCATGGTTGTAATCGTCGATTGACGAAGAGCTAGCTCCCGATTGGGATGCCTTTTATCATTGTGCATATATTATTCATGTTGTACCCCATTTGGGGCCTGTATTCATAAAGGAAACTCTGCCGAAATTTTTAGAAAAGACTTGGGATTTTAAAAAACGCATAATTCGGCTTATGCTATTAAAACCACTTCTTTAGAACCAGTTTTCCTTCATTTATTATTTAAAATGGTTTTAGATTTCTGGGCTTTTGGCTTACTTGAATTAGATGGGATCCTATAGACTTCATATGATTCAAGAGCCAGTCACGTGCCATTTCGGGTCGTGACAAGAACGGACAATACCGTCTGTGTTGGGGGTGGGTCGTGACAGAATGGTATCAGAGGTGGTCCCTCAATAGTAAGTCTGTGGTTCGAGGACGAACCATTTTTCAAAGATGGGGAAGATGTCGGGACCCGGTTCTTGCTCACGGAACAAAGTGCCACACGGAACAAAACGCCACGCCAAGTGTCATGCTAAGGGGGCAGGGGCCACCGCTTAAGTCCATGGGACCCACCATAGAACAATGTGGAATCTTCGGAATTCATTTTGAAAGAGACCAGATTGGATCTATAAATATAATGATACCATTCTTATAACACAGATGCACCTTTTAAGTGAACCGGCACTACAGGAGCTTGAGAGCTTCGTAGTTAAGTGTGCTCGAGCCAGGTAAATTCTGGGATGAGTGACCTCCTAGGAAGTGGCCCTTGGTCGGGTCCGGTTCGCCCCGAAGGACAAAACCGTGCGGCTTCGTCCAGAGTGGACAATACCGTCTATGTTGGGGGTGGGTCGTGACAGCACGCAAAGCAAAGGTGTTTTCTAGAGATATGCCTCCCCTATTTATACACTCGGTAAAGGCCATCTAGCGGCCCAAATCCGCTCCCGCCAAAATGAAATAGCATGGCCAACGGTCTCCATGGCGCCACGCGGTAGCCAACCATTGGGTGCTTCCCCCTCATGTGGATTCAATCGGCAGAAGTGATGTCTCACAATTCGCCACCCGATTGCAGCTACATGGCACGAAATCGACAGCCGACCTATCGCCACGACGCTCTGAACATGTGAAGCGACGTCTCTATTATGGCAGCGACCTCTCAGTGATCCGCTGACGTCATCGGGAATACGCACGAAAATTAAGGCACACGGTAAAACTCCACATGGATTCGAAAATTGAAGAAACACAACCGCCGAACGCCATGTCGTTCCCAGGCAATCCACCACGAAGAATTTTTGGCACCAAGTTGAATAAAGAAAACTAAGCAGACAACTCTCAACCCAACCCATAAATAGGTCGAAACGAGAGTGGGAGGCTAATGATGATACTCATAAGTGGGAATTCCCAAGATCACGACAGGTAACAAATGACGTGTCGTCTATGTAAACCCACTAGATTCCTGTGGGCTATAGAGCTGGAATAGGTATGATGCGTTGGGGACATTCCTCGGCGCCTAACCTCCGAGGTTGTACCCGACCTTTTGACGGCCTCTCCTGAGTATGTTCCCTCTTCGCCTAACCACCAGTCATTGCCCGTCTCTAAGCAATCATAGAGTTGAGTTCCCTGTAAGTCGATGTACTACACCCCAGTACTTGTGGGGAGGCGGAATTTTCAAAAACGAACTTGTTTAGTGAACGAACATCGACTAACCGCTTGAATCGAAGCTAAACTATAAATAACCAAACACAAAGTGTTTCTAAACTACTGTGTTTAGGGATTATACCTAATGAACCAACTCCTTCGTCTTTACGATCTCCTTGTCCTCCTCGGCCTTCTCTAGGTAGTAGACGATCCACCCGAGAGCAAAACTCCAAGCTAAACCTCTAAACTTGAGGCAACTAACCTTCTTGGATTGCTAATCAAAGAAGCTAGGATGAAATAGAGTGATGGTTATGGATTGATTAGTCTTACTAACCCTTGTACTCAACTCATGAGAAGGGAGGATTAGTCTTTGAAGATGGAGAGCTTAAGGAGAGAGAAGGTGAGAATGAATTATGATGAGAATAGTAAGTTATCATAATAAATATGAAGCATTCTTATTTTTGAAGAAAAGAATAATACATAATGAATAAGCATGCTTCACAAATATCTAATGGTGATTCATTATCATGACTCACTAAGCATTTATCATGCATTAATGATATGCATGAATCACCCTCATGACTCACTAAACTCATTTAATGCAAATGACACCTAAACCTCCTTAGTCACCACCTTCTAGAAGCTTCTCGAGTAATTACGAGAACGCCCCTCCGATCCGTAAAAATACGGAAAAACTTTAGACTGTATAAATCCAATAACCGGATACCAGTAACTGGCTTAAACCAAAGCCGACTGGTAAAAACTGTCCGAAAGTCGTACGCGCGTAAACGCACGTATACGTCCGAACCCTTTGTCGCAAAACCATGCGACCTCTATATCGTTTCGCCTGGAGTAGGAAACTCTCTGTGTGGGACTCTAGAGACTCGACTACTACGCTGGCAGTGGGTTTAACCACAGACCGCAAGCGGCACTAGCTGTACGTAACGGTCCCCAGGTAGTTGTCGATAAGAAGGCCGATGAGGAAACCCATCCGAACTCCTACTGAGTCTGATGTGACAATCTCCATACAGTCCGGTCCGTTCGTCCAAGACTATCGCATATCGGGCCTAGGGGGGCGGCAAGCGTCAGTCCCCTAATAGCGGTATAAGTCGTGTCGGAGGGAAGCCCATTACACCCTGAGAAACTACTGGAACCTACCAGCAAATCTCGCTTGCCCTGGCCAGGGACTTTGCGTAATGGCTCTCTGACACAGCGCGATATCTACTCCCAATACCGGGAGGGACGAATCCTGTCTAACCGCCACTGCCTCCAAGTGCTCGGGACTGCACCCAACTGCTACCTGTTTGCACGACTCCTTTGAGCCGTGGTAGGGTAGCAATCTAAGAACAGTGGGACACACTCGAGGCGAAGTAGCAGTGTCAAGTCTTCGGACTATGCTGTACTCATGTCACCTGGGAACTGCTCACTGACGACTGGTATCAAACCAACCAACAGTTCCCTGTGAGTCCTGTCCGGTGTACCTGTTGGAGATAGTGCCCTCAGATTCAATTATTGGATCACAGGTACGTGATTGCAATGATTGAGGGAGGACCTATCCCGGTAGGACAGTCTTACTCGAGATGATAGTATGCTATCTGGTTTACCTTTATCATCGTGTACTGTTTAAGTGACCTGACACGTCGCTATTACACGTTGATAGAGCCCCTAGGATTCTTGCTTGACCACCAGCAGTATGAGGGCGATCATATAAGTGGGAGCTGGGGGTCTATAAGCATATCCTTAAAAGGTCCCTAGTCGTGAGAGTTTCGAGACAGGGCATCGATTCTCCATAGTAGACTAGTGTATACAGTCGAGACCCCGATGAGGGGCGGTGGCCGGTCTCACAAGCCACTGGTGTCAGTTGGATCACCTAAGATGTATACAGGTGCTCATTGGGTTATGAGTACACCGGACAGGACTCGCCGGGAACATGCTAGTTGGTCATATACCAGACGTCAGATGGCAGTTCCCTGGTGACATGTGTGCAGGTTAGTTCATCGACCTGGGGATCGTCATTTGTCTCGTGTGAGTTCCCACTGTACTTTGATTACTACCCTACCACGGCTCAAAGGAGTCGTGCAAACAGGTTTTAGTTGGGTACAGTCCCGAGCCATATGGAGGCAGTGAGCGTATCTTCAGGGGTTCGTCTCTCCCGGTATTGGGGGTGAGGTCGTGCTGTGTCTAGGAGAGCCATTACACGAAGCCCTCGGCCGAGGCAAGGAGATTTACTGGTAGGTATTCCAGTAGTATCTCAGGGTGTTCTGGGCTACACTCCGACACCACTTGTACCGCTTTTGGGGGTCTGACTTTTACCAACCCCCTAGGCCCGCCATGTGATGCTCATAGACGAACGGACCGGACTGTACGGATATTGTCACTGACAGGCTCAGTAGGGTTGTCAGGCTGAGTTCGCTCACAGACATCCCTTTTAGTCAGTACCTGGTAGCCCGTTACATATTAGCTTATACCTCTGACGTGCTAGTGGTTAAATCCACAACCAAGGTGTTGATGAGTCTTTAGAGTCCCCCACATTCAGTTACTCAGCTTTCGGGCGAAAGGTTGTAGAGGCCGTATGGAGATATGGCAAGGTCCGTTCAGATACGTGCGGTATTGCACGGATCAGGATCGGACAGTTTGTACTATAGGCCGTATGGATATATGGCAGGGTTCGATCAGATACGTGCGGTATTGCACTGATCAGGATCGAACGGATATTACTAGCCGGCTTTGGTTTAGGCCGGATCCTAGTATAGTACAGTGTAGACTTTGTCTCATTGCATTTGTATTTCGGTCGAAATACAGATGCGGGTGTGTATGCACAGTATCGGGGTTTTCCTGTAATTTATTACGGGACCAGTTTTCTGGAGTTGCCAGTTTGCTTTCTGTTTCGGCCAATTTCCTTTGTATCGTTCATTGGCCGAAGATTGGTGGAGGAGGGCTTATTTGCATTGTTGCAAATAAGTATTTGTGGAGGGGGTATTTGCTTATTGTTGTATCATGATAGTCTCTCATTGACCTTGACTTCTAGCTATCATGATGGCTTGACTTTGTTGAGTTGATGTTGTTGATGGAGTGTGGATTTCCTTATGATCATTTGGTTTCTTTTAATCATCACTCACTTTCCACCCACCCCCTTGTCTTTGTTCTTTCTCTCTCCAATCACACATGGAAAGGGGGGGCCGGCCATTCTAAAAAGAGAGGGGATTTTCATTTTCATGAGTGGCAATTTTTGGTTCTCTTGATGCCTCCAAAAATCACACAAGAAGTCTCTCCAAAATTCCAAGTTCTTTTTCCTCCACCTAAAATGGCATCTCCATGAACCCCAAAGTGAGACTTGAGGACTACATATTCTACAGCGAACCTTGGGCACGTCGAGTAGCCGGCTTCGTGCCCGAGTTGCCTCGGCATTGAGGTGGGAGCCCGTAAAAGAAGTAGGCGATGTGGTGCACTTCCGGCGACGAGGAGGAGACGGGACATTCCGCAGGAGATCGGGACGATGATGAGAAGACCGGAGGACTTGGATCGTCGGTATATCTCTCTTCCCTTTCTTGTTGTTAGCTAGGACTAGTTAGTGGTTCGATCCGGGTATTAGTGTGCGGCGGTTTTCCAGTTCAAGAAAAATTAAAGTTTATCACCGCTTCCGCATTTGGCCGTCGGATTGACGGCCGGGGCGCCGCCGTGCACTTACAGTGGTATCAGAGCCTCGCCATTAACATAGTCTATGTCACGACCCGAAAGTACGGAACGTGACCGGCACTTAGATTACGAAGCGTCTAGAGGCGCCACGTAACCTAAGTAAGCCGAAGCCCAGAAATCTAAACCATAGAAGAAGAAGAAGAAGAAGAAGAAAAAGAAAACAAGTTTAAAAGCATCAGCAATTTTCCCAAAAATTTCGGCAGAGTCTCCTCTGTAAAAACTGGCCCCCAAACGGGTACAACAAGTATAATATACATAAACAATAAAAAGCATCCCCAAACGGGAGCTAGCATCAATGCCAACAGGCGGAAACAACCACAGCAAGCACAATAATATACAACGCCAATAGGCGAGGCTCAAAACTCAAAAGAAAACAAAACCACCAGATCTGAATAACACATGCGCGACTCTAAGGTCGAAATAAACAACTGGTCCAATAAACTTATCAAGTAATACAAATATGGTTGATGGAGCTTACTAGATACAAATGAATGAATAAAAGTACAATGGTGGTTCGGATACAAGTGAACCAACCTACCGTGCAAATCACCCTGAAGAAAAGATGTGCCAACAAGCTACCACGGAAACCTGTACATCGAACCTGTAAAGAATTTGGCACAACGGGGGTGAGTTGCCAACTCGTGAGTAGAAGACATCTACGAAAAGAAATCAAATGCACGACGCTATCCTAGGTCATAATAATAATACACTATAATATCCCAATCATCTAGTAATAGCAGGGTAATACTACGTGTAAGTGCAAATACTCCGTGTCGTGTCAGTGCCTCATATAATACTATGTCATATGAATGAAATGCATGCACCATGAAGGTAAAGTAACAAATCCTGAAATCCAGATATATATGTATAAGAAATCTTTAGCTATTATCATAGTAGAATGTGTATAAGAATCTGAAATCTGAATAATGAAACCCATGGAAATCCGTGTCAAACATCGACACAACACATGTAATCTCAAGTCTCAATATCTCGGGCTCCGTCAGTCCGGATCGGCCCATATCATCAAATCTCACGACAACGGTCGGTATCCTCCGGATATCCGCCGCGCCAGACATCACCGGTAGGTAGCCTTCCCCTGACAGGCTCATCGTCTACAACTCGATCTTCTTGCCCCGGGGTACCATACCGGGCCCACCATGTACCCGAGACGGTTCATCCACTCCTCGAATCGGGTCTCGAAATCCAACAGAAAATATGAAATACTCATGGTGGACGACTCATACATCACGAGAAAACCGCATCTTATTTAAAAAGAGAAGAGGAGAGAGAGATAAGTTTTTATATATTTTTGCGGTTTTCCCCAAAAATCCAGAAATCTCATAGAAATCCAAATCTCAAAATCATGAGTAAGTATATGATAAGTGTCAGCATATGCCCATACTACTGTGCGATAACATGAAATATGAATGCATCAATGTCTAAGTAATAAATATCATGTCTTATACTAATGTCAGAAAATAATCACAATATTATATCTGTCTAGTTGCTAACTGATTCTATCCATAAAAGACAATATGATCTAAAGTGTACGTGACATAGCAATTACCGATGATGATGTGTGTGAGCCGGCAAATAAGTGTACGTGGAACATGCGCATCATCGGTAATAGTGCTGGTGTCCTAACAGGTAAAGTTTATACTGATTATAGTAACATATAAAAGAACATGCACCATGATGACTACAGTATGAATGTAAATACAGATGTGCATTATCCACTCCTCTGCGAGATACGAGTACAACTACCACTATGTGAGTCGAACCTAAACCAGTGTCCATCTAACATCCTAAGGAATTAAACCTAATAGACTAGTCAGTAAGAAACTAGAGTCTATCTAAGGTCTTAATCAATATCTCTAATAGTCGGCGATCCCGCCTCAATAGCGTCACGTACGTAGTACGGCTTCCTCGAATCAAGAGTGCGGATCAATCATCAAATCTAAGCCTCGTACGGTAAAATCCATCGTACGGCATCCCAATATCGGGGTACGGTCAAGTATCTCCTAGGTGTCTCCTCATTCGTATAATGTCATCATCAGCACATCTCATGATCAAGGTGTTAAACTGTGATCGCATACATCAATCATATATCATTGCCATCATGATAAGCATCATTAGTTTATCCTCAGAAATATCATGTCGTAATCAAGTTATACATATATCATATCGTGATCAGTCACCAGTTACAGTCCGGGTACTATTCTAGCGTCCCATGTACATCAATATCACCACCACTCTTTATAATTTATAAATGCATGTTCATTATCTCATTCTCTAATGATCCGCTAACACTTTATTACGACTGTATAGTCAAGAATCACGGCATCAAGCCCAGTTATACTGTTTCATCATACCTCGGATATCATATCACATCAATGAATCCCATATACGTGTGGTGTATATATATACACCTATACCTAGTTTTATATATATACACACATATACGTATACGCCAAGTCAAGTTTTAGTGTGTGCGTGTATGTTTCTATCAGAAACCTACGAACCTTTCCCAAAGTATTCATCCTCAGGTATGGTTTTCCTAAATCAGTCTAGTCCCGCCTAGGGTCATTACTAGGGTCCTGCTCGGTAAGAATCTAGGGTCACATCGGGTTTCCTAATGTCACTAAGTACTATTCCTATTCTACGTTGCGGGGGTGCTAAACGCCATCCACCCGACTTCCCCCCGTAGATATACATCTACTCACCTGGTCCATGTCTGCCGAACACAGTGTCGCCATCCTCCTCTTCATCGCCCGCAGTCTACGTGAGGGGTACCTAGACGCAAACATTTAAATAGCATCGTAAACTGAATCACATACAAAAGTCAAACGATACAAAGAACAAGCATAGGTTAAAACCTATGTCCCGTCCACGCAAAAGAACCAAATACCGCTCGATATCGGCGTACAAACTCCGATGGATCGAGATAACATCATCAAACAACTTGTAGTTTAAAAACACATTACTTATACCATAAAACACGATTAAATCCATTGAAACCCTAAAATCTATCAAACTGTCCAATTTCGCAAAAACCCGAAAATGCCAATATACCGTTTTTCATCAAAACTTGACATTTAAATGAAACTAATGGTCATAAAACTCATTAAATAGCATTACTAGACTATACAAACCATTACTATATTTTTATTACACAAATTTATATAAATTTGAAATTTCTAGTTTACAACATTTAACAATTTTCAACATTTTCCAAGCAAAATACCACAATTCCACCTCAAAACATGATTTTGCATAAATTAATGACTTAAACCACAATTTATGATGATAATGATATAATGAAACCAATATTATATTTTAAATCCCTTTTATTCAGAATTTTCCAAAATCTAGTTAATAAAATAATAGCATTTTATTACTATTTTCCAATTATCAATTGAATCTAGTGATCAAACTAAGTTTTTCTTCCCATTAACATGTTAATATGCTCACTAAAACTACAATCTAATGATAGAAATCTTAATTGGAATTTTATATTACCCATAAACATATTTTATAAAAAACTAGTTAGCTAAAAAGTATAATTAAATCAATTTTAGGTTAACAATTTACAACATATCATCCCTATAAGAATTTCCACTTCTAAATATGTTAAACTAGTGATTATAACCCTCATTAATTAGTAAAAATCACAACTTGATTTTTCAAACCCTAACTTGAATTTTAAAAGTAGTAAATAGAATTAATAGATTAAATCTAATTAAACTTTAAAAGAAATATCTAATAGAAATAAAATAAAAGAGAAGGATTTATACCTCCACAACCTCATGTCCAAACTTGAAAATGAGCCTCAAAAATACATGCTTTCCCACTCCAAATTCCATGTAAAGAAGAGTAGAGAATAAAGGGTATGAAAATATATATGATTTTGTGGAATTTTAATTGAATTTTTGATGTATTTTTGATGATTTTTGAATAAAAATGAGGTGGAAAATGGGGGGGGCTGCCATGGATGAGTTGTGGCCGGCCATGGGGAGGGAGAAAGAGAAAAGAGTGAAGAAAAGTGTGGAAGTTTCAAGAAAGAATCATCATTTAAAGTCTTTTCATGGTTTAATTAATTATTTATTTATTTATTTACTATAGCAACTTAAGAAAGCTCTAGAAATTAGGAAAAATTTGCAAAATTTTTTTTGCATGATACACACTAAATTCTAATATGCCATGGTTCATTTTTACAAATTAAAACCATTTAAATTTGTAATTTACACTAATTTAGTGTAAAAATAAAGCTTATGTTAATATTTAAAATAATTAATTTAGGAAATTTTTTTAATTAAACTAAAAATTTATAAGTGGATAAATAAATACTATTTACTAGTAATTACATAATTAAATAGGTATTTGTGAATTTATAATGAAAAACAATCACGGTTTGGTTTTACGAAAAATACGTTTTACTTTACCGAAAATCCTAAAATTCACTTAAACACTTTTATTCATTTAATTATTTATTTAATTATTTTTAAAACGTTACAATCTTCCCCCCTTTAAGAAATTCGGTCCCCGAATTTAAATTAAAACTCTCCCACCAAATACTAAAACATTTAGCAAAACACTCAAATCATCGGGGCTCCGAAATCATCAATACATAACAAAAATCAACTCCGTCAAGCATAACGAAATCATCGGAGTTATGGCGAGAATAAAATATCAAAACCCAATATGAAAACCAACATAATATACATCAATCTACAACTTATATATAATGTGCATCATAGTGAAACTGTACAAGTATCTGGATAAGGAAATATACAAAAACCCCTTTTGAAAATTGCCGTGTGATGCACGTGTCACGGCATAAGTAGCGGACGTTTATTTTTAAAAAAAAAAAATAACTATATATATATATATATCGTTTATTTAACATACACGTCCCGCCTGGTTACTAAATCAATAATAATAATCAGGAAAACATACTGCTCAAACTAAAATCAATCCCAATCACATCAATAAAATGTCATGTGCGTCCGGTGCGCACTGAAATCGAAACCAATTACAGATACCATGAATACCTACAAAACAAAACTAAGTGCAACAGGTGTGCACCAAAAATATCTGTCAAGTGCAACGGGCGTGCACGACACAATATCAGGTGCCTCTAATCTGCACAAAACCCCGATTTAGTGCATCTGGTGTGCACAAAATCGCATCAAGTGCGCCAAGTATGCGCAAGAATCCTGATCAGGTGCACATGGAGCACGAAAACATACATCGAATATCAAACTCGAATCACAGTACGAAAATGGATAAAAACTAGGTCGAACCATATATCAAAATCATGTGTAACCCATATGCACGAAATCAAATCAAAATCTCAAAATATATAAAACCAAATCAAGTGTACTGGGTGCGTACTAAACCATATCAATACAACTGATATATGAAACACAAATAGAATGAAGGTACACACATGAAATACCAATCGTAGAACAAAGTCCTCAAAATACCAAAATCCAATCAATGAAAATATGAAATTCAAATCACTAAATCACAATCGTAAACACTATCGTCAATGTGCGCCTCTTTCCTCTGATGTCGGCTGCTTTAAACTCGCCTCTTCGTAGCTATGCAGACTGCGCTACCAACGGCAACACTCATATCTAGAGTCTCCCATGTAATCGATCCCTTCACCTGATATCCGGACTACATTAAACTTTTCGATCGATCCATCAAAATCCCATAATTCCCCGAGAGCTCAACACTCAAGTACAGTTTAAAAATATCCGGTACATACCCCAGCATCGATGATCCAGCTGTAGAAGGGCAAACCCAAGCCTCACTAATGGCACAGCGGAACTGCCGTAAACCCTAAGGTTCAAGGGCGTTCTCGTGGTCATTATGTCGAGTTAGGGTTTCATTCTTCTAGAGGGTCCATCGAAACACCTGCATGTTCTTCCGAATACTTTAAACTTGGGAAAATGGTTTTCTGATAATCGTTCGAACCCTTTAACTTCATCCGGACGGCATGTGAATACCCTTCGCCCGCACGCTAAGCAATGCTTCAATTCTCAAGAATAACCAATACTCTAATGGTTATCGCATTCGAGCCGCAGCTTCCTCTGCCTGTGCGCCCGTGGTAACAGAACCACCCTCCGACATCGACGAAGATAAATCAAGGAACGAATGAAATACGGTGCAAACAAATGTACATCCTAAGGCTCCTTAAGCAGAGTAGCGTATCGTAAGTATGCCGCGGACCATACCCACGGTACGTTACTCTACCTAACTCGCCTACTCCATCAACCAAGGGTCACCTAGACTTATACAAGGTTAAACCTAGCGCTCTGATACCAACTTTGTCACGACCCGAAAGTACGGAACGTGACCGGCACTTAGATTACGAAGCGTCTAGAGGCGCCACGTAACCTAAGTAAGACGAAGCCCAGAAATCTAAACCATAGAAGAAGAAGAAGAAGAAGAAGAAAAAGAAAACAAGTTTAAAAGCATCAGCAATTTTCCCAAAAATTTCGGCAGAGTCTCCTCTGTAAAAACTGGCCCCCAAACGGGTACAACAAGTATAATATACATAAACAATAAAAAGCATCCCCAAACGGGAGCTAGCATCAACGCCAACAGGCGGAAACAACCACAGCAAGCACAATAATATACAACGCCAATAGGCGAGGCTCAAAACTCAAAAGAAAACAAAACCACCAGATCTGAATAACACATGCGCGACTCTAAGGTCGAAATAAACAACTGGTCCAATAAACTTATCAAGTAATACAAATATGGTTGATGGAGCTTACTAGATACAAATGAATGAATAAAAGTACAATGGTGGTTCGGATACAAGTGAACCAACCTACCGTGCAAATCACCCTGAAGAAAAGATGTGCCAACAAGCTACCACGGAAACCTGTACATCGAACCTGTAAAGAATTTGGCACAACGGGGGTGAGTTGCCAACTCGTGAGTAGAAGACATCTACGAAAAGAAATCAAATGCACGACGCTATCCTAGGTCATAATAATAATACACTATAATATCCCAATCATCTAGTAATAGCAGGGTAATACTACGTGTAAGTGCAAATACTCCGTGTCGTGTCAGTGCCTCATATAATACTATGTCATATGAATGAAATGCATGCACCATGAAGGTAAAGTAACAAATCCTGAAATCCAGATATATATGTATAAGAAATCTTTAGCTATTATCATAGTAGAATGTGTATAAGAATCTGAAATCTGAATAATGAAACCCATGGAAATCCGTGTCAAACATCGACACAACACATGTAATCTCAAGTCTCAATATCTCGGGCTCCGTCAGTCCGGATCGGCCCATATCATCAAATCTCACGACAACGGTCGGTATCCTCCGGATATCCGCCGCGCCAGACATCACCGGTAGGTAGCCTTCCCCTGACAGGCTCATCGTCTACAACTCGATCTTCTTGCCCCGGGGTACCATACCGGGCCCACCATGTACCCGAGACGGTTCATCCACTCCTCGAATCGGGTCTCGAAATCCAACAGAAAATATGAAATACTCATGGTGGACGACTCATACATCACGAGAAAACCGCATCTTATTTAAAAAGAGAAGAGGAGAGAGAGAGAAGTTTTTATATATTTTTGCGGTTTTCCCCAAAAATCCAGAAATCTCATAGAAATCCAAATCTCAAAATCATGAGTAAGTATATGATAAGTGTCAGCATATGCCCATACTACTGTGCGATAACATGAAATATGAATGCATCAATGTCTAAGTAATAAATATCATGTCTTATACTAATGTCAGAAAATAATCACAATATTATATCTGTCTAGTTGCTAACTGATTCTATCCATAAAAGACAATATGATCTAAAGTGTACGTGACATAGCAATTACCGATGATGATGTGTGTGAGCCGGCAAATAAGTGTACGTGGAACATGCGCATCATCGGTAATAGTGCTGGTGTCCTAACAGGTAAAGTTTATACTGATTATAGTAACATATAAAAGAACATGCACCATGATGACTACAGTATGAATGTAAATACAGATGTGCATTATCCACTCCTCTGCGAGATACGAGTACAACTACCACTATGTGAGTCGAACCTAAACCAGTGTCCATCTAACATCCTAAGGAATTAAACCTAATAGACTAGTCAGTAAGAAACTAGAGTCTACCTAAGGTCTTAATCAATATCTCTAATAGTCGGCGATCCCGCCTCAATAGCGTCACGTACGTAGTACGGCTTCCTCGAATCAAGAGTGCGGATCAATCATCAAATCTAAGCCTCGTACGGTAAAATCCATCGTACGGCATCCCAATATCGGGGTACGGTCAAGTATCTCCTAGGTGTCTCCTCATTCGTATAATGTCATCATCAGCACATCTCATGATCAAGGTGTTAAACTGTGATCGCATACATCAATCATATATCATTGCCATCATGATAAGCATCATTAGTTTATCCTCAGAAATATCATGTCGTAATCAAGTTATACATATATCATATCGTGATCAGTCACCAGTTACAGTCCGGGTACTATTCTAGCGTCCCATGTACATAAATATCACCACCACTCTTTATAATTTATAAATGCATGTTCATTATCTCATTCTCTAATGATCCGCTAACACTTTATTACGACTGTATAGTCAAGAATCACGGCATCAAGCCCAGTTATACTGTTTCATCATACCTCGGATATCATATCACATCAATGAATCCCATATACGTGTGGTGTATATATATACACCTATACCTAGTTTTATATATATACACACATATACGTATACGCCAAGTCAAGTTTTAGTGTGTGCGTGTATGTTTCTATCAGAAACCTACGAACCTTTCCCAAAGTATTCATCCTCAGGTATGGTTTTCCTAAATCAGTCTAGTCCCGCCTAGGGTCATTACTAGGGTCCTGCTCGGTAAGAATCTAGGGTCACATCGGGTTTCCTAATGTCACTAAGTACTATTCCTATTCTACGTTGCGGGGGTGCTAAACGCCATCCACCCGACTTCCCCCCGTAGATATACATCTACTCACCTGGTCCATGTCTGCCGAACACAGTGTCGCCATCCTCCTCTTCATCGCCCGCAGTCTACGTGAGGGGTACCTAGACGCAAACATTTAAATAGCATCGTAAACTGAATCACATACAAAAGTCAAACGATACAAAGAACAAGCATAGGTTAAAACCTATGTCCCGTCCACGCAAAAGAACCAAATACCGCTCGATATCGGCGTACAAACTCCGATGGATCGAGATAACATCATCAAACAACTTGTAGTTTAAAAACACATTACTTATACCATAAAACACGATTAAATCCATTGAAACCCTAAAATCTATCAAACTGTCCAATTTCGCAAAAACCCGAAAATGCCAATATACCGTTTTTCATCAAAACTTGACATTTAAATGAAACTAATGGTCATAAAACTCATTAAATAGCATTACTAGACTATACAAACCATTACTATATTTTTATTACACAAATTTATATAAATTTGAAATTTCTAGTTTACAACATTTAACAATTTTCAACATTTTCCAAGCAAAATACCACAATTCCACCTCAAAACATGATTTTGCATAAATTAATGACTTAAACCACAATTTATGATGATAATGATATAATGAAACCAATATTATATTTTAAATCCCTTTTATTCAGAATTTTCCAAAATCTAGTTAATAAAATAATAGCATTTTATTACTATTTTCCAATTATCAATTGAATCTAGTGATCAAACTAAGTTTTTCTTCCCATTAACATGTTAATATGCTCACTAAAACTACAATCTAATGATAGAAATCTTAATTGGAATTTTATATTACCCATAAACATATTTTATAAAAAACTAGTTAGCTAAAAAGTATAATTAAATCAATTTTAGGTTAACAATTTACAACATATCATCCCTATAAGAATTTCCACTTCTAAATATGTTAAACTAGTGATTATAACCCTCATTAATTAGTAAAAATCACAACTTGATTTTTCAAACCCTAACTTGAATTTTAAAAGTAGTAAATAGAATTAATAGATTAAATCTAATTAAACTTTAAAAGAAATATCTAATAGAAATAAAATAAAAGAGAAGGATTTATACCTCCACAACCTCATGTCCAAACTTGAAAATGAGCCTCAAAAATACATGCTTTCCCACTCCAAATTCCATGTAAAGAAGAGTAGAGAATAAAGGGTATGAAAATATATATGATTTTGTGGAATTTTAATTGAATTTTTGATGTATTTTTGATGATTTTTGAATAAAAATGAGGTGGAAAATGGGGGGGGCTGCCATGGATGAGTTGTGGCCGGCCATGGGGAGGGAGAAAGAGAAAAGAGTGAAGAAAAGTGTGGAAGTTTCAAGAAAGAATCATCATTTAAAGTCTTTTCATGGTTTAATTAATTATTTATTTATTTATTTACTATAGCAACTTAAGAAAGCTCTAGAAATTAGGAAAAATTTGCAAAATTTTTTTTGCATGATACACACTAAATTCTAATATGCCATGGTTCATTTTTACAAATTAAAACCATTTAAATTTGTAATTTACACTAATTTAGTGTAAAAATAAAGCTTATGTTAATATTTAAAATAATTAATTTAGGAAATTTTTTTAATTAAACTAAAAATTTATAAGTGGATAAATAAATACTATTTACTAGTAATTACATAATTAAATAGGTATTTGTGAATTTATAATGAAAAACAATCACGGTTTGGTTTTACGAAAAATACGTTTTACTTTACCGAAAATCCTAAAATTCACTTAAACACTTTTATTCATTTAATTATTTATTTAATTATTTTTAAAACGTTACAATCTTCCCCCCTTTAAGAAATTCGGTCCCCGAATTTAAATTAAAACTCTCCCACCAAATACTAAAACATTTAGCAAAACACTCAAATCATCGGGGCTCCGAAATCATCAATACATAACAAAAATCAACTCCGTCAAGCATAACGAAATCATCGGAGTTATGGCGAGAATAAAATATCAAAACCCAATATGAAAACCAACATAATATACATCAATCTACAACTTATATATAATGTGCATCATAGTGAAACTGTACAAGTATCTGGATAAGGAAATATACAAAAACCCCTTTTGAAAATTGCCGTGTGATGCACGTGTCACGGCATAAGTAGCGGACGTTTATTTTTAAAAAAAAAAAATAACTATATATATATATATATCGTTTATTTAACATACACGTCCCGCCTGGTTACTAAATCAATAATAATAATCAGGAAAACATACTGCTCAAACTAAAATCAATCCCAATCACATCAATAAAATGTCATGTGCGTCCGGTGCGCACTGAAATCGAAACCAATTACAGATACCATGAATACCTACAAAACAAAACTAAGTGCAACAGGTGTGCACCAAAAATATCTGTCAAGTGCAACGGGCGTGCACGACACAATATCAGGTGCCTCTAATCTGCACAAAACCCCGATTTAGTGCATCTGGTGTGCACAAAATCGCATCAAGTGCGCCAAGTATGCGCAAGAATCCTGATCAGGTGCACATGGAGCACGAAAACATACATCGAATATCAAACTCGAATCACAGTACGAAAATGGATAAAAACTAGGTCGAACCATATATCAAAATCATGTGTAACCCATATGCACGAAATCAAATCAAAATCTCAAAATATATAAAACCAAATCAAGTGTACTGGGTGCGTACTAAACCATATCAATACAACTGATATATGAAACACAAATAGAATGAAGGTACACACATGAAATACCAATCGTAGAACAAAGTCCTCAAAATACCAAAATCCAATCAATGAAAATATGAAATTCAAATCACTAAATCACAATCGTAAACACTATCGTCAATGTGCGCCTCTTTCCTCTGATGTCGGCTGCTTTAAACTCGCCTCTTCGTAGCTATGCAGACTGCGCTACCAACGGCAACACTCATATCTAGAGTCTCCCATGTAATCGATCCCTTCACCTGATATCCGGACTACATTAAACTTTTCGATCGATCCATCAAAATCCCATAATTCCCCGAGAGCTCAACACTCAAGTACAGTTTAAAAATATCCGGTACATACCCCAGCATCGATGATCCAGCTGTAGAAGGGCAAACCCAAGCCTCACTAATGGCACAGCGGAACTGCCGTAAACCCTAAGGTTCAAGGGCGTTCTCGTGGTCATTATGTCGAGTTAGGGTTTCATTCTTCTAGAGGGTCCATCGAAACACCTGCATGTTCTTCCGAATACTTTAAACTTGGGAAAATGGTTTTCTGATAATCGTTCGAACCCTTTAACTTCATCCGGACGGCATGTGAATACCCTTCGCCCGCACGCTAAGCAATGCTTCAATTCTCAAGAATAACCAATACTCTAATGGTTATCGCATTCGAGCCGCAGCTTCCTCTGCCTGTGCGCCCGTGGTAACAGAACCACCCTCCGACATCGACGAAGATAAATCAAGGAACGAATGAAATACGGTGCAAACAAATGTACATCCTAAGGCTCCTTAAGCAGAGTAGCGTATCGTAAGTATGCCGCGGACCATACCCACGGTACGTTACTCTACCTAACTCGCCTACTCCATCAACCAAGGGTCACCTAGACTTATACAAGGTTAAACCTAGCGCTCTGATACCAACTTTGTCACGACCCGAAAGTACGGAACGTGACCGGCACTTAGATTACGAAGCGTCTAGAGGCGCCACGTAACCTAAGTAAGCCGAAGCCCAGAAATCTAAACCATAGAAGAAGAAGAAGAAGAAGAAGAAAAAGAAAACAAGTTTAAAAGCATCAGCAATTTTCCCAAAAATTTCGGCAGAGTCTCCTCTGTAAAAACTGGCCCCCAAACGGGTACAACAAGTATAATATACATAAACAATAAAAAGCATCCCCAAACGGGAGCTAGCATCAACGCCAACAGGCGGAAACAACCACAGCAAGCACAATAATATACAACGCCAATAGGCGAGGCTCAAAACTCAAAAGAAAACAAAACCACCAGATCTGAATAACACATGCGCGACTCTAAGGTCGAAATAAACAACTGGTCCAATAAACTTATCAAGTAATACAAATATGGTTGATGGAGCTTACTAGATACAAATGAATGAATAAAAGTACAATGGTGGTTCGGATACAAGTGAACCAACCTACCGTGCAAATCACCCTGAAGAAAAGATGTGCCAACAAGCTACCACGGAAACCTGTACATCGAACCTGTAAAGAATTTGGCACAACGGGGGTGAGTTGCCAACTCGTGAGTAGAAGACATCTACGAAAAGAAATCAAATGCACGACGCTATCCTAGGTCATAATAATAATACACTATAATATCCCAATCATCTAGTAATAGCAGGGTAATACTACGTGTAAGTGCAAATACTCCGTGTCGTGTCAGTGCCTCATATAATACTATGTCATATGAATGAAATGCATGCACCATGAAGGTAAAGTAACAAATCCTGAAATCCAGATATATATGTATAAGAAATCTTTAGCTATTATCATAGTAGAATGTGTATAAGAATCTGAAATCTGAATAATGAAACCCATGGAAATCCGTGTCAAACATCGACACAACACATGTAATCTCAAGTCTCAATATCTCGGGCTCCGTCAGTCCGGATCGGCCCATATCATCAAATCTCACGACAACGGTCGGTATCCTCCGGATATCCGCCGCGCCAGACATCACCGGTAGGTAGCCTTCCCCTGACAGGCTCATCGTCTACAACTCGATCTTCTTGCCCCGGGGTACCATACCGGGCCCACCATGTACCCGAGACGGTTCATCCACTCCTCGAATCGGGTCTCGAAATCCAACAGAAAATATGAAATACTCATGGTGGACGACTCATACATCACGAGAAAACCGCATCTTATTTAAAAAGAGAAGAGGAGAGAGAGAGAAGTTTTTATATATTTTTGCGGTTTTCCCCAAAAATCCAGAAATCTCATAGAAATCCAAATCTCAAAATCATGAGTAAGTATATGATAAGTGTCAGCATATGCCCATACTACTGTGCGATAACATGAAATATGAATGCATCAATGTCTAAGTAATAAATATCATGTCTTATACTAATGTCAGAAAATAATCACAATATTATATCTGTCTAGTTGCTAACTGATTCTATCCATAAAAGACAATATGATCTAAAGTGTACGTGACATAGCAATTACCGATGATGATGTGTGTGAGCCGGCAAATAAGTGTACGTGGAACATGCGCATCATCGGTAATAGTGCTGGTGTCCTAACAGGTAAAGTTTATACTGATTATAGTAACATATAAAAGAACATGCACCATGATGACTACAGTATGAATGTAAATACAGATGTGCATTATCCACTCCTCTGCGAGATACGAGTACAACTACCACTATGTGAGTCGAACCTAAACCAGTGTCCATCTAACATCCTAAGGAATTAAACCTAATAGACTAGTCAGTAAGAAACTAGAGTCTACCTAAGGTCTTAATCAATATCTCTAATAGTCGGCGATCCCGCCTCAATAGCGTCACGTACGTAGTACGGCTTCCTCGAATCAAGAGTGCGGATCAATCATCAAATCTAAGCCTCGTACGGTAAAATCCATCGTACGGCATCCCAATATCGGGGTACGGTCAAGTATCTCCTAGGTGTCTCCTCATTCGTATAATGTCATCATCAGCACATCTCATGATCAAGGTGTTAAACTGTGATCGCATACATCAATCATATATCATTGCCATCATGATAAGCATCATTAGTTTATCCTCAGAAATATCATGTCGTAATCAAGTTATACATATATCATATCGTGATCAGTCACCAGTTACAGTCCGGGTACTATTCTAGCGTCCCATGTACATAAATATCACCACCACTCTTTATAATTTATAAATGCATGTTCATTATCTCATTCTCTAATGATCCGCTAACACTTTATTACGACTGTATAGTCAAGAATCACGGCATCAAGCCCAGTTATACTGTTTCATCATACCTCGGATATCATATCACATCAATGAATCCCATATACGTGTGGTGTATATATATACACCTATACCTAGTTTTATATATATACACACATATACGTATACGCCAAGTCAAGTTTTAGTGTGTGCGTGTATGTTTCTATCAGAAACCTACGAACCTTTCCCAAAGTATTCATCCTCAGGTATGGTTTTCCTAAATCAGTCTAGTCCCGCCTAGGGTCATTACTAGGGTCCTGCTCGGTAAGAATCTAGGGTCACATCGGGTTTCCTAATGTCACTAAGTACTATTCCTATTCTACGTTGCGGGGGTGCTAAACGCCATCCACCCGACTTCCCCCCGTAGATATACATCTACTCACCTGGTCCATGTCTGCCGAACACAGTGTCGCCATCCTCCTCTTCATCGCCCGCAGTCTACGTGAGGGGTACCTAGACGCAAACATTTAAATAGCATCGTAAACTGAATCACATACAAAAGTCAAACGATACAAAGAACAAGCATAGGTTAAAACCTATGTCCCGTCCACGCAAAAGAACCAAATACCGCTCGATATCGGCGTACAAACTCCGATGGATCGAGATAACATCATCAAACAACTTGTAGTTTAAAAACACATTACTTATACCATAAAACACGATTAAATCCATTGAAACCCTAAAATCTATCAAACTGTCCAATTTCGCAAAAACCCGAAAATGCCAATATACCGTTTTTCATCAAAACTTGACATTTAAATGAAACTAATGGTCATAAAACTCATTAAATAGCATTACTAGACTATACAAACCATTACTATATTTTTATTACACAAATTTATATAAATTTGAAATTTCTAGTTTACAACATTTAACAATTTTCAATATTTTCCAAGCAAAATACCACAATTCCACCTCAAAACATGATTTTGCATAAATTAATGACTTAAACCACAATTTATGATGATAATGATATAATGAAACCAATATTATATTTTAAATCCCTTTTATTCAGAATTTTCCAAAATCTAGTTAATAAAATAATAGCATTTTATTACTATTTTCCAATTATCAATTGAATCTAGTGATCAAACTAAGTTTTTCTTCCCATTAACATGTTAATATGCTCACTAAAACTACAATCTAATGATAGAAATCTTAATTGGAATTTTATATTACCCATAAACATATTTTATAAAAAACTAGTTAGCTAAAAAGTATAATTAAATCAATTTTAGGTTAACAATTTACAACATATCATCCCTATAAGAATTTCCACTTCTAAATATGTTAAACTAGTGATTATAACCCTCATTAATTAGTAAAAATCACAACTTGATTTTTCAAACCCTAACTTGAATTTTAAAAGTAGTAAATAGAATTAATAGATTAAATCTAATTAAACTTTAAAAGAAATATCTAATAGAAATAAAATAAAAGAGAAGGATTTATACCTCCACAACCTCATGTCCAAACTTGAAAATGAGCCTCAAAAATACATGCTTTCCCACTCCAAATTCCATGTAAAGAAGAGTAGAGAATAAAGGGTATGAAAATATATATGATTTTGTGGAATTTTAATTGAATTTTTGATGTATTTTTGATGATTTTTGAATAAAAATGAGGTGGAAAATGGGGGGGGCTGCCATGGATGAGTTGTGGCCGGCCATGGGGAGGGAGAAAGAGAAAAGAGTGAAGAAAAGTGTGGAAGTTTCAAGAAAGAATCATCATTTAAAGTCTTTTCATGGTTTAATTAATTATTTATTTATTTATTTACTATAGCAACTTAAGAAAGCTCTAGAAATTAGGAAAAATTTGCAAAATTTTTTTTGCATGATACACACTAAATTCTAATATGCCATGGTTCATTTTTACAAATTAAAACCATTTAAATTTGTAATTTACACTAATTTAGTGTAAAAATAAAGCTTATGTTAATATTTAAAATAATTAATTTAGGAAATTTTTTTAATTAAACTAAAAATTTATAAGTGGATAAATAAATACTATTTACTAGTAATTACATAATTAAATAGGTATTTGTGAATTTATAATGAAAAACAATCACGGTTTGGTTTTACGAAAAATACGTTTTACTTTACCGAAAATCCTAAAATTCACTTAAACACTTTTATTCATTTAATTATTTATTTAATTATTTTTAAAACGTTACAATCTTCCCCCCTTTAAGAAATTCGGTCCCCGAATTTAAATTAAAACTCTCCCACCAAATACTAAAACATTTAGCAAAACACTCAAATCATCGGGGCTCCGAAATCATCAATACATAACAAAAATCAACTCCGTCAAGCATAACGAAATCATCGGAGTTATGGCGAGAATAAAATATCAAAACCCAATATGAAAACCAACATAATATACATCAATCTACAACTTATATATAATGTGCATCATAGTGAAACTGTACAAGTATCTGGATAAGGAAATATACAAAAACCCCTTTTGAAAATTGCCGTGTGATGCACGTGTCACGGCATAAGTAGCGGACGTTTATTTTTAAAAAAAAAAAATAACTATATATATATATATATCGTTTATTTAACATACACGTCCCGCCTGGTTACTAAATCAATAATAATAATCAGGAAAACATACTGCTCAAACTAAAATCAATCCCAATCACATCAATAAAATGTCATGTGCGTCCGGTGCGCACTGAAATCGAAACCAATTACAGATACCATGAATACCTACAAAACAAAACTAAGTGCAACAGGTGTGCACCAAAAATATCTGTCAAGTGCAACGGGCGTGCACGACACAATATCAGGTGCCTCTAATCTGCATAAAACCCCGATTTAGTGCATCTGGTGTGCACAAAATCGCATCAAGTGCGCCAAGTATGCGCAAGAATCCTGATCAGGTGCACATGGAGCACGAAAACATACATCGAATATCAAACTCGAATCACAGTACGAAAATGGATAAAAACTAGGTCGAACCATATATCAAAATCATGTGTAACCCATATGCACGAAATCAAATCAAAATCTTAAAATATATAAAACCAAATCAAGTGTACTGGGTGCGTACTAAACCATATCAATACAACTGATATATGAAACACAAATAGAATGAAGGTACACACATGAAATACCAATCGTAGAACAAAGTCCTCAAAATACCAAAATCCAATCAATGAAAATATGAAATTCAAATCACTAAATCACAATCGTAAACACTATCGTCAATGTGCGCCTCTTTCCTCTGATGTCGGCTGCTTTAAACTCGCCTCTTCGTAGCTATGCAGACTGCGCTACCAACGGCAACACTCATATCTAGAGTCTCCCATGTAATCGATCCCTTCACCTGATATCCGGACTACATTAAACTTTTCGATCGATCCATCAAAATCCCATAATTCCCCGAGAGCTCAACACTCAAGTACAGTTTAAAAATATCCGGTACATACCCCAGCATCGATGATCCAGCTGTAGAAGGGCAAACCCAAGCCTCACTAATGGCACAGCGGAACTGCCGTAAACCCTAAGGTTCAAGGGCGTTCTCGTGGTCATTATGTCGAGTTAGGGTTTCATTCTTCTAGAGGGTCCATCGAAACACCTGCATGTTCTTCCGAATACTTTAAACTTGGGAAAATGGTTTTCTGATAATCGTTCGAACCCTTTAACTTCATCCGGACGGCATGTGAATACCCTTCGCCCGCACGCTAAGCAATGCTTCAATTCTCAAGAATAACCAATACTCTAATGGTTATCGCATTCGAGCCGCAGCTTCCTCTGCCTGTGCGCCCGTGGTAACAGAACCACCCTCCGACATCGACGAAGATAAATCAAGGAACGAATGAAATACGGTGCAAACAAATGTACATCCTAAGGCTCCTTAAGCAGAGTAGCGTATCGTAAGTATGCCGCGGACCATACCCACGGTACGTTACTCTACCTAACTCGCCTACTCCATCAACCAAGGGTCACCTAGACTTATACAAGGTTAAACCTAGCGCTCTGATACCAACTTTGTCACGACCCGAAAGTACGGAACGTGACCGGCACTTAGATTACGAAGCGTCTAGAGGCGCCACGTAACCTAAGTAAGCCGAAGCCCAGAAATCTAAACCATAGAAGAAGAAGAAGAAGAAGAAGAAAAAGAAAACAAGTTTAAAAGCATCAGCAATTTTCCCAAAAATTTCGGCAGAGTCTCCTCTGTAAAAACTGGCCCCCAAACGGGTACAACAAGTATAATATACATAAACAATAAAAAGCATCCCCAAACGGGAGCTAGCATCAACGCCAACAGGCGGAAACAACCACAGCAAGCACAATAATATACAACGCCAATAGGCGAGGCTCAAAACTCAAAAGAAAACAAAACCACCAGATCTGAATAACACATGCGCGACTCTAAGGTCGAAATAAACAACTGGTCCAATAAACTTATCAAGTAATACAAATATGGTTGATGGAGCTTACTAGATACAAATGAATGAATAAAAGTACAATGGTGGTTCGGATACAAGTGAACCAACCTACCGTGCAAATCACCCTGAAGAAAAGATGTGCCAACAAGCTACCACGGAAACCTGTACATCGAACCTGTAAAGAATTTGGCACAACGGGGGTGAGTTGCCAACTCGTGAGTAGAAGACATCTACGAAAAGAAATCAAATGCACGACGCTATCCTAGGTCATAATAATAATACACTATAATATCCCAATCATCTAGTAATAGCAGGGTAATACTACGTGTAAGTGCAAATACTCCGTGTCGTGTCAGTGCCTCATATAATACTATGTCATATGAATGAAATGCATGCACCATGAAGGTAAAGTAACAAATCCTGAAATCCAGATATATATGTATAAGAAATCTTTAGCTATTATCATAGTAGAATGTGTATAAGAATCTGAAATCTGAATAATGAAACCCATGGAAATCCGTGTCAAACATCGACACAACACATGTAATCTCAAGTCTCAATATCTCGGGCTCCGTCAGTCCGGATCGGCCCATATCATCAAATCTCACGACAACGGTCGGTATCCTCCGGATATCCGCCGCGCCAGACATCACCGGTAGGTAGCCTTCCCCTGACAGGCTCATCGTCTACAACTCGATCTTCTTGCCCCGGGGTACCATACCGGGCCCACCATGTACCCGAGACGGTTCATCCACTCCTCGAATCGGGTCTCGAAATCCAACAGAAAATATGAAATACTCATGGTGGACGACTCATACATCACGAGAAAACCGCATCTTATTTAAAAAGAGAAGAGGAGAGAGAGAGAAGTTTTTATATATTTTTGCGGTTTTCCCCAAAAATCCAGAAATCTCATAGAAATCCAAATCTCAAAATCATGAGTAAGTATATGATAAGTGTCAGCATATGCCCATACTACTGTGCGATAACATGAAATATGAATGCATCAATGTCTAAGTAATAAATATCATGTCTTATACTAATGTCAGAAAATAATCACAATATTATATCTGTCTAGTTGCTAACTGATTCTATCCATAAAAGACAATATGATCTAAAGTGTACGTGACATAGCAATTACCGATGATGATGTGTGTGAGCCGGCAAATAAGTGTACGTGGAACATGCGCATCATCGGTAATAGTGCTGGTGTCCTAACAGGTAAAGTTTATACCGATTATAGTAACATATAAAAGAACATGCACCATGATGACTACAGTATGAATGTAAATACAGATGTGCATTATCCACTCCTCTGCGAGATACGAGTACAACTACCACTATGTGAGTCGAACCTAAACCAGTGTCCATCTAACATCCTAAGGAATTAAACCTAATAGACTAGTCAGTAAGAAACTAGAGTCTATCTAAGGTCTTAATCAATATCTCTAATAGTCGGCGATCCCGCCTCAATAGCGTCACGTACGTAGTACGGCTTCCTCGAATCAAGAGTGCGGATCAATCATCAAATCTAAGCCTCGTACGGTAAAATCCATCGTACGGCATCCCAATATCGGGGTACGGTCAAGTATCTCCTAGGTGTCTCCTCATTCGTATAATGTCATCATCAGCACATCTCATGATCAAGGTGTTAAACTGTGATCGCATACATCAATCATATATCATTGCCATCATGATAAGCATCATTAGTTTATCCTCAGAAATATCATGTCGTAATCAAGTTATACATATATCATATCGTGATCAGTCACCAGTTACAGTCCGGGTACTATTCTAGCGTCCCATGTACATCAATATCACCACCACTCTTTATAATTTATAAATGCATGTTCATTATCTCATTCTCTAATGATCCGCTAACACTTTATTACGACTGTATAGTCAAGAATCACGGCATCAAGCCCAGTTATACTGTTTCATCATACCTCGGATATCATATCACATCAATGAATCCCATATACGTGTGGTGTATATATATACACCTATACCTAGTTTTATATATATACACACATATACGTATACGCCAAGTCAAGTTTTAGTGTGTGCGTGTATGTTTCTATCAGAAACCTACGAACCTTTCCCAAAGTATTCATCCTCAGGTATGGTTTTCCTAAATCAGTCTAGTCCCGCCTAGGGTCATTACTAGGGTCCTGCTCGGTAAGAATCTAGGGTCACATCGGGTTTCCTAATGTCACTAAGTACTATTCCTATTCTACGTTGCGGGGGTGCTAAACGCCATCCACCCGACTTCCCCCCGTAGATATACATCTACTCACCTGGTCCATGTCTGCCGAACACAGTGTCGCCATCCTCCTCTTCATCGCCCGCAGTCTACGTGAGGGGTACCTAGACGCAAACATTTAAATAGCATCGTAAACTGAATCACATACAAAAGTCAAACGATACAAAGAACAAGCATAGGTTAAAACCTATGTCCCGTCCACGCAAAAGAACCAAATACCGCTCGATATCGGTGTACAAACTCCGATGGATCGAGATAACATCATCAAACAACTTGTAGTTTAAAAACACATTACTTATACCATAAAACACGATTAAATCCATTGAAACCCTAAAATCTATCAAACTGTCCAATTTCGCAAAAACCCGAAAATGCCAATATACCGTTTTTCATCAAAACTTGACATTTAAATGAAACTAATGGTCATAAAACTCATTAAATAGCATTACTAGACTATACAAACCATTACTATATTTTTATTACACAAATTTATATAAATTTGAAATTTCTAGTTTACAACATTTAACAATTTTCAACATTTTCCAAGCAAAATACCACAATTCCACCTCAAAACATGATTTTGCATAAATTAATGACTTAAACCACAATTTATGATGATAATGATATAATGAAACCAATATTATATTTTAAATCCCTTTTATTTAGAATTTTCCAAAATCTAGTTAATAAAATAATAGCATTTTATTACTATTTTCCAATTATCAATTGAATCTAGTGATCAAACTAAGTTTTTCTTCCCATTAACATGTTAATATGCTCACTAAAACTACAATCTAATGATAGAAATCTTAATTGGAATTTTATATTACCCATAAACATATTTTATAAAAAACTAGTTAGCTAAAAAGTATAATTAAATCAATTTTAGGTTAACAATTTACAACATATCATCCCTATAAGAATTTCCACTTCTAAATATGTTAAACTAGTGATTATAACCCTCATTAATTAGTAAAAATCACAACTTGATTTTTCAAACCCTAACTTGAATTTTAAAAGTAGTAAATAGAATTAATAGATTAAATCTAATTAAACTTTAAAAGAAATATCTAATAGAAATAAAATAAAAGAGAAGGATTTATACCTCCACAACCTCATGTCCAAACTTGAAAATGAGCCTCAAAAATACATGCTTTCCCACTCCAAATTCCATGTAAAGAAGAGTAGAGAATAAAGGGTATGAAAATATATATGATTTTGTGGAATTTTAATTGAATTTTTGATGTATTTTTGATGATTTTTGAATAAAAATGAGGTGGAAAATGGGGGGGCTGCCATGGATGAGTTGTGGCCGGCCATGGGGAGGGAGAAAGAGAAAAGAGTGAAGAAAAGTGTGGAAGTTTCAAGAAAGAATCATCATTTAAAGTCTTTTCATGGTTTAATTAATTATTTATTTATTTATTTACTATAGCAACTTAAGAAAGCTCTAGAAATTAGGAAAAATTTGCAAAAATTTTTTTGCATGATACACACTAAATTCTAATATGCCATGGTTCATTTTTACAAATTAAAACCATTTAAATTTGTAATTTACACTAATTTAGTGTAAAAATAAAGCTTATGTTAATATTTAAAATAATTAATTTAGGAAATTTTTTTAATTAAACTAAAAATTTATAAGTGGATAAATAAATACTATTTACTAGTAATTACATAATTAAATAGGTATTTGTGAATTTATAATGAAAAACAATCACGGTTTGGTTTTACGAAAAATACGTTTTACTTTACCGAAAATCCTAAAATTCACTTAAACACTTTTATTCATTTAATTATTTATTTAATTATTTTTAAAACGTTACAGTCTAGCTTGGTGTTATGTGTTTTTCTGTTTCGATCGATCGAATGTTCCAAAACTGCATTTTAGTTCGCATCAGTTTCTGTTGAAAATTTTTGGTCTCGAAAATTTTTTCAGGTGATTGCAGATTGATGTACTAGAAATTGTAAGGCTACTGTAGAAATTCGACAAAGTAATTCGATAGTGGGAGCGCTGAACCGCGGCCAAACCCCCTCTTGGGCCGCGGTTCCGCCGCACTATGATAAGAACACTCTGTCAATTTTCTCCAGTGGGCTTCTGGGGTGAAAATTGGGGTTTTGGAATATTAATATTGGGCCCAGAATTTCCTGATCTGCTACAGTAATGCTTTGGGGCCCACTTGTTAAAATTTGATTGATCGGATATTTTAAACACATTTTTCACTGTATTTACATTATATCTGCGACCGTGAATGTCACTTGATCGGTAAATCCGGTCTAACTGCTATAGCCCGGTTAGACGGATTTGCGAACGTGATTTTCACGTTGATGTTCTGTTTTTGCTGTGATGTTGCGGATCGGTCGTGGGGGATAGCCTGGATGCAATGCTAGTACAGTTGTGATTGTATTATGTACATTTGATATTGCGGGGCGAGCGTCCGACATGTGGACTGCCGTCACTGCCTGTTTGTATTATTATTTTGGGGCACGACCTGGTTGCGGTCGATGTACCCGTTGTATGTATATTTTACTTTCTGTACTAGGGTTACCCCGCGGAGGGGTGCACGGATAGCCGGGTTCTAGAGGGCAACAAGCCCGCATCTCATGGCATTGGGACGGAGGGGGCTTCACTCTAGGATTGGCGGGCTATTCGCCGCACTCGTAGGGGGTACAGGTTGACCCAGGAGGGGTGCCCAAGTTGCCGGATTCCGTGAAGTGCTGGGTGGTCCATTCACGGAGCTGAAGGGGGCTGCCTCGCTTCAGGTTTTGGCGGGTGACTTGCCGCGCCCGTAGGGGTCTAGGATTTCATTGCACAGGCTATCCACACGACCAGGGGAACGTCGGGTTTCAGCGGCTCTGTGAAACCCGGGGATCCCAGATATCTGTATTGTTCTGTGATGCTGTACATTTCTGTGATGTTGCATTTTATTAACGCCTTGAGCGAATATAATATATTGGTATATATATTAGTAGATGTTGTATATGTTTTGCATCCGCGCTAGTCCAGTCCCCGCTCTGTCGTTAGTTAGCTAACCTAACGGGTAATGACGGGACCCAGTGGCGAATGCGGATGGCATATACGTACATCAGTATATTTTCGTTCTTTGTGGTGTGATCAATTGATGGGACTGCATTGATTCGGATCAATGCAAGTTTAAAAACAAACCTAATCTGATGTTGTTGGAACACTTTTCAAAAAGCTGTTATTGCAAGGACGTTCACTTTTGTTTTGCATCGTGATATTCGGTTATGAATATCCAGCACCTCAGTCGACGAGGCAAGGGCCGAGATCCCTTCACCGGGAGTGACCCCTTGGACAGAAGTTTGCGTCAGGGCATTAACTTCACTATAGCCGATTACTTTTGCTTTGCACCGTGGTATTCAGTTGGAATATCCTGCACCCCATTCTACGGGGAAAGAGCCGAGATCCCTTCACCGGGAGTGACCTCTTTAGCAAAGGTTTTCGTCACTATATTTTTAAAAGCTATCCGTTCCTTCAACGATATCAAGTTCTTTACGTTAAAGGTTCTCGCCAGAAACCATTCGTAGCCCTCCGTCATTTCAGTTAAATATTCGGTAGTATTCAAGCTATGTATTTTGACCTCACGCCAAGGCATAGTGATTGGGAGCTGCCGGGTATTTATCTGTTGCATAGATAGATGCGTTGGTTTGGGACAGTCGTACTACTATTTTGGCCTACGTCAAGGGTATGTACGGGTGGGTTCAAATTAACCTGGATAATGACGGGTAGAACTTGACATGTGACTTATGATATTTTGACCTCACGCCAAGGTCATAAGAGCATGGGGCAGAAATCACATCGGGAGTTTCAAAAGAACTGAAACTTGCCAGATATGCGCATACCTTCTGGAGTGTGATTGCGTGAGCGGATTCCGTCACGTTATCATGCGATGAGAGTTGGATCCCGATTCCCACTGATGAGTTAGTTTACTCCTCGGGTGACCCCGAATAATTCTTCTTTCAGGTTTGGAGGAGAATTTGAGGTACAGTGGGAGGTTTCCAGATTAGATAAATTGGTAACCATTCTGATCTAGGTTAGAGTGCACGCTGAGTGTTTCTTTTCTCTCTCTCTTTGGCAGCGACCATTGACCCGACCCTAAGACTATGACTCAGTGACCAAGTTGACCGAACCTTCTTTAACACTGGCTTTTGGATTGTCAGAGTTGCAAACCTCATTGCCACTCCTACTTTTACCCTTTTCTCCAGGACACCCCGTATTACTACGAACGTCCACTTCCATTGGACAAAACCATCGTATGGTTATATACGAACTCGAAGGGATTTATTCGAGGATGGTTTCCGGTTCTGGAGAAAACGGATAGGATTATTCAGTTGTCTTTTCCTTTTACCTTCTCTCAGGTTGCGAGTACTCCTTGGTTTAGGAGATAGTACACCTATTACGCAAATTGGATAGTCTTCTTCCAAACCTTAGGCTGGTGCCGACCGGTAGGGAATGAAGAAAACCAATTAGCCTAACGATGGTGTACAGAAGGTATTAAGTTCAGACAAAGCAAGGGATTAGTAAGAGGGCAAAGTAAATTGCAACAGATATTCACGACCAAACCAAGTATTCCTTCGCCAATCCTAAATCACCTTTGTATTTCTCCAGGACACTCCGTATCACTACGAAGATCCACAGTTTATTGGATACTCCATCGTATGGTTATATACGAACTCGAAAGGAACTTGTTCCAGTTCGGGGATGGATTCTGGTTCAGGAGAAATAGGAATAAGATTTATTCAGGTGTCTTTTATCTTCACCTTCTCTCGCACTGCGAGTGCTCTTAGGATTAGGACAGTACACCCATTATGCTTATTGGATAGTCTTCTTCCAAACCATAGGCTGGTGCCGAACGGTAGGGAAGGAAGAAAACCATTTGGCCTAAAGGGGTGTGCAGAAGGTAATGACTAAAGACATATGAAGGGATTTGGAGAGGTGGCAAAGAATTATACGGTTACAGTCGTGAATCTGGAAGAGGCATTACTAAGAATACCAGGATACCCCATCGAAACATTTCGATGTTTCAGTCTCACTGTGTACTGTTAAAGGAAAACTGGTTTCCCAGTTAGACACTTGCTCCAGGGTATGTATTTACCAGGTATGATTCTCACATCTGTATGGTTTTACAGATGATGAGTGGGAGTAAGTTATTGGGAATTGGGTGATCATCCTCATTATATCGGGATTCGTTGTAATCAGTGATATTTGAGGAATTCACCTGGGCTGTTTGCCGGTCGGCAAATATTTGGTTTTGAATATCCGCTGTCATGCACCAATTTCAAATTGATATATCTGTACGTCTATTTTCATAGAGTGAGATATACCTTTTTGAAATTATGTCTACGACATTTACCTATATCAATGGATGGTTAGGTAAGGAGCATTAAACAGCGGTGTAATTCTTCTTAACCATAAGTACAGTTTTCAACCTACGACACACAGTGAGTGAGTTATCAGACTCAAGGGACTTATACAGAGTATTGTATGTTGTCCAGGGTCCATCAGGACAGAGGGGTTGGTCCTCGTACTATATTCGGTTTACTTATGACTTCTCTAGTTTTTAGACAGGTGTTTCGCGGAAACACAGGGTCCGAATTTTGAGAAGTTATAGGTATTTGAATAGAGTAGAGAACCAGGTGTAGCAAGTATCGGGATTCTTCAAAGAGATCGAAGATGTAGATACTTGTGTATGGTATTAAGTTGATAGTAATGACTAAGAGAACTTGCTTCTTTTTCAGGTTACTCATAATTGGAAGCATTCCTAAGTTGAGTAACGCTGATCGGCCTCCTCCCATTTAGTTGACATGCACTGGAGACAGCTGCATGATTTGAATCTGGTTCAATTAAATCAGTGCCTCTGTTTCTATATTGGATATAGAACAGTTCATATCTTAACGATGTTAAGGTACGGGGAGTTGTCCGGCTTATGATTAAAACCAGACACTGGACAACTCAAGGCACGTTTCTGTAATGGCTGTTTGTGGGTTGACCCAGGCTATGACGAGGGTTGACTTTCTACCATCTGGATGAACAATAGCGATATTGTTCTAGACTCGCCACAGTTTTATTAAAAATGGTTTTTTTTCAGAAAACAGTAGTGGGAGTATGGTAGAACTGGAAGTAATTCCAGAACCACAAACGATTACTGAAGATTTCATAGGAACCTAAAGATTCAATCTGGATTGACATTCCATTGGCCACTCCGCAGATACGGTGGGTAACTTCAGGCACCCGAGAGGTACTACGATAGCCTCAAGGACGGTGACAGGAAAGTTCTTGTTTACCCACAATTACCATTGCTGTTGTTCCAGGCTGCGAGACCCGGCGGGAGGATGAGTATAGCGTCGTTCTAAACTAGTTTTAGAAGTGTACGTGTATATGACTCTGCCAGAGGGTTGTCGTAGTCAGTGGGAGCAGCGGAAGCATTGGTGGACAGGTAGCTTATGTCTATTTATAGACTAAAGCAGATGTAGCGGAGATAGATCATCTACTTCTGATGTGACAGTCATGGGTTTGACTTCATCAGAATAGGGGATGGATCTGTTGAGAAGGTAGTAGGGTGTGATGTCCTGGTATTTGGATGACATACACAGAGTAGGAAAAGAAACTCCTATACTACAATCGGTTATACTTTGGTCGTCACACAGTAGTTTCTCCATATGGGACTTGGACATTATATCAGACATTCTGGTCACTAGATCTATGGTTTTAGATCTAGATTTGGGTGGTTTCCCAATCAGGGTACGTTGACAGCATTCTAAGAGTATTTAGAATGGTTGACTCCTGGCACGGTATTATACCTGCAGGTGATGGAGTCACCCTCTCTAAAGGTGTCTTATAGACTAAAGCAGAGAGGGAAGTGCATGATTGGCAGATCACTTGCTCAGGCAATTGAGTCAATCATGAAATGTCAAGTACCACGCCAGATGTTGTTCTTGCACTAGATGCAATAAGTTGACATTAATCCAATCCTGGAGAAACAGTCGGAAGCAGTTCTAGAACACAAGTGGATGTTCTAGGGATATGATAACGACAGCCTCATTCGGGAGACAGTTATCATTCCAGGCTTCCAAGGTGACCTGGACAACAAGGAGGTTGTCAGAGTTATAGTTTTTCCTTCTGACGAGGGGCAGTATTTTGGACAGGTGGTCCAAGGAAATACTAAGGGTGGCATGGCGCAGGATACTGATTAAGTTCAGTTGACGATACAGTCTAAGAAGTTTGGATTTGGAGTTCATTTATGAGCTATGTCCCATCAGACATCCAGACATATTCTAAGACAGGTATTGCTCTTTTCGGGAGATGGGTTTCTCCGCGAACTTGAGATATAGAGAGACATTGAAAGAGACGACAAAGCGGATCCACTCACTGAGGCTATTCCTCGAACGCAATAGTTTCGCAAACGAGCTTTGTGAGACTGACTAGTAGAGGAGTTGGGTGTTCGGTATCACACGGGCTGTGAGTATGCGACATCGCAATAATTAGCCTTGAGTGCAAGTGGGAGATTGTTGGAGATAGTGCCCTCAGAGTCAATTATTGGATCACAGGTACGTGATTGCAATGATTGAGGGAGGACCTATCCCGGTAGGACAGTCTTACTCGAGATGATAGTATGCTATCTGGTTTACCTTTATCATCGTGTACTGTTTTAAGTGACCTGACACGTCGCTATTACACGTTGATAGAGCCCCTAGGATTCTTGCTTGACCACCAGCAGTATGAGGGCGATCATATAAGTGGGAGCTGGGGGTCTATAAGCATATCCTTAAAAGGTCCCTAGTCGTGAGAGTTTCGAGACAGGGCATCGATTCTCCATAGTAGACTAGTGTATACAGTCGAGACCCCGACGAGGGGCGGTGGCCGGTCTCACAAGCCACTGGTGTCAGTTGGATCACCTAAGATGTATACAGGTGCTCATTGGGTTATGAGTACACCGGACAGGACTCGCCGGGAACATGCTAGTTGGTCATATACCAGACGTCAGATGGCAGTTCCCTGGTGACATGTGTGCAGGTTAGTTCATCGACCTGGGGATCGTCATTTGTCTCGTGTGAGTTCCCACTGTACTTTGATTACTACCCTACCACGGCTCAAAGGAGTCGTGCAAACGGGTTTTAGTTGGGTACAGTCCCGAGCCACATGGAGGCAGTGAGCGTATCTTCAGGGGTTCGTCTCTCCCGGTATTGGGGGTGAGGTCGTGCTGTGTCTAGGAGAGCCATTACACGAAGCCCTCGGCCGAGGCAAGGAGATTTACTGGTAGGTATTCCAGTAGTATCTCAGGGTGTTCTGGGCTACACTCCGACACGACTTGTACCGCTTTTGGGGGTCTGACTTTTACCAACCCCCTAGGCCCGCCATGCGATGCTCATAGACGAACGGACCGGACTGTACGGATATTGTCACTGACAGGCTCAGTAGGGTTGTCAGGCTGAGTTCGCTCACAGACATCCCTTTTAGTCAGTACCTGGTAGCCCGTTACGTATTGGCTTATACCTCTAACGTGCTAGTGGTTAAATCCACAACCAAGGTGTTGATGAGTCTTTAGAGTCCCCCACATTCAGTTACTCAGCTTTCGGGCGAAAGGTTGTAGAGGCCGTATGGAGATATGGCAAGGTCCGTTCAGATACGTGCGGTATTGCACGGATCAGGATCGGACAGTTTGTACTATAGGCCGTATGGATATATGGCAGGGTTCGATCAGATACGTGCGGTATTGCACTGATCAGGATCGAACGGATATTACTAGCCGGCTTTGGTTTAGGCCGGATCCTAGTATAGTACAGTGTAGACTTTGTCTCATTGCATTTGTATTTCGGTCGAAATACAGATGCGGGTGTGTATGCACAGTATCGGGGTTTTCCTGTAATTTATTACGGGACCAGTTTTCTGGAGTTGCCAGTTTGCTTTCTGTTTCGGCCAATTTCCTTTGTATCGTTCATTGGCCGAAGATTGGTGGAGGAGGGCTTATTTGTATTGTTGCAAATAAGTATTTGTGGAGGGGGTATTTGCTTATTGTTGTATCATGATAGTCTCTCATTGACCTTGACTCTAGCTATCATGATGGCTTGACTTTGTTGAGTTGATGTTGTTGATGGAGTGTGGATTTCCTTGTGATCATTTGGTTTCTTTTAATCATCACTCACTTTCCACCCACCCCCTTGTCTTTGTTCTTTCTCTCTCCAATCACACATGGAAAGGGGGGGGCCGGCCATTCTAAAAAGAGAGGGGATTTTCATTTTCATGAGTGGCAATTTTTGGTTCTCTTGATGCCTCCAAAAATCACACAAGAAGTCTCTCCAAAATTCCAAGTTCTTTTTCCTCCACCTAAAATGGCATCTCCATGAACCCCAAAGTGAGACTTGAGGACTACATATTCTACAGCGAACCTTGGGCACGTCGAGTAGCCGGCTTCGTGCCCGAGTTGCCTCGGCATTGAGGTGGGAGCCCGTAAAAGAAGTAGGCGATGTGGTGCACTTCCGGCGACGAGGAGGAGACGGGACATTCCGCAGGAGATCGGGACGATGATGAGAAGACCGGAGGACTTGGATCGTCGGTATATCTCTCTTCCCTTTCTTGTTGTTAGCTAGGACTAGTTAGTGGTTCAATCCGGGTATTAGTGCGCGGCGGTTTGCCAGTTCAAGAAAAATTAAAGTTTATCACCGCTTCCGCATTTGGCCGTCGGATTGACGGCCGGGGCGCCGCCGTGCACTTACAGTACCCGTAACCTAACGAGCACCTGCATACTATCTCCAGTACGACGTACTGACGGCTGTGGGACAGACCATCTCCCCAACTGGGATGAGAAGCGTACACACCAGTCTACTCCGGAGTATCGATGCTCTGTCTCGATAATCCAACGACCAGGGACCTGAATAAGGATGTGCTTGTAGACTACCCAGCCCCCACTAGTGTGACTGCCATCACAACGCTGGTAGACAAGCAAGATCCTAAGAGCTCTATCAATACGTACACTCACATATTAAGATAGAAAAACCAAGTAGCATACTACCATGTTTAGCAAGACTGTTATATACATGTGAATATCCCAAGCTTCCATTAAGTAATATACAAACTAGTATGATACAGTAATGGCCTTCTAGGGCATAAACACTAACAATCTCCCACTTGCACTAGGGCCATGTGCTGGCATATCGTAGACCGATGATCTCGAGTAGCCTCTCGAACTGAATCTGAGGTAGGGCCTTCGTGAATGGATCAGCAATGTTCTCTTCAGAAGCAACTCTCCGAACCTCGATCTCCTGACGATCAATGATCTCCCTGATCAGGTGATACCGCCTTAAGATGTGTCTGGACTTCTGATGGGACCTTGGTTCCTTTGCTAAAGCTATAGCTCCGTTGTTGTCGCAATACAGAGGTATTGGATCAACTATGGTAGGAACCACCTGAAGTTCTGTTAGGAACTTCTTCATCCAGACTGCTTCTTTTGCGGCATCGCAAGCAGCTATATACTCCGCTTCCATCGTTGAGTCAGCAACGGTGTCCTGCTTGGAGCTCTTCCAGCACACCGCCCCTCCATTGAGGGTAAAGACATAACCCGACATGGACTTGGAATCGTCCTTATCACTCTGGAAGCCGGAATCAGCAAAGGTCTCCAACCTGAGGTCTTTTCCGCCGTAAACCAAGAACATCTCTTTAGTCCTCCTCAGGTACTTGAGAATGTTCTTTACTGCTATCCAGTGTTTCTCCCCTGGGTCTGACTGATACCGGCTTACCACGCTCAGTGCGTAAGCTACATCTGGTCTGGTGCACAACATCGCATACATTATAGAGCCTACTGCAGAAGCGTAGGGTATAATAGACATGCGTTCCCTTTCCAAATCAGTCTTGGGAAACATCTCTTTAGAGAGGGTGATTCCGTGACAAGCCGGTAGATTACCGCGCTCAGAATCTTCCATACTGAATCTTTTCAGTACAGTGTCGATATACCTGGACTGCGAAAGTCCCAACATCCTCTTGGATCTATCACGATAGATCCGGATCCCCAGAATGTACGAGGCATCACCCAGGTCTTTCATGGAGAACCTGTGTGACAAGAATCCTTTGACAGATTGTAGCATAGGAATGTCATTTCCTATCAATAGAATGTCATCCACGTACAAGACGAGGAATACGACACTTCTGGCTACAGCTTTACTATATATGCACGGTTCATCTGGATTTTTGATAAAGTCATATTCTTTGACTGTCTCATCAAAACAGATGTTCCAACTCCGCGATGCCTGCTTTAGTCCATAAATGGACTTAAGCAGCTTGCATACTTTCCCGCTGCTCCCACTCTGATTGAAACCCTCTGGCTGATCCATATAGACGCTCTCTTCTAAATTTCCATTCAGAAAAGCCGTCTTTACGTCCATCTGCCAGATTTCATAATCATGGAAGGCAGCAATAGCAAGAAGGACCCGAATGGATTTGAGCATAGCCACTGGAGAAAAAGTTTCGTCATAGTCCAAACCAGGTCTTTGACGAAAACCCTTTGCAACAAGTCTAGCCTTATAGGTTTCCACCTGTCCATCTACACCAATCTTTTTCTTGAAGATCCATTTGCATCCTATGGGTTTTACCCCATCTGGAGCAAAGTCCAAAGTCCATACTTTGTTGGTGTACATGGACTCCATTTCGGTCCGCATTGCATCTAGCCATCGTACCGAGTCGCCGCTCTGGATGGCCTGCTGGAAGTCAGTAGGTTCATCATCATCTATGATGCAATCCTCTCTATCCCCATCTATGAGAAAACCGTAGTATCTCTCAGGCGGATGAGACGGCCTACTACTCCTGCGGAGGGGTGCAGGAATGTCCTGTTCTTCTTGAACTACCGGTTCTACCAAACTTTCAGTATTAGTTTGTGGTTCTGGAATTTCTTCCAGTTCTATTTCGCTCCCACTTGATTCCTTTTCTAAAAACTGATGTTCTAGAAAATGGGCATTACGAGAAACAAATATCTTTTGTTCCTCTGCGTAATAGAATAGATATCCCCTGGAGTTCTTTGGATATCCCACAAAACTACACTTTACTGATCGTGCCTCGAGCTTGTCCACATGCTGCTTTTTAACAAAAGCTGGACATCCCCAAATCTTTATATACTGTAGATGGGGTTTCTTCCCGCTCCACATCTGATATGGAGTGGTAGGCACAGTCTTGGTAGGAACCATGTTCAAAAGATATGCCAATGATTCTAGCGCATAACCCCAGAAAGATCGCGGTAACTCAGTATTACTCATCATGGATCGTACCATATCCAATAGGGTTCGATTCCGTCTCTCCGATACACCGTTATGCTGTGGAGTAAGCTGAGAGAGAATTCCTTTCTCTTTTAGGTAACCTAGGAACTCAGCACTCAAGTATTCACCACCTCGATCAGATCTAAGTGTCTTGATACTTTTGCCGGTTTGGTTTTCTACTTCATTCTTATACTCTCGAAATTTCTTAAAAGCCTCGGATTTATGTTTCATCAGATAAATGAATCCGTATCTTGAGTAATCATCCGTGAAAGTAATGAAATAGGAAAAACCACCTCTCGCATGTGTAGACATTGGACCACATACATCGCTGTGTATGAGTCCTAAGAGCTCGCTCGCTCTTACTCCTTGTCCAGTGAATGGAGTCTTTGTCATCTTTCCTTTGAGACAAGATTGACAAGTGTCATAAGATTGATATTCGAACGAGTCTAAATATCCTTCTCTATGCAACTTAGTCAACCTTCTCTCATTGATGTGACCCAGTCTACAATGCCATAAGAAAGCTTTATTTAAATCTGGAGACTTTCTTTTTAGTGTGTTCTGGACATTGAAAATTTAGAGTTGGTTTAAAACATATATGCCGTTATTTAGAGTATCTGACCCAATCAAACCATGATTAAGGTGGATGTTAACAACATCTCTTACAAACGTGAAATCATAACCTTTATTTGATAACAAGGAAACTGATATGATATTACACGTTAAGCTTGGTACAAAATAACAGTTATGCAAAACCAAAATATGTCCACTCGTCAATCCTAGGCGATAATCCCCGACGGACGCAGCTCCCACGCTAGCTCCGTTAGCAACCTTTAGGGTCATATCACCTTCCTTCAGCACTCTACGGTTTCTCAGTGCCTGCAAAGAATTGCAAATATGAGATCCTGATCCGGTATCCAATACCCAGGAAGTAGAGTTGATCGACAGACAATTCTCAATTACAAACACACCTGAAGTCGAAGCCACAGCTTGCTTCGGTTCCTGGTTCTTGGCGTTCCACGCCTTGCAATCCTTCTTCCAGTGCCCTTTCCTGTGACAATGGAAGCACTCATCCTGGCCCACTACCGGTACCGCAAACTTTTTCTTTCCCTTCTTTCCCACCTTACTAACACCTCCTCTAGGTTTGGGTGCGGCCTTCTTCTTCCTTCCTTTGGCCCTAGCCTTGGACCCGGAAGAAGATGTACCGCCAACAAACATAGCGGGTGTTTCCCTTGCCTTCTGCAAGGTGCCCTCTGCACTCCTTAACATGTTCAGGAGTTCCGCAAGTTCAACTTCTTTTCCTTGAAGGTTGAAGTTGAGGATAAACTGGGCGTAGGTGGGAGGAAGGGACTGCAGAATAAGGTCTGTATAGAGCTCATTATCCAAAGTCGTCCCAAGGTCTGCGAGCTCTTCAATATAGCCGATCATCTGTAGGACATGTTCACCTACCGATGACCCGACAGCCAACCTCGCTCGAAACAAGTTCTTAGAGGTCTCGTATCTTGCTATACGAGATTGCTCTCCATAAAGTTCCTTTGTATGGAGAAATATGCCATCTAGGGACATATCCTCGTGCCTCCTCTGATGTTCATTGTTCATAGAGGCAAGCACGATGCACTTGGCTCTCGCGCAATCTAAATCCCAGGTTTTGCGGATTTCCTTATCCGCATTGCTGGATTTGGGACCAGGGACAGCAGGTGCCGTAGCGGTGAGGATGTACCCCAATTTGTCATAGGTCAAAGCCATTTTGACATTCCGCAGCCAATCTTTATAGTTTGGCCCTGTCAGTATATTTTTCTCTAAAAGTAACTTAAGTCCAGTCATTTTCAGGGTCCCTGCAATTAGGAGAGAGAGAAGAAAACTCTTTAGCATGATGCTCTTGCAAGTTTAGAGTGGTTTTTAGTTTATCTAAACTGGATGGCTCCCACTGTTTCTCGAATCCTTCCTCAAACCATAAAAGAAGAATTAGCCAGGACTATTCTCACCGTACAATACTTGCTTAACCGTTCAGCCAGTCCAGTGTCGATACTTCAAGGGAGGTTTTCCAACGCTTTCGCGAAGTTCCTTAATTAAATAACCTCTTTTCTCTGGGGGCGTAACCCCGCTGACACCTTTCTGGACACCTACTAGGTTTATAGCATTGATCGTTAAGTGACGAATATCCTGATAAGTAGCATATACTCACAGTAGGATCGGGATCCAAATATCATCGTATGATAATGTTGAAGGAATCCTACCAACATTCATCAAACTCCAAATGGTATGCATCTCTTTGCAAATTTCAGTTTCTTTAGAAATTCCCGATATATATTTTTGCCCCATGCTCTTATGACCTTGGCGTTAGGTCAAAATGTCATAAGTCACATGTCAAGTTCTACCCATCATTATCTTGTCAATTTGAACCCATCCGTATATATCCTTGACGTTCGGCCAAAATGATAATACGACTGTCCCAAACTAACTCATCTACCTATGCAACAAATGAATACCCAGTAGCTACCAAACACTATGCCTTGGCGTTAGGTCAAAATACATAGCTTGAATACTACTGAATACCCAGATGAAATGACGGAGGGCTACGAATGGTTTTGGCGAAACCGTGAACGTAGTGAACTTGATATAACCATAGGAACCTGATAGCTTTTAAAAGGAGTGGTTAAAGCTCCGCATTTAAAAATATCTGTTTTTAAAATTAACCGAGTGGTTTCTTTTAAATTGTTCCAACGATTTAAACTTTGGTTTGTTTTTCTTTGCATTATAGATAATGCGTCCCATCATTAACCTATCATTGCAGAAAACAACGAAAATACAACGTCCTCTTATGCCATCCGCATTCGCCACGGGGTCCCGTCATCACCCATTAGGTTACTTAACTAACGACAGAGCGGGGGCTGGGCTAGCGCGGGTGTAAAACATAAGTGACGTCTAAATAGCTATCATATATATAGATATTTTACATTCGTCTGACGCAATGATATACATTCCAGAACACAGATAAACAATATTGGATTTGCAAGCAATCTGTATTTCTTTTGAGCCTGCAAGAAAAGACAGATTACACAGTTGTGATGAATAGCCGTTACCCCACCCTCGACCCCTACGGGTACGGCAAACTACCCGCCCGACAGTTTGTGTACCCCACCTTAGGTCAGTCCTAGGAGCAAAAACAGTAAAATGAAATAATACAACGGTGGCTACAACCGCAACCTGGATGTGCCCCGCAAAAATAATATTACAACAAATTACATTTACAACAAATGAATTAAACAATAACCCATTGCTAAACCCCGGCTATACACCACAACAGTCCATTACAGTTCATATGCACGAACAGATATAACCATTACAGAAATGTGCAACCCCCTGCCAACCGACATACTAGCAGTTAGGGGAGGTTTACGAACACATTTATCAATCACAGATATAATCCAACATGCAAATACTGTACAATTTTGATCGATTAAACGTATTTAATATTGCTCCAATACTGCTCTGTAAACTGGAAACCTGAGCAAAATTAAAATATTCCAGAAAACCCCAAATTACACAGAGAAGCAGCACAGGAAATTTGAGTTCCTGACTCGGCAACTCGGCGGCGGAAGCGCGGCGGATCGGTGCGATCCGCCGCGGTTCCGCGGCCGTGTTGCCGAGTCAGGAGCTTGATTGGTAGGATATCAGCGTGTTCAAGTTCTAGTTTAAATACCGCAATCAAGACGGTTTCGCACGTAGCTAGCCGGTTGAGTACGGGTCGTCCGCAGGGAGATGGGAATCTTTTTCTATGTGTTTTTCGACGAGTTAAGTCCGGTTGTTCAGATTTTGTTTGTAGTTATCTAAGTGTTGAGTTGATATTTAAAGAGAGCTTGTTAGGGTTAGGATTAGGTTAGTTTGAGTTAGGAGTCTCCACATCTTTCGTTGCCCCACTTAATATCGGTGTTACGGTAATCGGCAACAACGGGGATTAGCACGACTAGGAAGGAACTTGCGAGTATAAGCTAGGCTTTCCAACGCATAGTCCTTCCTTTTGGTGCTTGTCCGTCCGTTCTTGGCTCTTATCCATAACCTCCGGTTAAGTCAACCACAACCGGTCTCACTACGGAATCACCGCTATCATGTAGGATAGGGTGCCGTAAGGAGCGGATTGTGGTTGGGTTAACGGAAGTTGATTTAAGTTGTTGGGCAAGGAAAGAGTGAGAGAGATTTCCTTCTCTCAAACTTCCCTTATCCTACCCTAACAAGTATAGAACTACTCACACTTCATAATACGGAAAAATAAAACAACACAAAAGAGGAAGATAGAAAGAAAGAGATTAGAAGAATACGACTAACTGTTTGCGACCTCACCTTGGCGAGGATCAAGCGTAAGTATCATTGTCGTATGAAAGGATAAAGAAAAAGAGAGAAGAAACAAACAACAAGGAAATAACAACAACTACTTAACAATTAAAATTACAACAATTATAACAAGTAAAGACAGAGACAAGCATGATAATAAAAATGGTCTTCTTTATTCATCACTCTTCACTCAAAAGCTCACTTACAAGTTTAATGGAGAAGAGGTGAGAAGAGGAAGAAGAACATGTACTAAAACCTAGCAAAGAAAAATACAAGATTATGGACCATTTCCTTCACAAACTTCTGGGGTATTTATAGGCTGAAAGATGAGAAACTAGGGCAACAATACGGGCCCTCATGAAAAGACCAAAGAGCCCCTGAAAACCCTAACCGTTTGGCGCCAAGATGGCCGCGGAAGAGCGGCCAAAACCCCCATTTGGCCGCGCTTCCGCGGCCGTTTAGAGGAGTTGGGCCCATATCTTTTTGGTACTGGCCTGGTTTGGTGTGTACTGCATTCTAGTATATGTATTTTCTCATAATTTCTTCACGAATTTTCCAGAATTTCTGTTGAGGGAAAGGTGGACTTTTTGTCAAGATTTTGTCATGATTGCCTCGAGCTCCGCGTAGATCTCTTGGATCTTGTGCCACCATTGAGCCTTGTGCATAGATTTGACATTTTGTCTTCCTACTGGTATCTGGTAACAAACGGATGAGGGACGGAGACCGTGTTTTATCTGTGGTCGGCAAGAACCCGGATTTTTTCGTCTTTTCCATGAATTTCTCCGTTTGAGAACCGGGAACCTGTATCCTGCAATTGACTAGCAAACACGGCTCAAGAGTATCTACCGACATGCAATGTGATAAAAATTGGGCGGTATGAAAATGCAAAAATCTGATATGAACAGAGCTCAAATTTCTTGGGTGTTCTTCTGGTGTCTTTTCAAGCTCTCTGAACTTACCTGAAAAATTTTTGGACTTCATTTAAATTTCGACAGAAACTTGACAGTTTTAGGGTTTTCCGGCTTAGTTTTTCCGTTCGAAATTCGTACAAATTTGCAATAAAGTTATTTATTGTTTAGCGAGGCTCTGATACCACTGTAAGTCGATGTAATACACCCCAGTACTTGTGGGGAGGCGGAATTTTCAAAAACGAACTTGTTTTGTGAACGAACATCGACTAACCGCTTGAATCGAAGCTAAACTATAAATAACCAAACACAAAGTGTTTCTAAACTACTGTGTTTAGGGATTATACCTAATGAACCAACTCCTTCGTCTTTACGATCTCCTTGTCCTCCTCGGCCTTCTCTAGGTAGTAGACGATCCACCCGAGATCAAAACTCCAAGCTAAACCTTTAAACTTGAGGCAACTAACCTTCTTGGATTGCTAATCAAAGAAGCTAAGATGAAATAGAGTGATGGTTATGGATTGATTAGTCTTACTAACCCTTGTACTCAACTCATGAAAAGGGAGGATTAGTCTTTGAAGATGGAGAGCTTGAGGAGAGAGAAGGTGAGAATGAATTATGATGAGAATAGTAAGTTATCATAATAAATATGAAGCATTCTTATTTTTGAAGAAAAGAATAATACATAATGAATAAGCATGCTTCACAAATATCTAATGGTGATTCATTATCATGACTCACTAAGCATTTATCATGCATTAATGATATGCATGAATCACCCTCATGACTCACTAAACTCATTTAATGCAAATGACACCTAAACCTCCTTAGTCACCACCTTCTAGAAGCTTCTCGAGTAATTACGAGAACGCCCTTCCGATCCGTAAAAATACGGAAAAACTTTAGACTGTATAAATCCAATAACCGGATACCAGTAACTGGCTTAAACCAAAGCCGACTGGTAAAAACTGTCCGAAAGTCGTACGCGCGTAAACGCACGTATGCGTCCGAACCCTTTGTCGAAAAACCATGCGACCTCTATATCGTTTCGCCTGGAGTAGGAAACTCTCTGTGTGGGACTCTAGAGACTCGACTACTACGCTGGCAGTGGGTTTAACCACAGACCGCAAGCGGCACTAGCTGTACGTAACGGTCCCCAGGTTGTTGTCGATAAGAAGGCCGATGAGGAAACCCATCCGAACTCCTACTGAGTCTGATGTGACAATCTCCATACAGTCCGGTCCGTTCGTCCAAGACTATCGCATATCGGGCCTAGGAGGGCGGCAAGCGTCAGTCCCCTAATAGCGGTATAAGTCGTGTCGGAGGGAAGCCCATTACACCCTAAGAAACTACTGGAACCTACCAGCAAATCTCGCTTGCCCTGGCCAGGGACTTTGCGTAATGGCTCTCTGACACAGCGCGATATCTACTCCCAATACCGGGAGGGACGAATCCTGTCTAACCGCCACTGCCTCCAAGTGCTCGGGACTGCACCCAACTGCTACCTGTTTGCACGACTCCTTTGAGCCGTGGTAGGGTAGCAATCTAAGAACAGTGGGACACACTCGAGGCGAAGTAGCAGTGTCAAGTCTGCGGACTATGCTGTACTCATGTCACCTGGGAACTGCTCACTGACGACTGGTATCAAACCAACCAACAGTTCCCTGTGAGTCCTGTCCGGTGTACCCGTAACCTAACGAGCACCTGCATACTATCTCCAGTACGACGTACTGACGGCTGTGGGACAGACCATCTCCCCAACTGGGATGAGAAGCGTACACACCAATCTACTCCGGAGTATCGATGCTCTGTCTCGATAATCCAACGACCACGGACCTGAATAAGGATGTGCTTGTAGACTACCCAGCCCCCACTAGTGTGACTGCCATCACAACGCTGGTAGACAAGCAAGATCCTAAGAGCTCTATCAATACGTACACTCACATATTAAGATAGAAAAACCAAGTAGCATACTACCATGTTTAGCAAGACTGTTATATACATGTGAATATCCCAAGCTTCCATTAAGTAATATACAAACTAGTATGATACAGTAATGGCCTTCTAGGGCATAAACACTAACAATCTCCCACTTGCACTAGGGCCATGTACTGGCATATCGTAGACCGATGATCTCGAGTAGCCTCTCGAACTGAATCTGAGGTAGGGCCTTCGTGAATGGATCAGCAATGTTCTCTTCAGAAGCAACTCTCCGAACCTCGATCTCCTGACGATCAATGATCTCCCTGATCAGGTGATACCGCCTTAAGATGTGTCTGGACTTCTGATGGGACCTTGGTTCCTTTGCTAAAGCTATAGCTCCGTTGTTGTCGCAATACAGAGGTATTGGATCAACTATGGTAGGAACCACCTGAAGTTCTGTTAGGAACTTCTTCATCCAGACTGCTTCTTTTGCGGCATCGCAAGCAGCTATATACTCCGCTTCCATCGTCGAGTCAGCAACGGTGTCCTGCTTGGAGCTCTTCCAGCACACCGTCCCTCCATTGAGGGTAAAGACATAACCCGACATGGACTTGGAATCGTCCTTATCACTCTGGAAGCCGGAATCAGCAAAGGCCTCCAACCTGAGGTCTTTTCCGCCGTAAACCAAGAACATCTCTTTAGTCCTCCTCAGGTACTTGAGAATGTTCTTTACTGCTATCCAGTGTTTCTCCCCTGGGTCTGACTGATACCGGCTTACCATGCTCAGTGCGTAAGCTACATCTGGTCTGGTGCACAACATCGCATACATTATAGAGCCTACTGCAGAAGCGTAGGGTATAATAGACATGCGTTCCCTTTCCAAATCAGTCTTGGGAGATCTCTTTAGAGAGGGTGATTCCGTGACAAGCCGGTAGATTACCGCGCTTAGAATCTTCCATACTGAATCTTTTCAGTACAGTGTCGATATACCTGGACTGCGAAAGTCCCAACATCCTCTTGGATCTATCACGATAGATCCGGATCCCGAGAATGTACGAGGCATCACCCAGGTCTTTCATGGAGAACATGTGTGACAAGAATCCTTTGACAGATTGTAGCATAGGAATGTCATTTCCTATCAATAGAATGTCATCCACGTACAAGACGAGGAATACGACACTTCTGGCTACAGCTTTACTATATATGCACGGTTCATCTGGATTTTTGATAAAGTCATATTCTTTGACTGTCTCATCAAAACAGATGTTCCAACTCCGCGATGCCTGCTTTAGTCCATAAATGGACTTAAGCAGCTTGCATACTTTCCCGCTGCACCCACTCTGATTGAAACCCTCTGGCTGATCCATATAGACGCTCTCTTCTAAATTTCCATTCAGAAAAGCCGTCTTTACGTCCATCTGCCAGATTTCATAATCATGGAAGGCAGCAATAGCAAGAAGGACCCGAATGGATTTGAGCATAGCCACTGGAGAAAAAGTTTCGTCATAGTCCAAACCAGGTCTTTGACGAAAACCCTTTGCAACAAGTCTAGCCTTATAGGTTTCCACCTGTCCATCTACACCAATCTTTTTCTTGAAGATCCATTTGCATCCTATGGGTTTTACCCCATCTGGAGCAAAGTCCAAAGTCCATACTTTGTTGGTGTACATGGACTCCATTTCGGTCCGCATTGCATCTAGCCATCGTACCGAGTCGCCGCTCTGGATGGCCTGCTGGAAGTCAGTAGGTTCATCATCATCTATGATACAATCCTCTCTATCCCCATCTATGAGAAAACCGTAGTATCTCTCAGGCGGATGAGACGACCTAGTACTCCTGCGGAGGGGTGCAGGAATGTCCTGTTCTTCTTGAACTACCGGTTCTACCAAACTTTCAGTATTAGTTTGTGGTTCTGGAATTTCTTCCAGTTCTATTTCGCTCCCACTTGATTCCTTTTCTAAAAACTGATGTTCTAGAAAATGGGCATTACGAGAAACAAATATCTTTTGTTCCTCTGCGTAATAGAATAGATATCCCCTGGAGTTCTTTGGATATCCCACAAAACTACACTTTACTGATCGTGCCTCGAGCTTGTCCACATGCTGCTTTTTAACAAAAGCTGGACATCCCCAAATCTTTATATACTGTAGATGGGGTTTCTTCCCGCTCCACATCTGATATGGAGTGGTAGGCACAGTCTTGGTAGGAACCATGTTCAAAAGATATGCCAATGATTCTAGCGCATAACCCCAGAAAGATCGCGGTAACTCAGTATTACTCATCATGGATCGTACCATATCCAATAGGGTTCGATTCCGTCTCTCCGATACACCGTTATGCTGTGGAGTAAGCTGAGAGAGAATTCCTTTCTCTTTTAGGTAACCTAGGAACTCGGCACTCAAGTATTCACCACCTCGATCAGATCTAAGTGTCTTGATACTTTTGCCGGTTTGGTTTTCTACTTCATTCTTATACTCTCGAAATTTCTTAAAAGCCTCGGATTTATGTTTCATCAGATAAATGAATCCGTATCTTGAGTAATCATCCGTGAAAGTAATGAAATAGGAAAAACCACCTCTCGCATGTGTAGACATTGGACCACATACATCGCTGTGTATGAGTCCTAAGAGCTCGCTCGCTCTTACTCCTTGTCCAGTGAATGGAGTCTTTGTCATCTTTCCTTTGAGACAAGATTGACAAGTGTCATAAGATTGATATTCGAACGAGTCTAAATATCCTTCTCTATGCAACTTAGTCAACCTTCTCTCATTGATGTGACCCAGTCTACAATGCCATAAGAAAGCTTTATTTAAATCTGGAGACTTTCTTTTTAGTGTGTTCTGGACATTGAAAATTTAGAGTTGGTTTAAAACATATATGCCGTTATTTAGAGTATCTGACCCAATCAAACCATGATTAAGGTGGATGTTAACAACATCTCTTACAAACGTGAAATCATAACCTTTATTTGATAACAAGGAAACTGATATGATATTACACGTTAAGCTTGGTACAAAATAACAGTTATGCAAAACCAAAATATGTCCACTCGTCAATCCTAGGCGATAATCCCCGACGGACGCAGCTCCCACGCTAGCTCCGTTAGCAACCTTTAGGGTCATATCACCTTCCTTCAGCACTCTACGGTTTCTCAGTGCCTGCAAAGAATTGCAAATATGAGATCCTGATCCGGTATCCAATACCCAGGAAGTAGAGTTGATCGACAGACAATTCTCAATTACAAACACACCTGAAGTCGAAGCCACAGCTTGCTTCGGTTCCTGGTTCTTGGCGTTCCACGCCTTGCAATCCTTCTTCCAGTGCCCTTTCCTGTGACAATGGAAGCACTCATCCTGGCCCACTACCGGTACCGCAAACTTTTTCTTTCCCTTCTTTCCCACCTTACTAACACCTCCTCTAGGTTTGGGTGCGGCCTTCTTCTTCCTTCCTTTGGCCCTAGCCTTGGACCCGGAAGAAGATGTACCGCCAACAAACATAGCGGGTGTTTCCCTTGCCTTCTGCAAGGTGCCCTCTGCACTCCTTAACATGTTCAGGAGTTCCGCAAGTTCAACTTCTTTTCCTTGAAGGTTGAAGTTGAGGATAAACTGGGCGTAGGTGGGAGGAAGGGACTGCAGAATAAGGTCTGTATAGAGCTCATTATCCAAAGTCGTCCCAAGGTCTGCGAGCTCTTCAATATAGCCGATCATCTGTAGGACATGTTCACCTACCGATGACCCGACAGCCAACCTCGCTCGAAACAAGTTCTTAGAGGTCTCGTATCTTGCTATACGAGATTGCTCTCCATAAAGTTCCTTTGTATGGAGAAATATGCCATCTAGGGACATATCCTCGTGCCTCCTCTGATGTTCATTGTTCATAGAGGCAAGCACGATGCACTTGGCTCTCGCGCAATCTAAATCCCAGGTTTTGCGGATTTCCTTATCCGCATTGCTGGATTTGGGACCAGGGACAGCAGGTGCCGTAGCGGTGAGGATGTACCCCAATTTGTCATAGGTCAAAGCCATTTTGACATTCCGCAGCCAATCTTTATAGTTTGGCCCTGTCAGTATATTTTTCTCTAAAAGTAACTTAAGTCCAGTCATTTTCAGGGTCGCTGCAATTAGGAGAGAGAGAAGAAAACTCTTTAGCATGATGCTCTTGCAAGTTTAGAGTGGTTTTTAGTTTATCTAAACTGGATGGCTCCCACTGTTTCTCGAATCCTTCCTCAAACCATAAAAGAAGAATTAGCCAGGACTATTCTCACCGTACAATACTTGCTTAACCGTTCAGCCAGGCCAGTGTCGATACTTCGAGGGAGGTTTTCCAACGCTTTCGCGAAGTTCCTTAATTAAATAACCTCTTTTCTCTGGGGGCGTAACCCCGCTGACACCTTTCTGGACACCTACTAGGTTTATAGCATTGATCGTTAAGTGACGAATATCCTGATAAGTAGCATATACTCACAGTAGGATCGGGATCCAAATATCATCGTATGATAATGTTGAAGGAATCCTACCAACATTCATCAAACTCCAAATGGTATGCATCTCTTTGCAAATTTCAGTTTCTTTAGAAATTCCCGATATATATTTTTGCCCCATGCTCTTATGACCTTGGCGTTATGTCAAAATTTCATAAGTCACATGTCAAGTTCTACCCATCATTATCTTGTCAATTTGAACCCATCCGTATATATCCTTGACGTTCGGCCAAAATGATAATACGACTGTCCCAAACTAACTCATCTACCTATGCAACAAATGAATACCCAGTAGCTACCAAACACTATGCCTTGGCGTTAGGTCAAAATACATAGCTTGAATACTACTGAATACCCAGATGAAATGACGGAGGGCTACGAATGGTTTTGGCGAAACCGTGAACGTAGTGAACTTGATATAACCGAAGGAACCTGATAGCTTTTAAAAGGAGTGGTTAAACCTCCGCATTTAAAAATATCTGTTTTTAAAATTAACCGAGTGGTTTCTTTTAAATTGTTCCAACGATTTAAACTTTGGTTTGTTTTTCTTTGCATTATAGATAATGCGTCCCATCATTAACCTATCATTGCAGAAAACAACGAAAATACAACGTTCTCTTATGCCATCCGCATTCGCCACGGGGTCCCGTCATCACCCGTTAGGTTACTTAACTAACGACAGAGCGGGGGCTGGGCTAGCGCGGGTGTAAAACATAAGTGACGTCTAAATAGCTATCATATATATAGATATTTTACATTCGTCTGACGCAATGATATACATTCCAGAACACAGATAAACAATATTGGATTTGCAAGTAATCTGTATTTCTTTTGAGCCTGCAAGAAAAGACAGATTACACAGTTGTGATGAATAGCCGTTACCCCACCCTCGACCCCTACGGGTACGGCAAACTACCCGCCCGGCAGTTTGTGTACCCCACCTTGGGTCAGTCCTAGGAGCAAAAACAGTAAAATGAAATAATACAACGGTGGCTACAACCGCAACCTGGATGTGTCCCGCAAAAATAATATTACAACAAATTACATTTACAACAAATGAATTAAACAATGGCAGTTTCCACGGTAAATTAACTAGACAATTGATAGGAGACCGTCCAGTCCAGTTAACTATTGCATCTTTTCAGATTAATTTCACGTGTCAAAGTTAATCTTTTATTTGACAAAAAATTTTGAAAAGCACCTAAACGGTCGATCATAAGTCGTTTACCTGATTTGTTCCTTGAGTTTCTGAAGTTTCTTTATGGACAGCTTGGATTATTGCCTAAATTTAATCAAAACCAAATAATTTTCTAACTCAACCGCATCTTTAACAGCTGTAAAATCAATTTGTTAAACTTTTGGAAATTTCTCGAGATTTATCACGACTCTATGAATATTTCCCTTTAATAAAAAAATATCACAAAATTATGCCAGGATGGGACTTTAGTTAAATAGGCAGTCAGGGGCCAATGTTCTAGCTTTTAAGCCAATTTTAAATCATTTTTTTTTATGTTGAAATAAGTTTAAAATGAAGAAAATAGTGTCCCAGTTCATAGAATGGTCGACAGGTGAAACAACCTGAACTAGTTTACCTACCGCCGCCCCCCCCCCCCCCCCCCCCCCCCAACAAAAAAAAATAAAATAGAAGAATCTTTTGGAAATCGGTATGTTATGATTCTCTTGGACGTTCTACAGGCATATCAAATGCAAGCAATACATCATGAATTGAAATTGCCCATTGATTCATAAACATCATGAATTACAAAACTCAACATCACAACAATTGCCAAATTGTTCTTCACATCATCTTCTATACAAGTCTGCGGGGAGCCTCGAAGATCAACACTCCGTAAAAGAGTGAATGCCCGGCGTAGTCGTACTCAGATTGATAGTTTTTATTTCTTGGCCACCCGAATTGTGGTGTCCGTGTCTTAATATTACTTCTCGTAATTGATCTCACCGGCTATTCATCTTCACATCAAGAGACTGTACTCTCCATTCATTTTGAATCGAAAATAACCCCATTGCATCCTTTTACAGCGTATTGAAAAATACGGCTGCATAAACACTTAGATTTTGCCCCCAAAAATAAAAAAAGTGCTTCAACCATCAGAGAGAAAAATATAAATTATAACCCTGCTACAAAACTTATATCAAAGGGCATTTATTATAGATGCGGTAAAACTAAAAAAATTCTTGGTGTTGTAAAATTGAACAGAAAGAAGATGAGTATTTATAGGTGTGAGCGGCGAGAACTAGGAGTGAGTTTTGAAACGGCTGGCTCAAGAAAACAAGGGTCCATGCTTTCTGCATGAATAATAGATACAAAAATGAAAAACTTCACCTTTTCTTTTTGTCCATAGCCTCAATTCACTAGAACAAGACAAGTTTAAATTACAACAAAGTTTAAACAAGAATTCAATAATGAAGATGAGGTTAAATTACAATTATTGCAAAAGAAGAAAATGGAAAAGAACCAAAAAAACAAGCATCTTAAAAAAGGTTATTTAGTTGACAGGGTTTACCAATTTTGTATATAGGGTTTTCATCATATATATATATATATATATATATATATATATATATATATATTGGAAACGAGTTGAATGTAAAAGATGGAAACGAGTTAATGAATGTCCATGGTAAAATACACAGTAATAACTTTATTTTTATCCCAAGAGCCACTACACAATAGAATGATCTATTTAATTAGAATGTTGGTTAACCGTGACAGTTCAAACACGAGCAGTAAAAGGAAATATTTTCATGAACTTAAGGTCATCATCGTCAGTATGTGATATTAATGCATTTTTAAATTATCACCACCTATTGTTGCAACCATTAGGGGCGGAAGAAAATTAAATACCTACAATATTTGGCAATAAGAAATGTAACATGCATCACTTATATGCATCACTTAATTGCGTGTTTTCAAATAAGGGTTTTACAACTTTCTTTAAGTTAAAGTAAACAAAAATATATATTGATGTGTATGTCTGTGCGAAGTTTGATGTAGAGTTATTTATTTAAGGATGAAATATGTTTGTGGAGATCGATGATGGGTTGGTTGTTTAAACTCTATATGATATTTGTTTTCATTGTTGTCTTTAATGAAGCATGGCAATTTCATCGGTCTAATCAGAAAGAGTAAAATAAGTAAACAAAATATAAAATTAAATAACTTCTTGAAAAGATTTAGAAAAATATATTGAAATTTGATATACAAAAGGAATAATATTTCCCCATGGTATATGTGTTTTCTAATACAAGAACTATAATGACATATATGAAGAAACTCATATATGAAGTAGCTTTATGTTTATGTTTTTTAGTTGACTAAAATTAAATAAGGAATAAACGACTTCTTTGAATTTATCTAGCTCATGACGGTAAGGACTTCCTGTCTAATATAGGAGGTTAGCCATCGCTTCCTGAAATGATTGCATCCCCAAAAAAGAAAAAGAAACTTGTTAAACTCATTAATAACTTTTCACTTAGACAGATAAATAATCATTCTCCTCATAAACAATTTTTGTAACTTGTATGTATTATTTAACACTAATGCAGTAAAGTATTGTCATGAACCAGCCCAGTCAATCTTTGAATTCTTTATGCCACTCACTAGCTATTACAAAGCTTATCCTCGTTTACTCAGCTCCCCTATAATTAATGAACTGAGAATGTGAGAAGGGGGTATGGGTGGGGACCACCCATAGAGGTCAGATCCATAGGGCACCACCCACCCATCTTCTCTCATATTCTCAAGCAAAATGGACACGAGACTTCTCACTAAGATTTTGCTATACCTATTTTGCCTGGATATACTATGGCAGGAAATTGAAGTTGCAAATTATTAGTATTAAATATTATAGTTCTATTAGCCTATAATATTGTTTTCACTTGATAGCAAGCTCTTAATGGATGTATTATCTTATAGAACCTTTCCTACCTCATTTTTCTACGTCGAAATCGATCTAAAATAAGTATTTATGAAAAAGGATTAAAAAAAAGGAAAAGGCCAAAAAGGAAAAGAAAGAAAGAAAATATCAACCCTATTTAGATGCCATAAAATGATTTTTAGGTGCAATTATTTTTTGTTTGCCCGGAATCTATTTCTAAATGTCTTTTTTTTTTACTCGAGATGTAAAACGCATAAAAAATTTGGAATTTTAAGCAATGTTTTTCCCAAAATAAGAATTGCTTTTTAAATCTTCAATTCAGTTCCTTGTATAATTATTTTTTTATTTTTGATAAATATTTCCATCATCTTTAAGAGGTGTGATCCTATTAATAGGATATACAAGCGAAAACCAAAGAACTATATTCGTGAGGTAATAGCTTACCACAAACCACCATTGCTCAAACTACACATACTTGATTTTTCAGAGTACCATAGTTGATCTCATCGACTTTTACGGAGGTTATTGATCTCTTTCTTGCACTCAAAAGAAATATAAAAGATAAGCATGAGATTGAGAAAATATTATAACCATGGCAATTGAAAAGTGATATTGATTAAATTTCTTATCGTTTAGAGAGAAATCAGCCTTCTCTGCTCTCAATCGACAAACAAAACAAACCTTTATATGGAAAAGGAAAGAGCTTAGGCCACATGGATTTCATAAGGAATGTGGCATAAAAAGCAGAGTGTGCAAAGTGGCATCTACACACGTCATTGTGACAATCAGCTAAATGGCTGAAAAACACCTAAAGTTTGCCGATTTAGCACATAAATATACCCAAAGTTTGTCAATCTTAGCACATAAATACCCAATGTTTCCTTTTTGACTTTTAAATACCAAAGTTTCTATACCTTAGCACTTTGCCACCTGCCGTTGACTTGAGGTTAGAATATTATTTTAGATTCCCATGTGGCTGTAAATGGGTCTGGTTGAGTTGGGTCTAACTTCTGTTTATTTTTTACGGCTCCAATCGACCAATTTATCCTACGGGTCTGCATAGAAGATCAAGACCCGGACCCGTTAATAATTGGATCAGATCCGTTTATCCGGACCCGTTTATCTCCTTTTGGATTTTTAAAAAACACGGATTATTAGAATTCAGAATCTTAAGACTTGCTTTTAAAAACTTGATTGCATAAAAAATTCAATGCTACATGGTATGAAATACCCTTCACGTTTACCATAATAGTAGGAAATACCTCTATAACCAACAGGTTGCCCTTCTCAACTTTAATTGATTCACAAATGCTAAATTGCATGTAAAACCCCAAGTTTACCAATTTGACAGATAAATATCTAAGTTTCTGTGAGTTACATATAAATACCTATCTTTCACACTAACAGTTTGAAACCTGACGGTGTTAACAGAAATTACAAAATTACAGTTATACCCTCCCCTTTTGACCGGTCAAAAAAAAAAAAAAAAAACAAAAAAATCACTCTCCTCTCTTTGAGAAATCTCTCAAGTCTCATGGCCTCGGCCTCCCCCCTTCTCCCCCCTTGAGAAATTTCTCAAGCCCCATTGCCATGGCTTCCTCCTCTCTTCTTAGCCCTCCCTCTCCTCCGCCGCCCTCACCTCTCTTTCACCCATCCACCTTCTCTATCAAGAAGGTTGAAAAAAAATCTTAACTCAAAACCCATAGTTCTTGATCTCAACACAACTCACACGTCAGCATCATTCTCCAACGTAACCCCAAATCTACCCATTTCAAGATCAACCCTCCCAAATATAATTATGCAATTCTCTTTTTCTTCTTTTGTTTATTTTGCAAATTTATCACGGAAAATAGGGGTTTTAAAAGGGAAGGCTTGTTGCATCTGATGTTTCTGAAAATGAGCATATAAATCTTTAAGGTATCATGTATTATCAGAACTAAGAAATTTGAATGTTATAGAAGGTGGGGTTAGGGTACAATTGAGAAGAAGAAGACGTAAAGAGGGTTAGGATTAAGGTTCAATTTGAGAAGAGGGCTAGAATTAAGGTTCCTTTTGTGAAGAGGAGGGAAAGAGGGCTAGGATTTAAGTTCAATTTGAGAAGAAGATGAAAAAGGGCACAATGGTCCAGAAACATCATGTGCAATGCACATGAGAATAAAAAAGGAATATTCTAATGGTTGGATAGTCAAGTGCAAACGGAGCAAAACGTTGTGTATCTATCCACTACTCACAGAAACATATGTATTTATCTGTCAAAAGCCTGAAACCTTGAGTATTTATATGCAATTTAGCTATTCCCAAAAAACCCTTTATAGATAATTAATTAAAAAAATATTTCTCTCTCTTTCTTATATACCCCATTATTTTTCGATATTACTCAACCCCCAAAATTCGATTATTTTTTCCCAAAACCCCCCAAACGGGGTTATGTGACTTTAAGTTTATTTTTTCAATTTAATGTATTTATTAAACACCAACATTTTCTTTCCATCATCATCATCAAGATCATCATCACCACCCAACAAAACCCATCTTCATCTTCCTTTTTCTCATCTTTTCATCTCATTTATTCTGATTCTCTTATCTTCCTCTTTGTTCTCATAAGCTCTTTGTTTCTTAAAATCTCCTTTCCTCTTCTATTTACTCACAAATCAAAAAAACTCTAATATAAAAGAACCCAAGATTTAGTAAATCTAACCCAAAAGAAACTTAACAATATGCAAAATCTTAACTTAAAAAATCCAAATCAATCAAACCTTATAAAATTGAAAACATAAATTAATCAAATCTTATATATAAAAAAACCAACTCAATCCGGCAATTTTTTATTTTGGGAATTTGAGAGCATGTGAGGAATAATAAAGGACTGTGAGGATATTTATAATTTTTAATCGATTTCTGTTGAAGTTGACCATCATTTAACAGTGTTGGAGGATATTAAAAAACTTAAAGAATTCAAAGGGTGTTCATAATATCGAAGAATAATGGGTATGCATACAATTAGCATAGAATCTTAGGAGTATATCAAAAAAATCATTTATATAAATATTTAAATAAATAGCATTTTGGAAATCAATTAAAGTAGAGAGTGGCAAAGTGCTGGTTTCAGTAAGGGGTATTCCATACTATTAGGGCAAAAGTTAGGAGTAATCCCTGCAATTTAGCCTAAAATCAACCAGATAATAGATAGTTTATTTCACAAATTAGCAACTCCGATAACTTGAAAGCTATAATTCATAATATCTAAAATAATGTAAATATAAAGTTAGACTATTAAGATAAATTGAGAAATAGAAATTATACAGAATAAAACCTACAACAACTAAAATATCTCTCAATTTCTTAAAAAAGTATTAAAGAGATTACAAATTCATTATTTATATCAAGCAGTTAAATAAGTTTGGGCCTAACGGATCCGAACCAAAGAGATGTTGAGAGAAATGAGTTTAATAATGAGAGAAATGACAGTTTAACCAAAAAGACCCGATCCATTTATTGAACGAGTAAATGGGTCTGGGTCTAGATGGACCTATATCATCCCAGATTTGAATAATGGATCCGGGTCGGGTCTGGGTCTAGACCCGACCCATTGACAGGCTTATGTGCAGCTCACGTGACTCTCTTTTTTACTCTTGTATACTTGGTAGCTGGAATGAAAAAAGAGGGTTAGGATTAAAGTTGGGATTAGACTTTCTTCTCAAATTCTTCAAACTCTAGCTTCTCTCCACTAATAGCTTCTTCAAAAGCTTTTCGCGTCTCCAAATTCATCTCCACGCTTATCGAATTTGACTGTAATAGGTCATCACAAAGAGATTGGGCTTAATCCTAGAGTGAGGGCAAATAAAAATTCCGGAAAAGTTTGATGTAGTAATTTCCAAACTCATCTCCCTAGCACTCAATTTTACTTGGTGATTGCATTGAATTTCCAGGGTGATGGTTAGAAGAGAATGAAAATTGAGAGAAGTTGAGGGAGAAAAAAATTTCTTTTAATTCTTTTCTAACTTGGTTAACAAAGTCAGTGCGATGGTGGAGAAGAGGGTAAAAAGGCCATTTCTCATTCACCATTAATAACGTTAATTTTACTTGGTGATCGCACTCAATTTCTAGGGTTAATATTTGGGGAGAATCAAAATTGGAAGAGGTTGAGGGAGAGAAATTTTCTTTTAACGGTCAACATGGGACAGTGGACCCGGCATGATTCTCATGTTGGTTCATGTAGCCTACCCCATATGCTTGGGATAAAAGGCTCAGTTGTTGTTGTTGTTGTGTCAACATGGGACAGTGGAGAAGCGTGCAAAAATGTCATTTTCCACTCACCGTTAATGATAATGATGTTAGGTAGGAAAATGCTACCGAAATATCGGGTATTTCTGTGCCAAAAAATAAACATTGGATATTTATGTGCCAAGATAAGCAAACTTTGGCTATTTTTTAGCCACTTAACCAAGAATATTTTCTAACTTGAAGAAAAAATTTAATTTAAAAAATTTCGGTACTCAAGTTAGCCGCAATTTTTAACTAGTTTTTTTTACACGTGCGATGCACATGTATATCTTATATATTGTACAAGTTCTGCGTAAAACAATAAAAATTACATTTGTATGATCAATGTTGTAACACATGGAAAAACATATGAAATCTTATTTTCATTAGAAGCAAAAAAGCATGGAGCTCCATTATAAAATTAGGCATTTACAAAATGCAATCAATTCTTGCAACATAAAATTAGATAAACCATTATAATAAACTATTAAGACGATTGATAATTTCCAACGTAGGATAAGCCAAATTTTACTAAATTCGATATATATATATATAAAAAAGCAAGCACCGAATTTGCATACCAATTATTCAAACCACACTCTATCCTATATATCCTATCCTAAAATAAAATCCAAGCGGGGGTTTCAAAATCCTCACCAAGATTCCTTAATATCAGAACACCACAAGCAGCGAAAAGAGCGTATAAACCAGCCAGCAGGCGTACGCAATCAACCCCCGGTGCTCGTCCCCGCAGGACCCCAGCTCAACGAGCAACCTCGTGCAAACCCTGGTGGACCACATCACGAAAACCGCTGCCAAACCCAGCATCACCGCTCCCCCGGTCGGCACAAACAGCGCCACCGCCGAGAAAATTACCATGGGGATCATACAATAACCCACCAGGCTCAAGCACCTGTAAAGATCAAGATTCCCATTCCGCCCCGCGAGCATGTTGAACACCACGTAGATAAAGAGCGCGCATACGGTGACCCAGCCGAGGATGATGCCAAAGTGGAACCTCCCAGCAAGGAGCTGGAAGAGGCCGAAGGCCATGAGGAAGAGGAAGGGGCCGCTGAGGTCGGCGTCTTCGTGGAGGTTAGGGTTTACGCGGAAAGGGTTGAGGATGGAAGAGGTCTTGCGCCAGATCTGGCGCGTGTTGATGCCCAGCTCCTCGAGGAGAGGGGGCTCTTCGTCCAAGGCAGCGAGGCTGGCGGAGGTGAAGGCGGGGGCAGCGAAAGAGGACGAGGGGATGGAATTGGCCATGAATTCCTTGTCGAAGGTCATGAAGGGGATGCTAGGGCTAGGGCTAGGGCTAGGGTTTGAGGGGGTGGGAGCGCGGCGGTGCTGGGGGGCGGTGGTGGCGGCGGTGGCGGAGGAGGGGAAAATTACCGGAGGGACGTTGAATTCCTTCGCCATCAGAGAAGATCGAGAGAATAAAATTTGAAGGAGGTTCAGATCTCGATCCGAGAACTTCTAGTGAGAGAGAGAGAATATAAGACAGCATTGATAATTCTCATCGTATGGTGGGCTCGGTTGGTGTGGATGTTTTCTTCTCTGAGCAGAGTGCAGGATTATGTGTTGTGCGTTTAGGTTAGGGCTTGTGGATCTATGTCAAAAATAAAAAATACATGAGGGGAGTCGGCCATGTTTTTTGAGTTATTAAGAAAAGTTTAGCTTTTAATTTTGTACTTTTTATGTTGTCCTTTCTCTTGATCCCGACCTGGATCCCGTTCACGGTGTCGATGTAGTATTGCCCCATGTCGATAATAGAATGGTCCTCGTCAGCGAGATCATGAAGATCTGCAGCCTCAAACAAAGATCTGCAGTTTCGCGGGCTTATCGGCAACGCCATTGAGTTCCTCCATCATGTTGCCGAGATTTTCCCGTGACGAGATCGAGATAAGCGAGTCGAGGTCCTCGTTAGGGAGCTGGTAGTTGACGGCACCGTTCTCTCCTCCGAACACGCCTCCGATTTTGGCCAGCATATCTAGTAGGTTCAAGGAACGCAGGAATGATAGGATCGGATTGGAGGAGAGAGCGGAGTGTAAGCCGATGTCGCGCACCCCGCGGTTCATGGGGAGGCGGAATTTTCAAAAACAATAATATTTGACTACGCAGCACCGGCTAAAACTCCAGAATCTTTACTAAATCCTTAACTAGCTAATCTATCTAAGAGGTTTAACTACTCGGTGAGATGGTTATACCTCCAAGATCGAGTCCTTCAGGTCTTCTAGTGCTCCTCGGTGATCGGATGACGAAAGCTCCATCGGCCTCCTTGCGTCAAGGATGATCCACCGCGAGAGAATGTGCTTCAAGCTCCAACCTCTAAATGAGATAACTAGAGTAGATGGTTCGCTAATCCAACTAGCCTAGGAGATGTAGAAAGTCTAATGGATTGTAGTGTCTGTAGGGTTAGCTTAGCACCTTAGTAAGGCTTTGGCAAGCATCAAACATGCTATATTAAAATTTTTGGGGTGCTAAACAAACCAGCCAAGTAATCTAACTAGAGAATTAGGGTTAACTTTGCATGTAAACAACTTTACATCTAAGAGAGAGGGATTACAACCTTTGTAGTCCGTTCTTTCACTTCATAAGCTCCGAGTAGTAGTCCCTTCGTCGCGATCCATGAACTCCCGGACTCTAGAGAGGCTCCACAAATTGAATGATCCATGCTTGCTTGAAAACTTCGAAATCCTAGATGATCTACTTCGAGGAAACACGAACTCAAGCTATGACTTCACTAATTATGAATTAGTGAAGCTAACACACTAATCTATATGGCTAGTATAGAAGAGAATGATGAAGTAGGAATTTTGCTCACTTTATTATTTAATTTCTCACTATTTTCTTCATGATCTCAAAAGCTAGAAAGCAAAATGAGAATGAGGAAGAAGAAGAAGAATGAATGAGAGTGAGGTTAGAAATGCAATCATGGGTCAAGTATATTATCCTTAACCATTGTAAAGAGTTAACCATGGCTATGTGTCATGGTTGGGCTAGAAATATCTAGGGCAAAACAAAAAAGGTGGACTTGGTCAATGGTAATCTACAAGCTTCATGAAGCTTCATCCATGACTCATTTCCACAATTTGAATTACTTAGATATTTAAACCGAAACATTACATATAGCATGGTATAATTCTGATACATACATGTTGTATGTATAACCTAGCATGCTACAATTTTATATATCACATATATAATATTTATGTAACAAAAGAAAACAATACAATAAACATATATCACATATATGTTAAATGTATCATAAGTGAGAATAATAAATACTTAAGTGAGCATATAATATATATATATATATATATATATATATATATATATATATATATATATATATATATATATATAAATCATTTTATCGAATCAACACTTGATCCAATAACCCGGCTATATCACATATAACCGTCCGATATCATATATCGCGAGAATAGAATACGGTATCACATATCGTATTAATCTCAGTCCCCACACATATCACATATGTGCTCCTACTCCGTTTCGCCTGAACCAGAAAATCTCTGTGTAGGACTCTAAAGACTCGTCAATACGCCGGCAGTAGGTGATGATCATATCAAACACCTACAAGCTGCAAGCGGTCAGCTAAACGTAACAGCCACCCGGGTATTGAGCGACCAGAAGATCAACAAGCAAGCCTGTACATACTCCTGCGAATCCTGTCAGTAACACTACTATACAGTCCGGTCTCTTCATCTAATATGTCGCATATCTAGTTTAGGGATGGTAAACGTCAGACCCCAGTAACCGATAAGTCGTGTCGATGTGAGGCTCATAACGGGCCGAGAAACTACTGATAACTCTTACCAGTAAATCTCCATATTAGCCATGACCAGGGACTTCCAGTTATATCCAATCGAACACAGCGCAACATCAACTCCCAATACCGGGAGAGACGAAACCCCTCCTATCGCTCATTGCCTCCATGTGATTCGGGACTGTACCCAAAAACCACCATTTTGCATGCCCTCTTGGACGTGGTAAGGTGGAAATCAAAGCACAGTGGGAATCATACAAGACTCTATGACGATCTCGGGTCTACAGACTAACCTGTACCAGTGTCACCGGAGAACTGCTACCTGACGATAGGTATAATACCATCTAGGAGTTCTCGGCGAGTCCGTTCAGTGTACCTAGTCTCCACTGAGCACCCGTATACCATCTTTGATGTCACACACCAATGGATATGGGATCATCTATCGCCCATCAATGGGTCAAGATGCGTATACGCTAGTCTACTCTGGAGTATCGATACCCTATCTCGATACACCCTCGACTAGGAACAGTTATAGGATGTACTCGTGGACTACCATGGCCCCACTAGTATGATTTCATCATAGTCCTAGTAGTCGAGTACAGATCCTAAGGGCTTTATCAATATGTGAGAGTAAGACAGTAAACTAATACAAGTCAACATGTTTAGACAAAGTGAAACCAGATAGCATACTATCATGTCGAGCAAGAAAGTCCTCTCTCTATATATCCAAGTATCCATTATAATATACATCATATGTACAACAATGGTCTCTAGGGCATACACATAATTAACAATCTCCCACTTGTACTAAGGCCAGCTGTTATAGTATCTCATACCCAACAACCCAAAGAGTCTCTCAAAATGTATCTGGGGTATGGCCTTCGTGAGTGGATCCGCAGTGTTGTCCTTCGTATCAACTCTCCTGACCTCAATCTCCCGGCGATCAACTATCTCTCGGATCAGGTGATACCGCCTCAGAATATGTTTGGATCGCTGATGGGACCTGGGTTCCTTGGCCAAAGCCACAGCTCCATTGTTATCACAATACAGAGGTATTGGATGCTCAATGGACGGAACCACACCAAGTTCAGTGACGAACTTCTTCATCCAGACAGCCTCTTTAGCAGCATCGTTGGCAGCGATGTATTCAGCCTCCATCGTCGAGTCTGCCACGGTTTCCTGTTTGGAACTTTTCCAACAAACCGTCCCTCCATTTAGGGTAAAGACAAATCCCGAGTACGACTTAGAGTCGTCCGTATCACTCTGGAAGCTCGAATCGGTAAAGGATTCCACCTGGAGTTCTCCGTTACCATACACCAAGAACATCTCCTTAGTCCTTCTCAAGTACTTGAGAATGTTCTTCACAGCTGTCCAGTAATCCTCTCCTGGATCTGCTTGATACCTACTCACTACACTTAGTGAGTATGCTACATCGGGTCTGGTACATAGCACCGCGTACATGATAGAGCCTACTGCCGAAGCATAGGGTATCCCTTGCATGCAAGCTCTCTCCAAATAAGTCTTAGGAGACATCTGATTAGTCGAAAATATTGCATCTTTTAACCGGCAATTTCCCTATCATTTGCATTCATTTAGAAGTGTACGGTATTCATATTTCACATATTAGCAAAACTGTCGCAAAATATCAGATTGCATGTGTTAGACTCTAAAACCGGCACTATAAAGGAAATTGACTGCATTTCATGGTATCGCATCATCCCTATATTGCGCAACACTTGTTTTTTGAGATCTGTGCAGGAAAATCCAGAAGAAAGGCCAAAATTTACATGGTGCTGATCAAAACATTACGCCAACTCAATGATTTCAGTTCTGGTAGCAATCCATATGGGCAAATACAATTCAACATATCAGATGAAGCCCCAAATATCATCCTAAGACCACACCAGAAAGCCCAAAGCCCAAGCCCCATAAAGAGCCGCGGATCCGCGGCAGGAACCTGCTTGCGCCGCGGATCCGCGGTGGGTCCAAGGAGTTAGCACCACATTTTTGCATCAAAATTCGTTTCTCAGTGGCTACAGTTCAGAAATGTACTCCAAATTCTAGAAGACTCCAGAGACTTCTGCCAGATCAGCAATCTAGGGTTTTCTAAGCTTAATTAATCCTAGCTTAAAGCCTAAGCTAGCTCCTAACAAACTATCTCCTAGAAGCCTCAACAAACTTTTGGAGGGAATTGTAATTTCAAACCTAGACCTAGGGTTTGGGTGATCTATAAATAACACCCTAGTCTCACTTGTAAAAAGAAAGGAGGATCTCTTGGAATTCGATTCATTCAATAAATCCATTCACTCTCTTTCTTCATGTTCTTCCACAAGTCTAGTGAGAAGACTTGTATGAAACCCTAACCCTAATTCCAATCAAAAGCCAAGATCCCGAGTACCCATCAAGCAAGAAACCTTGCAACCTTTTATGAGCCGAGCCGATCTTCAACAGAGCAAGTGGTCCAAGCCGATCCGCGACTCACGGAGCCGAGCAACGCCAAATCGACAATTTAGTTCTTCCTCTTGTAGTTCTTGAGCGACTGTAATCAAATTGTTGATATAAATAAAAGGTGATATTCTTTTATCTTGTTTTCTTTAAATTCTTGCATCATGATATCTTTTCAATTCTTGAATACTTTCTGTGTGATGATGTTTGAGTAATACTCCGCTCGTCGAGGAGTCGAGACGATCAATAGAATGATGATGTAATATATCTTAAATCGATTCTTAAATCCTACGAGTTTTGTAAACCCTAGCAAGTTCAAGAATCGACGACCCAATTCGTTGCGATGCTTTCTTGATTGATATCGCTCGAGATTGGGGAGTTACGATCGTTTCTTGAAATTGCTAGAGGCTAGAATGTGAATGATATCTACGAAAGAACAAGGGTTAAACGATAAAACCCTAGTTTCATCAAGAAAGCCCTAACTCTCGTCGATGATCATCGATCTAGTATCAATCCTTCGAAGGACAAGAACACGAAATCTTGAGATTACATCACGTCTATAGATCCGATCGATTCCTACGAGCCTCATTTAGATTCTTGACATTTGATTGGAAAATATCATCGAAACCCGATTCTTGATTGTTTATCTTTTTCTTGATTCTTGAATAGAATAGTGACACTTGAAACAATTGATAAATCTTGAATCATTGCTTTCTTTTCTTCGCAATTAACTTTTCAATTCAAACAAATCGAATATTGAAACGAATCGCACAATCCCTGTGGACAATCCGCACTCGCTTACGATCTACAACTGACACCGTAATTGATTGCGGTCAAATATAATTCTTTGATTGTGATTTGTTTATACAATTTTCTAAATACCAATACAAGATACTATTATCGATCAAATGAAACCGTTATCGGGAAACAATTGATTCGATACTTTTACATCCAATCAAGAAAACCAAACCAATCAACATCTCTTTGGAGAGAGTGAGTCCAGAGATCGTGGGTACGTTCCCACGCTTGGATTCTTCCATACTAAACCTCTTTAGTATAGTGTCAATGTACCTAGATTGGGACAATCCCAGTATCCGTCTAGATCTATCTCTATAGATCTTAATCCCCAAAATGCAGGAGGCATCACCTAGATCTTTCATTGAGAATCTATGTGATAAGAGGAGCTTGACCGAGTGCAGCATAGGAATATCATTTCCTATCAAGAGTATGTCATCGACATACAATACGAGGAAGACAACCTTACTCTCTGCCACCTTCTTGTATATACAAGGTTCATCTATGTTTTTGATGAAGTCAAACTCTTTGACTACCACATCAAAATATATGTTCCAACTCCGCGATACTTGCTTTAACCCGTAGATGGATTTAAGCAGCTTACACACCTTTCCGCTGCTCCCACTGTCTACGAAGCCTTCTGGCTGAGTCATGTACACGCACTCTTCCAAATCACCATTTAGAAAGGCGGTCTTAACATCCATTTGCCAGATTTCATAGTCATGGTATGCAGCAATGGCAAGTAAGATCCGGATGGACTTAAGCATAGTCACTGGAGAAAAGGTTTCGTCATAATCCACACCTGGTCGTTGACGAAAACCCTTTGCAACAAGTCTAGCTTTGTAAGTCTCAACTTTTCCATCTACACCAAGTTTCTTTTTAAAGATCCATTTTCTCCTAATGGGTTTTACCCCTTCAGGAGCAACTTCCAAAGTCCATACTTTGTTGGTGTACATGGATTCCATCTCAGATCGTATTGCATCCAGTCATTTCACAGAGTCACCACTCATGATGGCCTGCTCGAAACTAGTCGGGTCATCATCTTCCATGATGCAATCCTCGCTCCCACCATCAACGAGAAAACCGTAGTATCTCTCAGGTGGATGATGAACCCTACTAGATCGGCGGAGAGGCTGGGGTTCGTCAGGAACTTCTGAATCCTCTGGTTCCATCAAATCTTCTGTCGTGGTTTATTTCGCTGGAACCTCTTCTAGTTCAACCTCATTGCCACTAATTTGTTTCATAAGAAAACTCTTTTCTAAGAAAGTGGCATGTCGAGAAATAAACACTTTTTGTTCCTCGGGGTGGTAGAAGATATTCCCTTATGAATTTTTGGGATATCCTACAAACCTGCACAAGATAGACATTGCCTCGAGTTTGTCCGGATTGTGCCTTTTGACATAGGCCGGACAACCCTATATCTTAACATACTTAAGAGATGGTCTCTTCCCATTCCATATCTCATATGGAGTGGTAGACACTGATTTGGTAGGAACCATATTCAACAGGTATATGGCTGTCTCAAGCGCATACCCCCAGAAGGAAATAGGCAACTCAGCAGTGCTCATCATAGAGCGCACCATATCTAATAGGGTGTGATTCCTCCGTTCCGATACACCATTGTGTTGTGGTGTATAGGGAGGAGTAAGCTGAGAGAGAATCTCATTCTCTTTTAGATAATCCAGGAACTCATTGCTCAAGTATTCTCCTCCTCGATCGGATTGAAGGATAATAATACTTTTACCCGTTTGGTTCTCTACTTCGTTCTTATATTCTCTGAATTTCTCAAAAGCTTCAGACTTGTGTTTCAACAGGAACACATATCCGTATCTTAAGAGATCGTCAGTGAATGTAATGAAGTATGAGGAACCATTCCTGGCATGTGTAGACATGGGACCGTATACATCACTATGTATCAGTCTCAAGAGTTCCTTAACTCTTTCTCCGTGTCCACTAAACAGAGTTTTGGTCATTTTGCCTTTGAGACATGAATGACAAGTTTCATAAGATGAAAATTCGAATGGGTTCAAATATCCATCCTTATGCAACTTAGCCAGTTGTGTCGCATTGATATGACCAAGTCTACAATGCCACAAGAAAGATTCGTTCATTTCTGAACTTTTCCTCTTGTGTGTGTTCTGTATATTAAGAACTGTGTTTTGATTTAGAACGTATATGCCATTATTTAACGAGCCTGATCCAATCAACTTTTGATTCAAAAAGATGTTCATAACATTATCCTGTACTACAAAATTATATACATTTTTACTTAATAAAGAAACTGATATAATGTTGCATATCATACTCGGTATGTAATAGCATTCGTTCAGAATCAATGTATTACCACTTGGTTGTTAGTTATATGTATGCCCTAGAGGCCATTATTGTACATAGGATGTATATTGTAGTGGATGCTGGGACATATATAGGGAGGACATTTTTGCTCGACATGATAGTATGCTATCTGGTTGCTCTTTACCTTAACGTGTGTACTGATTGTCTCTCTATTACATGTTGGTAAAGCCCTTAGGATGTGTACTTGACTACCTGGACTATGATGCGGATTATACTAGTGGGGACATGGTAGTCCATAAGTACATCCTTCACAGTCCCTAGTCGTGGGTGTATCGAGACGGGGCATCGATATACCAGAGTAGACTAGCGTATACCTTCTCGACCCATATAGATGGGCGATGGATGATCCCATATCCATTGGTGTTTGACATCAGAGATGATATACGGGTGCTCAGTGGAGACTGGGTACACTGGACGGACTCGCCGAGAACTCCCAGATGGAATTATACCTTACGTCAGATGGCAGTTCTCTGGTGACACTGGTACAGAGTAGTCTGTTGACCCGAGATCGTCATAGAGTCTTGTGTGGTTCCCACTGTGCTTTGATTTCCACCTTACCACGTCCAAGAGGGCGTGCAAAACGGTGGTTTTTGGGTACAGTCCCGAATTACATGGAGGCAATGAGCGATAGGAGGGGATTCGTCTCTCCCGGTATAGGGAGTTGATGTTGCGCTGTGTTCGATTGGCTATAACCGGAAATCCCTGGCCAGGGTTGCTGAGATTTACTGGTAAGTGTTACCAGTAGTTTCTCGAACTGTTATAGACCTCATATCGACACGACTTATCAAGCTATTGGGGTCTGACGTTTACCACCCCTAGGCGAGATATGCGACATATCAGACGATCAGACCGGACTGTACGGTAGTGTTACTGGTTGGATTCACTGGAGTGTGAGCGGGCTTGCTCGTCGATCTTCTGATCGCTCAATACCCGGGTGGCCGTTACGTTTAGCAGACCGCTTGCGGCTTGTGGGTGTTTGATATGATCATCATCCGCTGCCGGCGTATTGACGAGTCTTTAGAGTCCTACACAGAGGTTTCCTGGCTCAAACGAAACGAAATAGGAGCGCATATGAGATATGTGCGGGACCGAGAATAATGCGTGTATGTGATACCGTATTTCATTCTCGCGAACAATGTGCCGAATGGTTGTATGCGATATAACCTAGTTATCGAATCGAAGATTGATTCGATAAGCCGATACATTTGATACTAGTCGGTTATATGCGATATGACCGGATCGTTAAATCAAGTGTTGATTTAATGATTTAATGTATAATTATATATTTGATATATTACTTTGCATTAACTAGTATCGGTTCACTTTAAATGGATTTTCTCGCTCGGATGTGCGCATTATATATGTGATATGATTTTGTGCACATGCTTGTATCATGTTTGATGATACATACTTATTTGGTTAAGTGTATAGAATTAAACCATGGTTAACTTAATGATTAGGGTTTTGCTTTTTCATTTAATTATTTGTTTATTCATTTTGGATATTGATAAAAGCATAAAAAGAAAAGCAAAATGGTTTCTTTATTTTATTTTCTTTCATGAAGCTTATTGAATCTTCATGAAGTTTTGACCAAGTGACCATTTTGTCTTGTTCTTTTAACCCTAACCATTCTTATAACCTTAGTTAGTTCTCTACACTTGACCATGGTTGATTATGATAAGTATTCTTTTATTTTCTAATTAACATATCATAACATTATTCTTCTTCTTCTTCATTTCTTCAAGTGAAGAAAGCTTGCCTCCATCAATGGCAAGTGATGAAAAAGAGTGAGAAATCCAAATCTAAAGTGAACCCACCTCCTATTTCTTCATCCTCTACCTCTTGCCAAGTAGTAGAGTGTGTTTCCTTCACAAGTTTTCATGGCTTGGTGAAGGTGGAGCTTGATCTAGCGATGCCTCGACGTAGATCATCTTCGGCATGGACATCGACGACCTAGCTCGCCATTTCTCCGACGAAGCTGACACTAGAGCCCGGGAATTCATTTGGACAGCAAGGGGACTTCGTTGCGGAGCTATGGAGGTGGAGCACCGGATCTACAAAGGTTGTATTTCCGTATTCTTATAGTTAAGTGTTAACTAGTTTACTTTTCGCCTAGTTTTCTAGCCAACGATCCGTAGTCGGGTTTCTCGGCACCTAGAATTTTTGAAATTGGCATGGTTGATGCCTTGTGAGACCTCTTGAGAGTGCCTAGGAACCCTACATTGGTAATACAAGGTGATATTCGCCAACTGCTTTGGCTGCAACATTTGCACCATTCCCTACTCTTACGGAATGATCACCCATTCCCAGTTCTCTACCTCTCCTTAGCCCATGCAATATATTGCATATATGGGATCCTGATCCGGTATCTAATACCCAGGACGTAGAGTGAACTGAGAAATAATTCTCGGTTACTAACACATCCGAAGAAGATGCATCAACATATTTATTCTTTATTTGGGCGGCGTGTGAATTCTGGTATTCCCCTATTTCTTGTTCAGTCTTATAACAATTATAAGAAAGAACGGAACCAACGTTCCCCTGCTCAGTATAACAAGCGGGTTCGGTTAATACATCTATATTATTTCCTTGATTAAGGCCTGACATGGTCGCTACCTGGAGAGAGAGAGAAGAAAACACTTTAGTGTGCGCTCTTGCAAGATTAGATTGGTTATTATCTTATCTAATCAGGATGGCTCCCATTGGTTTTATCAAATCTTCCTTCAAACCCAAGAAGGTAAGACTAGCCGGGATTAATTACACCTTACAAGTTCGCCAATCTTTTAGCCGGTCAGTGTTGGTACTTTGAGGGAGGTTCCCCGTGCTTTCACACGGACCTAATTAAAATAAACCTCGTTTTCCTATAGGCATAACCCTGTTAACAGCTTTCTAGACACCTACTTGATCGGCTAATTGTCCTGTGTAAAATTCTCCCAGGAGTAAATTTTACTCGCAGTGGGTATCGGGATCCAACTATCTCATAGGAGGTATGCAATCTCATTGCAAATTTCAATACTTGAAATTCCCGATAATACTTCTGCCCCTAACGTGCTATGACCTTGACGAATGCCAAACAACCCATAGTCCGCTAGTCAAGTTCAACCCATACATTTCTTGATTGAATTAAACCCACCCGCACGACCCTTGACGAATGCCAAACAACGCCCTATGAATACTCTAATCCAATCGCATCAAATGCTGCAGATAAGTAGTAAATAGCTACCGTACACTACGCCTTGACGAATGCAAAACTACCGTAGCACGAATACTAATTAATACTTATCTAAAATGACGGAGGGCTACGCAGGTTTTTTGAAAACCATGAGGGTAAAGAACTTGATATCGTTTGTAGAAATAAGTGATTTTGAAAAGTAGTGTTTTTTAGGTTTTTCTAGTTTCGCTAAAGAGGTCACTCCCGGTGAAGGGATCTCGGCTCTTTCCTTATCGAATAAGGTGCTGGATATTTCACAAATACCGCGGTGCAAAGCAAGAACTATAGAAGCAATCGAAAACTAAACCGTGAGTTTGTAGCATCTGCCAGTTTTGCTAAAGTGGTCACTCTCGGTGAAGGGATCACGGCTCTTTCCTCATCGAATAAGGTGCAGGGTATATCACATATACCACTATGCAAAGCAAAAACTGTAGCCACCCTTTTTGAAAATTTGATTCTACAACATCTTTTAGGTTTCTTTTCTTTAATTAATCTCATTAATAAATCCCATCATTTAACCTTCCTAAGCATCACAGAAGAAACGAAAACTGTAATATTTATATATCATATATATAGTATAAGCATTTGTCTCAGGCAGTAATATGATCTCATCACAGAACATTGCAGCAGAAGTCAACATATGAAATATTGGATATACTAGGACGTCCGTGTTTTATTTTGAGCCTGTATAAAACACGGATTCCACGGTCGCGATGAATATCCAAACCCACATCCCTAGACCCCTACGAGAGCGGAAAGTAACTCTGCCAATTCTAGGGTTAGGAGACCCGGTCTCGACTCCTCGAGATGGCCTCCCACTGGACCCTAGAACCTGGTTACTTGTGCTCTCCGTCTTGGGTCTATCTTAATGCGGAAAAGTAAATAATATACAATGGTGACATCATCCTCAACCCGGAAGTGCCCCAATAAAAGAATATTACATACAAATGAATTTTACATGAATGAAAAAGAAAACTCTCATCTCACATAAAACCCCCGGCTATTCAAAACACGACGATCCAATATAACATATCACAGCAACACATAACAACACATGTCATCAACGTAAGTACCTATCACAATTGTCATCGATCTACAGCGACGAAAACGGCGATATACCACATATTACACTTACGGTCGTAGAAAAGAAAATATAAAACTACAATATTTGGAATCCACAATCTCTTTAGATATCGTAAACAAAATATCACATATTACGGATTTTATGCCTAACTAAATGAATTCCACATATTGTATCACAACACAGATATCTAGGCGAAGTTACACAATTCGATCGATTCAACGAATTCCCAAAATACCCCAGTGAGCTCAACACTTGAGAAGAAAATAAAAACTCCCAGAAGAATGCCCTATCACCTACGGACCGTCGCTGAAGGGCCCGTCCCAAGCCTCTACAATGGCGCCGCGGAACCGCGGCCAAAACCTTTGGCCGCGGTTGTGCAGTCACTGTAGCGAGTTAGGGGCTCGTTCTTCAGGTGGGTCCATAAAATTCCCTGCATGATTTTCTGAGTATTTTTAATATGAAAAATTTCAACTTTTGAAAAAATTTCCAAAAAAGGGTTGTTTCGGGGTTTCGGGGTTCGATCGGACTTCTAACTTCGTCTAGACAACTCCTAATGCTCTACCCTGGCTCTGATACCACTGTAGGGTTAGCTTAGCACCTTAGCAAGGTTTTGGCAAGCATCAAACATACTATATTTTTTGGGATGCTAAACAAACCAACCAAGTAATCGAACTAGAGAATTAGAGTTAATTTTGCATGTAAACAACTTTACATCTAAGAGAGAGGGATTACAACTTTTGTAGTCTGTTCCTTCGCTTCATAAGCTCCAAGTAGTAGTCCCTTCTCCGCGATCCATGAACTCCCGGACTCTAGAGAGGCTCCACAAGTCGAATGATCCATGCTTGCTTGAAGACTTCGAAATCCCAGATGATCTACTTCGAGGAAACACGAACTCAAGCCATGACTTCACTAATTATGAATTAGTGAAGCTAACACATTAATCTATATGGCTAGTATAGAAGAGGATGATGAAGTAGGAATTTTGCTTACTTTATTATTTAATTTCTCAATATTTTCTTCTTGATCTCAATAGCTAGAAAGCAAAATGAGAATGAGGTAGAATAAGAAGAATGAATGAGAGTGAGATTAGAAATGCAACCATGGGTCAAGTATATCATCCTTAACCATTGTAGAGAGTTAACCATGGCTATGTGTCATGGTTAGGTTAGAAATATCTAGGGCAAAACAAAAAGGGTGGACTTGGTCAATGGTAATCTACAAACTTCATGAAGTTTCATCCATGGCTCATTTCCACAATTTGAATTACTTAGATATTTAAACCCAAACATTACATATAGCATGGTATAATTCTCATACATACATGTTGCATGTATAACCTAGCATGCTACAATATTATATATCACATATATAATATTTATATAACAAAAGAAAACAATACAATAAACATATATCACATATATGTTAAATGTATCATAAGTGAGAATAATAAATACTTAAGTGAGCATATAATATATATATATATATATATATATATATATATATATATATATATATATCATTTTATCGAATCAACACTTGATCCAATAACCCGGCTATATCACATATAACCGGCCGATATCATATATCGCGAGAATAGAATACGGTATCACATATCGTATTAATCTCGGTCTCCGCACATATCACATGTGTGCTCCTACTCTGTTTTGCCTGAGCCAGGAAAGCTCTGTGTAGGACTCTAAACACTCGTCAATATGCCGGCAGTAGGTGATGACCATATCAAACACCTACAGGCTGCAAACGGTCAGCTAAACGTAACAGCCACCCAGGTATTGAGCGACCAGAAGATCAACAAGCAAGCCTGTACATACTCCTGTGAATCCAGTCAGTAACACTACCATACAGTCCGGTCTCTTCGTCTGATATGTCGCATATCTAGTTTAGGGGTGGTAAACGTCAGAACCCAGTAACCGATAAGTCGTGTCGATGTGAGGCTCATAATGGGTCGAGATACTACTGATAACTCTTACCAGTAAATCTCCATATCAGCCCTGGCCAGGGACTTCCAGTTATAGCCAATTGAACACAGCGCAACATCAACTCCTAATACCGGGAGAGACGAAACCCCTCCTATCGCTCATTGCCTCTATGTGATTCGGGACTGTACCCAAAAGCCACCGTTTTGCACGCCCTCTTGGACGTGGTAAGGTAGAAATCAAAGTACAGTGGGAATCACACAAGACTCTATGACGATCTCGGGTCTACAGACTAATCTGTATCAGTGTCACCGGAGAACTGCTACCTGATGATAGGTATAATACCATCTAGGAGTTCTCGGCGAGTCCGTTCAGTGTACCCAGTCTCCACTGAGAACCCATATACCATCTTTGATGTCACACACTAATGGATGTGGGATCATCCATCGCCCATCATATGGGTCAAGATGCGTATACGCTAGTCTACTCTAGAGTATCGATGCCCTATCTCGATACACCCTCGACTAGGAACAGTTATAGGATGTACTCGTGGACTACCATAGCCCCACTAGTATGATCTCATCATAGTCCTAGTAGTCAAGTACAGATCCTAAGGGCTTTATCAACATGTGAGAGCAAGACAGTAAACTAATACAAGTCAACATGTTTAGACAAAGTGAAACCAGATAGCCTACTATCATGTCGAGCAAGAAAGTCCTCTCTATATATATCCAAGCATCCATTATTATATACATCATATGTACAACAACGGCCTCTAGGGCATATACATAACTAACAGTGTCTCACTAAACCCTATGGCTCACAACACATGTGAAGGATTAGGGTTTAGTCTTTATGAAGAAGGAGATGGAGAAAACCAAGAGAGAGAATAAGGAGAGGAAAAATGAACAACTATCAAAAGCTAAGTGTGGAGAATGGCTAAGTATATGAGCTCAATTATTCAAGCATGCAATAAAACATAATAGAATAAAGCACCCATGCTTGAATAGTGAGTCAAGACCAAATAAAATAATCCATGTACATTCTCTACACTATACTTCCAAAGTCTCTCCCATTTCCACCTCATTAATCCATTAAGAAAATAGATAAAACTAAATAATGAGGTGACTCCTTCTAGAAACATGCCTTGACAAATTACAAGAATGTCCATCACCGTATATACATACCCATATCCGTATTCCGAAAAATACGGATATACTGAGAGGATTACAATCCAATAATACAATACTAGGATCTGGCTTAAACCAAAGCTCACTATTATTGTCCGCCCGATCAGCATCCGTGTTCAAGTACACGTAGGTGATCGAAGCCTTGCTGTAAAACCATACAGCGTCTACATCAATTGCCTGAAGCAGGGAAACCCTCTGTGTGGGACTCTAAAGACTCGACAGTACGCTGGCAGTGGGTTTAACCGCAAGTCCGTCAGCGGTACTAGCTGCACGTAACGGCTACCCAGCTATCTGTCGATAAGAAAGACGATGAGCAAGCTCACCCGAACTCCTGCTGAGCCTATCTGTGACAATCTCCGTACAGTCCGATCTGTTCGTCTACTCGTATATCCGCCTAGGGGGATGGTAAACGTCAGACCCCTAACAACGTGATAAGTCGTGTCGGAGGAGAGCCCAATACACTTGTAACGTTCTGAAAAAAATCGTTTAGGTGAAATTTCCGATAATCGGTAAATAACTGGTGTTTTCCGTAAAAACCAAGATATAATTATTTTCCAACATAGACTTAAATATACCTATTCTAGCTATGTAACTGCTAGTATTTGGTATTTAATTGGTCACTTGTAAATTTCTAGTTTACTTAAATACTTTTCTTAATTAATTATTTTTAATATTATTTTAAGTTTTCACTAATACATTTAATTAGTGATAATTACAAATTAGAATGGGTTAATACAAGTTTTGAGTATCATGGCATATTAAACCAAAATGTAACATGTTGTTTTTGAAATGAAAAAAAGTTGTCAAGATGGTTTTGGAAAATATAAAAGAAAAAAGCTTAAATTGTGAAAATAAGATAATTAAGGAAATAAGTAAAAGAGGTAATAATTGGAGATGCTTCTATACACACCCACACACACACCTCACTCTCTCTCCTACTCCCCCATTTCTGGTCGAAACCCCATGGCAGCCCCTTTACCATTTCCCACCTCAAAAAAAAAAAAAAAACAAAACAAATAAGGAAATGTTATATAATGAAGCATGGTGCATTCTATTTGAGGTATGGGTTGATTCTTGACTTGGTCACACACACTCTCTCTTCCTCTCCTCACTTGCAGCCCCCCTCCCCCCCACTCCCATGCTCGGCCAATTCTAGCAGCCCCCATTCCCCTCCACCTCCTTTTGTCATCAAAAATCTTCAAAAAATTCATGAAAAATTAATACGACCTCACAAATTCTTCACTTAACCTTCATCCAATTTTCTTTGGTCAAACTAGCTTGGAATCTTGGTGCAAGAGAGCAATTTGGGAGGCTAAGATTGCATGTTTGATCTCATGATTTTGAGGTATAATCTTAACCCAATGGTTAAATTGTTAGTTATTACTTCAATTTAGTTAATTTTGATGTTTAATTATGGTTCTAATTGCTAACTTGAAATTTCAAGAAAGGGTTTAAACTAAAGTTAGGGTTTTTTTTATCACTTGCTCATGGTTGCAATGAGTGGTTTAACTTGTTTAGTCATGCAAAATCTAGTCTAATTGTTAATTTGTAAATTGTTACCTTTAAATTGTCCAAATTGTATAATCTAGCAAACTAGATTTTTAGGATTAATATAAATAAGTGAGATTAAAATCTAGTTAATAATTGGGTAGCCTAATTATGATATAAGATGATCATTTTGGCCACTAGTTTTGTTAAAATATCTAGATTTGCATAAAAATGGTTAGGTGATACTTACTAGGATTTTAAGATAAATCGATATTAATTAAGTTTGTGGTTTTGATGATATACAGCCTATTTCATATAATATTTAATGTGTTGAGAACGCGCGATTGGTGCGATTGGGTTTTTGGCTTGGTAGTGGTCACGTATTAGCGACCCTAGTTGTGGTTTGTGGTGTTGTCGTGAGCGCGTTTTGTGCACCAAGTGCGAGCGCGTTTAGTTAGTACGCGTGATTGACTTGTATTGTTTGTGTCCGTGACTATTTATATATTTATTCTCTTATTTACTTGTGTACGTTTCTAGGATCGGGTGTAGAGGCGTCGGATGTGGCGTGGAAATGGCAGAGCTGAAATCGGATCAGATTAGCCGAGGCATCCCGATGAGTAGATGTACACATCTACGGGGGAATCGTCTGGATGGCGTGAGGCGTCCGATATTCAGGATTTCTAGTAGTGCTTATATTTATATGCGTAGTCTCATAGTCATTCATCTCATTGCACTGCATCAACATAAATATATATGATATGATCTCATAGGATACTTGCACCATTACCATTGGTTCATACCACATGCACTATTCATGCGAACACACTAGCCTTTGGTAATTGCTATGTCACGAAAACTATACAGCTTGCTTAGAATCGGTATTTGTGCATTGCATCATATATGATCTTGTAACATTTCATAAAAATAAAATATTATTTTTGGGGATTTTTATAATTAAATAATAAATATATTGAATATTTTAATAATGCGGTATAATTAAATACCGATAAATTGGGAAAATTTTAGAAAATTATGGAAATCACTAAAAAGAGGGTGCTTTATTGGATTTAAGCAAAATATGAAATTTTATGATTAATTATACACTATTTAGTGCTAATCGCGATTAAATATCGCTAATCTTGCATTAATCCGGTTTTGTGCACATGACATGCACCATGTCACATTTTAACACTTGTTGCATTTTCTTTCATGGTTATTTCTTCATTCAAGCATGGTTGTTGTTTTAAGGAAAAGAAAAGATAAGAAAAGAAAAGAAAAGAAAAGAAAAAGGAAAACATTTAAAAATAAGGTACGGGCAAGTGAGAGAAGAGAGAGAGAGGTGAGGGGTTCATTGACCTTGACTCCCATTCTTCATCTTCATCTTTTGCTCTCCCTCCCCTCCCATGGCTGCTGCCCATCTCCCTCTTCCTCTTCATCCTCACAATCACACCCCAAATCAACTCAAAAGTTCATCTCCATTTCAATAAAAACATGCACAAGATCATCACAAACACTTTGAACGAAGAAAGCAAGGATTTTGGGCACTTGGGGCAACTCAAGAAATTTCTTGAGTTGCCAAATGAGATAATTTCTGCACCATTAGTATTGTATTTCCATTACTTTAGCACCTATGCAAGTTTAGAAGTGTTTGGATGCGGTTTTGTGAGCTTTGAAAATTCCTAGATGAGGTTTGAGCGAATTTTGAGTAGTGTTAGTGTAATTGGGCTTTAGTGATGACCTTAAACCCCCTTAAGTGTTAGAAACCCATACCAAACTGATACAAACCCAAAATACTGAAAACAGAAACTTTCCAATGTCGGTTTGTGAGGTAATAGAGGGTGCAGGGAAATCTGGGATGACCTGGGAATTTTACGAGATAAATAAACAACTCCAGTGACCAAATTGAGACCATAGGAGACCCCCCTGCAAGTACGAGCCCCATCCCTTCATCAAAAACCAAGGAGGCAGGATTATTAGGGCTTCTGGCCTGCCACTTTTGTGAATTGGGTGTCCAGGTCACTTCTGTAGGTCATATACCCTATATACTTCACCCCAGTATTGTTTGTGAACCTTGTTTTCAATCTAACTGAAATATGGAGCATGTTTTCATAGTTTCTGCTTTACGTTTTGCGATGTTTATGGGTTTAAGTTTTGATATTTGTGTTTTACCTCGATCACTTGACGTTTGTACGTCTGTATCGAGTGTTATTTGGGTGATTTGCGAGAGCAAACCATAGGTTTTGACCTATGTGAGTTTCGTGTGTCATTTCGATTTGCGGGTTGGTGCGTTACGATGTGTATGATGTGTAGGTACCCCCACGAGAACTTCGAGACGACAAGCAAGCGTGTAGCGACGTCGGCATCGGCAAGCGAAGGTCAAGGTGAGTAGATATATATCTACGGGGGAAGTCGGGTAGATAGCGTATAGCACCCCCGCAGTTCGTAGTATAGCTTATGATATATATATGATTATTTATGTGTTTTATGTTACGTGGAGGATTATCAAGATATGATTATATGTTCATGGTTTAGTTTAAGGTAATTAGAAGTAACTTAGTTTAGCTTCTTAGTCGTGAAACCCTAGATTAGAAATTACACCCACACCCACACACATACTTGCATACATTTATTTATTGTGCGTATATGGGGATATGTATATATATATACACATATAGGTATGAGACTATGTGTGTGTATATATATATATGTATATATATATATACGTATACTTAGATGATGAGGATAGTACTTGGGATTGGAGATGATTCGATGAGATTGGGCTTGAGGCCATGGGATCGGTGATGTGACATGGTTCGTATTTGAGATACGACATGATATTTAGCGGGTCTTTTGGTGTGGTGTTTTCATACACACGCATGTTTTTAGTGTAGATGGTATCAGTATTGTACTAGATGTAGATCAGTACCCCCATATCATGATATATGATGAAAAGGATACCAGATGAATAATGTGATAAATGTGATATTGACCCGTACCCAGATTTGGGAAGCCGTAGGACGGATTTACTGTACGAGCTATATATTGATGATTGATCCACACTCTTGACTCGAGATTGTCATATTATATATATTGTATCATATGTGATACTATTGAGGCGGGATCACCGACTATTATATATATATATATATATATATATATATATATATATATATGTATCGACTCAAATTTAGGTGGTTTTCCTCACCCTTTTGATTAGTCTGTTAGTTTAGACCTGTAGTTACTTGTAGACTCGTTTATATTATTGCACATTCCTTATTGCCGCGTTTATTATTCATTCCTGCACATTCATGATTGTTCATATCGCATTGCATGCTTATACTGTACTTTTATTGTTATTATGAAACCATGCTGTCAGGACACTTGCACCATTACCGATGATGCGTATGTTCCACGTACACTTGCTTGCCGGCTCACACACATCATCATCGGTAATTGCCATGTCACGTACACATTAGAAAATACTATTCATTAGTATAAATTGTTAGCTGATAGTTCCGACATGGTATTAGTGTACTTGCTTTTATTTGATAGCCTAGACATTGCATTTATTACCGTGTTTTGCATGCATATTTACCTATTCGTTGTCATGCATTTTGAGGGCCAGTCCGGATTGCCGGAGCCCAATAATTTTTACATTCATTGTTATTTATTCTCGAGATTCAGATTTTTCATGAGATTTATGGATTTGGAGAAACCGCAAGATTTTATAAAAACTGATTATCATTTTAAAATGAAAGTTGCGGTTTTCTCAGGATATGATTTGAGATATGTCCACCATGAGTTTTCTCGGCTCTTGAGCGATATCATACACCCGATTCAAGGAGGAGAAGGAACCATCTGTGGGTGCATGGTGGACCCGGTGCGGTACCCCGGGGCAAGAAGGTCGCAGATGATGGCGTTGAGCCTGTGACAGGGGAACATTGCTGATCGGTGATTGTATTATGACTCGACGGATATCCAGAGGATACCGATCGGAGTTGGGCTAGTCCGGATAGCCGGAGCCCAGGGGCCAGTCCGGATAGCCGGAGCCCTAGATATTGAGATTTGAGATTTTATGATATGGGTCAGTCCGGTTAGCCTGAGCCCGAGATATTTGATATTTGGATATATGTTTTGTGTCGATGTTAGACACTAATTTATGTTGATTTCATTGATGATATCTTATTTTAGATATACAGAAATCTCACTATATTATGAAAACAGTTTTCCTTTCATGATGTATTCTGTTTTCATTTCGATGCATTCATACCTCATATATATGATATATTGCTACTTGAGGCACTGACACGAGCACATGGGATTACACTTATGTATAGATGTTTACCCTTACCACCTTTTCATGCTTCAGACCTTATCATATTGAGGATATTTATATTTGATCGTATGGACCGAGGATTGAGTCATACATACGATTTCTGCTCGGTGATCTTTTCTACCACGAGTTGGCAACTCACCCCCGTTGTTCCACAGTTCTTGCAGATTTTGCCGTACAGGTTTTATTGCGGCTTTGCTGGCACACTGCATCCTTTCCGGGTGACTGCTTTGGTAGGTGGGTTCACTTGCGTCGTGACCACCATTGTACTTTATTTTATTCAGTTGTATCTAGTAAACTCCGTCAACCAAACTTGTATATTTATTTTAGACTTAGAGACCAGTTGTATTATTCTTTCGACCTTAGAGTCGCGCATTGTATTATTATGGTTTTCATTGTTGTTTTGAGTTTCCTTTTCAGTTTTGATCCTCTCCCTTCGGCGTTGTATATTATATTGCTTGCGTGGTTGTGACCGTCGATTGACGAAGAGCTAGCTCCCGCTTGGGGATGCCTTTATCATTCATGTATATATTAATCATGTTGTACCCGTTTGGGGCCAGTATTTACAAATGAAACTCTGCCAAAATTTTCAGAAATGACTTGATGTTTTAAAAATGCATAATTCGTTTTATGCTATTAAAACCACCTTCTTTAAAACGAGTTGTTTCTTCATTTATTATTTAAAATGGTTTTAGATTTTTGGGCTTTTGGCTTACCTGAATTAGATGTGGTCCTATAGACTTCATATGATTCAAGTGCCAGTCACGTGCCATTTCGGGTCGTGACAAAGTTGGTATCAGAGTGCTAGGTTAACCTTGGTTCGAGTCTATGTTTGACTATGCGGAGCCTAGGGCGTTTGTATATATACGGAATCTAGACTTGTCCTTACGGCACTTAGACTTAGTCGAGGGGGTATTAGACCCGAACTTTCGTCGCGTAGGTTGACCTTGGTTGATGGAGTAGGTGACTTAAGGAGAGTGATGTACCGTGTGTATGTTCCGCGGCATACTTACAATACGCTACTCCGCTTAAGAAGCCTTAGGATGTACATTTTCTTGCATATCATTATATTCATTCATGATCTATCCTCATCGATATCGGTTTATGGTTTTGCTGCCACGATTACACGGGCAGAGAGAACTACGGCTAGAGTTGCGGTCAGCACGAGCTCATCACGGACGAGGACTGACCAGGGCGTGATTCCAGGGACATACGATTGCATAGAAGCGTCGTTTTATTGTGTTTTCGCACCATGAGCATTTGATGGATCACTTTTACGAGATTACTCGGACGTGCATATCAGCACCAGAGGAGTGAGCCACTGATGGAGGCCAGCCAGAATGTGATGACCGTCAATGCACAGATTATTCTTGATGATTCAGGCACTGTTCAGCGTGTAGACGAATGAGCCGGTTGTTGTTGCGAACGACGAGATATCGCCCCAGATGTTGGAGCTATTGCAGTACGAGTTGTACTTAGAGATATGATAGAAGGTCGCTAGTCACCCGAGGATGAATGACTAGGACATGTGGTTCGTTCACTTACCCCGATGCGAGGTCATCAGATTGATTGATTCCAGCTTGAGAAGACTTCACACAGATACGTTGGGAGTCGATAGAGACGATCGAATGTCAGAAACCCATTTTCCAAGTTTAAAGTATTTGGAGAAAACATGCAAGTAATTCTACGGACCCTCTAGAAGAATGAAACCCTAACTCGACATAATGACCATGAGAACACCTTTAAACCTTAGGGTTTGCGGCAGTTCAGCGGTGCCATTAATAAGGCTTGGGTTTGCCCTTCTACGGTTGATCCATAGGTGCTGTGGTATGTACTCGATATTATTAAACTGTACTCAAGATGTTGAGCTTTTGGGGGATTATGAGGTTTTGACAAATCGATCGAATGGTTCAACTTCATTCGGATATCATGTGATGGGATGCATTGCTTGGGGGACTCCAGATACGAGTATAGCCGTTGGAGCGCAGTCCATGCAGCCACGAAGAGATGAGTCCGAAACAGTCGACATTACAGAAAAGTGGAGTAAGAGGTTCGTACGAGATCTTAATGAGATGACATTCCACTCCACCGACATCAGAGATGTGACACGCATACAGAGGCGTTGTATATGGATATATCTTCCAGAAGGAGTCGCGATGAGTATGCAGCCGTTCCGGAACAAGAAACAGATTTAATAAAGGACGATGACTTCCGGACAGTTCGGCAGAAGCGAGATTTTGAGGGAGACTTCGACAAAACCTTTCTGTAATACTACGAGAAGACTTGGACCCAGGAACGGTCATATTGTGCACACCCAGCCGGCCAGAGTTCGGCATCGTCGACGAGATATGTTATGAGTGACCATGACAGTTGGCCAGAGATCTTTTGAGGATGTGCTTGAGCAGGACTGTTTCCTCCATCTTCGATTTCAGTATTTTGGGCGATCTATTCACATGATTGAGTTTTGATGACTGATTTTCATGTGTCGTTTTCGTGCACCATGGTTGCACCTATTGGGTATTTATATTTTGTGCATAGTTATTGCACTTGAGATATGTTTTATACACCGTTGTGTTGATTTATGATTTGTGCATAGTTATTGCACTTGATATCGCTTTTGTGACTTGGCTGCACATGTTTATGATTTCATGGATTTCATACAGTTGGGTTGATTTTGTGCATGTGGTACGCACTCAATTTGGTTTTGCACTCGGTATAGCTCACATATGCTTGCAGTGCATTGATACGTATTTTGTGCACCACAGTTGCACTAGACTTCGATTTGATGTCATTCGAGATGTTGATTTTGATTCCATGCCTATGGCATGCATATGATTTTACTTATGCTTTCGGCATAGTTTTCATGCATTTTTAGTATTTTTGATTCGACCTTGTGCACACAGACGCACATGGTTGTCAGATTATATACCACGGTATACCTGATTTGGATTTGGATTTGAGATGTGTTGTATACCATCGATTTCGATTGTGATACTCGATATTTGTTTTTGTGCACTTGTGCACTTGATTGGATTCTTGCGCATAATTGACGCGCTTGGATTGGATTTTTGCGCATGTTCGGCGCTTGATATTGGATTTTGTGCATGTTGGATGCAATTGATTTAGATTTTATTCGTGCATGATGGATGCACTTGATTTGGATTTTTGCGCATGTTGGGCGCATAATATGAGATGCGATTTAGGTGCACACCAGATGCACTAAATTGAGATTCTTCGTGCATATCAGATGCACCTGATATTACTGTCAGGCACACCCATTGCCCTTGACAGATGTTTCATGCATACCCGTTGCACTTAGATTTTGTTCTATGCACATGTATGGCACATTCATGGATTTTGATTTCCGTGCGCACCAGACGCACGCGACATTCTTATGCACATTTTGGGATTGATTTCTTATGAAGCAGTACGTTTTTATGATATTTACTATTTGTTTTCGTACTGAGCAGGACTAGTCAGAGGACAGTACCTAGATATATTTTGCATGCATTGATAGTTATCGAAGGGATTTCCAAAAAGGGAGCTATAGTCTCAGTATTTACCTACGTGTCTGAGATGACACGGAACGTTTAAAACAAGAAAACCCTTCTAAATTGTTTTCAAAATGGCGGGACGTGCATATTAAACAAATAATATATATATATTTTTTCTTACAATAGACATCCGCCACTGTGCAGTATTATGCGCATCGCACAGCGACTTTAAAAGGTTTGGCATGCATTTCTTTCAGATGTTTACATGTATAGTGTTGATGTATATCATGTTGGTTTTCGTATTGGATTTAGACATTGGCGTCTTCACCATGACTCCGATGATTGCGGGATGCTTGATGGAGTTTTGCTTTTGATTGATGTACTCGTTTTCATGCGCATGCATTGCGCCACTATGTGCTTTATGTATTTATGATTTCGGGACCCCGACGATTTAGTCTTTTACTGAAATGTTTTAGTATTTGAGGGGTTTAAATTTAAATTCGGGGACCGAATATCTTTAAGGGGGGAAGATTGTAACATTTCAGAAAAATAAAATATTATTTTTGGGGATTTTTATGATTAAATAATAAATATAATGAATATTTTAATAATGCGGTATAATTAAATACCGATAAATTGGGGAAAAATTGGAAAATTATGGAAATTACTAAAAAGAGCGTGTTTTATTGGATTTAAGAAAAATATGAAATTTTATGATTAATTATACACTATTTAGTGTTAATCACGATTAAATATCGCTAATCTTGCATTAATCCGGTTTTGTGCACATGACATGCACCATGTCACATTTTAACACTTGTTGCATTTTCTTTCATGGTTATTTCTTCATTCATGCATGGTTGTTGTTTTAAGGAAAAGAAAAGATAAGAAAAGAAAAGAAAAGAAAAAGGAAAACATTTAAAAATAAGGTATGGGCAAGTGAGAGAAGAGAGAGAGAGAGAGGTGAGGGGTTCATTGACCTTGGCTCCCATTCTTCATCTTCATCTTTTGCACTCCTTCCCCTCTCATGGCTACTGCCCATCTCCCTCTCCCTCTTCATCCTCACAATCACACCCCAAATCAACTCAAAAGTTCATCTCTATTTCAATAAAAACATGCACAAGATCATCACAAGCATTTTGGACCAAGAAAGCAAGGATTTTGGTCACTTGGGGCAACTCAATAAATTTCTTGAGTTGCCAAATGAGGTATTTTCTGCACCATTAGCATTGTATTTCCATCACTTTAGCACCTATGCAAGTTTAGAAGTGTTTGGATGCGGTTTTGTGAGCTTTGAAAATTCTTAGATGAGGTTTGAGGGAATTTTGAGTTGTATTAGTGTAATTGGGCTTTAGTGATGACCTTAAACCGCCCTAAGTGTTAGAAACCCAGACCAAACTGATACGAACCCAAAATACTGAAAACAGAAACTTTCCAATGTCGGTTTGTGAGGTAATAGAGGGTGCAGGGAAATCTGGGATGACCTGGGAATTTTACGAGATAAATAAACAACTCCAGTGACCAAATTGAGACCATAGGAGACCCCCCTGCAGATACGAGCCCCATCCCTTCATCCAAAACCGAGGAGGTGGGATTATTGGGGCTTCTGGCCTGCCACTTTTGTGAATTGGGTGTCCAGGTCGCTTCTGTAGGTCATATACCCTATATACTTCACCCCAGTATTGTTTGTGAACCTTGTTTTCACTCTAACTGAAATCTGGAGCATGTTTTCATAGTTTCTGCTTTACGTTTTGCGATGTTTATGGGTTTAAGTTTTGATATTTTTGTTTTACCTCGATCACTTGACGTTTGTACGTCTGTATCGAGTGTTATTTGGGTGATTTGCGAGAGCAAACCATAGGTTTTGACCTATGTGAGTTTCGTGTGTCGTTTCGATTTGCGGATTGGATTTTAATGCGTTACGATGTGTATGATGTGTAGGTACCCCCATGAGAACTTCGAGACGACAAGCAAGCACGTGGCGACGTCGGTATCAGCAAGCGAAGGTTAAGGTAAGTAGATATATATCTACGGGGGAAGTCGGGTGGATGGCGTATAGCACCCCCGCAGTTCGTAGTATAGCTTATAATATATATATGGTTATATATGTGTTTTATGTTACGTGGAGGATTATCAAGATATACTTATGTGTTCATGGTTTGGTTTAGGGTAATTAGAAGTAACTTAGTTTATCTTCTTAGTCGCGAAACCCTAGATTAGAGATTACATCCACACGCGCACACACACTTGCATACATTTATTTCTTGTGCGTATATGGGGATATGTATACACACACACACACACACATAGGTATGGGACTATGTGTGTGTATATATATATGTATATATATATACGTATACGTATACTTGGATGATAAGGATAGTACTTGGGATTGGAGATGAGTCGATAAGATTGGGCTTGGGGCCATGAGATCGGTGATGTGACATGGTTCGTATTTGAGATACGACTTGATGTTTAGCGGGTCTTTTGGCGTGTTGTTTTCATACACACACATGTTTTTACTTTAGATGGTATCAGTATTGTACTAGACGTAGATTAGTACCCCTAGATCATGATATATAATGAAATGGATACCAGATGAATAATGTGATAAATGTGATATTGACCCTACCCAGATTTGGGAAGCCGTACGACGGATTTACCGTACGAGCTATATATTGATGATTGATCCGCACCCTTGACTCGAGGATGTCATATTATATATATTGTATCATATGTGATACTATTGAGGCAGGATCACCGGCTATTATATATATATGTATCGACTCAGATTTAGGTGGTTTTCCTCACCCTTTTGATTAGTCTGTTAGTTTAGACATGTAGTTACTTGTAGACTCATTTATATTATTGCACATTCCTTATTGCTGCGTTTATTATTCATTCCTGCACATTCATGATTGTTCATATCGCATTGCATGCTTATACTGTACTTTTATTGTTATTATGAAACCATGCTGTCAGGACACCAGCACCATTACCGATGATGCGTATGTTCCACGTACACTTGCTTTCCGGCTTACACACATCATTATCGGTAATTGCCATGTCACGTACACATTAGAAAATACTATTCATTAGTATAAATTGTTAGCTGATAGTTCCGACATGGTATTAGTGTACTTGCTTTTATTTGATAGCCTAGACATTGCATTTATTACCGTGTTTTGCATGCATATTTACCTATTCGTTGTCATGCATTTTGAGGGCCAGTCCGGATTGCCGGAGCCCAATACTTTTTACATTCATTGTTATTTATTCTCGAGATTCAGATTTTCCATGAGATTTATGGATTTGGAGAAACCGCAAGATTTTATAAAAACTGATTATCATTTTAAAATGAAAGTTGCGGTTTTCTCAGGATATGATTTGAGATATGTCCACCATGAGTATTCTCGGCTCTTGAGCGATACCATACACCTGATTCGAGAAGGAGGAGGAACCGTCTGTGGATGCATGGTGGACCCGGTGCGGTATTCCGGGGCAAGATGGCCACAGATGATAGCGTTGAGCCTGTGACAGGGGAGCATTGCTGACCGGTAATTGTATTATGAGTCGATGGATATCCGGAGGATACCGATCGAAGTTGGGTCAGTCCGGATAGCCGGAGCCCAGGGGACCAGTCCGAATAGCCGGAGCCCTAGATATTGAGATTTGAGATTTTATGATATGGGTCAGTCCGGATAGCCTGAGCCCGAGATATTTGATATTTGGATATATGTTTTGTGTCGATGTTAGACACCGATTTCTGTTGATTTCATTGATGATATCTCATTTTAAATATACAGAAATCTCACTATATTATGAAAACAGTTTTCCTTTCATGATGTATTCTGTTTTCATTTCAATGCATTCATACCTCATACATATGATATATTGCTACCTGAGGCACTGATACGAGCACATGGGATTACACTTATATATAGATGTTTACCCTTGCCACTTTTCATACTTTAGACCTTATCATATTGAGGATATTTATATTTGATCGTATGGACCTAGGATTGAGTCATACATACTATTTCTGCTCGGTGATGTTATCTACTCACGAGTTGTCAACTCACTCCCGTTGTGCCACAGTTCTTGCAGATTTTGCCGTACAGGTTTTATTGCGGTTTTGCTGGCACACTGCATCCTTTCCGGGTGATTGCTTTGGTAGGTGGGTTCACTTGCGTCATGACCACCATTGTACTTTATTTTATTCAGTTGTATCTAGTAAACTCTATCAACCAAACTTGTATATTTATTTCAGACTTAGAGACCAGTTGTATTATTCTTTCGACCATAGAGTCGCGCATTGTATTATTATGGTTTTCATTGTTGTTTTGAGTTTCCTTTTCAGTTTTGATCCTTGCCCTTCGGCGTTGTATATTATATTGCTTGCATGGTTGTGACCGTCGATTGATGAAGAGCTAGCTCCCGCTTGGGGATGCCTTTATCATTCATGTATATATTATTCATGTTGTACCCCGTTTGGGGCCAGTATTTACAAAGGAAACTCTGCCAAAATTTCCAGAAATTACTTAATGTTTTAAAAACGCATAATTTGGCTTATGCTATTAAAACCACTTTCTTTAAAACGAGTTGTTCCTTCATTTATTATTTAAAATGGTTTTAGATTTCTGGGCTTTTGGCTTACTTGAATTAGATGTGGTCCTATAGACTTCATATGATTCAAGTGCCAGTCACATGCCATTTCGGGTCGTGACAGATCTATAAACCTGTACCTTATGGTCATTTCATCAGGATGGATACGTAGGATTGTTAGTCATATATATACATACCTCATTGCATCATGATTCATGCATAGCTTCTGGCCGTAGTTCGCATGGTATATACTATCGTATCATATTCAACCATCATCACCGACATGTTTACATATTGTGATTCTTCTCGAGGATTTCAGTATTTATGAGATTTATGGATTTTGGAGAAACCGCAAGGATTTTAACAACGCATTACCATTTAAAAATGTAAGTTGCGGTTTTCTCGTGATATAATGTGCGTGGTGTCCACCATGGGTTTTCTCGGTTCTTGAGTGGTATCATACACCCGATTCGAGGAGGAGGATGAACCGTCTGCGGGTGCATGGTGGACCCGGTGCGGTACCTCGGGGCAAGATGGTCGCAGATGATGGTGTTGAGCCCGGAAGGGGAGCACTACCAACTGGTTATTTGTGACACGGCGGATATCCGGAGGATACCGAGGTGGTCGTGAGATTTGATGATATGGGCCAGTCCGGACTGCCGGAGCCCGAGATATTGAGACATTGAGATATTGAGATATTGAGAAATTGAGATATTGGGATATATATTTTTTGTGTCGATGCTTGACACTGATTTTATGTTGATTTCATTGATGATACTTCAGTTTATTGCACAGAGATTTTTCTAGTAGAAGAACAAAGATTTTCTCATACCAGACTTGTTCAAGTTTCGTGTTTGATTATGCATTCATGTTGCATGCATGTTAGTACATCGTAGTATATCGATATGCGTAGGTTGAGACGCAATTGCGTACATGCTTACGATAGCTTTATTAGATGTTACTTACTACTCATGAGTTGGCAACTCACCCCCGTTGTGTCACAGCATCTTGCAGGTTCGACCCGTCAGCACAGTAGCAGCGATGTGCTTTCTCCTTTTGTTTCATTGCCTCGATTTGCAGCTTTGCTCATAGGTGGGTTGCGAGGATATTTTGTTCCATCATGTCTATTATTATATCTAGTATACTCCATCTACCCTTGTATATTTGACTAGACGGCGAGACTCGTGAGATTTGTATTTATGGTGTTTGGTGTCGATGCTCACTTGAGCCGACGTGGTATTTTCTTATTTCTTGCTTTTTGATGCTTATTGTGCACTTTTGATACATATTGCTTGTGGTTGTGATTCCGCCATTGGCGAAGAGCTAGCTCCCGCTTGGGGATGCCTTATTTCATCATTTATATGTGTTTTCATGCGTTGTACCCATTTGGGGGCCAGTATTTACAAAGGAGTCTCTGTCGAAATTTTTGGAAAAATATGATGTTGCTTTTAAACGTTTAATGCCACTTACTTTGTTAAAACCACTTGCTTTAAAACAAGTTTTCCTTCACTCTAATTATCAAACGGTTTAGTTTTCTGGGCTTTGGCTTACTTAGATTACGTTACGCCTTGAGACGTTTCGTAGTTTAAGTGCCAGTCATGTTCCGTACCTTCGGGTCGTCATAAAGTTGGTATCAGAGCATTAGGTTTTACCTTTCTAAGTGTAGGATGACCTTTGGTAGATGGAGTAGGTGACTTAAGCAGAGTGATGTAGCGTGTGTATGTTCCGCGGTATACTTACGATAGGGTACTCCGCCTAAGTGACCTTAGTATATATATTTTCTTGTATCTCTTTTCTTGATTCCGAAAACCCTTTGATTCGATCGCAATGTTCCTATCAATCCTGTTTCTTATTCCAGCCACTATGCCGTCGGAGACTACGAGGTCCAGAGGGCTGCCGCCAGGGATGAGATTAGAGCAGTCTCGTTTGAGACGAGGACCGATCGGGGCAGTACGCCTACCTCTCAGGGACAGAGTGATCCGCCTTCTCCAGGATGGACAGCTAGGCTGGAGTCGAGTATTCAGGACTTGCGACAGATGGTTGGATTGTTAGTTGAGGCTAGCCGAGCTCTGAGAGCCGATGATGTCCCTCCTGCTGCAGGGACTGTGATTGTACCAATTGCTCAGTCAGCTGTTTCTGTTGTTACCATGATTATTTCCGTTTCCTTACTGGAGTTCTTGAGGCCGAAGCCTTTAGTATTTACAGACACAGATGCAGCGGAGGATCCGTAGACAATCCTCGATAGGATGGCTAGGATTTGTCATTCACAGAGATGTTCTGACGAGATTTGGATTGAGCTTGGGAGTTTTCATCTAGAGAGGTCTTGCTCAGACGTGGTGTGAGTCAATGGTGAGAGGCCGAGCTGCAGATCTACTTCCTATGACATAGGATGAGTTCATAGATATATTTCTGAAAGTCTACGGTAGCGCCCCGGCCGTCTATCCGAGGCCAAACACGGAACAAAAACTTTTTATAAACCGGCGCTAACGCAGACTTTCACCCGGATCGTACCATTAACCCTATACTAGCTAACTACAGAAATGTTAGAATGGCTATACCGATCGATCTGTGTCCTTCGGTCTTTAACCACCATCCCAAGCTCCTCGCGGCTTTTCCGATCTCGTTCGATCTCCGGTCTCCTCGTCGAAGTGGAACCACGTCAATGAATCTTTTTACGGGCTCCCGCTTCAAAACCGAACCAACTCGGACATGAAGTTTGCTAGCCGACATGTCCAAGGTGAAGTAGAGAATGTGTGTGATAACTTTGTCTCAATACACCCATGAATTCTCAACTCATGAGAGGGATGGGTGGAGGTTGAAGATGAAGCCATTGGAGGAAGATGTGAGCTCAAGAGAAAAAGAAGAAGTAAGTAGCTTGTATGTTATGTGTGATATTTTGAGTGAGAGAGAGATATCAATAATACAAAACCAAACCCCAAGCCATCACATGGCAGCCCTCTCTTTCTAAAAATATCCCCACTAATCATAACTAGCCCCAAAATCAATCCATGTCACAATAATGGTCACATAAACCAAGACTATGAGTCACCATGTGCATGTGACATGAAATGATGCAAATGGACAAAACTTGCACTCACATTTTCCTCCTCTAAATATTTAAACTAAAATGTTTAATCTAACAAAAAGATATGGCATCCACTAAAGTAAACTCGTGATGGATCACAAGAATACCTCTCATCTGTATATACATACCTGCATCCGCATTCCGAATGAATGCGAATGCAATGAGACGAAAGTAATCCAACAAATCTAATACTAGGATCCGGCTTAAACCAAAGCCCACTAGTATGATCCGTCCGATTATGATCCGTGCATAAGTGCACGTATATGATCGAACCCTGCCATAAAACCATACGGCCTCTACAACGTTTCGCCCGAACTTGGGAAACAATCTGTGGTGGACTCTAAAGACTCGTCAATACGCTGGAGTGGGTTTAACCATAAGCACGTCAGTGGCACTAGCTGTACGTAACGGCTACTAATGTATTGACCAAAGGGAGGCCGATGAGCGTACTCATCCTGAAACCCTACTGAGCCTGTCAGTGACAATCTCCGTACAGTCTGGTCCGTTCGTCTATGAGTATTGCATATCGGGCTTAGGGGGCTGGTAAATGTCAGTCCCCCAATAGTGGTATAAGTCATGTCGGAGTGTAGCCCAGAACACCCTGAGAAACTACTGGAATACCTGCCAGTAAATCTCACTTGCCTTGGCCAAGGACTTCATGTAATGGCTCTCCTAAACATAACGCGATCTCATCCCCAATACCGGAAGAGACGAATCCCCTTCCGATCCGCTCACTACCTCCATGTGGCTCGGGACTGTACCCAACTAAAACCTGTTTGCACGACTCCTTTGAGCCGTGGTAGGGTAGTAATCAAAGCACAGTGGGAACTCATACGAGACAATTGATGCCCTCAGGTCGATGGACTAACCTGTACACATGTCACCAGGGAATTGCTATCTGGCGCTAGGTATAATACCAATTAGCATGTTCTCGGCGAGTCCGTCCGGTGTACTCATAACCCAATGAGCACCTGTATACTTATTGCAGCCAGTACAAAAAAACATCTGGTGTGGTACTTGACATCTCATGATAGACTCAATTGCCTAAGCAAGTGATATGCCAATCATGCACATCCCTCTCCCTTTTAGTCTGTAAGACACCTTTAGAGAGGGTGACTCCATCATCTGCAGGAATACTACCATGCCAGGAGTCGTCCATTCTAAAACACCTTTAGAATGCAGTCTAAGTACCCAGATTGGGACACTACCCAATTCTAGATCTAAAACCATAGATCTAGTGACCAGAATGCTTAATATAATATCCAAATCCTATGTGGAGAAACCACTGTGTGACAACCACAGTATAACCGATCGTAGTATAGGAATTTCACTTCCTACTCTGTGTATGTCATCCAAATACCAGGACATCACACCCTACTACCTTCTTAACAGATCCATCCCCTATTATGATGAAGTCAATGCCTATGACTGTCACATCAAAAATAGATGATCTATTTTCGTTATATCTGCTTTAGTCTATAAATAGACATAAGCAACTTGTCCACTATACTTCCGCTGCTCCCACTGACTACGACAACCCACTGGCAGAGTCATATACACGTGCACTTCTAAAGATAGTTTAGAACGACGCTATACTTATCCTTCTACCGGGTCTCATAGTCAGGAACAATAGTAGTGTCAAGTCTGGGTAAATAAGAACCTCCCTGTCACCGTCATTAAGGATACCGGAGTACCACTCGGGTGTTTGAGGTTACCCACCATATCTGCGGAGTGGCTAATGGAATGTCAAACCTGATTGAATCTTTAGATCTGTTGGATATAGTGCCCTCAAAGTCAATTATTGGATCATAGGAACGTGATTGCAATGATTGAGGAGGACCTATACCGGTAGGACAGTCTTACTCGAGATGATAGTATGCTATCTGGTGTACCTTTATCAGTCGTGTATAGGTTCAGATGACTGATCACGATTACATGTTGATAGAGCCCTTAGGATCTTGCTTGACTACCAACAGTATGAGGGCGATCATATAAGTGAGAGTTGGGTGGTTTATAAGCATATCTTTAAAAGTGGTCCCTAGTAGCGGGAGTTTCAAGACAGGGCATCGATACTCCGGAGTAGACTAGTGTATACAGTCGAGACCCCGACGAGGGGCGGTGGCCGGTCTCACAAGCCACTGGTGTCAGTTGGATCACCTAAGATGTATACAGGTTCTCATTGGGTTATGAGTACACCGGACAGGACTCGCCGGGAACCTGCTAGTTGGTATTATACATATCGTCAGATAGCAGTTCCCTGGTGACATGTGTATAGGTTAGTTCATCTACCTGAGGTCGTCATTTATCTCGTGTGAGTTCCCACTGTGCTTTGATTTCTACCCTACCATGGCTCAAAGGAGTCGTGCAAACAGGTAGTTTTTGGGTACAGTCCCGAGCCACATGGAGGCACGTGAGCGGATCGGCAGGGGATTCGTCTCTCCCGGTATTGGGGGTGGAGATCGTGCTGTGTCTAGGAAAGCCATTACACCAAGTCCTTGGCCAAGGCAGGTGAGATTTACTGGTAGGTACTCCAGTAGAATCTCAGGGTGTTCAGGGCTTGTCTCCGACACGACTTATACAGCTATTGGGGGTCTGACGTTACTAGCCCCCTAGGCTGGATATGCGATACTCATAGACGAACGGACCGGACTGTATATACATTGTCACTGTTAGGCTCAGTAGGGTTTCCGGATGAGTTCTCTCATCGGCCTCCCTTGAGGTCAGTCCATGGGCAGCCGTTACGCACAGCTAGTGCCGCTGACGACTTGTGGTTAAACCCATTGCCAGGGTACCGACGAGTCATTAGAGTCCCCCACAGATAGTTTCCCAAGTTTGGGCGAAACGTTGTAGAGTCCGTATGGTTTTATGGCAGGGTTCGGAAAATGCACGTGCGTTTACGCACGTGTTATTTTTCGGGCAGATAATACTGGTGGGCTTTGGTTTAAGCCGGATCCATATATTATACAGAGTAGATATAATATCTTTGTCTCAGTTGCATTTGTATTCGGTCGTAATACAAATGCGGGTATATTTATACAGTTATGGGGTTATCCTGAAATTCGTTTCGGGATCACTTTTGAAAGTTGCCAGTTTTCAGTTTTCTATCAGCCGTATTTAACATTCGGTTAAATACGGATTTATCTTTTCGTCACTTGGGTGAGTCATGAGGGTGATGTGTGTGGAAGTTTCTAGTTGTGGTGACTAGGTTAGAGTGGTGTTATTATCTCATTGGTTGCATTTAATGCTTGATGATGTGTTAAAATGACTCATGGTTTTGCATTAATGAAGTAATTAGTCATGATAAGTATGATAGCTTATGGTCACCCTCCCTTGTTCCTACACTCACTTCCTTCCTCTCTTTAAAAGTGGCTGGCCTCTTGATAGAATGGGCATGATTGATTTTTGCAAAAAGATTAGGGTTTTGGCTTCATGGAAATTTCAAATATTCATTTCTCATTTTCATTTGAATCCAAAAGGCAACTTCATTAACCGTTCGTCCATGGCTTTGGACGTAACGAGACAAAGTGTTCTACTCATTCTCTACATCAATCTTGGTCATCTCTTTTAGCAAACTTGATGACCGAGTTGCCTCGAGTCAGAGGCGGGAGCCCGTTTAAATATCCGATGACGTGGTGCCACCTGGACGAGGAGATTGGAGATCGACGAGATCGGAGCAGCCGCAACGGAGCGTGGGATGATGGTTAAAGAACGAAGGACTCGGATCGTTCGGTATAACTTTTCTACCCTCTTTGTAGTTTGTTAGTTTAGCGTTAATGGCAGATCCGGGTTATAGTATGCGATAGCGCCAGTTATAAAAGTTTTTGTTCCGCATTTGGCGTCTGAAAGACGGCCGGAGCGCTACCGTAGACTTACAAGATCCTATTAAATTTTTAGTAATCGTTTGCGGTTCTGGAATCACTTCCAGTTCTACCATACTCCCACTACTGTTTTCTGAAAAAGTCCATTTTACTAAAACTGTGGCGAGTCAAGAACAATATCACTATTGATCTTCCAGATGGTAGAAAGTCAACCCTTGTCATAGCCCGGATTAACCCACAAACTGCCATTACAGAAACGTGCCTTGAGTTATCAAGAGTCTGGTTTTAAGCATAAGCCGGACAACTCCATATACCTTAACATCGTTAAGATATGATCCATTCTATATCCAATATAGAAATAGAGGCATTGATTTAATTGGAACCAGATTCAAATCATGCAGCTGTCTCCAGTGCATGTCAACTAAATGGAAAGAGGCCGATCAACATTACTCAACTTAGGAGTGCATCCAATTATGAGTAACCTGAAAGAGAAGCAAGTTCTCAAAACCATTACTATCAACTAAATACCAACCACAAGTATCTACATCTTCGATCACCTTGAAAAATCCTGATACTTGCAACACTTGGTTCTCTACTTTATTCTTGTATCTATAACTTCTCAAAACTTAGACCTTGTATTTCTACGAAACACTTGTCTAAAACTAGAGAAGTCACAAGTAAAAAGAATATAGTACAAGGACCAACCCCTCTGTCCTTATGGACACTGGACAACATACAATATTTTGTATAACTCCCCTGAGTTGAATAACTCAAACCCCGTGCGTCGTAGGTTGAAAACTGTACTATACTTATGAAGAATTACACCGCTGTTTAATGCTCCTTACCTAACCATCAACTGATATAGGTAAATGTCATGGACATAATTTCAAAAAGTTATATCTCACTTTATAAAATAAACGTATAGATATATCAGTTTGAAATTGGTGCATAACAGCGGATATTCAAAACCAAGTATTTGCCGTCCGGCAAAATCCCAGGCGATTTCCTCAAATATCACCAATTACATCGAATTCCGATATAATGAGGATGATCACCTAATTCTCAATAACTTACTCCCACTCATCATCTGTAAAAACATATAGATGTGAGAATCATACCTGGTAAATACATACGCTGGAGTAAGGGTCTAATTGGGAAATCAGTTTTCTTTTAACAATGCACAGTGAAACTGAAACATGAATATGTTTCGAAGGGGTATCCGGGTATTTCTAGTAATGCCTCTTCCGCTATCCAGATTCATGACTGTAACCGTATATTTCCTTTCCATCTCTCCAATTCCCTTTATTTTTTTTACTAATTACCTTCTGTACACCCCCTTAGGCTAAATGGTTTTCTTCCTTCCCCACCGTTCGGCACCAGCTTATGGTTTGGAAGAAGACTGTTCAATAAGCGTAATAGGTGTACTCTCCTAATCCTAGGAGTACTCGCAACCTGAGAGAAGGTAAAGATTAAAGACAACTGAATAAACCTTATTCTATTTCACCTGAACCAGAATCCATCCCCGAACTGGAACAAGTTCCTTCGAGTTCGTATACAGAGAGTGGTATTCGATTAGGGTTTCAGGTTCGATCGGACTTCTAACATCATCTACACATTGCCTAAAGCTCTAGCTAGGCTCTGATACCACTGTAGGGTTCCTAGGCACACTCAAGAAGTTCCACAAGGCATCAACCATACCAAATTCAAAAATTTAGGTGCCGAGAAACCCTAACCTAGATCGTTAACTAGAGGATAGGCGAAACAAGATGCAAGTAAACAACTTTATTGCTAAGTGAATGGAAATACAACCTTTGTAGATCCGGTCCACCACTTCTTTAGCTCCGTGATGACGTCCCTTCGCTGCGATCACCGGGATCCCGGACACTAGCGATGGTTTTGTCGGGGAAATGAGAAGGCTAGGTCGTTGACTTCGATACCGAAGATGATCTACGTCGAGGCAACTCTAACTCAAGCTCCATCTTCACTAGGTCATGAAACTTGTGAAGAAAACACCCAATACAACATGGCAAGTGGTAGAGGATGAAGAAATAGGAAGTGGGTTCACTTTGGATTTGGATTTCTCACTTGAATTTCATCACTTAGAATTTTCAAGAGGAGTTTTCTTTTCTTCATGAAGAAGAAGAAGAAGATGAAAGAAAAAGGATTTTTCCAAAAAGAAAATTCAAGTGATATTTATCATTTAGCAACCATGGGTTAGTAAACTCATGTAGAGAATAAACTAGGGTTTAGGTAATGGTTAGGTTTAGGATAAAAACAAAATGGCTAAGACTTTGTCCAAAGTATCATGAAGCTTCTAGTGTAAAACAAAGAAAGCCACCCATTTTGTTTTTGCCAAAAGGAATAAATAAAGAAAAATAAAACCCTAAACCCTAACCATTAACTAAACATGGTTTAAAACAAACACATACCCAAGTTTGCATGTATCATCAAACATGATACAATCTTGTACACAAAAATATATCACATATACAATGTGCACAATCAAGTGAGAAAAACATCTTAAGTGAACCAATATTAGTTAATGTAAAGTAATATATCAAATATATAATTATACATTAAATCATTAAATCAACACTTGACTTAATGATCCAGTCATATTGCATATCACCGACTAATATCAATAGTAACAACTTATCGAATCAACACTTGATCCGATAACCCGGCTATATCGCATATAACCGATCAATGTCACATATCGCGAGAATAGAATACAGTATCACATACTGGTGTTATTCTCGGTCCCGCAAATATCTCATATGCGCTCCTATTTCATTTCGCTTGAGCCAGGAAACCTCTGTGTAGGACTCTAAAGACTCGTCAATACGCCGGCAGCAGGTGATGATCATATCAAACACCCACAAGCGGCAAGCGGTCTGCTAAACGTAACGGCCACCCGGGTATTGAGCGATCAGAAGATCAACGAGCAAGCCCGCTCACACTCCTGTGAATCCAACCAGCAACACTTACCGTACAGTCCGGTCTCGTCGTCTGATATGTCGTATATCTCGCCTAGGGGTGGTAAACGTCAGACCCCAATAGCTCGATAAGTCGTGTCGATATGAGGTCTATAACAGTTCGAGAAACTACTGGTAATACTTACCAGTAAATCTCAGCAACCCTGGCCAGGGATTTCCGGTTATAGACAATCGAACACAGCGCAACATCAACTCCCTTTACCGGGAGAGACGAATCCCCTCCTATCGCTCATTGCCTCCATGTGATTCGGGACTGTACCCAAAAACCACCGTTTTGCACGCCCTCTTGGACGTGGTAAGGTGGAAATCAAAGCACAGTGGGAATCACACAAGACTCTATGACGATCTCGGGTCTACAGACTAACCTGTACCAGTGTCACCAGAGAACTGCCATCTGACGTAAGGTATAATACCATCTGGGAGTTCTCGGCGAGTCCGCCCAGTGTACCCAGTCTCCACTGAGCACCCGTATATCATCTCTGATGTCAAACACCAATGGATATGGGATCATCCATCGCCCATCTGTATGGGTCGAGAAGGTATACGCTAGTCTACTCTGGTATATCGATGTCCCGTCTCGATACACCCACGACTAGGGACCTTGAAGGATGTACTTATGGACTACCATGTCCCCACTAGTATGATCCGCATCATAGTCCAGGTAGTCAAGTACACATCCTAAGGGCTTTACCAACATGCAACAGAGAGATAATTAGTGTACACGTTAAGGTAAAGAGCAACCAGATAGCATACTATTATGTCGAGCAAGAAAGTCCTCCCTATATATGTCCAAGCATCCACTACAATATACATCCTATGTGTAGTAATGGCCTCTAGGGCATACATATAACTAACAATCTCCTACTTGCACTAGGGCCATCTGTAGCAGTGGTTGCAGTATCTAATACTCAACCATCCCATATAAGTCTCTCTCTGGGAAAAGGCCTTTGTGAGTGGATCCGCCGTGTTGTCCTCTGAGTCTTCTCTCCTAACCTCGATCTCCTTAGAGATCAACCATCTCCATGATCAGGTGATACTGCCTTAGAATATGTCTGGATCACTGATGGGACGGACGTTCCTTGGCATAAGCCACAACTCCATTGTCACACAATGGGAGGAACAAACTTCATCTCATGAACAAATATACATCCAGACTGCCTCTTTGGTAGCATCTTAAGTAGCGATGTATCCAGCCTTTATCGTCTAGTATGCCACGGTATCTAGCTTGGAACCCTTCCAACATACTGTCCCTTTACTTAGGGTAAAGACAATGCCTGTGACTGACATTCAGTCGTCCTTATCACCCTGGAACCTTTCCAGTGATTCTCCCCAGGATCGATTGATACCATCTCACTACAACTAGTGAGAATCCTAACATCCATTTAGATCTATCTCATAGATCCAAAACCCAGGATTTATTAGGTATCACTTTGATCCTATGTGGAGAATCATTGTGATAAGCGGAGATTGATCGAGCGTAGCATAGGAAACTCCTTCCCTATCAAGAGTATGTCATCCACGTACTCTACGAGGATCGCCACCATACTCCCTACTATCTTTTTGTATATACAAGGTTCATCTACCATTTTGATGAAGTCAAACTATTTGACTACTACATCAAAACAGATGTTCCAACTCCGCGATGCCTGCTTTATCCTATAAAGCATCTTGTACACGTTTCCGCTGCTCCCACTGTTTACGAAGCCCTCTGACTGTGTACTTATAGACTTTCTCTTCTAAAATATCATTTAGAAGAGCAGTCATGACACCCAACCGCCAGATATCGTAGTCATGGTATGTAGCCGTGGCAAGTAGGATCCGGATGGACTTAAGCATAGGCACTGGAAAAGGTTTCATCATTATCCACTCTTGGTCGATGATGAAAACCTTTAACAAGTCTAGCTTTGAAAGTCTCAACTTTTCCATCTATACCAAGTAATCTTCTCAAGATATACTTGCTCCTGATGGGGATTTAACCCTTCAGATATAGCAACCAAAGTCCATACTTTGTTGGTGTACATAGATTCCATCTCAGATCGCTAAGCATCCAGCCATTCTTACAGAGTCCCTACTCTCGAAGGCCTGCTCGAAACTAGTTGGGTCATCATCTCATGATGCAATCCTCACTCCCACTGTCATCGAGAAACCGAAGTATCTTTCAGGCGGATGAGGAACCCTACTAGATCGGCGGAGAGGCTGAGGTTCGTTGGAATCTACTGAATCCTTTGGTTCTACCAAATCATCTGTTGTAGTTTGTATAGTTGGAACCTTTCCAGTTCTACATAACAGACATTGCCTCGATCTTGTCCGGATTTTTGCTTTTAGACATAAGCCGGTCAACCCCAAATCTTAATTAGCTTAAGACATGGGCTCTTCCCATACCATATCTCATATGGAGTGGTAGGCTGTGATCTGATTCGAACCTAATTCAATAGGTATGCAGCTTCTCAAGTACATAACCCCCAAAAGGAAACAGGTAACTCAGTAGTACTCATCATAGAGCGCACCATATCGAATAGGGTGCAATTGCTCCGCCACGATATACCATCGTGCTATGGTGTATACGGAGGAGTAATGCTGAGAGAGAATCTCATTCTCGTTTAGGATAGTCCAGGAATTCTATGCACAAGTATTCTCCTCCCTGATCGCATCAAAGGACATAATACTTATACCCGTATTTTGGTTCTCTACTTCTAACTTATATTCTGTGAATATCTCAAAAGTTTCGGACTTGTGTTTCAACAGGAACATATGTCTGAATCTTGAGAGATTATCAGAGAATGTAATGAAGTACAAAGAACCGGTCCTGGCATGTGTATACAGGGGACCTTACATACATCATCATGTATCAGTCCCAAGAGTTTACTAACTCTTTCTCTGTTTCCAATAAACAGAGCTGTGGTCATCTTATCTTTGTGACATGACTGGCAAGTTTCACAAGATGTAAATTCAAACTGATTTAAATATGCATCTAAATGTAACTTCAGCCAGTCGGGTCGCATTGATATGACCTAGTCTACAATACCTCAAGAAGGATTCGTTCATTTCTAAACTCTTACTCTTGTGTGTGTTCTGTATACTAAGAACTATAGTTTGATTTAGAACGTCAATGCTTTTAGATAACGTGTCTGAACCGATCAACTTTTGATATAGGAAATGTTCAAAACATTATCCAACAATACAAAATTATATCCTTTCTTTACTAATAAAGAGACTGATATGATTTTGTATATCAGGTTCGGTATCTAATAACATTCGTTCAGAATCAATGTACTGGTAATACAGGGTGACAGTGACCAACAGACTTGGCTGCAACACTTGTACCGTTTTCTGTCTTATGAAACTTATCACCCGTTCTCAGTTCTTTACCTATCTGTAGCCCATGTAACAGATTACATACGCGGGATCCTGATCCGGTATCACATACTCAGGATGTAAAGGATACTGAGAAACAGTTATATGCAATGAACACACCCGAAGTTGATGCATCAACATGCACTTTCTTCGTTTGGGCGGCACGGGAAATCTGGTATTTCCTAATTTCCTGCTCTGTCTTATAACAATTATAAGTTGGAGCGGGACCAACGTTCTCCAGCTCAGTATAACAAGCGGGTTCGGTCAATATATCCGTTTTATTATCTTGATTAAGGCGTGATATGGTCGCTACCTGGAGAGAGAGAAAAGAAAACACTCTGCGTGCGCTCTGTCAAGATTAGATTGGTTATTATTTTATCTAATCAGGATGGCTCCCACTGTTTTTATCAAATCTTCCTTCAAACCCTAAAAGGAAAGACTAGCCCGGATTAATTACACTTTACAAGTTCGCCAATCTTTCAGCCAGGCCAGTTTCGGTACTTTGAGGGAGGTCCCCCGTGCTTTCGCACGAACCTAATTAATGTAAACCTCGTTTTCCCAGAGGCGTAATCTCGTTAACACCTTTTTAGACACCTACTTGATCGGCTAATTGTAATGTGTAAAACTCTCCCATGAGTAACTCTTACTCGCAGCGGGTATCGGGATCCAACTATCTCATAGAAGGTATGCAATCTCATTGAAAATTTCAACACTTGAAATTCCCGATAATATTTTGCCCCTAGCGTCCTATGACCTTGACGGAGGCCAAACTACCCATAGTCCGCTAGTCAAGTTCAACCCGTTATTTCCTGATTGAATTAAACCTACCCGCACGACCATTGACGGAGGCCAAACAAAGCCGTACGAATACCCTAATCCAATCACATCATATGCTAGTAGATAAGCACTAGTTAGCTACCGTACACTATGCCTTGACGGAGGCCAAACTACCGTAGCACGAATACTAACTAGTACTTATCTGAAATGACGGAAGGCTACGACAGGTTTTTCTGAAAACCTGTTCCGTAATGAACTTGATATCGTCGTAAAACCAAATGATTTTAAAATGGAGTGTTTTTGAGGCTTTTCTAGTTTTGCTAAAGGGGTCACTCCCGGTGAAGGGATCGTCGGCCCTTTCCTCGTCGAATGAGGTGCGGGATATATCATATATATCACTGTGCAAAGCAGAAACTATAGAAGCTATCAAAAGACAAACCGAGTGTGTAGCATCTGCCAGTTATTGCTAAAGGGGTCACTCCCGGTGAAGGGATCGTCGGCCCTTTCCTCATCGAATAAGGTGCAGGATATATCATATATACCACTGTGCAAAGCAAGAACTGTAGCTACCTGTTTTAATTTTGAAATTCGATTCCACAACATCTTTTAGGTTTCTTTTTCTTTCATTAATCATATTAATGAAGTCCCATCATTTAAGTACCTAAACATCACAGATAAATACGACGTACACTTATGCCATCCGCATTCGCCTCGATGTCCCCTCGTGCACCGTTAGGTTAGGTAACTAACGACAGAGCGGGGCAGGGCTAGCGCGGGTGTAAAACATAAGTAATGTCTATATAATATATCATATATACTATATACAGTATCCATCACAGCATATCAATTGATCACATCACAGATATCGCAACAGAATAAACATATGAAACATTGGATATACTAGGACGTCCGTGTTTTCAATACGAGCCTGTATAAAACACGGATTCCACGGTCGTGATGAATAGCCAAACCCGCACCCCTAGACCCCTACGAGAGCGGCAAGCAACCCTACCGATTCTAGAGTTAGGAGACCCGGACTCGACTCCTCGAGTTGGTCTCCCACTGGACTCCAGAACCCGGTTACTTGTGCCTTCCTCCTTGGGTCTATCCTAGTGCGGAAAAGAAAATAATATACAATGGTGACATTTTCCGCAACCTGGAAGTGCCCCAATAAAGGAATATTACATACAAGTTTTTACATGAATGAAAATGAAAAACACTCATCTCACATAAAAACCCCCGGCTATTCAAAACGCGACGATCCAATATACCATATCCAGCAACACATAACATCACATGTCATCAATGTAAGTAAATATGCGCATCCTAATTGTCGTTGACATATAGCAACGAAACCGGCGATATCACATATTACACTTACGGTCGCAGAAAAGAAAGTGTAAAACTACAACAGTTGGAATCCGCAAACTCTCTAGACATCGCATGCCTAACCAATTATAAACCTCGCATTTTAGTCTCATTATCGAAAACTCTTTTCAATATCGAGTCGGGCAATACAACAAGATTCCCAACATCCTGATCGAATGCTCGTCGCAAACTTTAGTAGACAGCCGCACCCCCGATGCCGTCGACGAAGTGCACCAAGGCGGAACACCACTGCCGCGAGCACCCGAACGAATTCTTTCGGCGACGGGGTTCTCCTTCAGTCACTTGGTCGGGGCTATGGGGTGTAGCTGTCTATTAAGTTTACCCGGCGAGTATCCGCGTACGCTACGTGATTGCGACGGACTTTTGATCGCATCAAAATTCCGTGGTAACCTCAAGTGAGGCTAAAGTGCTAGATTTATAACATCCAAATCAGTTATCTCATAACTACTTGTGGATTCCAAATATTGTATCACATTCCAGATAAATAGAAAATGTTAAACTTTCCGATCGAACAATCAAACATCCAAGTTTTCCCGAAACAGCTCAACACATGAAATAAGTTTAAAAAACATTTAGTTCATGCCACAGTATCAACGGTCTAGCCGTAGAAGGGTCAAGCCAACGCCTCACATGTGGCACGCCGTACTGCCCCAAACCCTAAGGTTCAAAGGGCAGTTCAAGACAGTCACATAGTCGAGTTAAGGTTTGTTGTCTTCTAGAGGGTCCATCACGTTACTTGCACTACTTAGAACGTTATTAAACTACGGAAAAATCCAACAATTGGAAATTTCCCGGCAGGGGAAAAATTGGGTATTTATATCCGGTCGAACCTTTTAACATATTCTAAATTACCCGGAAAAACACATAGACGTAGTTAAAGATTCCGATTGAATCATCGAGCCCCCAATACAACCCAGAAAACTCAACTGTTGAATGCAAATTAAAAATTCCCAGAAAATACAGGAATAATATTAAGACATTACTGTGCAAACAGTTCTCAAGGAAGTGACCGTACGGCCGCGGAACCGCCGCATGAGCCATGCTCGTGCCGCGGTTCCGCCGCGCATTGATCGATTTAGGGGCACGTTTTGTACAGTAATTCTTAGAAAACCCTGCTTATTTTTCTGCATATTTTTTATTCACAAAATACCACAGTTTTGAAAAATGTACAGAGAGTGGTATTCGATTAGGGTTTCGGGTTCGATCGGACTTCTAACATCGTCTACACATCGCCTAAAGCTCTAGCTAGGCTCTGATACCACTGTAGGCTTCCTAGGCACACTCAAGAGGTTCCACAAGGCATCAACCATGCCAAATTCAAAAATTTAGGTGCCGAGAAACCCTAACCTAGATCGTTAACTAGAGGATAGGCGAAACAAGATGCAAGTAAACAACTTTATTGCTAAGTGAATGGAAATACAACCTTTGTAGATCCGGTCCACCACTTCTTTAGCTCCGTGATGACGTCCCTTCGCTGCGATCACCGGGATCCCGGACACTAGCGATGGTTTCGTCGGGGAAATGAGCGGGCTAGGTCGTTGACTTCGATACCGAAGATGATCTACGTCGAGGCAACTCTAACTCAAGCTCCATCTTCACTAGGTCATGAAACTTGTGAAGAAAACACCCAATACAACATGGCAAGTGGTAGAGGATGAAGAAATAGGAAGTGGGTTCACTTTGGATTTGGATTTCTCACTTGAATTTCATCACTTAGAATTTTCAAGAGGAGTTTTCTTTTCTTCATGAAGAAGAAGAAGAAGATGAAAGAAAAAGGATTTTTCCAAAAAGAAAATTCAAGTGATATTTATCATTTAGCAACCATGGGTTAGTAAACTCATGTAGAGAATAAACTAGGGTTTAGGTAATGGTTAGGTTTAGGATAAAAACAAAATGGCTAAGACTTTGTCCAAAGTATCATGAAGCTTCTAGTGTAAAACAAAGAAAGCCACCCATTTTGTTTTTTCCAAAAGGAATAAATAAAGAAAAATAAAACCCTAAACCCTAACCATTAACTAAACATGGTTTAAAACAAACACATACCCAAGTTTGCATGTATCATCAAACATGATACAATCTTGTACACAAAAATATATCACATATACAATGTGCACAATCAAGTGAGAAAAACATCTTAAGTGAACCAATATTAGTTAATGTAAAGTAATATATCAAATATATAATTATACATTAAATCATTAAATAAACACTTGACTTAATGATCCGGTCATATTGCATATAACCGACTAATATCAATAGTAACAACTTATCGAATCAACACTTGATCCGATAACCCGGCTATATCGCATATAATCGATCAATGTCACATATCGCGAGAATAGAATACAGTATCACATACTGGTGTTATTCTCGGTCCCGCACATATCTCATATGCGCTCCTATTTCGTTTCGCTTGAGCCAGGAAACCTTTGTGTACTCGTCAATACGCCGGCAGCAGGTGATGACCATATCAAACACCCACAAGCAGCAAGCGGTCTGCTAAACGTAACGGCCATCCAGGTATTGAGCGATCAGAAGATCAATGAGCAAGCCTGCTCATACTCCTGTGAATCCAAGCAGCAACACATACTGTACAGTCCGGTCTCGTCGTCTGATATGTCGCATATCTCACCTAGGGGTGGTAAACGTCAGACCCCAATAGCTCGATAAGTCGTGTCGATATGAGATCTATAACAGTTTGAGAAACTACTGGTAACACTTACCAGTAAATCTCAGCAACCCTGGCTAGGGATTTCCGGTTATAGACAATCGAACACAGCGCAACATCAACTCCCTATACAGGGAGAGACGAATCCCCTCCTATCGCTCATTGCCTCCATGTGATTCGGGACTGTACCCAAAAACCACCGTTTTGCATGCCCTCTTGGACATGGTAAGGTAGAAATCAAAGCACAGTGGGAATCATACAAGACTCTATGACGATCTCGGGTCTACAGACTAACCTGTACCAGTGTCACCAGAGAACTGGCATCTGACGTAAGGTATAATACCATCTGGGAGTTCTCGGCGAGTCCGTCCAGTGTACCCAGTCTCCACTGAGCACCCGTATATCATCTCTGATGTCAAACACCAATGGATATGGGATCATCCATCGCCCATCTGTATGGGTCGAGAAGGTATACACTAGTCTACTCTGGTATATCGATGCCCCGTCTCGATACACCCACGACTAGGGACCTTGAATGATGTACTTATGGACTACCATGTCCCCACTAGTATGATTCGCATCATAGTCCAGGTAGTCAAGTACACATCCTAAGGGCTTTACCAACATGCAACAGAGAGACAATCAGTGTACACGTTAAGGTAAAGAGCAACCAGATAGCATACTATCATGTCGAGCAAGAAAGTCCTCCCTATATATGTCCAAGCATCCACTACAATATACATCCTATGTGTAGTAATGGACTCTAGGGCATACATAAAACTAACAGGATCTTGCTTGACTACCAACAGTATGAGGGCGATCATATAAGTGAGAGTTGGTTGGTCTATAAGCATATCCTTAAAAGTGGTCCCTAGTCGCGGGAGTTTCGAGACAGGGCATCGATACTCCGGAGTAGACTAGTGTAAATCCCCGTTTCCATTCTAATAAAATTTTCCTATTCTCTGATTTCCAGTAGTTTCTTTTTCTTTTTCCCTCATATTTTGAATTGGTGGTTAGGCTTAATATTTATTTATTTATTTTTTTTCCCAAACCCTCAAAGCCTAAACCCAGGATTTAAATCAAAGCCAGAGTAAATTAAAACCAAAATTTTATCAATAAAAATCCTAACCCATTATTCAAAACCCTAAGTCCTACTCAGCCCACACATTTTACTTAATAAAATTCCTTATTAACTTCAACCCTCAGCCCATTTACATTTTCCATTTAAATTCATAATTTAATCCCCAAGCCCACTCTTCTCTTCAGCCCAGGGTTTATTTTTGGGGATTTAATATTTATAGAATTTCCCCGGCCCAACTTCAGTCTCAGCCCACTTCGTTTTTTTGGGGAATTGATTTTATTTTTCCCTTGCGAGCCCGGCCCGTTCTCCTCCAGCCCGCCTCCTCAACACCCAACCCAACCCGCTCCTGTTCACCTCTCTCTCCAACGGCTCCTTCCTCCATTCCCGCTCACGACCCTTTCCCTTCGCCGTAGCTCACGCCCGCTTCCTCCGCTCGCGCCCATGCCCATGCCCACGTTGTGCGACGTTACCCCCTCGCACTCCTCTCTCTAACCCGTCGCCCTCATCTCTCTCTTACTCACCAACTCCATCACAGAAAAACTCCCATTCCTCTCAAAATTTCTCCACGAACCCACTGCAACCTCGACGCCGGCGATCACCCCATATCTTCGTCGATCTCACCATTCCACCTCGCTCTCTTCCCTCCACAACTCACCCCCACCGAGCTCCCTACACCTTCAGCCGCCGCCAAGAAGCCCTGCACACCCAATCCCCTGCACCATTCGGCCACCCCTTCCACTCGACGCCGGCGAGCCCCCAACTGTCCTGAACCGCCCCAGTCGACACCTTTGCACCCTCTACATCTTCATCACTTCCTCCTACACCCACACCCGAGCCCCACCACATCTCTCTCTCTTTCAAACTTCATTGCAAACCAGAGCACCCACTGTTGACATCGACGGAGCGACGCCGTCGACCGTCGTCGACCCCAGTGTACTCGCAGAAGACCACTGAGCACCCCTCAACCTCCAGTGACCGTGCAACGACTCCGGGCAACTCCGACACAAATTCCGTATCGCGAGCCAAGCTCACGCAAATCGTTTCACGACGTACACCGCGCGTTCGTGACGCCGCTGCTGCCGTGCAACCCCGAGACGTTCCAGGCAAGTATTTACTTGCTTCATGCTAATTTAGTGGTGTTACAAACATAAATCACATAGTTATTAAACTTACCGATTACCGATGTATATCATGACCTAAGTGCTCGATGTTAGATCCCAATGGAAAGGATTGTTTATTTTGACGGAGACTGATATTTTCTGTTGGCCCATAGAATTATAAATATCGTGTATGAATCTCGCTGGAAAATACGATGGTTAGTGACAAAAATCGATACCCCCAAACATGTCGTTAAAACTAATGTTTTCTCGTATCTGAAAATGAATAAAATCACCATAAATTACATATATGTTGGAAAGATGCGTTCGAGGGCTTAAATCGAAGCCGACTCGACGAAATTTAACCCGAAGTAAAATTCTAATGATTTCTGTTCTGTAACCACGATGATAATTGGATCGGAATGCGACTCTGGACTGCTGCCCAGAGCGTTTCTGATTATTGTGTTCTGTCCTAAGATCTGCGTCACTGTGTTTTCTGAAGACGTATGTTGCGGAACCCTGCAGTAGATTAAAGATAATTCTGTTAGCTAAATAAATCAGGTGGTTCCATTTCGTTTCATCGCTTTTTACTATTTTAAACTATATTTAAAAGGGCAGAACATATAACTGTCCAGAACAGATTCTGAAATGACACCCTGAGGTTAAACTGTGTATAACTTTCAACATATAGATGCGATTGAGGATCCGTCTGTTGCGTTGAATACTTTATTGGAAACCCTAAATTTCATTTAACTGTGAGATCGCTAAATTCTGAGCCCAACTGGGTGAAATTCGTGTCGTAAAACGGACGTTCAGTTCTGAAACTGAATTTACAGCCGCGAGCACTTAAAATGAAACGGCCATATCTTGAAAACCGGAATCCCGATTGAACTGAAATAAATTTTGATGAATTACTGACTGAGAGTTCTAATTATCTTACTTGTATCATTTTGCTAAATTCTTAACATATTAATTTATGCAAATTATTTTAGTTAGTGACATGCATATTGATTCATAATCTACAGAGCTTATTGATAGCATACAATACATATATCACATCCTTGCCATTTATTCAGAGTTAGTGCGTGTGGACATTGCATTATCGTGCGTGATAGATGTTGGTTTAAGAGTGACGGGTACACCAATGGAAAGTGAATATTCGTGACCGTGATTGATACAGTCAACAGTGATGAAACCGTGCCATTGGTATACTTGTACACAACTAGATCAATATCATAAATAGTGTAAACCTGGGGAAAAAGGGGAAATCAAAGTGGAAAGAGTATCGTATTTAGCGGGACCGTGTTTAGAGGATGATCATTCGAACTGTGATACTGATACGTGTAGGATAGGATCTAGCGATCCGGCTGATAGGGTTATGTCCCGGGCATGTGGGCCGTTGTCTCGGGTATGTACGAGACTCCTGTTAAACATGATCCTCCTTCCACTATGTGATTTCAAACATTGACTTAGAGACCGACAGGGACACATGTTATATTCTGCATCATATAGTGATACAGTGATTACTTGCATTATTCTTATACCAGTGTTACCTCATTTACCTGTTTCATTTTATTATAATAATATTTTTATTGTGTCGCTCTGACGACCTGAGTATGCATGCTCAGATCCCGCGGGAGGACCAGCACAGGAGACGGATCTACCCTTCGAGTTCACAGAGATATAGTCTGGTGTACTCCCTATCTTTACTGCTTTCCATAGAGTGATCGTGAGATTGAACTTGGTTAGTTATTGTTCTTATTATCTGTAATTTGTGAACAATGGAATTTCAATGTAATAAATTAGTGATGGGATTCCTTTAATACTGTGCTTTATTTACTGATTACCATGTAATGCTAGAAGCCGAAGTGTGACTACGGCGGGATGATTCCTTGACCGTAGGAGCATGGCTGGCCTAGTCATCCCTCGTTTTCCGTATTTTGGGAAGCGGGGCGTGACATAGTTTAGTTGGTATCAGAGCCTGTGTTTAGTATCAAGGGATAACATTAACTATGCTGTATTACGTTATTCTTGTTTCACTACTCTTGATTTCCATCCTTGAATCTGATACTATCCTTTTGAATCTTCCAGTGATATGACGTCCCCGAACGACCCCTCCTCGGACTCCAGCTCTCAGGACCGCACGGAAAGAATACTCAGTGCACTGACCACTCTCGCAGAAGCTCAGGAGAGGAAGACAGATTTACTCACTGAGGGACTCAGGGCGATTACCGCCGCAGGAGGACCCTCCGTACTTATTACCGCCCCCGAGGGCGCTACTCCACCAGCTTATCAGGCTAGGGCTGGTACCGTATCAGACTTCCGACGGTTACACCCAGCTGCATTCACAGGGCTAGCTGAACCCCTTGAGGCTGAGCAATGGCTGGTAAACATGGAGAATTTATTGACAGCCGCCAGGGTTCCAGAGGAAGACAGAGTGGACGTGATAAAGATTCAATTAGAAGACGAAGCCCGTACATGGTGGTCGGTGGAAGAAAGCAGACTTGACGAGTCGATTGAATGGAGCAAGTTTAAAGAGTGCTTCTTAGATCATTATTTTCCTCCCACAGCCAAGGCAGAAATGGAGGAAAGGTTTATTCTTTTGAAGCAGAATGGACGCCCAGTGGACGTTTATGCGGCAGAGTTCAATCGTCTGAGCCGCTTTGCTCCATACATGGTCAAATCAGAAGTCACCAGGGCCAGGCGTTTCCTTCAGGGGTTAGATTTTGAGTTGCAGCAGTTGATTGCATCGTTGGATTTGCAGACTTTCGCACAGGTACTCAACGCGGCGAGAGTTCAGGAGCAATTGATTAACAAGTTCAGAAGACCCCCAGTCGTTCCAGCACGTACCCATGCGCCTTCTCGAGGAGCCATACCGGTTCACAGAGCAGGAACGACACAAATGAAGCGCCCGTTTGTACCACAGCATCGCCCCCAGAGACAGGGCGTAACTTGCGGTTATTGCGGTAGAGGAGGACATACCCAGAAGGACTGTCGCCGTGCCAAGGGACAGTGTTTGATTTGCGGTTCCAGTCAGCACAGGATTAACAGTTGCCCTGAGCGAGCAGGGATACAAGGAGGTTCTGGACCGCCACAGCAGAGGCCGCAGGAGCAGAGACAACCATTTACAGGTCGCGGTCAAGGACGGGCTTTCACCTTGACCGCCGAGCAGGCAGAAGCGTCAGGAGATGTGGTTACAGGTACTCTACTCGTACATTCCTTACCAGCTAGAGTACTATTTGATTCGGGAGCATCGCATTGTTTCTTGTCTGAGCATTTCACTAACACACACTCAATACCACATGAACCACTAACCAAGGGATGGGAAATTCATACGGGTAATGGCATTATTATATCTAGTCGAGAATGTAGATTATGCCCAGTTGTAGTGTGTGGCAGGGAATTCTATGCGAATTTCCTTTTGATCGGGATAGGCAGTTACGACGCAATTCTCGGGATGGATTGGATGAGCACTTTCCATGCAGTTATCGACTGTCGGGCAAGGAAGGTGATCTTCCGCATCCCCAATCACCCGGAGTTTATTTTCGAGGGCGGAAGCGAATCTTTGGAACCAGCTAAGTACAGAGCAAAGCCTAAGGAACTGACAGCTATGGAGATTGATAAGAGCCCAGTTCCAGAAATTGTTCGGGACTTTCTGGATGTATTTCCCGAAGATCTACCAGGTCTACTACCTCCTCGAATTTTGGAATTCTCAATCGACTTGATTCCAGGTACAGCCCCAGTATCCAGAGCCTCATACAGAATGGCACCAGTTGAGTTGGCGGAATTGAAGAAGCAGGTTGAAGAACTTTTGGAGAAGGGATTTATTCGGCCGAGCGCTTCACCGTGGGGTGCACCAGTTCTACTAGTAAAGAAGAAGGATGGATCGTTGCGAATGTGTATAGATTATCGGGAGCTGAACAAGGTCACAATAAAGAACAAATACCCAATCCCGCGCATTGACGACCTATTCGACCAGCTAAGTAGAGCCAAGGTATTCTCGAAGTTGGACCTTCGTTCTGGATATCATCAAATCAGAGTAGCAGCCGAAGATGTGTGCAAGACGGCTTTCAGGACCCGATACGGACATTACGAGTTTCTTGTGATGCCGTTCGGTGTTACCAATGCCCCAGCAATATTCATGGACTTGATGAACAGGGTGTTCGCAAAGTACTTGGACACGTTTGTCGTTGTGTTTATCGACGACATACTTGTCTACTCGAAGACCCGTGAAGAGCACGCTGAACATTTGCGCACGGTACTACAAATTCTTCGGAAAGAGAAGCTATATGCGAAGCTGAGCAAGTGTGAGTTCTGGCTCGACAAAGTTCAGTTTTTGGGACATATTGTTTCGGGCGAAGGCATCTCGGTGGACCCGACGAAGATAGAATCTGTCAGAGATTGGCCAACGCCGAAGTCAGTAGCCGAGATCAGGAGCTTTCTGGGATTGGCAGGTTATTATCGGAGATTCGTCCAAGATTTCTCAAGGATCGCGGAACCATTGACGAGGCTGACACGGAAGGACGTGCCGTTTACATGGACAGAGGAGTGCACTCAGGCATTCGACACACTAAAGCAGAAGTTAACCACGACGCCTATTCTTACTGTACCAGATGATTCAGGTGGTTTGGTGATACACAGTGATGCCTCAGGGAAGGGTTTAGGCTGTGTTTTGATGCAGCATGGCCGAGTGGTTGCTTACGCCTCTCGACAACTGAGAAACCACGAGAAGAACTACCCTACGGACGACTTGGAGTTAGCTGCGGTAGTTTTTGCATTGAAGATTTGGAGGCACTATCTTTTGGGTGAGAAAGTGGAGGTATACACGGATCATAAGAGTTTGAAATATGTATCCACTCAGAAGGAACTGAACATGAGGCAGCGCCGATGGCTGGAGCTGATGGCAGATTATGATTTGGACCTTCAGTATCATCCGGGGAAGGTCAATGTTGTACCAGATGCGCTCAGTCGCAAACCATCGGTCATGATGTTGACCGATCAGAGGAGCATTATTGAGGATTTCCAGAGACTTGAACTTGAGGTCATTACTCCGAACGCACTCAGTCAATTTTGGCAACTATAGGTGCAATCTTCCCTGGTGGATCGCATCAAGATTGCACAAGCGGATGATCCCCAATAACAAAAGTTCAGAGAGCAAGTGGAAGCTGGACTGAAAACGGATTTGATTATACACGAGGATGGCTCTCTGAGATTCGGTAGCAGACTCTGCGTACCTAGAGGAGATGTTCGAGAAGAAGTTTTGGCTGAAGCACACCGTTCAGCTTATTTTGTGCATCCAGGAGGTACAAAAATGTATCAGGACCTAAAGCAGCACTTTTGGTGGAACGGAATGAAGCGGGAAATTGCGAAGTTCGTACCCAGATGCTTGGTATGTCAACAGGTGAAGGCGGAACATCAGAGGACAGCAGGATTGTTACAACCATTGCCGATACCTGAATGGAAGTGGGAGCACATTACTATGGATTTTGTGACGGCCTTACCACGGAGCCCTAGGGGAAATAACGCTATTTGGGTTATCGTCGATCGCCTCACAAAAGCTGCACACTTCCTACCTTTCCGAGTGGGACAGTCGACAGAATCACTGGCAGAAAGATATATGCAGGAGATTGTGTGACTTCACGGTGTTCCAGTCAGCATTGTGTCAGATCGGGACACGAGATTCTTGTCGCACTTTTGGAAGAGCTTACAGGAGAGTTTGGGAACCCGCCTTAAATTCAGCACAGCTTATCACCCACAGACGGATGGACAATCCGAGCGTACGATTCAGACGCTCGAGGATATGTTGAGAGCCTGTATGTTGGACTTTCAGGGTTCCTGGGAGGACCATCTGCATCTAGTCGAGTTCTCTTACAACAATAGTTATCAAGCTAGTATTCAGATGGCTCCTTTTGAAGCACTATACGGGCGGAAGTGTCGATCCCCAGTATGTTGGGATGATGTGGGAGAACGAAGATTACTGGGCCCCGAACTTATTGTTCAGACGGTCGACAAAGTCCAAATGATCAGACAGCGTATCAAGACGGCTCAGGATCGACAGAAGAGTTGGGCAGATACCAGCAGAAGGGCACTTGAGTTCAAAGTCGGAGATCATGTGTTCTTGAAGATTTCCCCTACTCGTGGAGTTATCAGGTTCGGAGGTCGGGGAAAGCTTAGTCCCCGCTTTATCGGACCTTTTGAGGTGTTAGAGCGAGTAGGAGAGGTGGCTTATCGACTCGCCTTGCCTCCATCGATAGCTGGTGTGCACAATACTTTCCACGTGTCACAGTTGCGGCGTTACGTTCGAGATGAGAGCCATGTCCTGGACCATTCGGAGCTAGTTTTGGGAACCGATCTGTCTTACGAGGAGCAGCCTACTACCATTCTCGACCGCAGAGAGAAGGTACTGAAGAATAAGGTCATTCCGTTAGTCCGAGTGTCTTGGGGCGGTCATTCCCCAGGAGAATCCACCTGGGAGCGAGAGGAAGATACCCGCGATCGTTATCCACATCTCTTTGTTTAGTACTTTCGTTTTCTTGTATCCTTGTTAAATTTCGAGGACGAAATTTTTTGTTAAGGGGGGGTATGATGTAAATCCCCGTTTCCATTCTAATAAAAGTTTCCTATTCTCTGATTTCCAGTAGTTTCTTTTTCTTTTTCCCTCATATTTTGAATTGGTGGTTAGGCTTAATATTTATTTATTTATTATTTTTTTTCCAAACCCTCAAAGCCTAAACCCAGGATTTAAATCAAAGCCAGAGTAAATTAAAACAAAAATTTTATCAATAAAAATCCTAACCCATTATTCAAAACCCTAAGTCCTACTCAGCCCACACATTTTACTTAATAAAATTCCTTATTAACTTCAACCCTCAGCCCATTTACATTTTCCATTTAAATTCATAATTTAATCCCCAAGCCCACTCTTCTCTTCAGCCCAGGGTTTATTTTTAGGGATTTAATATTTATAGAATTTCCTCGGCCTAACTTCAGTCTCAGCCCACTTCGTTTTTTTGGGGAATTGATTTTATTTTTCCCTTGCGAGCCCGGCCCGTTCTCCTCCAGCCCGCCTCCTCAACACCCAACCCAACCCGCTCCTGTTCACCTCCCTCTCCAACGGCTCCTTCCTCCATTCCCGCTCGCGACCCTTTCCCTCCGCCGTAGCCCATGCCCGCTTCCTCCGCTCGCGCCCACGCCCATGCCCACGTTGTGTGACGTTACCCCCTCGCACTCCTCTCTCTAACCCGTCGCCCTCATCTCTCTCTTACTCACCAACTCCATCACAGAAAAACTCCCATTCCTCTCAAAATTTCTCCACGAACCCACTGCAACCTCGACGCCGGCGATCACCCCATATCTTCGTCGATCTCACCATTCCACCTCGCTCTCTTCCCTCCACAACTCACCCCCACCGAGCTCCCTACACCTTCAGCCGCCGCCAAGAACCCCTGCACACCCAATCCCCTGCACCATTTGGCCACCCCTTCCACTCGACGCCGACGAGCCCCCAACTGCCCTGAACCGCCCCAGTCGACACCTTTGCACCCTCTACATCTTCATCACTTCCTCCTACACCCACACCCGAGCCCCACCACATCTCTCTCTCTCTCTTTCAAACTTCATTGCAAACCAGAGCACCCACTATTGACATCGACGGAGCGACGCCGTCGACCGTCGTCGATCCCAGTGCACTCGCAGAAGACCACTGAGCACCCCTCAACCTCCAGTGACCGTGCAACGACTCCGGGCAACTCCGACACAAATTCCGTATCGCGAGCCAAGCTCGCGCAAATCGTTTCACGACGTACACCGCGTGTTCGTGACGCCGCTGCTGCCGTGCAACCCCGAGACGTTCCAGGCAAGTATTTACTTGCTTCATGCTAATTTAGTGGTGTTACAAACATAAATCACATAGTTATTAAACTTACCGATTACCGATGTATATCATGACCTAAGTGCTCGATGTTAGATCCCAATGGAAAGGATTGTTTATTTTGACGGAGACTGATATTTTCTGTTGGCCCATAGAATTATAAATATCGTGTAAGAATCTCGCTGGAAAATACGATGGTTAGTGACAAAAATCGATACCCCCAAACATGTCATTAAAACTAATGTTTTCTCGTATCTGAAAATGAATAAAATCACCATAAATTACATATATGCTGGAAAGATGCGTTCGAGGGCTTAAATCGAATCCGACTCGATGAACTTTAACCCGATGTAAAATTCTAATGATTTCTGTTCTGTAACCACGATGATAATTGGATCGGAATGCGACTCTGGACTGCTGTCCAGAGCGTTTCTGATTATTGTGTTCTGTCCTAAGACCTGCGTCACTGTGTTTTCTGAAGACGTATGTTGCGGAACCCTGTAGTAGATTAAAGATAATTCTGTTAGCTAAATAAAACAGGAGGTTCCATTTCGTTTCATCGCTTTTTATTATTTTAAACTATATTTAAAAGGGCAGAACATATAACTGTCCAGAACAGATTCTGAAATGACACCCTGAGGTTAAACTGTGTATAACTTTCAACATATAGATGCGATTGAGGATCCGTCTATTGCGTTGAATACTTTATCGGAAACCCTAAATTTCATTTAACTGTGACATCGCTAAATTCTGAGCCCAACTGGTTGAAATTCGTGTCGCGAAACGGACGTTCAGTTTTGAAACTGAATTTACAGCCGCGAGCACTTAAAATGAAACAGCCATATCTTGAAAACCGGAATCCCGATTGAACTGAAATAAATTTTGATGAATTTCTGACTGAGAGTTCTAATTATCTTACTTGTATCATTTTGCTAAATTCCTAACATATTAATTTATGCAAATTATTTTAGTTAGTGACATGCATATTGATTCATAATCTACAGAGCTTATTGATAGCATACAATACATATATCACATCCTTGCCATTTATTCAGAGTTAGTGCGTGTGGACATTGCATTATCGTGCGTGATAGATGTTGGTTTAAGAGTGACGGGTACACCAATGGAAAGTGAATATTCGTGACCGTGATTGATACAGTGAACAGTGATGAAACCGTGCCATTGGTATACTTGTACACAACTAGATCAATATCATAAATAGTGTAAACCTGGGGAAAAAGGGAAAATCAAAGTGGAAAGAGTATCGTATTTAGCGGGACCGTGTTTAGAGGATGATCATTCGAGCTTTGATACTGATACGTGTAGGATAGGATCTAGCGATCCGGCTGACAGGGTTATGTCCCGGGCATGTGGGCCGTTGTCTCGGGTATGTACGAGACTCCTGTTAAACATGATCCTCCTTCCACTATGTGATTTCAAACATTGACCTAGAGACCGATAGGGACACATGTTATATTCTGCATCATATAGTGACACAGTGATTACTTGCATTATTCTTATACCAGTGTTACCTCATTTACCTGTTTCATTTTATTATAATAATATTGTTATTGTGTCGCTCTGACGACCTGAGTATGCATGCTCAGATCCCGCGGGAGGACCAGCACAGGAGACGGATCTACCCTTCGAGTTCACAGAGATATAGTCTGGTGTACTCCCTATCTTTACTGCTTTCCATAGAGTGATCGTGAGATTGAACTTGGTTAGTTATTGTTCTTATTATCTGTAATTTGTGAACAATGGAATTTCAATGTAATAAATTAGTGATGGGATTCCTTTAATACTGTGCTTTATTTACTGATTACCATGTAATGCTAGAAGCCGAAGTGTGACTACGGCGGAATGATTCCTTGACCGTAGGAGCATGGCTGGCCTAGTCATCCCTCGTTTTCCGTATTTTGGGAAGCGGGGCGTGACAACTAGTGTATACAGTTGAGACCCCGACGAGGGGCGGTGGCCGGTCTCACAAGCCACTGGCGTCAGTTGGATCATCTAAGATGTATACAGGTGCTCATTGGGTTATGAGTACACCGGACAGGACTCGCCGGGAACCTGCTAGTTGGTATTATACATATCGTCAGATAGCAGTTCCCTGGTGACATGTGTACAGGTTAGTTCATCGACCTGAGGTCGTCATTTGTCTCGTGTGAGTTCCCACTGTGCTTTGATTTCTACCCTACCACGGCTCAAAGGAGTCGTGCAAACAGGTAGTTTTTGGGTACAGTCCCGAGCCACATGGAGGCACGTGAGCGGATCGACAGGGGATTCGTCTCTCCCGGTATTGGGGGTGGAGATCGTGCTGTGTCTAGGAAAGCCATTACACCAAGTCCTTGGCCAAGGCAGGTGAGATTTACTGGCAGGTACTCCAGTAGTATTTCAGGGTGTTCAAGGCTTGTCTCCGACACGACTTATACAGCTATTGGGGGTCTGACGTTACTAGCCCCCTAGGCTGGATATACGATACTCATAGACGAACGGACCGGACTGTATATACATTGTCACTGTTAGGCTCAGCAGGGTTTCCGGATGAGTTCGCTCATCGGCCTCCCTTGAGGTCAGTCCATGGGCAGCCGTTACGCACAGCTAGTGCCGCTGACGACTTGTGGTTAAACCCACTGCCAGGGTACTGACGAGTCATTAGAGTCCCCCATAGATAGTTTCCCAAGTTCGGGCGAAACGTTGTAGAGGCCGTATGGTTTTATGGCAGGGTTCGGAAAATGCACGTGCGTTTACGCACGTGTTATTTTTCGGGCAGATAATACTGGTGGGCTTTGGTTTAAGCCGGATCCATGTATTATACAGAGTAGATATAATATCTTTGTCTCAGTTGCATTTGTATTCGGTCGTAATACAAATGCGGGTATATTTATACAGTTACGGGGTTATCCTGAAATTCGTTTCGGGATCACTTTTGGAAGTTGCCAGTTTCCAGTTTTCTATCAGCCGTATTTAACATTCGGTTAAATACGGATTTATCTTTTCGTCACTTGGGTGAGTCATGAGGGTGATGTGTGTGGAAGTTTCTAGTTGTGGTGACTAGGTTAGAGTGGTGTTATTATCTCATTGGTTGTATTTAATGCTTGATGATGTGTTAAAATGACTCATGGTTTTGCATTAATGATGTAATGAGTCATGATAAGTATGATAGCTTATGGTCACCCTCCCTTGTTCCTACACTCACTCCCTTCCTCTCTTTAAAAGTGGCCGGCCTCTTGATAGAATGGGCATGATTGATTTTTGCAAAAAGATTAGGGTTTTGGCTTCATGGAAATTTCAAATATTCATTTCTCATTTTCATTTGAATCAAAAAGGCAACTTCATTAACCGTTCGTCCATGGCTTTGGACGTAACGCGACAAAGTGTTCTACTCATTCTCTACATCAATCTTGGTCATCTCTTTTAGCAAACTTGATGACCGAGTTGCCTCGAGTCAGAGGCGGGAGCCCGTTTAAAGATCCGATGACGTGGTGCCACCTGGACGAGGAGATCGGAGATCGACGAGATCGGAGCAGCCGCAACGGAGCGTGGGATGATGGTTAAAGAACGAAGGACTCGGATCGTTCGGTATAACCTTTCTACCCTCTTTGTAGTTTGTTAGTTTAGCGTTAATGGCAGATCCGGGTTATAGTATGCGATAGCGCCAGTTATAAAAGTTTTTGTTCTGCATTTGGCGTCTGAAAGACGGCCGGGGCGCTACCGTAGACTTACAAGATCCTATTAAATTTTCAGTAATCGTTTGCGGTTCTGGAATCACTTCCAGTTCTACCATACTCCCACTACTGTTTTATGAAAAAGTCCATTTTACTAAAACTGTGGCGAGTCAAGAACAATATCACTATTGATCTTCCAGATGGTAGAAAGTCAACCCTTGTCATAGCCCGGATTAACCCACAAACTGCCATTACAGAAACGTGCCTTGAGTTGTCAAGAGTCTGGTTTTAAGCATAAGCCGGACAACTCCATATACCTTAACATCGTTAAGATATGATCCATTCTATATCCAATATAGAAATAGAGGCATTGATTTAATTGGAACCAGATTCAAATCATGCAGCTGTCTCCAGTGCATGTCAACTAAATGGAAAGAGGCCGATCAACATTACTCAACTTAGGAGTGCATCCAATTATGAGTAACCTGAAAGAGAAGCAAGTTCTCAAAACCATTACTATCAACTGAATACCAACCACAAGTATCTACATCTTCAATCACCTTGAAGAATCCTGATACTTGCAACACTTGGTTCTCTACTTTATTCTTGTACCTATAACTTCTCAAAACTTAGACCTTGTATTTCTACGAAACATTTGTCTAAAACTAGAGAAGTCACAAATAAAAAGAATATAGTACAAGAACCAACCCCTCTGTCCTTATGGACACTGGACAACATACAATATTTTGTATAAGTCCCCTGAGTTGAATAACTCAAACCCCGTGCGTCGTAGGTTGAAAACTGTACTATAGTTATGAAGAATTACACCGCTGTTTAATACTCCTTACATAACCATCAACTGATATAGGTAAATGTCATGAACATAATTTCAAAAAGTTATATCTCACTTTATAAAATAAACGTATAGATATATCAGTTTGAAATTGGTGCATAACAACGGATATTCAAAACCAAGTATTTGCCGTCCGGCAAAAACCCAGGCGATTTCCTCAAATATCACCAATTACATCGAATTCCGATATAATGAGGATGATCACCTAATTCTCAATAATTTACTCCCACTCATCATCTGTAAAAACATATAGATGTGAGAATCATACCTGGTAAATACATACCCTGGAGTAAGGGTCTAATTAGGAAATCAGTTTTCTATTAACAATGCATAGTGAAACTGAAACATGAATATGTTTCGAAGGGGTATCCGGGTATTTCTAGTAATGCCTCTTCCACTATCCAGATTCATGACTGTAACCGTATATTTCCTTTCCATCTCTCCAATTCCCTTTATTTTTTTTACTAATTGCCTTCTGTACACCCCCTTAGGCTAAATGGTTTTCTTCCTTCCCCACCGTTCAGCACCAACTTATGCTTTGGAAGAAGACAGTCCAATAAGCGTAATAGGTGTACTCTCCTAATCCTAGGAGTAATCGCAACCTGAGAGAAGATAAAGATTAAAGACAACTGAATAAACCTTATTCTATTTCTCCTGAACCAGAATCCATCCCCGAATTGGAACAAGTTCCTTCGAGTTCGTATATAACCATACGATGGATTATCCAATAAACTGTGGATTTTCGTAGTGATACGGGGTGTTATGGAGAAATACAAAGGTGAAGTAGGAGTGGCGATGAAATACATGGTTTGGTCGTGAATGATAGCAGCTGCAATTTACTTTGCCCTCTTTCTAATCCCTTTTTTTGACTTTACTTATTACCTTCTGTACACCACACTTAGGCTAATTGGCTTTCTTCATTCCCTACCTTTCGGCACCTGCCTATGGTTTGGAAGAAGACTATCCAATAAGCGCAATAGGTGTACCCTCTCCTAATCCTAGGAGCCCTCACAACCTGAGAGAAGGTAAACGGAGAAGACAACTGAATAGTCCTATTCAATCTCTCCAGAACCAGAATCCATCCTCGAATCTGGAACAAGTTCCTTCGAGTTCATATATAATCATACGATGGATTTATCCAATGGAAGTGGATGTTCGTAGTGATACGGGTTGTTCTGGAGAAATGAAAAGGGTAAAAGAAGGAGTGGCAACGATGTATGCAACTCAGACAATCCAAAAGCCAGTGTTTTAAGAAAATTCGGTTAACTTGGTCAATGAGTTATAGTCTAGGGTCGGGCCATGGTCGCTGCCAAAAAGAGAGAGAGAGAATAGAAACACTCTGCGTGCACTCTAACCTAGATCAGAATGGTTAATCACTTTATCTAATCAGGATGTCTCCCACTGTAACCTCAAATTCTTCTCCAAACTTGAAAGAAGAATTAGTCGGGATCATCTAAAATCACCCGAGGAGTATACCAACTCATCAGTGGGTATTGGGATCCAACTATCATCGCATGATAACGTGATGGAATCCACTCACGTTATCATACTCCAGAAGGTATGCGCATATCTGGCAAGTTTCAGTTTCTTTAGAAACTCCCGATGTGATTTTTACCCCATGCTTTTATGACCTTGACTAAGGCCAACAAATCATAAGTCGTATGTCAAGTTCTACCCGTCATTGTCCAGGTTAATTTGAACCCACCCGTACAAGTCCTTGACGAAGGTCAACAAAGCTATACGACTGTCCCAAACCAACGCATCTATCTATGCAACAGAAAGGTAACAAGCATCTACCATACGCTATGTCTTAACGAAGGCCAACAAACAAATCATGAATACTAAGTGCTACTCGTCTGAAATGACGGAGGGCTACGAATGGTTTTTGGCAAAAAACCTTTATCGTAATGAACTTGATATCGTTGAAGGAACCAGATAGCTTTTTACAAAAATATAGTGGCAAAAACCTTTGCTAAAGAGGTCACCCCCGGTGAAGGGATCTTGGCACTTTCCCCGTAGAATGAGGTGCAGGATATTCCAACTGAATACCACGATGCAAAGCAAAAAGTAGTTGACTATAGTGAAGTTATTACCCTGACACAAACTTCTGCCCAAGGGGTCATTCCCGATGAAGGGATCTCGGCCCTTGCCTCGTAGAATGAGGTGCTGGATATTCATAACCGAATACCACTGTGCAAAGCAAAAGAGAACGTCCTTGCAATAACAGCTTTTTGAAAATTGTTCCAACAACATCTAATAGGTTTGTTTTCCTTGCATTGATCCGAATCAACGCAGTCCCATCAATTAATCACACCAATAAAGAACAAAAATATGATGTACGTATATGCTATCCGCATTCGCCGCTGGGTCCCGTCATCACCCGTTAGGTTACTTAACTAACGACATAGCGGGGACTGGACTAGCGTGGATGAAAAACATATAAAACATCTACTAGTATATATATCAATATATAATAATCGCTCCAGGTATGATAAATGCAACATCACAGAAAAGTAATAAGCATCACAGAACAATACAGAAAATCTGGGAGCCCCGGGTTTCATTGAGCCGTAAGTGAAACCCGACATTCCCCTAGTCATGTGGATAGCTTGTGCAATGAAAACCTAAACCCCTACGGGCTCAGCAAGTTACTCGCCAAAACCAGAAGCGAGGCAGCCCCCTTCAGCAAAGTGAATGGGCCACCCAGCACTTCATGAAATCCGGTAACTTGAGCACCCTTCCTTGGGTCAACCTGTACCCCCTACGAGTGCGGAGAATAGCCCGCCAATTCTAGAGTGAAGCCCCCTCCGTCTCAAGCCATGAGATGCGAGCCCATTGCACTCTAGAACCCGGCTATCCATGCACTCCAGGGTAATCCTAGTACAGAAAAGAAAATATGTACAACGGTGATATCGACCTCAACCTGGTCGTTTCCCAAAAGAATAATATACAAATAGGCAGTGACGGAAGTCCACATGTCGGACGCTCGCCCCACGATATCAAATGTACACACTCGGTTTGTCTTTTGATTGATTTTAAGAGTTTTTGCTTTGCGCAGTGATATATATGATATATCCCGCACCTCATTCGACGAGGAAAGGACCGACGATCCCTTCACCGGGAGTGACTCCTTTAGCAAAACTAGAAAAGCCTAAAAAACACTCCATTTCAAAATTCATTCGATCCTACAACGATATCAAGTTCATTACGCAATAGGTTTTCAGAAAAACCTGTCGTAGCCCTCCGTCATTTCAGATAAGTATTAGTTAGTATTCGTGCTGCGGTTGTTTGGCATGCGTCAAGGCGTAGTGTACGGTAGCTAACTAGTGCTTATCTGCCAGCATATGATGCGATTGGATTAGGGTATTCGTACGGCGTTGTTTGGCATGCGTCAAGGGTCGTGCGGGTGGGTTTAATTCAATCAAGAAATGTACGGGTTGAACTTGACTAGCAGACTATGGGTTGTTTGGCATGCGTCAAGGTCATAGCGAGCTAGGGGCAAAATATTATCGGGAATTTCAAGTGTTGAAATTTGCAATGAGATTGCATACCTTCTATGAGATAGTTGGATCCCGATACCCGCTGCGAGTAAGAGTTACTCCTGGGAGAGTTTTATACATTACAATTAGCCGATCAAGTAAGTGTCTAGAAAGGTGTCAACGGGGTTACGCCTCTGGGAAAACGAGGTTTACATTAATTAGGTTCGTGCGAAAGCACGGGGGACCTCCCTCAAAGTACCGACACTGGCCTGGCTGAAAGATTGGCGAACTTGTAGTGTGTAATTAATCCCGGCTAGTCTTTCCTTTTAGGGTTTGAAGGAAGATTTGATAAAAAGCAGTGGGAGCCATCCTGATTAGATAAAATAATAACCAATCTATTCTTGCAAGAGCGCACGCTGAGTGTTTTCTTCTCTCTCTCTCCAGGTAGCGACCATATCACGCCTTAATCAAGATAATAATACGGATTATTGACCGAACCCGCTTGTTATACTGAGCTGGGGAACGTTGGTCCCGCTCCAACTTATAATTGTTATAAGACAGAGCAGGAAATTGGGGATTACCAGATTTCCCGTGCCGCCCAAACGAAGAGAGTGCATGCTGATGCATCATCTTCGGGTGTGTTCATTATACAGAACTGTTTCTCAGTATCCTCTGCGTCCTGGGTATATGATACCGGATCAGGATCCCAGATATGTCATCTGTTACATAGGGCTACAAAAGGGTAGAAAAACTGAGAACGGGTGATAAGTTTCATGAGACAGAAAACGGGGCAAGTGTTGCAGCCAAGTCTGTCGGTCACTGTCACCCTGTATTACCAATACATTGATTCTGAACAAATGTTATTAGATACCGAACCTGATATACAAAATCATATCAGTCTCTTTATTAGTAAAGAAATGATAAAATTTTGTATTGTTGGATAATGTTTTGAACATTTCCTATATCAAAAGTTGATCGATTCAGGCACGTTATCTAAAAGCATTGAAGTTCTAAATCAAACTACAGTTCTTAGTATACGGAACACACACAAGAGGAAGAGTTCAGAAATGAACGAATCCTTCTTGAGGCATTGTAGACTAGGTCATATCAATGCGACCTGATTGGCTGAAGTTACATTTAGATGCATATTTAAATCAGTTTGAATTTACATCTTGTGAAAACTTGCCAGTCATGTCACAGAGATAAAATGACCATAGCTCTGTTTATTGGAAACAGAGAAAGAGTTAATGAACTCTTGGGATTGATACATGTTGATGTATGTAAGGTCCCCTGTGTACACATGCCAGGAACGGTTCTTTATACTTCATTATATTCTCTGATAATCTCTCAAGATTCAGTCATATGTTCCTGTTGAAACACAAGTCCGAACCTTTTGAGATATTCACAGAATATAAGTTAGAAGTAGAGAACCAAAATACGGATATAAGTATTATGTCCTTTGATGAGATCAAGGAGGAGAATACTTGGGCACGAAATTCTTGGACTTTTCTAAAGGAGAATGAGATTCTCTCTCAGCATTACTCCTCCGTATACACCATAGCACGATGGTATATCGGGGCGGAGCGATCACACCCTATATGATAAGGTGTGCTCTATGATGAGTACTACTGAGTTACCTGTTTCCTTTTTGGGAGTTATGCACTTGAGAAGCTGCATACCTATTGAATAGGGTTCAAATCAAATCAGTTGCCTACCACTTCATATTTGATATGATAATGGAAGAGCCCATCTCTTAAGTTAGTTAAGATTTGGGGTTGTCCGGCCTATGTCTGAAAGCAAAATCCGGACAAGCTCGAGGCAATGTAAGTTATGTAGAACTGGAAAGGTTCCAACTATACAAACTGCAGCTGATGATTTGGTAGAACCGAAGGATTCAATAGATACCAACGAATCTCAGCCGCTCCGCCGATCTAGTAGGGTTCCTCACCCACCTGAGAGATACTTCGGTTTCTCTATGACAGTGGGAGCGAGGATTGCATCATGAGATGATGACCCAACTAGCTTCGAGCTGGCCATCGAGAGTAAGACTCTGTAAGAATGGCTGGATGTTTAGCGATCTGAGATGGAATCCATGTACACCAACAAAGTATGGACTTTGGTTGCAATATCTGAAGGGTTAAATCCCCATCAGGAGCAAGTACATCTTGAGAAGATTACTTGGTGTAGATGGAAAAGTTGAGACTTTCAAAGCTAGACTTGTTAAAGCTTTTCGTCATCGACCAGGCGTGGATTATGATGAAACCTTTTCAAGTGACTATGCTTAAGTCCATCCAGATCCTACTTGTCACGGCTACATATCATGACTACGATATCTGGTGGTTGGGTGTCATGACTGCTTTTCTAAATGATGTTTTAGAAGAGTGCGTCTATAAGTACACAGCCAGAGGGCTTCGTAAACAGTGGGAGCAGCGGAAACGTGTGCAAGATGTTTTATAGGATAAAGCAGGCATCGCGGAGTTGGAACATCTGTTTTGATGGATAAGTCAAACAGTTTGACATCATCAAAATGGTAGATGAACCTTGTATATACAAAAAATGTAGTAGGGAGTATGGTGTTGATCCTCGTAGAGTACGTGGATGGCATGCTCTTGATAGGGAAGGAGTTTCCTATGCTACGCTCGATCAATCTCCGTTTATCACAATGATTCTCCATAAAGGATTAAAGTGATACCTCCTAAATCTTGGATTTGGATCTATGAGATAGATCTAATTGGATGTTAGGATTCTCACTAGTTGTAGTGAGATGGTATCAGTTGATCCTAGGGGGAATCACTGGAAGTGTTCCAGAGTGATAAAGACGACTGAATGTCAGTCACAGGCATTGTCTTTACCCTCAGTAAAGGGACGGTATGTTGGAAGAGTTCCAAGCAAGATACCGTGGCAAACTAGACGATAAAGGCAGGATACATCGCTACTAAAGATGCTACCAAAGAGGCAGTCTGGGTATATATTGGTCATAAGATGAACCATGTTCCTCCCATTGTGTGACAATGGAGTTGTGGCTTATGCCAAGGAACGCCGGTCCCATCAGTGATCCAGACATATTCTAAGGCAGTATCACCTGATCATGGAGATGGTTGATCTCCAGGGGATCGAGGACAGGAGAGTAGACTCAGAGGACAACACAGCGGATCCACTCACAAAGGCCTGTTCCCAGAGAGAGACACTTTTATGGGATGGTTGAGTATGAGATACTACAACCACTGCTACAGATGGCCCTAGTGCAAGTGGGAGATTGTTAGTTATATGTATGCCCTAGAGGCCATTACTATACATAGGATGTATATTGTAGTGGATGCTTGGACATATATAGGGAGGACTTTCTTGCTCGACATGATAGTATGCTATCTGGTTGATCTTTACCTTAACGTGTATACTGATTGTCTCTTTGTTACATGTTGGTAAAGCCCTTAGGATATGTACTTGACTGCCTGGACTATGATGCGGATCATACTAGTGGGGACATGGTAGTCTATAAGTACATCCTTCAAAGTCCCTAGTCGTGGGTGTATCGAGACGGGCATCGATATACCAGAGTAGACTAGCGTATACCTTCTCGACCCATGCAGATGGGCGATGGATGATCCCATATCCATCGGTGTTTGACATCAGAGATGATATACGGGTGCTCAGTAGAGACTGGGTACACTGGACGGACTCGCCGAGAACTCCCAGATGGTATTATACCTCACGTCAGATGGCAGTTCTCTGGTGACACTGGTACAGAGTAGTCTGTTGACCCGAGATCGTCATAGAGTCTTGTGTGGTTCCCACTGTGCTTTGATTTCCATCTTACCACGTCCAAGAGGGCGTGCAAAACGGTGGTTTTTGGGTACAGTCCCGAGTCACATGGAGGCAATGAGCGATAGGAGGGGAATCGTCTCTCCCGGTATAGGGAGTTGATGTTGCGCTGTGTTCGATTGGCTATAACAGGAAATCCCTGGCCAGGGTTGCTGAGATTTACTGGTAAGTGTTACCAGTAGTTTCTCGAACAGTTATAGACCTCATATCGACACGACTTATCGAGCTATTGGGGTCTGACGTTTACCACCCCTAGGCGAGATATGCGACATATCAGACGATCAGACCGGACTGTACGGTAGTGTTACTGGTTGGATTCACTGGAGTGTGAGCGGGCTTGCTCGTCGATCTTCAGATCGCTCAATACCCGGGTGGCCGTTACGTTTAGCAGACCGCTTGCGGCTTGTGGATGTTTGATATGATCATCATCCGCTGCCGGCGTATTGACGAGTCTTTAGAGTCCTACACAGAGGTTTCCTGGCTCAAGCGAAACGAAATAGGAGCGCATATGAGATATGTGCGGGACCGAGAATAATGCGTGTATGTGATACCGTATTCCATTCTCGCGATGAATGTGTCGAATGGTTGTATGTGATATAACCTAGTTATCGAATCAAGGATTGATTCGATAAGCCGATACATTGTATACTAGTCGGTTGTGTGCGACATGACCGGATCATTGAATCAAGTGTTGATTTAATGATTTAATGCATAATTATATATTTGATATATTACTTTGCATTAACTAGTATTGGTTCACTTAAGATGGATTTTCTCACTCGGATGTGCGCATTGTATATGCGATATACTTTTGTGCACTTGTATGTATCATGTTTGATGATGCATGCTAACTTGTGTTTTGTGTAAAGTTTAAACCATGGTTATGTAATGGTTAGGGTTTTCATTTTCATATATATTTATTTATTTGTTTATTCATTATTGGAAAATGATAAGCATAATGCAAAATGGTGGCTTTATTTGGAAGCTTGTTGAAGCTTCATGAAGACTTTGACTTTAGCAACCATTTTGTCTCATGCTTAACCCTAACCATCCCATTTAACCATGATTGATTCTCTACACATTACTATGGTTAGTGTTATGATAAGAATGGATTATTCTTTTCTTTTTTTAATTAACTTATCATATCATTTCTTCTTCTTCTTCCTTGAACTCAAGAAGAAAACCTTGAGGTCATCAATGGTGATTGATGATAAAGAGTGAGAAATCCATTTCTAAAGTCTACCCACTTCCTATTTCTTCATCCTCTACCTCTTGCCAAGTAGTAGAGTGTGTTTTCTTCACAAGTTTTTTTGACTTGGTGAAGTCGGAGCTTGATTTAGCGATGCCTCGACGTAGATCATCTTCGGCATGGACATCGTTGACCTAGCCCGTCCATTCTCCGATGAAGCCGACGCTAGAGCCCGGGACTTGTTATGGACAGCGAGGAGACTTCATTGCGGAGCTATGGAGGTGGAGAACCGGATCTACAAAGGTTGTATTTCCGTATCTCTTAGTTAAGTGTTAACTAGTTTACTTTTCGCCTAGTTTTCTAGCCAACGATCCGTACACTAGGGTTTCTCGGCACCGTAATTTTTGAAATTGGCATGGTCGATGCCTTGTGAGACCTCATTAGGATGCCTAGGAACCCTACAAAAATTTCCCAAAGTGGCCCCAAACGCAAAACCCAACACTCAAACAAATCTGGGCCAAAACAAAATATTCCAGAAACCACAATTCCATATGAAAGACACACATAAGAAAAATTGAGCACTGATGCCCCAAAACGGCGGCGGAACCGCGGCCAACACATAGGTTGTGCGGCGGTTCCGTGGCAATTTTATTGGTTCAATCGCCTAAATTTCTACAGTAGTCTTAGAAAAGCCTGCATGATTTTCTGATATACTGAAAGTAATTTTTCGACCACTTTTAAATTTCGACAGAAACTTTGATAATGGAATTGCGGTTTTTGAAATTTCATTCAATCGATCTTTTAAACATGTTAGAACGAGCTAGTAAGGGGTTAATAGCGTGGCTTTGATACCATGTAAGTCTACGGTAGCACCCCGGCCGTCTATCCGAGGCCAAACGCGGAACAAAAACTTTTTATAAACTGGCGCTAACGCAGACTTTCACCCGGATCGTACCATTAACCCTATACTAGATAACTACAGAAATGTTAGAATGGCTATACCGATTGATTCGTGTCTTTCGGTCTTTAGCCACCATCCCAAGCTCCTCGCGGCTTCTCCGATCTCACTCGATCTCCGGTCTCCTCGTCGAAGAGGCACCACGTCAACGAATATTTTTACGGGCTCCCGCTTCAAAATTGAAGCAACTCGGACATGAAGTTTGCTAGCCGACATGTCCAAGGTAAAGTAGAGAATGTGTGTGATAACTTTGTCTCAATACACCCATGGATTCTCAACTCATGAGAGGGATGGGTGGAGGTTGAAGATGAAGCCATTGGAGGAAGATGTGAGTTCAAGAGAAAAAGAAGAAGTAAGTGGCTTGTATGTTATGTGTGATATTTTGAGAGAGAGAGAGAGAGAGAGAGAGAGAGAGAGAGAGAGAGAGAGATCAATAATACAAAACCAAACCCCAAGCCATCACATGGCAGCCCCCTCTCTCTAAAAATATCCCCACTAATAATAATTAGCCCCAAAATCAATCCATGTCACAATAATGGTCACATAAACCATGACCATGAGTCACCATGTGCATGTGGCATGAAATGATGCACATGGACAAAACTTGCACTCACATTTTCCTCCACTAAATATTTAAACTAAAATGTTTAATCCAACAAAAAGATATGGCATCAACTAAAGTAAACTCGTGACGGATCACAAGAATACCCCTCATCTGTATATACATACCCGCATCCGCATTCCAACTGAATGCGAATGCATTGAGATGAAAGTAATCCAACAAATCTAATACTAGGATCCGGCTTAAACCAAAGCCCACTAGTATGATCCGTCCGATCATGATCTGTTACGCCCCACTTCCCAGAGTACGCTAAGATAGGCACGTGACAGAGCCAACCATGCTACCTGTGGATAGGAAATATCCCTCCATAGTCACATTACGGCTGTAGAGATATCAAGAACAATAATAATAACTATCTAATACATGTCCATGAGCCAGAATAACGAGTCAAGAATAAAATAATGCGGAAGCAAAAAAGATCCAATACAATAATAACTGGAATGTACGTCCCATAATGGGGGCTCACATCATGAATGAAAATACTGAAAGGAAACTAAACAAAACTAATAACAGGTCATCACCGCTCGGCCTGTTGATCAAACTACTCCTGGATAGCCTGAGATAAGGACAAGGGATCTGGGCCATGTAAAACCCTGACGTCAGTGCGCCATAATATCAATAATTCTAAGCAAGCAGGATGAAATGAAATATGCAGGAATGAAGTATAAACAGTAACCAGTTATCAGAATAAACAGCAACATGAATATAGATCAGTGAACATGATATAAACATGTGAAGTTTAGTGAGTAGTCTAAACTGTGCTATAGGGTTATCCACTCTAAAATTATTGAAATCAATTAGAGTAATCCTCCATGTAACTCAAAAGATATGTCCCGTTATCCCCCGGGACCACAGATCAGGTAGTGGGAGTCATGAATGACTCTGTCCCGTTATCCCACGGGACCACGGATCAGGTAGTGGGAGTCATGAATGACTCTGTCCCATTATCCCCCGGGACCACGGATCAAGTAAGAATCACGAATGATTCTGTCCCGTTATCCCCCGGGACCACGGATCAAGTAATACCCTTGTAAGCTACACTTTAGTTACACTTTTGATTTCCCCATACCCCCAAGGTTATGTGTTCAAGTCAGGTATTGATAAATCTGGAGCTAATGCCAATACAGGATCAAGCAGGTACAGGTTTGTCTATATAGACAACAGGATATGTCCGTAGGGACAACAGGTCAAGATTGTCGGCATTAGTAACAAGATCAGGTAATGTGTCAAGCTGTGGTATATCAGGTCATGTCAGGTAGTGTACAAGTATCAAGTCATGTCAAGTAGTGCACGTGTATCAAGTCGTGTCAAGTAGTAGTGTATCAAGTCATGTCAGGTGGTGCACAAGTATCAAGTGGGTGCTCATAATCAAACTGTAATAAGTATGGGTACACAAAATCAAGTATGGAGTACTAATGTAACAATAAAATGGAATAATGTGATATGGTATGCAAATAGATATAAATTCAAAGATATGGATGCACAATTATCGATTAGGGTTATATTTATAGTTCCAATACTAATTATGATGCATTTTATTAAACATGGGGTGTTAATTTCACAGTATTATGTATTAATATGATCTATATATGCAGTTATAGATATTCTAAATGAGATGGATGCAAACGGGTATCCGAAAAGTTATAAAACTATAAAATGGTAATGTGGGATGTACAACTAGGCAATATGTGATATAAATATTGATATGGATGCAGTATAATGTAATCTAGTATGTCACAAGATAAGTTTTCATGACCTAGATCTGAAATAATAAAAACGTGTCACGACCCGAAATTGGCACGTGACGGCCCTAATACCACGCAACGTCTACAGGCGTAACGCAGTAAAAGAAAGCCAAAACCCAGAAATCTAAACCATTAAAAAGACAAGAAAAAATAAGAAACATTGTTTAAAAGTCTTTGAAATCACAACCCAAATTCTTTAAAATTCCAACTTTCTTTCTTTAAAATTTTGGCAGCACCTCCTTTGTAAAAACTAGCCCCAAAAAATGGTACAACATAAATATAAATAAACCATCCCCAAACGAGAGCAAAAACACGCCCAAAGGCGGAAAGCAACCACCACAACAAATATACGACGCCGAAGCGAAGAAATAAAAGACGATAGAAATGAAACTGTATAAAAGACAACAAGTCACAAAAAAAAAATACAATATCGTCCTCACCAAGTCTCCAAGTCAACAAAATAATTGTAGATGGAGAGTACAAGGATACAACGAATATACAATACAACAATACGGATAACCACAAAACCCACCTAAGCAAAACTGCACACTATGAGCTGAAGCGGTATCCGTAGCAAAAGATGATTAGATAGATGAATAGCCAGCCTCGACTACTCTGGGAAACACCCTGCAAAACAATTGTGGCACAACGGGGGTGAGTTGCCAACTCATGAATAGTAAATAACATATGCAGGTAATCGCAAGTATGCACGCACAGCGTGAATCTAATATATGCAATTAATAGCAATAACAGGACATATGAATGCAATAATCATGAAAAGTACACTAGCAGGTACAACTAATACATGGAGCAATAATAATATGACAATCAGTATGCAATAATCATGCAATAATGATATGAAAATGTGTATATGCAAAAATCATGGAAGGTACACTAACAGGTACTACTAATACATGAAACAGTGCATATAAATAAAGGTGGAGTATGGAATGAAATATGTCATTTCCACGGAATCCTGACATCGTGGTAGGATCACAATCCATCAAGACAATCCAAATTCCAATTCCTCAAATCATCCCCCAAATTGGCTCTCATATCATATAAGTCTCACAAATCCTTAATGTACAATATCGAATAAATCTCCTATATCCTGAATGTACAAAATCAAGTGAACCTCCTATATCCTTTATGAGCAATATCAAGTAAATGTCATATGTCCTAAATCCAATATCAAGTGAATCTCTTATAATATAGGTATATTTGCATGAATAAATATGATGAATTATATGAATTTATATGTATAAATATATACAATATCGAGCATATAGTTCTCGAGCACATAGGCCCCTCACATCGATCATATAGGCCCCTCACATCGAGCACATAGGCCCCGAGCACATAGGCCCCACTCATCGACCATATAGGCCCCTCACATCGAGCACATAGGCCCCGAGCACATAGGCCCTACTCATCGACCATATAAGCCCCTCACATCGAGCACATAGGCCCCACTCATCGACCATATAGGCCCACTCATATAATGAATAAATATATTGCATATATCATCATGATGATATATGATGTAGGTATATATATATATATATATTTATATATATATATATATATATATATATATATATATATCAGCGTCCCATACCACTGATATATATATACGATGGGTATACATATATATATCAGCGTCCCATACCACTGATATATATACGCAGGAGTAAAACAATCCAGAAAACATCATATGAAAACCATATCTCAATGCGAAAATCCATGAATATAATATATGCAACATAAAACTGAAATGTAAGCATATAAAGGAAAAGCCGCTAATTAATTGCAACAAGTTAATATAAATATCATGCGGTCCCTAATTTCTCTAATTCTAAATAACATCAAGTAAAGGTAAACCTGTTGCTATAACTAGATATATGTGTAAACATAAAGGTATAGCAAGGTATATGTATCTACCTATAAGTAATGATGTAATATACCCCCTGGGTATAAGTGAAGTATGTGTGCAAGGTATACCTGTAGCTATGTCATGAAGTGTGTATGTACCTATCGCTAATGGTACAATACTCTATAGGTATACAGGTAACTAGCATGTAAGTATGTCAAGGCATATGTGTAAGCATGTAGGTATACAGGTATGTTATAAGTCATATGCATAAAGAAATATGAATCAATGTCTCAATGTCCCTAACCAAACCACAGCATTTCTATATGTGGGTTGTGCGTGATATGGCAATTATTGACAGTGTGTGTGGCATACAATCTGTGCTCGTGCAACATGAGCCGTCAATAATAGTGCAGTGTCCTAAGGATACTAGTCCAAGCATAACAATTTACTAAGCAGTAGGGTAAATGCGCAATTCTAAATATGACATAGAATATGCGACAAGTTAAGTCATCTCTAGCCCAGACGCATAACGCCATGCGGGCGATTCCCCTGTAGATGTTAAATCTACTCACCAACGCTCCAAGCTAGGTGAAGTTTACCACCTGTTTTCCTTTGTAGCAGTGTCCGTAGTCCCCGCCTGCGAACCTGCAACATAAACAATAAAACAAGTATATATATTAATAATAAACCTAAAATACATACAATCTACACGGACCAACACGACACACATACGTACTCTAAAGGATTCGTATTGCAGCTAACGCGTATAGCGACACTACGAAACCAACTCAGCGCAACAGCAACACGTATCACGCACCGTATCAGATAACGTATCGCGTGAAACGAAATACGAGAAATACATAAGTGGTCCCAGATTTTTCTGTATTAACAATTTGTAAAAATTGCAAGTACCATGAGACTACAATTAACCCTAGAGACCCCTACCCAAAAACCCAAACCCAACTCCCCAGTCTGGCCGCAAATTGCGGCCAGATCCAATAAATCTGCGGCCGTTCTATGGTGGAATTGGCTCGTATTTTGAGGGTAGGTTCTAGGTCACCACACTAGGTTACTGTCAAGTCAATTTTTGCAACAAATACTTAGTTTAACAGAAGATCACCCGAGACCCCAAATCGACACTAAAAATACGATATTTAACCGAAATGATACGATACGCGATAAAAACAGCAACTAACAAGCTAAGCTACACAAAAATAACTTAAGCAACAGAAATGGGACATTACCTAATCAAAAGAACACAAAGATTATTTGTAAAAAGCTTTGTACACTCCATGGAATCCAAGAGGAAAAATGTGAACAAAGATGTGATTTTTGTGAAGATTGTGGATTTGTGAAGGATTTTGTGTGAAGAAATGAGAGAGAGTTCAGTTTGAAAGAGAATAAGATGAAGAAATGAGAAAGAGATAGAGAAAATGAGAGAGGGTGTGAGGAAATGAGAGGAGGTGAGTGTAGGGTGAGGTGAGAGGTGAGTGTAACCGAAGCCATTAATGCACCATGCCTTCTCATTAATGCTTTCATACTACTCATCACAAAACAAATCTCTCTCTCTCTCTCTTTCACTCACAAAGAAAATATCAAGGATTAAAGAAAAAGGGTGGATTAAAACAAGGATTAGGTTAAGGGTCAAGGTTGCTAAAACTAGATTAGCACAAACAAATCCCCACATTTACGTGCACACGTGCGTGCATGCTTATAACAAATAGGAATAAATTATTAATTAAATGTTATAAAATATGAGGAACCCGAATTTGTAAACTTTTTACTGTAAACCCGCATTAATGTCTAAACGAACACTAACCGAAATCTAAGGCTTTACAAAACGGATGCAAACGGAACATCGAAAAGTTATAAAAGTAAACATGGGTTGCATGATTTAAAATACAGGTATGATATTTATTTAAATATGTATATAATGAGTTATATAGCATGTAGTAAGATTAACTTGCCTAGACGGATCAAGAAACGGATGTGTACGGAACGTCTCACGTCGGTAAAAAGTCGCGACGCGCGCACGGTACACGGAACGGTTCCAAACAACGCACAAGGGTGATCACGCAAGCAAGGCATGTTCGTTGGGTCGTCTAGATCGTCGGCGTCATCACGGCTCCGGCGATCTACAGAAGACAGAATTAAAGAAAATAAAAGAAAGAAAGAAAGAGAAGAAAGGAAAGAGGAAGAAGAAGAATGCGAAGAAGAGAAAGCTCACTGGGTTGCACTGTGGTCAGGGAACGAGGGGGCGACGACGAGATCAACTGCGGCGATCTTGCCGGCGATGGAGCGGTGTGCAGGGGTGCTCGGGTTCTTGGGTTTGGAGAAGGAGAGAGGGAGATGAGGAGCTGGAGGGAAGACGAGGACGAGGAGAGGTCAGTAAGGGCGTCGTCGGAGGCTTGGGCGACGGCGAGCGCGAGGCCGGCGATGGCTGGGTTTTGCTGGGTCTCGCGGCAGAAAAAATGAGAGAGAGGAAGGAGGGTTTAATAATATATATAGGGGGAGAGAGAGAGAGAGAGATAAAGAAAGCGAGAGGAGAGAGAGAGAATCTGAGAGAGAGGAGAGAGATAGAAAGAGAGCGAGATCGAGAGGAGAGAGAGAGAGGGAATGAACAGTTAGGAGAAAGAAAATTGTTTTTAGTGGGGGAGTGAGAAAGAGATAGCGCGGGGGGAGAGAGAGAGCGAGAGAAAGAGAGAAAAATAAAAAGAAAGAGAGAGGGAGTGGGGGCCACGAGACAGAGAGAGAGAGCTGGAGTGAGCTGCGTATGTTAGGATTTAAGATTTTTTTGAATTAAAGAGATTTTAGTTTGTTATATAAATTTTAAATCCGTCGATTAAAAATATAATGATATTAAATTAATTAATTTGAATTTTGGCGGGATACAAAATATTTCAAAACGCGCCCGGGTTGGGTCTAAAAATTCAGATTTAAAATATGAAAAATATGCGACTTTCAAAATTCAAAATGAACGAATGCACGTACGTGCACGTAGCCATCCAACCACGTCCGTTTCACTGAACAGGACGAGACAAGATGCGCGAATGCTACCACGGGTTTAGGGGTATCATGCAGACCATGCTAAGTAATTTTAAATTATTTTACGTGACCTAAAATGTTATATGGTAAAAGATGCAATGCCAGATAAAATACCAGTATGCACTAAACATGAAAATGCACAGTCTACGTAACAAGTCAGGGTAATTCATAAATATGAATCAAACAGGTTCAAGCAAGCGGGTCGGGTCGAATGCAATATAAAATGTAAAATACCATTCGCACCCAAAACACGATAAATCAGGAAAATACCACAATTAAGGAAATACGAGAACTGGAATTGGTATAAATGAACTAGGTTGTTACATTATACCCAACTACAAAAAAAATTTCGTCCTCAAAATTCCAAGAATAAGAAAGGATAAACAATCAAGAAACTATAAGAATAGATGTGGAAACTTCTGTCGGATTTCATCTTCTCGTTCCCAAGTTGATTCTCCATGCGAGCGATTTCCCCAAGAAACAAGTACGAGAGGGATAACCTTGTTCTTAAGAACCTTTTCCCTTCGATCCACAATCGACATCGGTCGTTTCTCATAGGTTAAATCTTCTTGTACAGTCAGCTCCGAATGATCCAGCACGTGTGTTTCATCTCGAACATACTTACGGAGTTGAGATACATGAAACACGTTATGAACATTCGCCAAAGATTGCGGTAAAGCCAATCGATACGCCACTTCTCCAACACGCTCCAAAATCTCGAAAGGCCCAATGAATCGAGGATTAAGCTTGCCTTGACTCCCAAAGTGAATCACTCCTCTAGTCAGTGATATCTTCAAGAATACCAGATCACCAACCGCGAACTCTAGAGGTCTTCTCGATGTATCGGCCCAACTCTTCTGCCGATCTTGCACTGCCTTCATATGTTTCCGGATAGTGTTAACTTTATCTACTGTTTGCACGATCAAATCCGGTCCCAACAATCTTCGTTCTCCAATATCATCCCAAAAAACGGGTGAACGACACTTGCGACCATAAAATGCTTCGAATGGAGCTATCTGAATAGTCGCTTGAAAACTGTTATTGTAAGAAAACTCCACTAAGTGTAGATGATCCTCCCATGAACCCTTGAAGTCTAATATGCAAGCTCTCAACATGTCTTCAAGAGTTTGGATCGTTCTCTCTGACTGGCCATCTGTCTGAGAATGATAAGCTGTGCTAAACTTCAATCGAGTCCCCAAACTTTCCTGTAAGCTCTTGCAGAAGTGTGATAAGAAACGGGTGTCACGGTCGGACACGATGCTCACCGGTACACCATGCAATCTTACAATCTCCTGCATATACTGTTCTGCCAATGCTTCCGTTGACTGACCAACTCGAAATGGTATAAAATGAACTGCCTTGGTCAATCGATCAACAATCACCCAAACTGCATTGTTGCCCTTTGGACTCTGCGGTAAAGCCGTCACGAAATCCATGGTTATATGTTCCCACTTCCATTGAGGAATCGGAAGTGGTTGCAATAAACCAGCAACCCTTTGATGTTCAGCCTTAACTTGCTGACACACCAAGCACTTCGCTACAAAGCGGGCAATCTCCCGTTTCATGCCTTCCCACCAGAAATGCTGTCGTAGATCTCGGTACATCTTCGTGCCTCCTGGATGTACGGAATATGCGGAACTGTGTGCCTCCTTCCTAACTTCTTCGCGAAAATCTCCTTTTGGCACACACAAACGGCTACCATATCGCAACGAACCATCTTCATGAATCAATAAGTCCGCTCGAAGTCCAGCTTCAACCTGTTCTCGAAACTTTTGCAATGTAGGGTCCTGTAACTGCGCTGCTTTAATATTTTCGATCAACGACGACTGTACTTGCAGCTGCATCAACTGTCCTGAAGAATGCGGTGGCACAACCTCCAAATCGAACCTCCGAAAGTCATCAATAAGTTCCTTTTGTGCAGTCAACATCTAAATTGCTGGCAACCGACTAAGCGCATCCGGCGCAACATTTATTTTCCCCGGATGGTACTTTAGGTCAAGATCGTAGTCAGCCATCAGCTCCAACCATCTACGCTGCCTCATATTAAGCTCCTTCTGTGTGAACACATACTTCAGGCTTTTGTGATCAGTGAATACTTCGACCCTTTCGTCCAATAAGTAGTGTCTCCAAATCTTCAAAGCGAAAATCACAGCTGCTAGCTCCAAGTCCTGAGTTGGGTAATTCTTCTCATAGGTCTTGAACTGTCTCGATGCGTAGGCTATAACCTTTTCATGCTGCATCAAAACACATCCCAATCCTTTCCCAGATGCGTCGCTGTGAATCACCAATCCTTTGGAACTGTCTGGCACGGTTAAAATAGGAGCGGTTATCAATTTATGCTTCAACGCCTCAAAAGCTGACACACACTTATCCGTCCACACAAATGGTACTTCCTTGCGTGTAAGCTTGGTCAGAGGCTCAGCCAAATGAGAAAAATTCTCCACGATCCTTCTGTAATACCCGGCAAGTCCAAGAAAGCTTCTGATCTCTGCAACGTTCTTCGGAATCGGCCAATCTCGAACTGCTGCAATCTTTTTAGGATCAACGGCGATTCCATCTCCGGACATGACATGCCCCAAAAACTTCACTTCTTCAAGCCAAAACTCGCACTTGCTCATCTTTGCATACAATCTTTCTTGCCTCAATGTTTGCAGTGCGATCTTCAAGTGTTCTGCATGCTCTTCAACACTCTTTAAGTAGATCGGAATATCATCAATGAACACCACTATAAACTGATCCAAGAACGGCGAAAAGATTCGGTTCATCAAGTCCATAAATATCGCCGGTGCATTCGTTACTCCGAAGGGCATCACTAAATACTCGTAATGTCCATACCGAGTTCGGAATGCCGTCTTGCAAATATCTTCTGTTTTAACTCGAACCTGATGATATCCAGATCGCAAATCCAGCTTCGAGAATACCCTCGCGCCACTAAGCTGCTCGAATAATTCACCAATACGAGGGATCAGGTACTTGTTCTTAATAGTCACCCGGTTTAATTCTCGATAATCGATGCACATCCTCCTTGTGCCATCTTTCTTCTTGACTAGAAGAACTGGAGCTCCCCAAGGTGAGTTACTGCTGCGAATCCAACCCTTCTCAAGTAATTCAGCAACCTGCTTCTTGACTTCTTCCAACTCCACTGGTGCTATTGGATAGTACGCCTTAGAGATTGGCGCTACACCAGGAATAAGATCGATCGCGAACTCCATATCTCGTTTTGGTGGTAAACCCGAGATGTCCTCGAACACGTCCATGAAATCTCGAACTATAGCTGGCGCTTCTTCTTTATCAACTTCCATAGACGAAAGAACATTATTTGTCGGCCTAGCCCTAAACTCGACTGGCCCGACAGATCTTCTTCCTCCAGTAAAGATAAACTCCGGATGTCCGGGAATCTAGAAAATTACTTTCTTTGCCCTACAATCAATATGAGCGTGGAAAGTGCCGAGAAAATCCATTCCTAAGACGACTTCATAGCTGCCTGAATCAATCACCAAGAAATCTGCAAACAATACCCGTCCGCAAACAACAACAGAACAATCCTTACATTCCCTACTAGCTATAATCTTCCCTTTCCCAGTGTGTATGTCCCAACAACTAGATAGGGTCGCGCAAGCAATCGAGTATGTAGCAATAAACTTGGATGACATAAAACAATGGGATGCACCAGAATCGAATAACGCTAATGCGGGAAAACCATGAACAAGTAGGATACCTGAAACAACTTCTTCTGAAACCTTAGCTTCTTCAGCCGTCAGGGTAAATGCTCGAGCTTGATTGGGTCCATGATTCAACTGCTTCTGCCCCTGAAACTGCTTCTGCGGTGGTCTCTGGACATCATCCTTCAATCGAAGCTTCGACGGACAAGCGTTGATAGTATGATCCGCCGATCCACAAACTAAACAGAGTCCCAGCTTCCTTCAACAATCCTTCTGTAGGTGCCCTGGTAGATGACAGAACTCACAAAACATTCTTCCCTTCTGCTCATGCACGACGGGCTTCTTCATAGGTGTTACGCCACGTCGGTTCACCGGAATACCTCTGCGTACATGTGCTCGGTTCGGTGCAAATGCCGGCTTCCGTACTGTAACTGCTTGCTACTGCATACCCCCAGTCTTCATAGATAGGCTCTGTTGTTCTCGGGCCACTGTAAGTACTTGTGAGAAAGTGGTCAAACCCAGGGATATAATTTGCCTCTGGATGTCCACATCCAAACTGCGCATAAACCTTCGTGCCCTATCAGCTTCTTTGGCCACCAAAGGTCCATCGAATCGACTGAGCCGTGTCCACTCAGCCGCATGCGCATCTACAGATCCGCCGTTCTGCTTTAAACTGATAAACTTTTCTTCCATTTCCTCCCGTGCAGTGCGTGGGAAGAACTTCTCCAAGAAACTCTTCGAAAAATCTGCCTAACTGATTGGCTTGGGTAAGCGGGTCTCTTCCACAAGCCACCATTCACGGGCATAGTCCACTAATTGGATGCGTACCACATCCACTCTCTTGTCCTCTGGAATTTGTGCCGCAACGAGCAAATTCTCCGTATCAACCAGCCACTGCTCCGCTGGCAACGGCTCTTTCAGGCCAGTAAAGACGGATGGACCAAGTCTCCTGAAATCCGCCACGGTACCCACACGATCAACTGGTCTGGCCACAATATTGTTTACGGACTGCTGGACGGTCCGCAAACCTTCCTGAAAAGCTTTGGCTTGCTGCTGGTTCGGCTCGGTCTGCCGTTTCTGGTTCTCTAGCATTCCACGAATTACTCCAAGCAAAGCGGCTTCATCAACACGCATCTGGTACGTTTTCAGATTTCTGCCTGCCATGTTCCTGAAACCAAAACACCGAAAGGATTAGTATGATAACAAGTTATAGATCAAGGATATGAATCAAGACTAGAACTCCAAGTAACTTAAATAGAGTACCGCATTGTAACCATGCTGCGGTACATACCTACAATCACATAACTTCACCCAAGTCGCCTAAGTTCTAGAGATAAACAATAGGAGACCAAGTTTCAAGTCGAGATGCAAAGAGGTTTGCATATCGTCAAGGTAAGAATCAGGAGGAGGTTAAGATTCAAAAATGGTAAGATGGTAAAGTGGCAGGACATGTTCCTAATCACGAGTATTCTGATTCGTGTATTGGGTCCAATACCCAACTACAAAAGAATCAAACCCGATTAACCTAGATCTTATGTCTCTGATACCAAACAAACCCTGTCACGCCCTACTTCCCAGAGTACGCTAAGGTAGGCACGTGAAAGAGCCAACCATGCTACCTATGGATAGGAAATATCTCTCCACAGTCACATTACAGCTGTAGAGATATTAAGAACAATAATAATAACTATCTAATACATGTCCATGAGCCAGAATAACGAGTCAAGAATAAAATAATGCGGAAGCAAAAAAGATCCAATACAATAATAACTGGAATGTACGTCCCATAATGCGGGCTCACATCAGGAATGAAAATACTGAAAGGAAACTAAACTAAACTATTAACAGGTCATCACCGCTCGGCCTGTTAATCAAAGTACTCCTGGACAGCCTGCGATAAGGACAAGGGATCTAGGCCATGCAAAACCCAGACGTCAGTGCGTCATAATATCAATAATTCTAAGCAAGCAGGATGAAATGAAATATGCAGGCATGAAGTATAAACAGTAACCAGTTATCAGGATAAACAGCAACATGAATATAGATCAGTGGACAGGATATAAACAGGTGAAGTGCAGTGAGTAGTCTAAACTGTGCTATAGGGTTATCTACTATAAAATTATTGAAACCGATTAGAGTAATCCTCCATGTAACTCAAAGGATATGTCCCGTTATCTCCCGGGACCACGGATCAGGTAGTGGGAGTCATGAATGACTCTGTCCCGTTATCCCCCGGGACCACGGATCAAGTAAGAATCATGAATGATTCTGTCCCGTTATCTTCCAGGACCACGGATCAAGTAATACACTTGTAAGCTACACTTTAGTTACACTTTTGATTTCCCCATACCCCCAAGGTTATGTGTTCAAGTCAGGTATTGATAAATCTGGAGCTAATGCCAATACAGGATCAAGCAGGTACAGGTTTGTCTGTATAGACAACAGGATATGTCCATAGGGACAACAGGTCAAGATTGTCGGCATTAGTAACAAGATCAGATAATGTGTCAAGCTGTGGTACATCAAGTCATGTCAGGTAGTGTACAAGTATCAAGTCATGTCAAGTAGTGCACGTGTATCAAGTCATGTCAAGTAGTAGTGTATCAAGTCATGTCAGGTGGTGCACAAGTATCAAGTGGGTGCTCATAATCAAACTGTAATAAGTATGGGTACACAAAATCAAGTATGGAGTACTAATGTAATAATAAAATGGAATAATGTGATATGGTATGCAAATAGATATAAATTCAAAGATATAGATGCACAATTATCGATTAGGGTTATATTTATAGTTCCAATACTAATTAGGATGCACTTTATTAAACACGGGGTGTTGATTTCACAGTATTATGTATTAATATGATCTATGGATGCGGTTATATATATTCTAAATGAGATGGATGCAAACGGGTATCCGAAAAGTTATAAAACTATAAAATGGTAATGTGGGATGTACAACTAAGCAATATATGATATAGATGCAGTATAATGTAATCTAGTATATCACAAGATAAGTTTTCATGACCTAGATCTGAAATGATATAAACGGATGCAAACGGAATATCGAAAAGTTATAAAACTAAACATGGGGCGCATGATTTAAAATACAGGTATGATATTTATTTAAATAGGTATATAATGAGTTATATAGCAGGTAGTAAGATTAACTTGCCTAGACGGATCAAGAAACGGATGTGTACGGAACGTCTCACGTCGGTGAAAAGTCGCGACGCGCGCACGGTACACGGAACGGTTCCAAACAACGCACAAGGGTGATCACGCAAGTAAGGCATGTTCGCTGGGTCTTCTGGATCATCGGCGTCGTCACGGCTCCAGCGATCTACAGAAGACAGAATTAAAGAAAAGAAAAGAAAAGAAAGAAAGAAAGAAAGAGAAGAAAGGAAAGAGGAAGAAGAAGAATGAGAAGAAGAGAAAGCTCACTGGGTTGCACTGTGGTCAGGGAACGAGGGGGCGACTACGAGATCAACTACGGCGATCTCGCCAGCGATGGAGCGGTGTGCAGGGGTGCTCGGGTTCTTGGGTTTGGAGAAGGAGAGAGGGAGAAGAGGAGTGGGAGAAAAGACGAGGACGAGGAGAGGTCGGTAGGGGCATCGTCGGAGGCTTGGGCGACGGCGAGCACGAGGCCGGCGATGGCTGGGGTTTGCTTGGTCTCGCGGCAGAAAAAATGAGAGAGGAAGGAGGGTTTAATAATATATATAGGGAGAGAGAGAGAGAGATAAAGAAAGCGAGAGAAGAGAGAGAATCTGTGAGAGAGGAGAGAGATAGAGAGAGAGCGAGATCGAGAGGAGAGAGAGAGGGAATGAAGAGTTAGGAGAAAGAAAATTTTTTTTAGTGGGGGAGAGAGAAAGAGATAGCGCAGGGAGAGAGAGAGAGAGAGCGAGAGAAAGAGAGAAAAAGAAAAAGAAAGAGAGAGGGAGTGGTGGCCACGAGACAGAGAGAGAGAGCTGGAGTGAGCTGAGTATGTTAGGATTTAAGATTTTTTTGAATTAAAGAGATTTTTGTTTGTTATGTAAATTTTAAATCTGTCGATTAAAAATATAATGATATTAAATTAATTAATTTGAATTTTGGCGGGATACAAAATATTTCAAAACGCGCCCGGGTTGGGTCTAAAAATTCAGATTTAAAATACAAAAAATATGTGAGTTTCGAAATTCAAAATGAATGCTCAGGTTACGAAAATGCGTACCCCCAAGAACGGATGCACGTACGTGCGCGTAGCCATCCAACCATGTCCGTTTCACTGAACGGGACGAGAAAAAGATGCGCGGATGCTACCATGGGGTTAGGGGTATCATGCAGACCATACTAAGTTATTTTAAATTATTTTACGTGACCTAAAATGTTATATGGTAAAAGATGCAATGCCAGATAAAATGCCAGTATGCACTAAACATGAAAATGCACAGTCTGCGTAACAAGTCAGGGTAATTCATAAATATGAATCAAACAGGTTCAAGCAAGCGGGTCGGGTCGAATGCAATATAAAATGTAAAATACCATTCGCACCCAAAACACGATAAATCATGAAAATACCACAATTAAGGAAATACGAGAACTGGAATTGGTATAAATGAACTACATTGTTACATGATCCGTGCACAAGTGCATGTTTATGATCGAACCCTGCCATAAAACAATACGACCTCTACCACGTTTCGGCCGAACTTGGGAAACAATCTGTGGTAGACTCTGAAGACTCGTCAATACACTGGCAGTGGGTTTAACCATAAGTACGTCAGTGGCACTAGCTGTACGTAACGGCTACCAATGTATTGACTAAAGGGAGGCCGATGAGTGAACTCATCCTGAAACCTTACTGAGCTTGTCAGTGACAATCTCTGTACATCCCGGTCCGTTCGTCTATAAGTATCGCATATCGGGCCTAGGGGGCTGGTAAATGTCAGACCCCCAATAGCGGTATAAGTCATGTCGGAGTGTAGCCCAGAACACCCTGAGAAACTACTGGAATACCTACCAGTAAATCTCACTTGCCTTGGCCAAGGACTTCGTGTAATGGCTCTCCTAAACACAGCGAGATCTCATCCCTAATACCGGGAGAGACGAATCCCCTGCCGATCCGCTCACTGCCTCCATGTGGCTCAGGACTGTACCCAACTAAAAGCTATTTGCACGACTCCTTTCAGCCATGGTAGGGTAGTAATCAAAGCACAGTGGGAACTCACACGAGACAAATGACGACCTCAGGTCGATGGACTAACCTGTACACATGTACTGGGGAACTGCTCTCTGACGCTAGGTATAATACCAACTAGTATGTTCCCGGCGAGTCTGTCCGGTATACTCATAACCCAATGGGCACCTGTATATATCTTAGGTGAATCAACTGACACCAATAGCTTGTGAGACCAGCCACCGCCCCTCGTCGGGGTCTCAACTGTATACACTAGTCTACTAATGGAGTATCGATTCCCAGTCTCGAAACTCCCATGACTAAGGACACTTTAAGGATGTGCTCATAGACTACCCAACTCTCACGTATATGATCGCCATCATACTGCTAGTAGTCAATCAAGAATCCTAAAGGCTCTATCAGCGTGTTATAGTGATCTTTAATATCACCTAAAGCATGTACACGATGATAGAGATAAACTAGATAGCATACTATCATCTCGAGTAAGACTGTTCTACCGGTATAGGTCCTCCCTCAATCATTGCAATCACGTGCCTGCGATCCAATAATTGACTTTGAGGGCACTATATCCAACAATTTCTTGCTCGTTTCCTTCCGAAGAGCGTTCGAGATGCCCAAGATCGTAGTTTCGAGCCTTTGCGTAGGACTTCAGGGATGACGGTGTCCGAGTATGACTTTTAGTTACTCAGCGGTCCGATATGCTCCTTACCTGGTGGACACTGAAGAGAAACGGATAAAGAGGTTTGTGTAGAGATTGGACATGCAGTTGTTTCTTGCCATCGGCACCCAGCATTTTGACACTCATGCAGCCGCGATGGATGCAGCCTAACTGCTAGCGGAGCGCATTTATGAGACTTCGGTCATTTCTAGGATTGAAGCGGATTTGTACCGGTATGCCAGCTTAAGGCGGTTAGATAGACACTGTTGTGACAGTTATTCTTTCAGTGTTTTCTTCCGATGCGTATTTATTTTTGGTGTTGCTTGAAATGGTATCTGCATATTTTGTATCGAAGTCTAGCCGATAGCAGTCCTTGCTAAATCAGCCGCTTGTTGTGATTTCTTATATAGGCAGCTCCATGTGTTTTTCATTCGTGTTTGTGTTATTCGTATCGAAGATAGGGGTTCTTCTGTCAATTTGAATTTCTTGAGATGTTTGACTTCAAAGTTCTTCTGAGCATGGATTGGTTAGCCACGTGTTATGCATTCGTGGACTGCCGTGAGAAGGCAGTCAGATTTAGTTTTCCGGGTAAGCCAGTTCTTGTTTGTTTCGGGGAGACCATAGCGTCGCCTTTCCTAGTATTGAATTCTTCTCTTCGCGCTAGTCAGCTTTTGATAAAGGGATATCTGAAATTCTTGACATATGTTTGTTATGTTATAGCCGTAGAGGTCCCGTTGGACCAGGTCCCGATTGTGAGAGAGTTTACATATGTTTTCCTGACGAGTTGCTAGGTTTGTCGCCAGAGCGTGATATTGAATTCTGCTTTGACTTGATTTCCGGCATGGAGCCTTTTTCTACACCGCCATATCGGATGGACCCGGCAGAGCTTAAAGAACTGAAGGATCAGTTGCAAGATTTGTTGAATAAAGGGCTTGTTCGTCCGAGTGCGTCACTTTGGGGAGCTCCTTTTCTGTACGTCAAGACGAACGACAGTAGTTGTGTTTGTTCTTCAATTTTTGTCAGTTGAATCAGGTTACTGTGCGGAACAGATATCCCTTCCCTCGTATCGACGATTTATTTGATTATCTCCAGGGTGCGGGACATTTCTCGAAGATTGAATTACGAATAGGCTACCATTAGTTGCGGGTTCGAGAGGATGATATTCCGAAGGCTACTTTTCACACGCGTTGCGGGCATTATGAGTTCTTGGTGATGTCGTTCGAGCACACCAATGCCCCAACAGCGTTTAGGGACTTGATGAACCGCATATTCAGGCCGTTTCTTGATCAGTTATTATCATGTTCGTTGATGACATTTTAGTATACTTTTGAAACCGAGAGGTGCCTGGGCAGTAACTGAGGATTTCGTTGCAGACCTTGAGGGAGCGCCAACTATTCGCTAATTTATCTAAGTGTGTTTTCTGGTTGGATGGTGTTGACTTCTTGGGTTACGTAGTTACGAGAGATAGTATATGTATGGAACCGAATGAGATCGAGGCCGTTTAGCATTGGCCCAGACCTATATCAGTGACGGAGGTTCGCATCATTTTAGGTTTGGACGGATACTATTGATATTTCGTACAGGATTTTCGCATATAGCTGCAATGTTGACCGGGTGAACCGGAAGGGCGTTTCTTTTCGTTGGACTAAGATATGAGAACAGAGCTTTCAGCAGTTGAAGACTCGTTGGATTACGACGTGTAACACCTTAGAATGTGATTAGGGGTTATTATACTTTAATGTGGGGTTTTTCGTAAAAAGTTCACCAAAACAGTTTTCAAATATTTTATGTGGATTTATGAATATTTTGTTAGAATTTAATTTGGACTGCATAAACATGTGCATGTTAACTAGGGTTAAGTTTGGGGTTAAACCATGATTATATAACCATGGTGGACTAACCCATTTAATTAGGTTAATATGAGATTAATTAAAAGTGTTAGTTAATTTGTTTTTTTAAAACCAAAATAGAATTAGTGTTAGGGGTTGACTTGAGTAGGTGAGAGAGAGAGTATGATGGCTTGAGCATGCTTGTAATTAATGAGGAGAGAGAGAGAGGGGTTGACTCACATTTCCTTTGTTTCAAAATCCATTATTTTTCCCTCTCACTCACTCTCACACACACCCAAAAGCAGCTGCAACAGAGGCAACAGCAGCAGTAGAAGTAGCAGCAGCAGCAGCAGCAACAACAACAAAGCAGCAGCAACACCAACAACAGCAACATCAATACCACAACAACAGCAACAGCAGTAGCAAGCAGCAACAACAACAGCAAGCAGTAGTTGTAGCAGAAACCCTCCTCCTCCTTCTTCTTCTCCTCCTTCTTCATGCACCATAGGATCAAGTGAGGTATAATCTCTAAACTCAACTCCTTTTTGCTAAGCTTATATGTTATTTAGCTTCGGTTAATGTTTAAATTGAATTTTTAGTGCTAGTTTGTAGTTTAAGTGGGTTTTTGGTCAAGTTAGAGTTTTTATGGCTTAATTAGCTTAGGTAGGTGTTATTAGTGCTGTGTCAACCTAGTTGTAACACTAGATTTAGCTAAATCACCTAAAAGTCGCAAACTTGAAATTTAAAATACGATTTAGAAGCAAAACTATAGGATATTTGAGATCTGCTACAACTGTGATCATTTTCTAGTTTAGCAAACACCTACAGAATAGTGTGGAGGCTTCTTAGAGTAGTGTGTAGGGTTTCGTGCCGGTTTCCCCCCTAAAATTCCAGCGACACCCCTTGAAATTTTGGCATCGCCGGCCCCCTTGAAGAGTTGGGAGTTGGTGCTTTGGCTAGTAGGGTCTGTGAGTGTTTTAAAGTTTTTGGTATTGTTTGGCTTTTGGGGTTTGACAGTTGGTGAAATCTGGGGGAGTTTGGTTAATTTTTAGTGTTTTGTGGACTTTGACGGTGTTTTTGATGGTTTAGTTGGAGAATAGGGTAGACTAGGGTTTTTAAGGTTAGATTAGCTCTAATATATGTTGTTGGTATCTCTTGACTCTTGTAATTTCACCAAATTTCACACGTGCACCTTACTGTTGCAAACTTAGTGTTTTAAAACGTTTTTAAACTAAACTTTAAGATATGTAGAATTTACTGTATCTAGGGTAGTAATTTTAGTAAGAAAACATATACATTAGGCTATACATCGTGTTAGGAGTATAGGGTAGAAACCTGGACCCCTTTCACTAGTTTTTGGCCGATATCTTACCCATGGCCGCCGGCCCAATTTTTTGGGAACTTGTTGAATTTTTGTCGGTAGTTGTTTGTAGGTATTTTGAGGGGTTTGGTCTTGCTTGATTCTCTTGTTTTTGCTCCAGATTAAATCTGGGACCTGTTACCTATATTTAGCGTAGCGGGACTTGCGCGACACGTACGATATGAGTCGAGTTGGTGCGCTGTGTGTCACAGCGTGTCGCATTGGGTTTTGACGTATGCACACACGTTATATATACGCACGCGTTTAGCTTACGACGCTAGTTTTTCGTGTAATCTTAACATCACGTTTTTACAGGATTTTTCCTTATGTCTGTACCTTGTGTAAATTCCAGGTTCGCAGGCGGGGACTTCGAGCGCCGCGGAGAAAGGAAAGCAGGTGGTCGGATACACCTAGCACCAGAGCACGGGTGAGTAGATGTAACATCTACGGGGGAAAATCGTTTGGATGGCGCAAGATGCCCGATAGTTCAGATAATTTCTAAACTTCTAGTAACACTAGTATCTATGAGTATAGTGCCTACTTCAACATCTTGCTGCATTCATGATCCTATATATTTACATACATGTGCAAACTCATTTCGTAGCACACTTGCACCATTACCATGGTTTTTATGCAGCACGAGCACTATTCATGCGTACACACACGCTTTGGTAATTGCTATGCCACAACACTAGATAACTTGTAATCTAGAACAATTTCACCATATATGATGCTTAAACCTGTGCTAATGCATTTAAATTCCTCAGGATAAACATGTAGGATTGCTATTCATATGCATGCACGTCATTACATCATTCGTTCATGCCTAGCCTATTAGTTATACATTGCAGTTCGACTTGTTGATACTATATGCATTCATTATCATTGACATGTGCACTTATGATGATTTTCTTGAGATTTATGAGATTTCTGGATTTTGGGGGAAAACCGCAAGAATTTATAAACTTATTACCCTTTTTAAAATATGCAGGTTGCGGTTTTCTAGTGATGTACGTGTCGTCCACCATGAGTTTTTCTGTTGGTTTTCGAGACCCGTTTCGAGGAGTTGGATGAACCGTTTCGGGTACATGGTGGGCCCAGTAAGGTATCCCGGGGCAAGAAGATCGAGGTGTAGACGATGAGCCTGGCAGGGGGCAGACTACCTACCGGTGATTGTTGGCACGACGGATATCCAGAGGATACCGACCGTGGCTGTGAGATATTAAGATATTGATACTTTGGGATGGGTCAGCCGGACGGCTGGGGCCAGAGATACTATGATATGGATACATGAGATTTGAGATAGTTATTGAGGTGTCGCTGCTCGACACGGATTTCTGTTGATTCTATTGATATTATGCTGATATTTCAAAAGAAATTTCTAAGAAGAAAATAATGATTTTCTATATCAACATATTCAGATCACGAGTTGATTCATGTTGCATACATACCTGCTAGTACATCATGCTAGACTAGTATTATACATTGATTCATGCTGCTTGCATATTTGCTAGTATATCATGCCATATCAGGATTTTTGATGTTATGACACTTGCGTGCATGCTTACGATAGCCTCTATAGATGTTTTTTATTACTCACGAGTTGGCAACTCACCCCCGTTGTGCCACAGCCTTTTTGCAGGTCCGCTCCGTCAGCACAGTAGCGGTTGACGCACTTGCTCCTTTTGCCTGGACTTGAGACTTTTTGCTCGTAGGTGGGTTATGATATTATTTTTTTCCACCTTGTACATTCATTGTATTTAGAGTACTCCCTCTACCGTGTCTACTGTATCTTCTGTACCTGTTATTGCATTGATATATATTGACCTAGAGGCGAGACAGTGCGTTTTGTGGACTCTTATGTTGTATTTTGGGGTCGAGCTCACTTGAGTCAACATGATGTTATTACTTGTGCCTTTTTACTGATTTTGCACATTGCTGATTTACATTGCGTGGCATTTGAGTCCGCTTCGGCGAAGAGCTAGCTCCCGCTTGGGGATGCCTTTTCATGTTGTTCATATATATATATATATATATATTCCTGTTTGTACCTATTTGGAGGCCTGTATTTACAAAGGAAACTCTGCCGAAATTTTTGGAATAATGGATGTTGCTTTTAAAAAATCTTGATGTGACTTATTTGATCTAAATCATTTTCAATAAATTGGTTTTCTTCACTCTATGTCTTAATTGGGATTTGATTTCTGGGCTTGGGCTTACTTAGATTGCGTACGCCTTGAGACATTCGTAATTTAAGTTCCAGTCGCGTTCCGTACCTTTCGGGTCGTGACAAAGTTGGTATCAGAGCGATAAGTTTTACCTTTCTGAGTGTAGGATGACCCTTGGTAGATGGAGTAAGTGACTTAAGCAGGATAACGTAGTGTGCGTATGTCCGCGGCATACTTACGATACGGTACTCCGCCTAAGTGACTTTAGGATATACTTGCTTGAAATTCCTTCTTTATTTCCGTGTATCCTATGATTCTATTGCACTGTTTTTATTATCCTGTTTCCTGTACCAGCCACTATGCCGCTGAAGGCTACGAGAGCGCAGAGGGCTGCCGCCCGAGATGAGATCCGAGCAGGCTTGTTCGAGACGAGGACCGTTCAGGACGGCATACCTACCCCTCCGGTACAAACTGATCCACTTTCCCCAGGATGAATGGATAGGCTAAAGTCTGGTATGGAAGAGCTACGGCAGATGATGGGAGGTATGCAGGAGTTACGACAGTTGGTGGGTTCCTTAGTAGAGGCCAGTCGTGCACCGAGATCGGAGGACGTACCTACCACAGCACAGACTACGATGGCACCTGCTGCCCAGATAGTTGCTCCTACTACTACTACCGTGGCTATTCCAGTATCGCTGCAGGATTTCATGAGGCTGAGATCCCCAGTCTTCACCGGCACAGATGCGGCGGAGGATCCGCAGACTTTCCTTGACAATTTAGCCAGGATTTGCCGTTCGCTCAGATGTTCCGACGACAGATGGGTGGAGCTTACGAGTTTTCGTTTAGAGGGCCTTGCGCAGATATGGTGGGAGTCAGTCGAGAGAGGTCGAGCTGCAGGTCTACCTCCTATGACTTGGGCCAAGTTCATGGCAGTATTTCTAGCCCGTTTCCTTCCCGAGAGCGTTTGTGATGCTAGAGCTCATAGTTTTAAGGCTTTGCGCAAGACTCCAGGGATGACAGTGTCCGAGTATGATGTCCAATTTACGCAATTGTCCAGATATGCCCCGTACTTGGTTGATACGGAAGAGAAGAGGGTAAAGAGGTTCATGCAGGGACTTGACACCCAGTTATTTCTTGCCATCGGCGCCCAGCATTTTGACACTTATGCAGCTGTTATGGACACGTCCTTACGGATGGAGGCGCGCATTTCAGAGACTTCGGCCGTTTCTGGGCCAAAGAGGATTCGTACCGATATGCCAGCTCAGAGGCATCGCGCCAGATTCTTCCCGAGAGATGGTGGCGGCAGAGGAGTTGGACGGGGTCAGCTATTTAGTTCTTATCCGCAGGGACAACAGGCGTCGCCAGGATATTTTGGGTGCGGGAGTCCGCACCATCGTATCAGAGACTGTCCGGTGAGACGACAGGGAGCGGCGACAGTTCCACACGTGACCTTACCACCTTCACCACCTCTTCAGAGAGCTCCACTTCCTACCCCCGGTGGTGCTCCACGTCAGTTAGATGCCCCCAGAGACCGTAGATGCGGCGGTCCCGTTCAGAGAGGACGAGGAGGCAGAGGCTGAGGCAGAGGTCAGACAGCTATTGGTGGGGGACAGGCCCGAGTATTCGCTTTGACGCCGCAGGATGCGCAGGCATCCAATGCCGTTGTTACAGGTACCTTGTCAGTATGTTTTTTTGACGCGCGGGTATTATTCGACCCAGGTTCCACACATTTGTATGTATCTACGCACTTTGCACCGATGTTGGGCCGTGAGTCATCGTCGTTAGATCAGCCGCTTGTGGTTATTACTCCGGTAGGCGAGTCGTTTGTCGCTCATTTTGTGTTTCGTTTGTGTTCCGTTCGTATCGGGGAGAGGGATTCATCGGTTGATTTGATTCTCCTCGATATGTTGGACTTTGATGTGCTTCTGGGCATAGACTGGCTAGCTACTTGTTATGCATCTGTGGACTGCCGCGAGAAGGCAGTCAGATTTAGCTTTCCGGGAGAGCCAGTCCTTGTTATTCAGGGAGACCGCAGTGTCACCCTTCCCAGCTTGGTTTCGTCTCTTCGCGCCAGTCAGCTCTTACGGAAAGGATGTCAGGGATTCTTGGCTTCTATTTGTGATACTCGAGCTGCAGAGGTTCCGTTGGACCAGGTCCCGATTGTGTGTGAGTTCCCTGATGTTTTCCCTGGCGAGCTGCCTGGGCTACCGTCTGAGCGCGATGTTGAGTTCTGCATTGACTTGATTCCTGGCTCGGGGCCTATTTCTATACTGCCTTATCGGTTGGCCCCGGCGGAGCTTAGAGAGCTGAAGGATCAGTTGCAAGATTTGTTAGATAAAGAGCTTATTCGACCTAGTGTTTCCCCGTGGGGTGCTCCTGTCCTGTTCGTCAAGAAGAAAGACGGCAGTTTGCGCTTGTGCATTGATTACCGCCAGCTGAACAGGGTTACCGTACGGAATCGATATCCCTTACCACGTATCGATGACTTGTTCGACCAGCTTCAGGGTGCAGGATACTTTTTGAGGATTGACTTGCGATCGGGTTACCATCAGTTGAGGGTGCAGCAGGAGGATATTCTGAGGACGGCTTTTCGCACGCGTTACGGACACTATGAGTTTTTGGTGATGTCGTTCGGACTCACCAATGCACCAGCCGCATTTATGGATCTGATGAACCGTGTTTTCAGGCCATATCTAGATCTGTTCATCATCGTTTTTATTGACGACATTTTGGTGTATTCCCGGAGCCGAGAGGAGCACGAGCAGCATTTGCGGATCACGTTGCAGGCTTTAAAGGAGCACCAGCTGTTCGCGAAATTTTCCAAGTGCGCATTTTGGCTCGACAGCGTTGGTTTCTTGGGTCACGTGATTACAAGAGATGGCATATGTGTGGACCCGAAGAAGATCAATACCGTTCAGCATTGGCCCATACCGACATCAGTTACGAAGATCCGCAGTTTCCTAGGCCTGGCTGGCTACTACCTACGATTTGTTCAGGACTTCTCCCGTATCGCTGCACCATTGACCGGGTTGACCCGGAAGGGAGTTCTTTTTGATTGGACAGAGGCGTGCGAGCATAGCTTCTAGCAGTTGAAGACTCGTCTGACTACTGCACCGGTGTTGTCATTGCCTTTGGGATCTGGCGGATTCGTCGTTTATTGCGACGCTTCGCGAGTGGGACTAGGTTGTGTGTTGATGCAACACGATAGAGTTATCGCGTATGCTTCTCGGCAGCTGAAGACGCATGAACAGAACTATCCTACACACGATTTAGAGATGGCTGCAGTGGTGTTTGCACTCAAGATCTGGAGGCATTACCTATACGGAGAGTCGTGCCAGATATTTACGGACCACAAGAGCTTGAAGTACATATTTCAGCAGCGAGACCTGAATCTGAGACATCGCCGTTGGATGGAGCTGGTGAAAGACTATGATTGCGGGATTCTTTACCACCCGGGCAAGGCGAACGTGGTGGCTGATGCCTTGAGTAGGAGGCCCGGAGGTAGCCTATCTTATTTGAGCGCCGTGCAGAGGCAGTCGTCGGCAGATTGGCAGATTTTATGCGAAAGCCGAGTTGAGTTTGAGTTCATACCGACAGGGGGGCAGCTTGCGCATATTCGTGCACGTCCGTAGTTGCTTGACCGTATTCACGAGGCAAAACCCAGTGATGACCGTCTTTCAGGGATCATGGAGCAGATTAGGCAGGGCAGAGATTCCGAGTTCGTGATCGACAATCAGGGAGTACTGCGATTTGGGACTCGATTGTGCGTACCAGATTCTGAGGGACTGCGGCGTGAGATTCTTGAGGAAGCGCATAGATCGATATATAGCGTTCATCCATGTTCCACCAAGATGTACCGCAATCTGAAAGATGTCTATTGGTGGGACGGAGTGAAGAGGGATGTCACAGACTTCATGTCGAGCCTGACTTGTCAGCATGTCAAGGCCGAGCACCAGAGGCTCGCTGGAGAGTTACAGCCTTTGCCCATTCCAGAGTGGAAATGGGAGCAGATTTCTATGGACTTCGTGGTTGGTCTACCCAGGACCGGTAAAGGGTATGACTCCATCTGGGTGATTGTGAATCGATTGACGAAAGCGGCTCACTTCCTGCCAGTGAAGACCACTTTTAGTTTTGCTTAGTATGCCCAGATTTACATCGACGAGATCGTACGGTTGCATGGCATCCCGACTTGCATCGTGTCAGACCGAGGCACCCAGTTTACCGGCCGACTATGGCAGAGGCTTCAGGAGGCGTTGGGCTAACGTTTGAGTTTCAGCACAGCATTTCATCCGCAGACCGACGGCCAGTCAGAGTGGACTATTCAGACCCTCGAGGACATGCTCCGAGCGTGCATATTAGACTTCGGTGGTAGCTGGGATCATCATTTACCCTAGGTTGAGTTCTCCTACAACAACAGCTTCCAGGATACTATTCAGATGGCACCTTTTGAGGCCCTGTATAGGAGGAGATGTAGATCGCCCGTCTATAGACTGAGCTTAGCGAGAGCAGTATTTTGGGGCCGCAGATCGTGCAGGAGACGACCGAGATAGTACAGCTGATTCAAGATCGGATGAGAACGGCTCAGAGTAGGCAAAAATCGTATGCAGACAGACGCCGTCGCAGACTAGAGTTCGCAGTTGGCAATCACGTTTTTCTGAGGGTCTCTCCGATGAAGGGCGTGATGAGATTTGGGCGAAAAGGAAAGCTTAGTCCCAGATTTGTGGGTCCCTTCGAGGTCCTTGAGCGTGTCGGCGTAGTTGCATATCGTTTAGCTCTTCCACCCAGCTTTTCGGACGTTCACCCCGTGTTCCATGTGTTGATGCTACGCAGATATCTTCATGACCCTTCTCATATGATTCAGCATCAGACCGTTTAGCTTGAGCGCGATCTTTCGTTCACCGAGCAGCCAGTAGTGATATTGGATCGGCAGGTGAAGAAACTTCGATCAAAGGTCTTTCTTTCTGTGAAGGTTCTTTGGCGCCACCCGAATGGTGAAGAGATCATTTGGGAGGCCGAGGGCGAGATGCAGAAGAAATTCCCTCATCTCTTTAAAGGTACGCATAGCTATATATTTTAAATTCGGGGACGAATTTTCTTTAAGGGGGAAGATTGTAACACCTTAGAATGTGATTAGGGGTTATTATACTTTAATGTGGGGTTTTTCGTAAAAAGTTTACCAAAACGGTTTTCAAATATTTTATCTGGATTTATGAATATTTTGTTAGAATTTAATTTGGACTGCATACACATGTGCATGTTAACTAGGGTTAAGTTTGGGGTTAAACCATGTTTATATAACCATGGTGGACTAACCCATTTAATTAGGTTAATATGAGGTTAATTAAAGGTGTTAGTTAATTTGTTTTTTTAAAAGTAAAAATAGAATTAGTGTTAGGGGTTGACTTGAGTAGGTGGGAGAGAGAGCATGATGGCTTGAGCATGCTTGTAATTAATGAGAAGAGAAAGGGGTTGACTCTCATTTCCTTGGTTTCAAAATCCATTATTTTTCCCTCTCACTCACACACACACACCCCCAACAGCAGCTGCAACAGAGGCAACAGCAGCAGCAGAAGTAGCAGCAGCAGCAGCAACCAACAGCAACAACAACAAAGCAGCAGCAACACCAAAAACAGCAACATCAACATCACAACAACAGCAACATCAACACCACAACAACAGCAACAGCAGTAGCAAGCAGCAACAACAACAGCAAGCAGTAGCTGCAGCAGAAACCGTCCTCCTCCTTCTTCTTCTCCTTCTTCTTGCACCATAGGATCAAGTGAGGTATAATCTCTAAACTCAACTCCTTTTTGCTAAGCTTATATGTTATTTAGCTTCGGTTAGTGTTTAAAATGAATTTTTAGTGCTAGTCTGTAGTTTAAGTGGGTTTTTGGTCAAGTTAGAGTTTTTATGGCTTAATTAGCTTAGGTAGGTGTTATTAGTGCTGTGTCAACCTAGTTGTAACACTAGATTTAACTAAATCACCTAAAAGTCGCAAAATTGAAATTTAAAATACAGTTTAGAATCAAAACTATAGGATATTTGAGATCTGCTACAACAATGATCTTTTTCTAGTTTAGCAAACACCTAAAGAATAGTGTGCAGGCTTCTTAGAGTAGTGTGTAGGGTTTCGTGCCGGTTTTCCCCCTGAAAGTCCGGCGACACCCCTTGAAATTCCGGCGTCGCCGGCCCCCTTGAAGAGTTGGGTGTTGGTGCTTTGGCTAGTCGGGTCTGTGAGTGTTTTATAGTGTTTGGTATTGTTTGGTTTTTGGGGTTTGACAGTTGGTGAAATCCGGGGGAGTTTGGTTAATTTTTAGTGTTTTGTGGACTTTGACGGTGTTTTTGATGGTTTAGTTGGAGAATAGGGTAGACTAGGGTTTTTAAGGTTAGATTAGCTCTAATATATGCTGTTGGTATCTCTTGACTCTTGTAATTTCACCAAATTTCACACGTGCACCCTACTGTTGCAAACTTAGTGTTTTAAAACATTTTTAAACTAAACTTTAAGATATATAGAATCTGCTGTATCTAGGGTAGTAATTTTAGTAAGAAAACATATACATTAGGCTATACATCGTGTTAGGAGTATAGGGTAGAAACCTGGACCCCTTTCACCGGTTTTTGGCCGATATCCTACCCATGGCCGCCGGCCCAATTTTTTGGGAACTTGTTGAATTTTTGCAGGTAGTTGTCTGTAGGTATTTTGAGGAGTTCGGTCTTGTTTGATTCTCTTGCTTTTGCTCCAGATTAAATCTGGGACCTGTTACCTATATTTAGCGTAGCGGGACTTGCGCGACACGTATGATACGAGTCGAGTTGGTGCGCTGTGTGTCACAGCATGTCGCGTTGAGTTTTGACGTATGCACACACGTTACGTATACGCACGCGTTTAGCTTGCGACGCTAGTTTTTCGTGTAATCTTAACATCATGTTTTTACAGGATTTTTCCTTATGTATGTACCTTGTGTAAATTCCAGGTTCGCAGGCGGGGACTTCGAGTGCCGCGGAGAAAGGAAAGCAGGTGGTCGGATACACCTAGCACCAGATCACGGGTAAGTAGATGTAACATCTACGAGGGAAAATCGTTTGGATGGCGCAAGACGCCCGATAGTTCAGATAATTTATAAACTTCTAGTAATACTAGTATCTATGAGTATAGTGCCTACTTGAACATCTTGCTGCATTCATGATCCTATATATTTACATACATGTGCAAACTCATTTCGTAGGACACTTGCACCATTACCATGGTTTTTATGCAGCACGAGCACTATTCATGCGTACACACGCGCCTTGGTAATTGCTATGCCACAATACTAGATAACTTGTAATTTAGAACAAATTCCCCATATATGATGCTTAAACCTGTGCTAATGCATTTAAATTCCTCAGGATAAATATGTAGGATTGCTATTCATATGCATATACCTCATTACATCATTCGTTCATGCCTAGCCTATTAGTTATACATTGCAATTCGACTTGTTGATACTATACGCATTCATTATCATTGACATGTGTACTTATGCTGATTTTCTTGAGATTTATGAGATTTATGGATTTTGGGGGAAAACCGCAAGAATTTATAAACTTATTACCCTTTTTAAAATATGCAAGTTGCGGTTTTCTAGTGATGTACGCGTCGTCCACCATGAGTTTTTCTGTTGGTTTTCGAGACTTGTTTTGAGGAGTTGGATGAACCGTTTCGGGTACATGGTGGGTCCGGTAAGGTACCCCGGGGCAAGAAGATCGAGGTGTAGATGATGAGCCTGGCAGGGGGCAGACTACCTACCGGTAACTGTTGGCACGGTGGATATCCAGAGGATACCGACCGTGGCTGTGAGATATTAAGATATTGATACTTTGGGATGGGTCAGCCGGACGGCTGGGGCCAGAGATACTATGATATGGATACATGAGATTTGAGATAGTTATTGAGGTATCGCTGCTGGACACGGATTTCTGTTGATTCTATTGATATTATGCTGATATTTCAAAAGAGATTTCTAAGAAGAAAATAATGATTTTCTATATCAACATATTCAGATCACGAGTTGATTCATATTGCATACATACCTGCTAGTACATCATGCTAGACTAGTATTGTACATTGATTCATGCTGCTTGCGTATCTGCTAGTATATCATGCCATATCAGGATTTTGGATGTTATGACACTTGCGTGCATGCTTATGATAGCCTCTATAGATGTTATTTATTACTCACGAGTTGGCAACTCACCACCGTTATGCCACAGCCTTTTTGCAAGTCCGCTCCGTCAGCACAGTAGCGGTTGACGCACTTGCTCCTTTTTCTTCTTTTGCCTGGACTTGAGACTTTTTGCTCGTAGGTAGGTTATGATATTATTTTGTTTCCACCTTGTACATTCAATGTATTTAGAGTAATCCATCTACTGTGTCTACTGTATCTTCTGTACCTGTTATTGCATTGATGTATATTGACCTAGAGACGAGACAGTGCGTTTTGTGGACTCTTATGTTGTATTTTGGGGTTGAGCTCACTTGAGTCGACATGATGTTATTACTTGTGCCTTTTTTCTGATTTTGCACATTGCTGATTTACATTGCGTGGGATTTGAGTCCGCTTCGGCGAAGAGCTAGCTCCCGCTTGGGGATGCCTTTTCATGTTGTTCATATACATATATTCCTGTTTGTACTCGTTTGGGGGCCTGTATTTATAAAGTAGACTCTGCCGAAATTTTTGGAAAAATGGATGTTGCTTTTAAAAAAGCTTGATGTGACTTATTTGATCTAAATCGTTTTCAATAAATTGGTTTTCTTCACTCTATTTCTTAATTGGGTTTTAATTTCTGGGCTTGGGCTTACTTAGATTGCGTACGCCTTGAGACGTTCGTAATTTAAGTGCCAGTTGCGTTCCGTACCTTTCGGGTCGTGACACAGCGCCAGTATTATCTTTGCCTTTAGGATCAGGCGTTTTTGTTTGTTATTGCGATGCTTCTCGACAGTCGAAGAAGCACGAGCAGAACTATTCCACGCGTGACTTAGAAATGGCTGCGGTGGTTTTTACACTTAAAGATCTGGAGACACTACAACTTTCAGCAGCGAGAGTTGAAATTGAGACAGCGCCGTTGGATGGAGCTAGTGAAAGACTATGACTGCGAGATTCTTTATCATCCGGGCAAGGCGAATGTTGTGGCAGATGCTTGAGTCGGAGGCCCGAAGATGGCTTTTCTTGTTTGAGCACAGTTCAGTGACAGTCGACGGCAGATTGGTAGATACTATATGACAGCCGGGTACAGTTCGAGTTTACGTCGGCCGGGGGACAACTTGTCCGTGTCCGTGAACATCTACAGTTATTTGATCATATCCGTGAGGCATAGTCTGATGATGTTCGTTTGTCAGAGATCTTGGAGCAGGTTCGACATGGCAGAGATTCAGAGTTCATGATTGACGATCAGGGAATACTAAGAATTAGGACTTGACCATGTGTGCCAGATTCCGAGGGATTGAGACACGAGATCTTAGAGGAGGCACATCAGTCAGTATATAGCGTTCATCCGGTTTCCACCAAGATATATTGTAATTTGAGAGAAGTCTACTAGTGTAAAGGGATGAAGAGAGATGTCACAGATTTTGTTTCGGGATGTTGACTTGTCAGCAAAGTCAAGGCTGAGTATCAGAGGCCAGCAGGAGAATTACAACCTTTGACCATGCCGGAGTAGAAAAAGGAGCAGAATTCTATGGAATTTATTGTGGGTCTACCTAGGACCAGTCGAGAATATGACTCTGTTTTGGTGATCGTAGACCGATTGACGAAAGCAGCTCACTTTCTGCCAATAAGACCACTTTCGGATTCGTTCAGTATGTTCAGATATATGTTGATGAGATTGTGTGACTACATGGAGTTCCGACTTGTGTTGTGTCCGACAGAAGCACCCAGTTCACCTGCCGACTACTGTAGAAACATTAAGAGACTTTGGACACTCGATTGTGTTTCAGTGCAGTTTTCTATCCGCAGACCGACGGTCAATCAGAGCGGACCATTCAGACTCTTGAGGATATGCTCCGAGCTTGCATTCTAATTTTCAGTGGTGTCACGACCCGAAGTAGCACGTGACTGGCACTTGAATCATGTGAAGTCTATAGGACCATACCTAATTCAAGTAAGCCAAAAGCCTAGAAATCTAAACCATTTTAAAGAAGAAGTGAATGAAAGCTTGTTTTAAAGTGAGCGGTTTTAATAAAATAAGCTGTAGTATGCATTTTTAGAACATCAAGTTCTTTCCAAAATTTCGGTAGAGTTTCCTTTGTAAATACTGGCCCCAAACGGGTACAAACATGCATAATATGAATAAAGGCATCCATAAGCGGGAGCTAGCTCTTAGCCAATTGGCGGTCACAACCACGTAAGCAATATAATATACAACGCCAAAGGGCGAGGTCAAAACTCAGAAGAAAACCAATTTCCACCAGAAAACCATAATAATACAAGCGCGCAACTGTTCATATCAGAATTTTGCAATATTTTATTCCCCATTCATAATCATATTGCAAATAAATAGGTGCTTTTAATCCATGTCTTCTAAATAGTTGCAGGTTACAGGTTCTCAGAACAATACAGTGAAAATGGTGAAAAGACGCTACAAATGTGAGACTACGACCAACAAATAGATGAATCTGCAAGATGCCGCCTACCAGTTTGAGGAACAAACGAAAATCAATGAACAATTCGATTGCGCAAAGTACGAGTGCAACACAAAGATTCAAGACTTCAACGCGAAGTTTTCGGTAAAAGTCCACAAATTATGCACTGTTGGAAATCTGGAAGAAAGTAGAAAAGATTCTGAAGAACCAAGAGAAGAAAATAGAAGGAAATAGCAACCTAAAGCAACCGTGAAAAGAAGAGTCAAAGATCCCTCAGTTTGGCCGCGGATTCGCGGCCAAACATGGCATTCCGCCACGGATCCGCGGCCGTGCTGTGCACGTGTCGGTGCGTGTCAGCGGGAGTCGGTGCATTGACCCGGATTTCTTAGGGTAGTATTGTAATTTCAGATGTGGATCTGATGTAAACCCTAAGGTTTCTCCTATCTATAAATAGGAAAGCCTACAGCTCTTTTGGGGCATGCCTCTTTTTAATTCTAGATTAAATTTTAATTCCCTTGTAATCGTCAAGAGTGCATCAATAAAAGTAAGTTTTTTTATTTTGAATTTTTCTTATTTGCAATTTAAATTCTGCAATTTTCGTATCTGTCTTTTATTATCTGCACGTTAATTAGGTAATTAAAAAGAAAATAAAAAATGAACTCCATTGTTAATACCCTAATGAGTGAGTAGTTCCTCACTTGTTAGGGTTAGGATTGGGTAGGTTTGAGAGATGGAAATCTCTCACTCCTTTCTTGCCCTCATAACTTTATAAATTAGGACTCTATGTAAAACAAACACCCACCGCTCACTACGGCACCCTATCCTACGAGATAGCGGTGATTCCCTAGTTAGACCGGTAGTGGTTGATTTACATAGAGGTTAGGGATAAGAGTTAAGAAAGGACGGACAAGGACTAAAGGGAAGAAACTGCGTTTCTTCCTAGTCGTGCTAATCCCCTTTGTTAACTACAACCTTAACACCTAAGTTCTTAATTAGGGCTAAGGAAGCAGTGAGTAGAATTAACTTTCTAAACTTACCTAATCCTAATCCTAGCAAGGTTTTAATCCAAATCAATTTCAATCTTAGTTTCTATAAAAATCAAAACCTATCACAAATAGGGATTGACTCGTTAGAACAATAAGAAAAGACACGTTTTCCCTGTGGACCGACCTGTCCTCAACCGGCTTGCTACCAAGCGACACCGTTATTAATTGCGGTATATTCTATTCTTTGATTTTAAAACGCACGCAAAAGAACGATCAATCAGCGACTCTAAGGTCGAAAGAATAACAACTGGTTTTCTAAGTCTGAAAAATATACAAGTCTGGTTGATGGAGTTTACTAGATACAACTAAATGTAAATAAATACGACGGTGGTCATGATACGAGTGAACCCACTTATAAAGCAATCACCCGGAAGGAACAGTGTGCCAGCAAACCGCAACGAAACCTATACGGCAAAACCTGTAAGAAACTATGGCACAACGGGGGTGAGTTGCCAACTCGTGAGTAGAAAACATCACCGAGCAGAAATCGCATGTATGAATCAATCCTAGGTCATACGATAATATCCTCAATATGATATAACCCTGAAATATCTACACATAAGTGTAATATCAAGTGCTCGTGTCAGTGCCTCAGGTAGCAACATAATACACATATGATGTATGAATGCATTAAAATGAAAACAGAATATATCATGAATGAGAAAACTGTTTTCTTTATTTAGTGAGATTTCTGTATATAAAAATTGAGGTATCATCAATTAAATGAACATAGAATCCGTGTCAAGCATCGACACTAAACATAAATCCCAATATCCAATATCTCGGGCTCCGGCAATCCGGACTGGCCCATATAAAATAATCTCAATACCTTAAAGTCTCAATATCTCGGGCTCCGGCAATCCGGACTGGCACCTGGGCTCCGGCAATCCGGACTGGCCCCTCATCAAATCTCACGAACTACGTCAGTATCCTCCGGATATCCGCCCCGTCATAAATAACCGGTCGGTAGTGCTCCCCTGCCAGGCTCAACGCCATCATCTGCGACCTTCTCGTCCCCGGGTACCGCACCGGGTCCACCATGCACCAGCAGACGGTTCCTCCTCCTCGAATCGGGTGTATGATATCGCTCAAGAGCCTAGAAAACTCATGGTGGACATATCTCATATCATATCACGAGAAAACCGTAACCTGCATTTTAAAATGATAATAAATTTTTATAAAATCCTTGCGGTTTCTCCAAATCTAGAAATCTCATGGAAATCCAAAATTCCAATCTCAAGAGTAATAATAGTGAATTACCGGCATAAAACCCCATAATATTGCATGACAAATGAATATATGAATGCATCGGATATCAAGCAAGGAATGCAATAATTAAACTAGCATATAAAAGCAATAACATATTGGAACTATCAGGTAGCAAGTCATGTCAATGAAGTAATACTTCTAAAGTGTACGTGTCATGGCAATTACCGATGATGATGTGTATGAGCCGGCAAGCAAGTATTCGTAGACATACGCATCATCGGTAATGGTGCCGGTGTCTTGATAACATGGGTTTATAAAAAACACGGGAATCACAAGTACAAGCATGCAATGCGATATGAACAACATGAATATATATAAAGTGAATATTAACCGCAACAATAAATAAATATACATTCCTATACACGAGTCATACAGTTTTTGGTGTCTAAAATCACAAGAATCGTGGTTTTTAGAAAATAGGGGCTACAGTGCTTTTAAGAAAAGGTGCGTCCTTTGAAATATCCGTAGTATCACTCGGCCTGTCTTTAAAATACTCACAATTCGTTAGTTTTGGAAATAAGTATGACTCGAGCCCAGTCTAACATCTACTAAGTAACTACAGGACAAAGCTAAGAGACTAATTAGAAGGTTAAGGAAAACCACCTAAGTCTGAGTCGATATTTATATCTAGTAGTCGGTGATCCCACCTCAATAGCGTCACATACGATAAAATATATAATACGACATCCTTGAGTCAAGAGTGTGGATCTATGATCATAATTATATCTCATACGGTAAATCCATCATACGACATCCCAAAATCGGGGTACGGGTCTGCTATCACATATACCTCAATATCCATATGGTATCATTATCATAATATCATGAACAGGGTACTGATCTAAGTCTAGTACATACCGATACCATCAACATATATCCGCGTGTATATGAAAACACATCGCCCACCAATCTGCTAATATAATATGTCGTATCTCATAACATAACCCAATCACATCACCGATCTCATGGCATCATGCTAATCACCTTGACTCATCTCTCTGTATCATATACTATCCTCATCATACATGTATACGTATACATACATACATACATACATACATATATATATATACACACACACATACTCACATACATATATATATATATACATATCCCTATATACGCACAAGAATATCGAATGTATACATGTGTGTGCGCGTATGTGCAAATCATTACTCTAGGGTTTCGCGACTAAGAAACTAAGCTAAAAGCATTTTCCTACAATTATGCTAAAACTAACCCAAGTCACCTAAGCATTTCTTGCTAAGTATACACATCTCATAAAACACATCGGTATATATATATATATATATATATATATATATATATATATATATATATATATATATATATATCATAACGCATCCGCGTGCTACACTACGAAACTGCGGGGGTGCTATACGCCATCCACCTGACTTTCCCCGTAGATATATATCTACTCACCTGATCCTTGCTTGCCGATGTCGATGTCGCCACACTCTTGCTTGTCGTCCCGAAGTTCACGTGGAGGTACCTACACATATAACACCTGACATCGTAAATAGAAATCATGTACGGAAACCAAAACGGCACATAAATCACCTATAGGTTAAAACCTTTGGTCTACGCATGCAAGAAGAACCAATAACCCTCGACATCGACATACAAACGCCAATCGATCGAGACAACACATAAATACCCAAGTTCAAGTTACAAAATTCACAAAACCGAAATCAGAAATGATGTAAAACACTTCCAGATTTTATCTTATATGAAATTAGCCAATTTTGCATATGTGGAGGGTCTAGTTTACTGAAAATGGATCCATGGACCAAAGACGAGCCTAATCACCCCTCCCCTGGCCGCAATTTTCGGCCAGAAGGAATTTATTTGCGGCCTAGGTAAGGATTTGGGGTCTCGGGTCATCAGGGTAGCTTCTAGGTTGCATGCACGACTCACAGTAATCGGTATAAAATTTTTAGGTGCCCTGGGTGTAGGGTTCTTAGGTAGTCATACAAGGGTCTATAAGGCATCAACCATGCCCGATTTAAAATTTAGACGTGTCGAAACAACCTAAAGCCGGGATCTTTGCTAGATTATTAGGGTTAAATATGCAAGTAAACATCTTTACAACTAAGAGTGAGGGATTAAAACCTTTGTAGTCCGCTCCTTTGCTTCATAAGCTCCGAGTAGAAGTCCCTTCGCCATGATCAATGATCTTCCGGACTCAAGAGATGCTCCACAACCCGAATGATCCATGCTAGCTTGTAGTCTTCCTTTTCTCCGATGATCTACCTCGAAGTTTCTTTAACTCAAGCTTTTTCTCACTAATGAGGTGAACACCCTAATCTAATTGGCTAGATTAGATAATGATGATGAAGTAGGATTTATGCTCTCTTTTATTATCAAATTCTCACTTTAATTCATCACCTATAGAAAACCTAGAAAGCTTTTTCAAAGCTCAAGCAAGAAGAAGAAGAAGGAAATTCCTTTTGTGATGAATAATGAAATTGAAGTGATAATTACAAATGCAATCATAGTTGATAATGAGTAGGCTAACCCATGTAGAGACTTAACCTAGGGTGAAGGGTTTGGGTTGGGTTAACAATGAGTCACTAAAATATCAAGCATAATATCTTAGCTCAAAACCAAAGAAAACCTTCTAGAAGGTTTATGAAAGAACTAACCCAAATCAAACCTTAACTAGGTTTAATCTCCACAAAACATGTTGCATTAGTAATCATATCATGTTACAATAATATATATCACATATATATTATATATTTGTAACAAAAGAAAATAATACAATTAATATATATCGCATATATATCAATGTATTATCCGGTGAGAAAATGAAATAATAAAGCGAGCCAATATTAGATAATGTAATGTAATATATCACATATATAATTATACATTAAATTATCGAATCAACACTTGATCCGACAATCCGGCTATATCGAATATAACCGACTAATATATTATGTACCGATTCATCGAATTAACACTTGATCCGATGACCCGGCTCATATCAAAATATCGTGAGAATATAATACGGTATCTCATATCGCATTATCCTCAGTCTTGCACATATCACATATGTGCTCCTACTCCGTTTTGCCTGAGTCAAGAAATCTCTGTGTAGGACTCTAAAGAATCGTCAATACGCCGGTAGCAGGTGATGATCATATCAAACACCCACAAGCTGCAAGCGGTCAGCTAAACATAACAGCCACCCAGGTATTGAGTGATCGGAAGATCAACAAGCAAGCCTGTATATTCTCCTGTGAATCCAATCAGTAACACTCCCGTACAGTCCGGTCTCTTCGTCTGATATGTCGCATATCTAGTCTAGGGGTGGTATACGTCAGACCCCAGTAACCGATAAGTCGTGTCGATGTGAGGCTCATAACAGGTCAAGAACCTACTGATAACACTTACCAGTAGTACTCAATATCCACCCTTGCCAGGGACTTCCAGTTATAGCCAATCGAACACAGCACAACATCAACTCCCTATACCGGGAGAGACGAATCCCCTCCTATCGCTCATTGCCTCCATGTGATTCGGGACTGTACCCAAAAGCCACCGTTTTGCACGCCTTCTTGGACGTGGTAAGGTGGAAATCAAAGCACAGTGGGAATCACACAGGACTCTATGACGATCTCGGGTGTACAGACTACCTTGTACCAGTGTCACCAGAGAACTGCCATCTGACGTGAGGTATATTACCAGCTGGGAGTTCTCGGCGAGTCCGTCCAGTGTACCCAGTCTCTTCTGAGCACCCGTACACCATCCTTGATGTCAAACACCGATGGATATGGGATCATCCATCGCCCATCATATGGGTCAAGATGCGTATACGCTAGTCTACTCTGGTGTATCGATGCCCTGTCTCGACACACCCTCGACTAGGAACAGGTATAGGATGTACTCGTTGACTAATCTGGCCCCACCAGTATGATCTCATCATAGTCCCAGTAGTCGAGTACATATCCTAAGGGCTTTATCAACATGTGAGAGTAAGACAGTAAATCAATATAAGTCGACATGTTAAGATAAAGTGAAACCAAATAGCATACTATCATGACGAGCAAGAAAGTCCTCTCTATATATATCCAAGCATCCATTATAATATACATCATATGTACAACAATGGCCTCTAGGGTGCATACATAACTAACAATCTCCCACTTGCACTAAGGCCAGCTGTTGTAGTATCTCATACCTAGCATCCCGAATAATCTCTCAAACTGTATCTGGAGAATTGCTTTCGTGAGTGGATCCGCAGTGTTGTCCTTCGTATCAACTCTCCTGACCTCGATCTCGCGGCGATCAACTATCTCCCTGATCAGGTGATACCGCCTCAGAATATGTCTGGACTTCTGATGGGACCTGGGTTCCTTGGCCAAAGCCACAGCTCCATTTTTATCGCAATACAAAGGTATTGGATGCTCAATGGACGGAACTACACCAAGTTCAGTAATGAACTTCTTTATCCAGACAGCCTCTTTGGCAGCGTCGTTGGCAGCGATGTATTCAGCCTCCATCGTCGAGTCTGCAACGGTATCCTGTTTGGAACTCTTCCAACATACCGCCCCTCCATTGAGGGTAAAGACAAATCCCGAGTGCGACTTAGAGTAATCCTTATCACTTTGGAAGCTCGAATCGGTAAAAGACTCCACCTGGAGTTCTCCGTTACCATACACCAAGAACATCTCTTTAGTCCTTCGGAAGTACTTGAGAATGTTCTTCACAGCTACCCAGTGACTCTCTCCAGGATCTGCTTGATACCTACTCACTACACTTAGTGAGTATGCTACATCGGGTCTGGTACATAGCATCACATACATGATAGAGCCTACTGTCGAAGCATAAGGTATCCCTTGCATGCGAGCTCTCTCCAAATCAGTCTTGGGAGACATCTCTTTGGAGAGAGTGAGTCCAGAGATCGTGGGTAGGTTCCCACGCTTGGATTCTTCCATTCTAAACCTTTTTAGTATGGTGTCAATGTACCTAGATTGGGACAATCCCAGTATCCGTTTAGATCTATCTCTATAGATCACGATTCCCAATATGCAGGAGGCATCACCTAGATCTTTCATTGAGAATCTTTGTGATAAGAAGAGCTTGACTGATTGCAGCATAGGAACATCATTTCCTATCAAGAGTATGTCATCGACGTACAATACGAGGAAGACAACCTTACTCTCTGCAAGTTTCTTATAGATACAAGGTTCATCTACATTTTTGATGAAGTCAAACTCTTTGACTACAACATCAAAGCAGATGTTCCAACTCCGCGATGCTTGCTTTAACCCATAGATGGATTTAAGCAGCTTGCACACCTTTCCGCTGCTCCCACTATCTACGAAGCCCTTTGGCTGAGTCATGTACACGCACTCTTCTAAATCACCGTTTAGAAAGGCGGTCTTAACATCCATTTGCCAGATTTCGTAGTCATGGTATGCATCAATGGCAAATAAGATCCGGATGGACTTAAGCATAGCCACTGGAGAAAAGGTTTCGTCATAATCCACACCTGGTCGTTGACGAAAACCCTTTGCAACAAGTCTAGCTTTGAAAGTCTCAACTTTTCCATCTACACCAATTTTCTTTTTAAAGATCCACTTGCTCCCAATGGGTTTTACCCCTTCAGGAGAAACTTCCAAAGTCCATACTTTGTTAGTGTACATGGATTCCATCTCAGATCGCATTGCATCCAGCCATTTCATAGAGTCACCACTCGTGATGGCCTGCTTGAAACTAGTCGGGTCATCATCTTCCATGATTCAATCCTTGCTCCCACCATCAATGAGAAAACCGTAGTATCTCTTAGGTGGATGAGAAACCCTACTAGATCGGCGGAGAGGCTGGGGTTCGTCGGGAACTACTGAATCCTCTGGTTCCACTAAATCTTTAGTTGCGGTTTGTGTCGCTGGAACTTCTTCCATCTCTACCTCTTTGCCACTAATTTCTTTTGCAAGAAATTTCTTTTCTAAAAAGGTGGCATGTTGAGCAACAAACACCTTTTGCTCCTCACTGTGGTAGAAAAAATATCCATAAGAATTCTTCGGATATCCCATAAACTTGCAAAGAACTGATCGTGCCTCGAGTTTGTCCGGATTTTGCCTTTTGACATAGGCCGGACAACCCTATATCTTAACTCGTTTAAGATACGGTCTCTTCCCACTCCATATCTCATATGGTGTGGTAGGTACAGATTTAGACGGAACTTGATTCAATAGGTATGCCGCTGTCTCAAGCGCATAACCCCAGAAGGAAATAGGTAACTCAGCTGTACTCATCATAGAGCATACCATATCTAATAGGGTGCGATTCCTCCGCTCCGATACACTGTTGTGCTATGGTGTATAAGGAGGAGTAAGCTGAGAGAGAATCCCATTCTCTTTTAGATAATCTAGGAACTCATTGCTTAAGTACTCTCCTCCTCGATCAGATCGAAGGATCTTAATACTTTTGCCCATTTGGTTCTCTACTTCGTGCTTATATTCTCTGAATTTCTCAAAAGCTTCAGACTTGTGTTTCATCAGGAACACATGTCCGAATCTTGAGAGATCGTCAGTGAATGTAATGAAGTAAGAAGAACCGTTCCTGGCATGTGTAGGCATGGGACCACATACATCACTATGTACCAGTCCTAAGAGTTCCGTAACTCTTTCTCCGTGTCCACTAAACGGAGTTTTGGCATGAATGGCAAGTATTATAGGATGATAATTCGAACGGATTCAAATATCCATCTTTATGTAACTTAGCTAGCCGTGTCGCATTGATATGACCAAGTCTATAATGCCATAAGAAGGATTCGTTCATTTCTGAACTCTTCCTCTTGTGTGTGTTTTGTATATTAAGGACTGTATTTTGATTGAGAATGAATATGCCATTACGTAACGAGCCTGATCCAATCAACTTTTGATCTAGGAATATGTTCATAATATTATCCTGTACTACAAAATTATATCCTTCTTTACTTAATAAAGAAACTGATATAATGTTGCACATCATGTTCGGTATATAATAGCACTCATTCAGAATCAGTGTATTACTACTTGGTAATACAAGGTGATATTCGCCAACTGTTTTGACTACAATACTTGCACCATTCCCTACTTGTACAGAATGATCACCTTTTCCCAGTTCTCTACCTTTACGTAGCCCACGTAACAATTTACATATGTGGGATCCCGATCCGGTATCCAATACCCAGGACGTAGGGTGAACTGAGAAACAGTTCTCAATAACTAACACACCCAAAGAAGATGCATCAACATGCTTGTTCTTCGTTTGGGCGGCGTGAGAATCCAGATATTGTCCTATTCCCTGCTCAGTCTCATAACACTTATAAGAAAGAACGGGACCAACGTTCCCCTGCTCAGTATAATAAGCGGCTTCAGTCAATACATCCATATTATTATCTTGATTAAGTCCTGACATGGTCGCTACCTGGAGAGAGAGAGAAGGAAACACTTTAGCGTATGCTCTTGCAAGATTAGATTGGTTATTATCTTATCTAATCAGGATGTCTCCCACTGTTTTTATCAAATCTTCCTTCAAACCCTAAAAGGTAAGATTAGCCGGGATTAATTACACCCTACAATTTCGTCAATCTTTCAACCAGATCAGTGTCGGTACTTGAGGGAGGTTCCCCGTGCTTTCGCACGGACCTAATTAAAATAAACCTCGTTTTCCCAGAGACATAACCCCGTTAACACCTTTCTAGACACCTACTTGATCGGCTAATTGTCCTGTGTAAAATTCTCCCAGGAGTAATTCTTGCTCGTAGTGGGTATCGGGATCCATCTATCTCATAGAAGGTATATAATCTCATTGCAAATTTCAACACTTCAAATTCCCGATAATATTTTGCCCCTAGCGATCTATGACCTTGACAAGGTCAACAAACCATAAATCGCAAGTCAAGTTCAACTCGTCATTTCCCGATTGAATTAAACCCACCCGCATGACCCTTGACAAGGTCAACAAAGCCGTACGAATACCTTAATCCAATCACATCTCATGTTTTAGCAGATAAACATTAATTAGCTACCGTACACTGTGCCTTGACAAGGTCAACAAACGCAGCATGAATACTAAGCAAGATTTATCTGAAATGACGGAGGGCTACGGCAGGTTTTTCAGAAAACCTATTGCGTAATGAACTTGATATCGTTGTAGAAACAAGTGTTTTTGAAAAAGGAGTGTTTTTGAGGCTTTTCTAGTTTCGCTAAAGAGGTCACTCCCGGTGAAGGGATCTCGGCTCTTTCCCTATCGAATAAGGTGCAGGGTATATCATATATACCGTTGTGCAAAGCAAGAACTATATAAGCTGTCAAAAACTAAACCGTGAGTTTGTAGCATCTGCCAGTTTTGCTAAAGAGGTCACTCCCGGTGAAGGGATCTCGGCTCTTTCCTCATCGAATAAGGTGCGGGGTATATCATATATACCGCTGTACAAAGCAAGACTGTAGCTACCCCCTTTTTTTTAATAAAGTTTTGATTCTACAACATCTTTTAGGTTTCTTTTCTTTTTATTAATCTCATTAATATATCCCATCAGCTTATGCTTCCTAAGCATAACAGAAGAAACGAAAGCAGTAATATTTATATATCAGCATATATATATATATAGTATAAGCATTCGTCTCAGGCAGTAATATGATCTCATCATAGAACTTTGCAGCAGAAGATACCATATGAAATATTGGATATTCTAGGACGTCCGTGTTTTATTTCGAGCCTGTATAAAACACGGATTCCACGGTCGCGATGAATAGCCAAACCCACATCCTTAGACCCCTACGAGAGCGGCAAGCAACACTGCCAATTCTAGGGTTAGGAGACCCGGTCTCGTATCCTCGAGATGGCCTTCCACTGGACCCTAGAACCCGGTTACTTGTGCTCCCCTCCTTGGGTCTACCTAATGCGGAAAAGTAAACAATATACACTGGTGACATCAACCTTATCCCGGAAGTGCCCCAATAAAAGAATATTACATACAAATGAATTTTACATGAATGAAAATAAAAACTCTCATCTCACATAAGACCCCGGCTATTCAGAACACGACGATCCAATATAACATATCACAACAACACATAATATCTCATATCATCAACGTAAGTAAGTATGCATACACCGATCGTCGTTGATGTATAGTAACGAAAACCGGCAATACAACTACATACTACACTTACGGTCACAGAAAAGAAAGTGTAAAACTACAACATTTGGAATCCACAATCTCTTTAGACATTGTAAATCCGAAATATCACATACTTCGCATTTCATGCCTAACTATATGAATTCCACATATTGTATCACATTCCAGATAAATAGACAATATTAAACTTTTCGATCGAATAATCAAATATCCAAGATTTCCTATATAGCTCAACACTTGAGCGGAGTTCAAAAAGTCCCAGAATACGTCACAGTACTAATGGTCCAGCCGTAGAAGGGTCAAGCCAACGCCTCACATGTGGCAACGCCGTACTGCCCCAAACCCCAAGCTTTAGAGGCGGTTCAGACGGTCACATAATCGAGTTAAGGTTTGTCTTCTTCTAGAGGGTCCACCGCGTTACTTGCACGTTTTTCCGAAAGATTTAAACTCAAGAAAAATTCAACACTTGAAAGTTTTTTGTGCCGGGAAAAAATGAGTTAATGATATCCGTTCGAACATTTTAACAGTTTCTAAATTATCCGGAAAACAGAACGAAATTAAACTTTCCGATCGAATCAACGAATTCAAAATAATCCCTAAAACACTCAACACTTGAGTCAGATTAAAAATACCCAGAATCATGTACAATTACCTACGGATCATACTGTGCAAATACGTATCCATAATGCCAAAGTTCGGCCGCGGAACCGCCGCGGGAAGCAGGTTCCTGCCGCGGTTCCGCGGCGACTTCATGGTATTTTGGGTTCGTGTTTCATGGTAATTCTTAGAATTCCCTTCTGATTTTTTTGAGTATTTTTAATGCAGAAAAATCACATTTTTACAAAATTTCCAGTGAGGGGGTCATGTTCGATGTTTCGGGGTTCGATCGGAGTTTTAACTTCGTATACACGTCGCCTAATGCTCTAGCTAGGCTCTGATACCACTGTAGGGTTCCTAGGCAGTCATACAAGGGTCTATAAGGCATCAACCATGCCCGATTTAAAATTTAGACATGCCGAAACGACCCACAGCCGGGATCTTTGCTAGATTATTAGGGTTAAACATGCAAGTAAACATATTTACAACTAAGAGTGAGGGATTACAATCTTTGTAGTCCGCTCCTTCACTTCATAAGCTCCGAGTAGAAGTCCCTTCGCCACGATCCATGATCTCCCGGACTCAAGAGAGGCTCCACAACCCGAATGATCCATGCTATCTTGTAGTCTTCCTTTTCTCCGATGATCTAGCTCGAAATTTCTTTAACTCAAGCTTTTTCTCACTAATGAGGTGAACACCCTAATCTAATTGGCTAGATTAGATGAGGATGATGAAGTAGGATTTATGCTCTCTTTAATTATCAAATTCTCACTTTAATTCATCACCTAAAGAAAACCTAGAGAGCTTTTTCAAAGCTCAAGCAAGAAGAAGAAAAAGGAAATTCCTTTTGTGATGAATAATGAAATTGAAGTGATAATTACAAATGCAACCATAGTTGATAATGAGTAGGCTAACCCATGTAGAGACTTAACCTAGGGTGAAGGGTTTGGATTGGGTTAACAATGAGTCACTAAAATATCAAGCATAATATCTTAGCTCAAAACAAAAGAAAACCTTCTAGAAGGTTCATGAAAGAACTAACCCAAATCAAACCTTAACTAGGTTTAATCTCCACAAAACATGTTGCATTAGTAATCATATCATGTTACAATAATATATATCACATATATATTATATATTTGTAATAAAAGAAAATAATACAATTAATATATATCGCATATATATCAATGTATTATCCGGTGAGAAAATGAAATAATAAAGCGAGCCAATATTAGATAATGTAATGTAATATATCACATATATATTTATACATTAAATTATCGAATCAACACTTGACCCGACAATCCGGCTATATCGAATAAAACCGACTAATATATCATGTACCGATTCATCGAATTAACACTTGATCCGATGACCCGGCTCATATCAAAATATCGCGAGAATATAATAGGGTATCTCATATCGCATTATCCTCGGTCCTGCACATATCACATATGTGCTCCTACTCCATTTTGCCTGAGTCAAGAAACCTCTGTGTAGGACTCTAAAGAATCGTCAATACGCCGGTAGCAGGTGATGATCATATCAAACACCCACAAGCTGCAAGTGGTCAGCTAAACGTAACAGCCACCCAGGTATTGAGCGATCAGAAGATCAACAAGCAACCCTGTACATTCTCTTGTGAATCCAATCAGTAACACTCCCGTACAGTCCGGTCTCTTCGTCTGATATGTCGCATATCTAGTCTATGGGTGGTATACAACAGACCCCAGTAACCGATAAGTCGTGTCGATGTGAGGCTCATAACAGGTCGAGAACCTACTGATAACACTTACCAGTAGTACTCAATATCCGCCCTGGCCAGGGACTTCCAGTTATAGCAAATCGAACACAGCACAACATCAACTCCCTATACCGGGAGAGACGAATCCCCTCCTATCGCTCATTGCCTCCATGTGATTCGGGACTGTACCCAAAAGCCACCGTTTTGCACGCCCTCTTGGATGTGGTAAGGTGGAAATCAAAGCACAGTGGGAATCACACAAGACTCTATGACGATCTCGGGTCTACAGACTACCCTGTACCAGTGTCACCAGAGAACTGCCATCTGACATAAGGTATAATACCATCTGGGAGTTCTCGGCGAGTCCGTCCAGTGTACCCAGTCTCCACTGAGCACCCGTACACCATCCTTGATGTCAAACATCGATGGATATAGGATCATCCATCGCCCATCATATGGGTCAAGATGCGTATACGCTAGTCTACTCTGGTGTATCGATGCCCTGTCTTGACACACCCTCGACTAGGAACAGTTATAGGATGTACTCGTTGACTACCCTGGCCCCACTAGTATGATCTCATCATAGTCCCTGTAGTCGAGTACATATCCTAAGGGCTTTATCAACATGTGAGAGTAAGACAGTAAATCAATATAAGTCAACATGTTAAGATAAAATGAAACCAAATAGCATACTATCATGACGAGTAAGAAAGTCCTCTCTATATATATCCAAGCATCCATTATAATATACATCATATGTACAACAATGGCTTCTAGGGTATATACATAACTAACACCGAGTCATAGCGGATTTCAATTTCCCATCATAATTTCCACAAAATCTTCCGATATCGGGGTTCTAAGTTCGAGTCTTGGGTTTAAGTCTATGGTTTCAGTCTATAAAACTAACACTACAGAGGTTTAAGGTCACTATTAAATCTCAATTGCACCTTTTGATTCAAATCAAAACCTAACATCATCTTGGAATTTTCCAAGTTTACTAAACCTCACTAAATAGGTTCTAAACTAGTTTAGAGGCTATAGAAATACAAGTACTAAGCTAAGGGTGAAAGAATTACCTCATTTGGCAACTCAAGAATTTTCTTGAGTTGCCCCAAGTGCTCAAAATCCTAACTTTCTTGGCCCAAAATGCTTGTAGTGAGCTTGTGCACATTTTTAATGAAAGGAAGATGATGTTTTGATGTGTTTTAGGGTGTGTTGTGAGGAGGTAGAGGAGGGAGAAGAAGAGGGCAGCCATGGTGAGGGGAGAGGAGGGAAAAAGATGAAGAGGGAATGAATGAAGATGAGCCATGTCCAAGGTTGACCCCTCACCTTCTCTCTCTTTCACTTGCCCATACCTCAGTTCTTTAATATTTCCCTTTTTCTTTTCTTTTCTTTCATTTCCCATTTTGATTTTAAAAATCAAAATCCATTCTTGAAATAAAGAAAGAAGCCATGGTAAAAATAAAATGTGACAAGTGTGTAACATGACATGGTGCACAAAACAAATCAATGCATAATTAGTGAACCTTAATCAAGTTTTGAGATAAACTTGTATATAATTAACTGTATAAAATTTATAAAATGCCCAAATCATATAATATTCTTTCAAAATCAACATTCAAATGTAATTTTCCAATATTTCCCAATTTATCGGTGTATAATTATACCATATCATTCAAATATTCATAATATTTATTATTTTAATTATATAAATTCCCAAAAATAATATTTAATTTTTCTGAAATGTTACAGTCTTCCCCCTTAAATAAATCCGGTCCCTGAATTTAAATTTAAACCCCTCAAATACTAAAACATTTCAGTAAAATGATCAAGTCGTCTGGGCTCCGAAATCATAAATACATAAAACATATCGTAGCGCAATGCATGCGCATCTGGACGAGTATATAATCCAAAATCAAAACCCCGTCAAGCATCCCACAATCATCGGAGTTATGGTTAAAACACCAATGTCCAAGTCCAATATGAAAACCAACATGATAAACTCAAACTATAACATTATATAGTACGCATCGTTGTAAACTCGTTACAACATCTGAAAGAATGCATGCCAAACCTTTTATAAATCACAGTGCAATGCGCGTATCACGACACAAGTAGCAGACGTTTATTTGTGAGTAAATAACCATAACTATAACTATAACTATAACTATATATATATATATATATATATATATATATATATACAACCTGCCGTTTTTGAAAATAATTTAGAAGGGTTCCCTTTGTAAATGTTTCGTTTCATCTCGGACACGTAGGTAAATACTGAGACTATAGCTCCTTTTTGGAGGTCCCTTCGGTAACTACCAATGCATGCAAAAATATTTTCAGGTACTATCCTCTGACTAGTTCTGCTCAGCTACTATACCAAATAGTAAATATCATAAAACATACTGCTCCAAGAGACTAATCTCAAATGAGTATAAGAATGCCACGTGCGTCTGGTGCACACAGAAATCAAAATCAATGAAAGCGCCATACATGTGCACAGAAACAAAATCTAAGTGCAACGGGTGTGTATGAAAACACCTGTTAAGGGCAACGAGTGTGCCTGACAGTAATATCATGTGCATCTGATATGCACGAAGAATCCCGATTTAGTGCATCCGGTGTGCACCAAAATCGCATCAAACGCGTCCAGTATGCGCAAAATCCAACTCAAGTGCACAAGGTGCACGAAAACAAATATCGAATATCATAATCGAAATCTATGGTATACAACACATCTCAATCCAAATCAGGTATACCGTGGTATATAATCTCACAACTACGTGCATCAGCGTGCATAAATCGAACTAAGGTACTAAAAGTGCATGAAAACTATACCGAAGGCACAAGTCAAATCACATATCTACCATAGGCATGAAATCAAAATCGAATATCTCAAATAACATCAAATCGAAGTCGAGTGCAGCTGTGGTGCACAAATCTCGATCATGCAAATAAATCACCCAAAACACCAAAATCCAAAATGACGGACACGTGATATTCGAATCACCAAATCGCAAATCATAAACAATGTCGTCGATGTGTCCTTCCTTTAAAGTCGAGAAGGTGTCGGTGTATCCAAAGCTAGCAGAGCAAGATATCTACTTGCCTCCTGTTCACGGCCTGGCGCCTGGTGCCTTTAGGCTCTCGTCTCTCACTGCGAATTGCTAGTTATATAGCTCTTCATTTAGTATTTCCAGAAAGATCTTGTCGGGGTCTCTCCCACATCTCGTTTTTGCTGGACTGCCTGAAGTTATCATCCTTTACTAAATCTATTCCTTGTTCCGGAACGTCTGCATACTCATTACGACTCCTTCTGGAAGATATATCAATATTTAACGCCTCTGCATGCGTATCACATCTCTGATCTCAACGGAGTGGAACATCATCTCATCAAAGTCTCATACGAACCTCTTACTCCACTTTTCTTTAATGTCGACTGATTCGGACTCGTCTCTTCGTAGCTGTATGGACTGCGCTACAACGGCTATACTCATATCTAGAGTCTCCCAAGTAAAGTATCCCGTCACATGATATCCGGACGACGTCGAACTTTTCGATCGATTCGTCAAAGTTCCATAATCCCCCAAGAGCTTAACTCTTGAGTACAGTTTAATAATATTCAGTACATGCCACAATACCTATGGACCAGCCACAGAAAGGCAAACCCAAGCCTCATTAATGGCACCGCGGAACTGCCGCAAACCTTAAAGTTCAAGGGCGTTCCCATGGACATTATATCGAGTTAGGGTTTCATTCTTCTAGAGGGGCCACAGAATTACTTGCATGTTTTTCCGAATACCTTAAATTTGGAAAAATGGGTTTTTGACATTCGATCGTTTCTATCGACTATCAACGTACCTGCGTGAAGTCTTCTCTAGCTGGAATCAATCAATCTGATGACCTCGCATCGGGGTATGCAAACGAACAACATGTCATAGTCATTCACCCTTGGGTGACTAGCGATCTTCTATCACATCTCTAAGTGCAACTCGTGCTGCAATAGCTTCAAACATCTGGGGCGATATCTTGTCATTCGCAGCAACAGCTGGCTCATTCGTGCGCACGCTGAACAGTGCCTCAATTCTTAAGAATAGGCAATACACTAATGGTCATCACATTCTAGCCGGCCTTTATTAGTGGCCTAATCCTCTGGTGCTGATCTGCACGTTCGAGAAATTTTGTAAAAGCAATCCATCAAACGCTTATGGCACAAAAAACCCAATAAAATGACACATCTGCACAATCGTGTGTCACCGGAATTATGCCCTGGTCAGTCCTCGTCCAAGACGAGCTCATGCTGACCGCAACTCTAGCCGCAACTCTCTCTGCCTATGCAATCGTGGTAACAAAAACCAACAACCGATATCGATGAGCATAGATTATATGAACGAATAAAATACTGGTCAAGGAAATGTACATCATAAGGCTTCTTAAGCGAAGTAATGTATTGTAGGGATGCTGGGCACATGCACAAGGGTCTACGAGGCATCAACCATGCCCGATTAAAATTTTAGCCGTGCCAAACAACCCAAAGCCGGATCTTTAAACTAGAGTTTATGCGAAAACAAGCATGTTAAACACTTTAACACTAAGTGAGAGGGATTACAACCTTTGTAGATCCGGTCCTTCACTTCATAAGCTCCGTGTTGTGGTCCCTTCGCTGCGATCATCGTGTTCCGGACTCTCGAGAGGCTCAACGAAGAGAAAGATGCAGTCTTGCTTCCGATCTTCGATAACATAGATGATCTACCTTGAAGTTTCATTAACACAAGCTAACACTCAATAAATGAAATGAACACCCTCATCTAAATGGCAAGGATAGATGAGGATGATGAAGTAGGATTTTTAGCTCTCATTTATAATCTTTTTCTCACACATAATCATCACTAAGAAAAACTAGTAAGCTTTTTCCATGAAAAGAAGAAGGAAGAAGAAGAAGAATAAATCATTAGAATCCTTTTGTGATGAATAATGAAAAAATGATAATGATGAATAATGCAACCATGGTTAACTAAACCTTTGTAGAGATTTAACCAGGGATAGAATTTGGGTTGGGTTAAGGGTGAGTCACTTGAAAATATCAAGCATAATATCTTTTCCAAAACAAAAACTAAACCTTCTAGAAACTTCCAGAAAACCTTAACCCAAAACAAACCCTAACCATGTTTAATCTCCACTAATCATGTTGCATTAATAACCACATCATGTTACAATATTATATATCACATATATAATATTTATTGTAACAAAATAAAATAATACAATTAACATATATCGGATATATATCAATGTATTACCCGAGCGAGAAAAAGAATCTTTTAGTGAGCTAATATTAGTTAATGTAATTTAATATATCATATATATTATTATACATTAAATTATCGAATCAACACTTGATCCGACAATCCAGCTATATCGCATATAACCGACTAATATATCATTTAGCGATTCATCGAATCAACACTTGATCCGATGATCCGGCTGATATCAAATATCACGAGAATAGAATACGGTATCTCATATCGCATTATCCTCGGTCCTGCACATATCACATATGTGCCCCTACTCCGTTTTGCCTGAGTCAAGAAATCTCTGTGTAGGACTAAAGAATCGTCAATACGCCGGCAGTAGATGATGATCATATCATACACCCACAAGGTGCAAACGGTCAGCTAAACGTAACAGCCACCCAGGCATTGAGCGCTCAGAAGATCAACAAGCAAGCCTGTATATTCTCCTGTGAATCCAATCAGTAACACTCCCGTACAGTCCGGTCTCGTCGTCTGATATGTTGCATATCTCGCCTAGAGGTAGTAAACGTCAGACCCCAGTAGCTTGATAAGTCGTGTCGATATGAGGTCTATAACAGTTTGAGAAACTACTGATAACACTTACCAGTAAATCTCAGCAACCCTGGCCAGGGATTTCCACTTATAGCCAATCGAACACAGCACAACATCAACTCCCTATACTGGGAGAGACGAATCCCCTCCTATCGCTCATTGCCTCCATGTGATTCGGGACTGTACCCAAAAGCCACCTTTTTGCACGTCCTCTTGGACGTGGTATGATGGAAATCAAAGCACAGTGGGAATCACACAAGACTCTATGACGATCTTCGGTCAACAGACTACTCTGTACCAGTGTCACTGGAGAACTGCCATCTGACGTAAGGTATAATACCATCTGGGAATTCTCGGCGAGTCCGTCCAGTGTACCCAGTCTATACTGAGCACCCGTACACCATCCTTGATGTCAAACACCGATGGATATGGGATCATCCATTGCCCATCATATGGGTCAAGATGCATATACGCTAGTCTACTCTGGTGTATCGATGCCCTGTCTCGATACACCTTCGACTAGGAACAGTTATAGGATGTACTCGTCGACTACCGTGGCCCCACTAATATGATCTCATCATAGTCCCATTAGTCGAGTACATATCCTAAGGGCTTTATCAACATGTATTATATGTTAGTTGTATGTATGCCCTAGAGGCCAGTATTGTACAGATGATGTATAATATATTGGATGCTTGGACATATATAGAGATGACTTTCTTGCTCGATATGATAGTATGCTATCTGGCTGCTCTTTATCTTAACATATACACTTGTCTCTTTAAACTGTCTTATAGTTACATGTTGGTAAAGCCCTTAGGATGTGTACTTGACTACCTGGACTATGATGCAGGTCATACTAGTGGGGACATGGTAGTCCATAGGTACATCCTTCAAGGTCCCTAGTCGTGGGTGTATCGAGACGGGGCATCGATATACCAGTGTAGACTAGCGTATACGCTTCTCGACCCATGAGATGGGCGATGGATGATCCCATATCCATTGGTGTTTGACATCAGAGATGGTATACGGGTGCTCAGTGGAGACTGGGTACACTGGACGGACTCGCCGAAAACTCCCAGATGGTATTATACCTCACGTCAGATGGCAGTTCTCAGGTGACACTTGTACAGGTTAGTCTGTAGACCCGAGATCGTCATAGAGTCTTGTATGATTCCCACTGTGCTTTGATCTCCACCTTACCACGTCTATGAGGGCGTGCAAAACGGTGGTCTTTGGGTACAATCCCGAGTCACATGGAGGCAATGAGCGATAGGAGGGGTTTCGTCTCTCCCGGTATTGGGGGTTGATGTTGCGCTGTGCTCTATTGGCCGTAACAGGGAAGTCCCTGGCCAGGGCTGATCAGAGATTTACTGGTAAGTGTTACCAGTAGTTTCTCGACCCGTTATGAGCCTCATATCGGCATGACTTATCAGTTATTGGGGTCTGATGTTTACCACCCCTAGACTTGATATGCGACATATCAGACGAACAGTCCAGACTGTACGGTAAGTGTTACTGGATGGATTCACAGGAGTATGAGTGGGCTGGCACGTCGATCTTCTGATTGCTCAATATCCGGATGGCCGTTACGTTTAGCAGACCGCTTGCGGCTTGTGGGTGCTTGATATGATCATCATCTGCTGCCGGCGTATTGACGAGTCTTTAGAGTCCTACACAGAGGTTTCCTGGTTCAAGCGAAACTAAATAGGAGCGCATATGAGATATGTGCAGGACCGAGAATAATGCGTGTATGTGATACCGTATTTCATTCTCGCGATGAATGTATCGATTGGTTATATGCGATATAACCTAGATATCGAATCAAGGATTGATTCGATAAGCCGATACATAGGATACTAGTCGGTTATATGCGATATGACCGGATCGTTAAATCAAGTGTTGATTTAATGATTTAATGTATAATTATATATTTGATATATTACTTTGCATTAACTAGTATTGGTTCACTTTAAATGGATTTTCTCACTTGGATGTGCAAGTTGTATATGTGATATACTTTTGTGCACATGATTGTATCATGTTTGATGATACATGCTTATTTGGTTAAGTGTAAAGAATTAAACCATGGTTAAGTTGATGATTAGGGTTTTGCTTATTCATTTATTTATTTGTTTATTCACTTTTGATAGATAAACATGAATCGTGGCTTTGTTTGTTTTTAGTTGAAGATTCATGAAGCTTTGACTTAGTCACCATTCTTGTCTCATGCTTAACCCTAACCATTTGAACTAACCCTAGTTCATTCTCTACACTTAACTATGGTTGAGAATATGATAAGAATGAATACTTTTTCAATTATTTTTCAACACTTATCATATTCTATCTTCTTCATCATCTTCTTCTTCAAGAAAAAGCTTGCCACCATTAATGGCATCTTGAGCAAAAGTGTGGGAAATCCAATTCTAAAGTGAACCCACCTCCTATTTCTTCACCCTCTACCTCTTGCCAAGTAGTATAGGGTGTTTTCTTCACAAGTTTCACAACTTGGTGAAGTTGGAGCTTGATCTTGTGTAACCTCGACGTAGATCATCTTCGGCATCGTAGCCGACGACTAGTTCGTTCATTTCTCCGATGAAGCCGATGCTAGAGTCTGAGATCCGACTTGGACAGCGAGATGACGTCTACGTGGAGCTAAGGAAGTGGAGAACCGGATCTACAAAGGTTGTAGCTTCTTACTTTTAGTTAAGATGTTAACTAATTTCACTTTTCGCCTAAAATTCTAGTTAACGATCCGTATTAGAGTTTCTCGGCACTTGTAAAATTTGAAATTGGCATGGTTGATGCCTTGTGAGACCTCTTGAGAGTGCCTAGGAACCCTACAGTGGTATCAGAGCCTAGCTAGAGCCTTAGGCGAAGTGTAGACGACGTTTGAAACCCGATCGAACCGAAACCCTAAAAACCAAATTGCTCTCTGGACTTTTTCCAAAAACTGGGGTTTTTCCAGATTAAAAATGCTTAAAAAATTCAGCAGGGAATTATAAGAATTACGGTGCAAAATTTGACCAATGATACCTCAAACATGCGGCGGAACCGCGGCAGAAGCCTAGCTTCTGCGGCGGTTCCGCGGCTCTCTGGTGACGTCAGCCCTCCATATTTGCACAGTAATTCCTCTTTCACAGTGCTGAGTTTTATGGGAATTTTTAATATTTATTCAAGAGTTGAATTTTCTGGGGTTGTTTTGGGGATTCGATGATTCATCGGATTATCAGATTTTGTCTATATGGATTCCGGATAACTTTAGGATATGTTAAAAAGTTCGACCGGATATAAATACCCAACTTTTCCCCTGCCGGAAAAATTTCCAAGTGTTGGATTTTTCTGTGGTTTAAGGACGTTCTGAGTAGTGCAAGTAACGCGATGGTCCCTCTAGAAGACAACAAACCTTAACTCGATTATATGACCGTCTTGAACTTCCCTTTGAACCTTAGGTTTGGGGCAGTACGGCGTGCCACATGTGAGGCGTTGGCTTGACCCTTCTACAGCTGGACCGTTGGTGCTGAGGCATGAAGTGAACGTCTTTGAACTTATTTCATGTGTTGAACGGTTTCGGGAAAACTTGGGTGTTCGAATGTTCGATTGGAAAGTTTAATATTTTCTATTTATCCGGAATGGGATACAATAATTGGAATTCACAAACAGTTATGAGATAGCTGAATGAATGTTATAAATCTAGCGGTTTAGTCTCACTTGATATTTAAAAGAGTTTTCGATAATGGGACTAAAATGCGGGGTTTATAATTGTTAGGCATGTGATGTTTAAGTATTTCATTTGATTAGGCATGCGATGTCTAAAGAGGTTGCGGATTCCAACTGTTGTAGTTTTACACTTTCTTTTCTGTGACCGTAAGTGTAATATGTGATATCGCCGGTTTCGTTGCTATATGTCAACGACAATTGGGATGCGCATATTTACTTACGTTGATGACATGTGATGCTATGTGTTGCTGGATATGTTATATTGGATCGTCGTGTTTGAATAGCCGGGGTTTTTTATGTGAGATGAGTGTTTTTCATTTTCATTCATGTAAAAACTTGTACGTAATATTCTTTTATTGGGGCACTTCCAGGTTGCGGAAGCTGTCACCCTTTGTATATTATTTACTTTTCTGCACTAGGTTAGACCCAAGGAGGGGAGCACAAGTAACCGGGTTCTAGGGTCCAGTGGAAGACCATCTCGAAGAGTCGAGTCCGGGTCTCCTAACCCTAGAATTGGTAGGGTTGCTTGCCGCTCTCGTAGGGGTCTAGGGGTGTGGGATTGGCTATTCATCACGACCGTGGAATCCGTGTTTTATACTGGCTCGTATTGAAAACACGAACGTCCTAGTATATCCAATGTTTCATATGTTTCTTCTGCTGCGATATCTGTGATATGATCATGTGATGTTCTGTGATAGATACTGTATATAGTATATATGATATATTATATAGACGTTACTTATGTTCTGCACCCGCACTAGCCCTGCCCTGCTCTGTCGTTAGTTACCTAACCTAACGGTGCACGAGGGGACATCCAGGCGAATGCGGATGGCATAAGTGTACGTCTTATTTATCTGTGATGTTTAGGTGAATTAAATGATGGGACTTCATTAATGTGATTAATGAAAGAAAAGAAAGCTAAGATGTTGTAGAATCAAATTTTAAACAAAATAGGTAGCTACAGTTCTTGCTTTGCATAGCGGTATATATGATATACCCTGCACCTTATTCGATGAGGAAAGGACCGAGATCCCTTCACCGGGAGTGACTCCTTTAGCAATAACTGGCAGATGCTACACACTCGGTTTGATTTTTGATTGCTTCTATAGTTTCTGCTTTGCACAGTGATATATATGATATATCCCGCACCTCATTCGACGAGGAAAGGGCTGACGATCCCTTCACCGGGAGTGACCCCTTTAGCAAAACTAGAAAAGGCTCAAAATCACTCCATTTCAAAACTTCACTCGATTCTACAACGATATCAAGTTCATTACGCTCATGGTTTTTCTGAAAAACCTGCGTAGCCCTCCGTCATTTCAGATAAGTACTACTTAGTATTCATGCTGCGGTAGTTTGGCCTCCGTCAAGGCGTAGTGTATGGTAGCTAACTAGTGCTTATCTGCCAGCATATGCTGCGATTGGATTAGGGTATTCGTACGGCGTAGTTTGGCCTCCGTCAAGGGTCGTACGGGTGGGTTTAATTCAATCAAGAAATGACGGGTTGAACTTGACTAGCGCCCTGTGGGTAGTTTGGCCTCCGTCAAGGTCATAGGACGCTAGGGGCAAAAGAATTATTGGGAATTTCAAGTGTTGAAATTTGCAAAGAGATTGCATACCTTCTATGAGATAGTTGGATCCCGATACCCACTGCGAGTAAGAGTTACTCCTGGGAGAGTTTTACACATTACAATTAGCCGATCAAGTAGGTGTCTAGAAAGGTGTCAACGGGGTTACGCCTCTGGGAAAACGAGGTTTACTTTAATTAGGTCCGTGCGAAAGCACGGGGAACCTCCCTCAAAGTACCGACACTGGCCTGGCTGAAAGATTGGCGAAGTTGTAGGGTGTAATTAATCCCGGCTAGTCTTTCCTTTTAAGGTTTGAAGGAAGATTTGATAAAAACCAGTGTGAGCCATCCTGATTAGATAAGATAATAACCAATCTGATCTTGCAAGAGCATACGCTAAAGTGTTTTCTTCTCTCTCTCTCTCCAGGTAGCGACCATTTCATGCCCTAATAAAGATAATAATATGGATGTATTGACTGAACCCGCATGTTATACTGTGCAGGGGAACGTTGGACCCGTTCTTTCTTATAAGAGTTATAAGACTGAACAGGAATCAGGAGAATATCTGGATTCTCACACTGCCCAAACGGAGAACATGCATGTTGATGCATCATCTTCGGGTGTGTTTGTCATTGAGAACTGTTTCTCAGTTCACCCTACGTCCTGGGTATTAGATACCGGATCAGGATCCCACATCTGTAAAATGTTACATGGGCTACGGAAAGGTAGAGAACTGGGAAAAGGTGATCATTCCGTTCAAGTAGGGAATGGGGCAAATGTTGCAGCCAAAGCAGTTGGCGAATATCACCTAGTATTACCAAGTGGTGATACACTGATTCTAAATGAATGCTATTATATACCGAACATGATGTGCAATATTATATCAGTTTCTTTATTATGTAAAGAAGGATATAATTTTGTAGTAAAGGATAATGTTATGAACATATTCCTAAATCAAAAGTTGATTGCATCAGGCTCGTTATATAATGGCATATTCATTCTCAATCAAAATGCAGTTCTCAATTGACAAAACACACATAAGAGGAAAAGTTCAGAAATGAATGAATATTTCTTGTGGCATTGTAGACTTGGTCACATCAATGCGACACGACTAGCTAAGTTACATAAAGATGGATATTTGAAACCGTTCGAATTATCATCTTATGACGCTTGCCATTCATGTCTCAAAGGAAAAATGACCAAAACTCCGTTTAGTGGACACGGAGAAAGAGTTACGGAACTCTTAGGACAGGTGCATAGCGATGTATGCGGTCCCATGTCTACACATAGCAGGGATGGTTCTTCATACTTCATTACATTCACCGACGATCTCTCTAGGTTCGGGTATGTGTTCCTGATGAAACACAAATCAGAAGCTTTTGAGAAATTCAGAGAATATAAAAACGAAGTAGAGAACCAAATGGGCAAAAGTATTAAGATTCTTCGATCTGATCGAGGAGGAGAATACTTAAGCAATGAATTCAGAGATTATCTAAAAGAGAATGGGATTCTCTCTCAGCTTACTCCTCCTTATACACCACAGCACAACGGTGTATCGGAGCGGAGAAACCGCACCCTATTAGATATGGTGCGCTCTATGATGAGTGCAGCCGAGTTACCTATTTCCTTATGGGGATATGCACTGGAGACTGCTGCATACCTATTGAATAGAGTTCCAACCAAATCAGTGCCTACCACTCCATATGAGATATGGAATGGTAAGAGACCATGTCTTAATTTTATTCAGATAAGGGGTTGTCCGGCCTATGTTAAAACACAAAATCCGGACAAGCTCGAGGCAAGGTCTGTTTTATGTAAGTTTGTTGGATATCCCAAACATTCGCGAGGGTATATCTTCTACCACTCCGAGGAACAAAAAGTGTTTGTTGCTCGACATGCCACTTTCTTAGAAAAGAGTTTTCTTATGAAACAGACAAGTGGCATAGAGGTAGAACTGGAAGAGGTTCCAGCGACACAAACTATAACAGAAGCCAGAGGATTCAGTAGTACCCGACGAACCCCAGCCTCTCCGCCGATCTAGTAGGGTTTCTCGTCCACCTGAGAGATACTACGGTTTTCTCATTGACGGTGGAAGCGAGGATTGCATCATGGAGGTTGATGACCCAACTAGTTTCGAGCAGGCCATCACGAGTAAAGACTCAGTGAAATGGCTGGATGCAATGCGGTCTGAGATGGAATCCATGTACACCAACAAAGTATGGACTTTGGAAGTTGCTCTTGAAGGGGTAAAACCCATTGGGAGCAAGTGGATCTTCAAGAAAAAACTTGGTGTAGATGGGAAAGTGGAGACTTTCAAAGCTAGACTTGTTGCAAATGGTTTTCGTCAAAGACCAGGTGTGGACTATGACGAAACTTTTTATCCAGTGGCTATGCTTAAATCCATCCGGATCATGCTTGCCATCGCTGCATATCATGATTACGAAATCTGGCAAATGGATGTTAAGACCGCCTTTCTAAATGGTGATTTAGAAAAGTGCGTGTACATGACTCAGCCAGAGGGCTTCGTAGACAGTGGGAGCAGCGGGAAGGTGTGCAAGCTGCTTAAATCCATTTATGGATTAAAGCAAGCATCACGGAGTTGGAACATCTGCTTTGACGTCGTTATCAAAAAGTTTGATTTCGTCAAAAACCCAGATGAACCTTGTATCTACAAGAAGGTAGCAGAGAGTAAGGTTGTCTTCCTCGTATTGTACGTGGACGACATACTCTTGATAGGAAATGATATTCCTATGCTGCAATCGGTCAAGCTCTTCTTATCACAAAGATTCTCAATGAAAGATCTTGGTGATGCCTCCTGCATATTGGGAATAAGGATCTATAGAGATAGATCCAAACGGATATTAGGATTGTCCCAATCCAGGTACATTGACACCATACTAAAGAGATTTAGTATGGAAGAATCCAAACGTGGGAACTTGCCCACGATCTCTGGAGTCACTCTCTTCAAAGAGATGTCTCCCAAGACTGATTTGGAGAGAGCTCGCATGCAAGGGATACCCTATGCTTCGGCTGTAGGCTCTATCATGTACGCGATGCTATATACCAGACCCGATGTAGCATACTCACTAAGTGTAGTGAGCAGGTATCAAGCTGATCCTGGAGAGAGTCACTGGACAGCTGTGAAGAGCATTCTCAAGTACTTACGAAGGACTAAAGAGATGCTCTTGGTGTATGGTAACGGAGAACTCCAAGTGGAGTCCTTTACCGATTCGAGCTTCCAGAGTGATAAGGACGACTCTAAGTCGCTGTCGAGATTTGTCTTTACCCTTTACGGAGGGGAGGTTAGCTGGAAGAGTTCGAAGCAGGAAACCGTGGCAGACTCGACGATGGAGGCTGAATACATCGCTGCCAACGATGCTGCTAAAGAGGCTGTCTGGATCAAGAAGTTCATTACTGAACTTGGAGTGGTTCCATCCATTGAGCATCCAATACCTTTGTATTGCGATAACAATGGAGCGGTGGCTTTGGCCAAGGAACCTAGGTCCCATCAGCGATCCAGGCATATTCTGAGACGGTATCACCTGATCCGGGAGATAGTTGATCGCCGGGAGATCGAGGTCAGGAGGGTTGACACGAAGAACAACACGGCGGATCCACTCACGAAGGCCATTCCCTAGATACAGTTTGAGAGACTCTTCGGGATGCTCGGTATGCGATACTACAGCAGCTGGCCCTAGTGCAAGTGGGAGATTGTTAGTTGTATGTATGCCCTAGAGGCCAGTATTGTACAGATGATGTATATTATATTGGATGCTTGGACATATATAGAGATGACTTTCTTGCTCGATATGATAGTATGCTATCTGGTTGCTCTTTATCTTAACATGTACACTTGTCTCTTTAAACTGTCTTATAGTTACATGTTGGTAAAGCCCTTAGGATGTGTACTTGACTACCTGGACTATGATGCAGATCATACTAGTGGGGACATGGTAGTCCATAGGTACATCCTTCAAGGTCCCTAGTCGTGGGTGTATCGAGACGGGGCATCGATATACCAGTGTAGACTAGCGTATACGCTTCTCGACCCATGAGATGGGCGATGGATGATCCCATATCCATTGGTGTTTGACATCAGAGATGGTATACGGGTGCTCAGTGGAGACTGGGTACACTGGACGGACTCGCCGAGAACTCCCAGATGGTATTATACCTCACGTCAGATGGCAGTTCTCAGGTGACACTTGTACAGGTTAGTCTGTAGACCCGAGATCGTCATAGAGTCTTGTGTGATTCCCACTGTGCTTTGATCTCCACCTTACCACGTCCATGAGGGCGTGCAAAACGGTGGTCTTTGGGTACAGTCCCGAGTCATATGGAGGCAATGAGCGATAGGAGGGGTTTCGTCTCTCCCGGTATTGGAGGTTGATGTTGCGCTGTGCTCGATTGGCCGTAACAGGGAAGTCCCTGGCCAGGGCTGATCAGAGATTTGCTGGTAAGTGTTACCAGTAGTTTCTTGACCCGTTATGAGCCTCATATTGGCACGACTTATCGGTTATTGGGGTCTGACGTTTACCACCCCTAGACTTGATATGCGACATATCAGACGAACAGACCGGACTGTACGGTAAGTGTTACTGGATGGATTCACAGGAGTGTGAGCGGGCTGGCATGTCGATCTTCTGATCGCTCAATACCCGGATGGCCGTTACGTTTAGCAGACCGCTTGCGGCTTGTGGGTGCTTGATATGATCATCATCTGCTGCCGGCGTATTGACGAGTCTTTAGAGTCCTACAGAGAGGTTTCCTGGCTCAAGCGAAACGAAATAGGAGCGCATATGAGATATGTGCAGGACCGATAATAATGCGTGTATGTGATACCGTATTTCATTCTCGCGATGAATGTATCGATTGGTTATATGCGATATAACCTAGATATCGAATCAAGGATTGATTCGATAAGCCGATACATAGGATACTAGTCGGTTATATGCGATATGACCGGATCGTTAAATCAAGTGTTGATTTAATGATTTAATGTATAATTATATATTTGATATATTACTTTGCATTAACTAGTATTGGTTCACTTTAAATGGATTTTCTCACTTGGATGTGCAAGTTGTATATGTGATATACTTTTGTGCACATGATTGTATCATGTTTGATGATACATGCTTATTTGGTTAAGTGTAAAGAATTAAACCATGGTTAAGTTGATGATTAGGGTTTTTCTTATTCATTTATTTATTTGTTTATTCACTTTTGATAGATAAACTTGAATGGTGGCTTTGTTTGTTTTTAGTTGAAGATTCATGAAGCTTTGACTTGGTCACCATTCTTGTCTCATGCTTAACCCTAACCATTTGAACTAACCCTAGTTCATTCTCTACACTTAACTATGGTTGAGAATATGATAAGAATGAATTCTTTTTCATTATTCTTCAACACTTATCATATTCTATCTTTTTCATCATCTTCTTCTTCAAGAAAAAGCTTGCCACCATTAATGGCATCTTGAGCAAAAGTGTGAGAAATCCAATTCTAAAGTGAACCCACCTCCTATTTCTTCACCCTCTGCCTCTTGCCAAGTAGTATAGGGTGTTTTCTTCACAAGTTTCACAACTTGGTGAAGTTGGAGCTTGATCTTGTGTAAACTCGACGTAGATCATCTTCGGCATCGTAGCCGACGACTAGTCCGTTCATTTCTCCGATGAAGCCGATGCTAGAGTCTGAGATCCGACTTGGACAGCGAGAGGACGTCTACATGGAGCTAAGGAAGTGGAGAACCGGATCTACAAAGGTTGTAGCTTCTTACTTTTAGTTAAGATGTTAACTAGTTTCACTTTTCGCCTAAAATTCTAGTTAACGATCCGTATTAGAGTTTCTCGGCACTTGTAAAATTTGAAATTGGCATGGTTGATGCCTTGTGAGACCTCTTGAGAGTGCCTAGGAACCCTACATTATAGAGACAATCAGAGTACATGTTAAGATAAAGAGCAACCAGATAGCGTACTATCATGTCGAGCAAGAGAGCCCTCCCTATATATGTCCTAGCATCCACTACAATATACATCATATGTGCAGTAATAGCCTCTAGGGCATACATATAACTAACAATCTCCCACTTATACTAGGGCCATCTGTTGTGGTATCGCATACCCAACAATTAGCCGTGGTTGAAGTATTTCATACTTAACTATCCCATAAAAGTCTCTATTGGGAAAAATGCCTTTGTGAGTGGATTCGCGCTGTTGTCCTCTATGTCTACTCTCCTAACCTTGATCTCCCTGGAGATCAACCATCTCCATGATCAGGTGATACTGCCTAAGAATTATATCTGGATTTCTGATGGGACGGTAGTTCCTTGGCTAAAGCCACAACTCCATTGTCACACAATGGTAGGAACGAAGTTCATCTCATGAACTTATATATAACCAGACTGCCTTTTTGGTAGCATCCTTGGTAATGATGTATCTTGCCTTTAATCGTCTAGTAAGTCACGGTATCTAGCTTGGAACTCTTCCAACATACCATCCCTCCACTGAGGGTATAGACAAGCCTGCGACTGACATTCAGTCGTCCTTATCACCCTGGAACCTTTCCAGTGATTCTCCCCAGGATCGATTGATACCATCTCACTACAACTAGTGAGAATCCTAACATCCAATTAGATCCATCTCATAGATCCAAAACCCAGGATTTAGGAGGTATCACCTTGATCCTGTATGGAGAATCCTTGTGATAAGCGGAGATTGACCGAGCGTAGCATAGGAAACTCCTTCCCTATCAAGAGTATGTCATCCACGTACTCTACGAGGATCACCACCATACTCCCTACTACCCTTTTGTATATACAAGGTTCATCTACCATTTTGATGAAGTCAAACTCTTTAACTACCACATCAAAACAGGTGTTCCAACTCTGCGATGCCTGCTTTATCACATAAAACATCTTGCACACGTTTCCGCTGCTCCCACTGTCTACGAAGTCCTCTGGCTGTGTACTTATAGACGCTCTCTTCCAAATCATTATTTAGAAATGCTGTCATGACACCCAATCGCCAGATATCGTAGTCATGGTATGTAGCCGTGGCAAGTAAGATGTGGATGAACTTAAGCATAGCTTTAAAAGTCTCAACCTTTCCATGTACACCAAGTAATCTTCTCAAGATATACTTGCTCCTGATGGGTATTTAACCCTTCAGATAAAGCAACCAAAGTCCATACTTTGTTGGTGTATAAGGATTCCATCTCAGATCGATAAGCATCCAGCCATTCTTACAGAGTCCCACTCCTGATGACCAGCTCGAAACTAGTTGGGTCATCATCTCATGATGCAATCCTCGCTCCCACTGTCATAGAAAAACCGAAGTATCTCTCAGGTGGGTGAGAAACCCTACTAGATCGGCGGAGAGGCTGAGGTTCGTTGGTTACTATTGAATCCTTTGGTTCTACCAAATCATCTGCTGTAGTTTGTATAGCTGGAACTCCTTCCAGTTTTACCACATGACCACTAATTTCTTCATAAGAAATTCCCTTTCACAAAGGTGGCATGCTGAGAAATAAAACACTTTTGTTTCTCGGTTTGTAGAAGATATTCCCTTGCGTATGCTTGGGATATCCAACAAACTTCTGCAGATCTGACTTTGCCTCGAGCTTGTCCGGATTTTGCTTTTTAGACATAGGCCGGACAACCCCAAATCTTAACAAACTTAAGATATAGGTTCTTCCCTTTCCATATCACATATGAAGTGGTAGGCAACTGATTTGATTTGAACCCTATTCAATAGGCATGCAACTTCTCAAGTGCATAACTCCCAAAAGGAAATAGGAAATTCAGTAGTACTCATCATAGAGCACACCATATCACATAGGGTGCTATTGCTCCGCCCCGATATACCATCGTGCTATGGTGTATTCGGAGGAGTAATGTTGAGAGAGAATCTCATTCTCCTTTGGAATAGTCCAGGAATTCCATGCTCAAGTATTCTCCTCTCTGATCTCATCAAAGGACATAATACTTATACCCGTTTTTGGTTCTCTACTTCTAACTTATATTTTGTGATTATCTCAAAAGTTTCGGACTTGTGTTTCAACAGGAACATATGTCTGAATCTTGAGAGATCATCAGTGAATGTAATGAAGTACAAAGAACCGGTCCTGGCATGTGTAGACTGGGGACTTTCATACATCAGCATGTATCAATCCCAAGAGTTCACTAACTCTTTCTCTGTTTCCAATAAACGGAGATGTGGTCATCTTATCTCTGTGACATGACCGGCAAGTTTCATAAGATGTAAATTCAAACTAATTTAAATATGCATCTATATGTAATTTCAGCTAGTCGGGTCGCATTGATATGACCCAGTCTACATTGCCTCAAGAAGAATTCGTTCATTTCTGAACTCTTCCTCTTGTGTGTGTTCTGTACGTTAAGAACTGTGGTTTGATTTAGAACGTTTACGCTTTTAGATAACGTGCCTGAACCGATTGTTGGAGATAGTGCCCTCAGAGTCAATTATTGGATCACAGGCACGTGATTGAAATGATTGAGGGAGGACCTATCCCGGTAGGACAGTCTTACTCGAGATGATAGTATGCTATCTGGTTTATCTTTAACATCGTGTACTGCTTTAGGTGACCTGACATGTCGCTATTACACGTTGATAGAGCCCCTAGGATTCTTGCTTGACCACCAGCAGTATGAGGGCGATCATATAAGTGGGAGCTGGGGTCTATAAGCACATCCTTAAAAGGTCCCTAGTCGTGGGAGTTTTGAGACAGGGCATCGATACTCCAGAGTAGACTAGTGTATACAGTCGAGACCCCAACGAGGGGCGGTGGCCGGTCTCACAAGCCACTGGTGTCAGTTGGTTCACCTAAGATGTATACAGGTGCTCATTGGGTTATGAGTACACAGGACAGGACTCGCCGGGAATATGCTAGTTGGTCTTATACCAGACGTCAGATAGCAGTTCCCAGGTGACATGTGTACAGGTTAGTTCATCGACCCGAGGATCGTCATTTGTCTCCTGTGAGTTCCCACTATATTTTGATTACTACCCTACCACGCTCAAAGGAGACAAGCAAACAGGTTTTAGTTGGGTACAGTCCCGAGCCACATGGAGGCAGTGAGCGGATCTTCAGGGGTTCGTCTCTCCCGGTATTGGGGGTGAGGTCGCGCTGTGTCTAGGAGAGCCATTACACAAAGCCCTCGGCCGAGGCAGGAGATTTACTGGTAGGTATTCCGGTAGTATCTCAGGGTGTTCTGGGCTACACTCCGACACGACTTGTACCGTTTTTGGGGGTCTGACTTTTACCAACCCCCTAGGCCCGCCATGCGATGCTCATAGAAGAACGGACCGGACTGTACGGATATTGTCACTGACAGGCTCAGTAGGGTGTCAGGATGAGTTCGCTCATCGGCGTCCCTTTTGGTCAATACCTGGTAGCCCGTCACGTATTGGCTTATACCTCTGACGTGCTAGTGGTTAAATCCACAACCAAGGTGTTGACGAGTCTTTAGAGTCCCCCACATTCAGTTGCTTAAGCTTTCGGGCAAAAAGCTGTCGAGGCCGTATGGAGATATGGCAGGGTTCGATTAGATACGTGCGGTATTGCACGGATCAGGATCGGACGGATAATACTAGCAGGCTTTGGTTTAAGCCGGATCCTAGTATAGTACAGTGTAGATTTTGTCTCATTGCATTTGTATTCGGTCGGAATACAGATGCGGGTGTGTATACATAGTATCGGGGTTTTTCCTGTAATTTATTACGGGACCAGTTTTCTGGAGTTGCCAGTTTGCTTTCCGTTTCGGCCATATTTCTTTGTATCCTTCATTGGCCGAAGATTGGTGGAGGAGGGCTTATTTGCATTAGTGCAATTAAGCATTTGTGGAGGTTGTTATTTGCATATCCTTGTATCATGATAGTTCCACCATCACATTGACTTCTTAGGTCATGATGGTTCATGATGGCTTGACCTTTTGGTGTTATGATTGGTTGGTTGAGTGTTGGACTTTCCTTGTGATGATTTCTTCTCTTGATCTCATTTGACTCTCCCTTGCATTATTGTTCTTCTCTCTTGAATTTTCATTCACCCTACACCATGAGCATGGCCGGCCAAAGAGGAGAGAGGGGGCTGTCCCAAATTTGGGGGTGGGGTTTTTGGTTCATTTGTATTGCACAAAATCCATTTAGCTCCATCTCCAAAACTCCATTCCTCCACCATCTCAAAAGGCAACTCCATACAAACCCCAAATGAGATATAGATCTCTACACTATTCTACAGCAAATCTTGGGCACGTCGACTCGCCAGCTTCGTGCCCGAGTTGCCTCGGTATAGAGGTGGGAGCCCGTAAAAGAATCCGGCGACGTGGTGCCCTTCCGGCAACGAGGTGGAGACCGGAGATTCCGCGGGAGATCGGGACGACGACGAGAAGACCGGAGGGCACGGATCAGTCGGTATATCTCTCTTCCCCATCTTGTAGTTAGCTAGGACTAGTTAATGGTTCGATCCGGGTTTTAGTGCGCTGTGGTGCCGGTTCAAGAAAATTTAAAGTTAACCATCGCTTCCGCATTTGGCCTCGGGATGGAGGCCGGGGCGCCACCGTGCACTTACAGTGGTATCAGAGTCTCGCCATTAACATAGTCTAGTTTTGTCTAATGTGTTTTACATTTCCGATCGAACAATTTTCCAAAAACCGTATTTTTTCTTCACATCAGTTTCTGTCGAAATTTTTTGAAGTCAAAAAATTTTTCAGGTTGTCTCAGAATGATGTGCAGGGAATTATAAGAATTCTGTAGAAATTTGATCACGTGATCGCTCCATACGACTGCGGAACCGCGGCCAAACCCATGCTTGGGCCGCGGTTCCGCCGCAGTATATGCAGATCAGTGTGCCAAATTTTTACAGAGGCCTCCTGAGTGGAAAATAGGTTTTTTGGAATGTTATTCTTTGGGCCCAGATTTCTTGATATGCTACAGTAGTACTTGGGGGCTCACTTAGTAAAATTTGATCGATCAGATATTTTAAACACATTATTTCACAGTATTTACATTATATCTGCGACCGTGAATGTCACTTGATCGGTAAATCCTGTCTAACTGCTATAGCCCGGTTAGACGGATTTGCGAACGTGACTTTCACGTTGATGTTCTGTGATTTTTCTGTGATGTTGCGGATCGGTCGTGGGGGATAGCCTGGTTGCAGTGGTAGTACAGTTTTGTTGTATTATGTACATTTGATATTGCGGGGCGAGCGTCCGACATGTGGACTGCCGTCACTGCCTGTTTGTATTATTATTTTGGGGCACGACCAGGTTGCGGTCGATATACCCGTTGTATGTATATTTTACTTTCTGTACTAGGATTGCCCCGCGGAGGGGTGCACGGACAGCCGGGTTCTAGAGAGCAACAAGCCCGCATCTCATGGCATTGAGACGGAGGGGGCTTCACTCTAGAATTGGCGGGTTATTCGCCGCATTCGTAGGAGGTACAGGTTGGCCCAGGAGGGGTGCCCGAGTTACCGGATTCCATGAAGTGCTGGATGGTCCATTCACGTTGCTAAAGGGGGCTGCCTCGCTTCAGGTTTTGGCGGGTAACTTGCCGCGCCCGTAGGGGTCTAGGATTCTCATTGCACAGGCTATCCACACGACCAGGGGAACGTCGGGTTTCAGCGGCTCTGTGAAACCCGGGGATCCCAGATATCTGTATTATTCTGTGATGCCGTACATTTCTGTGATGTTGCCTTTTATCACGCCTTGAACGAATATAATATATTGGTATATATATTAGTAGATGTTGTATATGTTTTGCATCCGCGCTAGTCCAGTCCCCGCTCTGTCGTTAGTTAGCTAACCTAACGGGTAATGACGGGACCCAGTGGCGAATGCGGATGGCATATACGTACGTCATATTATTTTCGTTCTTTGTGGTGTGATCAATTGATGGGACTGCATTGATTCGGATCAATGCAAGTTAAAAACAAACCTAATCTGATGTTGTTGGAACACTTTTCAAAAAGATGTTATTGCAAGGACGTTCATTTTTGTTTTGCACCGTAATATTCAGTTGGAATATCCTGCTCCTCAGTCGACGAGGCAAGGGCCGAGATCCCTTCACCGGGAGTGACCCCTTGGACAGAAGTTTGCGTCAGGGAATTAACTTCACTATAGCCGATTACTTTTTCTTTGCACCGTGGTATTCAGTTGGAATATCCTGCACCTCATTCTACGGGGAAAGAGCCGAGATCCCTTCACCGGGAGTGACCTCTTTAGCAAAGGTTTTCGTCACTATATTTTTAAAAGCTATCCGTTCCTTCAACGATATCAAGTTCATTACGTTAAAGGTTTTCGCCAGAAACCATTCGTAGCCCTCCGTCGTTTCATATGGATGGTCAATAGTATTCAAGCTGTGTATGTTGGCCAAAGTCAAGGCACAGTGATTGGTAGCTATTGGGGTATTCATATGCAGCATAGATAGATGCGTTGGTTTGGGACAGTCGTACTGCCATTTTGGCCAAAGTCAAGGGTAGGTACGGGTGGGTTCAAATTAACCTGGAGAATGACAGGTAGAACTTGACATGTGACTTATGATATGTTGGCCAAAGTCAAGGTCATAAGAGCATGGGGCAAAAAAAAATCACATCGGGAGTTTCAAAAGAACCGAAACTTGCTAGATATGCGCATACCTTCTGGAGTGTGACATCGTGACCGGATTCCGTCACGTTATCATGCGATGATAGTTGGGTCCCGATTCCCACTGATGAGTTGGTTTACTCCTCGGGTGATCCCGACTAATTCTTCTTTCGGGTTTGGAGAAGAATTTGAGGTTACAGTGGGAGGTTTCCAGATTAGATAAATTGGTAACCATTCTGATCTAGGTTAGAGTGCACGCTAAGTGTTTCTTTTCTCTCTCTCTCTTTGGCAGCGACCATTGACCCGACCCTTAGACTATGACTCAGTGACCAAGTTGACCGAACCTTCTTTAACGCTGGCTTTTGGATTGTCAGAGTTGCAGACCTCATTGCCATTCCTACTTTTACCCTTTTCTCCAGGACACCCCGTATTACTACGAACGTCCACTTCCATTGGACAAAACCATCGTATGGTTATATACGAACTCGAAGGGATTTATTCGAGGATGGTTTCAGGTTCTGGAGAAAACGGATAGGACTATTCAGTTGTCTTTTCCTTTTACCTTCTCTCAGGTTGCGAGTACTCCTTGGTTTAGGAGATAGTACACCTATTACGCAAATTGGATAGTCTTCTTCCAAACCTTAGGCTGGTGCCGACCGGTAGGGAATGAAGAAAACCAATTAGCCTAACGATGGTGTACAGAAGGTATTAAGTTAAGACAAAGCAAGGGATTAGTAAGAGGGCAAAGTAAATTGCGACTGCTATTCACGACCAAACCAGGTATTTCATTACCATTCCCACTTCACCTTTGTATTTCTCCAGGACACTCCGTATCACTACGAAGATCCACAGTTTATTGGATACTCCATCGTATGGTTATATACGAACTTGAAAGGAACTTGTTCCAGTTCGGAGATGGATTCTGGTTCAGGAGAAATAGGAATAAGGTTTATTCGGTTGTCTTTTATCTTCACCTTCTCTCGCATTGCGAGTGCTCCTAGGATTAGGACAGTACACCCATTATGCTTATTGGATAGTCTTCTTCCAAACCATAGGCTGGTGCCGAACGGTAGGGAAGGAAGAAAACCATTTGGCCTAAGGGGCGTGCAGAGGGTAATGACTAAAGACATATAAAGGGATTTGGAGAGGTGGCAAAGAATTATACGGTTACAGTCGTGAATCTGGAAGAGGCATTACTAGGAATACCGGGATACCCCATCGAAACATTTCAATGTTTCAGTTTCACTGTGTACTGTTAAAGGAAAACTGATTTCCCGATTAGATACTTGCTCCAGGGTATGTATTTACCAGGTATGATTCTCACATCTGTATGGTTTTACAGATGATGAGTGGGAGTAAGTTATTGGGAATTAGGTGATCTTCCTCATTATATCGGGATTCGTTGTATTCAGTGATATTTGAGGAAATCACCTGGGCTGTTTGCCGGTCGGCAAATATTTGGTTTTGAATATCCGCTGTTGTGCACCAATTTCAAATTGATATATCTGTACGTCTATTTTCATAGAGTGAGATATACCTTTTTGAAATTATGTCTATGACATTTACCTGTATCAGTGGATGGTTAGGTAAGGAGCATTAAACAGCGGTGTAATTCTTCTTAACCATAAGTACAGTTTTCAACCTACGATACACAGTGAATGAGTTATCAGACTCAAGTGACTTATACAGAGTATTGTATGTTGTCCAGGGTCCATCAGGATAGAGGGGTTGGTCCTCGTACTATATTCAGTTTACTTATGACTTCTCTAGTTTTTAGACAAGTGTTTCGCGGAAACACAGGGTCTGAATCTTGAGAAGTTATAGGTATTTGAATAAAGTAGAGAACCAGGTGTTGCAAGTATCGGGATTCTTCAAGTTGATCGAAGATGTAGATACTTGTGTATAGTATTCAGTTGATAGTAATAATTAAGAGAACTTGCTTCTCTTTCAGGTTACTCATAATTGGAAGCATTCCTAAGTTGAGTAACGCTGATCGGCCTCCTTCCATTTAGTTGACATGCACTGGGGACAGCTGCATGATTTGAATCTGGTTCAATTAAATCAGTGCCTCTGTTTCTATATTGGATATAGAACAGTTCATATCTTAACGATGTTAAAGGTACGGGGAGTTGTTCGGTTTATGCTTAAAACCAGACTCTGGACAACTCAAGGCACGTTTCTGTAATGGCTGTTTGTGGGTTGACCCAGGCTATGACGAGGGTTGACTTTCTACCATCTGGAAGATCAATAGCGATATTGTTCTAAACTCGCCACAGTTTTATTAAAAATGGATTTTTTCTGAAAACAGTAGTGGGAGTATGGTAGAACTGGAAGTGATTCCAGAACCGCAAACGATTACTGAAGATTTGATAGGAACCTAAAGATTCAATCTGGTTTGACATTCCATTGGCCACTCCGCAGATGCGGTGGGTAACTTCAGGCACCCGAGAGGTACTCCGGTAGCCTCAAGGACGGTGACAGGGAAGTTCTTATTTACCCACACTTGCCATTGCTATTGTTCCAGTCTGCGAGACCCGGCAGGAGGATGAGTATAGCGTCGTTCTAAACTAGCTTTAGAAGTGTACGTGTATATGACTCTGCCAGAGGGTTGTCATAGTCAGTGGGAGCAGTGGAAGCATTGGTGGACAGGTGGCTTATGTCTATTTATGGACTAAAGCAGATATAGCGGAGATAGATCATCAATTTCTGATGTGACAGTCATAGGTTTGACTTCATCAGAATAGGGGATGGATCTGTTGAGAAGGTAGTAGGGTGTGATGTCCTCGTATTTAGATGACATACACATAGTAGGAAGTGATATTCCTATACTACAATCAGTTAAACTTTGGTCGTCACACAGTGGTTTCTCCACATGGGACTTGGACATTGTATCAGACATACTGGTTACTAGATCTATGGTTTTAGATCTAGATTTGGGTGGTTTCCCAATTAAGGGTACTTAGACAGCATTCTAAGAGTATTTAGAATGGACGACTCCTGGCACGGTAGTGTACCTGCAGGTGATGGAGTCACCCTCTCTAAAGGTGTTTTACAGACTAAAGGGGAGAGGGATGTACATGATTGGCAGATCACTTGCTCAGGCAATTGAGTCAATCATGAGATGTCAAGTACCACACCAGATGTTGCTCTTGCACTAGATGCAATAAGTTGACATTGATCCAATCCTGGAGAAACAGTCGGAAGCAGCTTTAGAGCATAAGTGGATGTTCTAGGGATATGATAACGACAGCCTCATTCGGGAGACGGTTATCATTCCAGGCTTCCAAGGTGGCATGGACGACAAGGAGGTTGTCAGAGTTATTGTTTTTTCCTTCTGACAAGGGGCAGTATTTTGGACAGGTGGTCCAAGGCAATACTGAGGGAGGCATGGCGCAGGATACTGATTAAGTTCAGTTGTCGATACAGTCTAAGAAGTTTGGATTTGGAGTTCATTTATGAGCTAGGTCCCATCAGACCTCCAGACACATTCTAAGACAGGTATTGCTCATTTCGGGAGATGGCTTTCTCCGCGAACATGAGATATAGAGAGACATAGAAAGAAACATTAAGGCGGATCCACTCACTGAGGCTATTCCTCGAACGCAATAGTTTCGCAAACGGGATTTGTGAGACTGACTAGTAGAGGAGTTGGGTGTTCGGTATCACACGGGCTGTGAGTATGCGACATCGCAATAATTAGCCTTGAGTGCAAGTGGGAGATTGTTGGAGATAGTGCCCTCAGAGTCAATTATTGGATCACAGGCACGCGATTGAAATGATTGAGGGAGGACCTATCCCGGTAGGACAGTCTTACTCGAGATGATAGTATGCTATTTGGTTTATCTTTATCATCGTGTACTGCTTTAGGTGACCTGATATGTCGCTATTACACGTTGATAGAGCCCCTAGGATTCTTGCTTGACCACCAGCAGTATGAGGGCGATCATATAAGTGGGAGCTGGGGTCTATAAGCACATCCTTAAAAGGTCCCTAGTCGTGGGAGTTTCGAGACAGGGCAACGATACTCCAGAGTAGACTAGTGTACACAGTCGAGACCCCGACGAGGGGCGGTGGCCGGTCTCACAAGCCACTGGTGTCAGTTGATTCACCTAAGATGTATACAGGTGCTCATTGGGTTATGAGTACACCGGACAGGATTCGCCGGGAACATGCTAGTTGGTCTTATACCAGACGTCAGATAGCAGTTCCCAGGTGACATGTGTACAGGTTAGTTCATCGACCTGAGGATCGTCATTTGTCTCGTGTGAGTTCCCACTGCACTTTGATTACTACCCTACCACGCTCAAAGGAGACGTGCAAACAGGTTTTAGTTGGGTACAGGCCCGAGCCACATGGAGGCAGTGAGCGGATCTTCAGGGGTTCGTCTCTTCCGGTATTGGGGGTGAGGTCGCGCTGTGTCTAGGAGATCCATTACAAAAAGCCCTCGGCCGAGGCAGGAGATTTACTGGTAGGTATTCCTGTAGTATCTCAGGGTGTTCTGGGCTACACTCCGACACGACTTGTGTTAGTTGTATGTATGCCCTAGAGGCCAGTATTGTACAGACGATGTATATTATATTGGATGCTTGGACATATATAGAGATGACTTTCTTGCTCGATATGATAGTATGCTATCTGGTTGCTCTTTATCTTAACATGTACACTTGTCTCTTTAAACTGTCTTATAGTTACATGTTGGTAAAGCCCTTAGGAAGTGTACTTGACTACCTGGACTGTGATGCAGATCATACTAGTGGGTACATGGTAGTTCTTAGGTACATCCTTCAAGGTCCCTAGTCGTGGGTATACCGAGACGGGGCATCGATATACCAGTGTAGACTAGCGTATACGCTTCTTGACCATGAGATGGGCGATGGATGATCCCATATCCATTGGTGTTTGACATCAGAGATGGTATACGGGTGCTCAGTGGAGACTGGGTACACTGGACGGACTCGCCGAAAACTCCCAGATGGTATTATACCTCACGTCAGATGGCAGTTCTCAGGTGACACTTGTACAGGTTAGTCTGTAGACCCGAGATCGTCATAGAGTCTTGTGTGATTCCCACTGTGCTTTGATCTCCACCTTACCACGTCCATGAGGGCATGCAAAACGGTGGTCTTTGGGTACAGTCCCGAGTCACATGGAGGCAATGAGCGATAGGAGGGGTTTCGTCTCTCCCGGTATTGGGGGTTGATGTTGCGCAGTGCTCGATTGGCCGTAACAGGGAAGTCCCTGGCCGGGGCTGATCAGAGATTTGCTGGTAAGTGTTACCAGTAGTTTCTCGACCAGTTATGAGCCTCACATCGGCACGACTTATCGGTTATTGGGGTCTGACGTTTACCACCCCTAGACTTGATATGCGACTTATCAGACGAACAGACCGGACTGAACGGTAAGTGTTACTGGTTGGATTCACAGGAGTGTGAGCGGGCTAGCTCGTCGATCTTCTGATCGCTCAATACCCGGATGGCCGTTACGTTTAGCAGACCGCTTGCGGCTTGTAGGTGCTTGATATGATCATCATCTGCTACCGGCGTATTGACGAGTCTTTAGAGTCCTACACAGAGGTTTCCTGGCTCAAGCGAAACGAAATAGGAGCGCATATGAGATATGTACAGGACCGAGAATAATGCGTGTATGTGATACCGTATTCCATTCTCTCGATGAATGTATCGATTGGTTATATTCGATATAACCTAGATATCGAATCAAGGATTGATTCGATAAGCCGTTACATAGGATACTAGTCGGTTATATGCGATATGACCGGATCGTTAAATCAAGTGTTGATTTAATGATTTAATGTATAATTATATATTTGATATATTACTTTGCATTAACTAGTATTGGTTCACTTTAAATGGATTTTCTCACTTGATGTGCAAGTTGTATATGTGATATACTTTTGTGCACATGTTTGTATCATGTTTGATGATGCATGTTTAATTGGTTAAGTGTAAAGAATCAAACCATGGTTAAGTTGATGATTAGGGTTTTGCTTATTCATTTATTTATTTATTTGTTTATTTATTTATTTGGAAAAGATTTTGATGAGAATGGTGGCTTTCTTTGTTTCTAGTTGAAGCTTCATGAAGCTTTGACTTTGTAACCATTCTTGTCTTCATGCTTAACCCTAACCCTTCCAAGTAACCATGGTCAATTCTCTACACTCTACCTTAGTTAGTATATGATAAGTATTCTTTTTACTTTTCAATTTTAATTAAGACTTATCATATTCTAGCTTCATCTTCTTCTTCATCTTCAAAGAAAAAGCTTAAGTCCATTAATGGCAACTTGAGCTAAAGTGTGAGAAATCCAATTCTAAAGTGAACCCACCTCCTATTTCTTCACCCTCTACCTCTTGCCAAGTAGTATAGGGTGTTTTCTTCACAAGTTTCACAACTTGATGGAGTTGGAGCTTGAACTTATGATGCCTCGACGTAGATCATCTTCGGCACGAAGCCGACGACCTAGCCCACCCATTTTTCCGATCAAGCCGACGATTGAGTCCGGGATTCGAGATGGACAGCGAGAGGATGCCTACGTGGAGCTAAGGAAGTGGAGAACCGGATCTACAAAGGTTGTAGCCTCTCTCTTTTAGTTAAATTGTTAACTAGTTTCGTTTTTCGCCTAAAATTCTAGTTAACGATCCGTATTTGGGTTTCTCGGCACTTGTAAAATTTGAAATTGGCATGGCTGATGCCTTGTGAGACCTCATTAGCATGCCTAGGAACCCTACAGTGGTATCAGAGCCTAGCTAGAGCCTTAGGCGAAGTCTAGACGACGTTTGAAACCCGATCGAACCGAAACCCTAATTCCCGATATGCTCTCTGGACTTTTTCTAAAATCTGGGATTTTTCCATATTAAAAATGCTTAAAAAATTCAGCAGGGAATACTAAGATTTACGATGCAAAATTTATCCCATGATGTGCTAAGGGCGCGGCGGAACCGCGGCAGAATCTTGGCTTCTGCGGCGATTCCGCGGCCATCTGATGACATCATCTGTCCATTTTTGCACAGTAATTCCTATTTTATTATGCTGAATTTTCTGGGAATTTTTAATTTGACTCAAGAGTTGAGTGTTCTGGGGTTGTATTGGGAATCGACGATTCGATCGGATTATCAAACCTTGTCTATGTGGCTTTCCGGATATTTTAGAATATGTTAAAAGGTTCGACCGGATATAAATACCCAACTTTTCCCCTGCCGGAAAATTTCCAAGTGTTGGATTTTTCTGTGGTTTAAGGACGTTCTAAGTAATGCAATGGTCCCTCTAGAAGACAACAAACCTTAACTCGATTATGTGACCGTCTTGAGCTGCCCTTTGAACCTTCGGGTTTGGGGCAGTACGGCGTGCCACATGTGAGGCGTTGGCTTGACCCTTCTACGGCTGGACCGTTGGTACTGAGGCATGAAGTGAATGTCTTTGAACCTATTTCATGCTTTGTACGGTTTCGGGAAAACTTGGGTGTTCGAATGTTCGATCGGAAAGTTTAATATTTTCTATTTATCCGGAATGGGATACAATAATTGGAATTCACAAACAGTTATGAGATAACAGAATGAATGTTATAAATCTAGCGGTTTAGTTTCATTTGATATTGAAAAGAGTTTTCGATAATGAGACTAAAATGCGGGGTTTATAACTGTTAGGCATGTGATGTCTAAATATTTCATTTGATTAGGCATGTGATGTCTAAAGAGGTTGCGGATTCCAACTGTTGTAGTTTTACACTTTCTTTTCTGTGACCGTAAGTGTAATATGTGATATCGCCGGTTTCGTTGCTATATGTCAACGACAATTGGGATGCGCATATTTACTTACATTGATGACATGTGATGTTATGTGTTGCTCGATATGTTATATTGGATTGTCGTGATTGAATAGCCGGGGGTTTTTATGTGAGATGAGTGTTTTTCATTTTCATTCATGTAAAAACTTGTATGTAATATTCTTTTATTGGGACACTTCCAGGTTGCGGAAGATGTCACCCTTTGTATATTATTTACTTTTCCGCATTAGGATAGACCCAAGGAGGGGAGCACAACTAACCGGGTTCTAGGGTTCAGTGGGAGACCATCTCGAGGAGTCGAGTCCCGGTCTCCTAATCCTAGAATTGGTAGGGTTGCTTGCCGCTCTCGTAGGGGTCTAGGGGTGTAGGATTGGCTATTCATCACGACCGTGGAATCCGTGTTTTATACTGGCTCGTATTGAAAACACGGACGTCCTAGTATATCCAATGTTTCATATGTTTCTTCTGCTGTTTTATCTGTGATGTGATCATGTGATGTTCTGTGATAGATACAGTATATAGTATATATGATATATTATATAGACGTTACTTATGTTTTGCACCCGCACTAGCCCTGCCCTGCTCTGTCGTTAGTTACCTAACCTAACGGTGCATGAGGGGACATCCAGGCGAATGCGGATGGCATAAGTGTACGTCGTATTTATCTGTGATGTTTAGGTGAATTAAATGATGGGCCTTCATTAATGTGATTAATGAAAGAAAAGAAACCTAAGATGTTGTAGAATCAAATTTTAAACAAAACAGGTAGCTACAGTTCTTGCTTTGCATAGCGGTATATGTGATATATCCTGCACCTTATTCGATGAGGAAAGGACCGAGATCCCTTCACCGGGAGTGACTCCTTTAGCAATAACTGGCAGATGCTACACACTCGGTTTGTTTTTGATTGCTTCTATAGTTTCCGCTTTGCACAGTGATATATATGATATATCCCGCACCTCATTCGACGAGGAAAGGGCCGACGATCCCTTCACCGGGAGTGACCCCTTTAGCAAAACTAAAAAAGCCTCAAAATCGCTCCATTTCAAAAACTTCATTTGATTCTACAACGATATCAAGTTCATTACGCTCATGGTTTTTCTGAAAACCTGCGTAGCCCTCCGTCATTTCAGATAAGTACTACTTAGTATTCGTGCTACAGTAGTTTGGCATTCGTCAAGGCTTAGTGTACGGTAGCTAACTAGTATTTATCTGCTTATGCATATGATGCAGATTGGATTAGGGTATTCGTACGGCGTTGTTTGGCATTCGTCAAGGGTCGTGCGGGTGGGTTTAATTCAATCAAGAAATGTACGGGTTGAACTTGACTAGTGGACTATGGGTTGTTTGGCATTCGTCAAGGTCATAGAACACTAGGGGTAAAATATTATTGGGAATTTCAAGTGTTGAAATTTGCAATGAGATTGCATACCTTCTATGTGATAGTTGGATCCCGATACCCACTGCGAGTAAGAGTTACTCCTGGGAGAGTTTTACACATTGCAATTAGCTGATCGAGTAGGTGTCTAGAAAGGTGTCAACGGGGTTATGCCTCTGGGAAAACGAGGTTTACATTAATTAGGTTCGTGCGAAAGCACGGGGGACCTCCCTCAAAGTACCGACACTGGCCTGGCTGAAAGATTGGCGAACTTGTAGTGTGTAATTAATCCCGGCTAGTCTTTCCTTTTAGGGTTTGAAGGAAGATTTGATAAAAACCAGTGGGAGCCATCCTGATTAGATAAGATAATAACCAATCTGATCTTGCAAGAGCATACGCTAAAGTGTTTTCTTCTCTCTCTCTCCAGGTAGCGGCCATTTCATGCCCTAACAAAGATAATAATATGGATGTATTGACCGAACCCGCATGTTATACTGTGCAGGGGAACGTAGAACCCGTTCTATCTTATAAGTGTTATAAGAATGAACAGGAAACAGGAGAATATCTGGATTCTCACACCGCCCAAACGGAGAACATGCATGTTGATGCATCATCTTCGGGTGTGTTTGTCATTGAGAACTGTTTCTCAGTTCACCCTACGTCCTGGGTATTAGATACCGGATCAGGATTCCACATATGTAAGATGTTACATGGGCTGCGGAAAGGTAGAGAACTGGGAAAAGGTGATCATTCCGTTCAAGTTGGGAATGGTGCAAATGTTGCAGCCAAAGCAGTTGGCGAATATCACCTAGTATTACCAAGTGGTGATACAATGATTCTGAATGAGTGCTATTATATACCGAACATGATGTGCAACATTATATCAGTTTCTTTATCGAGTAAAGAAGGATATAATTTTGTAGTACAGGATAATGTTATGAACATATTCCTAGATCAAAAGTTTATTGCATCAGGCTCGTTACATAATGGCATATTCATTCTAAATCAAAATACAGTCCTCAATATACAAAACACACACAAGAGGAAAAGTTCAGAAATGAACGAATCCTACTTGTGGCATTGTAGACTTGGTCATATCAATGCGACACGACTGGCTAAGTTACATAAGGATGGTTATTTGAATCCGTTCGAATTATCATCTTATGATACTTGCCATTCATGTCTCAAAGGAAAAATGACCAAAGCTCCATTTAGTGGACACGGAGAAAAAGTTACTGAACTCTTAGGACTGGTACATAGTGATGTATGCGGTCCCATGTCTACCCATGCCAGGAACGGTTCTTCCTACTTCATTACATTCACTGACGATCTCTCTAGATATGGGCATGTGTTCCTATTGAAACACAAGTCTGAAGCTTTTAAGAAATTCAGAGAATATAAGCAAGAAGTAGAAAACCAAACGGGCAAAAGTATTAAGATCCTTCGATCTGATCGAGGAGGAGAATACTTGAGCAATGAGTTCCAAGATTATCTAAAAGAGAATGGGATTCTCTCTCAGCTTACTCCACCTTATACACCACAGCACAACGGTGTATCGGAACGAATGAATCGCACCGTATTAGATATGGTGCGTATGATGAGTACAGCTGAGTTACCTATTTCTTTCTGGGGGTATGCGCTTGAGACAACCATACACCTATTGAATATGGTTCCTACCAAATCAGTGCCTACCACTCCATATGAGATATGGAAAGGGAAGAGACCATCTCTTAAGTATGTTAAGATACGGGGTTGTCCAGCCTATGTCAAAAGACAAAATCCGGACAAACTCGAGGCAAGATCAGTCTTATGTAAGTTTGTAGGATATCCCAAAAATTCACAAAGGTATATCTTCTACCACCCCGAGGAACAAAAGGTGTTTGTTTCTCGACATGCCACTTTCTTAGAAAAAGGTTTTCTTATGAAACAAATTAGTGGCATTGAGGTAGAACTGGAAGAGGTTCCAGCAACACAAACTATAACAGAAGATTTAGTAGAACCAGAGGACTCAGTAGTACCCGACGAACCCCAGCCTCTCCGCCGATCTAGCAGGGCTTCTCGTCCACCTGAGAGATACTACGGTTTTCTCATTGACGGTGGAAGCGAAGATTGCATCATGGAGGATAATGACCCAACTAGTTTCGAGCAGGCCATCACGAATAGGAACTCAGTGAAATGGCTGGATGCTATGCGGTCCGAGATGGAATCCATGTACACCAACAAAGTATGGACTTTGGATGTTGCTCCTGAAGGGGTAAAACCTATCGGGAGCAAGTGGATCTTTAAGAAAAAACTTGGTGTAGATGGGAAAGTGGAGACTTTCAAAGCTAGACTTGTAGCAAAGGGTTTTCGTCAAAGACCAGGTGTGGACTATGACGAAACCTTTTCTCCAGTGGCTATGCTTAAATCCATCCGGATCATGCTTGCCATCGCTGCATATCATGACTACGAAATCTGGCAAATGGATGTTAAGACCGCCTTTCTAAATGGTGATTTAGAAGAGTGTGTGTACATGACTCAGCCAGAGGGCTTCGTAGACAGTGGGAGCAGCGGGAAGGTGTGCAAGCTGCTTAAATCCATTTATGGATTAAAGCAAGCATCGCGGAGTTGGAACATCTGCTTTGACGTCGTTATCAACGAGTTTGATTTCGTCAAAAACCCAGATGAACCTTGTATCTACAAGAAGGTAGCAGAGAGTAAGGTGGTCTTCCTCGTATTGTACGTGGACGACATACTCTTGATAGGAAATGATATTCCTATGCTGCAATCAGTCAAGCTCTTCTTATCACAAAGATTCTCAATGAAAGATCTTGGTGATGCCTCCTGCATATTGGGAATAAGGATCTATAGAGATAGATCCAAACGGATATTGGGATTGTCCCAATCCAGGTACATTGACACCATACTAAAGAGGTTTAGTATGGAAGAATCCAAGCGTGGGAACTTGCCCACGATCTCTGGAGTCACTTACTCCAAAGAGATGTCTCCCAAGACTGATTTGGAGAGAGCTCGCATGCAAGGGATACCCTATGCTTCTGCTGTAGGCTCTATTATGTACGCGATGCTATGTACCAGACCCGATGTAGCATCTCACTAAGTGTAGTGAGCAGGTATCAAGCTGATCCTGGAGAGAGTCACTGGACAGCTGTGAAGAGCATTCTCAAGTATTTACGAAGGACTAAAGAGATGCTCTTGGTGTATGGTAACGGAGAACTCCAAGTGGAGTCCTTTACCGATTCGAGCTTCCAGAGTGATAAGGACGACTCTAAGTCACAGTCGGGATTTGTCTTTACCCTTTACGGAGGGGCGGTTAGCTGGAAGAGTTCGAAGCAGGAAACCGTGGCAGACTCGACGATGGAGGCTGAATACATCGCTGCCAACGATGCTGCTAAAGAGGCTGTCTGGATCAAGAAGTTCATTACTGAACTTGGAGTGGTTCCATCCATTGAGCATCCAATACCTTTGTATTGCGATAACAATGGAGCGGTGGCTTTGGCCAAGGAACCTAGGTCCCATCAGCGATCCAGGCATATTCTGAGGCGGTATCACCTGATCCGGGAGATAGTTGATCGCCGGGAGATCGAGGTCAGGAGGGTTGACACGAAGAACAACACGGCGGATCCACTCACGAAGGCCATTCCCCAGATACAGTTTGAGAGACTCTTCGGGATGCTCGGTATGCGATACTACAGCAGCTGGCCTTAGTGCAAGTGGGAGATTGTTAGTTGTATGTATGCCCTAGAGGCCAGTATTGTACAGATGATGTATATTATATTGGATGCTTGGACATATATAGAGATGACTTTCTTGCTCGATATGATAGTATGCTATCTGGTTGCTCTTTATCTTAACATGTACACTTGTCTCTTTAAACTGTCTTATAGTTACATGTTGGTAAAGCCCTTAGGATGTGTACTTGACTATCTGGACTGTGATGCAGATCATACTAGAGGGGACATGGTAGTCCATAGGTACATCCTTCAAGGTCCCTAGTCATGGGTGTATCGAGACGGGGCATCGATATACCAGTGTAGACTAGCGTATACGCTTCTCGACCCATGAGATGGGCGATGGATGATCCCATATCCATTGGTGTTTGACATCAGAGATGGTATACGGGTGCTCAGTGGAGACTGGGTACACTGGACGGACTCGCCGAGAACTCCCAGATGGTATTATACCTCACGTCAGATGGCAGTTCTCAGGTGACACTTGTACAGGTTAGTCTGTAGACCCGAGATCGTCATAGAGACTTGTATGATTCCCACTGTGCTTTGATCTCCACCTTACCACGTCTATGAGGGCATGCAAAACGGTGGTCTTAGGGTACAGTCCCGAGTCACTTGGAGGCAATGAGCGATAGGAGGGGTTTCGTCTCTCCCAGTATTGGGGGTTGATGTTGCGCAGTGCTCGATTGGCCGTAACAGGGAAGTCCCTGGCCAGGGCTGATCAGAGATTTGCTGGTAAGTGTTACCAGTAGTTTCTCGACCCGTTATGAGCCTCACATCGGCACGACTTATCGGTTATTTGGGTCTGACGTTTACCACCCCTAGACTTGATATGCGACATATCAGACGAACAGACCGGACTGAACGGTAAGTGTTACTGGTTGGATTCACAGGAGTGTGAGCGGGCTAGCTCGTTGATCTTCTGATCGCTCTATACCCGGATGGCCGTTACGTTTAGCAGACCGCTTGCGGCTTATAGGTGCTTGATATGATCATCATCTGCTACCGGCGTATTGACGAGTCTTTAGAGTCCTACACAGAGGTTTCCTGGCTCAAGCGAAACGAAATAGGAGCGCATATGAGATATGTGCAGGACCGAGAATAATGCGTGTATGTGATACCGTATTCTATTCTCGCGATGAATGTATCGATTGGTTATATTCGATATAACCTAGATATCGAATCAAGGATTGATTCGATAAGCCGATACATAGGATACTAGTCGGTTATATGCGATATGACCGGATCGTTAAATCAAGTGTTGATTTAATGATTTAATGTATAATTATATATTTGATATATTACTTTGCATTAACTAGTATTGGTTCACTTTAAATGGATTTTCTCACTTGATGTGCAAGTTGTATATGTGATATACTTTTGTGCACATGTTTGTATCATGTTTGATGATGCATGTTTAATTGGTTAAGTGTAAAGAATCAAACCATGGTTAAGTTGATGATTAGGGTTTTGCTTATTCATTTATTTATTTGTTTGTTTATTTATTTATTTGGAAAAGATTTTGATGAGAATGGTGGCTTTCTTTGTTTCTAGTTGAAGCTTCATGAAGCTTTGACTTTGTAACCATTCTTGTCTTCATGCTTAACCCTAACCCTTCCAAGTAACCATGGTCAATTCTCTACACTCTACCTTAGTTAGTATATGATAAGTATTCTTTTTACTTTTCAATTTTAATTAAGACTTATCATATTCTAGCTTCATCTTCTTCTTCATCTTCAAAGAAAAAGCTTATGTCCATTAATGGCAACTTGAGCTAAAGTGTGAGAAATCCAATTCTAAAGTGAACCCACCTCCTATTTCTTCACCCTCTACCTCTTGCCAAGTAGTATAGGGTGTTTTCTTCACAAGTTTCACAACTTGATGGAGTTGGAGCTTGAACTTGTGATGCCTCGACATAGATCATCTTCGGCACGAAGCCGACGACCTAGCCCGCCCATTTCTCTGATCAAGCCGACGATTGTGTCCGGGATTCGAGATGGACAGGGAGAGGATGCCTACGTGGAGCTAAGGAAGTGGAGAACCGGATCTACAAAGGTTGTAGCCTCTCTCTTTTAGTTAAATTGTTAACTAGTTTCGTTTTTCGCCTAAAATTCTAGTTAACGATCCGTATTAGGGTTTCTCGGCACTTGTAAAATTTGAAATTGGCATGGTTGATGCCTTGTGAGACCTCATTAGCGTGCCTAGGAACCCTACAACTTGTACCGCTTTTGGGGGTCTGACTTTTCCTAACCCCCTAGGCCCGCCATGCGATACTCATAGACGAACGGACCTGACTGTACGGATATTGTCACTGACAGGCTCAGTAGGGTGTCAGGATGAATTCGCTCATCGACGTCCCTTTTGGTCAATACCTGGTAGCCCGTCACGTATTGGCTTATACCTCTGACGTGCTAGTGGTTAAATCCACAACCAAGGTGTTGACGAGTCTTTAGAGTCCCCCACATTCAGTTGCTCAAGCTTTCGGGCGAAAAGCTGTAGAGGCCGTATGGAGATATGGCAGGGTTCGATCAGATACGTGGGGTATTGCACGGATCAGGATCGGACGGATAATACTAGCAGGCTTTGGTTTAAGCCGGATCCTAGTATAGTACAGTGTAGATTTTGTCTCATTGCATTTGTATTCGGTCGGAATACAGATGCGGGTGCGTATACACAGTATCGGGGTTTTTCCTGTAATTTATTACGGGACCAGTTTTGTGGAGTTGTCAGTTTGCTTTCCGTTTCGGCCATATTTCTTTGTATCCTTCATTGGCCGAAGATTGGTGGAGGAGGGCTTATTTGCATTAGTGCAATTAAGCATTTGTGGAGGTTGTTATTTGCATATCCTTGTATCATGATAGTTCCACCATCACATTGACTTCTTAGGTCATGATGGTTTATGATGGCTTGACCTTTTGGTGTTATGATTGGTTGGTTGAGTGTTGGACTTTCCTTGTGATGATTTCTTCTCTTGATCTCATTTGACTCTCCCTTGCATTATTGTTCTTCTCTCTTGAATTTTCATTCACCCTACACCATGAGCATGGCCGGCCAAAGAGGAGAGAGGGGGCTGTCCCAAATTTGGGGGTGGGGTTTTTGGTTCATTTGTATTGCACAAAATCCATTTAGCTCCATCTCCAAAACTCCATTCCTCCACCATCTCAAAAGGCAACTCCATACAAACCCCAAATGAGATATAGATCTCTACACTATTCTACAGCAAATCTTGGGCACGTCGACTCGCCAGCTTCGTGCCCGAGTTGCCTCGGTATAGAGGTGGGAGCCCGTAAAAGAAGCCGGCGACGTTGTGCCCTTCCGGCAACGAGGTGGAGACCGGAGATTCCGCGGGAGATCGGGACGACGACGAGAAGACCGGAGGACACGGATCAGTCGGTATATCTCTCCTCCCCATCTTGTAGTTAGCTAGGACTAGTTAATGGTTCGATCCGGGTTTTAGTGCACCGTGGTGCCGGTTCAAGAAAATTTAAAGTTAACCATCGCTTCCGCATTTGGCCTCGGGATGGAGGTCGGGGCGCCGCCGTGCACTTACACCGATCAACACTTGATATAGGAAATGTTCAAAACATTATCCAACAATAAAAAATTATATCCTTTCTTTACTAATAAAGAGATTGATATGATGTTGTATATCAGGTTCGGTATCTAATAACATTCGTTCAGAATCAAAGTATTCTGGTAATACAGGGTGATAGTGACCAACAGACTTGGCTGCAACACTTGCACCGTTTCTATCTCATGAAACTTATCACCCATTCTCAGATTACATATGCGGGATCCTGATCCGGTATTTCATACCCAGGACGTAAAGGATACTGAGAAACAGTTCTATGTAATGAACATACCCGAAGATGATGCATCGGCATGCACTTTCTTCGTTTGGGTAGCATGGGAAATCTGGTATTCCCCAATTTCCTGCTCTGTCTTATAACAATTATAAGTTGGAGCGGGACCAACGTTCCCCAGCTCAGTATAACAAGCGGGTTCGGTTAATACATCCGTATTATTATCTTGATTAAGGCATGATATGGTCGCTACCAGGAGAGAGAGAAGAAAACACTCAGCGTATGCTCTTGCAAGATTAGATTGGTTATCAGATATATCTAATCAGGATGTCTCCCACTGTTTTTGTCAAATCTTCCTTCAAACCCTAAAAGGAAAGACTAGCCGGGATTAATTACACGCTACAAGTTCGCCAATCTTTCAGCTAGGCTAGTGCCGGTACTTTCAGGGAGGTTCCCCGTGCTTTCGCACGAACCTAATTAAAGTAAACCGCGTTTTCCTAGGGGCGTAACCCCGTTGACACCTTTCTAGACACCTACTTGATCGGCTAATTGTAATGTGCAAAACTCTCCCAGGAGTAACTCTTACTCGCAGCGGGTATCGGGATCCAACTATCTCATAGAAAGTATGCAATCTCATTGAAAATTTCAACACTTGAAATTCCCAATAATATTTACCCCAAGCCTCCTATGACCTTGACAAAGGCCAACAAACCATAGGCTGCTAGTCAAGTTCAACCTGTCATTTCTTGATTGAATTAAACCCACCCGCACAGCCCTTGACAAAGGCCAACAAGGTCGCACGACTACCCTAATCCAATCTGCATCATATGCATAAGCAGATAAGTACTATTCAGCTACCGCACACTACGCCTTGACAAAGGCCAACAAACGCAGCACGAATACTAAACAGTCCTTATCTGAAATAACGAAGGGCTACGACAGGTTTTTAAGAAAACCCTTTGCGTAATGAACTTGATATCGTTGTAGAATCGAGTGATTTTAAATGGAGTATTTTTTAGGCTTTTCTAGTTTTGCTAAAGGGGTCACTCCCGGTGAAGGGATCGTCGGCCCTTTCCTCATCGAATAAGGTGCGGGATATTTTACAAATATCACTATGCAAAGCAAAAACTATAGAAGCAATCAAAAGACAAACCGAGTTTGTAGCATCTTCTAGTTTCACTAAAGAGGTCAGTCCCGGTGAAGGGAGCTCGGCTCTTTCCTTATCGAATAAGGTGCTGGATGTTCTATAAGGAACACCGCTATGCAAAACAAGAACTAGAGCTACCAGTTTTTAAACAAGTTTCTATAACATCTTAGGTTTCTTTTAGTTTCATTAATCTCATTAATGAAGTCCCATTTTTATTGTGCTTCACAAACATCACATTTGAAACGAAATCTGCAATATAACATATATCTCATATATATAATATAAACATTCGTCTCAGGCAGTAATATGATCTCATCACAGAACATTGCAGCAGAAGAAACATATATGAAATATTGGATATACTAGGACGTTCGTGTTTTAATACGAGCCTGTATAAAACACGGATTCCACGGTCGCGATGAATAGCCAAACCCACATCCCTAGACCCCTACGAGAGCGGCAAGCAACACTGCCAATTCTAGGGTTAGGAGACCCGGTCTCGACTCCTCGAGATGGTCTCCTACTGGACCCTAGAACCCGGTTACTTGTGCTCCCAGCCTTGGGTCTACCTAATGCGGAAAAGTAAATAATATACAACGGTGACATCATCCTCACCCCGGAAGTGCCCCAATAAAAGAATATTACATACAATGAATTTTATATGAGTGAAAAAGAAAAACTCTCATCTCACATAAAACCCCCGGCTATTCAGAACACGACGATCCAATATAACATATCACAGCAACACATAATATCTCATATCATCAACGTAAGTAAATATGCGTACCTCAATTGTCGTTGATGTATAGCAACGAAACCGGCGATACACCACATATTACACTTACGGTCGCAGAAAAGAAAGTGTAAAACTATAACAGTTGGAATCCGCAACCTCCTTAGACATCGCATGCCTAACCAAATGAATTCCTTAGACATCGCATGCCTAACAATTATAAACCCCGCATTTTAGTCCCAATATCGAAAACACTTTTCAATATCTAGTCGGACAATTCAACAAGATTCCCGACATCCTGATCGAATGCTCGTCTCAAACTTTAGTAGACGGCCGCACCCCCGGATGCCGTCGACGAAGTGCACTAAGGCGGAACACCGCTGCTGCAAGCATCCGAACGGATGCTTTTGGCGACGGGGTTCTCCTACAGTCACTTGGTCGGGGCTATGGGGCGTGGCTATCTATTAAGTTTACGCGGCGAGTATCCGCGTATGCTACGTGATTGCGACGGACTTTTGATCACATCAAAATCCCGTGGTAACCGATCATCTGAGACTGAACTGCTAGATTTACAACATTCAATTTAGTTATCTCATAACTACTTGTGGATTCCAAATATTGTATCACATTCCAGATAAAAAGACAGTGTTAAACTTTCCGATCGAATAATCAAACACCCAAGTTTTCCAAATAGTTCTCAACACTTGAAATTAGTTTAAAAAACATCCATCACATTCTACAGTACCAATGGTCCAGCCGTAGAAGGGTCAAGCCAACGACTCACATGTGGCACGCCGTACTGCCACAAATCCTAAGATTCAGAGGCAGTTCAAGACGGTCATATAATCGAGTTAAGGTTTGTTGTCTTCTAGAGGGTCCACCGCGTTACTTGCACGACTTAGAACGTTCTCAAACTACGGAAAAATCCATCGCTTGGAAATTTTCCGGGTCGGGAAAAAGTGAGTTATTGATATCCGGTCCAACTTTTTAACACGATCTAAAAATTACCCGGACAAACTAAACAAAATTAAATTATCCGATTGAATCAACGAGTCCTCAATACAACCCGAGAAATCTTAACACTTGAGTGGAATTAAAAATTCCCAGAAAAAAATGACAATAAAGGACCTAAGAATAAATATATGAAGTATGAGGGACTAAGTCATAATTTTGGCCGCGGAACCTCCGCCAAACCCTTGGTTTGGCCGCGGTTCCGCGGTCATATAAGAGCATTAGTGGGCCGTATTTCACAGTAATTCTTAGTTTTTCCTCCTTAATTTTCTGAGCATTTTTAATTCAGAAAATATCACATTTTTAGAAAATGTCCAGAGAGGGGTATCCTCGGGTGTGTCGGAGATCGATCGGACTTTAAACTTCGTCTACACTTCACCTAAAACTCTAGCTTGGGTCTGATACCACTGTAGGGATGCTGGGCACATGCACAAGGGTCTACAAGGTATCAACCATGCCCGATTAAAATTTTAGCCGTGTCGAACAACCCAAAGCCGGATCTTTAAACTAGAGTTTATGCGAAAACAAGCATGTTAAACACTTTAACACTAAGTGAGAGGGATTACAACCTTTGTAGATCCGGTCCTTCACTTCATAAGCTCCGTTTTGTGGTCCCTTCGCTGCGATCATCGTGTTCCGGACTCTCGAGAGGCTCAACGAAGAGAAAGATGCAGTCTTGCTTCCGATCTTCGATAACATAGATGATCTACCTTGAAGTTTCATTAACACAAGCTAACACTCACTAAATGAAGTGAATACCCTCATCTAAATGGCAAGGATAGATGAGGATGATGAAGTATGATTTTTAGCTCTCATTTATAATCTTTTTCTCACACATAATCATCACTAAGAAAAACTAGTAAGCTTTTTCCATGAAAAGAAGAAGGAAGAAAAGAAGAATAAATCATTAGAATCCTTTTGTGATGAATAATGAAAAGATGATAATGATGAATAATGCAACCATGGTTAACTAAACCTTTGTAGAGATTTAACTAGGGCTAGGGTTTGGGTTGGGTTAAGGGTGATTCACTTGAAAATATCAAGCATAATATCTTTTCCAAAACAAAAACGAAACCTTCTAGAAACTTCCAGAAAACCTTAACCTAAAACAAACCCTAACCATGTTTAATCTCCACTAATCATGTTTCATTAATAACCGAATCATGTTACAATATTATATATCACATATATAATATTTATTGTAACAAAATAAAATAATACAATTAACATATATCGCATATATATCAATGTATTACCCGAGTGAGAAAAAGAATCTTTTAGTGAGCTAATATTAGTTAATGTAATTTAATATATCATATATATTATTATACATTAAATTATCGAATCAACACTTGATCCGACAATCCGGCTATATTGCATATAACCGACTAATATATCATTTACCGATTCATCGAATCAACACTTGATCCGATGACCCGGCTGATATCAAATATCGCGAGAATAGAATACGGTATCTCATATCGCATTATCCTCGGTCCTGCACATATCACATATGTGCCCCTACTCCGTTTTGCCTGAGTCAAGAAACCTTTGTGTAGGACTCTAAAGAATCGTCAATACGCCGGCAGTAGGTGATGATCATATCAAACACCCACAAGCTGCAAGCGGTCAGCTTAACGTAACAGCCACCCAGGTATTGAGCGCTCAGAAGATCAACAAGCAAGCCTGTACATTCTTCTATGAATCCAATCAGTAACACTCCCGTACACTCTGGTCTCGTCGTCTGATATGTTGCATATCTCGCCTAGGGGTGGTAAACGTCAGACCCCGGTAGCTTGATAAGTCGTGTCGATATGAGATCTATAACAGTTCGAGAAACTACTGATAACACTTACCAGTAAATCTCAGCAACCCTGGCCTGGGATTTCTAGTTATAGCCAATCGAACACAGCACAACATCAACTCCCTATACCGGGAGAGACGAATCCCCTCTTATCGCTCATTGCCTCCTTGTGATTCGGGACTGTACCCAAAAGCCACCTTTTTGCACGCCCTCTTGGACGTGGTATGATGGAAATCAAAGCACAGTGGGAATCACACAAGACTCTATGACGATCTCGGGTCAACAGACTACTCTGTACCAGTGTCACCGGAGAACTGCCATCTGACGTGAGGTATAATACCATCTGGGAGTTCTCGGCGACTCCGTCCAGTGTACCCAGTCTCTACTGAGCACCCGTACACCATCCTTGATGTCAAACACCGATGGATATGGGATCATCCATCGCCCATCATATGGATCAAGATGCGTATACGCTAGTCTACTCTGGTGTATCGATGCCCTGTCTCGATACACCCCCGACTAGGAACAGTTATAGGATGTACTCGTCGACTACCGTGGCCCCACTAGTATGATCTCATCATAGTCCCAGTATCCTAAGGGCTTTATCAACATGTATCATAGAGACAATCAGAGTACATGTTAAGATAAAGAGCAACCGGATAGCGTACTATCATGTCGAGCAAGAGAGCCCTCCCTATATATGTCCTAGCATCCATTACAATATACATCGTATGTACAGTAATGGCCTCTAGGGCATACATATAACTAACACGTATCGTAAGTATGCCATGGAATATACACACGATACGTCACTCTACATAAGTCACATACTCCATCTACCAACGTCAACCTATGCGACGAAAGTTCGGGTCTAATACCCTCTCGACCAAGTCTAAGTTCCATAAGGTCAAGCCTAGGTTCTGAATATATATATATATATATATATATATATATATATATATATATATATACATGCCCTAGACTCCACATAGTCAAACATAGACTCGAACCAAGATTAAACCTAGCGCTCTGATGCCAACTTTGTCACGACCCGAAGTAGCACGTGACTAACACTTGAATCATGTGAAGTCTATAGGACCACACCTAATTCAAGTAAGCCAAAAGCCCAAAAACCTAAACGATTTTAAAGAAGAAGTGAAGGAAAGCTTGTTTTAAAGAGAGCGGTTTTAATAAAATAAGTCGTAGTATGCTTTTTTAAAATATCAAGTCCTTTCCAAAATTTCGGCCGAGTTTCCTTTGTAAATACTGGCCCCAAACGGGTACAAACATGCATAATATGAATAAAGGCATCCCCAAGCGGGAGCTAGCTCTTCGCCAATTGGCGGTCACAACCACGCAAGCAATATAATATACAACGCCGAAAGGCGAGGATCAAAACTCAGAAGAAAACCAATATCCCCCAGAAAACCATAATAATACAAGCGCGCGACTCTAAGGTCGAAAGAATAACAACTGGTTTTCTAAGTCTGAAAAATATACAAGTCTGGTTGATGGAGTTTACTAGATATAAGTGAATGTAAATAAATACGACGGTGGTCATGATGCGAGTGAACCCACCTATAAAGCAATCACCCGGAAGGAACAGTGTGCCAGCAAACAGCAATGAAACCTGTACGGCAAAACCTGCAAGAAACTGTGGCACAACAGGGGTGAGTTGCCAACTCGTGAGTAGAAAACATCACCGAGCAGAAATCGCATGTATGACTCAATCCTAGGTCATAGGATAATATATCCTTAATATGATATAACCCTGAAACATCTACACATAAGTGTAATATCAAGTTCTCGTGTCAGTGCCTCAGATAGCAACATAATACACATATGATGTATGAATGCATTAAAATGAAAACAGAATACATCATGAATGAGAAAACTGTTTTCTTTATTTAGTGAGATTTCTGTATATAAAAATCGAGGTATCATCAATGAAATCAGCATAGAATCCGTGTCAAGCATCGACACTAAACATAAATCCCAATATCCAATATCTCGGGCTCCAGCAATCCGGACTAGCCCATATAATATAATCTCAATACCTCAAAGTCTCAATATCTCGGGCTCCGACAATCCGGACTGGCCCCTGGGCTCCGGCAATCCGGACCGGCCCCTCATCAAATCTTACGAACTATGTTGGTATCCTCCGGATATCCGTCGCGTCATAAATAACCAGTCGGTAGTGTTCTCCTGCCAGACTCAACGCCATCATCTGCGACCTTCTCGCCCCGGGGTGTAACACCTTAGAACGCAATTAGCGGTTAATTAAGCGATAATGTGGATTCTTAGTAAAATGTTTACAAAAATGGTTTTTAAATATTTTATAAAAATCAATGAATATTTTATTAGAATTTAAATTGGGCTTGCACACACATGTGCATGTTAACCTAGGGCTAATTTGGGGTTAAACCATGCTTAAGTAGCCATGGTGCATTAACCATTCCATTAGGGTAATATGTAATTAATTAAGTATATAAGTTTTCAAATTCAATTTTTTTAACTAATGTTATCCTTTTGGGTTGACTTGGAGATGGAGGAAGAGAGAGAGGGGGAATGATGAGACTTAAGTGTAAGTGCACGGCGGCGCACCGGCCGTCAATCCGACGCCAAAATGCAGAAGCGAAAAACTTTAATTTTGCAAACTAGCAAACCGGCACCACCGCGCACTAAACACCCGGATCGGGCCATTAAACTAGTCCTAGCTAATTACAAGATGGGAAAGAGATATACCGAGTGATCCGAGTCCTCCGGTCTTCTCGTCATCGTCCCGATCTCCCGCGGAAACTCCGTTCATCTCCTCCTCGTCGGAAAGGACACCACGTAGCCGGAATCTTTTACGGGCTCCCACCTCTGTACCGAGGCAACTCGGGCGCGAAGTTGGCTAGCCGACGCGTCCAAGATTAGCTGTAGATAAGTGTAGAGACATTTTCTCTTGGAGTTTATGTAGTTGCCATTGATGGAGGAATCAAGAAGAACTTTGGAGAGGTGAGAAGGATTTTGTGAACAAGCCAAAATGAGATCATGAAATTTTCTCATACAAAATGAATCACCCTCATTTTCTCTCCCCCTCTCCTAATGAAGTGGCCGGCCTCTCACAAGTGAGAATGGTGGAGGGAAAAACATAATACAAGAGGGAGGTGAGTGTAGTAAAAGGTAGAGGGTGACCACATCCAAAAGGCAATGATAACAAAGTCATGTCAACTCTCATCAAGTCCTAATCCATTCTAATCACCATTAAAGCAAAAGAAAAGATGGAAAAAGAATATAATGATGATGGTCATATCATAATCTCACAAATGCAAGAAACCCCTCCACAATAAGTTATTTGCACAATTGCAAATAACCCCTCCATCGGAAAAGTCCGGCCGGGAAGGAACAAAGAAAAACTGGCCGGAACGGAATGCAAACTGGCAACTTCAGAAAACTGATCCCGTAATAAATTACAGGAAAACCCCGCTACTGCATATACATGCCCGCATTTGTATTCCCACTGAACACAAATGCAAAGAGACAAAATCTACACTGTCTAATACTAGGATCCGGCTTAAGCCAAAGCCGGTTAGTAAAATCCGTCCGATCACGATCCGTGCAATACCGCACGTATCTGATCGAACCCTGCCATATCTCCATACGGCCTCTACAGCGTTTCGCCCGAAACTTGAGTAACTGTAAGTGTGGTGGACTCTAAAGACTCGTCAATACTATGGCTGTGGATTTAACCACTAGCACGTCAGAGGTATAAGCCAATACGTGACGGGCCACCAGCTATTGACCAAAAGGGACGTCGATGAGCGAACTCATCCTGACACCCTACTGATCCTGTCAGTGACAATATCCGTACAATCCGGTCCTTTCGTATATAAGCATCGCATGGTGGGCCTAGGGGGTTGGTAAAAGTCAGACCCCCAAAAGCGGTACAAGTCGTGTCGGAGTGTAGCCCAGAACACCCTGAGATACTACTGGAATACCTGCCAGTAAATCTCCTGCCTTGGCCAAGGACTTCGTGTAATGGCTCTCCTAGACACAGCACGACCTCACCCCCAATACCGGGAGAGACGAACCCCTGAAGATCTGCTCACTGCCTCCATGTGGCTCGGGACTATACCTAACTAAAACCTGTTTGCACGTCTCCTTTGAGCGTGGTAGGGTAGTAATCAAGGTACAGTGGGAACTCACACGAGACAAATGACGATTCTCAGGTCGATGAACTAACCTGTACACATGTCACCAGGGAACTGCTATCTGACGTCAGGTATAAGACCAACTAGCATGTTCCCGGCGAGTCCTGTCCGGTGTACTCATAACCCAATGAGCACCTGTATACATCTTAGGTGAACCAACTGACACCAGTGGCTTGTGAGACCGGCCACCGCCCCTCGTCGGGGTCTCGACTGTATACACTAGTCTACTCTGGAGAGTCGATGCCCTGTCTCGAAACTCCCACGACTAGGGACCTTTTAAGGATGTGCTTATAGACTACCAGCTCCCACGTATATGATCGCCCTCATACTGCTGGCAGTCAAGCAAGAATCCTAGGGGCTCTATCAACGTGCAATAGCGACCTGTAAGGTCACCTGAAGCAGTACACGATGATAAAGATAAACCAGATAGCATACTATCATCTCGAGTAAGACTGTCCTACTGGGATAGGTCCTCCCCTCAATCATTGCAATCACGTGCCTGTGATCTAATAATTGACTCTGAGGGCACTATCTCCAACAATCTCCTACTTGCACTCAAGGCTAATTATTGCGATGTTGCATACTCACATCCCATGTGATACCGAACACCCAATTCCTCTACTAGTCAGTCTCACAAAGCCTGTTTGGGAAACTATTGCGTTCGAGGAATAGCCTCAGTGAGTGGATCCGCTTTGATGTTTCTTTCTATGTCTCTCTATATCTCATGTTTGCGGAGAAAACCATCTCCCGAAATGAGCAATACCTGTCTTAGAATACGTCTGGATGTCTGATGGGACCTAGCTCATAAATGAACTCCAAATCCAAACTTCTTAGACTGTATTGTCAACTGAACTTAATCAGTATCCTGCGCCATGCCTCCCTCAGTATTGCCTTGGATCACCTGTCCAAAATAATGCCCCTCGTCAGAAGGAAAAACTATAACTCTGACAACCTCCCTGTCATCCATGTCACCTTAGAAGCCTGGAATGATAACTGTCTGCCAAATGAGGCTGTCGTTATCATATCCCTAGAACATCCACTTATGTTCTAAAACTGTTTCCGACTGTTTCTCTAGGATTGGATCAACATCCACTTATTGCATCTAGTGCAAGAACAACATCTGGTGTGGTACTTGACATCTCATGATTGACTCAATTGCCTGAGCAAGTAATCTGCCAATCATGCACATCCCTCTCCCCTTTAGTCTGTAAGACACCTTTAGAGAGGGCGACTCCATCACCTGCAAGTACACTACCGTGCCTGGAGTCGTCCATTCTAAATACTCTTAGAATGCTGTCTAAGTACCCAGATTGGGAAACTACCCAAATCTAGATTTAAAACCATAGATCTAGTAACCAGTATGCCTGATATAATGTCCAAGTCCCATGTGGAGAAAACACTGTGTGACGACCAAAGTATAACCGATCGTAGTATAGGAATATCACTTCCTACTCTGTGTATGTCATCCAAATACCATGACATCACACCCTACTACCTTCTTAACAGATCCATCCCTTATTCTGATGAAGTCAAACCTATGACTGTCATGTCAGAAATAGATGATCTATCTCCGCTATATCTGCTTTAGTCTATAAATAGACATAAGCCACCTATCCACCAATGCTTCCGCTGCTCCCACTGACTATGACAACCCTCTGGCAGAGTCATATACACGTACATTTCTGAAGCCAGTTTAGAACGACGCTATACTCATCCTCCTGCCGGGTCTCACAGTCTGGAACAACAGCAATGGTAAGTGTGGGTAAACAAGAACTTCCTTGTCACCGTCCTTGAGGCTACCGAAGTACCTCTCGGGTGCCTGAATTTACCCACCTTATCTGCGGAGTGGCCAATGGAATGTTAAACCAAATTGAATCTTTAGGTTCCTATCAAATCTTCAGTAATCGTTTGTGGTTCTGGAATCACTTCCAGTTCTACCATACTCCCACTACTGTTTTCTGAAAAAATCCATTGTTATTAAAACTGTGGCGAGTTTAGAACAATATCGCTATTGTTCTTCCAGATGGTAGAAAGTCAACCCTCGTCATAGCCTGGGTCAACTCACAAACAGCCATTACAGAAACGTGCCTTGAGTTGTCCAGTATCAGGTTTTAATCATAAGCCAGACAACTCCCCGTACCTTAACATCGTTAAGATACGAACAGTTCTATATCCAATGTAGAACCAGAGGCACTGATTTAATTGAACCAGATTCAAATCATGCAGCTGTCTCCAGTGCATGTCAACTAAATGGAAAGAGGCCGATCAGCGTTACTCAACTTAGGAATGCTTCCAATTATGTGTAACCTGAAAGAGAAGCAAGGTCTCTTAATCATTACTATCAACTGAAGACCATACTCAAGTATCTACATCTCCGATCACTTTGAAGAATCCCGATACTTGCAATATCTGGCTCTCTACTTTATTCATATACCCATAACTTCTCAAAATTTGGACCCTGTGTTTCCATGAAACACCTGTCTAAAAACTAGAGAAGTCATAAGTAAACCGAATATAGTATGAGGACCAACCCCTCTGTCCTGATGGACCCTGGACAACATACAATACTCTGTATAAGTCCCTTGAGTCTGACAACTCATTCACTGTGTGTCGTAGGTTGAAAACTGTACTTATGGTTTAAGAAGAATTACACCGCTGTTTAATGCTCCTTACCTAACCATCCACTGATATAGGTAAATGTCATCGACATAATTTCAAAAAGTATATCTCACTCTATGAAAATAGACGTACAGATATATCAATTTGAAATTGGTGCACAGCAGCGGATATTCAAAACCAAATATTTGCCGACCGGCAAACAACCCAGGTGACTTCCTCAAATATCACCGATTACGACAAATTCCGATATAATGAGGATGATCACCTAATTCCCAATAACTTACTCCCACTCATCATCTGTAAAACCATACAGATGTGAGAATCATACCTGGTAAATACATACCCTGGAGCAAGTGTCTAATTAGGAAATCAGTTTTCTTTTAACAGTACACGGTGAAACTGAAACATTGAAATGTTTCGATGGGGTATCCCGGTATTCCTAGTAATGCCTCTTCCAGATTCACGACTGTAACCGTATAATTCTTTGCCACCTCTCCAAATCCCTTTTTATGTCTTTAGTCATTACCTTCTGCACACCCCTTTAGGCCAAATGGTTTTCTTCCTTCCCTACCGTTCGGCACCAGCCTATGGTTTGGAAGAAGACTATCCAATAAGCGTAATGGGTGTACTGTCCTAACCCTAGGAGCACTCGCAATGCGAGAGAAGGTGAAGATAAAGGACACCTGAATAAATCTTATTCCTATTTCTCCTGAACCAGAATCCATCCCCGAACTGGAACAAGTTCCTTTCGAGTTCGTATATAACCATACGATGGATTATCCAATAAACTGTGGATCTTCGTAGTGATACGGAGTGTCCTGGAGAAATACAAAGATGATTTGGGAGTGGTAATGAAATACCTGGTTTGGTCATGAAAAACAGTTGCAATTTACTTTGCCCTCTTACTAATCCCTTACTTTGTCTTAACTTAATACCTTCTGCACACCATTGTTATGCTAATTGGTTTTCTTCATTCCCCACCGTTCGGCACCAGCCTAAGGTTTGGAAGAAGACTATCCAATTTGCGTAATAGGTGTACTGTCTCCTAAACCAAGGAGTACTCGCAACCCGAGAGAAGGTAAAAGGAAAAGACAACTGAATAGTCCTATCCGTTTTCTCCAGAACCGAAAACCATCCTCGAATAAATTCCTTCGAGTTCGTATATAACCATACGATGGTTTTGTCCAATGGAAGTGGACATTTGTAGTAATACGGGGTGTCCTGGAGAAAAGGGTAAAAGTAGGAGTGGCAATGAGGTCTGCAACTCTGACAATCCAAACGCCAGTGTTAAGAAGGTTCGGTCAACTTGGTCACTGAGTCATAGTCTTAGGGCCGGGTCAATGGGTCGCTGCCAAAGAGAGAGAGAGAGAAAAGAAACACTCTGCGTGCACTCTATCCTAGATCAGAATGGTTACCAATTTATCTAATCTGGAAACCTCCCACTGTCATCTCAAATTCTCCTCCAAACCTGAAAGAAGAATTAGTCGGGGTCACCCGAGGAGTAAACTAACTCATCAATGGGAATCGGGATCCAACTATCATCGCATGATAACGTGACGGAATCCGCTCACGTCATCACACTCCAGAAGGTATGCGCATATCTGGCAAGTTTCAGTTCTTTTGAAACTCCCGATGTGATTTTTACCCCATGCTCTTATGACCTTGACTTTGGCCAACAAATCATAAGTCACATGTCAAGTTCTACCCGTCATTCTCCAGGTTAATTTGAATCCACCCGTACCTACCCTTGACTTTGGCCAACAAGGCAGTACGACTGTTCCAAACCAACGCATCTATCTATGCTGCATATGAATAATCAACAGCTACCAAACACTGTGCCTTGACTTTAGCCAACAAACACAGCTTGAATACTATTGACTATCCATATGAAACGACGGAGGGCTACGAATGGTTTCTAGCGAAAACCTTTAACGTAATGAACTTGATATCGTTGAAGGAACTGATAGCTTTATAAAAATATAGTGACGAAAACCTTTGCTAAAGAGGGCACTCCCGGTGAAGGGATCTCGGCTCTTTCCCCGTAGAATGAGGTGCAGGATATTCCAACCGAATACCACGATGCAAAGCAAAAGTAATCGGCTATAGTGAAGTTATTGCCCTGACGCAAACTTTTTTCCAAGGGGTCACCCCCGGTGAAGGGATCTCGGCCCTTGCCTCGTCGACTGAGGAGCAGGATATTCCAACTGAATACCACGATGCAAAACAAAAGTGAACATCCTTGCAATAACAGCTTTTTGAAAAGTGTTCCAATAACATCAGATTAGGTTTGTTTTTAACTTGCATTGATCCGAATCAACGCAGTCCCATCAATTGATCACACCACAAAGAACGAAAATATACTGACGTACGTATATGCCATCCGCATTCGCCACTGGGTCCCGTCATTACCCGATAGGTTAGCTAACTAACGACAGAGCGGGGACTGGACTAGCGCGGATGCAAAACATATACAACATCTACTAATATATATACCAATATATTATATTCGCTCAAGGCGTGATAAAATGCAACATCACAGAAATGTATAGCATCACAGAATAATACAGATATCTGGGATCCCCGGGTTTCACAGAGCCGCTGAAACCCGACGTTCCCCTGGTCGTGTGGATAGCCTGTGCAATGAAAACCTAGACCCCTACGGGCGCGACAAGTTACCCGCCAAAACTTGAAGCGAGGCAGCCCCCTTCAGCAACGTGAATGGACCACCCGGCACTTCACAGAATCCGGTAACTTGGGCACCCCTCCTGGGTCAACCTGTACCCCCTACGAGTGCGGCGAATAGCCCGCCAATTCTAGAGTGAAGCCCCCTCCATCTCAATGCCATGAGATGCGGGCTCGTTGCCCTCTAGAACCCGGCTATCCGTGCACCCCTCCGCGGGGCAATCCTAGTACAGAAAGTAAAATATACATACAACGGGTACATCGACCGCAACCTGGTCATGCCCCAAAAAAATATTACAAACAGGCAGTGACGGCAGTCCACATGTCGGACGCTCGCCCCGCAATATCAAATGTACATAATACAACAAAAACTGTACTAGCATTGCATCCAGGCTACCCCCCCGACCAATCCGCAACATCACAGCAATACACAGAACATCAACGTGAAGGTCACGTTCGCAAATCCGTCTAACCGGGCTATAGCAGTTAGACAGGATTTACCGATCAAGTGACATTCACGGTCGCAGATATAATGTAAATACTGTGAACTAATGTATTTAAAATATCCGATCGATCAAATTTTACCAAGTGGGCCCCCAAGTACTACTGTAGCACATCAAGAAATTCTGGGCCCAAAATTATTGTTCCAAAAACACTAAAATCATCCCAGAAGGCAACTGCAGAAATTTGACGCAGTGATCACACTATAGTGCGGCGGAACCGCGGCCCAAAGGGGTGTTTGGCCGCGGTTCCGCGCTCCCACTGTGGAATCACTGTATCGAATTTCTACAGTGTTCTTAGAATTTCCAGTACATCACTTTTCTACAACCTGAAAAATTTTTCGAGCAAGGAAAAATTCAACAGAAAACTAATGTATGTGAAAACGCGGGTTTTTGGAATTTTGGTCGATCGAAAATGTAAACACATTAAACAAAGCTAGACTATATTAATGGCGAGTCTCTGATACCACTGTAAGTGCACGGCGGCGCACCGGCCGTCAATCCGACGCCAAAATGCGGAAGCGAAAAACTTTAATTTTGCAAACTAGCAAACCGGCACCACTGCGCACTAAACACCCGGATCGGGCCATTAAACTAGTCCTAGCTAATTACAAGATGGGAAAGAGATATACCGAGTGATCCGAATCCTCCGGTCTTCTCGTCATCGTCCCGATCTCCCGCGGAAACTCCGTTCATCTCTTCCTCATCGGAAAGGGCACCACGTAGCCGGAATCTTTTACGGGCTCCCACCTCTGTACCGAGGCAACTCTGGCACGAAATTGGCTAGCCGACGCGTCCAAGATTTGCTGTAGATAAGTGTAGAAACATTGTCTCTTGGAGTTTATGTAGTTGCCATTGATAGAGGAATCAAGAAGAACTTTGGAGAGGTGAGAAGGATTTTGTGAACAAGCTAAAATGAGATCATGAAATTTTCTCATACAAAATGAATCACCCTCATTTTCTCTCCCCCTCTCCTAATGAAGTGGCCGGCCTCTCACAAGTGAGAATGGTGGAGGGAAAAACATAATACAAGAGGGAGGTGAGTGTAGTAAAAGGTAGAGGGTGACCACATCCAAAAGGCAATGATAACAAAGTCATGTCAACTCTCATCAAGTCCTAATCCATTCTAATCACCATTAAAGCAAAAGAGAAGATGGAAAAAGAATATAATGATGATGGTCATATCATAATCTCACAAATGCAAGAAACCCCTCCACAATAAGTTATTTGCACAATTGCAAATAACCCCTCCATCGGAAAAGTCCGGCCGGGAAGGAACAAAGAAAAACTGGCCGGAACGGAATGCAAACTGGCAACTTCAGAAAACTGATCCCGTAATAAATTACAGGAAAACCCCGCTACTGCATATACATGCCTGCATTTGTATTCCCACTGAACACAAATGCAAAGAGACAAAATCTACACTGTCTAATACCAGGATCCGGCTTAAGCCAAAGCCGGCTAGTAAAATCCGTCCGATCACGATCCGTGCAATACCGCACGTATCTGATCGAACCCTGCCATATCTCCATACGGCCTCTACAGCGTTTCACCCGAAACTTGAGTAACTGTAAGTGTGGTGGACTCTAAAGACTCGTCAATACTATGGCTGTGGATTTAACCACTAGCACGTCAGAGGTATAAGCCAATACGTGACGGGCCACCAGCTATTGACCAAAAGGGACGTCGATGAGCGAACTCATCCTGACACCCTACTGAGCCTGGCAGTGACAATATCCGTACAGTCCGGTCCGTTCGTCTATGAGCATCGCATGGCGGGCCTAGGGGGTTGGTAAAAGTCAGACCCCCAAAAGCGGTACAAGTCGTGTCGGAGTGTAGCCCAGAACACCCTGAGATACTACTGGAATACCTACCAGTAAATCTCCTGCCTTGGCCAAGGACTTCGTGTAATGGCTCTCCTAGACACAGCGCGACCTCACCCCCAATACCGGGAGAGACGAACCCCTGAAGATCCGCTCACTGCCTCTATGTGGCTCGGGACTATACCCAACTAAAACCTGTTTGCACGTCTCCTTTGAGCGTGGTAGGGTAGTAATCAAAGTACAGTGGGAACTCACACGAGACAAATGACGATCCTCAGGTCGATGAACTAACCTGTACACATGTCACCAGGGAACTGCTATCTGACGTCAGGTATAAGACCAACTAGCATGTTCCCGGCGAGTCCTGTCCGGTGTACTCATAACCCAATGAGCACCTGTATACATCTTAGATGAACCAACTGACACCAGTGGCTTGTGAGACCGGCCACCGCCTCTCGTCGGGGTCTCGACTGTATACACTAGTCTACTCTGGAGAGTCGATGCCCTGTCTCGAAACTCCCACGACTAGGGACCTTTTAAGGATGTGCTTATAGACTACCAGCTCCCACGTATATGATCGCCCTCATACTGCTGGCAGTCAAGCAAGAATCCTAGGGGCTCTATCAACGTTCAATAGCGACCTGTAAGGTCACCTGAAGCAGTACACGATGATAAAGATAAACCAGATAGCATACTATCATCTCGAGTAAGACTGTCCTACTGGGATAGGTCCTCCCCTCAATCATTGCAATCACGTGCCTGTGATCCAATAATTGACTCTGAGGGCACTATCTCCAACATTAAGCATGGGAGACAAGCATGCTTAGCATTAAATAAGGAGAGAGGAAGTGCATGTTTGCTCCCATACCCTCCCTCTCACTCTCTCCCTATTCTTTTTGAAACCCCATTTTCTTTACCTCATATTTTCCTCCATTCACTCCACAAAACAGAAACTTTTCTGCACCTTCACCAAAACTAAACCCAAATCTTCAAAAAATCCTTACTACCTTCACCAAAATTCACTTTACCCTTCTCTAAACTTAAGCCAAAGCCTATGGAAATCACTTGGATCTCTGATTAGTCGAAAATATTGCATTCTCAGCACGTCAATTTCCCTACTCTTATCAATCATGTAAGAGTGTTTATTGTAAATATAACACGGATTACAAATTCATCTGTAAAATACCAAATAACACGTGTTATAGTTATAATCGACATTCTAGAAGGAAATTGAGTGTTTATTACTACACGCATGATTTTGTATATCTCAACACTTGTATCAAGATTGTGTGCAGGAAATTCTTCAGGTTAAAGAACATGAATTGCTAAAGTGACCAATAAAATGCAGCAAGTCATAGACTTGAGATCTGGCAGCAACCAAGAAAGGATAATAATATTCCAGACATCAAAAGATTCCACTAAAGTCAACATAAAGATAACCCCAGAAAATAATGCAGAGAACCCACTATATGGCCGCGGATCCACGGCCGATCCAGGCCGATCCGCCGCGGTTCTGCGGCCGATTCGACTCATCAGAGATCCAAAATTCCATGGCATATTCCCTCTAACAACCTAAGCTTCCAGAAGACTCTTGTAACGGCCTAGCTTCTTCGAGAAGGCTCTGCCTAACAACCAAGCTTAAGGGATAAGATTAAAGGAGTGGCTATAAAAGGGGATCTAGATCTATAATTTTGGGGCTGTTAAATAGCTTGTTAATTAGTGGTGAGTTAGTTACACATTTGGAGACAAAATTCAAATTCAAGTTGAGTGACACAACTTGATACCAAAACCCTAGCCCAAATCCATTTCCAAAGCCAAATCAAGATCATTTTGAGAAGCAAATCAAGCGAGCCATCAAAGATCCTTTATTCGCGAAGCCAATCTTCATCAAGAGCGTGAGATCCACGATGGTCCAAGTCTCACGAAGATCGATACGAAGCTAAATTCGGCGGATCTAGTTACTTCTTCAAAAGGAGCGATCGAGAGTAACATCTTGTAACCTTGAATTGAGGGAATGTGTAATTAGTCGTCGATTTAATAAAGGTTATAATTGTAATTCTTGCTTTCTTTACATTCTTGCGTTATGAAACTTCTTGATTCTTGATTCATTAATTTTCATGATGTGTGAGTGAAATTTCCGCTTATAACGGAATCGAGAGAATAGGTAAATCTAATGGTGATGAAATCCTTTTGCTAGTTTTAAGTCTTATGAGAATTGTTAACTCTAGAAAAATGAATCATCGATGACCTAATTTAGAGCGAGATCACTTTCGTGATAACTTCATTGCAAATTAGAGATGAACGATTGATGATTTTCATTGCTAAAGGTTAGTATTGAATGATGATCAATGAAAAGACAATGGATAGAAGGAGAAACCCTAGTTTTTTCAATAGATCCCTAATCTTCATGCATCATTATCTTTCTAGCTACAATCCATCAATAGATAAAATTAGTTATAAATAGTATTCATCATAGCTACTGGTTTGATCGATTCCTACAAGCTATTCTACAAATCTTGATAACTCAATTGATTGAGACATTTCTTGATTCTAGATCTATATTCTTTATGTTTCTTAAAATCAAATCTTACAAATCTTGAATCAATTTTCTTGCATTTTCTTTTATTAATTTCAATTTCAACTCAACTAAAACAAGATCGAACAAATTCACACATCTCAGTAGACGATTCGTATTCATTGACGAAGCTATTACGACACCGTTAATTGATTGCGGTATAAATTTCTTTGGTTGTGATTAAACTTTTCCATACACACGCAGAAATGATCAATCATGTTGCCTTATAGTTTCAGTTTAGAACCATAAAGTTTTAGTTTTAGTGCCGATATCGTATTTTAGTGTTTTAGTTAAGAATTTTAGTCATTTTGGGATCTGCTTTCATACCCAATACTTCAGGAAAAGGTTGCGTTTACTGGAGCTTAGTCACTAGACCTAGACCACACACACAGAGAAGGATACCCCCATTCCACTTTTAGGCCGCAAATTAATTCGTTCTGGCCGCAAATTGCAGCCAGATGGTAATGTTTTGTGTCGGGGTTTGGGCTATGGGTGTCTGCTGTATATTTAAGGTGTTGTTATATGCAACTTTTCTTATTTCAGTTCGTATCAAAATCTGGAACCATTTACCTTGTTTTTAACACTTTTAAACTTCGCAACACATGCGTTATGAGAGTGGGTTTGGTGTTGCTGTGTGTCATAATATGTCGGGGTGGTTTCTGACGAGTACACACACTCGTTTTGGTGTTTCGAATGCACACGCGTTTAGCTTACGACGCCAGTTTCTCGTTTGGTCTTGATATCACGTTTTTGCAGGGTCTTAGCCTTATGTGTGTTACTTTGTGTAAATTTGTAACGCCTTAGATTTCGGTTAGTGTTCGTTTAGACGTTAATGCGGGTTTACTGTAAAAAGTTTACCAATTCGGGTTTCTCACATTTTATAACATTTAATTAATAAATTATTATTATTTGTTATAAGCATTCACGCACGTGTGCACGTAAATGTGAGTTTTGTTTGTGCTAATTTTGATCTTAGCAACCTTGACACTTAACCTAATCTTTCTTTAATCCAATCCTTAACCTAAACCTTAGATCTTTTGAGTGAGAGAGAGAGAGAGATTTATTTTGGTGTGGTGAGGTGTGTGTGAAAACATTAATGATGCATTAATGATGTGGTTACACTCACCCTCATTCCTCACCTTACACTCACCTCCCTCTCTCTTCATTATTTCCTCTCTTTCTTTTTCTTTATCTCATTTATTCTCTCATCTCTCCCTCATCAAACTGAACACACTCTCTTTTTCCTACTCAAATTCATCACAAAATTCACAAAAGTTCACCAAAATCACATCTTTGAATCACTTTTGCCTCTTGGATGCCTAGGAGCATGCAAAGCTTGGATCTTTGAGTTCTTTTGTGTAGGTAATGTTCTTTTGCTGTTGTTTAAGTGTTTTTAGTGTAGCTTAGCTACTTAGTTTCAGTTTAGATTGGTTGAAGTTTAGTTTGGTGCATAATATCGTATTTTTAGTGTCGGTTTGTGACATATGGGATCTGCTGGAACCCGGAAAGTGTACGAGAAAACAAAACAATGTAGTTTTGTAGTACCTATGACCATAGGATCCCACCTTAGACACGGGACCTACCCCACCGGCCAGGGCCGGCGACGAGAAGCCCAATTCCGGCGACGTCGGGTTTTCTGGGGAGTTGGGGTTTGGGTTTTGGAGGGTTGGTCTATGCTGTGGTTTGGGTGTGTTTGGTTCTGTTTGTTTGTTTAGTTTTCTCTGTATGCAAAATCTGGGATCACCTAGGTAGTTTCTAGTGTTTTATGTCCACGCAATACGTTATACGACACGGATCGTGCACCTTGTGTGGTTTTACTCTTGGGTTGTTTTCTTCGTGTCGCTACGCACGTTAGCCACGATACGAACACTTGAGAGTATGTTTGGTGTTGTTGCGTCGGTCTAATGTAGTTGTACGTGTTTTGGGTCTATTTTTGATATATATTTGCTTTATTGTTTTAATATTGCAGGTTCGCAGGCAGGGACTTCGGACACTGCTACAAGGAGGGAACACGTGGTAGACTTCACCTAGCTTGGAACGTTGGTGAGTAGATTTTGTTAGTGTATATGCCCTAGAGGCCATTACTGTATCATACTAGTTTGTATATTACTTAATGGAAGCTTTGGATATTCATAGTTGTATAGACAATCTTGCTCAAAATAGTAGTATGCTACTTGGTTTGTTTCTACTTTAATGTGTACATGTGTTTCTTTTAGTATATCACCTATAAACATTAGTGGAGCCCTTAGGATCTTTGCTTGATTACCAGCGTTGTGATGGCAGTCACACTCGTGGGGGCTGGGTAATCCACAAGCACATCCTTATACAGGTCCCTAGTCATAGGACTATCGAGACAGGGCATCGATACTCCGGAGTAGACTAGCGTATGCGCATCTCATCCCAGCATGGGAGACGGTCTATCTCACAGCCGTCAGTACATCGTACTTGAGATAGTATGCGGGTGCTCGTTAGGTTACGAGTACACTGGATAGGACTCGTCGGGAACTGTTGGTTGGTATTATACCTATCGTCAGTTATCAGTTCCCTAGTGACATGAGTACAGTTTAGTCCGCTGACTTGACACTGTCACTTCTCCTCGAGTGTGTTCCCACTGTACTTTGATAACTACCCTACCACGGCTAAAAGGAGTCGTGCAAACAGGTAGTAGTTGGGTGCAGTCCCGAAGCACTTGGAGGCAGTGACAGTTAGACAGGATTCGTCTCTCCCGGTATTGGGGGTTGATATCGCGCTGTGTCTAGGAGAGCCATTACACAAAGTCCCTGGCCAGGGCAAGCGAGATATACTGGTGGGTTTCCAGTGTTATCTCAGGGTGTTCTGGGCTACACTCCGACACGACTTGTACCGCTATTAGGGGACTGACGTTTACCGCCCTCCTAGGCCCGCCATGCGATATTCTTAGACGAACAGATCGGACTGTACGGAGAGTGTCACATTCAGGCTTAGTAGGAGTTTGGATGAGTTCACCTCGTCAGTCTTCTTATCGGCATCTACTTGGGGGCCGTTACACACAGCTAGTGCCGCTTGCGGTCTGTGGTTAAACCCACTGCCAGCGTACTGTCGAGTCTTTAGAGTCCCACACAGAGAGCTATTCGCCTTTAGGCAAAAGAGTAGAGGTTGCATGGTTTTGCGACAAGGTTCGGTCACATCCGTGCACTTGTGCACGTTTAGTGTCCGGGCAGTTATTACTAGCGGGATTTGGTTTAAGCCAGATCCTAGTATACATTTTGGGATTGGTTTTATCTCGTTTGTATTCCTGTTCCTTGGAACGCGGATGCTGGTGTGTATGCACGGTTGACGGAGACAGAGGCAGAGGATTCTCATTAGGGTTGTTGACTGTTGACTTTTGCTAAACCCTAATGAGAATTAGAAATATGATTAATAATAATATTAATTATGTATTATTGTTCCATGGTTGGGTTGAAAGGTTGACTTTGTTGACTGGTTGACTTTGTTGACCGGTTGACTAGGTTGGACTTGTTGACCATCATCATGACAATGGCTATCATTTCATGGCATTGACCTTTGCTTGCTTGTTTTGTTCACAAATTGCATTTAATGCATGAAATGATATTGCCATTTGATATGATAAGAACCATCACAAAAATACTCAATTACTATTATTATTATGATTATTTTGTGTTATGAGAGCATAGGTGGAAAAAGTCTTGCTCATTCTATCATTTGTATTCTTTCTCATCCTTAAGCTCTCCCTCTTCCTCTTGCTCTCTCTCTAGTTCATGGTTCTATTGTCTCATGTGTTGAGAAACAAGAACCATAGAGATAAAATCCAAAACACTTCTCTACTCATCCTAGTATACAAGGTCTAGCAAGCCAAGTGTTCTAGTTTCCTCTAGATTGAGGTTGGAGCCAAAGGTAGAAGCTTTCGGGTGGATCCATCTTCGGCACAAGGAGACGACGAGGTGATGCCGATCCGACCACCACAAGGAGTTGAAGAGAAGGAGTTCAAGTTTAGGTATAACCCTTAACCTAGTAGCTAAACTCTTAGTTAGGTTGTTAGATAGTTTGTATAACAAAGATCCGTTTCTAGAGTCCATGTTACCCCCAAAGAAAAATTGTTTTTCACCATTTCCGCAACCCCAAAGAACCGGGGACGGGTAATGTGGACTTACAGTGGTATCTGAGCCTAGTTAAACACTATCTAACATGTTAGCAAAATAACTAGAAGTTTGATCGGAGAAAAAGTCACAAAACATGCCCAAGACACAAACTTTCTGTTGATTTTTTTACTGCTCCAAAAATTAATAAATCATACACTAAAAATTGGCTCAGGGTTTTTATAGCACACCCAAGAAAAATGGTCCAGCGACTCGGTCAAAGCGCCGTGGAACCGCAGCAGGAGCATGCTCCCGCTGCGGATCCGCGGCCGAGTTGACTCGGCCGTGGGTAATTTTTCCTGCAGTGTGTTCAGTGGGGTGTTTTGGGATTTTTACAATATGTTTTTTCTGCCCAGATTTTCCAGAAAGAAAAATTTATTTTTTGGGGTTTAAAAATCCGTATTTTGATCGAACTTCTAAAGACTTTAGCTAACGGGTTATATCTGTGATGTGATATATGTATTGAACGTCTGCTAATCGCTATACGTCGATTAGTGGGGGTTATACATATATGTGATCTGTAATGTTGATGGTATGTGTATATGAATTCATTGGATTGTCGCGGATGAATAGCCGGAGGGTTTTGAGATGAGAGTTTTCTTTATCTTTCAATTCATGTAATATGTAAATTGATGTAATATTATTTGTATGGCCGCACATCCGGGATGAGCTTGTAGCCGCCATTGTATAATTTCTTTTTACTATTTTTGCTCCTAGGATAGACCCAAGGAGGGGGGTGCACAAACTACCGGGTACCTCGAAGTGCCGAGTGGCCTACTCACGTTGTTAAGGGAGGTTGCTTCACTTCGGGTATTTGGTGGGTAGTTTGCCGCACCCGTAGGGTCTACGGTGGGGTATTGGCTATTCATCGCGACCGTGTAATCCGCTTTTCGTTACAGGCTCGTACGGAATGCGGATTCCTAGTATATCCAATGTGTTCATCTGTGATCTGGAATGGCTATCATTGCATCTGATGAATGTATACATCTATATATGATATCTATTTAGGCGTTGCTTATGTTTTGCATCCGCGCTAGTCCAGCTCCCGCTCTGTCGTTAGTTAAGTAACCTAACGGGTAATGATGGGGCCCCGTGGCGAATGCGGATGGCATAAGCGTACGTCATATTTTCATTGTTTTCTGCAATGGTAGGATTAAATGATGGGACACATTAAAATTAATGCAAGAAAATAAACCAAAGCAAAGTCGTTGGAACACTTTCAAAACCACTCAGTTTCTTTTCAAAAACAACTTTTAAACGCGGAGCTTAAGCCACTCCTTTCAAAAGCTATCTCGTTCCATCGATTATATCAAGTTCACTACGTTCACGGTTTCGCCAAAACCATTCGTAGCCCTCCGTCATTTTACATGGATAGTCAATAGTATTCAAGCTATGTTTGTTGGCCAAAGTCAAGGCATTGTGATTGGTAGCTATTGGGTATTCATGTGCAGCGTAGATAGATGCGTTGGTTTGGGATAGTCGTACTGCCTTGTTGGCCAAAGTCAAGGGTGGGTACGGGTGGGTTCAAATTAACCTGGATAATGACGGGTAGAACTTGACATGTGACTTATGATTTGTTGGCCAAAGTCAAGGTCATAAGAACATGGGGCAAAAAATCCATATTGGGAGTTTCTAAAGAAATTGAAACGTGCTAGCGCTGCATACCATTTGGAATGTGATGATTCTGGTAGGAGTCCTTCAGTTTTGTCACGCGATGATATTTGGATCCCGATCCTACTGTGAGTATATGCTACTCCTCCGGAACTTTCTCACTTAACGATCAATGCTATAAACCAAGTAGGTATGTAGAAAGGTGTTAGCTGGGCTACGTCCACAGGGAAAAGAGGTTATTTAATTAAGGAACTTCGCGAAAGCGTTGGAAAACCTCCCTCGAAGTACCAACACTGGCCTGGCTAAACGGTTAAGCAAGTATTGTACGGTGAGATTGATCCCAACTAATTCTTCCTTTTTGGTCTGAGGAGAGATTCGAGAGACAGTGGGAACCATCCTTTTTAGACAAACTAAAAACCACTCTAAACTTACAAGAGCATCATGCTAAAGTGTTTCTTCTCTCTCTGCTAATTGCAGCGACCGAACATCATGACCGGACTTAAGTTACTACTAGATAAAAACATATTGACAGGGCCAAACTACAAAGATTGGCTCAGGAATGTCAAAATGGCAATCACTTATGACAAATTGGGGTATCTCCTTACCACCAAAGCTCCCCCTGTCCTAGGTCCCAAAACCAGCGTCGCGGATAAGGAAATCCGTAAGACCTGGGAAATCGACTGCGCGAAGTCCAAGTGCCTCGTGCTTGCCTCTATGGACAATGAACATCAGAGGAGGCATGAGAATATAGACCTTGAATCCATATTTCTCCATACAAAAGAACTGTATGGAGAGCAATACCGTATCGCCAGATACGAAGTCTCAAAAAAGCTGTTTTCGGCGAGATTGGTAGTCAGATCATCGGTAGCGGAACACGTGCTTAAGATGATTGGCTTCATTGAGAAGCTCGCGGACCTTGGGACCACGTTAGAGAACGAGCTCTATACGGACTTGATTCTCCAGTCCCTTCCTTCCACTTACGCCCAGTTTATCCTGAACTTCAACTTGCAAGAAAAAGAAGTTGAACTTTCAGAACTCCTCAACAAGCTGAGGAGTGCAGAGGGCACCCTACAGAAAGGTAGGGAAACATCCACTTTGTTTGTAGGAGGATATTCCTCTTCTAGGTCCAAGGCGAAAGCCAAGGGAAAGAAGAAGAAAACCCCCACCAAACCAAGGGACGGTGTTAGTAAAGTGGATACGAAGGGAAAGGCAAAAGGCAACAAAGGTAGCGGAAAAGCTTGTGGGGAAGGAAGAGTGCTTTTACTGTCACAAAAGTGGGCACTGGAAAAGAGATTGCAGGGCTTGGAAAGCCAGAAACCAGGACCCGAAGCAAGTTGTGGCTTCGGTTTCAGGTGTGTATGTTATTGAAAACTGTCTATCAATAAACTCTACTTCCTGGGTATTGGATACCGGATCGGGATCTCATATCTGTAATTCCATGCAGGCACCGAGAAAGCGTAGGGTTTTGAAGGCAGGTGATATGACTCTCAGAGTTGCAAACAGAGCTGGCATGGATGCTGAGTCCGTGGGGGACTATCACCTGGGATTGTCAGATGGACACATTTTGGTTTTACGTAATTGTTATTTTGTACCCAATGCAACTTGTAATATCATTTATGTATCTTTATTATCTAAAGAAGGTTATGAATTTGCATTTGTAAGCAATGTTGTAAACATTCACCTTGATCAAGTTCTGATTGGGTCAGGTACATTAAGCAATGGTATATACGTATTAAACCAACCACAGATTTTCATTGTCCAGAATACACACAAAAGAAAGTCTCCAGAAATCAATCATGCTTTCTTATGGCATTGTAGACTGGGTCACATCAATGAGAGAAGGTTGACGAAGTTGCATACAGAAGGATATTTGGATCCATTCGAATATCAATCATATGCAACTTGTCAATCCTGTCTCAAAGGAAAGATGACAAAGACTCCGTTCACTGGACACGGAGTAAGAGCGAGCGAGCTCTTAAGACTTGTACACAGCGACGTGTGCGGTCCAATGTCTACACAGGCGCGAAGCGGTTATTCTTACTTCATTACTTTTACGGATGACTTTTCAAGGTACGGATATGTCTTCTTAATGAAACATAAATCCGAAGCCTTTGAAAAATTCCAGGAATATAAGATGAAGTAGAAAAACAAACCGGAAAAAGTATCAAGACACTGAGATCTGATCGAGGTGGTGAATACTTGAGTGCCGAGTTCCTGAATTACCTAAAAGAGAATGGAATTCTCTCTCAGCTTACTCCTCCATACACTCCGCAACATAACGGTGTATCGGAGAGACGGAACCGAACCCTATTGGATATGGTACGTTCCATGATGAGTAATGCTGAGTTGCCGCGATCATTCTGGGGATATGCACTAGAATCAGCTGCATATCTTTTGAACCGAGTTCCAACTAAGACTGTGCCTATCACACCATATCAGATGTGGTGTGGGAAGAAACCCTATCTTAAGCACATTAAGACATGGGGATGTCCAGCTTTTGTTAAAAAGCAGCATGCGGACAAACTCGAGGCACGCTCAGTACAGTGCAAGTTTGTGGGATATCCAAAGAACTCCAAGGGATATTTCTTCTATTGCGAAGAGGAACAAAAGATTTTTGTTTCTCGTCATGCCTGCTTCTTGGAAACTGAGTTTTTGGAAAATCAGATAAGCGGGAGCGCAATAGAACTGGAAGAAATTCCAGAACCACGAGCTATTACTGAAATCTTAGAAGAACCAGAGGGTTCAAAAGAACAGGGCATTCCTACGCCGCTCCGCAAGAGTAGTAGGCAGTTTCATCCGCCCGAGAGATACTACGGTTTTCTCATAGACGGGGATAGAGAGGATTGCATCATTGATAGTGATGAGCCGACTAGCTTCCAGCAGGCCATTCAGAGCGTTGACTCGGTAAAATGGCTGGATGCAATGCCGACCGAAATGGAGTCCATGTACACCAACAAAATATGGACGTTGGAAGTTGCTCCAGATGGGGTAAAACCCATAGGATGCAAGTGGATCTTCAAAAGGAAGATTGGTGTAGATGTACAGGTTGAGACCTATAAGGCTAGACTTGTTGCAAAGGGTTTTCATCAAAGACCTGGTTTGGACTATGAATAAACATTTTCTCCAGTGGCTATGCTGAAATCCATTCGGATCCTTCTTGCCATTGTTGCCTTCCACGATTATGAGATTTGGCAGATGGACGTAAAGACCGCTTTTCTAAATGGAAATTTAGAGGAGTGTGTCTATATGGACCAGCCAAAGGGTTTCATTCAAAGTGGGAGCAGCGGAAAGGTGTGCAAGTTGCTTAAGTCCATCTATGGACTAAAGCAGGCATCGCGGAGTTGGAACATCTGTTTTGATGAGACGGTCAAAAAATTTGGCTTTATCAAAAATCCAAATGAACCATGCATCTATAGTAGATTTGTAGCAAGAACTGTCGTATTCCTCGTTTTATACGTGGATGACATTCTCGTAATAGGAAATGGCATTCCTATGCTACAATCTGTCAAAGGGTTCTTGTCACACAGGTTCTCCATGAAAGACCTGGGTGATGCCCCTTACATTCTGGGGATCCGGATCCATCGTGATAGATCCAAGAGGATATTAGGACTTTCACAGTCCAGGTACATCGACAGCATACTGAAAGATTCAGTATGGAAGATTCCAAGCGCGGTAATCTACCGGCTTGTCACGGGATCACCCTCTCCAAAGAGATGTCTCCCAAGACTGATTTGGAAAGGGATCGCATGTCTATTATACCCTACGCTTCTGCGGTAGGCTCTATAATGTATGCGATATTGTGTACCAGACCAGATGTAGCTTATGTACTGAGTGTGGTAAGCCGGTATCAGTCAAACCCTGGGGAGAAGCACTGGATAGTGGTAAAGAACATTCTCAAGTACCTGAGAAGGACTAAAGAGATGTTCTTGGTGTATGGCGGAAAAGACCTCCAGATCGAGGCCTTTGCTGACTCCAGCTTCCAAAGTGATAAGGATGATTCCAAGTCCATATCGGGTTATGACTTTACCCTCAATGGAGGGGCGGTGTGTTGGAAGAGTTCCAAACAGGAAACCGTTGCTGACTCGACGATGGAAGCGGAATATATCGCTGCTGCAGATGCCGCAAAAGAAGTCGTCTGGATGAGGAAGTTCTTAACGGAACTTCAGGTGGTTCCGTCCATTGTTGATCCAATACTTCTATATTGCGACAACAACGGGGCTATAGCTTTAGCGAAGGAACCCAGGTCCCATCAGAAGTCCAGGCACATCTTGAGGCGGTATCACCTGATCAGGGAGATCGTGGGTCGCCGGGAGATTGAGGTTCGGAGAGTTGCTACGGAAGATAACACTGCTGATCCACTCACGAAGGCCTTACCCCAGACTCAGTTCGAGCGGCCGATCGAGATGATAGGTCTTCGATACGCCAGTACATGGCCTTAGTGCAAGTGGAAGATTGTTAGTGTATATGCCCTAGAGTCCATTACTGTATCATTCTAGTTTGTATATTACTTAATGGAAGCTTGGGATATTCACAGTTGTATAGACAATCTTGCTCAAAATAGTAGTATGCTACCTGGTTTGTTTCTACTTTAATGTGTACATGTGTTGCTTTTAGTATATCACTTATACACATTAGTGGAGCCCTAAGGATCTTTGCTTGATTACCAGCGTTGTGATGGAAGTCACACTCGTGGGGGCTGGGTAATCCACAAGCACATCCTTATACAGGTCCCTAGTCGTAGGACTATCGAGACAGGGCATCGATCCTCCGGAGTAGACTAGCGTATGCGCTTCTTATCCCAGCATGGGAGACGGTCTGTCCCACAGCCGTCAGTACGTCGTACTTGAGATAGTATGCGGGTGCTCGTTAGGTTACGAGTACACTGGACAGGACTCGTCGGGAACTGTTGGTTGGTACTATACCTATCGTCGGTCATCAGTTCCCAGGTGACATGAGTACAGCTTAGTCCGCTGACTTGACACCGTCACTTCGCCTCGAGTGTGTTCCCACTGTACTTTGATTACTACCCTACCACGGCTCAAAGGAGTCGTGCAAACAGGTAGTAGTTGGGTGCAGTCCCGAAGCACTTGGAGGCAGTGACGGTTAGACAGGATTCGTCTCTCCCGGTATTGGGGGTTGATATTGCACTGTGTCTAGGAGAACTATTACACAAAGTCCCTGGCCAGGGCAAGCGAGATATACTGGTGGGTTTCCAGTGTTATCTCAGGGTGTTCTGGGCTACACTCCGACACGACTTGTACCGCTATTAGAGGACTGACGTTTACCTCCCCCTAGGCCCGCCATGCGATATTCTCAGACGAACAGACCGGACTGTACGGAGACTGTCACATTCAGGCTCAGAAGGAGTTCGGATGAGTTCACCTCGTCAGTCTTCTTATCAGCATCTACCTGGGGGCCATTACGCACAGCTAGTGCCGCTTGCGGTCTGTGGTTAAACCCACTGCCAGCGTAGTGTCGAGTTTTTAGATTCCCACACAGAGAGCTATTCGCCTTTAGGCAAAAGAGTAGAGGTCGCATGGTTTTACGACAGGGTTCGGTCACATCCGTGCACTTGTGCACGTTTAGTGTCCGGGAAGTTATTACTACCGGGCTTTGGTTTAAGCCAGATCCTAGTATACGTTTTGGGATTGGTTTTATCTCGTTTGTATTCGTGTTCCTTGGAACGCGGATGCGGGTGTGTATGCACGGTTGACGGAGACAGAGGCAGAGGATTCTCATTAGGGTTGTTGACTGTTGACTTTTGCTAAACCCTAATGAGAATTAGAAATATGATTAATAATAATATTAATTAAGTATTATTGTGCCATGGTTGGGTTGAAAGGTTGACTTTGTTGACTGGTTGACTTTGTTGACCGGTTGACTAGGTTGGACTTGTTGACCATCATCATGACAATGGCTATCATTTCATGGCATTGACCTTTGCTTGCTTATTTTGTTCACAAATTGCATTTAATGCATGAAATGATATTGCCATTTGATATGATAAGAACCATCACAAAAATACTCAATTACTATTATTATTATGATTATTTTGTGTTATGAGAGCATGGGTGGAAAAAGTCTTGCTCATTCTATCATTTGTATTCTCTCTCATCCTCAAGCTCTCCCTCTTCCTCTTGCTCTCTCTCTAGTTCATGGTTCTATTGTCTCATGTGTTGAGAAACAAGAACTATAGAGATAAAACCCAAAACACTTCTCTACTCATCCTAGTATACAAGGTCTAGCAAGCCAAGTGTTCTAGTTTCCTCTCAATTGAGGTTGGAGCCAAAGGTAGAAGCTTTCGGGTGGATCCATCTTCGGCACAAGGAGACGACGAGGTGAGGCCGATCCGACCACCACAAGGAGTTGAAGAGAAGGAGTTCAAGTTTAGGTACAAACCTTAACCTAGTAGCTAAACTCTTAGTTAGGTTGTTAGATAGTTTGTTTAACAAAGATCCGTTTCTGGAGTCCATGTTACCCCTAAAGAAAAATTGTTTTTCACCATTTCCGCAACCCTAAAGAACCGGGGACGGGTAACGTGGACTTACAGATTTAACATCTACAGGGGAATCGCCCGCATGGCGTTATGCGTCTGGGCTAGAGATTTTATTTCTGTCGCATATTCTTTGTCATATTTAGAATTGCGCATTCACCCTACTGCTTAGTTATTGTTGTGCTTAGACTAGTATCCTTAGGACACTGCACCATTATTGACGACCTATGTTGCACGAGCACTGATTGTATGCCACACACACCGTCAATAATTGCCATGTCACGCACAATCCACTTATACATATGATATTGCTTGGTTAGGGACATTGAGACATTGATTCATATTTCTTATCGCATATGACATTTGGCATACCTGTATATCCACATGCTTACACATATGCCTTCACATACTTACATGTTAGATACCTGTATACCTATAGAGTATTATACCATTAGTGATAGGTACAAACACACTTTATGTCATACCTACAGGTATACCTTGCACACATACTTCACTTATACCCAGGGGGCATACTACATCATTACTTATAGGTAGACACATATACCTTGTTATACCTTTATGTTTACACATAATCTGGTTATAGCTACATGTTTACCTTTACTTGATGTTATTTATAATTGGAGAAATTAGGAATTGCATGATATTTATATTAAGTTGTTGCAGTTAATTAGCGGCTTTTCCTTTATATGCTTACATTTCAGTTTTATGTTGCATATATTATATTCATGGATTTTCGCATTGTGATATGGATTTTTCATGATGTCTTCTGGATTTGGGGACCGTGGGAGTTCATGAAATTATGCATTATTTGAAAAACCCGGTTTCCCTTGATATGATATTTCAGCATCTACCATGAGATTTATCGGTTCTGATTATATACTCCATACGAGGGTCGGGTGTTGTATGAGAGTACATGGTGGGGCCTGGTACGGTTCCCCTCGGCAAGATTGATCGATGGTCCATGCCGATTGAGCCTGGAAGGTGGGCAAGTACCTACCGGTGACATTACCAATGACTCAGCGGTTATCATGTGGATGCCGACGGGAGTCATGTACGTATAGATACGTCGAGAGGCGAGGGTCAGAGCTAGGCACTCGAGCTTTCGGGATAGCGTATGATACGTACATATTAGGGTGCCAGTCTTGGTGACAACACCTGATAGACCAGCATTTCTGTATCGATGCTTGACACATTGGTTTCATGATATTTCTTTTTATTCCTTTGTATATATAACAGTGGAATGGGACGCTGTTATATATGCCCTTACACCAATATTAGTGGAATGGGACGCTAATATATGTGTATTGACATTAATTTATATACATCATCATATTAATTCATGCAAATATATTTAGGTTGTTAGACTTTTACTTGAGATTGGATATTTGGGATATAGGTGATTTATTTGAGATTGATACAGGATATATATGAGATTGCTGATTTGTACATTCGGGATATATGAGATTTATTCGATATTGTACACTCAGGATTTGTGAGACTTATATGATATGAGAGCCAATTTGGGGGCTGATTTGAGGAATTGGGATTTGGATTGTCTTGATGGATTGTGATCCTACCACGATGTCAAGATTCCGTGGAAATGAAAGAATTCATTCCACACTCCTTATTTATTGTTTATGCACTGTTTCATGTATTAGTAGCACCTGTTAGTGTACTTTCCATGATTGTTGCGTATACACATTTTCATATCATTATTGTATGATTATTGCATACTGATTGTCATATTATTATTGCTTCATGTATTAGTTGTACCTGCCATTGTACTTTTCATGATTAATTGCATATGTTAGATTCGCGCTGTACGTGCATACTTGCGATTACCTGCATATGTTATTTACTATTCATGAGTTGGCAACTCACCCCCGTTGTGCCACAGTTGTTTTGCAGGGTGTTCCCCAGAGTAGTCGAGGCAGGCTATTCATCCATCTTATCATCTTTTGTTACAGATACCGCATCGGCTCATAGTGTGCAGTTTTTGCTTAGGTGGGTTTGTGGTTATTCGTATTGTATTGTATATTCGTTGTATCCTTGTACTCTCCATCTACTATATTTTCATGTTTGACTTAGAGACATGTGTGAGGACGATATTGTATATTATTTTGTGACTTGTTGTCTTTTATACAGTTTCCTTTCTATCGTCTTTTATTTCTTCGCTTCGCCGTCGTATATTTGTTGTGGTGGTTGTTTTCCGCCTTTGGGCATGTTTTTGCTCCCGTTTGGGGAAGCTTTATTTATATTTATGTTGTACCAATTTTTGGGGCTAGTTTTTACAAAGGAGGTGCTGCCAAAATTTTAAAAAAAGAAAGTTGGACTTTTAAAGAATTTGGGTTGTGATTTCAAAGACTTTTAAACAATGTTTCTTATCTTATCTTGTCTTTTAATGGTTTAGATTTCTGGGTTTTGGCTTTCTTTTGCTGTGTTACGTCTGTACACGTTGCGTAGTATTAGGGCCGTCACGTGCCAAATTTCGGGTCGTGACAAAATTCTAGGGTTGCAGGCGGGGACTTCAGACGCCGCGAAGAAGGGGAAGCAGGTGTTCGGATATACTTAGCTCGAGATCACCGGTGAGTAGATTTAACATCTACGGGGAAATCGCCCGTATGGCGTTATGGGGCAAGGCTTGATAGGCTGTTGTAGTCATATGTTATATTCATATATATAGGTTGTGCATAGGTACCATTGTTGCATACCCCTCTCTTGTTGCATATGGACATAGTAGTTATGAGACACTCGCACTGCAGAATTGCTATGAACCATACATCGTTTAGATTATCTCATCATTTGTGATTAGACAATGATTCTGTTCCTTTGTGTGCATACATATTTGCGTATCTACATACTTGCATTTTCACACTTGCTTATGCATACATACTTGTGTACATCCATATTGGCGCGCATATATATTGTACACTCATACGTGCGTATATACCCACTTGTACATCCATATTGGTGCACATGCACATTGTACACTCATACTTGTGTATATACCTACCTGTACATCCATATTGGCGCACATGCACATTGTACACTCATACTTACGTATATACCTACTTGTACATCAATATTGGCGCATATGCACATTGTACACTCATACTTACGTATATACCCACTTGTACATCCATATTGGCACACATGCATATTGTACACTCATACTTGCGTATATACCCACTTATACATCCATATTGGCGCACATGCATATTGTACACTCATACTTGCATATATATCCACTTGTACATCCATATTGGCGCACATGTACATTGTATACTCATACTTGCGTATATACCCACTTGTATATCCATATTGGCGCACATGCACATTGTACACTCATACTTGCGTATGTACCCACTTGTACATCCATATTGGCGCACACGCATATTGTACACTCATACTTGCGTATATACCTAGTTGTAAATCCATATTGACGCACATATACTTGCGTATATACCCACTTGTACATTTATATTGGTGCACATGCACATTATACACTCATACTTGCATATATACCCACTTGTACATCTATATTGACGCACATGCATATTGTACACTCTTACTTGCGTATATACCCTCTTGTCCATCCATATTGGCGCACATGCACATTGTACACTCATACTTGCGTATATACCCACTTGTACATCCATATTGGCGCACATGCACATTGTACACTCATACTTGCGTATATACCCACTTGTACGTCCATATTGGCGCACATGCACATTGTACACTCATACTTATGTATATACCTACTTGTACATCCATATTAGCGCACATGCATATTGTATATACCCACTTGTATATCCATATTAGCGCACATGCATATTGTACACCCATACTTGCGTATATACCCACTTGTACATCCATATTGGCGCACATGCATATTGTACACCCATACTTGTGTATATACCCACTTGTACGTATATACCCACTTGTACATCCATATTAGCGAACATGCACATTGTACACTCATACTTGCATATATACCCACTTGTACATCCATATTGGCGCACATGTACATTGTACACTCATACTTGCGTATATACCTACTTGTATATCCATATTGGCGCACATGCACATTGTACACTCATACTTGTGTATATACCTACTTTTACATCCATATTGGCACACATACATATTGTACACTCATACTTGCGTATATACCCACTTGGACATCCATATTGGCTCTATAGATGATGCTGGCTTTGATTTTGGAGAATAGGGGACCGCATGTTATATTTTCAAACTGGATCCACTTAAAAGGGCGGTTTTCCCTTTTTGCTCATAGTACGGCTTTATACTGCATACATCACATTGCATGGATTTACGCATTGAGTTTTGGATTTCATGTGATTTCTGGATTTGGGAACCGTGGTATTATTTTAAAAAAGTATGCACTGTTTTGAAAACCCGGTTCCTCTTGATATGATATTTCAGTGCGTCCACCATGAGTTTTCTTGGTTCTGAGGGCTTGTGTGAGTATACCCGATTCGAGGAGTGGTAGGCACCGTCTGCGGGTACATGGTGGACCCAGTGAGGTACCCCAAGGCAAGAAGACTCGTATTGTTAGACGGAGAGCCTGGCAGGGGAACACTACCCACGGTGATAGTATTTAGACCTGGCGGTTATCCGGAGGATACTGACCCGAGTCGAGAGATAGATAGGGGCTGATCCGGACTGATGGAGCCCGATATATGAGGATTTGCTTGTCGATGCTGGACATGAGCATTTCATGAGATTTACAGGATATGAGGGCCGGATAGGTTGACGGCGCCTGAGTTATCGGGATTTTGGGGTGTTTTTGGTAGACACCGGGTATTTCCCATGATGATGATTCGTGTAGATGATATTTTATTCCATGCTCAGCATTCATTGATATGCATTGCATCATGTAGTTGTAGTACCTGATAGAGTACCTCGCATGATTGTTGCATACCCAGATTACCATATTGATGTCATCAGTTTGCATATGTTAGAGTATAGCATCACGTGCATACCTACGATTACCTTTATATGTTATTTATTATTCATGAGTTGGCAACTCACCCCCGTTGTGCCACAGTGTTTGCAGGTTGACCCTCAGAGTAGTTTGCGGCAGGGCTACTTCATTGTATCTTTTTGCTACGGATACCACTGCAGTTGGCGTGTGAGCCGTTTTGCTTATAGGTGGGTTTGTGGGTATCCGTTTATTTTCATTGTACTCTTTATTGTATATAGTATTCTCCATCTACCATTTCATGTATTAACTTAGAGACCAGTTCTGAGGAAGATATTGTATATTATTTTGTACTCTGGATGTCGAGCTCGTGTGAGCCGACTTTATTTATGCAGTTTTATCTTTATTGCTGTTTTCACTTTTATTGTTCATTTCTTCGCTACGGCGTCGTATACTAATCTCGTAGTGATTGTTTTCGCCGTTAGGCGTGATTACTCCCGTTTGGGGATGCTTTATCATTATTATATGTCATTTTACTTATATCATGTGTTGTACCCATTTTCGGGGCTAGTTTTTATAAAGGAGGTGCTGCCGAAATTTTTAAGAAAATAACTTAAATTTTAAAGATTTTTACTTGAGATTTCCAAATATTTTTAACAAATGTTTTCATCACATTATTCTTTTGATGGTTTAGATTTCTAGGTTTCCGGTTTACTTAAATTGCGTTACGCTTGTAGACGTTACGTGGTTTATGTGCCGGTCACGGGCCGAACTTTGGGTCGTGACACGGGGTACCGCATCGGGTCCACCATGCACCCGCAGATGGTTCCTCCCCCTCCTCGAATCGGGTGTATGATATCGCTCAAGAGCCGAGAAAACTCATGGTGGACATATCTCATATCATATCGCGAGAAAACCGCAACTTGCATTTTAAAATGATAATAAGTTTTTATAAAATCCTTGCGGTTTCTCTAAATCCAGAAATCTCATGGAAATCCAAAATTCCAATCTCAAGAGTAATAACAGTGAATTACCGGCATAAAGCCCCATAATATTACATGACAAATGAATATATGAATGCATCGGATATCAAGCAAGGAATGCAATAGTTAAATTAGCATATAAAAGCAATAACATATTGGAACTATCAGCTAGAAAGTCATGTCAATGAAGTAATACTTCTAAAGTGTAAGTGTCATGGCAATTACCGATGATGATGTGTGTGAGCCGGCAAGCAAGTATTTGTAGACATACGCATCATCGGTAATGGTGCTGGTGTCCTGATAACATGGGTTCATCATAAACACGGGAATCACAAGTATAAGCATGCAATGCGATATGAACAACATGAATATACATAAAGTGAATAGTAACCGCAACAATAAAGAAATATACATTTCTATACACGAGTCATACAGTTTTTGGTGTCTGAAATCACATGATTCGTGGTTTTTAGAAAATAGGGGCTACGGTGTTTTTAAGAAAAGGTACGTCCTTTGAAATATCTGTAGTATCCCTCGGCCTGTCTTTAAAATACTCACGATTCGTTAGTTTTGGAAATAAGTATGACTCGAGCCCAGTTTAACATCTACTAAGTACCTACATGACAAAGCTAAGCGACTAATCAGAAGGGTAAGGAAAACCACCTAGGTCTGAGTCGATATTTATATCTAGTAGTCGGTTATCCCTCCTCAATAGCGTCACATACGATAAAATATGTAATACGACATCCTCGAGTCAAGAGTGCGGATCTATTATCATAATTATATCTCGTACGGTAAATCCATCGTACAGCATCCCAAAATTGGGGTACGGATCGCCTATCACATATACCTTAATATCCATATGGTATCATTATCATAATATCATGAACAGGGTACTGATCTAAGTACAGTACATACCAATACCATCAACATATATCCGCGTGTGTATGAAAACACATCGCCCATCAATCCGCTAATATAATATGTCGTATCTCATAACACGACCCAATCACATCACCGATCTCACGGCATCATGCCCAATCACCTCGCCTCATCTTCCAGTATCATATACTATCCTCATCATACATGTATACGTATACACACACACACACACACATACTCACATACATATATGTATATATACACACACACACACACATATCCCTATATACTTGCAAGAACATCGAATGTATGCATGTGTGTGTGCGTGTGTGCAAATCATTACTCTAGGGTTTCGCGACTAAGAAACTAAGCTAAAAGCAATTTCCTACAATCACGCTAAAACTAACCCAAGTCACCTAAGCATTTTTTGCTAAGTATACACATCTCATAAAACACATCGGTGTGTGTATATATATATATATATATATATATATCATAACGCATCCGCGTGGTAAACTACGAAACTGCGGGGGTCCTATACGTCATCCACCCGACTTCCTCCGTAGTTATATATCTACTCACCTGATCCTTGATTGCCGAAGTCGATGTCACCACGCTCTTGCTTGTCGTCCCGAAGTTCATGCGGAGGTACCTACACATATAACACCTGACATCGTAAATTGAAATCGCGCACGGAAACCAAAACGGCACACAAATCACCCATAGGTTAAAACCTATGCTCTACGCATGCAAGAAGAACCAATAACCCTCGACATCGACGAACAAATGCCAATCGATCGAGACAACACATAAATACCCAAGTTCAAGTTACAAAATTCGCAAAACCGAAATTAGAAACGATGTAAAACACTTCCAGATTTTACCCTATGTGAAATTAGCTAATTTTGCATATGTGGAGGGTCTAGTTTACTGAAAATGGAGCCATGGACCAAACACGAGCCTAATCACCCCTACCATGGCCACAATTTGCGGCTAGAAGGAATTTATTTGCGGCCCAGGTAAGGATTTGGGGTCTCGGGTCATCAGGGTAGCTTCTAGGTTGCCTGCACGACTCACAGTAATCGCTATAAAATTTTCAGGTGCCCCTGGTGATTGCAGATTTCAATTTCCCATCACAATTTCTATAAAATCTTCCGATATCGGGGTTTCTAAGTTTGAGTCTTGGATTTAAGTCTATGGTTTCAGTCCATAAAACTAACACTACAGGGGTTTAAGGTCACTATTAAATCTCAATTGCACCTTTTGATTCAAATCAAACCCTAACCTCATCTTGGAATTTTCCAATTTCACTAAACCTCACTAAATGGGTTCTAAACTAGTTTAGAGGCTATAAAAATACAAGTACTAAGCTAAGGGTGAAAGAATCACTTCATTTGGCAACTCAAGAATTTTCTTGAGTTGCCCCAAGTGCTCAAAATTCTAACTTTCTTGGCCCAAAATGCTTGTAGTGAGCTTGTGCATATTTTTAATGAAAGGAAGATGTTTTTAATGAAAGGAAGATGATATTTTGATGTGTTTTAAGGTGTGTTGTGAGGAGGTAGAGGAGGGAGAAGAAGAGAGCAGCCATGTGAAAGGGAGAGGAGGGAAAAAGATGAAGAGGGAATGAATGAAGATGAGCCATTCCCAAGGTTGACCCCTCACCCTCTCTCTCTCTCTTTCCCATACCTCCATTCTTTAATATTTTCCTTTTTATTTTCTTTTATTTCATTTCCCATTTCCAATTTAAAAATCAAAATCCATTCTTGAAATAAATGTAAATCCACGTTGCACACCCCGGTTCTTACGGGGAGGTGGAAACGACGAAAAACGATTTTTGGCGCAAAGGCAACATGGACTAAAACACGGATCTTTGCTAAACTATGAACTAGCAAACTACTAGAGGTGTTATCTACTATGCCATATAAATTATACCTCACGAAACCGGTCCTTCGGGTCTTCATTCCGCTGTCCCGCTCGTCCATCCAAGCTCCTAGGATCGATCCGAATTTTGGTCACCTCCGCGGCCTTCTTGAGTCGAAGACGATCCACCCGAGAGTTGTACACCGAGCTCCACCTCGAGCCGAGGCACCTAGGGCAACAAGATCGCTAGTCTTGATGTCCTAGGTTGTGTAGAGGAGGTTGATGGAAGTGTTTGTCTATGTGGATTCTTTTTCTCTCAACACATAAGATCAAAAGAATTTTTCAAGAGGAGGAAGATGAAGGAGAACAAGCAACCATTGAGCTCTTTCTTTCTTCTCACTTGCAAGAGAGAGAGTGAGAAAAGAGAAATGAAAAAGATAACTAAAGAAAAATGAACCATGGTTGCAATAATACTAAACATCATCATTACTAATCCTATCATGATAAAGTTGATGGCTACATTGACAGGACCATTTTCATAATCCAAAATGAAAAAGAAAACCAAAGAAGAGTGTAGACCTCTCATGAAGGTCAAGGTCAACTTTGGTCAACTGGTCAACAAAGTCAAGAGTGGTCAAGGTGGTCAAATGGTCAAAGCAATTAGCCATCACAAAATTATCACTGAAAGGATTAGTAAGTAATGTCCGCGGCTCATAATGGTTTTGACCGAACAAATTGCCAAAACCCTAATGAGCCTGCAGATTGTTTAGAATTCTTGTTTGTGTAGTATGAAAATTGTAAAGAAATCACAACCAAAAATTATTTGACCGCAATCAACTACGGTGTCGGATGTAGATTGTAAGTGAGTGCGGATCGTCCACAGGGACAGTGTAATAGTTCGTCTTTCGAATTTAGATGAGTTGAAACTTTAAAGAAAAGAAAACAAATAATTCATGATTTATATTTGAAATTCAAGAATTAGAAAATCTAGATCTAATAACAAGAAAAAGATAGAATCAAGAATTGATAGTTTGATGATTTTTCCAAACCAAATATCAAGAATCGAAATGAGGCTCGTAGGAATCGATCGGATCTATAGATGTGATGTAATCTTACAATTACGTATTCTTATCCTTCGATGAATTGATACTAGATCGATGATGATCGATCGAGAATTAAGGATTTCTTATGAAACCAGGGTTTCATCTTATCCCTTATTCTTTCGTCGATATCATTCACATTCTAGCCTCTAGTAAATTCAAGAAATGATCGTAGATCCCTAATTTCGAGCGATCACATTCAAGAAAGCATCGCAACGAAACTAGGTCATCGATTCTTGAACTTGCTAGGGTTTACAAAGCTCGTAAGACTCAAGAATCGTATTAAGATTTGTTACATCATCATTCTATTGATCGTCTCTGTAAGTCGATGTACAACACCCCACGACTTGCGGGGAGGCGGAAATATGAAAAACGATCTTGTTTTAATGCTAAACATCGACTAACCGCATGAATCGAAGCTAAACGATAACTAACATCAAACATAGAAGTTAACAACTACTATGTAAAGGGATTATACCTAAAGAACCGTGTCCTTCGTCTTTACGAACTCCACCTCCTCCTCGGCCTTCTTGAAGTAGTAGACGATCCACCCAAGAGCTTTACTCCAATCTTAGCCTCTAAACTTGAGACAACTAAACTTCTTTAAGTGCTAATCAAAGAAGCTAGGTGAAATAGAGTGAGGGTTATGGTTTAATAAGTCTAACTAATCCTTGTACTCAACACATGAGAGGGGAGGATTAGGGTTTGAAGAGGGAGAGCTTGAGGAGAGAGAAGGTGAAGATAATAATGAAGTGAGAATAATGAGTTATGATAATATATATCAAGCATTTCTTTTTACCAAGAAAAGAAAATAAATCAATTTAACAACCATGCTTGATAATATCTAGTGATGATTCATCTCCATGAGTCATTAAGCATTTATGATGCATTAATGACATGGATGAATCATCCATATGAATCACTAATCACATTCATTGTATATGCCAACTAAACCTCCTTAGTCACCACCTTCTAGAAGCTTCTCGCGCAATTACGAGAACGCCCCTCCTTTCCGCAAAAATACGGAAAAACTTTAGACTGTGTAAATCCAATAACCGGATACCAGTAACTGGCTTAAACCAAAACAGACTGGTAAAAACTGTCCGAAAGTCGTACGTGCGTAAACACACGTATGAGTCCGAACCCTTGTCGTAAAACCATACGACCTCTATATCGTTTCGCCTGGAGTAGGGAAACTCTCTGTGTAGGACTCTAGAGACTCGACTACTACGCTGGCAGTGGGTTTAACCACAGACCACAAGCGGCACTAGCTGTACGTAGCGGTCCCCAGGTAGATGTCGATAAGAAGGCCGATGAGGAAACCCATCCGAACTCCTACTGAGTCTGATGTGACAATCTCCATACAGTCCGGTCCGTTCGTCTAAGACTATCGCATATCGGGCCTAGGGGGCGGCAAGCGTCAGTCCCCTAATAGCGGTATAAGTCGTGTCGGAGGGAAGCCCATTACACCCTGAGAAACTACTGGAACCTACCAGCAAATCTCGCTTGCCCTGGCCAGGGACTTTGCGTAATGGCTTTCTGACACAGCGCGATATCAACCCCCAATACCGGGAGAGATGAATCCTGTCTAACCGCCACTGCCTCCAAGTGCTCGGGACTGCACTCAACTGCTACCTGTTTGCACGACTCCTTTGAGTCGTGGTAGGGTAGCAATCTAAGAACAGTAGGACACACTCGAGGTGAAGTAGCAGTGTCAAGTCTGCGGACTATGCTGTGCTCATGTCATCTGGGAACTGTTCACTGACGACTGGTATAAAACCAACCAACAGTTCCCTGTGAGTCCTGTCCGGTGTACCCGTAACCTAACGAGCACCTGCATACTATCTCCAGTACGACGTACTGACGGCTGTGGGACAGACCATCTCCCCAACTGGGATGAGAAGCGTACACACTAGTCTACTCCGGAGTATCGATGCCCTGTCTCGATAATCCAACGACTAGGGACCTGAATAAGAATGTGCTTGTAGACTACCCAGCCCCCACTAGTGTGACTGCCATCACAACGCTGGTAGTCAAGCAAGATCCTAAGAGCTCTATCAATACGTATACTCACATATTAAGATAGAAAAAACCAAGTAGCATACTACCATGTTTAGCAAGACTGTTATATACATGTGAATATCCCAAGCTTCCATTAAGTAATATACAAACTAGTATGATACAATTATGGCCCCTAGGGCATATACACTAACAATCTCCCACTTGCACTAGGGCCATGTACTGGCATATCGAAGACCGATGATCTCGAGTAGCCTCTCGAATTGAATCTGAGGTAGGGCCTTTGTGAATAGATCAGCAATGTTCTCTTCAGAAGCAACTCTCCGAACCTCGATCTCCTGACGATCAATGATCTCCCTGATCAGGTGATACCGCCTTAAGATGTGTCTGGACTTCTGATGGGACCTTGGTTCCTTTGCTAAAGCTATAGCTCCGTTGTTGTCGCAATACAGAGGTATTGGATCAACTATGGTAGGAACCACCTGAAGTTCTGGTAGGAACTTCTTCATCCAGACTACTTCTTTTGCGGCATCGCAAGCAGCTATATACTCCGCTTCCATCGTCGAGTCAGCAACGGTGTCCTGCTTGGAGCTCTTCCAGCACACCGCCCCTCCATTGAGGGTAAAGACATAACCCGACATGGACTTGGAATCGTCCTTATCACTCTGGAAGCCGGAATCAGCAAAGGCCTCCAACCTGAGGTCTTTTCCGCCGTAAACCAAGAATATCTCCTTAGTCCTTCTCAGGTACTTGAGAATGTTCTTTACTGCTATCCAGTGCTTCTCCCATGGGTCTGACTGATACCGTGTCACGACCCGAAAGTACGGAACATGACCTGCACTTAAACTACGAACGTCTCGAGGCGTACGTAATCTAAGTAAACCGAAAACCCAGAAATCCAAACCAAGAAAATAGTAGAGTGCAGGAAAAACCAACTTAAAGCAAGTAGTTTCAATAGCATAAGCCGAATTATGCGGTTTTTTAAAAACATAAAAAATTTACTGAAAATTTCGGCAGAGTCTCCTTTGTAAATACTGGCCCCCAAACGGGATACAACATGAATAGTATACGAAATCAAGAAAAAGGCATCCCCAAGCGGGAGCTAGCTCTTCGTCAAACGACGGTCACAACCACACAAGAAATATAATATACAACGCCAACGGCGAGGATCAAAACTCAAAAGGAAACTCAAAACCACCAGAAATCCACAGAAATAAAACGCGCGGCTCTAAGGTCGAAAGAATAACATCACCGGTCTCTATCTCAAAAATAAATACATGTTTGGCTGATGGAACTTCTAGATACAACAGAATAATGATATACAAGATATATAATGGGGGTACGATACAAGTAAACACACCTACTAGCAAATCACCCGAAGGAAACTATGCCCGCAAGCCGTAATGAAACCTGTACGGCAAACCTGCAAGAAACTGGGGCACAACGGGGGTGAGTTGCCAACTCGTGAATAGAAAAACATCTACGGAAAGAAATCGCATAAATAACGCAACCTGGGTCAATGATCATAATATAACCTCAAATATATGTAAAACATGCAGCCTATACAATGGCTAGGGTAATATCTAACCGGGTGTGACCTCATGTGCCCGTGTCAGTGCCTCAGGTAGCAATATATCATATGAATGAGGTATGAATGCATGAAAACAGAATGCATGTAAATGAAGAAACTGTTTTCATAATTTAGTGAGATTCCCTTTGTATTTTTAAAATGAGGTATCATAATGAAATCAGCATAAAACAGTGCCTTGTATCGGCACAAAACGTAATCCCAATATCTCGATATCTCTGTATCACAGTTTCTGTACCTCAATATCTCGAAATCTCAATGTCTCAATCACAATATCTAGGGCGCCGTCAGTCCAGACCGGCCCCTACCATCTATCTCAAGACCACGATGGTATCCTCCGGATATCCGACGCGTCAGGTAAAATCACCGGTAGGTAGTGCTCCCCTGCCAGGCTCACATCGTCATCATCACGCGCTTCTTGCCCCGGGGTACCTTACCGGGTCCACCATGTACCCGAAACGGTTCATCCGCCTCCTCGAATCGGGTCTCGAAATCCATCAGCAAACTCATGGTGGACGACTCATACATCATGGGAAAACCGCACTTTATTTTAAAAGAGAGAAAACAGTTTATATATGTTTTGCGGTTTTCCTCCAAATCCAGAAAATATCATGGAAATCCGAATCATCAATAGGATGTAAAACCATGAATATAAGCATGAGAATCCATGAATACGGCATAACAATGAATAACAGTATGCATGAAGCGACAAGTAATAACTACAGTGTCTAATATGGCATATAAGGGAAGTACACTAATATCATGTCAAAACTACTAGCTAACAAGCTAAGTCAAGAAAATATATCATCTAAAGTGTACGTGACATGGCAATTACCGATGAAGATGTGTGTGAGCAGTCAAATAGGTGTACGTGGTACATACGCATCATCGGTAATGATGCTGGTGTCCTAACAGCATGATATCAATAATGGAATATGCAGCAAAATAAGTATGCGAGGCAGAGCGAACAGCAATCATGTGCGGGAGCTGAAAACTAGACACAACGATAACTAATCTGCATTAATCTAATATAAGTCCTACAAATTGGTGCCTTTTGAAATAATACGAATCATGGGGTTTTGAAAATAGGGGCTACGGTGTTTTTATGAAAAGATACGTCTTTTGAAATATCCGTAAGATTCCTTGGGCTATCTTTTAAAATATCCACGATTCGTTAGTTTTGAAATAGGTAGGAGTCTAATCAAATCTAACAACTACACTAAACTATACGGCTGAACTAACAAGCTGAACTACAGGTAAGGAAACCGCCTATCATCTGAGTCGATACATATACATACCTGTATATGTATAGTCGGTGATCCCGCCTCAATAATATCATATCCATAACCAGACATCCCAAGTCAAGAGTGCGGATCAATCATCAATATAGCTCGTACGTAAATCCGTCGTACGGCATCCCAAATCTGGGTACGGTTCAATATCACATTCATCATACTATTCACCTGGTATCCTCTTTATCAATTATCATGATCGGGGTACTGATCTACATCTAGTACAATACTGATACCGCCTAAGTATGCATGCAGGTGTAATAATCACTACGCCAAAAGACCCGCTGAAACATCATGTCGTATATCAATACGAACCAAATCACATCACCGATCTCCTGGCCCCAAGCCCAATCTCATCGACTCATCTCAAATTCCAAATACTATTCTCAAATCCGTATGTGAACACATAGTCCTATACCCATGTGAACCCATAACTATAAAGAATCCCATGAGCACCTATCAATAGGAATGTATGCAAGTATGTATGTGTGTATGTGTAGTGCAACACTACCTTAGGGTTCGCAACACTAAAGTAATCCAACACACCAATATCCATCCTAAGCATCGTTATTAATACCAAATAACATATAATAATTGTTGGTATGTATACGCATCCGTATACACCACCACGGACCGTGGGGGTGATATACGCCATCCACCCGACTTCTCCCCGTAGATATAAATCTACTCACCTGGTCCTCGCTCGCCGGTGCCGACGTCGCCACGCGCTTGCTTGTCGTCTTGAAGTCCTCAAGGGGGTACCTACATATCATAACGCATCGTATCGCATTAAAATCCGACTCATGACCAAAACGACACATGAATCCCACATAAGTCAAAACCTATGATTGCTTTCACAAATCAACCCAAAAACCCTCGACGTCGGCGTACAAACGCCAAACCATCGAGAAAAACTCAAACGTATCAATCATGGTTTCACAACACCTTAATTATATATATATAATAGGGTTAAAATCACCAAAACTTCAAATTCGCTTTAAAGCTATTTTTCCGAAAACCTAATAAGCAAAATTAACCGCTTTAATACAACATCTTGATGTTTAAATGAATCTAGTGTCCACAATATTGACTAAATATCACAACAAATTCATATAAACCATTCCTATAATTTATTCGCATCAATTTCCATAATTTCCAAAATTCTAGTTTACAATATACCCAAATTTTTACAATTTTATGGCAAAAATACACAAACTACAATCTAGCTTGGATTTTCATGAATTAAAGTATTAAACTACACTTTAAAATGTTAATAATGCCATGAATACCCTAATTAGATTTTTAAACCCAATTATTTAACCAATTTTAAAAACCTAGTTTGCAATATTATGCAATTTAGACAATTTAAAAGTAGCAATTCGCAAGATGCAACAAGATTAAGTTTTACATAACAATAACATATTAATCTACTCATTAAGACCACAATCTAATGATAACAAACCTAATAAAAATTTAAACCCTTTTCTAGAATTTTCTAAACTAGCAATCACAACCAAATTAACACTTGAATAAATTAGATTAACATAGTCAAACCAACAATTTAGCCTTTAGGTTAAGAATTTTACCTCAAAAAAAAATCAAGAGATCAAGAATGAAAACCAAGCCTCCAAAATGCTTCTTTTTCTTCAAGATCCATGCTAGCTTGGACAAGAAATAATGGGTAGGTCTTGGAATTGGAATTAGCTTTGAATTTCTATGGTTTTTTAAGCATTTTTGTGGATTTTTCATGCAAAAATTGAGTTGGATTTGGGGGAGGGCTGCTGCTGAAATGAGAGTAAGAGGAGTGAGAGAGTGAGGTATGTGAAATGCTAAGTCAAAGAAAATCCAAGTCAACCCCACCCATACAACTTTCTTCTTCTCATTTTCTTTTTATTTCATTTTATAAGTAATGAAAAGTGAGGTGATTGGAGAGAGAAAGAGGGAGAGGGCTGTCAAAAAGGGCCGGCCACATAGTGGGGAGAAGAGAGAGGGTGTGTGTGTGAGGCAAAGAACACCAAACACCAATTCAATATGCACCAAAACCCTTTTATTTTCACAAAATAAGCCTTTTTCTATCATATTTTCTTAAACCGTTTTGGCAAACCATTTTATTTCAAAAACCACATGATAAAATTTTGTTTAAAGTTTTATGATGCACAAAATTTGTTTCAACTCATTCCAATTTGTAATTTTCTCTAATTAAATATATTAATGACGTCTTAAAATAATATTAAAATAATTAATTTCGGAAAAATTTTCAGAAAATTTGAAATTTCACCAGTGGCTCAATAAACACCAAATACTAGCAATTACATAGCTAGAATATGTATATTTAATTTTATAATAAAGATATTTGTATTTTGACTTTTTACAGAAAACCCCCTGTTTTACCGTTTTTTCGAAATTTCACCGAAACGATTTTCAAAACGTTACAATCTTCCCCCCTTAAAGAAATTCGGTCCCCAAATTTAAATTAAAACTCTCCCCAAATACTAAAACATCTAAACCAAAACCATCAAGTCGTCGGGGCTCCGAAATTGTAAATACATAAAACAAATCGTAGCGCAGCGCATGCGCATGAAAAATGAGCATATAACTCAAATCACAACTCCGTCAAGCATCCCGCAATCATCGGAGTCATGGGGAAGACATCAATGCCAAATCCAAAGCAAAACCAATATGATATAACTCGAAACTATACATGTAAATATCGAATCTATATATGTAAGTATCTGAAGGAAATGCATGCCAAATCTCTTTAAGTCGCTGTGCACGCGTATAACACTGCACAGTGGCGGACGTCTATCATATGGAAATAACTATATACATATATACCTTTGTTTGAAATGTACGTTCCGCCGTTTTGGAAACAATTTAGAAGGGTCTCCTTGTTTTAAACATTTCGTGTCATATCAGACACGTAGGTAAATACTGAGGCTATAGCTCGCTTTTTGGAAATCCCTTCAATAACTATCAATGCATGCAAAATATATTCAGGTACTGTCCTCTGACTAGTCATGCTCAGTATGAAAACACATAGCAATATCATAAAAACGTACTGCTCTATACGAAATAAATCCCAAAATATGCACATGAATGCTACGTGCGTCTGGTGCGCACGGAAATCAAAATCTATGAATGTGCCATACATGCGCACAGAAACAACATCTAAGTGCATCGGGTGTGCACGAAACATCTGTCGTAGGCAACGTGTGTGCCTGACAGCAAAATCAGGTGCATCTGACATGCACGAAAAATCTCGAATTAGTGCATCTGGTGTGCACCAAATCGCATCTCGTAACAGGCGCCCAACAGGCGCTAAAAATCCAATCCGGTGCATAAAATGCACAAAACAAATGTCGAGCATCACCCTCGAAATCGAAATCCAGTGTATCCAAGTGCACAAAATACATGTCACTGCACTGCCAGCATATATAAACTATACAGAGTGCAGGAACCAAATCGCGTGCGTGCATACGCACAAAATCAACTCAACTGTTTAAAACCGTAAAATCACAAACATGTGAAACTAAAGCACGAAAACGATATCAAGTGCAACACTGTGCAAAGATCGTAAATCCTCAATCATCAAAATCAAATCATACGAATAAATCACCCAAAACATCGAAATCAATAATGACGGAACAGTGCCGCTCAAGCGCATCCTCTAAGAATCTCGGCCAACTGTCACGGTCCCTAGTGGGACGTCTTGTCGATGATCATGAACTCTGTCCTACTGATGTGCGTAACCATGACCACTCCTGGGTCAAGGTCTTCACTGTGAATTACCAATCTTTCGGTCCATCGGCTCATCGGCCCTGTCGGGTGTGCTAACGGGGACGATTCCGTTGTGGCACTTCTCTGGTCATCTCTTGGTCAATCATCGCGACCACTCGTAAGACAGCATATCACAGGCGTCGGCCTCTGGCTCTCTGAATGTATGTGACACATCTGATCCTGGGTGCAAGTATCATTGCAGCAGTGTCCTGGAAGGAATCCTGCTCACGGTCTCTTCCATGTCTCGTCTCTGCCAACTGTCCGGAAGTCATTGTCCTTTCCTATATCTGCATCTTGCTCTGGAACGACTGCATACTCATCGCAACTCCTTCTGGAAGGTAAGTCCAAGTACCATGCCTCGGCATGCGCATCGCCTCTCTGATGTCGGCGGAGTGGAACGTCATCTCATCTAGATCTGGTGCGAACCTCTTACTCCACTTTTCTCTAATGTCGTCTGCTTTGGACTCGTCTCGTCGCGGCTGCATGGACTGAGCTCCAACGGCTATCCTCGTATCTGGAGTCTCCCAAGAATGCATCTCACCACCTAGCATCCGAATTAAGTCGAGCCATCCGATCGAGTAGTCAAAACCTCATAATCCCCCAAGAGCTCAACCTCTTGGGCACAGTTTAATAGTATCGAGTACATACCACAGCATCGGTGGTCCAGCCGTAGAAGGGCAAACCCAAGCCTCACTAATGGCGCTTTAGAACTGCCGCAACCCCGAAGGTTCAAAGTCCTTCACACGGTCATTAAGTCGAGTTAGGGTTTCATTCTTCTAGAGGGACCATAGAATTGCCTGCATGTCTTTACGAATACTTTAAACTTGGAATAATAGGTTTCTGACATTCGATCATCTCTGTCGACTCCCAACGTCTCCGCGTGAAGTCGTCTCTAGCTAGAATCAATTTATCTGATGACCTCTCATGGGGCAGGCGAACGAACCACCTGTCCTAGTCATTCATCATCGGGTGACTAGCGACCTTCTATCATTTATTCGTACAACTCGCCCCGCAATAGCTCCAGCATCTGGGGCAATATCTCGTCGTTCGCAGCAATAACTGGCTCGCTCGTCTGCACGCTGAACAGTGCCTCAATGATCAGGAGTAAGCACACACCAACGGTCATCAAAATCTGGCTGACCTCCATCATTGGCTCAATTCTCTAGTGTCGATCAGCACCTCCGAGTAACCTCATAAAGGCGATCCGCCAAACGCTCGTGGCGCGGAAACACAGTAAAAAGACACATCTCTGCAATCGTGTGTCGCCGGAATTTCGCCCTGGACAGTCCTCGTTCGTGACGAGCTTGTGCTGACCGCAACTCTAGCCGTAGCTCTCCCTGCCCGTAACCGTAGCAGCAAAACCAACTGGTACCGATGAGGCTAGATCAGGAAGGAATATAATACTGAACAAGGAAATGTACATCCTAAGGCTTCATAAGTGGAGTAGCGTATCGTAAATATGCCGCGGAACATACCTACGATACGTCACTCTACTTTAGTCACCTATTCCATCAACCAAGGGTCATCCTATGCTCCGAAGGTAAAACCTAACGCTCTGATACCAACTTTGTCACGACCCGAAAGTACGGAACATGACCGGCACTAAAACTACGAACGTCTCGAGGCGTACGTAATCTAAGTAAACCGAAAACCCAGAAATCCAAACCAAGAAAATAGTAGAGTGCAGGAAAAACCAACTTAAAGCAAGTAGTTTCAATAGCATAAGCCGAATTATGCGGTTTTCTAAAAACATAAAAAATTTACTGAAAATTTCGGCAGAGTCTCCTTTGTAAATACTGGCCCCCAAACGGGATACAACATGAATAGTATACGAAATCAAGAAAAAGGCATCCCCAAGCGGGAGCTAGCTCTTCGTCAAACGACGGTCACAACCACACAAGAAATATAATATACAACGCCAACGGCGAGGATCAAAACTCAAAAGAAAACTCAAAACCACCAGAAATCCACAGAAATAAAACGCGCGGCTCTAAGGTCGAAAGAATAACATCACGGGTCTCTATCTCAAAAATAAATACATGTTTGGTTGATGGAACTTCTAGATACAACAGAATAATGATATACAAGATATATAATGGGGGTACGATACAAGTAAACCCACCTACTAGCAAATCACCCGAAGGAAACTATGCTCGCAAGCCGTAATGAAACCTGTACGGCAAACCTGCGAGAAACTAGGGCACAACGGGGGTGAGTTGCCAACTCGTGAATAGAAAAACATCTACGGAAAGAAATCGCATAAATAACGCAACCTGGGTCAATGATCATAATATAACCTCAAATATATGTAAAACATGCAGCCTATACAATGGCTAGGGTAATATCTAACCGGGTGTGACCTCATGTGCCCGTGTCAGTGCCTCAGGTAGCAATATATCATATGAATGAGGTATGAATGCATGAAAACAGAATGCATGTAAATGAAGAAACTGTTTTCATAATTTAGTGAGATTCCCTTTGTATTTTTAAAATGAGGTATCATAATGAAATCAGCATAAAACAGTGCCTAACATTGGCACAAAACGTAATCCCAATATCTCGATATCTCTGTATCACAGTCTCTATACCTCAATATCTCGAAATCTCAATGTCTCAATCACAATATCTAGGGCGCCGTCAGTCCAGACCGGCCCCTACCATCTATCTCAAGACCACGACGGTATCCTCCGGATATCCGACGCGTCAGGTAAAATCACCGGTAGGTAGTGCTCCCCTGCCAGGCTCACATCGTCATCATCACGCGCTTCTTGCCCCGGGCTACCTTACCGGGTCCACCATGTACCCGAAACGGTTCATCCGCCTCCTCGAATCGGGTCTCGAAATCCATCAGCAAACTCATGGTGGATGACCCATACATCATGGGAAAACCGCACTTTTTATTTTAAAAGAGAGAAAACAGTTTATATATGTTTTGCGGTTTTCCTCCAAATCCAGAAAATATCATGGAAATCCGAATCATCAATAGGATGTAAAACCATGAATATAAGCATGAGAATCCATGAATACGGCATAACAATGAATAACAGTATACATGAAGCGACAAGTAATAACTACAATGTCTAATATGGCATATAAGGGAAGTACACTAATATCATGTCAAAACTACTAGCTAACAAGCTAAGTCAAGCAAATATATCATCTAAAGTGTACATGACATGGCAATTACCGATGAAGATGTGTGAGAGCCGGCAAGTAGGTGTACGTGGTACATACACATCATCGGTAATGGTGCTGGTGTCCTAACAGCATGATATCAATAATGGAATATGCAGCAAAATAAGTATGCGAGGCAGAGCGAACAGCAATAATGTGCGGGAGCTGAAAACTAGACACAACGATAACTAATCTGCATTAATCTAATATAAGTCCTACAAATTGGTGCCTTTTGAAATAACACGAATCATGGGGTTTTGAAAATAGGGGCTACGGTGTTTTTCTGAAAAGATACGTCTTTTGAAATATCCGTAAGATCCCTTGGGCTGTCTTTTAAAATACCCACGATTCGTTAGTATAGAAATAGGTAGGAGTCTAATCTAATCTAACAACTACACTAAACTATACGGCTGAACTAACAAGCTGAACTACAGGTAAGGAAACCGCCTATCATCTGAGTCGATACATATACATACCTGTATATGTATAGTCGGTGATCCCGCCTCAATAATATCATATCCATAACCAGACATCCCAAGTCAATAGTGCGGATCAATCATCAATATAGCTCGTACGTAAATCCGTCGTACGACATCCCAAATCTGGGTACGGGTCAATATCACATTCATCATACTGTTCACCTGGTATCCTCTTTATCAATTATCATGATCGGGGTACTGATTTACATCTAGTACAATACTGATACCGCCTAAGTATGCATGCAGGTATAAGAATCACTACGCCAAAAGACCCGCTGAAACATCATGTCGTATATCAATACGAACCAAATCACATCACCGATCTCCTGGCCCCAAGCCCAATCTCATCGACTCATCTCAAATTCTAAATACTATTCTCAAATCCGTATGTGAACACATAGTCCTATACCCATGTGAACCCATAACTATAAAGAATCCCATGAGCACATATCAATAGGAATGTATGCAAATATGTATGTGTGTATGTTTAGTGCAACACTACCTTAGGGTTCACAACACTAAAGTAATCCAACACACCAATATCCATCCTAAGTATCGTTATTAATCCCAAATAACATATAATAATTGTTGGTGTGTATACGCATCCGTATACACCACCACGGACTGTGGGGGTGCTATACGCCATCCACCCGACTTCTCCCCGTAGATATAAATCTACTCACCTGGTCCTCGCTCGCCGGTGCCGACGTCGCCACGCGCTTGCTTGTCGTCTCGAAGTTCTCAAGGGGGTACCTACATATCACAACGCATTGTATCGCATTAAAATCCGACTCATGACCAAAACGACACACGAATCCCACATAAGTCAAAACCTATGATTGCTTTCACAAATCAACCCAAAAACCCTCGACGTCGGCGTACAAACGCCAAACCATCGAGAAAAACTCAAACGTATCAATCATGGTTTCACAACACCTTAATTATATATATAAAATAGGGTTAAAATCACCAAAACTTCAAATTCGCTTTAAAGTTATTGTTCCGAAAACCTAATAAGCAAAATTAACCGCTTTAATACAACATCTTGATGTTTAAATGAATCTAGCATCCACAATATTGACTAAATATCACAACAAAGTCATATAAACCATTCCTATAATTTATTCGCATCAATTTCCATAATTTCCAAAATTCTAGTTTACTATATACCCAAATTATAACAATTTTATAGCAAAAATACACAAACTACAATCTAGCATGGATTTTCATGAATTAAAGTATTAAACTACACTTTAAAATGTTAATAATGCCATGAATACCCTAATTAGATTTTTAAACCCAATTATTTAACCAATTTTAAAAACCTAGTTTGCAATATTATGCAATTTAGACAATTTAAAAGTAGCAATTAGCAAGATGCAACAAGATTAAGTTTTACATAACAATAACATATTAATCTACTCATTAAGACCACAATCTAATGATAACAAACCTAATAAAAATTTAAATCCTTTTCTAGAATTTTCTAAACTAGCAATCACAACCAAATTAACACTTGAATAAATTAGATTAACATAGTCAAACCAACAATTTAGCCTTTAGGTTAAGAATTTCACCTCAAAAAAAAAAAAATCAAGAGATCAAGAATGAAAACCAAGCCTCCAAAATGCTTCTTTTTCTTCAAGATCCATGTTAGCTTGGACAAGAAATAATGGGTAGGTCTTGGAATTGGAATTAGCTTTGAATTTCTATGGTTTTTTAAGCATTTTTGTGGATTTTTCATGCAAAAATTGAGTTGGATTTGGGGGAGGGCTGCTGCTGAAATGAGAGTAAGAGGAGTGAGAGAGTGAGGTATGTGAAATGCTAAGTCAAAGAAAATCCAAGTCAACCCCACCCTTACATCTTTCTTCTTCTCATTTTCTTTTTATTTCATTTTATAAGTAATGAAAAGTGAGGTGATTGGAGAGAGAAAGAGGGAGAGGGCTGTCAAAAAGGGCCGGCCACATGGTGGGGAGAAGAGAGAGGGTGTGTGTGTGAGGCAAAGAACACCAAACACCAATTCAATATGCACCAAAACCCTTTTATTTTCAAAAAATAAGCCTTTTTCTATCATATTTTCTAAAACCGTTTTGGCAAACCATTTTATTTCAAAAACCACATGATAAAATTTTGTTTAAAGTTTTATGATGCACAAAATTTGTTTCAACTCATTCCAATTTGTAATTTTCTCTAATTAAATATATTAGTGACGTCTTAAAATAATATTAAAATAATTAATTTCGGAAAAATTTTCAGAAAATTTGAAATTTCACCAGTGGCTCAATAAACACCAAATACTAGCAATTACATAGCTAGAATATGTATATTTAATTTTATAATAAAGATATTTGTATTTTGACTTTTTACAGAAAACCCCCTATTTTACCGTTTTTTCGAAATTTCACCGAAACGATTTTCAAAACGTTACAATCTTCCCCCCTTAAAGAAATTCGGTCCCCAAATTTATATTAAAACTCTCCCCAAATACTAAAACATCTAAACCAAAACCATCAAGTCGTCGGGGCTCCGAAATTGTTAATACATAAAACAAATCGTAGCGTAGCGCATGCGCATGAAAAATGAGCATATAACTCAAATCACAACTCCGTCAAGCATCCCGCAATCATCGGAGTCATGGGGAAGACATCAATGCCAAATCCAAAGCAAAACCAATATGATATAACTCGAAACTATACATGTAAATATCGAATCTATATATGTAAGTATCTGAAGGAAATGCATGCCAAATCTCTTTAAGTCGCTGTGCACGCGTATAACACTGCACAGTGGCGGACGTCTATCATATGGAAATAACTATATACATATATACCTTTGTTTGAAATGTACGTTCCGCCGTTTTGGAAACAATTTAGAAGGGTCTCCTTGTTTTAAACATTTCGTGTCATATCAGACACGTAGGTAAATACTGAGGCTATAGCTCGCTTTTTGGAAATCCCTTCAATAACTATTAATGCATGCAAAATATATTCAGGTACTGTCCTCTGACTAGTCCTGCTCAGTATGAAAACACATAGCAATATCATAAAAACGTACTGCTCTATACGAAATAAATCCTAAAATATGCACATGAATGCTACGTGCGTCTGGTGCGCACGGAAATCAAAATCTATGAATGTGCCATACATGCGCACAGAAACAACATCTAAGTGCATCGGGTGTGCACGAAACATCTGTCGTAGGCAACGTGTGTGCCTGACAGCAAAATCAGGTGCATCTGACATGCACGAAAAATCTCGAATTAGTGCATCTGGTGTGCACCAAATCGCATCTCGTAACAGGCGCCCAACAGGCGCTAAAAATCCAATCCGGTGCATAAAATGCACAAAAAAATGTCGAGCATCACCCTCGAAATCGAAATCCAGTGTATCCAAGTGCACAAAATACATGTCACTGCACTGCCAGCATATATAAACTATACAGAGTGCAGGAACCAAATCGCGTGCGTGCATACGCACAAAATCAACCCAACTGTTTAAAACCGTAAAATCACAAACATGTGAAACTAAAGCAAGAAAACGATATCAAGTGCAACACTGTGCAAAGATCGTAAATCCTCAATCATCAAAATCAAATCATACGAATAAATCACCCAAAACATCGAAATCAATAATGGCGGAACAGTGCCGCTCAAGCGCATCCTCTAAGAATCTCGGCCAACTGTCACGGTCCCTAGTGGGACGTCTCGTCGATGATCATGAACTCTGTCCTACTGATGTGCGTAACCATGACCACTCCTGGGTCAAGGTCTTCACTGTGAATTACCAATCTTTCGGTCCATCGGCTCATCGGCCCTGTCGGGTGTGCTAACGGGGACGATTCCGTTCTGGCACTTCTCTGGTCATCTCTTGGTCAATCATCGCGACCACTCGTAAGACAGCATATCACTGGCGTCGGCCTCTGGCTCTCTGAATGTACGTGACACATCTGATCCTGGGTGCAAGTATCATTGCAGCAGTGTCCTGGAAGGAATCCTGCTCACGGTCTCTTCCATGTCTCGTCTCTGCCAACTTTCCGGAAGTCATTGTCCTTTCCTATATCCGCATCTTGCTCTGGAACGACTGCATACTCATCGCGACTCCTTCTGGAAGGTAAGTCCAAGTACCATGCCTCGGCATGCGCATCGCCTCTCTGATGTCGGCGGAGTGGAACGTCATCTCATCTAGATCTGGTGCGAACCTCTTACTCCACTTTTCTCTAATGTCGTCTGCTTTGGACTCGTCTCGTCGCGTCTGCATGGACTGAGCTCCAACGGCTATCCTCGTATCTGGAGTCTCCCAAGAATGCATCTCACCACCTAGCATCCGAATTAAGTCGAGCCATCCGATCGAGTAGTCAAAACCTCATAATCCCCCAAGAGCTCAACCTCTTGGGCACAGTTTAATAGTATCGAGTACATACCACAGCATCGGTGGTCCAACCGTAGAAGGGCAAACCCAAGCCTCACTAATGGCGCTTTAGAACTGCCGCAAACCCGAAGGTTCAAAGTCCATCACACGGTCATTAAGTCGAGTTAGGGTTTCATTCTTCTAGAGGGACCATAGAATTGCCTGCATGTGTTTCCGAATACTTTAAACTTGGAATAATAGGTTTCTGACATTCGATCATCTCTGTCGACTCCCAACGTCTCCGCGTGAAGTCGTCTCTAGCTAGAATCAATTTATCTGATGACCTCTCATGGGGTTGGCGAACGAACCACCTGTCCTAGTCATTCATCATCGGGTGACTAGCGACCTTCTATCATTTATTCGTACAACTCGCCCCGCAATAGCTCCAGCATCTGGGGCAATATCTCGTCGTTCGCAGCAATAACTGGCTCGCTCGTCTGCACGCTGAACAGTGCCTCAATCATCAGGAGTAAGCACACACCAACGGTCATCAAAATCTGGCTGGCCTCCATCATTGGCTCAATTCTCTAGTGTCGATCAGCACCTCCGAGTAACCTCATAAAGGCGATCCGCCAAACGCTCGTGGCGCGGAAACACAGTAAAAAGACACATCTCTGCAATCGTGTGTCGCCGGAATTTCGCCCTGGACAGTCCTCGTTCGTGACGAGCTTGTGCTGACCGCAACTCTAGCCGTAGCTCTCCCTGCCCGTAACCGTAGCAGCAAAACCAACTGGTACCGATGAGGCTAGATCAGGAAGGAATATAATACTGAACAAGGAAATGTACATCCTAAGGCTTCATAAGTGGAGTAGCGTATCGTAAATATGCCGCGGAACATACCTACGATACGTCACTCTACTTTAGTCACCTATTCCATCAACCAAGGGTCATCCTATGCTCCGAAGGTAAAACCTAACGCTCTGATACCAACTTTGTCACGATCCGAAAGTACGGAACATGACCGGCACTTAAACTACGAACGTCTCGAGGCGTACGTAATCTAAGTAAACCGAAAACCCAGAAATCCAAACCAAGAAAATAGTAGAGTGCAGGAAAAACCAACTTAAAGCAAGTAGTTTCAATAGCATAAGCCGAATTATGCGGTTTTTTAAAAACATCAAAAATTTACTGAAAATTTCGGCAGAGTCTCCTTTGTAAATACTGGCCCCCAAACGGGATACAACATGAATAGTATACGAAATCAAGAAAAAGGCATCCCCAAGCGGAAGCTAGCTCTTCGTCAAACGACGGTCACAACCACACAAGCAATATAATATACAACGCCAACGGCGAGGATCAAAACTCAAAAGGAAACTCAAAACCACCAGAAATCCACAGAAATAAAACGCGCGGCTCTAAGGTCGAAAGAATAACATCACGGGTCTCTATCTCAAAAATAAATACATGTTTGGTTGATGGAACTTCTAGATACAACAGAATAATGATATACAAGATATATAATGGGGGTACGATACAAGTAAACCCACCTACTAGCAAATCACCCGAAGGAAACTATGCCCGCAAGCCGTAATGAAACCTATACGGCAAACCTGCAAGAAACTGGGGCACAACGGGGGTGAGTTGCCAACTCGTGAATAGAAAAACATCTACGGAAAGAAATCGCATAAATAACGCAACCTGGGTCAATGATCATAATATAACCTCAAATATATGTAAAACATGCAGCCTATACAATGGCTAGGGTAATATCTAACCGAGTGTTACCTCATGTGCCCGTGTCAGTTCCTCAGGTAGCAATATATCATATGAATGAGGTATGAATGCATGAAAACAGAATGCATGTAAATGAAGAAACTGTTTTCATAATTTAGTGAGATTCCCTTTGTATTTTTAAAATGAGGTATCATAAAGAAATCAGCATAAAACAGTGCCTAGCATCGGCACAAAACGTAATCGATATCTCTGTATCACAGTCTCTGTACCTCAATATCTCGAAATCTCAATGTCTCAATCACAATATCTAGGGCGCCGTCAGTCCAGACCGGCCCCTACCATCTATCTCAAGACCACGACGGTATCCTCCGGATATCCGACGAGTCAGGTAAAATCACCGGTAGGTAGTGCTCCCCTGCCAGGCTCACATCGTCATCATCACGCGCTTCTTGCCCCGGGGTACCTTACCGGGTCCACCATGTACCCGAAACGGTTCATCCGCCTCCTCGAATCGGGTCTCGAAATCCATCAGCAAACTCATGGTGGACGCCTCATACATCATGGGAAAACCGCACTTTTTATTTTAAAAGAGAGAAAACAGTTTATATATGTTTTGCGGTTTTCCTCCAAATCCAGAAAATATCATGGAAATCCGAATCATCAATAGGATGTAAAACCATGAATATAAGCATGAGAATCCATGAATACGGCATAACAATGAATAACAGTATGCATGAAGCGACAAGTAATAACTACAATGTCTAATATGGCATATAAGGGAAGTACACTAATATCATGTCAAAACTACCAGCTAACAAGCTAAGTCAAGCAAATATATCATCTAAAGTGTACGTGACATGGCAATTACCGATGAAGATGTGTGTGAGTCGGCAAGTAGGTGTACGTGGTACATACGCATCATCGGTAATGGTGCTGGTGTCCTAACATCATGATATCAATAATGGAATATGCAGAAAAATAAGTATGCGAGGCAGAGCGAACAGCAATAATGTGCGGGAGCTGAAAACTAGACACAACGATAACTAATCTGCATTAATCTAATATAAGTCCTACAAATTGGTGCCTTTTGAAATAACACGAATCATGGGGTTTTGAAAATAGGGGCTACGGTGTTTTTATGAAAAGATACGTCTTTTGAAATATCCGTAAGATCCCTTGGGCTGTCTTTTAAAATACCCACGATTCGTTAGTTTTGAAATAGGTAGGAGTCTAATCTAATCTAACAACTACACTAAACTATACGGCTGAACTAACAAGCTGAACTACAGGTAAGGAAACCGCCTATCATCTGAGTCGATACATATACATACCTGTATATGTATAGTCGGTGATCCCGCCTCAATAATATCATATCCATAACCAGACATCCCAAGTCAAGAGTGCGGATCAATCATCAATATAGCTCGTATGTAAATCCGTCGTACGGCATCCCAAATCTGGGTACGGGTCAATATCACATTCATCATACTATTCACCTGGTATCCTCTTTATCAATTATCATGATCGGGGTACTGATCTACATCTAGTACAATACTGATACCGCCTAAGTATGCATGCAGGTGTAAGAATCACTACGCCAAAAGACCCGCTGAAACATCATGTCGTATATCAATACGAACCAAATCACATCACCGATCTCCTGGCCCCAAGCCCAATCTCTTCGACTCATCTCAAATTCCAAATACTATTCTCAAATCCGTATGTGAACACATAGTCCTATACCCATGTGAACCCATAACTATAAAGAATCCCATGAGCACATATCAATAGGAATGTATGCAAGTATGTATGTGTGTATGTGTAGTGCAACACTACCTTAGGGTTCGCAGCACTAAAGTAATCCAACACACCAATATCCATCCTAAGCATCGTTATTAATCCCAAATAACATATAATAATTGTTGGTGTGTATACGCATCCGTATACACCACCACGGACTGTGGGGGTGCTATACGCCATCCACCCGACTTCTCCCCATAGATATAAATCTACTCACCTGGTCCTCGCTCGCCGGTGCCGACGTCTCCACGCGCTTGCTTGTCGTCTTGAAGTCCTCAAGGCGTACCTACATATCACAACGCATCGTATCGCATTAAAATCCGACTCATGACCAAAACGACACACGAATCCCACATAAGTCAAAACCTATGATTGCTTTCACAAATCAACCCAAAAACCCTCGACGTCGGCGTACAAACGCCAAACCATCGAGAAAAACTCAAACGTATCAATCATGGTTTCACAACACCTTAATTATATATATAAAATAGGGTTAAAATCACCAAAACTTCAAATTCGCTTTAAAGCTATTTTTCCGAAAACCTAATAAGCAAAATTAACCGCTTTAATACAACATCTTGATGTTTAAATGAATCCAGCGTCCACAATATTGACTAAATATCACAACAAAGTCATATAAACCATTCCTATAATTTATTCGCATCAATTTCCATAATTTCCAAAATTCTAGTTTACAATATACCCAAATTTTAACAATTTTATAGCAAAAATACACAAACTACAATCTAGCTTGGATTTTCATGAATTAAAGTATTAAACTACACTTTAAAATGTTAATAATGCCATGAATACCCTAATTAGATTTTTAAACCCAATTATTTAACAAATTTTAAAAACCTAGTTTGCAATATTATGCAATTTAGACAATTTAAAAGTAGAAATTAGCAAGATGCAACAAGATTAAGTTTTACATAACAATAACATATTAATCTACTCATTAAGACCACAATCTAATGATAACAAACCTAATAAAAATTTAAACCCTTTTCTAGAATTTTCTAAACTAGCAATCACAACCAAATTAACACTTGAATAAATTAGATTAACATAGTTAAACCAACAATTTAGCCTTTAGGTTAAGAATTTTACCTCAAAAAAAAATCAAGAGATCAAGAATGAAAACCAAGCCTCCAAAATGCTTCTTTTTCTTCAAGATCCATGCTAGCTTGGACAAGAAATAATGGGTAGGTCTTGGAATTGGAATTAGCTTTGAATTTCTATGGTTTTTTAAGCATTTTTGTGGATTTTTCATGCAAAAATTGAGTTGGATTTGGGGGAGGGCTGCTGCTGAAATGAGAGTAAGAGGAGTGAGAGAGTGAGGTATGTGAAATGCTAAGTCAAAGAAAATCCAAGTCAACCCCACCCATACATCTTTCTTCTTCTCATTTTCTTTTTATTTCATTTTATAAGTAATGAAAAGTGAGGTGATTGGAGAGAGAAAGAGGGAGAGGGCTGTCAAAAAGGGCCGGCCACATGGTGGGGAGAAGAGAGAGGGTGTGTGTGTGAGGCAAAAAACACCAAACACCAATTCAATATGCATCAAAACCCTTTTATTTTCACAAAATAAGCCTTTTTCTATCATATTTTCTAAAACCGTTTTGGCAAACCATTTTATTTCAAAAACCACATGATAAAATTTTGTTTAAAGTTTTATGATGCACAAAATTTGTTTCAACTCATTCCAATTTGTAATTTTCCCTAATTAAATATATTAGTGACGGCTTAAAATAATATTAAAATAATTAATTTCGGAAAATTTTTCAGAAAATTTGAAATTTCACCAGTGGCTCAATAAACACCAAATACTAGCAATTACATAGCTAGAATATGTATATTTAATTTTATAATAAAGATATTTGTATTTTGACTTTTTACAGAAAACCCCCTATTTTACCGTTTGTTCGAAATTTCACCGAAACGATTTTCAAAACGTTACATACCGGCTTACCACGCTCAGTGCGTAAGCTACATCTGGTCTGGTGCACAACATCGCATACATTATAGAGCCTACCGCAGAAGCGTAGGGTATAATAGACATGCGTTCCCTTTCCAAATCCGTCTTGGGAGACATCTCTTTGGAGAGGGTGATTCCGTGACAAGCCGGTAGATTACCGCGCTTAGAATCTTCCATACTGAATCTTTTCTGTACAGTGTCGATATACCTGGACTGCGAAAGTCCCAACATCCTCTTGGATCTATCACGATAGATCCGGATCCCCAGAATGTAAGAGGCATCACCCAGGTCTTTCATGGAGAACCTGTGTGACAAGAATCCTTTGACAGATTGTAGCATAGGAATGTCATTTCCTATCAATAGAATGTCATCCACGTACAAGACGAGGAATACGATACTTCTGGCTATAACTTTACTATATATGCACGGTTCATCTGGATTTTTGATAAAGTCATATTCTTTGACTGTTTCATCAAAACAGATGTTCCAACTCCGCGATGCATGCTTTAGTCCATAAATGGATTTAAGCAGCTTGCATACTTTCCTGCTGCTCCCACTCTGATTGAAACCCTCTGGCTGATCCATATAGACGCACTCTTCTAAATTTCCATTCAGAAAAGCCGTCTTTACGTCCATTTGCCAGATTTCATAATCATGGAAGGCAGCAATAGCAAGAAGGACCCGAATGGATTTGAGCATAGCCACTGGAGAAAAAGTTTCGTCATAGTCCAAACCAGGTCTTTGACGAAAACCCTTTGCAACAAGTCTAGCCTTATAGGTTTCCACCTGTCCATCTACACCAATCTTTTTCTTGAAGATCCATTTGCATCCTATGGGTTTTACCCCATCTGGAGCAAAGTCCAAAGTCCATACTTTGTTGGTGTACATGGACTCCATTTCGGTCCGCATTGCATCTAGCCATCATACCGAGTCGCCGCTCTGGATGGCCTGCTGGAAGTCAGTAGGTTCATCATCATCTATGATGCAATCCTCTCTATCCCCATCTATGAGAAAACCGTAGTATCTCTCAGGCGGATGAGACGGCCTGCTACTCCTGTGGAGGGGTGCGGGAATGTCCTGTTCTTCTTGAACTACCGGTTCTACCAAACTTTCAGTATTAGTTTGTGGTTATGGAATTTCTTCCAGTTCTATTTCGCTCCCACTTGATTCCTTTTCTAAAAACTGATGTTCTAGAAAATGGGCATTATGAGAAACAAATACCTTTTGTTCCTCTGCGTAATAGAATAAATATCCCCTGGAGTTCTTTGGATATCCCACAAACTTACACTTTACTGATCGTGCCTCGAGCTTGTCCACATGCTGCTTTTTAACAAAAGCTGGACATCCCCAAATCTTTATATACTGTAGATGGGGTTTCTTCCCGCTCCACATCTGATATGGAGTGGTAGGCACAGTCTTGGTAGGAACCATGTTTAAAAGATATGCTGCTGATTCTAGCGCATAACCCCAAAAAGATCGCGGTAACTCAGCATTACTCATCATGGATCGTACCATATCCAATAGGGTTCGATTCCGTCTCTCCGATACCCCGTTGTGCTGTGGAGTGTATGGAGGAGTAAGCTGAGAGAGAATTCCTTTCTCTTTTAGGTAACCTAGGAACTCGGCACTCAAGTATTCACCACCTCGATCAGATTTAAGTGTCTTGATACTTTTGCCGGTTTAGTTTTCTACTTCATTCTTATACTCTTGGAATTTCACAAAAGCCTCGGATTTATATTTCATCAGATAAATGAATCCGTATCTTGAGTAATCATCCGTGAAAGTAATGAAATAGGAAAAACCACCTCTTGCATGCGTAGACTTTGGACCACATACATCACTGTGTATGAGTCCTAAGAGCTCGCTCGCTCTTACTCCTTGTCCAGTAAATGGAGTCTTTGTCATCTTTCCTTTGAGACAAGATTGACAAGTGTCATAAGTTTGATATTCGAACGAGTCCAAATATCCTTGTCTATGCAACTTAGTCAACCTTCTCTCATTGATATGACCCAGTCTACAATGCCATAAGAAAGCTTTATTTAAATCTGGAGACTTTCTTTTAAGTGTGTTCTGGACATTGAAAATTTGGAGTTGGTTTAAAACATATATACCGTTATTTAGTGTACCGGACCCAATCAAACCATGATTAAGGTGGATGTTAACAACATCTCTTACAAACGTGAAATCATAACCTTTATTTGATAACAAGGAAACTGATATGATATTACACGTTAAGCTTGGTACAAAAAAACAGTTATGTAAAACCAAAATGTGTCCACTCGTCAATCCTAGATGATAATCCCCGATGGACGCAGCTCCTACGCTAGCTCCGTTAGCAACCTTTAGGGTCATATCACCTTCCTTCAGCACTCTACGGTTTCTCAGTGCCTGCAATGAATTGCAAATATGAGATCCTGATCCGGTATCCAATACCCAGGAAGTAGAGTTGATCGACAGACAATTCTCAATTACAAACACACCTGAAGTCGAAGCCACAGCTTGCTTCGGTTCCTGGTTCTTGGCGTTCCACGCCTTGCAATCCTTTTTCCAGTGCCCTTTCCTGTGACAATGGAAGCACTCATCCTTGCCTACTACCGGTACCGCAAACTTTTTCTTTCCCTTCCTTCCCACCTTACTAACACCTCCTCTAGGTTTGGTGGCGGCCTTCTTCTTCCTTCCTTTGGCCCTAGCCTTGGACCCGGAAGAAGATGCACCGCTAACAAACCTAGCGGGTGTTTCCCTTGCTTTCTGCAAGGTGCCCTCTGCACTCCTTAACATGTTCAGGAGTTCCGGAAGTTCAACTTTTTTTCTTTGAATGTTGAAGTTCAGGATAAACTGGGCGTAGGTGGAAGGAAGGGACTGGAGAATAAGGTCTGTATAGAGCTCATTATCCAAAGTCGTCCCAAGGTCTGCGAGCTCTTCAATATAGCCGATCATCTTTAGGACATGTTCTCCTACCGATGATCCGACAGCCAACCTCGCTCGAAACAAGTTCTTAGAGGTCTCGTATCTTGCTATACGAGATTGCTCTCCATAAAGTTCCTTTGTATGGAGAAATATGCCATCTAAGTCCATATCTTCGTGCCTCCTCTGATGTTCATTGTTCATCGAGGCAAGCACGATGCACTTGGCTTTCGCGCAATCTAAATCCCAGGTTTTGCGGATTTCCTTATCCGCATTGCTGGATTTGGGACCAGGGACAGCAGGTGCCGTAGCGGTGAGGACGTACCCCAATTTGTCATAGGTCAAAGCCATTTTGACATTCCGCAGCCAATCTTTATAGTTTGGCCCTGTCAGTATATTTTTCTCTAAAAGTAACTTAAGTCCAGTCATTTTCAGGGTCGCTGCAATTAGGAGAGAGAGAAGAAAACTCTTTAGCATGATGCTCTTGCAAGTTTAGAGTGGTTTTTAGTTTATCTAAACTGGATGGCTCCCACTGTTTCTTGAATCCTTCCTCAAACCATAAAAGAAGAATTAGCCAGGACTATTCTCACTGTACAATTCTTGCTTAACCGTTCAACCAGGCTAGTGTCGATACTTCGAGGGAGGTTTTCCAACGCTTTCGCGAACTTCCTTAATTAAATAACCTCTTTTCTCTGGGAGCGTAACCCCGCTGACACCTTTCTTGACACCTACTTGGTTTATAGCATTGATCGTTAAGTGACGAATATCCTGATAAGTAGCATATACTCACAGTAGGATCGGGATCCAAATATCATTGTATGATAATGTTGAAGGAATCCTACCAACATTCATCAAACTCCAAATGGTATGCAACTCTTTGCAAATTTCAGTTTCTTTAGAAATTCCCGATATATATTTTCCCCCCATGCTCTTATGACTTTGGCGTTAGGTCAAAATGTCATAAGTCACATGTCAAGTTCTACCCATCATTATCTTGTCAATTTGAACCCATCCGTATATATCCTTGACGTTCGGCCAAAATGATAATACGACTGTCCCAAACTAACTCATCTATCTATGCCACAAATGAATACCCAGTAGCTACCAAACACCATGCCTTGGCGTTAGGTCAAAATACATAGCTTGAATACTACTGAATAGCCAGATGAAATGACGGAGGGCTACGAATGGTTTTGGCGAAACCGTGAACGTAGTGAACTTGATATAACCGAAGGAACCTGATAGCTTTTAAAAGGAGTGGTTAAAGCTCCGCATTTAAAAATATCTGTTTTTAAAATTAACTGAGTAGTTTCTTTTAAATTGTTCCAACGATTAAACTTTTTGGTTTATTTTCTTTGCATTATAAATAATGCGTCCCATCATTAACCTATCATTGCAGAAAACAACGAAAATACAACGTCCTCTTATGCCATCCGCATTCGCCACGGGGTCCCGTCATCACCCGTTAGGTTACTTAACTAACGGCAGAGCGGGGGCTGGGCTAGCGCGGGTGTAAAACATAAGTGACGTCTAAATAGCTATCATATATAGATATTGTACATTCGTCAGACGCAATAATAGGCATTCCAGATCACAGATGAACTTTATTGGATTTGCAAGCAATCCGTGTTTGTTTTGAGCCTGCAACAAAAGACGGATTATACAGTTGTGATGAATAGCCATTACCCCACCCAAGACCCCAACGGGTACGGCAAACTATCCACCCGGCAGTTTGTGCACCCCACCTTGGGTCTGTCCTAGGAGCAAAAACAGTAAAATGAAATAATACAACGGTGGCTACAACCGCAACCTGGATGTGCCCCGCAGAATAATATTACAACAAATTACATTTACATCAAATGAATTAAATAATAACCCATCATATAACCCCGGCTATACATCACAACAGTCCAACACAGTTCATATACACAAACAGTAAAAACCATTACAGAAATGTGCAACCCCCTGCCAACCGACATACTAGCAGTTAGGGGAGGTTTACGAACACATTATACAAACACAGATATAATCCAACAAGCAAATACTGTATAATTTCGATCGATTAAACACTTTTAATTTTGCTCCAATACTTCTCTGTAAATCTAAAACCTGAGCAAAAATAAAAACTTCCAGAAAATACCAAATATCACAGAGAAGCAACACAGGAAAATTGGGTTCCTGAATCGCCAACTCGGCGGCGGAATCGCGGCGGATCGGTGGTATCCGCCGTGGTTCCGCGGCGCTTTAGGCGATTCAGGGGCCCAATTTTCTTGGGTGTTCTTCTACTGTCTTTTCAAGCTTTCTGAACATCCCTGAAAAATTTTTGGACTTCATTTAAAAATCGACAGAAACTTGTGATTTCGGGCTTTTCCGGTTTCGTTTTTTTCGTTCGAAATTCATACAAATTTGCAAGTAAGTTATTTATTGTTTAGCGAGGCTCTGATACTACTGTAAGTCGATGTACAACACCCCACGACTTGCGGGGAGGCGGAAATATGAAAAACGGTCTTGTTTTAATGCTAAACATCGACTAACCGCATGAATCGAAGCTAAACGATAACTAACATCAAACATAGAAGTTAACAACTACTATGTAAAGGGATTATACCTAAAGAACCGTGTCCTTCGTCTTTATGAACTCCACCTCCTCCTCGGCCTTCTCGAAGTAGTAGACGGTCCACCCGAGAGCTTTACTCCAAGCTTAGCCTCTAAACTTGAGGCAACTAAACTTCTTTAAGTGCTAATCAAAGAAGCTAGGTGAAATAGAGTGAGGGTTATAGTTTAATAAGTCTAACTAATCCTTGTACTCAACACATGAGAGGGGAGGATTAGGGTTTGAAGAGGGAGAGCTTGAGGAGAGAGAAGGTGAAGATAATAATGAAGTGAGAATAATGAGTTATGATAATATATATCAAGCATTTCTTTTTATCAAGAAAAGAAAATAAATCAATTTAACAGCCATGCTTGATAATATCTAGTGATGATTCATCTCCATGAGTCATTAAGCATTTATGATGCATTAATGACATGGATGAATCATCCATATGACTCACTAATCACATTCATTGTATATGCTACCTAAACCTCCTTAGTCACCACCTTCTAGAAGCTTCTCGCGCAATTACGAGAACGCCCGTCCTTTCCCCAAAAATACGGAAAAACTTTAGAATGTATAAATCCAATAACCGAATACCAGTAACTGGCTTAAACCAAAGCCGACTGGTAAAAACTGTCCGAAAGTCGTACGTGCGTAAACACACGTATGCGTCCAAACCCTTGTCGTAAAACCATACGATCTCTATATCGTTTCGCATGGAGTAGGGAAACTCTCTGTGTGGGACTCTAGAGACTCGACTACTACGCTGGCAGTGGGTTTAACCACAGACTGCAAGCGGCACTAGCTGTACGTAACGGTCCCCAGGTAGATGTCGATAAGAAGGCCGATGAGGAAACCCATCCGAACTCCTACTGAGTCTGATGTGACAATCTCCATACAGTCCGGTCCGTTCGTCTAAGACTATCGCATATATTGCCTAGGGGGGCGGCAAGCGTCAGTCCCCTAATAGCGGTATAAGTCGTGTCGGAGGGAAGCCCATTACACCCTGAGAAACTACTGGAACCTACCAGCAAATCTCGCTTGCCCTGGCCAGGGACTTTGCGTAATGGCTCTCTGACACAGCGCGATATCAACCCCCAATACCGGGAGAGACGAATCCTGTCTAACCGCCACTGCCTCCAAGTGCTCGGGACTGCACCCAACTGCTACCTGTTTGCATGACTCCTTTGAGCCGTGGTAGGATAGCAATCTAAGAACAGTGGGACACACTCGAGGCGAAGTAGCAGTGTCAAGTCTGCGGACTATGCTGTACTCATGTCACCTGGGAACTGTTCACTGACGACGGGTATAAAACCAACCAACAGTTCCCTGTGAGTCCTGTCCGATGTACCCGTAACCTAACGAGCACCTGCATACTATCTCCAGTACGACGTACTGACGGCTGTGGGACAGACCATCTCCCCAACTGGGATGAGAAGCGTACACACTAGTCTACTCCGGAGTATCGATGCCCTGTCTCGATAATCCAATGACTAGGGACCTGAATAAGGATGTGCTTGTAGACTACCCAGCCCCCACTAGTGTGACTGCCATCACAACGCTGGTAGTCAAGCAAGATCCTAAGAGCTCTATCAATACGTATACTCACATATTAATATAGAAAAAACCAAGTAGCATACTACCATGTTTAGCAAGACTGTTATATACATGTGAATATCCCAAGCTTCCATTAAGTAATATATAAACTAGTATGATACAATAATGGCCCCTAGGGCATATACACTAACAGTCTCGACTCCTTAACGAGCGGAGTTTTACTCAAACATCACAACAAGAACCACAATCACAAATTGAGATCTAATCATGATGCAAGAATTAAAAGAAAGCAAGATTAAAGAATTTCACCTTTTATTTATATCAATAATTTCATTACATTCACTCAAGAACTACAAGAGGAAGAACTCGATCGTCGATTTGGCTTCGCTCGGCTCCGTGACTCGCGAATCGGCTTGGATCACTTGCCCGATTGAAGATCGGCTCGGCTCCTAAAAGGTTGAAGGCTTCTCGCTTGATTTGGTACTCAAGATCTTGAATTTGGAGTGGAATTAGGGTTAGTGTTTCGCACAAGCCTTGTCACTAGACTTGTGGAAGAAGATGAAGAAAGAGGTAAAGATTGGAATATTGAAGCATCCGCTCAACCCTTAGATCTAGGTTCCTATTTATAGCCATCAAAACCCTAGATCTAGGATTTATATTTTAAGTTTCCCTCCAAAAGTTTGTTAGATGAAATTTGAATTTCCCTCCAAAAGGTAGTTAGAGAAGAAGCTTCTAGATGTGATTAGTTAGGAGGGAGATTAGCTTAATCAAGATTAGGTTGCTTAATGATCTTTGCTGATCTGGCAGTAGCTTCGAGATCCTTCTGGAATTTGAAGTATCAGAAAGGAATGTGGGCCCTGATAGAAGAATTATGCACTAAAAATGGGGACATGAAGACGTCATCTAGCTGCGGAACCGCGGCTCAAGCCAGCTCCCGCCGTGGTTCCGCGGCACTTTGGTGGCTTTAGGGCCTGAAAACTCTGGTGCTGATTTGGGCTATCTCACGGGCTTTTATAATATATGTTGAATTTAATATCTCCTTCTGAATTGCTACCAGATCTGAAATCATTGAGTTGGCGTATTTTTGATCAGCTCTTTTGTCTTTGCTCCTGCAATTTCCTGCACAAATCTCGATACAAGTGTTGCGCAAATACAGAGATGATGCGATGCCATGAAATGCGATCAATTTTCCTTAAAGTGCCGGTTTAAAAGTCTAACACATGAAATCTGATATTTAACGACTGATTTGCTAATATGTGAAATATGAATGCCGAACACTTCTATATGAGTGCAAATGATAGGGAAATTGCCGTGTTAAAAATACATTAATTTCGACTGATCACCTGCCACATAACGGTTTTGGCCGAACCAACTGCCAAAACCCTAATGAGGCACCTCCTCCTTCTTCGCTCCGCAAAACTGTGCATACACACCCGCATCCGCATTCCGTAGAATGCGAATGCACAGAAGACAAGACAAATCCATCCGTGCAATACTAGGATCCGGCTTAAACCAAAGCCCACTAGTATTGCCTGCCCGAACAGCATACGCACACAAGTGCATGTAAGTGATCGCAGCCCTGCCGTAAAACCATACGGCCTCTACACATTTCGCTCAGTGTAGGGAAACTCTCTGTGTGGGACTCTAAAGACTCGACACTACGCTGGCAGTAGGTTTAACCATAGACCGCAAGCGGCACTAGCTGTACGTAACGGTCCCCAGGTAGATGTCGATAAGAAGGCCGATGAGGTAAACCCATCCGAACTCCTACCGAGCCTGTATGTGACAATCTCTGTACAGTCCGGTCTGTTCGTCTGATACATCGCATGGCGGGCCTAGAGGGTGGTGAACGTCAGTCCCCTAATAGCGGTACAAGTCATGTCGGAGTGTAGCCCATAACACCCTGAGATAACACTGGAAACCTTCCAGTATATCTCGCTTGCCCTGGCCAGGGACTACTCGTGTAATGGCTCTTCTAGACACAGCGAGATGTCAACCCCCAATACCGGGGGAGACGAATCCTGTCTAACCGTCACTGCCTCCAAGTGCTTCGGGATTGCACCCAACTACTACCTGTTTGCACGACTCCTTTGAGCCGTGGTAGGGTAGTATTCTAAGTACAGTGGGAACACACTCGAGGCGAAGTGATAGTGTCAAGTCAGCGGACTAAGCTGTACTCATGTCACCTGGGAACTGATAACTGACGATAGGTATAATACCAACCAACAGTTCCCGACGAGTCATGTCCAGTATACTCGTAACCCAACGAGCACCCGCATACTATCTCCAGTACGACGTACTGATGGCTGTGGGACAGACCGCCTTCCCTGCTGGGATGAGAAGCGCATACGCTAGTCTACTCCGGAGTATCGATGCCCTGTCTCGATAGTCCTACGACTAGGGACCTGTATAAGGATGTGCTTATAGATTACCCAGCCCCCACAAGTGTGACTGCCATCACAACGCTGATAATCAAGCAAAGATCCTAAGGGCTCCACTAATATGTATATAAGCGATATGCTAAAAGAAACACATGCACATATTGAAGTAGAGACAAACCAAGTAGCATACTACCATTTTGAGCAAGATTGTCTATACAACTGTGAATATCCTAAGCTTCCATTAAGTAATATACAAGCTAGAATGATACAGTAATGGCCTCTAGGGCATATACACTAACAATCTCCCACTTGCACTAAGGCCATGTACTGGCGTATCGAAGACCTATCATCTCGATCCGCCGCTCGAACTGAGTTTGGGGTAGGGCCTTCGTGAGTGGATCTGCAGTGTTATCCTCCGAAATTACTCTCTTCACCTCGATCTCCCGGCGATCTACGATCTCCCTGATCAGGTGGTACCGCCTCAAAATGTGCCTGGACTTCAGATAGGACCTGGGTTCCTTCGCTAAAGTTATAGCGCCGTTGTTGTCGCAATACAGCGGTATTGGATCAACAATGGTAGGAACCACCTGAAGCTCCGTGAGGAACTTCTTCATCCAGACAGCTTCCTTTGCGGCATCGCAAGCAGCTATGTACTCCGCTTCCTTAGTTGAGTCAGCAACGGTCTCCTACTTGGAACTCTTCCAGCAAACCGCCCCTCCATTGAGGGTAAAGACATAACCCGACATGGACTTGGAGTCATCCTTATCACTCTGGAAGCTGGAGTCAGCAAAGGCCTCGATCTGGAGGTCTTTTCCGCCATACACCAAGAACATCTCCTTAGTCCTTCTCAGGTACTTGAGAATGTTCTTTACCGCTATCCACTGTTTCTCCCCTGGGTCCGACTGATACCGGCTTACAACGCTCAATGCGTATGCTACATCTGGTCTGGTACATAACATCGCATATATTATAAAGCCTACCGCAGAAGCGTAGGGTATAATAGACATGCGATCCCTTTCCAAATCTGTCTTTGGAGACATCTCTTTGGAGAGGGTGATCCCGTGACAAGCCGGTAAATTACCGAGCTTGGAATCTTCCATACAGATTCTTTTCAGTATGGTGTCGATATACCTGGACTGTGAAAGTCCCAACATTCTCTTAGATCTATCACGATAGATCTGGATCCCCAGAATGTTGTTGGCATCGCCCAGGTCCTTCATGGAGAACCTCTGCAACAAGAATCATTTGACTGACTGTAGCATAGGAATATCATTTATAATTAGGAGAATGTCATCCACGTACAAGACGAGGAATACCACAGTTCTCCCTACAATCTTACTGTAAATGCATGGTTCATCTGGGTTTTTGATAAAGTCGAATTTTTTGACAGTATCATCAAAGTAGATGTTCCAACTCCGCGATGCCTGCTTCAGTCTATAGATGGACTTTAGCAACTTGCACACTCTACCGCTGCTCCCACTCTGAATGAATCCCTCCGGCTGATCCATATAGACGCACTCTTCTAAATTTCCATTTAGGAAAGCCGTCTTTACGTCCATCTGCCAGATTTCATAGTCGTGGAAGGAAGCAATGGTAAGAAGGATCTGAATGGATTTAAGCATAGCCACTGGAGAAAAGGTCTCGTCATAGTCCAAACTAGGTCTTTGACGAAAACCCTTTGCAACAAGTCTAGCTTTATAGGTTTCAACCAGCCCATCTACACCAATCTTCTTTCTGAAAATCCATTTGCATCCTATGGGTTTTACCCCTTCTGGAGCAAAGTCTAAAGTCCAAACTTTGTTGGTGTACATGGACTCCATCTCGGTCCGCATTGCATCCAGCCATTTTACCGAGTCACCGCTCTGAATGGCTTGCTGGAAGCTAGTAGGCTCACCATAATCAATAGTGCAATCCTCTCTATCCCGTCTATAAGAAAACCGTAGTATCTCTCTGGCGGATGAGACTGCCTACTCCTCCTACGGAGTGGTGCTGGGATGTCCGGTTCTCCTGAACCTTCTGGTTCCACTAAGGTTTCAGTAATAGCTCGTGGTTCTGGAATTTCTTCCAGTTCTACTACGCTCCCACTTGTTTCTTTTTCTAAAAACTGATGTTCCAGAAAGTGGGCATGACGAGAAACAAAAACCTTTTGTTCCTCTGCGTAATAGAAAAAATACCCCTGGAGTTCTTTGGGTATCCCACAAACTCACACAGTACTGAGCATGCCTCGAGCTTGTCCGCATGCTGCTTTTTTATAAAAGTTGGACATCCCCATATCTTAAGATACTTAAGACAGGGTTTCTTCCCACACCACATCTGATATGGTATGGTAGGCACAGTCTTAGAGGGTACCTTGTTCAAAAGATATACAGCTGATTATAGTGCATAACCCCAGAAGGATCGCGGTAACTCAGCCTTACTCATCATGGATCGAACCATATCCAATAGGGTTCGATTCCTCCTTTCCGATACACCGTTGTGTTGTGGTGTGTATGGAGTAGTAAGCTGAGAGAGAATTCCATTCTCTTTTAAGAAGGCCAGAAACTCGGCACTCAAGCATTCACCACCTCGATCAGATCTCAGTGTCTTGATACTTTTGCCTGTTTGTTTTTCAACTTCATTCTTGTATTCCCGAAATTTCTCAAAGGCCTCGGATTTATGCTTCATCAAGAAGACATGTCCATACCTAGAGAAATTATCTGTGAAAGTAATGAAATATGAATAACCACTTCGCGCATGTATAGACATTGGACCACACACATCACTGTGTATGAGTCCCAAGAGCTCGCTTGCTCTTTCTCCGTCTCCAGTGAACGGAGTCTTTGTCATCTTTCCCATAAGACAAGATTCATAAGTGGCATAAGACTGGTACTCGAACGGATCCAAGTATCCTTCTTTATGTAACTTTGTCAACCGTGTCTCATTAATGTGACCCAGTCTACAATGCCATAAGAAACCCTGATTTAATTCTAGAGACTTTCTTTTAAGTGTGTTCTGGACACTGAAAACCTGAGCTTGATTCAGTACGTATATACCGTTTTTCAATGTACCTGACCCAATCAGAACTTGATTTAGGTGGATGTTTACTACATCGCTTACAAAAGTAAAATCATATCCTTCCTTAGAAAGTAAGGATACAGATATGATATTACAAGTAGCACCTGGTACATAAAAACAGTCACGCAGAATCAATATCTGCCCAGTTGTCAGTCCAAGATGATATTCCCCTACGGATTCAGCGTACATGCTCATTCCGTTAGCAACCCTGAGAGTCATATCACCTTTCTTGATAACCCTACGGTTTCTCAGAGCCTGTAACGAATTACAGATATGATATCTTGATCCGTTATCCAATACCCAGAAAGTAGGGTTAACTGACATACAGTTCTCTATTACAAACACACCCGAAGCCGAAGGCACAACATGCTTCGAATTCTGGTTACTGGCTATGCTAGCCCTGCAATCCTTCTGCCAATGTTCATTCCCATAACAATAGGAACGTCCCTCTTTTACTACATCCAGCCCCAAAACTTTTGCCTTTTCCTTACCTTTTACTTCCCTGGTTTCTTTCAGGGTAGAAGGTAGAGACTGTAGAATCAAGTCAGCATCTGACCTGTTCTTCAACGTGTTCTTCAGGTCCGTGAGCTCAGAATAGCTGGTCTCTGTAAGGACGTTGCCCCCTACAGATGACCCGATAGCCAACCTCGCTGGAAGCAATTCATTCGAGATCTCATATCTTGCGATACGAGATTGCTCTCCATATAAAACTTTGTTATGGAGGATGATAGAAACTAAGTCCATCTTCTCGTGCTGCCTCTGGTATGCACCATCAACTGAGGCTAACACGAGGCACTTGGCTTTCGCACAGTCTTTTTCCGATGTCTTGCGGATATGAATATCCGTGACAGGGGAAATCGGACCTGAGACGGTAAGGGTTGGATCAGTCAAGAGGTGTCCCAGCTTGTCATGGGCAATGGGCATCTGGACAGACCTTTGCCAGTCATAACAGTCAGATTCAGTCATTATATTATCTAGTTGTAACCTATGTCTGGTCACTGGGTCTCTGCAATTAAGAGAGAGAGAAGAAAACACTTAGCATGATGCTTTTGCAAGTTTAGATTGGTTTTTAATTTATCTAAACAGGATGGCTCCCACTGTCTCTCGAATCCCTCCTCAAACCATAAAGGAAGAATTAGTCAGGATCAATCTCACTGTACAATACTTGCTTAACCGTTCAGCCAGGCCAGTGTCGGTACTTCGAGGGAGGTTTTCCAATGCTTTCGCGAAGTTTCTTAATTAAGTAACCTCTTTTCCCTGTGGGCGTAGCCCCACTAACACCTTTCTAGACACCTACTTGGTTTATAACATTGATCGTTAAGTGAGAAATTTCCCGAGGAGTAGCATATACTCACAGTAGGATCGGGATCCAAATAACATCGCGTGACAAAACTGAAGGAATCCTACCAGAATCATTACACTCCAAATGGTATGCAGAGCTAGCAAGTTTCAGTTCTTTTGAAACTCCCGATGTGGATTTTTGCCCCATGCTCTTATGACCTTGACGAAGGCCAACATATCATAAGTCACATGTCAAGTTCTACCCGTCATTGTCCAGGTTAATTTGAACCCACCCGTACATACCCTTTACGAAGGCCAAAATAGTAGTACGGCTGTCCCAAACCAACGCATCTATCTATACTACAGATAAATATTCAGCAGCTACCGATCACTATGCCTTGGCGAAGGTCAAAATACATAGCTTGAATACTACTGAATATTTAACTGAAATGACGGAGGGCTACGAATGGTTTTGGCGAAACCGTGAACGTAGTGAACTTGATATAATCGATGGAACGAGATAGCTTTTAAAAGGAGTGGTTCAAGCTCCGCATTTAAAAGTTGGATTTTGAAAAGAACCGAGTGGTTTTGAAAGTGTTCCAACGACTTTTACTTGGTTTATTTTCTTGCATTAATTTTAATGCGTCCCATCATTTAATCCTACCATTGCAGAAAACAACGAAAATATGTCGTACGCTTATGCCATCCGCATTCGCCACGGGGTCCCATCATCACCCGTTAGGTTACTTAACTAACGACAGAACGGGGGCTGGACTAGCGCGGATGCAAAACATAAGCAACGCCTAAATAGATATCATATATAGATATATAGCAATGATAGCCAATCCAGATCACATATGAACACTTTGGATATACTAGGAATTCGCATTCCGTACGAGCCTGTAACGAAAAGCGGATTACACGGTCGCGATGAATAGCCAAACCCCACCCTAGACCCCTACGGGTGCGGCAAACTACCCGCCAAGTACTCGAAGCGAAGCAACCTCCCTCAACCCGTGAGTTGGCCACTCGGCACTTCGAGATACCCGGTAGTTTGTGCACCCCACCTTGGGTCTATCCTAGGAGCAAAAACAGTAAAAAGAAATTATACAATGGCGGCTACAACCTCATCCCAGATGTGCGGCCAAACAAATAATATTACAACAATTTACAAATTTTACATGAATGAAAGAAAAAAAAACTCTCATCTCACATCCACCCGGCTATTCATCCGCGACAATCCAACGAGTTCATATATACAAACCATCAACATTACAGATCACAGATATGTATAACCCCCACTAATCGATGTATAGCGATTAGCAGACGTTCAATACATATATCACATCACAGAAAATATCCATTAGCCAAAGTCTACGGAATATCGATCAAAATACGGATTTGTAACCACCCCAAAAATCAATTTGTTCTCTGGAAAATCTGGGTGGAAAAAACTATTTTAAAAAGCCCAAAACCTCCAACTAAGCACACTGCACCAAACTCGGTCCACGGCCGAGTCAACTCTGCCGTGGATCTGCGGCAAGAAGCATGTTCTTGCCGCGGAACCGCGGCGCTTTGACCGGTTTAGTGGACCATTTTTGGTGTGTGTCTTTAGAAAACCCTGAGCCGATTTTTCATGTATGTCAAATTATTTTTTGAGCAGTATAAAAAATCGGCAGAAAGTTAAATTTTCCGGACTTGTTTTGCGAATTCCGATCGATATTCTAAATATTTTGCTAACTTGCTAGTTTATATTTAGCTAGGCTCTGATACCACTGTAAGTCCACGTTGCACACCCCGGTTCTTACAAGGAGGCGGAAACGGCGAAAAACGATTTTTGGCGCAAAGGCAACATGGACTAAAGCACGGATCTTTGCTAAACTATGAACTAGCAAACTACTAGAGGTGTTATCTACTATGCCATAGAAAATATACCTCACGAAACCGGTCCTTCGGGTCTTCATTCCGCTGTCCCGCTCGTCCATCCAACCTCCTAGGATCGATCCGGATCTTAGTCACCTCCGCGGCCTTCTTGAGTCGAAGACGATCCACCTGAGAGTTGTACACCGAGCTCCACCTCGAGCCGAGGCAACTAGGGAAACTAGATCGCTAATCTTGATGTCCTAGGTTGTGTAGAGGAGGTTGATGGAAGTGTTTGTCTATGTGGATTCTTTTTCTCTCAACACATGAGATCAAAAGAATTTTTCAAGAGGAGGAAGATGAAGGAGAACAAGTAACCATGGAGCTCTTTCTTTCTTCTCACTTGCAAGAGAGAGAGTGAGAAAAGAGAAATGAAAAAGATAACTAAAGAAAAATGAACCATGGTTGCAATAATACTAAACATCATCATTACTAATCCTATCATGATAAAGTTGATGGCTACATTGACATGACCATTTTCATAATCCAAAATGAAAAAGAAAACCAAAGAAGAGTGTAGACCTCTCATGAAGGTCAAGGTCAACTTTGGTCAACTGGTCAATAAAGTCAAGAGTGGTCAAGGTGGTCAAATGGTGAAAGCAATTAGCCATCACAAAATTATCACTGCCAAAACCCTAATGAGCCTGCCACATAACGGTTTTGGCCGAACCAACTGCCAAAACCCTAATGAGGCACCTCCTCTTTCTTTGCTCCGCAAAACTGTGCATACACACCCGCATCCGCATTCCGTAGAATGCGAATGCACAGAAGACAAGACAAATCCATCCGTGCAATACTAGGATCCGGCTTAAACCAAAGCCCACTAGTATTGCCTGCCCGAACAGCATACGTACACAAGTGCATGTAAGTGATCGCAGCCCTGCCGTAAAACCATACGGCCTCTACACGTTTCGCTCAGTGCAGGAAAACTCTCTGTGTGGGACTCTAAAGACTCGACACTATGCTGGCAGTGGGTTTAACCACGGACCGCAAGTGGCACTAGCTGTACGTAACGGTTCTCAGGTAGATGTCGATAAGAAGGCCGATGAGGTAAACCCATCCGAACTCCTATTGAGCCTGTATGTGACAATCTCCGTACAGTCCGGTTTGTTCGTCTGATACATCGTATGGCGGGCCTAGGGGGTGGTGAACGTCAGTCCCCTAATAGCTGTACAAGTCGTGTCAGAGTGTAGCCCATAACACCCTGAGATAACACTGGAAACCTACCAGTATATCTCGCTTGCCCTGCCCAGGGACTACTCGTGTAATGGCTCTCCTAGACACAGCGCGATGTCAACCCCTAATACCGGGAGAGTCGAATCCTGTCTAACCGTCACTGCCTCCAAGTGCTTCGGGACTGCACCCAACTACTACCTGTTTGCACGACCCCTTTGAGCCGTGGTAGGGTAGTAATCTAAGTATAGTGGAACACACTCGAGGCGAAGTGATAGTGTCAAGTCAGCGGACTAAGCTATACTCATGTCACCTGGGAACTTATAACTGACGATAGGTATAATACCAACCAACAGTTCCCGACGAGTCCTGTCCAGTGTACTCGTAACCCAACGAGCACCCGCATACTATCTCCAGTACGACATACTGATGGCTGTGGGACAGACCACCTCCCCTGCTGGGATGAAAAGCGCATACGCTAGTCTACTCCGGAGTATCGATTCCCTGTCTCGATAGTCCTACGACTAGGGACCTGTATAAGGATGTGCTTATAGATTACCCAGCCCCCACAAGTGTGACTGCCATCACAATGCTGGTAATCAAGCAAAGATCCTAAGGGCTCCACTAATATGTATATAAGTGATATGCTAAAAGAAACACATGCACATATTGAAGTAGAGACAAACCAAGTAGCATACTACCATTTTGAACAAGATTGTCTATACAACTGTGAATATCCCAAGTTTCCATTAAGTAATATACAAACTAGTATGATACAGTAATGGCCTCTAGGGCATATACACTAACAATAAAGAAAGAAGCCATGGTAAAAATAAAATGTGACAAGTGTGTAACATGACATGGTGCATGTCATGTGCACAAAACAAATCAATGCATGATTAGTGAACCTTAATCAAGTTTAGAGATAAACTTGTATATAATTAACCGTATAAAATTTATAAAATGCCCAAATCATTTAATATTCTTTCAAAATAAACATTCAAATGTAATTTTCCAATATTTCCCAATTTATCGGTATATAATTATACCATATCATTAAAATATTCATAATATTTATTATTTTAATTATATAAATTCCCAAAAATAATATTTTATTTTTCTGAAATGTTATAAGTGGCAGTTGGGATCACCACTTGCCCTTGATAGAGTTTTCTTATAATAACAGCTTCCAAGAGAATGATTCACATGGCACCCTTCGAGATATTATATAGGAAGAGATGTTGATCGCTCGTTTGTTGGACAGAGCTCAGTGAGAGCAGCATTTTGGGCCCACAGATTTTGTCGGAGAAGACCGAAAAGATTCAGTTGATTCGGAATAGGATGAGAGCGGCCCAGAGCAGCAGGAATTTTATGCAGGCCGACGTCGGCGCAGACTTGAGTTCGTCGTTGTACATCATGTTTTCTTGAAGGTTTCTCCGATGAAGGGCATGTCGAGATTCGGAAAGAAGAGGAAGGTTTAGTTCCAGATATGTGGGTTCTTTGAGATTCTCGAGCGTGTCGGTGCAGTTGCTTATCGTTTGCCTCTTCCACCCATATTTCCAGATATTCACCTCGTGTTTCATGTATCAATGCTCCGCAAGTACCTTCATGACCCCTCTCGCGTGATTCAACATCAGATGATCCAGCTGGAGCGCGATCTTTCTTTCACCGAGCAGGCGATAGTCATTCTAGATCGGCAGGTGAAGAAACTGAGGTCCGAGATCATACCGTCCGTATAGGTTCTTTGACGTGGCCCGAACGGCGAAAAAGGTCACGTGTGAAACCAAGGACGAGATGCGGAAAAAATATTCCCATCTCTTTGAGGGTACGCGTAGTTAAATTTTAAATTCGGGGACCGAATTTTTTAAGGGGGAAGATTGTAACGTTCTGGAAAAAAATTCGTTTAGGTGAAATTTCCGATAATCGGTAAATAACCGGTGTTTTCCATAAAAACCAACATATAATTATTTTTCAATATAGATTTAAATATACCTATTCTAGCTATGTAACTGCTGGTATTTGGTATTTAATCGGTCACCTGTAAATTTCTAGTTTTCTTAAATATTTTCCTTAATTAATTATTTTTAATATTATTTTAAGCTTTCACTAATACATTTAATTAGTGATAATTACAAATTAGAATGGGTTAATACAAGTTTTGTGCATCATGGCACATTAAATCAAAATGTAACATGTTGATTTTGAAATGAAAAGAAGTTGTCAAGATGGTTTTAGAAAATATAAAAGAAAAAGGCTTAAATTGTGAAAATAAGATAATTAAGGAAATAAGTAAAAGAGGTAATAATTGGAGATGCTTCTATAAACACCCACACACACACCTCACTCTCTCTCCTACTCCCCAATTTCTGGCCGAAATTCTATGGCAACCCCTCTCCCATTTCCCACTTCAAAAAAAAAAAAAATAGAAAACAAAACAAATAAGGAAATGTTATATAATGAAGCATGGTGCATTCTATTTGAGGTATGGGTTGATTCTTGACTTGGTCACACACACACACACACACTCTCTCTCTCTCTCTTCCTCTCCTCACTTGCTGCAGCCTCCCCACTCCCATGCTCGGCCAATTCCAGCAGCCCCCATTCCCCAATTCTCCACCTCCTTTTCTCATCAAAACTCTTCAAAAAATTCATCAAAAATTAATACAACCTAACAAATTCTTCACTTAACCTTCATCCAATTTTCTTTGGCCAAACTAGCTTGGAATCTTGGTACAATAGAGCAATTTGGGAGTCTAAGATTGCATGTTTGATATCATGATTTTGAGGTATAATCTTAACCCAATGGTTAAATTGTTAGTTATTACTTCAATTTAGTTAATTTTGATGTTTAATTATGGTTCTGATTGCTAACTTGAAATTTCAAGAAATGGTTTAAACTAAAGTTAGGTTTTTTTATCACTTGCTCATGGTTGCAATGAGTAGTTTAACTTGTCAAGTCATGTAAAATCTAGTCTAGTTGTTAATTTGTAAATTGTTACCTTTAAATTGTCCAAATTGTATAATCTAGCAAACTTGATTTTTAGGATTAATATAAATAAGTGAGATTAAAATCTAGTTAATAATTTGGTAGCCTAATTATGATATAAGATGATCATTTTGGCCATTAGTTTTGTTAAAACATCTAGTTTTGCACAAAAATGGTTAGGTGATGCTTACTAGGTTTTTGGGATAAATCGATATTAATTAAGTTTGTGGTTTTGATGATATAAAACCTATTTCATATAATATTTAATGTGTTGAGAACACACGATTGGTGCGATTGGGTTTTTGGCTTGGTAGTGGTCACGTATTAGCGACCCTAGTTGTGGTTTGTGGCGTTGTCGCGAGCGCGTTTTGTGTACCAAGTGCGTGCGCATTTAGTTAGTGCGTGTGGTTGACTTATATTGTTTGTGTCCACGACTATTTATATATTTATTCTCTTATTTACTTGTGTACGTTTCTAGGATCGGATGTAAAGGCATCGGATGCGGCGTGGAAATGACAGAGCTAGATCAGATTAGCCGAGGTGTCCCGGTGAGTAGATGTACACATCTACGGGGGAATCGTCTGGATGACGCAAGGCGCTCGATAGTCAGGATTTCTAATAGTACTTATATTTATATGCGTAGTCTCCTAGTCATTCATCTCATTGCATTGCGTAAACATAAATATATATGATATGATCTCAAAGGACACTTGCACCATTACCAATGGTTCATGCCACGTGCACTATTCATGCGAACACACACGCCTTTGGTAATTGCTATGTCACGAACACTATAGAACTTGCTTAGAATCGGTATCTGTGCATTGCATCATATATGATCTATAACCTGTACCTTATAGTCATTTCATCAGGATGGATACGTAGGATTGTTAGTCATATATACATACCTCATTGCATCAGAAAAATAAAATATTATTTTAGGAATTTATATAATTAAATAATAAATATTATGAATATTTTCATAATGCGGTGTAATTAAATACCGATAAAGTGGAAAATATTTGGAAAATTATAGGAACTACGGAAATGAAGGTGTTTTATATGATTTAAGCAAATTATCAATTCTTTATGATTAATTATATTCCATTTTAATGCTATTTACGATTAAATGTCATTAATCGTGCATTAAGCTTGTTTTGTGCATATGACATGCACCATGTCATTTTTCACATTTGCTACATTTTTCTATCATGGCTTTGTTTTTAAAATGAGAAGAGAAAAGAATAGAAAAGAAAAGAAAAGAAAAGAAAAGGGAAAGATTAAAATATAGAGTATAGGCATAAGAGAGAAGAGAGAGAGAGAGAGGTGAGGGGTTCTTTGACCTTGCTCCCATTTCTTTTCCCCTTCATTTTCTTCTTCATTTTTCTCTTCTCCTCATCACCATGGCTACCTCATCTCCCACCTCCACTTCATCCCCAAAAAAGAACCCCAAATCAACACAAAAACCTCATTCCCACTTCATTAAAAACATGCACAAGCTCACTACAAGCACTTTGGACCAAGAAAGCTAGGATTTTGGATACTTGGGGCAACTCAAGAATTTTCTTAAGTTGCCAAATGAGGTAATTTCATCACCATTAGTATAGTAATCCTTTCTCTTTAGTGTCCATGTATGTTTAGAAGTGTTTAAGTTTGATTTAGTGAACTTTGAAAACTCAAAGTTAGGGTTTTGAGGAAGTCTTGAATTGAAATAGTGTAATTGAGGTTTAGTAGTGATTACAAACCCACTTAGTGCTAAATTACTGGACCAAACAAAGACCAGAACTCCAAACCCCAAAATTTAGAAACCCCGACATTGGAATTTTTGGAAATTGTGATGTGTTTTGGTGATCTGAAAATTATTTAGCAACTACTGTGATACAAGCAGGCATCCTAGAAGCTACCAATGAAACCCTGGACCACGACTCTAAAGACAGGCATCAAATAAAACTCTTCTGGCCTCAATTTGCAGCCAGGGCATGATCTTTGGGCTTCGTGCTTTCTCTGTGTCTCCTATATCAGTTAAATAGACCCTCCATGTATGCAAAATTGACTAATGTTAGCTAGGGTAAAATCTGGGACCATTTTCATGAGTGCCTTGTATTTCTTGATGTTTATGAATTGAAGTTTTGATATTTGTTTTTTATCAGTCGATTCACGTTTATACGTCAATCATCGAGAGTCGTTGGTTATTCTTGCATGCGTAGACATAGGTTTTAACTTATATACGATTCGTGTGCCGTTTTGGTTTTCGTTCGCGATTTCAGTTTACGATACTGTATGTGTATATATGTAGGTACCTTCGAGTGTACATGAACGACAAGGATGAGCATGGCGTCATCGACTTCGGCAAGCAAGGATTAATGTGAGTAGATGTATATCTACGGGGGAAGTCGGGTGGATGGCGTATAGCACCCTCGCAGTTCGTAGTGTAGCCTTGGTTATATTATTGTTATATATAGAAAAATGTGTTTCTGAACTTGGATAGTTAGCAAGTTTGATCTTAGAAGATCATGGTTTAATCATAGTATAATTGGATGATAGTGTCGTTAGTTAGTTCTTAGTCGCGAACCCTAGAGTAGTGAATTGCACACACGCACACACTCATGCATGCATTTTATTTTCTTATGCGTATATGGAGATACGTATGCACACACACACACACACACAGGTATGGGACTATGTATATATATATATATATATATATATATATATATATACGTATACATACACATGGATAAGGAGGATACCGATCGGAGTATGGGCTAGTCCGGATAGCCGGAGCCTGAGATATTGAGATATTGAGATATATGTTTTGTGTCGATACTTGATACCGATTCTATGTTGATTTCATTGATGATACCTAGATTTAAATATACAGAAATCTTACTAAAATATGAAAACAGTTTTCTCATTCATGATGTATTCTGTTTTCATTATATTGCATTCATACCTCATATTTATGATATGTTGCTACCTGAGGCACTGACATGAGCACTTGGTATTACACTTATGTTTAGATGTTTACCCTTGCCACCTTATCATGCTTCAGGCTTTATCATTTGAGGATTTATATATTTGATCGTATTGACCTAGGATTGAGTCATACATACGATTTCTGCTCGGTGATATTTTCTACTCACGAGTTGACAACTCACCCCCGTTGTGCCACAGTTTCTTGCAGGTTTTGTCGTACAGGTTTCCTTGGCAGCATTGCTGGCACACTGCTTCTTTCCGGGTGATTGCTTTGTTCGGTGGACTCACTTGCATCGTGACCACCATTGTATATTATTTATTTCAGTTGTATCTATCAACTAGACTTGTATATTTATTAAGCTTAGAAGACAAAATTTATATATTCTTCCGACCTTAGAGTCGCGCGTTGTATTATTATGGTTTTCTTGATGTTTTTGAGTTTCCTTTTGAGTTTTGATCATCGCCCTTCGGCGTTGTATATTATATTGCTTGCGTGATTGTGACCGTCGATTGACAAAGAGCTAGCTCCCGCTTGGGGATTCCTTTTATCATTTATGCACATATTATTCATGTTGTATCCATTTGGGGACAGTATTTACAAAGGAAACTCTGCCGAAATTTTCAGAAAAGACTTGAGGTTTTAAAAATGCATACTTCGGCTTATTTTGTTATTAAAACCACTTGCTTTAAAATAAGTTTTCTTCACTTCTTCTTTAAACTGGTTTAGATTTCTAGGATTTCTGGCTTACTTGAATTAGATGGGGTCCTATAGACTTCATATGATTCAAGTGCCAGTCACGTGCCATTTCGGGTTGTGACAAAGTTGGTATCAGAGCGCTAGGTTAACCTTGGCTCGAGTCTATGTTTGACTATGTGGAGTCTAGGACGTTTATATATATTCTGAACCTAGGCTTGACCTTATGGAACTTAGACTTGGTCGAGAGGGTATTAGACCCGAACTTTCGTCGCATAGGTTGACCTTGGTTGATGGAGTTGGTGACTTAAGGAGAGTGACGTACCATGTGTATGTTCCGCGACATACTTACGATACTCTACTCCGCTTAAGAAGCCTTAAGATGTATATTTTCTTGCACAATATTATATTCATTCATGATCTATTCTTATCGATATTGGTTTATGGTTTTTGCTGCCATGATTATATAGGCAGAGAGAGCTGCGGCTTAAGTTGCTGTCAGCACGAGCTCGTCACGGACGAGGACTGACCAGGGCATGATTCCAGGGATATACGATTGCATAGATGCATCGTTCCATTGTGTTTTCGCGCCAAGGGCGTTTGATGGATTGCTTTTACAAAATTTCTCGAACGTGTAGATCAGCACCATAGGATTGGGCCACTGCTAGAGGCCAGCCAGAATGCGATGACCGTCAATGCATTGACTATTCTTGATGAGTGAGGCACTGTTCAGCGTGCAGACGAATGAGCCAGTTGCTGCTGCGAATGATAAGATACATCCCCAGATGTTGGAGCTACTGTAACACGAGTTTATACTTAGAGATATGATAGATGATCGCTAGTCACCAAGGATGAATGACTAGGACTTGTAGTTCGTTCGCTTACCCCGATACGAGGTCATCAGATTGATTGATTCCAGCTAGAGAAGACTTCACACAGGTACTTTGAGAGTCGAAAGAAAATGATCGAATTTCAGAAGCCTATTTCCAAGTTTAAAGTATTCGGAAAAACATGCAAGTAATTCTATGGACCCTCTAGAAGAATGAAACCCTAACTCGATATAATGACCATGAGAACGCTCTGAAACCTTAGGGTTTGCAGCAGTTCAGCGGTGCCATTAATGAGGCTTGGGTTTGCCCTTCTACGGCTGTTCCACAAGTACTGTGGCATGTACTGGATACTATTAAACTGTACTCAAGATGTTGATCTCTTGGGGGATTATGAAACTTTGACGAATCGATCGAAAGGTTCGACATCATTCGGATATCATGTGATGGGATACATTGTTTGGGAGACTCCAGATACGAGTATAACCGTTGGAGCACAGTCCATGCAGCCATGAAGAGACGAGTCCGAATCAGTCGACATTAGAGAAAAGTGGAGTAAGAGGTTTGTATGAGATTTCGAGATGACGTTCCACTCCGCTGACATCAGAGACGTGATACGCATGCATAGGCGTTATATATGGATATATCTTCCAGAAGGAGTCGTGATGAGTATACAGCCGTTCTGGAACAAGAATTTGATTTAGTAAAAGATGATAACTTCCGGGCAGTTCGGCAGAAACGAGATTTGGGAGAGACTTTGACAGAACCTTTCTGGAATACTATATGAGAAGACTTGGACCCAGGAGCGGTCATATTATGCACACCCAGTAGGCCAGAGTTCGGCATCGTCGACGAGACATCTTATGAGTGACCATGATAGTTGGCTAGAGATCTTTATAGGATGTGCCAGAGCGGGACTGTTTCCGCCATATTTGATTTCGTTATTATGGGCAATTTAATTGTATGATTTAGATTTTGTGCACCACAGTTGCACTTGACTTTGATTTGATGTCATTCGAGATGCTGATTTTGATTTCATTCCTATGGTATACATGTGATTTGACTTGTGTTTTCGGCATAGTTTTCATGCACTTTTAGTATTTTGAATCGATTTTGTGCATACTGATGCACATGGTTGTGAGATTATATACCACGGTATACCCGATTTGGATTGAGATATGCTGTATACCGTCAATTTCGATTGTGATACTCGATATTTGTTTTCGTGCACCTTGTGCGCTTGATTTGGATTATCGTGCATATTGGACGCGCTTGATGCGATTTTGGTGCACGCCAGATGCACTAAATCGAGATTCTTCATGCATATCAGATGCACCTGATATTGCTGTCAGGCACACCCATTGCCTATGACAGGTGTTTCGTGCACACCCGTTGTAGTTGGATTTTGTTTCTGTGCACATGTACGGTACATGCATTGATTTTGAATTTTCGTGCGTACCAGACGCACGAGGCATTCTTATGCACATTATGGGATTTATTTCTTTTGGAGCAGTATGTTTTATGATATTTACTTTTTGGTATAGCAGCTGAGCAGGACTAGTCAGAGGACAGTACCTGAGTATGTTTTTGCATGCATTGATAGTTATCGAAGGGATTTCCAAACAGGAGCTATAGTCTCAGTATTTACCTACGTGTCTGAGATGACAAGAGACATTTAACAAAGAAAACCCTTCTAAATATTCTTCAAAGTGGCGGGACGTGTATGTTAAACGAAGGATATATATATATATATATATATAGTTATTTTCTTACAATAGACGTCCGCCACTGTGCCGTGATACGCGGATCACACAGCAACTTGAAAAGGTTTGGCATGCATTTTTTTCCGATGTTTTAATATTTACATGTATAGTTTGATGTATATCAAGTTGGTTTTCGTATTAGACATTGACATTTGTGTCTTTACCATAACTCCGATGATTGTAGGATTCTTGACGGAGTTTTGATTTTGATTTTGGTTTATATACTCGTTTTCATGCGCATGCATTGCGTTACGAGGTGTTTTATGTATTTATGATTTCGGAGCCCTGACGACTTGATCTTTTTACTGAAATGTTTTAGTATATGAGGGGTTTAAATTTAAATTCGGAGACCGAATTTCTTTAGGGGGGAAGATTGTAACATTTCAGAAAAATAAAATATTATTTTGGGAATTTATATAATTAAATAATAAATATTATGAATATTTTCATAATGCGGTATAATTAAATACCGATAAAGTGGAAAATATTTGGAAAATTATAGGAATTACGAAAATGAAGGTGTCTTATATGATTTAAGCAAATTATCAATTCTTTATGATTAATTATATTCCATTTTAATGCTAATCGCGATTAAATGTCACTAATCGTGCATTAAGCTTGTTTTGTACACATGACATGCACCATGTCATTTTTCACATTTGCTATATTTTTCTATCATGGCTTTGTTTTTAAAATGAGAAGAGAAAAGAATAGAAAAGAAAAGAAAAGAAAAGAAAAGGGAAAGATTAAAATATATAGTATGGGCATGAGAGAGAAGAGAGAGAGAGGTGAGGGGTTCTTTGACCTTGCTCCCATTTCTTTCCCCCTTCATTTTCTTCTTCATTTTTCTCTTCTCCTCATCACCATGGCTGCCTCATCTCCCACCTCCACTTCATCCCCACAAAAAAACCCTAAATCAACACAAAAACCTCATCCCCACTTCATTTAAAACATGCACAAGCTCACTACAAGCACTTTGGACCAAGAAAGTTAGGATTTTGGAGACTTGGGGCAACTCAAGAAATTTCTTGAGTTTCCAAATAAGGTAATTTCATCACCATTAGTATAGTAATCCTTTCTCTTTAGTGTCCATGCATATTTAGAAGTGTTTAAGTTTGATTTAGTGAACTTTGAAAACTCAAAGTTAGGGTTTTGAGGAAGTCTTGAATTGAGATAGTGTAATTGAGATTTACTAGTGATTACAAACCCGCCTAGTGCTAAATTACTGGACTAAACAATGACTAGAACCCCAAACCCTAAAATTTAGAAACCCCGACATTGGAATTTCTGGAAATTGTGATGTGTTTTGGTGATCTGCTATAACCCGGGTGACCTGAAAATTATTTAGCAACTACTGTGATAAAAGCAGGCATCCTAGAAGCTACCAATGAAACCGTGGACCCTAACTCCACAGACAGGCCGCAAATAAAACCCTTAAGGCCGCAATTTGCGGCCAGGGCATGATCTCTGGGCTTCGTGCTTGCTCTGTGTCTCCTATATCAGTTAAATAGACCCATCATGTATGCAAAATTGACTAATGTTAGCTAGGGTAAAATCTGGGACCATTTTTATAAGTTGCTGCCTTGTATTTTGTGATGTTTATGAATTGAAGTTTTGATATTTGTGTTTTTATCGGTCGATTCACGTTTATACGTCAATCATCGAGAGTTGTTGGTTATTCTTGCATGCGTAGACATAGGTTTTAACCTATATACGATTCGTGTGCCGTTTTGGTTTTCGTTCGCGATTTCAGTTGACGATACTGTGTGTGTGTATATGTAGGTACCCTCGAGTGAACATGAACGACAAGGATGAGCGTGGCATCATCGACTTCGGCAAGCAATGATTAAGGTGAGTAGATATATATCTACGGGGGATGTCGGGTGGATGGCGTATAGCACCCCCGCAGTTCGTAGTGTAGCCTTGATTATATTATTGTTATATATAGAAAAATGTGTTTTTGAACTTGGATAGTTAGCAAGTTTGATCTTAGAAGATCATGGTTTAATCATAGTATAATTAGATGATAGTGTCGTTAGTTAGTTCTTAGTCGCGAACCCTAGAGTAGTGAATTGCACACACGCACACACTCATGCATGCATTTTACTTTCTTATGCGTATATGGGGATACGTATACACACACACACATAGGTATAGGACTATGTATATATATATATACATGGATAATGAGGATAGTACATGGTACTTGGAGATGAGTCGATGAGATTGGGCATGATGCCACGAGGTTGGTGATGTGATATGGTTCGTATTATGATATACGACATGAATTTATAGCGGGTATTTAGGCGATGTGTTTTCATACACACGCATATATATATGTAGATGGTATCAGTATGTACTAGACGTAGATCAGTACCCCCAGATCATGATATATGATGATAAGGATACCAGATGAATAATGAGATAAATGTGATATTTGACGCGTACCCAGATTCGGGATACCGTACGATGGATTTACCGTACGAGATATAATTATGATGATTGATCCGCACTCTTGACTCGAGAATGTCATATGATGTATTGTATCGTACACGATACTATTGAGGCGGGATCACCGACCATTATATTTATATTGACTTAGACTAATGTGGTTTTCCATTACCCTTTTCGATTAGTCTGTTTGTTTAGACCTGTAGTTTACTTATAGATGTTAGAATAGACCCGAGTCATACATATTTCAAAACTAACGAATCGTGAATATTTTAAAGACAGGCCAAAGGATGCTACGGATATTTCAAGGGATGTACTTTTTTTTAAAAGCACCGTAGCCCCTATTTTCTAAATACCACGATTCGTGATATTTCAAATGCCAAAACAGTATGACTCGATTATATAAACGTATATTTCTTATTGTTGTGTTTACTGTTCATTTCCATACATTCATATTGTTCATATCGCATTGCATGCTTATACTTGTGCTTTTATTGTTATTATGAAACCATACTCTTAGGACACCCGCACCATTACCGATGATACGTATGCTCCACGTACACCTGCTTGCCGGCTCACACACATCATCATCGGTAATTGCTATGTCACATACACATTAGAAAATACTATTCATTAGTACAAATAGTTAGCTGATAGTTTCGACAAGGTATTAGTGTACTTGCTTTTATATGATAGCTTAGACATTGCATTTATTACTGTGTTTTGCATGCATATTTACATATTCATTGTCATGCATTATTTTTAGGGCTAGTCCGGATTGCCGGAGCCCAATATTTTGGAATTCATTGTTATTTACTCTTGAGATTGAGATTTCGGATTTTCATGAGATTTCTGGATTTGGAGAAACCGCAAGGATTTTATAAACTGATTATCATTTTAAAATGAAAGTTGTGGTTTTCTCATTATATGATTTAAGAGGAGTCCACCATGAGTTTTCTCGGCTCTTGAGCGATATGATACACCCAATTCGAGGAGGAGGAGGAACCGTCTGTGGGTGCATGGTGGACCCGGTACGGTACCCCGGGACGAGAGGGTCGCAAATGATGGCATTGAGCCCGGCAGGGGAGCACTACCGACCGGTGATTGTATTATGACTCGACGGATATCCGGAGGATACCGATCGGAGTATGGGCCAGTCCGGATAGCCGGAGCCTGAGATATTGAGATATATGTTTTGTGTCGATGCTTGACACTGATTCTATGTTGATTTCATTGATGATACCTCGATTTAAATATACAGAAATCTCACTAAAATATGAAAACAGTTTTCTCATTCATGATGTTTTCTATTTTCATTATATTGCATTCATACCTCATATTTATGATATGTTGCTACCTGAGGCACTGACACGAGCACTTGGTATTACACTTATGTTTATATGCTTACCCTTGCCACCTTATCATGCTTCAGGCTTTATCATTTGAGGATTTATATATTTGATCGTATTGACCTAGGATTGAGTCATACATAAGATTTCTGCTCGGTGATGTTTTCTACTAACGAGTTGGCAACTCATCCCCGTTGTGCTACAGTTTCTTGTAGGTTTTGCTGTACCGGTTTCCTTGGCGGCTTTGCTGGCACACTGCTTCTTTCCGGGTGATTGCTTTGGTAGGTGGACTCACTTGCATCGTGACCACCATCGTATATTATTTATTTCAGTTGCATTTAGTAACTTCATCAACCAGACTTGTATATTTATTAACCTTAGAAGACCAGATTTGTTTATGCTTCCGAACATAGAGTCGCACGTTGTATTATTATGGTTTTCTTGATGTTTCTGAGTTTCCTTTTGAGTTTTGAACCTCGCCCTTCGGCGTTGTATATTATATTGCTTGCATGGTTGTGACCGTCGATTGACGAAGAGCTAGCTCCCGTTTAGGGATGCCTTTTGTCATTTACGCACATATTATTCATGTCGTACCCGTTTGGGGCCAGTATTTACAAAGGAAACTCTACTGAAATTTTCAGAAAAGACTTGAGGTTTTTAAAATGCATACTTCGGCTTATTTTGTTATTAAAACCACTTGCTTTAAAATAAGTTTTCTTCACTTCTTCTTTAAAATGGTTTAGATTTCTGGGATTTCTGTCTTACTTGAATTAGATGGGGTCCAATAGACTTCATATGATTCAAGTGCTAGTCACGTGCCATTTCAGGTCGTGATAGTTTTCCGTCTGTACTCTCCGCGCCTCGATCTCCCAGTGATCAATGATCTCCCTGATCAGGTGGAACCGCCTTAGGATGTGTCTGGACTTCTGATGGGACCTTGGTTCCTTTACCAAAGCTATAGCGCCGTTGTTGTGACAATACAACGATATTGGATCAACTATGGATGGAACCACCTGAAGCTCTTTATGAACTTCCTGATCCAGACTGCTTCCTTCGCGGAATCACAGTCAGCTATATACTCCGCTTCCATAGTCGAGTCAGCAACGGTTTCCTGTTTGGAGCTCTTCTAAACAACCGTCCATCCATTGAGGGTAAAGACATGACCTGGCATTGAATTGGAGTCATCCTTGTCACTCTGGAAGCTAGAGTCGGCGAATTCCTCGATCTGAAGGTCTTCCTTGCCGTACACCAAGAACATCTCCTTAGTCCTTCTTAGGTACTTGAGAATGTTATTCACTGCTATCCAGTGCTTCTCTCCTGGGTTTGACTGATACCGGCTTACAACGCTCAGGGCGTATGCTGCATCTAGTCTGGTACACAACATCGCATATATTATAGAGCATACCGCTGAAGCGTAGGGTATAATAAAGATGCGAGCCCTTTCCAAATCAGTCTTGGGAGACATCTCTTTGGAGAGGGTGATTCCGTGACAAGCCAGTAGATTACAGTGCTTTGAATCTTCCATACTGAATCTCTTCAGTATGGTGTCAATGTACCTTAATTGTGAAAGTCCCAACATCCGTTTAGATCTATCATGATAGGTCTGGAACCCCAGAATGTAGGAGGCATCACCCAGGTCCTTCATGGAGAACCTCTGTGACAAGAATCCCTTGACTGATTATAGCATAGGAATGTCGTTTCCTATCAAGAGAATGTCATCCACGTACATGACAACGAATACCACACTTCTCGCTACAATTTTACTATATATGAATGGTTCATCTGGATTTTTGATGAAGTCGAATTCCTTGACCGTCTCATCAAAACAGATGTTCCAACTCCGCGATGCTTGCTTTAGCCCATAAATGGACTTAAGCAACATGCACACTTTTCCGCTGCTCCCACTCTGAATGAAACCCTCCGGCTGATCCATATAGCCGCACTCTTCCAAATTTCCATTCAGAAAAGAGGTCTTTACGTCCATCTGCCAGATCTCATAATCGTGGAAGGCTGCAATGGTAAGAAGGATCCGAATGGATTTGAGCATAGCCACTGGAGAAAAGGTTTCGTCATAGTCCAAACCAGGTCTTTGACGGAAAGCCTTTGCAACAAGTCTAGCCTTATAGGTCTCAACCTGTCCATCTACACCAATCTTCCTTTTGAAGATCCATTTGCAGCCTACGGGTTTTACCCCTTCTGGAGCAATGTCCAAAGTCCATACTTTGTTGTGTACAACGACTCCATTTCGGTCCACAATGCATCCAGTCATTTTACCGAGTCTCTGCTCTAAATGTCCTTCTAGAATCTAGTTAGCTCATCATCATCGATGATGCAATCCTCTCTATCCCCGTCTATGAGAAAACCATAGTATCACTCGGGCGGATGAGACTGCCTACTAGTCCTGCGGAGTGGCGCGGGGATGTCCAGTTCTTTTGGAACTTCTGGTTCCACCACGCTTTCAGTAATAGCTTGTGGTTATGGAATTTCTTCCAGTTCTATTGCGCTCCCATTTATCTGATTTTCTAAAAATTCAGTTTCCAAAACATGGGCATGATGAGAAACAAAGATCATACCCCCTGGAGTTCTTTGTGTTAGTATATATGCCCTAGAGGCCATTACTGTTTCATACTAGTTTGTATATTACTTAATGGAAGCTTGGGATATTCACAGTTATATAGACAATCTTGCTCGAAATAGTAGTATGCTACTTGGTTTGTTTCTACTTTAATGTGTGCATGTGTTTCTTTTAGCATATCGCCTATACACATTAGTGGAGCCCTTAGGATCTTTGCTTGATTACCAGCGTTATGATGGCAGTCACACTAGTGGGGGCTGGGTAATCTACAAGCACATCTTTATACAGGTCCCTAGTCGTAGGATTATCGATACAGGGCATCGATACTCCAGAGTAGACTAGTGTATACGCTTCTCATACCAGGAGGGGAGATGGTCTGTCCCACAGCCATCAGTACGTCGTTCTGGAGATAGTATGCAGGTGCTCGTTAAGTTACGAGTACACTGGACAGGACTCACTGGGAACTATTGGTTTGGAAGTATACCTATCGTCAGTTATCAGTTCCCAGGTGACATGAGTACAGCATAGTCCGTAGACTTGACACTGTCACTTCGCCTCGAGTGTGTTCCCGCTGTTCTTAGATTACTACCCTACCACGGCTCAAATGAGTCGTGCAAACAGGTAGTAGTTAGGTGCAGTCCCGAAGCACTTGGAGGCAGTGACGGTTAGACATGATTCGTCTTTCCCAGTATTGGGGGTCGATATCGTACTGTGTCTAGGAGAGCCATTACACAAAGTCCCTGGCCAGGGCTAGCGAGATATATTGGTAGCGTTTCCAGTGTTATCTCAGGGTGTTCTGGGCTACACTCCGACACGACTTGTACCGCTATTACGGGACTGACGTTTACCGTCTCCCTAGGCCCGACATGCGATACTCTCAGACGAACAGACCAGACTGTATGGAGATTATCACATTCAGGCTCAATAGGAGTTTGGATGGGTTCACCTCATCAGTCTTCTTATCGGCATCTACCTGGGGACCGTTACGTACAGCTAGTACCGCTTGAGGCTTGTGGTTACACCCACTGCCAGCGTAGTGTCGAGTCTTTAGAGTCACACACAGAGAGCTATTCGCCTTTGGGCAAAACAGAGTAGAGGTCGCATGGTTTTGCGACAGGGTTCGTTCACATCCTCGCACTTACGCACGTTTGGTGTCTGGGAAGTTATTACTAGCGGGCTTTGGTTTAAGCCAGATCCTAGTATATGTTTTGGGATTGGTTTTATCTCATTGTACTCGTGTTCCTCGGAACACGGGTGCGGGTGTGTATGCACAGTTGGCAGAGGCAGAGGCAAAGGATTCTCATCGGGGTTGTTGACCGTTGACCTTTTCAAAACCCTAATGAGAATAAGAAATATGATTAATAATATTAATTAAGTATTATTGTGCCATGGTTGAGTTGAAAGTTTGACTTTTGTTGACTTGTTGACTTTGTCGACTATTTTGGACTTGTTGACCATCATCATTTCATGGCTATGACTTTTGTTTACTTGTTGTTCTTTACAAGATGCATTAAATGCGTGAAATGATAATGGCCATTGATATGAACCATCACATAGACTTAATTATTATTATTATCATGATTATTTTCTTTTTTGTGAGCATGGTTGTAAAAAGTCAAGCTCATTCTATCATTCTCATTCTCTCTCATCCAAGCTCTCCCTCTTCCTCTCTTTCAAGGCTCTCATGTCTCATGAGTTGAGAAACACGAGCCATTGAGATAAAACCCTAAAAACACTTCTCTACTCACTCTAGAGTACAAGGTTTAGCAAGCCAAGCACTTTAGTTTCCTCTCGGTTGAGGTAGGAGTTCAAGGTAGAAGCTTTCAGGTGGATCCTTCTTCAACAACAAGGAGACGACGAGGTGGAGCCTATCCAACCACTCCAAGGAGCAAGAAGAGAAGGAGTTCAAGACCTAGGTATAACCCCCTAACATAGTAGTTAAACTTGTAGTTAGTTTGCTAGGTTTTTGTTTAGCAAAGATCCTATTCTAAAGTCCATGTTACCTTCACCTAAAAAATAGTTTTTTACCGTTTCCGCATCCCCGAAAGAACCGGGACTGGTAACGTGGACTTACAGTGGTATCAGAGCCTAGCTAAACAACAACTAGCAAGTTAGCAAAGTATTTAGAATTTCGATCGGAGAAAAAAATCACAAAACGAGTCCAAGAACTGAACTTTCTGCCGATTTTTAAACTGTTCAAAAAATGATTCCACATACTCTAAAAATCGGCTCAGGGTTTTTTAGGAAGACACAGGAAAAACGAGTCACTGACTCGGTCAAAGCGTCGCGGAACCGCTGCGAGAACAAGCTTCTTGCCGCGGATTCGCGGCCGAGTTGACTCGGCCGTGAATCGTTTTTGCTGCAGTATTCTCAGATTTCTATTTTGGGATTTTTAGAATATTTTGTTTCTGCCCAGATTTTCCAGAGAACAAAGTTGTGTTTGGGGTAGTTACAAATCCGTATTTTTGATCGAAGTTCTGTAGACTTTAGCTAATGGGTTATATCTGTGATGTGATATATGTATTGAACGTCTGCTAATCGCTATACGTCAATTAGTGGGGGTAATACATATCTGTGATCTGTAATGTTAATGGTTTGTGTATATGAACTCGTTGGATTGTCGCGGATGAATAGCCGGGGGTTGTGAGATGAGAGATTTCTTTATCTTTCATTTGATGTAATATGTAAATTGATGTAATATTATTTTATGGCCGCACATCCGGGATGAGGTTATAGCCGCCATTGTATATTATTTCTTTTACTGTTTTTGCTCCTAAGATAGACCCAAGGTGGGGTGCACAAACTACCGGGTACCTCGAAGTGCCGAGTGGCCTACTCACGTTATTGAAGGAGGTTGCTTCACTTCGGGTACTTGGCGGGTAGTTTGCCGCACCCGTAGGGGTCTAGGGTGGGGTTTGGCTATTCATCGCGACCGTGTAATCTGTCTTTCGTTGCAGGCTCGAACGAAACGCGGATTTCTAGTATATCCAATGTGTTCATCTGTGATCTGGAATGGCTATCATTGCATCTGACGAATGTATATATCTATATATGATATCTAGTAGGCGTTGCTTATGTTTTGCATCCGCGCTAGTCCAGCCCCCGCTCTGTCGTTAGTTAAGTAACCTAACGGGTAATGACGGGGCCCCGTGGTGAATGCGGATGGCATAAGTGTACGTCATATTTTCTTTGTTTTCTGCAATGGTAGGATTAATTGATGGGACGCATTAAATTAATGCAAGAAAATAAACCAAACTTATAATCGTTGGAACAATTTCAAAACCACTCAGTTTCTTTTCAAAACAACTTTTAAACGCGGAGCTTAAACCACTCCTTTTAAAAGCTATCACGTTCCTTCGATTATATTAAGTTCACTACGTTCACGGTTTCGCCAAAACCATTCGTAGCCCTCCATCATTTCAGTTAAATATTCGGTAGTATTCAAGCTATGTATTTTGACCTACGCCAAGGCATAGTGATTGGTAGCTGCCGGATATTTATCTGTTGCATAGATAGATGCGTTGGTTTGAGACAGTTGTACTGCCATTTTAGCCTACGTCAAGGGTATGTACATGTGGGTTCAAATTAACCTGGTAAATGATGGGTAGAACATGACATGTGACTTATGATATTTTGGCCTACGTCAAGGTCATAAGAGCATGGGGAAAAAATCCACATCGGGAGTTTCTAAAGAAACTGAAACTTGCTAGCACTGCATACCATTTGGAGTGTGATGATTCTGGTAGGATTCCTTTAGTTTTATCACACGATGATATTTGGATCCCGATCCTACTGTGAGTATATGCTACTCCTCGGGAACTTTCTCACTTAAACGATCAATGCTATAAACCAAGTAGGTGTCTAGAAAAGTGTTAGCGGGGCTACGCCCATAGGGAAAAGAGGTTATTTAATTAAGGAACTTCGCGAAAGCATCGTAAAACCTCCCTCGAAGTACCAACACTGGCCTGGCTGAACGGTTAAGCAAGTATTGTACGGTGAGATTGATCCTGACTAATTCTTCCTTTTTGGTATGAGTAGGGATTCGAGAAACAGTGGGAGCCATCCTGTTTAGACAAACTAAAAACCACTCTAAACTTGCAAGAGCATCATGCTAAAGTATTTTTTCTCTTTCTCCTAATTGCAGCGACCAAACATCATGACCGGACTTAAGTTGCTACTAGAAAAAATACATTGACAGGGCTAAACTACAAAGATTAGCTCAGGAATGTCAAAATGGCAATCACTTATGACAAGTTGGGATATCTTCTTACCACCAAAGCTCCCCCTGTCCCAGGACCTCAATCCAGCGTCGCAAATAAGGAAATCCGTAAGACCTGGGAGATTGATTGCGCGAGGGCCAAGTGTATCGTGCTTGCCTCTATGGACAATGGACATCAGAGGAGGCACGGGGATATGGACCTAGAATCCATATTTCTTCATACAAAAGATCTCTATGGAGAGCAATCCCGTATCGCCAGATACGAAGTCTCGAAAAAGTTATTTTCGGCGAGATTGGCCGTCGGATCACCTGTAGCGGAACACGTGCTTCAGATGATTGGCTACATTGAAGAGCTCGCGGACCTTGGGACCACGTTAGAGAACGAGCTCTACACTGACTTGATTCTCCAGTCCCTTCCTTCCACTTACGCCCAGTTTATCCTGAACTTCAACATGCAAGGAAAGGAAGTTGAACTTCCGGAACTCCTTAACATGTTGAGGAGTGCAGAGGGCACCCTGAAGAAAGTAAGGGAAACACCTGCTTTGTCTGTTGGAGGACCTTCTTCTTCTACGTCCAAGGCGAAAGCCAAAGGAAAGAAGAAGAAAGCCCCCACCAAACCAAGGGGCGGTGTTAGGAAAGTGGAAGCCAAGGGAAAGGCCAAAATGGCAAAGGTAGCGGGAAAGCTTGTGGGAAAGGAAGAGGCTTTTACTGTCACAAGAATGGGCACTGGAAGAAAGATTGCAGGACTTGGAAGGCCAGATACCAAGACCCGAAGCAAGCTGTTGTTAGTTATATGTATGCCCTAGAGGCCATTACTGTACATAGGATGTATATTGTAGTGGATGCTTGGACATATATAGGGTGGACTTTCTTGCTCGACATGATAGTATGCTATCTGGTTGCTCTTTACCTTAACGTGTATACTGATTGTCTCTCTGTTACATGTTGGTAAAGCCCTTAGGATGTGTACTTGACTACCTGGACTATGATGCGGATCATACTAGTGGGGACATGGTAGTCCATAAGTACATCCTTCAAAGATCCTAGTCGTGGGTATATCGAGACGGGGCATCGATATACCAGAGTAGACTAGCGTATACCTTCTCGACCCATATAGATGGGCGATGGATGATCCCATATCCATTGGTGTTTGACATCAGAGATGATATACGGGTGCTCAGTGGAGACTGGGTATACTGGACGGACTCGTCGAGAACTCCCAGATGGTATTATACCTTACGTCAGATGGCAGTTCTCTGGTGACACTGGTACAGAGTAGTCTGTTGACCCGAGATCGTCATAGAGTCTTGTATGGTTCCCATTGTGCTTTGATTTCCACCTTACCACGTCCAAGAGGGCATGCAAAACGGTGGTTTTTGGGTACAGTCCCGAATCACATGGAGGCATTGAGCGATAGGACGGGATTCGTCACTCCCGGTATAGGGGGTTGATGTTGCGCTGTGTTCGATTGGCTATAACCGGAAATCCCTGGCCAGGGTTGCTGAGAATTACTGGTAAGTGTTACCTGTAGTTTCTCGAACTGTTATAGACCTCATATCGACACGACTTATCGAGCTATTGGGGTCTGACGTTTACCACCCCTAGGCGAGATATGCGACATATCAGACGACGAGACCGGACTGTACGATAAGTGTTACTGGTTGGATTCACAGGAGTGTGAGCGGGCTTGCTCGTCGATCTTCTGATCGCTCAATACCCGGGTGGCCGTTACGTTTAGAAGACCGCTTGCGGCTTGTGGGTGTTTGATATGATCATCACCTGCAGCCGGCGTATTGACGAGTCTTTAGAGTCCTACACAGAGGTTTCCTGGCTCAAGCGAAACGAAATAGGAGCGCATATGAGATATGTGCGGGACCGAGAATAATGCGTGTGTGTGATACCGTATTCCATTCTCGCGATGAATGTATCGAATGGTTGTATGCGATATAACCTAGTTATCGAATCAAGGATTGATTCGGTAAGCCGATACATAGGATACTAGCCGGTTATATGCGATATGACCGGATCGTTAAATCAAGTGTTGATTTAATGATTTGATGTATAATTATATATTTGATATATTACTTTGCATTAACTAGTATTGGTTCACTTTAAATGGATTTTCTCACTCGCTTGTGCACATTGTATATTCGATATAGTTTTGTGCACTTGATTGTATCATGTTTGATGATACATGCAAAATTGGTTAAGTGTAAAGATTGAACCATGGTTATATGAATGGTTAGGGTTATGATTACTTATTCATTTATTTATTTATTAGTTTTGGAAAATAAAAGTATAAAGAGAAAAAACAAAATGGTTTTCTTTCATTCATTCTTTCATGAATCTTGTTGAAGCTTCATGAAGCTTTTGACCAAGTGACCATTTTGTCTTCTTCTTTAACCCTAACCACTCACATAAACTCTAGTTAGCTCTCTACACTTAACTATGGTTTGATTATGTTAAGAATGATTATTCTTTTCTATTCTATAAAAAGATATCATATTATACATCTTCTTCTTCTTCTTCTTCACAAGAAGAAAAAGCTTGACCATCAATGGTGATTGATGAAAAAGAGTGAGAAATCCAATTCTAAAGTGAACCCACCTCCTATTTCTTCATCCTCTACCTCTTGCCAAGTAGTATAGGGTGTTTTCTTCACAATTTTCATGACTTGGTGAAGTGGGAGCTTGATCTTGTGATGCCTCGACGTAGATCATCTTCGGCATCGTAGTCGATGACCTGGCCCGCCCATTTCTCCGATGAAGCCGACTCTAGAGCCCGGGATCCGTTTTGTACAGCGAGGGGACTTCATCACGGAGCTATGGAGGTGGAGCACCGGATCTACAAAGGTTGTATTTCCGTTCTTGTAGTTAAGTTGTTAACTAGTTTCCTTTTTCGCCTAAACTTCTAGCAAACGATCCGTATTAGGGTTTCTCGGCACCGTAATTTTTGAAATTGGCATGGTTGATGCCTTGTGAGACCTCATTAGAGTGCCTAGGAACCCTACAGTGGTATCAGAGCCTAGCTAGAGCCTTAGGCGACGCGTAGACGGAGTTAGAAGTCCGATCGAACCAAAACCTAACCCGGAAAATGCTCTCTGGACTTTTTTTCGAAAACTGGGTTTTTTCCACATTAAAATTGCTTAAAAAATTCAGCAGGGAATTATAAGAATTACGGTGCAAAATTTGACTCATGAACAGTACAAAGAGCGGCGGAACCGCGGCAGAAGCATGCCTTATGCAGCGGTTCCGCGGCTAAAGTATGACATCATCATCCCCTGTTTGCACAGTAACTCCTATTTTATTATTGATTGATGTTGAATTTGTTGAATGTGTATGGTTTTGAGAATTGTAAAGAATTCACAATCAAAAATTATTTGACCGCAATCAATAACGGTGTCGGATGTAGCGCGTTAGCGAGTGCGGATCGTCCACAGGGAAAGTGAGTTCCGTTCAATTCTTGAATTAGATGAGTTGAAAATTTAAGGCAAAGAAAAGAAAACAATTCATGATTTGTAATTGTAGATCAAAAAGTAAGAAAAATCTAGATCTAAAAGAAACATTAAAGAGCAAGAATAGGGATGAGAGATAATTTCCAACCAACAATCAAGACTAGAAGTATGGCTCGTAGGAGTAGATCGGATCTATAGATGTGATGAGATCTAAAGATTACTAATTCTTATCCTTTAACGAATTGATACTAGATCGATGCAAACTCATCGAGGGTTAAGGATCTTGCGAGGAAATTAGGGATTTCGCAACTCATCCTTTGTCCTTTCGATGGATCGCATTCACATTCTAGCTTCCAGTTAATCAAATGGTTAATAGTTGTTCCCTAGTTTCGAGTGAATACGATATAGGAAGCATCATCTCGAAACTAGGTCATTAATCATTTGATTCACTAGAATTTCCAAACATTATAGGATTTAAGAATCGTAAAAATATCTAAATCATCATCATCTAAAGATCGTCACAACTCCTATACGAGCGGAGATTACTCAAACATCATGATCACAAACACAATCACAAATTGAGATCTAATCATTATGCTTGAATTAAAAGATAAGCAAGAATATAGAAAATTCACCTTTATTTATCGACAAATTTCGTTACAACTCTCTTGAATTTACAAAAGGAAGGAACTAGATCGTCGATTTTGGCTTCGCTCGGCTCCTTGAGTCGCGGATCGGCGTGGATCTCTTGCTCCGTTGGAATCCGGCGTCGCTTCTAAAGGTTGAAGGCACTCTTGCTTGAATTGATCTCGGGATCTTGATCTTGATTTTGAATTGGAGTGAATTTGAGGCACAAGCTTTTGTCACTAAACTTGTGGGTTGAAGATGGTGATGATTCTTGAACAATTTCCCCTCTAGATCTAGGCTCCTTTTTATAGACTTTTCAAATCTTAGATCTAGAATTGAAATTTGAATTCCCCCCACAAGTTAGTTATCAAATAATTTAAATTTCCCTCCAAAAAGTTAGTTAAGCTTTAAATTTTGAATTTCCCTCCAAGAGTTTGTTGAGCCGAGCCTTCTAGAGATGCCACGTGGAGCTTCTGGGGTCTTCTGGAAGCTTTGGCCGTTAGAATTAGGCATGTGATGAAATTGGATGCAATGATCTCACTACATGGCCGCGGATCCGCCGCGCCAAGGGGGCTTGGGCCGCGGATCCGCGGCCCTTTGGTGGCCTTGGTGATTTATTTTCACATGGTAATTCTTGGGCTGACTGGTGGGACTCTTTCTGATGCTTGGATTTTTATTTGGCCTTTCTGTATTGCTCCAGATCTTTAGCCTTTGAATTGGTGTGTCTTTTATTAGTTCATTTCCCAATTAGGCCCTGCTTCTGGAATTTCCTGCACAATTTCACCGAGACAAGAGTTGCGCAATACAAGGATGATGCGATGCCATGAAAAACACACAATTTCCCTAAAAATGCTGGTTTTAGTACACAGTACAAGTAATCCCGTATTTTACATGTGTTTTGCAAATATAGGTGATATGAATACCGGATACCTCTACTTGACTGCAAAAGGTAGGGAAATTGCTGTGTTAGAAATGCAGTATTTTCGACTGATCAAATTCCCCCAAACTTATTTTCGATCGTCTCGATCGAACTGTTTTATTAAAAAGAGAAGGAGAAAATAAAGAAAGAGAAAAGCACACTTTCGTAGGCAACACGATTGCACTGAGTACGTGCAACAAGCCTTTAAACCTCTAGGTGTCCCTAGTAGGAGGAGTGTTGTCTCCTGAGGGTTTTCAGCGGATTGCACCCACAAAATCCAATAATAAAAGGAAGATCATGAATATTACATTTAAAGACAAGAATTGTAAAAGAAAAGCCTTGAAAATTAGGGTTTCCAACTAAGCTAGCTTTTCGGTTGTCATGAGCCCTATCTTAATGGTCATGAAAAGATGTTAGAAATCACGTCCTCCCTCAATAAAACATCGTCTTATTCTTCATTCCTATCTTTATTCCAAACATCGATCATATCACCCTGCGTGTGTGTAAAGGACATCCCTACACCCGGAGAATTCAATTCAAGTTATCATACTCTTGCCCATCATCCTCAGTACTTTTTAATTTTGATGAGCTCACACACTTTCATGCGACCGTTAATACTTCTTGAGGTACTAACCGACCGATTACTCATGTGCTTGCTTATTTGGTGTATTTTCCTCGTCTTGCACCACCTTAGGTATAGCAGTGACTCCCAGACCAGTTGGCCTTAGGGCACTAGGTGAAAAGGCACCCTTGCTATAGATTTTTATTGCCCTTGGTGATAACAAAACCAGTGTCCATTTTTTTCTCACCACTTTCTTCATTTTTTTTCCATACATCGGCTTTAAGACAAGAGCATTTCAAGGTATCCTCTACTATCCCAGGCTTTAAGACGTGTGTAAGTGCGAATAGCAGGGTATCAACGTTCAAAATGTTTGGCTTTTCAGAATAGAAACTATTTTTCAGACTTATTTTTATCCTCAGATTAGTGACGTCCTTCATCTTACTAACCCTTGGGACAACGGCTTATAACTACTTATTACTAGTTCGTATAAGAAAACTTCTAATTTTCTCAGTTTTCTTAAATTTTTCTAATCTCATGGATGTAATTGTTCACTATCTAATCTTTTATTATCATAAATATTAAATATTTTTATATTTTGAAAATTTTAAATTTTTATGAGTTTTGAAAATTTTTTGAATTTTTATGGATTTTGAAAAAAAAAATTTTAAATTTTTATAGGTTTTTTATGGGTTTTGAAAAATTATTTACAAAAAATCTTTACACAAAATTTTTATGGGTTTTGAAAATTTTTAAATTTTTTATGGTTTTTTTAAAGAAATGTTTTGTGCTTATGCAAATGATATGCACATGATGCAAAACTAAGCACAAACCTCCCCCAAACTTGTTTTCAACAGTGTCCTCACTGTTGCCATCCGCTATATCTACAAAAACCTGTAAGTCTGGGAGGAATTTATTAGTGGGGGCAAAATATATAAGTGAAGACCCTCCCCCAAACTTATTCTTTTCACTCACCTCCATTCAACAAAATGATGCAAAGATACACGGGACATGAAGGTGAGACGGAGGAATTTTAATCCAAATAAAATGGCTCCTGTAAGAACAGGAGCTCCTCCGTGGGGTCAGTGGAAAAATACGGCTTTAGTCTGTGTCCATTCACTTTAAAAAATGTGCCGTTTATAACATTTTCTACCTCTACTGCCCCGTGCGGGTATACAGACCGCACAACAAAAGGTCCCTTCCACCGAGATCGAAGCTTACCCGCATGAAGGTGTAGTCGTGAATCATAAAGAAGGACTTGTTGACCAGGTGAAAATGTTTTCCTCAAAATGTTTTTATCGTGAAAAACCTTGGTCCTATTCTTTATGATTACAGCGTTATCATAAGCTTCATCGCGGAGTTCGCTTAGCTCATTAAGTTGCAGCTTCCGAAAGTTGCAGGCTTGGTTGAGGTCAAAATTGATTTCCTTAATAGCCCACAATGCTTTATGCTCTATCTCGACGGGTAGATGACAAGCCTTCCCAAACACTATCCTATATGGAGACATCCCTAGGTCAGTTTTAAATGCAGTTCTAAATGCCCAAAGAGCATCCGTCAATTTGGTCGACCGGTCTTTTCTATTTTTCGCAACAGTCTTCTCCAGGATTAGTTTGATCTGTCTATTCGAAATCTCAGCCTGCCCGCTCGTTTGGGGATGATAGGGTGTAGAAAGTCGGTGGTTGATTCCGTATTTCCGCATCAGAGTCTCGAAAGACCTGTTGCAGAAATGTGTCCCATTATCGCTAATGATAGCGCGTGGGTGTCCAAATCGCGAAAAGATATTCTCTTTCAAGAACTTAATGACAACTTTCCTGTCATTAGTGCGACATGGAATGGCTTCTATCCACTTTGAGACATAATCAACCGCCAGCAGTATGTACAAATTCCCAAAGGAGTTGGGAAAGGGACCCATAAAATCAATGCCCCAAACATCGAAAATTTCAACAACCAAGATGGGTTGCTGAGGCATTTCATCCCTCCGTGAGATTCTACCCGTGTACTGGCATTGTGTACAGATTTTGCAATAGTCAAATGCGTCCTTGAATAAGGTCGGCCAATAAAATCCACATTGCAAAACCTTCTCCGCCGTCTTTTTAGGACCGAAGTGACCCCCACAGGCCTGATCATGACAAAAAGAAAGAACACTCTTGAACTCTTCTTTCGGGACACACCGGCGAATGATCTGATCAGGACAATACTTAAACAAATATGGATCATCCCAGTAAAAGTGTTTTACTTGGGATAGGAAACGGTATTTGTCCTGTTTTGACCAATCGCTGGGTGTAAGTCCCGTGACAAGATAGTTCACAATATCCCTGAACCATGGTTCATTGGATACGCTCAAGAGTTGTTCATCAGGAAACGAGTCATTGATCGGCAGGGTCACAGGGGAAGAAGAGATGCGTGAAAGATGGTCGGCTACTACGTTTTCACATCCTTTCTTATCTTTGATAACAAGATCAAATTCTTGTAATAGAAGGATCCAACGTATCAGCCGACCTTTTGCATCTTTCTTCGCCAGAAGATGTTTCAAGGCGGAATGGTCTGTGTACACAATTATTGGAGAGCCGATTAAGTAAGGCCTGAATTTTTCTAATGCAAATACAACCGCTAAAAGTTCCTTCTCGGTGGTTGTATAATTGATTTGTGCATCATTCAGGGTCTTACTTGCATAGTATATCACGTGTGGCATCTTTTCAATGTGCTGTCCTAAGACAGCACCTACTGCAAAGTCGGATGCGTCACACATCAGCTCAAAGGGGTAGTCCCAATTTGGAGACGATAGAACGGGGGCTGAAGTGAGTGAGTGTTTAAGTGAGTCGAAAGCTGTCTCACAGTCCGAGTCGAAGTGGAAGGTCGTATCCTTGGCAAGGAGAAGAGTTAAAGGTCTAGCAATTTTGCTAAAGTCCTTAATGAATCTCTTATAGAAGCCCGCATGGCCAAGGAAAGATCGAATGTCTTTGACGCTTTTGGGATGAGGGAGGTTTTGAATGACATCTATCTTAGCTCTGTCAACCTCAATGCCTTTCTGTGAAATGACATGTCCAAGAACAATTCCTTCTCGGACCATGAAATGGCATTTTTCCCAGTTCAAAGTCAAGTTCTTCTCTTTGCAACGAGTAAGAACAGCGTCAAGATTCGATAGGCAATCGGAAAAAAAGTCTCCAAAAATCGAGAAATCCTCCATAAAGTTCTCCAGAAAATTCTCTACCATATCAGAGAATATCCCCATCATACACCGCTGAAAGGTAGTGGGAGCATTGCACAACCCAAAGGGCATGCGACTGTAAGCAATGGTACCAAAAGGACAAGTAAAAGTGGTTTTATCTTGATCCTTTTTGGCGATGGGGACCTGATTATAGCCAGAGTATCCGTCCATAAAGCAATAATATGCACGTCCAGCTAAGCGTTCCAGCATCTGATCAATGAATGGTAGAGGAAAGTGGTCTTTCCTCGTGGCGGCATTGAGTTTACGGTAATCAATACATACACGCCACCCAGTTTGGGCGCGTGTCTGAATCAACTCATTTGCCTCATTGACAACAACAGTGATGCCGGATTTCTTAGGGACAACATGCATATGACTCACCCATTGGCTATCGGAGATTGGGTATATGGTACCACTATCAAGGCATTTGACGATTTCTTTCATCACCGCTTCCTTCATGACGGGATTCAACCGTCTCTGTGGTTCTCGGGTTGGTCTGGCATCATCCATCAGATGTATATGATGTTCGACAATCAAGGGACTGATCCCTTTGATGTCCGCCATGGTGCAACCAAACGCCTCCTTATTAGATCTCAGAACCGATAAAAGTGCATTCTCTTGCTCTGATGCTAGAGAAGCGAAAATGATAACCGGTAAAGACTCATTCTCACCTAAATATGCATATTTAAGGTGAGAAGGTAAAGTTTTGAGATCTAATTCGGGCGGAGAAATAATAGAAGGTGGGATCATTGAATGATTTTCGGAGTCGCGGAGAAGCTCATAGCCTGTAAAAGATACAGACTCAGATGGTGGTGAGTCAGGAGTGGCAGACTCAAGCGTGAAAATGGTGTCCTCACTAAGATCATGTGTCAGGTCAAACAGTGATGTGGCAGTGTCGTCGAGATCTGTAAAGCAAAGTTCCTCAACTCCGCAACTTTCGGGAGCAATCTCGTGGACAGAGCACACATCGAGGATATGATCAGAGGGTTCTGATGGCTGACTTCCAATTCTGTAAATGTTTAGTTCAATGGTCATATTTCCAAATGATAAGTTCATTGAACCATTTCTACAGTTGATGACAGCATTGGAAGTGGCAAGGAATGGCCGACCCAGAATCACCGGAATTTGGCTCCGGGGGTTTGCTACAGGCTGTGTATCGAGAACAATGAAGTCTACAGGGAATACGAATTCCCCGACCTTTATCAACACATCCTCTAGTTCACCCCTAGGTTTGGTGATAGATCGGTCTGCCATTTGGAGAGTGCAGTGAGCAGGTTTCAACTCTCCAATCCCTAGCTGCTCATAGACAGAGTATGGAAGTAGGTTAACACTTGCGCCAAGGTCTAACAAAGCACGATTGATGTTTTTACCCCCAATAGAAATTGATATCATAGGACATCCTGGGTCCTTACGTTTCTTTGGTAGCTGGGGGATAAAAGAAGTGCTAATGTTATTGGACATGAAGACCTTCTTCGGCACTTGAGTCTTCCTCTTCCTAGTGCACAAGTCCTTGAGAATTTTCGCATAAGCGGGGACTTGTTGAATTGCATCTAGGAGAGGGATGTTGATGTTAACCTGCTTGAACATTTCCATAATTTTCTCCATATGAGGACTCGATTTGTTAGCCCTTAGCCGGTTCGGGTAAGGTGCTTTAGCAATGAGCGCTGGGTCCATCACAGGAGAAGGAAGAGGGGGTAGACAAGATCCCGAAAGAGGAGTGGGGATCGTCTGTGGAGGGATAGAAGAGGTGGGCTGAGGTGTCGAGCCTAGAGGGGAATGGAGAATAGGCTCGCGAGAAGGCGGTGGGGTAGGAGAACAAGAGTCAGACGTAGAAGTGTGTGTGTGAGGAAAGATCTCAGCCGGGGCGTTGATAGGATTTTCAGTATCATCAACTTCTTCCCCAACATGGTTATCCAGCATTCTTCCCGATCTCAACGTTGTGATGGCATTTACATTGTAATGCCCAGGATTCGGTAGGGGTTGAGACGGAAGTTTCCCTTTTTCTCTCGCACTCAATTCGGCCTTAAGTCGTGCAATCTCAGCTTCCATCGTTTTGAAACTCTCAGCTTGGGACGCTGAGTTTTTCTTTATCTCACCGACGGAAGACTTAACCTCGGCCGATACTTCCATGAAATTTGACATGAGTGATTTCATGGTTTGAGCGAATTGAGAGAATTCGTCCGAACAGGTCGACTGCATAGGATTAGAAGGTGCAGGAGTGTTGACCTGGTTTTGGAAATTTTGTGACTGGTAGGGGTGCTGGGTGAGGTGAAGTGGTTGCTGTTGTGGAGGAAGAGCCCGTTGGAATTGATTAGGGTTTGGAACCGTGTTTTGGGATTGGTTCCAGGCAAAATTCGGGTGATTGCTCCAACCCTGATTGTATGTAGAAGAAAAATGGTCGTTTCTAGGTCTTTGGAATGCGGCATTGGTATGCTCGAGACCTTGAAACTGGGAGTTCAATGGACATTCTTCTGTTAAGTGAGAAGGGTCTGAACAGCACCCACAAACGGTTTTGGGGAGTGACATTGGGTTTAGGGAGGCTGCTAGGAATTTGTGTTCCATAGCGTCGAGCTTCTTTTGCATTGCTGCCATCTCAGCTCGAACACCTATGGACACGTCTATTTGGTGTACGCCACCCCTACTCGATGGCTGGGTTCCAGTCTCCCACTGAAGTGACTTTTCAGCAAACTCTTCTAAAAATTTCCATGCTTCCCCATCATCCTTGGTCATAAAGGTGCCTTGACACATGTTTTCAAGGTTTTGTTTAGTGGTAGGGTTACTGCCCTCATATATGATTCGGCAAAGTTCCCATCTCGGGATGCCGTGATGTGGGCATTGAACCAAAAGATCCTTGAATCGGTCAAAGTATTTTGAAAATGGTTCAACCGGAAGCTGGGAGAATTGATAGAGTTCGCTACGGACTCGAGCTGTCTTTTGCATCGGGTAAAATTTCTTAAGGAATGCCGCAACGAATTCTTCCCAATTCGTGATGGAATGTGCGGTGGTGTTATATAGCCACTTCTCGGCTAAATCGCACAAGGTAAATGGAAGAAGTCGTAGACGCATGGCATCCACAGAAAGTTGAGATGTACCCATCATTGCGCATACGTTTTCAAATTTGGTAATAAAAACGTACGCGTCTTCAGTCTCGAGACCGTGGAATTTGGGTAGAAGGTTGATGTACTGGGGCTTGATCTCAAAGTTATCCCCGTTGGCTGGTGGAATGGACAAGAAGGTTGAGAGAGGACCTCGCAAAGGGTAACACCTCTCTTGGAGAGAGATGCGGGGTGGAATCAGCGCACCAACAGACGGCGGCAGAGTAGCGGTAAAGAGGTTTGATGGAGACTGATCCATCGGTGTGGGTGTGGTGGGAGGTAAAAGAAAGGTAAATGGAGAAATACCGACTTCGGAGTCGATCGAGGGGACGCGGACAAGACGGGCACTAGAATCCCGTGTCCAGCCTATCTTGCACTAAAAGGGGTTAGTACAAGTGGCAGCGTGATTTATAATTAGGGGAATGAAGTGAGTGTGGTGTTTGTTTTGAAAAATGATACGGATTTTGAAAATATGATGCAACAAGCAATACCCTAAAAATCTATGGTCACCTAGGTCCAATCTCTAGACCGCTCCTAACTGCCAGAAGACAAGACGTAGGATAGAATCCTCCACTGCCTCTTTGTCCCTCCTGTGGCCAGGTAAGTGCCAGGTAAGTGGGAGGTTCTCCACTACGTAAGTAGTGGGCCTAATTAAGTAACCACTAGCCTTCGACACACTTTCCTAGGCACCACAAGAGAAACGCGGATAAGCAATGAATTACCCACGGCCTTCTTCTGTCCTAAGTGAGCGCGACGGTCCTTAGAGTCATCTCTAGATATTTTTTAATTAATGAGGGTAATGCGGATGCAGGTTTTTGATTTTTGGGGCCTAGGAAGGGTAATGAACTCCCCACCTAATCTGGATTTGGCCGTGCCCCTTAATTTCGATATTAGTTATGCAAACAACCACAAAATCAAAAACAAGCACAAATTTTATTTTGCTTTTTGCGGCGCAGCGATTATTTGCAAAGAAACCTGCACAAATTGTTAGTTGGAGCAGATTTTAAAGAGGAGATAAGAAAGTTAGAGATTACCAGATACAATTTTTCCAGAGAACCCCTTGAAGCGCCGCTCTTCCGCCGCAATTAGCTCCTCATGCCGCGGTTCCGCGCTTCCCCAAGCTCTTCTTTGTACTAAAAAATTTGGTAATGCTCCTGTTCAGCTCCTGAGCTCTCTGGAATTCTCCAAATAATTTTCCAATCTCACAGTAAGCTCCAGATCTCCTTGCAATTAACCACAACAACAAGTATTAGTATGTTGCGCGAGTTTTGATCTTTAAAATTTTTAGATGGAATAAAATTTTCAACTCAAATTTCAAAAAATGAACAAATAGCACACGATCCCCGGCAACGGCGCCATTTGATTGATGTTGAATTTGTTGAATGTGTATGGTTTTGAGAATTGTAAAGAATTCACAATCAAAAATTATTTGACCGCAATCAATAACGGTGTCGGATGTAGCGCGTTAGCGAGTGCAGATCGTCCACAGGGAAAGTGAGTTCCGTTCAATTCTTGAATTAGATGAGTTGAAAATTTAAGGCAAAGAAAAGAAAACAATTCATGATTTGTAATTGTAGATCAAAAAGTAAGAAAAATCTAGATCTAAAAGAAACATTAAAGAGCAAGAATAGGGATGAGAGATAATTTCCAACCAACAATCAAGACTAGAAGTATGGCTCGTAGGAGTAGATCGGATCTATAGATGTGATGAGATCTAAAGATTACTAATTCTTATCCTTTAACGAATTGATACTAGATCGATGCAAACTCATCGAGGGTTAAGGATCTTGCGAGGAAATTAGGGATTTCGCAACTCATCCTTTGTCCTTTCGATGGATCGCATTCACATTCTAGCTTCTAGTTAATCAAATGGTTAATAGTTGTTCCCTAGTTTCGAGTGAATATGATCTAGGAAGCATCATCTTGAAACTAGGTCATTAATCATTTGATTCACTAGAATTTCCAAACATTATAGGATTTAAGAATCGTAAAAATATCTAAATCATCATCATCTAAAGATCGTCACAACTCCTATACGAGCGGAGATTACTCAAACATCATGATCACAAACACAATCACAAATTGAGATCTAATCATTATGCTTGAATTAAAAGATAAGCAAGAATATAGAAAATTCACCTTTATTTATCGACAAATTTCGTTACAACTCTCTTGAATTTACAAAAGGAAGGAACTAGATCGTCGATTTTGGCTTCGCTCGGCTCCTTGAGTCGCGGATCGGCGTGGATCTCTTGCTCCGTTGGAATCCGGCGTCGCTTCTAAAGGTTGAAGGCACTCTTGCTTGAATTGATCTCGGGATCTTGATCTTGATTTTGAATTGGAGTGAATTTGAGGCACTAGCTTTTGTCACTAAACTTGTGGGTTGAAGATGGTGATGATTCTTGAACAATTTCCCCTCTAGATCTAGGCTCCTTTTTATAGACTTTTCAAATCTTAGATCTAGAATTGAAATTTGAATTCCCCCCACAAGTTAGTTATCAAATAATTTAAATTTCCCTCCAAAAAGTTAGTTAAGCTTTAAATTTTGAATTTCCCTCCAAGAGTTTGTTGAGCCGAGCCTTCTAGAGATGCCACGTGGAGCTTCTGGGGTCTTCTGGAAGCTTTGGCCGTTAGAATTAGGCATGTGATGAAATTGGATGCAATGATCTCACTACATGGCCGCGGATCCGCCGCGCCAAGGGGGCTTGGGCCGCGGATCCGCGGCCCTTTGGTGGCCTTGGTGATTTATTTTCACATGGTAATTCTTGGGCTGACTGGTGGGACTCTTTCTGATGCTTGGATTTTTATTTGGCCTTTCTGTATTGCTCCAGATCTTTAGCCTTTGAATTGGTGTGTCTTTTATTAGTTCATTTCCTAATTAGGCCCTGCTTCTGGAATTTCCTGCACAATTTCACCGAGACAAGAGTTGCGCAATACAAGGATGATGCGATGCCATGAAAAACACACAATTTCCCTAAAAATGCTGGTTTTAGTACACAGTACAAGTAATCCCGTATTTTACATGTGTTTTGCAAATATAGGTGATATGAATACCGGATACCTCTACTTGACTGCAAAAGGTAGGGAAATTGCTGTGTTAGAAATGCAGTATTTTCGACTGATCAATTATGCTGGATTTTCTGGGAATCTTTAATATTTATTCAAGAGTTGAATTTTCTGGGTTGTTTTGGGGATTCGGCGTTTCGATCGGAGTATCAGATTTTGTCTATGTGGCTTTCCGGATAAATTTTAGAATATGTTAAAAAGTTCGACCGGATATAAATACCCAATTTTTCCCCTGTCGGGAAATTTCCAAGTGTTGGACTTTTCCGTAGTTTAACGACGTTCTAAGTAGTGCAAGTAACGCGATGGTCCCTCTAGAAGACAACAAACCTTAACTCGATTATGTGACCGTCTTGAACTGCCCTTTGAACCTTCGAGTTTGGGGCAGTACGGCGTGCCACATGTGAGGCGTTGGCTTGACCCTTCTACGGCTGGACCGTTGGTACTGAGGCACGAACTGAATGTTTTTAGACTTATTTCATGTGTTGATCTGTTTCGGGAAAACTTGGGTGTTCGACTGTTCGATCGGAAAGTTTAACATTTTCTGTTTATCTGGAATGTGATACAACAATTGGAATTCACAAGAAGTTATGAGATAACTGAATGAATGTTATAAACATAGCAGTTTAGTCTCACTTGATCGGTTGCCACGGAATTTTGATGTAATCAAAAGTCCGTCGCAATCACGTAGCGTACGCGGATATTCGCCGATAAACTTAATAGACAGCTACACCCCTTAGCCCCGACCAAGTGACTGTAGGAGAACCCCGTCGCCGAAAGCATCCGTCCGGGTGCTCGCGGTAGCGGTGTTCCGCCTTGGTGCACTTCGTCGACGGTATCGGGGGTGCGGCCGCCTACTAAAGTTTGCGACAAGTATTCGATCAGGATGTCGGGAATCTTGTTGAATTGCCCGACTTGATATTGAAAAGTGTTTTCGATTTTGAGACTAAAATACGGGGTTTATAATTGTCAGGCATGCGATGTCTAAGAAATTCATTTGGTCAGGCATGCGATGTCTGAGGTGGTTGCGGATTCCAACTGTTGTAGTTTTACACTTTCTTTTCTGTGACCGTAAGTGTAATATGTGAAATCGCCGGTTTCGTTGCTATATGTCAACGACAATTGGGATGCGCATATTTACTTACGTTGATGACATGTGATGTTATGTGTTGCTGGATATGTTATATTGGATCGTCGTGTTTGAATAGCCGGGGTTTTTTATGTGAGATGAGTGTTTTTCATTTTCATTCATGTAAAAATCTGTATGTAATATTCTTTTATTTGGGGCACTTCCAGGTTGCGGAAGATGTCACCATTTGTATATTATTTACTTTTCCGCACTAGGATAGACCCAAGGAGGGGAGCACAAGTAACCGGGTTCTGGGGTCCAGTGGGAGATCAACTCGAGGAGTCGAGTCCGGGTCTCCTAACTCTAGAATTGGTAGGGTTGCTTGCCGCTCTCGTAGGGGTCTAGGGGTGTGGGTTTGGCTATTCATCATGACCGTGGAATCCGTGTTTTATACTGGATCGCATTGAAAACACGGACGTCCTAGTATATCTAATGTTTCATATGTTTCTTCTGCTGCGATATCTGTGATGTGATCATGTGATGTTCGGTGATAGATACAGTATATAGTATATATGATATATTATATAGACGTTACTTATGTTTTACACCCGTGCTAGCCCTGCCCTGCTCTGCCGTTAGTTACCTAATCTAACAGTGCACGAGGGGACATCGAGGCGAATGCGGATGGCATAAGTGTACGTCGTATTTATCTGTGATGTTTAGGTAATTAAATGATGGGACTTCATTAATGTGATTAATGAAATAAAAGAAACCTAAACATGTTGTAGAATTGAATTTCAAAATAAAACAGGTAGCTACAGTTTTTGCTTTGCACAGTGATATATATGATATATCCTGCACCTTATTCGATGAGGAAAGGACCGAGATCCCTTCACCCGGAGTGACTCCTTTAGCAATAACTGGCAGATGCTACAACCCTCGGTTTGTATTTTGATTGCTTTTAAGAGTTTTTGCTTTGCACAGTGATATATATGATATATCCCGCACCTCATTCGACGAGGAAAGGACCGACGATCCCTTCACCAGGAGTGACTCTTTTAGCAAAACTAGAAAAGCCTCAAAAGCACTCCATTTTAAAATCATTTGATTCTACAACGATATCAAGTTCATTACGCAATAGGTTTTCAGAAAAACCTGTCGTAGCCCTCCGTCATTTCAGATAAGTTGTATATAGTATTCGTGCTGCATTTGTTGGCTTTCGTCAAGGTGCAGTGTGCGGTAGCTATATGCTGCTTATTTGCTAGCATACGATGCGATTGGATTAGGGTAGTCGTGCGGCTTTGTTGGCTTTCGTCAAGGGTCGTGCGGGTGGGTTTAATTCAATCAAGAAATGTACGGGTTGAACTTGACTAGCGGGCTATGGTTTGTTGGCTTTCGTCAAGGTCATAGCACTTTAGGGGCAAAATTATCGGGAATTTCAATTGTTGAAATTTGCAATGAGATTGCATACCTTCTATGAGATAGTTGGATCCCGATACCCGCTGCGAGTAAGAGTTACTCCTGGGAGAGTTTTACACATTACAATTAGCCGATCAAGTAGGTGTCTAGAAAGGTGTCAACGGGGTTGCGCCTCTGGGAAAATGAGGTTTACATTAATTAGGTTCGTGCGAAAGCATGGGGGACCTCCCTCAAAGTACCGACACTGGCCTGGCTGAAAGATTGGCGAACTTGTAGTGTGTAACTAATCCCGGCTAGTCTTTCCTTTTAGGGTTTGAAGGAAGATTTGATAAAAAGCAGTGGGAGCCATCCTGATTAGATAAAACAAAAACCAATCTGATCTTGCAAGAGCGCACGCTGAGTGTTTTCTTCTCTCTCTCTCCAGGTAGCGACCATATCACGCCTTAATCAAGATAATAATACGGAATATTGACCGAACCCGCTTGTTATACTGAGCTGGGGAACGTTGGTCCCGCTCCAACTTATAATTGTTATAAGACAGAGCAGGAAATTGGGGATTACCAGAATTCCCGTGCCGCCCAAACGAAGAGAGTGCATGATGATGCATCATCTTCGGGTGTGTTCATTGTACAGAACTGTTTCTCAGTATCCTTTACGTCTTGGGTATGTGATACCAGATCAGGATCCCAGATATGTAATCTGTTACATAGGGCTACAGAAAGGGTAGAAAAACTGAGAACGGGTGATAAGTTTCATGAGACAGAAAACGGGGCAAGTGTTGCAGCCAAGTCTGTTGGTCACTGTCACCCTGTATTACCAATACATTGATTCTGAACAAATGCTATTAGATACCGAACCTGATATACAAAATCATATCAGTCTCTTTAGTAGTAAAGAAATGATAAAATTTTGTATTGTTGGATAATGTTTTGAACATTTCCTATATCAAAAGTTGATCGGTTCAGGCACGTTATCTAAAAGCATTGATATTCTAAATCAAACTACAGTTCTTAGTATACAGAACACACACAAGAGGAAGAGTTCAAAAATGAATGAATTCTTCTTGAGGTATTGTAGACTAGGTCAGATCAATGTGACCCGACTAACTAGAGTTACATAAAGATGCATATTTAAATTAGTTTGAATTTACATCTTGTGAAACTCGCCAGTCATGTCACAAAGATCAGATGACCATAGCTCCGTTTACTGGAAACAGAGAAAGAGTTAATGAACTCCTGGGACTGATACATGATGATGTATGTAGGGTCCCCTGTCTACACATGCCAGGACCGGTTCTTTGTACTTCATTACATTCTCTGATAATCTCTCAAGATTCAGTCATATGTTCCTGTTGAAACATGAGTCCAAACCTTTTGAGATATTCACAGAATATAAGCGAGAAGTAGAGAACCAAAATACGGGTATAAGTATTATGTCCTTTGATGTGATCAAGGAGGAGAATACTTGAGCACGGAAGTCCTGGACTATTCTAAAGGAGAATGAGATTCTCTCTCAGCATTACTTCTCCGTATACACCATTGCACGATGGTATATCGGGGCGGAGCAGATACACCCTATTTGATATGGTGTGCTCTATGATGAGTACTACTGAGTTACCTGTTTCCTTTTAGGGGGTTATGCACTTGAGAGGTTGCATACCTATTGAATAGGGTTCTAATCAAATCAGTTGCCTACCGCTTCATATGTGATATGGAAAAGGAAGAGCCCATATCTTAAGTTAGTTAAGATTTGGGGTTGTCCGGCCTATGTCTAAAAGCAAAATCCGGACAAGCTCGAGGCAAGGTCTGTTATGTCGAACTGGAAATGTTCCAGCCATACAAACTGCAGCTGATGATTTGGTAGAACCAAAGGATTCAATAGTTTCCAACGAACCTCAGCCTCTCCGCCGATCTTGTAGGGTTCCTCACCCGCCTGAGAGATATTTCGGTTTCTCTATGACAGTGGGAGCGAGGACTGCACCATGAGATGATGACCCAACTAGTTTCGAGCTGGCCATCAGGAGTAAGACTCTGTAAGAATGGCTGGATGCTTAGTGATCTGAGATGGAATCCATGTACACCAACAAAGTATGGACTTTGGTTGCTATTTCTGAAGGGTTAAATCCCCATCAGGAGCAAGTATATCTTGAGAAGATTACTTGGTGTAGATGGAAAAGTTGAGACTTTGAAAGCTATACTTGTTAAAGGTTTTCGTCATCGACCAGGCGTGGATGATGATGAAAGCTTTTTCCAATGGCTATGCTTAAGTCCATCCAGATCCTACTTGCCACGGCTGCATACCATGACTACGATATCTGGTGGTTGGGTGTCATGACTGCTTTTCAAAATGATGTTTTGGAAGAGAGCGTCTATAAGTACACAGCCAGAGGGCTTCGTAGACAGTGGGAGCAGCGGAAACGTGTGCAAGATGCTTTATAGGATAAAGCAGGCATCGCGGAGTTGGAACATCTATTTTGATGAAGTAGTCAAAGAGTTTGACATCATCAAAATGGTAGATGAACCTTGTATAAACAAAAAGGTAGTGGGGAGTATGGAGGTGATCCTCGTAGAGTACGTGGATAACATACTCTTGATAGGGAAGGAGTTTCCTATGCTGCGCTCGGTCAATCTCCGCTTATCACAATGATTCTCCATATGGATCAAAAATGATACCTCCTAAATCCTGGATTTTGGATCTATGAGATAGATCTAAATGGATGCTAGGATTCTCACTAGTTGTAGTGAAATGGTATCAACCGATCCTCGGGAGAATCACTGGAAGGGTTCCCGGGTGATAAGGACGACTGAAAGTCAGTCACAGGCATTGTCTTTACCCTCAGTAAAGGGACGGTATGTTGGAAGAGTTCCAAGCTAGATACCGTGGCATACTAGACGATAAAGGCAGGATACATCGCTACTTAAGATGCTACCAAAGAGGCTGTTTGGGTGTATATTGGTTCATGAGATGAACTAGGTTCCTACCATTGTGTGACAATGGAAGTGTGGCTTTGGCCCGGGAACCCCGGTCCCATCAGTGACCCATACATAATCTAAGGCAGTATCACCTGATCATGGAGATGGTTGATCTCCAGGGTGATCAAGGTAAGGAGAGTTGACTCAGAGGACAACACGGCGGATCCACTCACGAAGGCCTTTTCCCAGAGAGAGACTTTTATGGGATGGTTGAGTATGAGATACTGCAACCACTGCTTCAGATGTCCCTAGTGCAAGTGGGAGATTGTTAGTTATATGTATGCCCTAGAAGCCATTACTGTACATAGGATGTATATTGTAGTGGATGCTTGGACATATATAGGGTGGACTTTCTTGCTCGACATGATAGTATGCTATCTGGTTGCTCTTTACCTTAACGTATATACTGATTGTCTCTCTGTTACATGTTGGTAAAGCCCTTAGGATGTGTACTTGACTACCTGGACTATGATGCGGATCATACTAGTGGGGACATGGTAGTCCATAAGTACATCCTTCAAAGTCTCTAATCGTGGGTATATCGAGACGGGGCATCGATATACCAGAGTAGACTAGCGTATACCTTCTCGACCCATATAGATGGACGATGGATGATCCCAAATCCATTGGTGTTTGACATCAGAGATGATATACGGGTGCTCAGTGGAGACTGGGTACACTGGACGGACTCGCCGAGAACTCCCAGATGGTATTATACCTTACGTCAGATGGCAGTTCTCTGGTGACACTGGTACAGAGTAGTCTGTTGACCCGAGATCGTCATAGAGTCTTGTGTGGTTCCCACTGTGCTTTGATTTCCACCTTACCACGTCCAAGAGGGCGTGCAAAACAGTGGTTTTTGGGTACAGTCCCGAATCACATGGAGGCAATGAGCGATAGGAGGGGATTCGTCTCTCCCGGTATAGGGGGTTGATGTTGCGCTGTGTTCGATTGGCTATAACCGGAAATCCCTGGCTAGGGTTGCTGAGAATTACTGGTAAGTGTTACCTGTAGTTTCTCGAACTATTATAGACCTCATATCGACACAACTTATCGAGCTATTGGGGTCTGACGTTTACCACCCCTAGGCGAGATATGCGATATATCAGACGACGAGACCGGACTGTACGGCAAGTGTTACTGGTTGGATTCACAGGAGTGTGAGCGGGCTTTCTCGTCGTTCTTCTGATCGCTCAATACCCGGGTGGCCGTTACGTTTAGCAGACCGCTTGCGGCTTGTGGGTGTTTGATATGATCATCACCTGCTGCCGGCGTATTGACGAGTCTTTAGAGTCCTACACAGAGGTTTCCTGGCTCAAGCGAAACGAAATAGGAGCGCATATGAGATATGTGCGGGACCGAGAATAATGCGTGTGTGTGATACCGTATTCCATTCTCGCGATGAATGTATCGAATGGTTGTATGCGATATAACCTATCTATCGAATCAAGGATTGATTCGGAAACCCGATACATAGGATACTAGCCGGTTATATGCGATATGACCGGATCGTTAAATCAAGTGTTGATTTAATGATTTGATGTATAATTATATATTTGATATATTACTTTGCATTAACTAGTATTGGTTCACTTTAAATGGATTTTCTCACTCACTTGTGCACATTGTATATTCGATATAGTTTTGTGCACTTGATTGTATCATGTTTGATGATCCATGCAAAATTGGTTAAGTGTAAAGATTGAACCATGGTTATATGAATGGTTAGGGTTATGATTACTTATTCATTTATTTATTTATTAGTTTTGGAAAATAAAAGCATAAAGAGAAAAAACAAAATGGTTTTCTTTCATTCTTTCTTTCATGAAGCTTGTTGAAGCTTCATGAAGCTTTTGACCAAGTGACCATTTTGTCTTCTTCTTTAACCCTAACCACTCACATAAACTCTAGTTAGCTCTCTACACTTAACTATGGTTTGATTATGATAAGAATGATTATTCTTTTCTATTCTATAAAAAGATATCATATTATACATCTTCTTCTTCTTCTTCACAAGAAGAAAAAGCTTGACCATTAATGGTGATTGATGAAAAAGAGTGAGAAATCCAATTCTAAAGTGAACCCACCTCCTATTTCTTCATCCTCTACCTCTTGCCATGTAGTATAGGGTGTTTTCTTCACAAGTTTCATGACTTGGTGAAGTGGGAGCTTAATCTTGTGATGCCTCGACGTAGATCATCTTCGGCATCGTAGTCGATGACCTAGCCCGCCCATTTCTCCGATGAAGCCGACTCTAGAGCCCGGGATCCGTGTTGTACAGCGAGGGGACTTCATCACGGAGCTATGGAGGTGGAGCACCGGATCTACAAAGGTTGTATTTCCGTTCTTGTAGTTTAGTTGTTAACTAGTTTCCTTTTTCGCCTAAACTTCTAGCCAACGATCCGTATTAGGGTTTCTCGGCACCGTAATTTTTGAAATTGGCATGGTTGATTCCTTGTGAGACCTCATTAGAGTGCCTAGGAACCCTACAGCTGTGGCTTCGGCTTCAGGTGTGTATGTTATTGAAAACTGTCTATCAATAAACTCTACTTCTTGGGTATTGGAAACCGGATCAGGATCTCATATCTGTAATTCTTTGCAGGCACTGAGAAAGCGTAAGGTTTTGAAGGCCGGTGATATGACCCTCAGAGTTGCAAACGGAGCTGGCATGGATGCTGAGTCCGTGGGGGACTATCACTTGGGATTGTCAGATGGACATGTTTTGGTTTTGCGTGATTGTTATTTTGTACCCAGTGCGACTTGTAATATCATATCTGTATCTTTAATGTCTAAAGAAGGTTACGATTTTGCATTTGTAAGCAATGTTGTAAACATTCACCTTAATCATGTTCTGATTGGGTCGGGTACATTAAGCAATGGTATATACGTATTGAACCAACCACAGATTTTCAATGTCCAGAATACGCACAAACAAAAGTCTCCAGAAATAAATCATGCTTTCTTATGGCATTGTACACTGGGTCACATCAATGAGAGAAGGTTGACGAAGTTACATAAAGAAGGATATTTGGATCCGTTCGAATATCAATCATATGCAACTTGTCAATCCTGTCTCAAAGGAAAGATGACAAAAACTCCGTTTACTGGACATGGAGTAAGAGCGAGCGAGCTCTTGGGACTCGTACACAGCGATGTATGCGGTCAGATGTCTACACATGCGCGAAGTGGTTATTCTTACTTCATTACTTTTACGGATAATTTTTCAAGGTTCGGGAATGTCTTCTTAATGAAGCATAAATCTGAAGCCTTTGAAAAATTCCAGGAATACAAGAATGAAGTAGAAAAACAAACAAGCAAAACTATCAAGACACTAAGATCTGATCGAGGTGGTGAATACTTGAATGCCGAGTTCCTGGGTTACCTAAAAGAGATTGGAATTCTCTCTCAACTTACTCCTCCATACACCCCACAACATAATGGTGTATCGGAGAGACGGAACCGAACCCTATTGGATATGGTACGTTCCATGATGAGTAACGCTGAGTTGCCACAATTTTTCTGGGGATATGCACTAGAATCAGCTGCATATCTTTTGAACCGAGTTCCAACTAAGACTGTGCCTACCACACCATATCAGATGTGGAGTGGGAAGAAACCCTATCTTCAATATCTGAAGATTTGGGGATGTCCAGCTTTTGTCAAAAAGCAGCATGCGGACAAACTCGAGGCACACTCAGTACAGTGCAAGTTTGTGGGATACCCAAAGAACTCCACGAGTATCTTTTCTATTACGCAGAAGAACAAAAGGTTTTTGTCACTCGCAATGCCCACTTTCTGGAACATCAGTTCTTAGAAAAAGAAACAAGTGGGAGGGCAATAGAACTGGAAGAAATTCCAGAACCACAAGCTATTACTGAAAGCTTAGTGGAACCAGAGGGTTCGAATGAACAGGACATTCCTGCGCCGCTCCGCATGAGTAGTAGACAGTCTCATCCGCCCGAGAGATACTACGGTTTTCTCATAGACGGGGATAGAGAAGATTGCATCATTGATAATGATGAGCCGACTAGCTTCCAGCAGGCCATTCAGAGCGCTGACTTGGTAAAATGGCTGGATGCAATGCGGACCGAAATGGAGTCCATGTACACGAACAAAGTATGGACTTTAGACGTTGCTCCAGAAGGGGTAAAACCCATATGCTGCAAATGGATCTTCAAAAGGAAGATTGGTGTAGATGGACAGGTTGAGACCTATAAAGCTAGACTTGTTGCAAAGGGTTTCCGTCAAAGACCTGGTTTGGACTATGACGAAACCTTTTCTCCAGTGGCTATGCTCAAATCCATACGGATCCTTCTTGCCATTGCTGCCTTCCACGATTATGAGATTTGGCAGATGGACGTAAAGACCGCTTTTCTAAATGGAAATTTAGAGGAGTGTGTCTATTTGGAACAGCCAGAGGGTTTCAATCAGAGTGGGAGCAGCGGGAAGGTGTGCAAGTTGCTTAAGTCCATTTATGGACTAAAGCAGGCATCGCGGAGTTGGAACATCTGTTTTGATGAGACGGTCAAAGAATTTGGCTTTATCAAAAATCCAGATGAACCATGCAACTGTCGTATTCCTCATTTTATACGTGGATGACATTCTCTTGATAGGAAATGACATTCCTATGCTACAATCTATCAAAGGGTTCTTGTCACACAGGTTCTCCATGAAAGACCTGGGTGATGCCTCTTACATTCTGGGGATCCGGATCCATCGTGATAGGTCCAAGAGGATATTAGGACTTTCACAGTTCAGGTATATCGACACCATACTAAAGTGGTTCAGTATGGAAGATTCCAAGCGCGGTAATCTACCGGCTTGTCACGGGATCACCCTCTCCAAAGAGGTGTCTCCCAAGACTGATTTGGAAAGGGATCGCATGTCTATTATACCCTACGCTTCTGCGGTAGGCTCTATAATGTATGCGATGTTGTGTACCGGACCATATGTAGCTTATGCACTGAGTGTGGTAAGCCAGTATCAGTCAAACCCTGGGGAGAAGCACTGGATAGCTGTAAAGAACATTCTGAAGTACCTGAGAAGGACTAAGGACATGTTTTTGGTTTACGGCGGAAAAGACCTCCAGATGGAGGCCTTTGCTGACTCCAGCTTTCAGAGTGACAAGGATGACTCCAAATCCATGTCGGGTTATGTCTTTACCCTCAATGGAGGGGCGGTGTGTTGGAGGAGTTCCAAACAGGAAACCGTTGCTGACTCAACGATGGAAGCGGAATATATCGCTGCATCTGATGCCGCAAAATAAGCCGTCTGGATGAGGGAGTTCTTGATAGAACTTCAGGTGGTTCCGTCCATTGTTGCTCCAATACCTTTGTATTGTGACAACAACGGGGCTATAGCTTTAGTGAAGGAACCCAGGTCCCATCAGAAGTCCAGACACATCTTGAGGCGGTATCACCTGATCAGGGAGATCGTGGATCGCCGGGAGATCGAGGTTCGGAGGGTTGCTACAGAAGATAACACTGCAGATCCATTCACAAAGGCCATACCCCAGACTCAGTTCGAGCGGCTGATCGAGATGATAGGTCTTCGATACGCCAGTACATGTCCTTAGTGCAAGTGGGAGATTGTTAGTGTATATGCTCTAGAGGCCATTACTGTATCATACTAGTTTGTATATTACTTAATGGAAGCTTGGGATATTCACAGTTGTATAGACAATCTTGCTCGAAATAGTAGTATGCCACTTGGTTTGTTTCTACTTTAGTGTGTGCATGTGTTTCTTTTAGCATATCACCTATACACATTAGTGTAGCCCTTAGGATCTTTGCTTGATTACTAACGTTATGATGGCAGTCACACTAGTGGGGGTTAGGTAATCTACAAGCACATCCTTATACAGGTCCCTAGTCATAAGATTATCGATACAGGGCATCGATACTCCAGAGTAGACTAGTGTATACGCTTCTCATCCCAGGAGGGGAGATGGTCTGTCCCACAGCCATCAGTACGTCGTACTGGAGATGGTATGCAGGTGCTAGTTAGGTTACGAGTACACTGGACATGACTCAATGGGAACTATTGGTTTGGTAGTATACCTATCGTCAGTTATTAGTTCCCAGGTGACATGAGTACAACATAGTCCGTAGACTTGACGCTGTCACTTTGCCTCGAGTGGGTTCCCGCTGTTCTTAGATTACAACCCTACCACGGCTCAAATGAGTCGTGCAAACAGGTAGTAGTTGGGTGCAGTCCCGAAGCACTTGGAGGCAGTGACGATTAGACAGGATTTGTCTCTCCCGGTATTGGGGGTCGATATCGTGCTATGTCTAGGAGAGCCATTATACAAAGTCCCTGGCCAGGGCTAGCGAGATATACTGGTAGCGTTTCTAGTGTTATCTCAGGGTGTTCTGGGCTACACTCCGACACGACTTGTACCGCTATTAGGGGACTGACGTTTACCGCCCCCTAGGCCCGACATGCGATACTCTCATGCGAACAGACCGGACCGTATGGAGATTGTCACATTCAGCCTCAGTAGGAGTTCGGATGGGTTCACCTCATCAGTCTTCTTATCGGCATCTACCTGGGGACCGTTACGTACAGTTAGTACCGCTTGCGGCCTGTGGTTAAACCCACTGCCAGTGTAGTGTTGAGTCTTTAGAGTCTCACACAGAGAGCTATTCGCCTTTGGGCAAAACAGAGTAGAGGTCGCATGGTTTTGCGACAGGGTTCGTTCATATCCGCGCACTTATGCACGTTTGGTGTCCGGGCAGTTATTACTAGCGGGCTTTGGTTTAAGCCAGATCCTAGTATATGTTTTGGGATTGGTTTTATCTCATTGTATTCGTGTTCCTCGGAACACGGGTGCGGGTGTGTATGCACAATTGGCAGAGGCAGAGGCAGAGGATTCTCATTGGGGTTGTTGACCGTTGACTTTTTCAAAACCCTAATGAGAATAAGAAATATGATTAATAATATTAATTAAGTATTATTGTGCCATGGTTGAGTTGAAAGTTTGACTTTTGTTGACTAGTGCATAGCCTTAGAAGGATCGCGGTAACTCAGCATTATTCATCATGGAACGAACCATATCTAATAAGGTTCTGTTCCACCTTTCTGATACACCGTTGTGCTGAGGTGTGTATGGAGGAGTAAGCTGAGAGAGAATTCCATTCTCTTTTAAGTAGCCCAAGAACTCGGCACTCAAGTATTCACCACCTCGATCAGATCTTAGTGTCTTGATATTTTTGCCGGTTTGTTTTTCCACTTCATTCTTATATTCCCGGAATTTCTCAAAGGCCTCGAATTTATGTTTCATCAAGAATACATGTCCATACTTTGAGAAATCATCCGTAAAAGTAATGAAGTAGGAATAACCGCTTCTTACATGTGTAGACATTGGACCACACACGTCGCTGTGTATGAGTCCCAAGAGCTCGCTCGCTCTTACTCCGTGTCCAGTGAACGAAGTCTTTGTCATCTTTCCTTTGAGACATGATTGATAAGTTGTATAGGACTGATATTCGAACGGATCCAAATATCCCTCCTTATGTAACTTCGTCAACCGTGTTTCATTGATATGACCCAGTCTACAATGCCATAAGAAAGCCTGATTTAATTCCGGAGACTTTCTTAAGTGTGTTCTGGACGTTGAAAACCTGAGCTTGATTCAATACGTATATGCCGTTATCTAATGCATCTGACCCAATCAAATTTTGATTTAGGTGGATGTGTACTACATCGCTTACAAATATAGAACCATATCCTTCCTTAGAAAGTAAAGATACAGATATGATATTACAAACTAGACTATGTACATACAAACAGTTACGTAAAATCAATATCTGCCCACTTGTCAATCCTAGATGATATTCCTCTACGGATTCAGCGTCCATGCTCATTCCATTAGCAACTTTGAGAGTCATATCACCTAGCTTGATAACTCTACAGTTTCTCAAAGCCTGTAATAAATTACAGTTATGAGATCCTGATCCGGTATCTAGTACCCAGGAAGTAGAGTTAATTGACAGACGGTTTTCAATTACAAACACACTCGAAGCCGAAGCCACAACGTGCTTCGAATCCTTGCTTCTGGCTTTCCAAGCTCTGTAGTCCTTCTGACAATGCGCTTTCCCGTGACTACAAAGACATGCCTCCTTCCCTACTACTAGCCCCGAAACTTTTTCCCTGCCCTTTCCTTCTATCTTACTGACACCGCATATAGGCTTGGTGGAGGCCTTCTTCTCTCCCTTGGCTTTCGCCTTAGATCTAGAAGAGGAAGATTCCCCAATAAGCAGAGCGGGTGTCTCCCTGGATTCTTTCAAGGTGCCCTCTGAGCTCCTCAATAAATTGAGGAGACTTGGAAGTGTAACTTCCTTCCCTTGAATTTTGCAATTCAAAATAAACTTGGCATACGTAAATGGTAGGGACTGTAGAATCAAGTTGATACACAACTTGTTCTCCAACGTAGTCCCATGGTCCATGAGCTATTCAATATAGCTAATCATCGTAAGGACGTGGTCCCCTACAGATGACCCGATAGCCAACCTCACTCGAAGCAATATTTTCGAGGTCTCATATCTTGCGATATGAGATTGATCTCTATATAAAACTTTGGTATGGAGGAAGATGAAAGCTAAGTCCATCTTCTCATACTGCCTCTGGTGTTCACAATCTATTGAGGCTAACACGAGGCACTTGGCTCTCACACAATCCTTTTCCCATGTCTGACGGATATCAACATCCGTGATGGTGAAATCTGGACCTGGGACGGCAAGGGTTTTTGTAGTAAGGAGTTAGTCTAGCTTGTCATGGGTAAGTGCCATCTGGACATACCTTAGCCAATCAATATAGTTCAGCCCGGTCAATTTATTATCTAATAAGCTATGTCCGGTCATTATGGTTGCTGCAAATATGAGATAGAGAAGAAACACTTAGCATGATGCTCTTGCAAGTTTAGGTTGGTTATTAGTTTATCTAAATAGGATGGCTCCCACTGTTTCCTCGAATCCTTTCTCAAACCATAAAAGAAAAATTAGTCAGGATTAATCTCACTTTTACAATTCTTGCTTAACCTTTCAACCAGACTGGTGTCGGTACTTCGAGGGAGGTTTTCCAACGCTTTCGCGAAGTTCCTTAATTACATAACCTCTTTTCCTTGGAAGCGTAGCCCCGCTAACACCGTTCTAGATACCTACTTGGTTTATAGCATTGATCGTTTAGTGAAAAATCTCCCGAAGAGTAGTGCATACTCACAATAGGACCGGGATCCAAATATCATTGTGTGATAAACTTGAAGGAAGCCTACTAAGATTATCACACTTCAAATGCAGGCGATGTCAAGTTTTAGTTTCCTTAGAAACCCCCGATATGGATTTTTTCCCTATGCTCTTATGACCTTGACGAAGGCCAACAAATCATAAGTCGCATGTCAAGTTCTACCCGTCATTGTCCAGGTTAATTTGAACCCATCCGTACATACCCTTGATGAAGGCCAACAAAGTAGTACGACTGTTCCAAACCAATGCATCTATCTATGCTACATATGAATACGCAACAACTACCAATCATTATGCCTTGGCGAAGGTCAACAAACATTGCTTGAATACTACTGATTATTCATATGAAATGACGGATGGCTATGAATGGTTTTGGAAAAACCATGAACGTGGTGAACTTGATATAGTTGAAGGAACCATGATAGCTTTTAAAAGGAATGGTTTAGGTTTCGCAATTAAAATTGCTTTTTGAAGAAAACCGAGTGATTTTGAAATTGTTCCAACGATTAAGCTTTGGTTTATTTTATCTTTTCATTAATCAATGTTAATGTGGTCCCATCATTTACAATGTATCATTACAGCAAATGAAACGAAAATACAACGTACGCTTATGCCATCCGCATTCGCCATGGGGCCCCGTCATGCACCGTTAGGTTACTTAACTACCGGCAGAGCAGGGGCTGGACTAGTACGGGTGAAAAATATAAGCAACGTTTATATATATATATATATATATATATATATATATATATAGCCATTCGTCTCATGCAATAATAGGCATTCCAGATCACAGATGAATATATTGGATATACTAGGAATTCGGTCGTGATGAATAGCCAAACCCCACCCCAGACCCCTATAGGTGCGGCAAACTACCCGCCAAATTCCCGAAGTGAAGAAACCTCCCTCGGTAAAATGAGTAGGCCACTCAGCATTTCAAAGAACCTGGTAGTCTGTGCACCCCACCTTGGGTCTATCCTAGGAGCAAAAAACAGTAAAAGAAATAATATATAACGGTGGCTACAACCTCAACCAGGATCGATGTGCCCCGTAAAAAAATATTACATCACTTTTACAAATTACATGAATGAAAGAAAAGAAAACGCTCTTCTCACATCCCCCGGCTATTCATCCACGACGATCCAATAAAATTCATATACACAAACCATCAACACAGATCACAGATATGTGCAACCCCTAACTAATTGACGTATAGCAATTAGCGGAGGTTTACGAACATGTATATCAAACACAGAATACCCGATTAGCTAAAGTACTTAGAATTTCGATCGATAACCAAATTTGAATCTACCCCAAGTACAACACTGTACACAAAAAGATCCTGGGCAGAAACCAAATATCCCAAATATCCCAAATCACAAAAATAGAACAACAGAAAAAAATTTGGACCGGGTCGGGGTTGACTCAGCCGCGGAACGGCGGCAGAACGCTCTGTCCTGCCACGGTTCCGCGGAGGTCTAGCCAATTCAGGAGCCCAAATTTCTTCTGCTTTCTAAGAAAACCCTGCATGTATTTTTAAGGCCCTTGAAAATATATTTGGACCTGTTCTGAAAATTGACAGAAAACGTCAATTTCGGACGTGATTTTGGGATTTCATCGTCGATCGAATTTCTAACACTTTGCTAACTAGCTAGTTAAGCTTTTGTAGGCTCAGATACCACTGTAAGCCGATGTCACGCACCCCGCGGTTCGCGGTGAGGCGGAATTTTCAAAAACGATAATATTTGACTACGCAACACCGGCTAAAACTCCAGGATCTTTACTGAAGCCTTAACTAGCTAATCTATTTAAGAGGTTTAACTACTCGGTGAGATGGTTATACCTCCAAGATCGAGTTCTTCGGGTCTTCTAGTGCTCTTCTCCATGGATCCTCGGTGATCGGATGACGAAAGCTCCATCGGCTTCTTTGCGTCAAAGATGATCCACTGCGAGAGAACGTGCTTCAAACTCCAACCTCTAAATGAGGTAACTAGGGTGATGGTTCGCTAATTCAACTAGCCTAGGAGATGTAGAAAGTCTAATAGATTGTAGTGTCTCACTAAACCTTATGGCTCATAACGCATGTGAAGGATTAGGGTTTAGTCTTGAGGAAGAAGGAGATGGAGAAAACCAAGAGAGAGAATGATGAGAGGAAAAATGAACAACCATCAAAAGCTAAGTGTAGAGAATGGCTAAGTATATGAGCTCAATTATTCAAGCATGCAATAAAACATAATAGAATAAAGCACCCATGCTTGAATAGTGAGTAAAGACCAAATAAAATAATCCATGGCCATTCTCTACACCATGACTCCAAAGTCTCCCCCCATTTCCACCTCATTAATCCATTAAGAAAATGGATAAAACTAAATAATGAGGTGGCTCCTTCTAGAAACATGTCTTGACAAATTACAAGAATGCTCATCACCGTATATACATACCATTATCCGTATTCCGAAAAATATAGATACACTGAGACGATAACAATCCAATAATACAATACTAGGATCCGGCTTAAACCAAATCCTACTAGTATTGTCCGCCCGATCAGCATCAGTGTACAAGTACACGTATGTGATCGAAGCCCTGCTGTAAAACCATACAACGTCTACATCAATTTCCTGAAGCAGGGAAACCCTCTGTATGGGACTCTAAAGGTTCGATAATACGCCGGCAGTGGGTTTAACAACAAGTCTGTCAGCGGTACTAGCTGCACGTAACGGATACCCAGGTATCTGTCGATAAGAAGGACGATGAGCAAGCTCACCCGAACTTTTATTGAGCCTATCTGTGACAATCTCCGTACAGTCCGGTCTGTTCGTATGAGATACTCGGATATCCGCCTAGGGGGATGGTAAACGTCAGACCCCTAACAACGTGATAAGACATCTTGGAGGAGAGCACAATACACCCTGAGAAACTACTGGAGTACCTTACCAGTATTTCTCGACTGTCCTGGCCAGGGACTTTGTGTAATGGCTTTTCGAACACTGCGCGATATCAACCCGAATACCGGGAGAGACGAATCCTATCTGATCGCTACTGTCTCCATGTACTTCGGGACTACACCCAACTTCTACCTGTTTGCACGACTCCTTTTGTGGTAGGATAGTAATCTAAGTGCAGTGGGAACACACTCGAGACGAGGTAGATATGGCAAGTCAACGGACTAAGCTGTACTCATGCCACGTGGGAACTGCTACCTGACGATAGGTATAATACCAACCAGCAGTTCCCGACGAGTCCTGTCTAGTGTAACTCATAACCTAATGAGCACCTGCATACCATCTCCAGTACGTCGTACTAATGGCTGTGGGACAGACCATATCCCCTGCTGGGATGAGAAGCGTATACACTAGTCTACTCTAGAGTATCGATGCCCCGTCTCGATAATCCAATGAATAGGGACCTGTATAAGGATGTGCTTATAGACTACCCAGCCCCCACAAGTGTGACTGCCATCACAACGCTGGTAGTCAAGCAAAGATCCTAAGGGCTCTACTAATATGTATAAGCGATATGCTAAAAGAAACACATGCACATATTGAGGTAGAATCAAACCAAGTAGCATACTACCATATCGAGCAAGACTATTACTATAACTGTGAAATATCCCCAGCTTCCAATATTTAATATACAATCCAGTATAATACAAAAATGGCCTCTAGGAAACACATAGTTTGTTGGAGGGGTTGGGGAGGCGGAGGTGGGAGAGGAAGGAGATGGGAAGGGCGAGGATAGGGCCGGTGAGGCTGGAGGAGAAGAGGTTGAAGGCGATGGCACGATGGGTGAGTGGCTGCAGGCGTAGGAGGGACGATGTGATCGATTTGGGGGGAGGAGAGAATTAAAGGCTGATACAGTTAGGGTTAATTTTGTCCATACATAAGTTTTAGGGTAGATTTATTAAATAAGGGTTTGACAATATCAACATCCTTTTTATAGCAAGCGTTTTTATCGTAAAATCAAGTATATGAAAAGTCAAGTTGGCATTCTTTAAAGCTAAAACTCCATAATGGATTTTTCCTGTTTTTTTGTATAATTTTAAAGAAATACTTTTCCTGCCAGGATGGTGGAATCTTCATCATCTACAAGGACACTTATTGGTTACAAGGTGGGGTAGAGGGTGTGATTTCCTATGTAGTGGATATCATGCCGATTTTTTACCTAATGAGAATCCATGTAGCTTACATGGATTCCACATCAATGTAGCTTACATGGATTCCACCAATCAGGTAGGAAAAAGTATTTTTTCTCAATTTTATGAGTAATACTTTCCTACCGGTGCGGTGGAATCCATGTAGGCAACATATATTCTCATTGGATAAAAGGTGAGATATATGTACAAGTATAAAACGAGTGGATAACATGACCCACCTTATATCCAATGGGTATCCATGTAGCCTACATGGATTCCACCGTAACGGTAAAAAAAATGTTGCTCTAATTTATAGAGAAAGGGAGAAATATTTTTGTGTTGCCCTTATCAGTTTGAGTTATAATAGTAGTAGAACAAACTTTCAAAAAACTTCTACTTCAGCCAGAGATTTTTCTAACATGTATACACGTGCAACACGCATGCAAAAGATCCTATAATTTTAAGGGAAATTGCAAGCAAAAAATACACCATAGTAGTAACTCTAGATAATTCTCAACCCCAAGCTTTCAAAGATATGGGAACCAATGGAGGCAAAAATCTCTCTCAGATGTTGTTCTTCGTCGATCTGGCTACAAGCGGTTCTGAACGGTTGTAATTAAGAGTGAATATTGGACGTGTGGATCTCAATAGGTTATTGGATGCTGTTGACGCCGGGCTACCTGCAAGGGATGTCCTGGGGTAGGAAACCACCGTAGGACCCTCCAACGATCAAGTAAGTACCGAGGAATAAAAGCAGCATAGCGGCGTATTAGAATTAATTCTTCTTACTTGGATCGTCTGGTGGAGGGGGTTTATATAGTGGTTGCATGAAGTGGACCAACGCGAGATTCTCGCTGCCTGTTATGCCTCTGCATTACGTTCGTGCTGATGGCGGGACACGCCTATTAATGGCGGGATCCACTCATTAATGGCGAGATATGCTAGCGCGAAATGCGGGTCGTAGAGCGGTGGAGATCTCGTCGTGGCGAGATACACGGAGCCGTTACGGGGGCGCTTGGGCTCCGTGCTCTCGGTAGAATAGGGTGGATAGCTCGGTGGCCGAGGAAACTCGGCTATAGGATTGCTCGTAGAAGAGCTGTCAGCTGGTTGTTTGGAAGAAATAGGGAAGGCACTCCGGAGAGGTCCCCGAAAGGTCTGATGCAACCTCGGAGATGAGGTACTGAAGAATGTCTCCAATGCATCAAACTTGTTCCAGCTCCACAGCCCCCAGGAATCTAGCAGGATTAGCGGATGACACGTCATCCGCCACGTGTCGTGATCTGGGGAACACTCGTTTATGCTGCTCATCATTTTCCCCCCACTCTCGCCCTGACCTATTTATAAGTCAGGGTTGAGATTGGTAAGCCCGGTTTTTGACGATTCAGCCTAAGATTCCAAATCAATGGGTTGTCGGACGAAGATGCACCGTTTGACGGCTGCTTATCCTGAATCTCTAGTTCTACGCGTCGGCTCGCGAAGCGCCTCAGTTCCCGCGCATATCTTTGGTGATGTCAGTGTATTAGTGAAATGATTGCGCCTAAAAAGGAGGGTGCCGTTTCGTTCACTCGGATGGTTGGTCTACGCGCCATGTGTCCTCCACTGGGTGGTAAGACGTAGGTGGCTATCACCCGAATCCTGGCGAGAGGGGACATGTCCAATAGCCGGTTGCCACGTGGAGTCTCGGTAGCCATTTGGTGTGACGCTTCGTTTTGGCGGGAACGGATGCGGGCCATTGGATTCCTTCTTGCTGAGTAGGGGTTCATCCCACGGTCGTTACTTTACCCTAGCCATCTCTTATCGTCTGAAGATTGTCCGGTTCATAATCGCTTAGGTGGGAACTTCAGCTGTCAAAACATTTTCTCGGCCAAACCTTTCCAGATATGTTTTTACCCATAGTGTCAAAACTTTAACTCAGTAGGATCGGGATCCAACTATCAAATAGAAGGTATGCAATCTCATTGCAAATTTCAACTCTTGAAATTCCCGATATGGTTTTTACCACTAGTGTCTTACGACCTTAACTATGGTCAACAAATCATAAGCATTAGTCAAGTTCTACCCGCTATTTCGTGATTGATTTAGACCCACCCGCATGACCCTTAACTATGGTCAATAAAGTCATGCGAATGTCCTAATCGATCGCATCATATGCTTTATAGGAAGACATCACTTAGCTACCGTACACCAAGCCTTAACTATGGTCAACAAATGTGGAACGAATACTAAATACTCTGCTTCCTAAAATGGTGGAGGGCAACAGATGGTTTTTATGAAAACCCTTAACGTTTTGAACTTGATATCATTGTAGAATCTAGTGAAAGCAGTGGTTTAAGCTCCAGTTTTAAAAGTCGAATGGTTTTATAGTATCTTTCTAATTTTGCTAAAGAGGTCTCTCCCGGTGAAGGGATCTCGGCACTTTCCTTATCGAATAAGGTGTTGGATATTCATGAATACCATGATGCAAAGCAAAAAATAGATCAACCACAAAAACAAATCGAGTGCTTTGTAACATTTGCTAGTTTCGCTAAAGGGGTCACTCCCGGTGAAGGGATCTTGGCCCTTTCCTCATCGAATGAGGTGCTCGATATTCATCAAGGAATACCAGTATGCAAAGCAAATACTAGAGTTACCCATTTTAAAAAGTTTGATTCTACAACATCTTTAGGTTTTTTTTTCTTAACATTAATCACATTAATGTTGGCCCATCATTTACGTTTCCTAAACATCACAGAAAAGAAACGAAAATAGAATGTATGCTTATGCCATTCGCATTCGCCACGGGCCCCCGTCATGCACCGTTAGGTTACTTAACTAATGGCAGAGCGGGGGCTGGACTAGCGCGGGTGAAAAACATAAGCAACATTTATTATATATCTCATATATAAATAGCCATTCGTCGCACGCATTTATAAACATTCCAGATCACAGATCAATACATTGGATATACTAGGAATTCCGTATTTCATTTAAGCCCTTAACGAAAGACAGGTTCCACGGTCGTAATGAATAGCCAAAACCCCACCCTAGACCCATAAGGACCCCTACGGGTGCCGCAGACTACCCGCCAAATTCCCGAAGTGAAGCAACCACCCTTAATAAAATGAGTAGGCCACTCGGCACTTCGAGAACTCGGTAGTTTGTACATTCCACCTTGGTTCTATCCTAGGAGAAGAAACAGTAAAAAGAAAATATACAACGGTGGCTACAATCTCAACCCGGATGTGCCCCGCAAAATAATATTACATCGCTTTTTACAAATTACATGAATGAAAGAAAAGAAAAGCACTCTTCTCACATCCTCCCGGCTATTCATCACGCCAATCCAACATATTCATATACACATACCATCACATGATATACATATGTGCAACCCCCACTAATCGTCATATAGAAATTAGTGGACGTTTCAAGCACATATCAAACTGAAAAGCAGATAAACGACATTAAAAGTTCAATTTCGAAACACTCCGATTTCCCCTATAACACTTAGATTACATCACATGTAATCTGGAAATAATTAAACAATACCATAAAACCAAAAACCCAGAATACTGTGAACCCTAAAAAACCCAAGCCTAAAGCTCACTATTCATCTGGCGATGCCGGGGATTTTGAAGATCTCGCTGGGCAAAACAAGGTGGTTTGGGCCTTTTTTCTAGGGTTGTCTAGTTATCTCACAACAAGTATTCTTCACATGCTTAAAAAAAATTTAGAACGCCTTTCAAAAATTTCCAGAGAGCAGTTCATGGTTTTACGGTTTTGGAGTTGTTTTGTGTTTCAAAATTTTAAACGTTGTCTAAATAACTAATTATGGTTTAGTTAGGCTTTGATACCATGACAGTAGATATTGTACACCCTCACAACACTTGTGAGGAGGAGGAAGTGGCAAACAATAATTTTTCTTGCATGCAACACCTATTTTAAACCTAGATCTTGTGCTAAACCATAACTAGCAAACCTATATAGAAATCTTATCTACCATGATAGGGGTTATATGTTCAGTTGATAAAACTGCACATTTAATATGACATTTTTCCTACTATTTCTATATAATAAAAGGTGTTTATTATAATATATGATACATATGAGGGTTTATCTGTAAAAATACTATTTTCATGTGTTTACATATTATAATTAACATTTTGTAGGAAAAAGTAAGCATATAATATCCATGTGACATTTGGCCTATTTAAATATGCTTACCTTATTAAAAGCCTTTGACCAATTCTTAATGGTTAAGTTAATATCTCCATAAAACAAACTAATATTATTTGTTGAGTTGCTGTACAGAATTTTTAGGACTGAAATTAAGGAAATAAAAGTTGGTGAAACAAACCTGCCTAATTAAGAAAGTAAATTAAAGAAATCAAGTCTGGCAGTTAGGAAGAGTAGATTTTCAGTTCCAGAGATATGAAAAGATCACCACGTGTCATCAAGATAAAGCCCCAGAAAAAATAACAGAAGATCTTCCTGTTTGGCCGTGGAACCGCGGCCAAACCCACCTATTGGCCGCGGAACCGCGGCCAAACCCACCTATTGGCCGCGGTTCCGCCGCGTGTTGAATGAGTTGGAAGCTGAGATTTGTTCTGTTAGGATCTTAACCACTGGTTTCCAAATTAGGAAACTAGGGTTCTGGCTCTGTGACTATAAATAAGGACCGAGAGCCTCTTGGAAAAATTATCAAACCGACGAGATCACGAAGTCCACGATGGCTCAAGAATTCTGGTTGATCATCGATAGTTCATCTACCACCTTAGAAGAGATCGAGAAGCAAACTAGGGTTTTGTAATCATTTTCAAAGGAAACAAAGTGTACTTGATCTTGTTGATTAATAAAGGTAGTTGTTTTCTTATATCATTTTTTTTTTATTGCATTTTACTTTCTTATTCACATCATGATCTCTATCCATTCTTCTATCTCTATCATGCGCGAGTAATTCTCCGCTTGTTAGGGTTCATGAGATTAGGGTAGATTAATGGATGATGAAGATCCTTAAACTCTTTTTAAATCCTATAAAGTTTATAAACTTTATCAAAAGAATAGTTAACATACTACTAGGGCGCGCTATCAATTCATTGATGGTCACAACCATGATTAGAGATTAGATTAACAATTGTTTTGGTAAAGGCTAAACATGAACGGAGATCCATGGCAAGATAAGGGTTAAGAGTGGGAACCTTATTCCCTCCAGAAACCCTAATCTACATGCATCACTGTCGATCTAGTTTTAAATCTATTAAAAGATAAAAAAGTAATTTTTAATTAATTATCCATGACTACTAAATCTTAATGAACCCTACAAGCCCCCTTCTACTATAAAACCTACATCCGTAATTAATTTAGATCTATATTCTGCATCCGTGTTTGACGTAGATCTAGAACCTACAACCATTCTTCACCATTCTTTATTCTTCCTCCTTTCTTTCTCAACACGCCTAAAGTAGGATTAAAAGATTCAACGTTTCCCTGATGACGGCCCGTACTCATCTCGGTCTAACTACATGCGACACCGTTATTGATTGCGGTTAACTATTACACATAAATCTAGATCAATCAAATAACATCGTTGCCGGGGATACGTGCGTAATTTTTTATTCTTACTATTTTTGTTGAATTCTTATTCGATCCATATCATAAACAAAACAAAACTGCAAATTGTATATTTAACGTTTATTGTGTGAATTTTGCAAGGAGATCTGAAGTCACAGACTTGAGGAAACAGAGAGCCAGAGACATTTATCAAGTTCCAGAGGAGCACATGAGGCCACTTAGCAAAAATCATCAAAATATTCCTACAAATAGCGGCGGAAGCGCGGCGCAAGAGAGGAATTAGGGTTCCAAACTTCTCTGGTGAAATTTTCAACTCATTCTCTCTTCTCTGAAATCCAATAAAATATCTTTTCTGCAGGATTCTTTGCAAAATATCGCCACTCAAAAATCTTTTTGCAATGTTTTGTTATTGGTTTGTTATTTCAAATTTTAATATGGATTTTAAGGGGTAAGACCAAAATTCAGATTAGGTAGGGATTTTATCACCCTTCCTAAGCCCCACAAATCACAAACCGAGCATCTGTATCAATCCTACATTAACTTAAAAAATATCTAGAAAAGACTCTAAGGACTGTCGCGCTCATTAAGGACAAAAGAAGGTCATGGGTAATCTATCGCTTATCCGCATTATTTTTGTGGTGCCTAGGCAAGTGTGTCTAAGGCAAGTGGTTACTTAATTAGGCCTGCTATTTTCGGTGATTCGTATAGCGGATACCTCCCACTTACCTGGCACTTACCTGGCCTCATGAGTTGTAAAGAGGTGGTAGAGGATTGATCCTACGGCTTGTCCTTTGGAACTCTAGGAGCGGGCAAGAGACTTGACCTAGGTGACCTTAGTTCTAGGGTTGTTTGTGCAATTTTGTGTGATTTGTCCAAAAGTCCCACTTTTTCAAAACAAACCAATTTTAAATCACACACACGCTGCCACTTGCGCTAAACCCGCTTAGTTCATGCTCGGCTGGACACGGGATTCTAGTGCCCGTCGTGTCCGCGTTCCTGCTATCGACTCTGAGGTCAGTACTTCTTCATCTTCTTTTTCCCCACCATCCTCCACATCGACCGAGATGGATGGTGCTCCATCAAATTATAATACCACGCTGCTACCGCCCGTAGGTGAGCAGAATCCACTGTGCATCTCTCTCTAAGAGAGATGCTATCCTATCCGTGGTCCACTTCCCACTTGCTTATCTATTCCACCAGCCAACAGGGATAATTTTGAAATTAAACCCTACTACACCAATCTGTTGCCCAAATTTCAGGGGCTTGAGTCTGAAAGCGCGTACCTTTTCATCACTAAATTCGAAAACATACGCGCAATGATGGGTACTTCACAATTGACTGTGGATGCTATGCGCTTGCGTCTTCTCCCTTTCACTCTGTGCGACTTTGCAGAAAAGTGGCTTTATAATACTGCCGCACACTCTATCACTAATTGGGATGAATTCGTAATAGCATTTCTTAAGAAGTTTTATCCAAACCATAAGACCGCCCGTGTTAGGAGCGAGATCAACCAGTTTATCCAGCTTCCCAATGAACCATTTTGGAAGTGCTTTGAACGTTTCAAGGATCTGCTTGTCCAATGTCCTCATCATGGAATAAATAGATGAGATTTGTGCCGAATTATATATGAGGGCATTAATCCAGCGACAAAGCAGATGCTTGAAACAAATTGTCAATGCAATTTCATGTTTAAAGATGATGGTGAAGCTTGAAAATATCTGGAAGACCTCGCTGAAAACACTTTGCAGTGGGAAAGCATAAGACCACCTTCATCTAGGGGAGGTATTCATCAGCTTGATGTTTCTATCGCAGTAAAAGCCGAAATGGCAGCGATGCAAAGGAAACTCGACGCTATTGAGAACAAATTCTCATCAGTCTCCCAAAATCAGGTCACGCTACCCAAGACCGTGTGTGGTTGCTGTTCAGATCTTTCACACTTGACGGAAGAATGTCCTATGAATGCACCGTTTCTAGGTCACGAGCAAACTAATGCTACTTTTCAGCAGCGACCTAGAAACAATCCTTATTCTTCCACGTATAGTCAAGGATGGAGGAATCATCCTAACTTTGCTTGGAACCAAAAACAAAACCAAAATCAAAACCAGTTCCAAAGCAATTATCAAAGACCTCCTCCACAGCAACAGCAACCACAACCACAAAGTCAGTACCCCTTTCAGTCACAAATTTTTCAAAATTCGGCCAACACTTCTACACCGCAATTGGCCGGTACTGATAACTCTTCACTCGCACAAACTTTGGATTTGTTTATGAAACATACCATTCAAATGTCGGCTGATATGAAGTCTTCTATTGATACCATAAAGAAAGACTCCGCCTCCCACGGTGAGAGTATTAAATCAATAGAAAACCAAATTGCACAGTTGAACGCCGCAATGAGTGCGAGAGAAAAAGGGAAACTTCCATCTCAACCCCTACCAAATCCTGGCCACTCACAAAATCATAATGTGAATGCCGTTACTACGTTGAGATCGGGAAGAGTGCTGGATAACCAAGTGGGTGAACAAGTTGATGATGTTAGTGATACCAATGATACCCTGGCTTCTACTTCTTCCCCTAATTCGTCTAGTCTTCCACCTTCTTCCGAGCCTATTCTCCGTGTTCCCCAAGGCTCGAACCCTCAGCCCACTTTCACAAATCTATCTAAAACGATCCCCACTCTAATTCTGAGATCCATTCCATCCCCACAATCCTCTCCAATGATGGACCCAACCCTTATTGATAAAGCACCTTATCCAAACAGATTAAGGGGCAACAGACTAAGTCCACAAATAGAGAAGATTGTGGAAATTTTTAAGCAAGTTAACATAAATATTCCTCTCCTAGATGCTATTCAACAAGTTCCGTCTTATGCGAAAATCCTAAAGGACTTGTGCACTAGGAAGAGAAAAGTTCAAGTACCTAAAAAAGTTTTCCTTGCGAGTAATATATGCACTGCTTTTACAAAACAACTACCCAAGAAACGAAAGGACCCTGGAAGTCCTACAATTTCTATTTCTATTGGGGGTAAAAATATCAATCGTGCTCTACTCGATTTAGGTGCTAGTGTTAACTTGCTTCCCTATTCTGTTTATGAGCAATTAGGGATTGGAGAGTTAAAACCGGCGCATTGCACTCTTCAGATGGCCGATCGATCTATCACCCAAACCTAGGGGTGAGCTAGAGGATGTATTAATCAAAGTCGGGGAATTCATATTCCCTGTGGACTTTATTGTTATAGATACACAACCTGTAGCGAACCCACGAAACCAAATTCCGGTGATTTTAGGTCGACCTTTTCTTGCGACTTCCAACTTAATAATCAATTGTAAAAACGGCTCTATGAACCTATCCTTCGGGAAGATATCAATTGAGCTTAACATTTACAAGTTGGGAAGTGAACCCTCCGAACCTTATGCTCATGTGTGTTCTGTCGAAACAATAGATTCCGATAGCAGCGAAATTGAAGAGTTTCACGATACTGATCTCGAGTTCGCTATTACGTTGTTGTCCGGGCCAACAGCTAACGCTAAATGTGAAGCTTTTATGGAGTCAGAGTATCATCCCGTTCTTTCTGATGAGATTATTATTCGGGATATCGATGAAAGCTTCGAGGAAATCTTCGCTGATGAACTCACATTCTTAGAAGACATGGGCGTTGTGATGAATCAATCCCAACCCAAAGAAATTGAACCGCCACATCTTCTTCTTATCAAGAATGAGAATGCGAGTAATCCATCATCATTGTTTTGTCTCTACAAATCGAGATGTAAACCTTTTACATTACACCTCTTATCTTCTCCCCACTTCTTCACGTCAATTGGCGACATGTTCTTCCACCAACTTTGGTGCTTCATCGATAAAATTTTTGAATGGTTGGTTTTGACTTTTGGACTTTGCAAGGCTTTACTTTGACCAATAACTTTTACCCTCCCCAATAATTTTAAATGTTTAATACTATTTTACTTAAGTTTGAAGGAGGGGGGGGAGTATATTTCGGCTCTTGAAAATAAAATTTGTCCTAAAAATTGTGAGCCAAATATAAGTTTGGGGGAGGATTTTCACTTTCAATTTTTGTTGCCCCCGTTAATAATCTTTCCTCCTAAGTCTATAGGTTTTTGAGATTTAAAAGAAACAACAATGAGGAAACTGCTGCAAACAGGTTTGGGGGAGGTTTGTGCTTATTTACATATTACTTTGCATTATACTATATATAAGCACACAAAAAAAATTTGATAATAAAAATTTGAAAGTGAAAATTTACATATGAAAGATAGGAATAGTTTGAGAAAAGCAAGAAAATTAGATATTTTCTTAAATGAAACTTGTAATAAGTAGTTATGAGCTGTTGTCCCAAGGGTTTCTAAGATGAAGGAAATTACTAAACTGAGGATAAAATAAGCCTGAAAAATAGTTCCTATTCTGGAAGCCAAATATTTGAACGTTGATACCCTACTATACGCACTTACACACATCTTGAAACTCGGGATAGTAGATGATACCTTAAAATGCTCTTGTCTAAAAACCAAAGTATGAAGAAAATAAAAGTGAAGAATAAAAGATAAAATGGTGAAAAGATAAATGAACACTGGTTTTGTTATCACCGAGGCAGCAATAAAAAAAATATAGCGAGGGTGCTTTATCACCTAGTGCCTTAGACCAACTGGTTCGGGAGCCACTGCTAAGCCTTAGGTGTTGCAAGACGAGGAAAAGCACCTTAATGTGCAAGCACATTTTGTAATCGGTCAGTTAGTACCTCAAGAAGTATTAACGGTCGCATGAAGGATGTGTGAGCAAATTCATTAAAAATTCACTGATTAAAAAGCACTTTGGAAGATGGACAAGAGTATGATAGCTTGAATTGAATTCTCTGAGTGCAGGGATGTCTTTTACACACACGTAGGGGTATATGATCAATGTTTGGAAGAAAGATAGGGAAGAAGACTAAAGGCTATGTTTTATTGAGGGGTGATGTGATTTCTGATATCTTTTCATGACCATTAAGATAGGGCTCATACCAACTGAAAAGCTGGTATAGTTGGAAACTCTTATTTTCAAGTTTTTTCTTTTATAGTTCTTATCTTTGTATGTAACTTTCACTATCTTTCTTTTATTATAGAATTTTGTGGGTGTAATCTGTTGAAAACCCTCAGGAGACAACATTTCTCCTACTAGGGACACCTAGAGGTTTAACGGCTTGTTGCACGTGCTCAGTGCAATCGTGTTGCCTACGAAAGTGTGCCTAGTTCTTCCTCTTTTTCTCATTCTCTTGAATAACTAGTTTGCTCGGGACGATCAAAATTAAGTTTAGGGGTATTTGTTCGGTTGATAAAACTGCACATTTAATATGACATTTTTCCTACTATTTCTATATAATAAAAGGTGTTTATTATAATATATGATACATATGAGGGTTTATCTATAAAAATACTATTTTCATGTGTTTATATATTATAATTAACATTTTGTAGGAAAAAATAAGTATATAATATCCATGTGACATTTGGCCTATTTAAATATGCTTACCTTATTAAAAGCCTTTGACCAATTCTTAATGGTTAAGTTAATATCTCCATAAAAAAAATTAATATTATTTGTTGAGTTGCTGTGCAGAATTTTCAGGACTGAAATCAAGGAAATCAAAGTTGGCGAAACAAACCTGCCTAATTAAGAAAGTAAACTAAAGAAATCAAGTCTGGCAGTTATGAAGAGAAGATTTTCAGTTCCAGAGATGTGAAAAGATCACCATGTGTCATCACGACAAAGCCCCAGAAAAAATAACAGACGATCTCCCTGTTTGTCCGCGGAACCGCAGCTAAACCCACCTATTGGCCGTGGTTCCGCCGCGCGTTGAATGAGTTGGAAGTTGGGATTTGTTCTGTTAGGATCTTAACCTCTAGTTTCCAAATTAAGAAGTTAGGGTTCTGGCTCTGTGACTATAAATAAGGACCGAGAGGCTCTTGGAAAAATTATCAAACCGGCGAGATCACGAAGTCCACGACGGCTCAAGAATCCTGGTTGATCATCGACAGTTCATCTACCTCCTTAGAAGAGATCGAGAAGCAAACTACGGTTTTGTAATCATTTTCTAAGGAAACAAAGTGTACTTGATCTTGTTGATTAATAAAGGTAGTTGTTTTCTTATATCATTTTATTTTTATTGCATTTTACTTTCTTATTCACATCATGATCTCTATCCATTCTTCTATCTCCATCATGCGTGAGTAATTCTCCGCTTGTTAGGGTTCATGAGATTAGGGTAGATTAATGGATGATGAAGATCCTTAAATTCTTTTTAAATCCTATAAAATTTATAAACTTTATCAAAAGAATAGTTAACATCCTACTAGGGCGCGCTATCAATTCATTGATGTTCACAACCATGATTAGAGATTAGATTAACAATTGTTTTGGTAAAGGCTAGACATGAACGGAGATCCATGGCAAGATAGGGGTTAAGAGTGGGAACCTTATTCCCTCCAGAAACCCTAATCTACATGCATCACTGTCGATCTAGTTTTAAATCTATTAAAGGATAAAAATAGTAATCTTTAATTAATCATCCATGACTACTAAATCTTAATGAACCCTACAAGCCCCCTTCTACTATAAAACCTACATCCGTAGTTAATTTAGATCTATATTCTGCATCCGTATTTGATGTAGATCTAGAACCTACAACCATTTTTCAACATTCTTTATTCTTCCTCTTTTCTTTCTCAACACGCCTAAAGTAAGATTAAAAGATTCAACGTTTCCCTGAGGACGACCCGTACTCATCTCGGTCTAGCTACACGCGACACCGTTATTGATTGCGGTCAACTACTGTACATAAATCTAGATCAATCATTATACCTTAAGGAAATGGTCCTTCGGGTCTTCTTTCCGCTGCGACTCCTTGGCTTGTTCGATGGTTGAGAAGAACTCGGTCTCTGGTCACCTCTAGATCCAAGATGATCCACCCGAGAGCTATAGAACGAGCTACAAACTCTTCACAAGAGTTAAATAAGAAATCAGGTGTGCTAGAAATGATCACCTAGATGATGTAGAGATCAAGTAGTGGATTATTATATCCCTTGACCTATGAATCACAACACATGTGAGTATTTAGGTCAAAAGGACGAAGAATGAGATAATGAAGAGAGAGAAGATGAGAGTGATGAATGAAAAAATCAAGCATGGAAAAATGATATGGCTCATGGAAAAATAATTGAAGCATGTATTATTTTTCTCCAAAATAATGCACCATACTTGAATATTAATCCCAAAAGAATAAAAAATAATATAAGCCATTCCTTCATCCATGCTTTGATATTTCTCCAAATTCCACCACATTCATTTCTTTTCCAAAAAAGAAAATCATCTAATATGAGGTGTCTCCTTCTAGAAGGTGCACTTGTACAATTAAAAGAATACCCTTCACCGTATAGCGTATAAGTATACCCGTATTCGTATTCCGAAAAATATGAATATAAATAATCCAAAATTATAATACCGGTATCCGGTTTAAATCAAAGCTTACCAGTATTATCCTTCCGATCATCATTGTCAGGACCTGAAATTTAGTTCGTGACCGACACTTAAATCACGCAACGTCTAAAGGCGTAACGTAAATTGAGTAAGCCGAAGCCCATAAATCTAAACCTTTTTAAAAGAAAATAGTAGGGTGCAGTTTTGAAATAAAGGTATGATGAAATCAAACGTTTTCTTAAATGCATAGATAATGGAACATGAAAATGCAAGTGGATTATACTAGTTGAAAAACATGTTTCGTCTTTTAAAAATTTAGGCAGCACCTCCCTTGTATATTTTGATCCAGAACCACATATACATAATTACAATAAAGGCATTCCTAAGTGGGAGCTAGCTCTTCGCCAATCGGCGGAATCACAACCACGCAAGTCAGAAATATATGTATACGATGCCTAACGGCGAAGATCAACACACAAGAATAGTAAATAAAGCAAGACATCAAATCCCCCAATAGCGAACATATAACCCATCGCTCTAAGTCTCGCAACCACAAGTCTTACTAAGTCTTACTACTTATACAAATACTAGTTTCTGATTGATGGAGCTGACTAGATACAACAGGAATAATAATACAAGAGTGGTACGATCCAATATGTCCCACCTACCAAAGCAAATCATCCGAAAGAAAGATGTGTGCCAGCGATACCGCTACTGATCCATGCGGTCAAACCTGCAAGAACTATGGCACAGCGGGGGTGAGTTGGCAACTCGTGAGTAGAAAACATCAGCAGGTAGAAATCGAATAAAACAACGATGTTCCTAGGTCAACTATATCATAAAGGTAATACTATGATATCTAGGGTGGCCGTGTCTGCATATATGCCAACAATATAATCAATGCCTATATCATCCACGTGTCCATCAATGACACAACAACATGAACACATATGCATGTAAATATGAGGATGTCAACCAACGTGTGTCCATCAACGACACATCAAATCATGGAACCTGAGTGTCTCGCATCGACACTCGAAAACATCATGAAACCCATGTCCAACATTGATACGTAAATCCTCATATCTCGAGCTCCGGCAGTCCGAATCAGCGCACGGGCTCCGTCAGTCAAGATCGGCCCATATCCTTTTCACGACTCCGGTCGGTATCCTACGGATAACCGCCGCGTCCAACCAATCACCGGTAGGTAGTGCTCCTTCTGCCAGGCTCATTGTCTACACCACAAAAATCATTTCTAGCTCCGGGGTACCATACCGGGTCTACCATGTACCCGTAGACAGTGCCTACCGCTTCTCGAATCGGGTTTCTAACACAAGTCTTAGAACCGAGAAAAATCATGGTGGACGCCTCAAATATCATAACAAGAGAAACTAGGTTTTTAAAACAACGCATACTTTCCTTTGAAATATAACTACGGTTCTCAAATCTAGAATCTCAGAAAAACAACATCTCAATGCGTATAATCATAAAGCATGATGTATGCAAACATAGAACAGAAATGTGAGCATATCAAGTATATCATGCGACATAGCAAAATGATGTGAGCATAGAAATATATCCTGCCAACGAGTCATGTGACAGTACTGAACAATTAAGAGTAATAGCATGATGTAGCAATTCTACTGTGTATGTGACATAGCAATTATCGATGATGAAAGTGTGTGAGCCGGCAAATCTGTGTAAGTGTAACATACGCATCATTGATAATTGTGTGAGTGTACTAGCATAGGTATATGTAATGTAATGAGAATATCATAAACATAGAAGAAGGTAAATCGTAAGCGCAACGTTATAAGGTATACATATCTAATCTTATATCTGCATAAAGGCTAACTAAGCATTGTAGATCGGGACTAACAACATTTATAACATATCCGAGTTGATGAATCTATCATTCGGCAATCTAGCCTCACCACATCATATACAGTACAATCCATCGTATGACATCCTCTAGTCAAGGGTATGGATCAATCATCCGGTAAAACTCATCACGTACGGTAATCCATCTTACGACGGCATTAAATAATTAGGGATTATATCAACATATATGACAAAGAGGGTACAGATCTAAGTCTCGTATGGCATATTGCTCATTATTATCATAAATAGATATACACACATATATCTCAAGTCATATCTTGGCAAAGTTATCTATATTCTCATATCTCCTCGCATCCGTATATCGACATGTTCAGCCAAGTCCTCATATTTCATCATATACTCTTTTGATCACATCAATATCTCACATCATGTCATCTTACAAATACATTATATCTTATTAATCTCATGTCGTGTTTATCGATCTCATATCATGCTACTATAAATCTCATACTCATTCTCTTGCACTATATATATATATATATATATATATATATATATATATGTTAGTCTATATGCCATAGAGGCCATTACTGTAGCATACTAGTTTGTATATTACTTGATGGAAGCTTGGGATATTCACAGTTGTATATACAATCTTGCTCAAAATGGTAGTATGCTACTTGGTTTGTCTCTACTTCAATATGTGTATGTGTTTCTTTTAGCATATCGCTTATACATATTAGTAGAGCTCTTAGGATCTTTGCTTGATTACCAGCGTTGTGATGGCAGTCACACTTGTGGGGGCTGGGTAATCTATAAGCACATCCTTATACAGGTCCCTAGTCGTAGGATTATCGAGACGGGGCATCGATACTCCGGAGTAGACTAGCGTATACGCTTCTCATCCCAGCAGGGGAGACGGTCTGTCCCACAGCCGTCAGTACGTCGTACTTGAGATAGTATGCGGGTGCTCGTTAGGTTACGAGTACACTGGACATGACTCGTCGGGAACTGTTGGTTGGTACTATACCTATCGTCAGTTATCAGTTCCCAGGCGGCATGAGTACAGCTTAGTCCGCTGACTTGACACCGCCACTTCGTCTCGAGTGTGTTCCCACTGTACTTAGATTACTACCCTACCACGGCTCAAAGGAGTCGTGCAAACAGGTAGTAGTTGGGTGCAGTCCCGAAGCACTTAGAGGCAGTGACGGTTAGACAGGATTCGTCTCTCCCGGTATTGGGGGTTGATATCGCGCTGTGTCTAGGAGAGCCATTACACAAGTAGTCCCTGACCAGGGCAAGCGAGATATACTGGTAGGTTTCCAGTGTTATCTCAGGGTGTTCTGGGCTACACTCCGATACGACTTGTACCGCTATTAGGGGATTGACGTTTACCACCCCCTAGGCCCGCCATGCGATATTCTCAGACGATCGGACCGGACTGTACGGAGATTGTCATATACATGCTCAGTAGGAGTTCGGATGGGTTTATCTCATCGGCCTTCTTATCGACATCTACCTGGGGACCGTTACGTACAGCTAGTGCCGCTTGCGGTCTGTGGTTAAACCCACTGCCAGCGTAGTGTCGAGTCTTTAGAGTCCCACACTGAGAGTTTCCCTGCACTGAGCGAAACGTGTAGAGGCTGTATGGTTTTACGGCAGGGCTACGATCACTTACGTGCACTTGTGTGCTTATACTGTTCGGGCAGGCAATACTAGTGGGCTTTGGTTTAAACCGGATCCCAGTATTGCACGGATGGATTTGTTTTGTCTTCTGTGCATTCGCATTCTATGGAGTGCGGATGCGGGTGTGTATGCACAGTTTTGAGGAGCGAAGAAGGAGGAGGTGCCTCATTAGGGTTTTGACAGTTGATTCGGTCAAAACCATTTTGAGGCGGACTCGTTTGGGTTTTGGCAGTAGGTTCGGTCAAAACCATTATGAGACGGAGACATTATTTACTAATCTTTTTAGTGATAATTATGTTATGGCTAATTGCTTTGACAATTTGACCACACTTGACTTTGTTGGCCGTTTGACCAAAGTTGACAAGCATCTTCATGTGAGGTCTAGATTCTTCTTTGGTTTTCTTTTACTTTAAATGATATGAAAATGGTCAAGTCAATGTAGCCATCAACTTTATCATGAAAGGATTAGTAATGATGATGTTTTTGTATTATTGCAACCATGGTTCATTTTCTTTGGTTGATTATTTTTTTCTCATTCTCTTTCTTGAGAAGAAAAAGAAAAGCTCCATGGTTGTTCTCCTTCTTCTTCCTCTTCTTGAAAATTTCTTTGATCTCATGTGTTGAGAGAAAAAGGATCCAAATAGATAAAAACATCCATCTACTACTTCTACACAACCTAGGACATCAAGACTAGCGATCTTGTTTCCCTAGTTGCCTCGGCTCGAGGTGGAGCTCGGAGCACAACTCTCGGGTGGATCGTCTTCGATTCAAGAAGGCCGCGGAGGTGACCAAGATTCGGATCGATCCTCGGAGCGTGGATGGACAAGCAGGACAGCGGAATGAAGACCCTAAGGACCGGTATCGCGAGGTATAATCTCTATGACATAGTAGATAGAACCTCAAGTAATTTGCTAGTTTGTAGTTTAGCAAAGATCCTTCTTTTAGTCCATGTTGCCTTTGTGCCAAAAATTGTTTTTCGCCGTTTCCGCCTCCCCGTAAGAACCGGGGTGAGCAACGTGGACTTACAGTGCTATCAGAGCCTGGCTAAACATAAACTAGCAAGTTAGCGAAGTGTTTAGAATTTCGATCGGAAAAAAATCGCAAAACACGTCCGGAAAAAACATGTTTCTGCCGATTTTTTATACTGCTCTAAAAATTATTTAACATACATGAAAAATCGGCTCAGGGTTTTGTAAAAACACAGAACAAAAACGATCCAGTGACTCGGTCAAAGCGCCGCGGATCCGCGGCAAGAACATGCTTTCTGCCGCGGATCCACGGCCGAGTTGACTCTGCCGTGGACTGGGTTTTGTGCAGTGTTCTTATTTGGATGTTTTGGGATTGTTAGTATAGTTTGTTTCTGCCCAGATTTTCCAGAGAACAAATTTGTTTTTCGGGTGGTTACAAATCCGTATTTTGATCGAAATTCCGTAGACTTTGGCTAATGGATATTATCTGTGATGTGATATATGTATTGAACGTCTGCTAATCGCTATACGTCGATTAGTGGGGGTTATACATATCTGTGATCTGTAATGTTGATGGTTTGTGGATATGAACTCATTGGATTGTCACGGATGAATAGCCGGGTGGATGTGAGATGAGAGTTTCTTTCTCTTTCATTCAATGTAAAATTTGTAAATTGATGTAATATTATTTGTATGGCCGCACAGCCGGGATGAAGCTGTAGCCGCCATTGTATAATTTCTTTTTACTGTTTTTGCTCCTAGGATAGACCCAAGGTGGGGTGCACAAACTACTGGGTATCTCGAAGTGCCGAGTGGCGTACTCACGTTGTTGAGGGAGGTTGCTTCGCTTCGGGTACTTGGCTGGTAGTTTGCCGCACCCGTAGGGGTCTAGGGTGGGGTATTGGCTATTCATCACGACCGTGTAATCCGTTTTTCGTTGCAGGCTCGAACGAATCGCGGATTCCTAGTATATCCAAAGTGTTCATCTGTGATCTGGAATGGTTATCATTGCATCTGACGATTGTATATATCTATATATGATATCTATTTAGGCGTTGCTTATGTTTTGCATCCGCGCTAGTCCAGCCCCCGCTCTGTCGTTAGTTAAGTAACCTAACGGGTGATGATGGGACCTCGTGGAGAATGCGGATGGCATAAGCGTACGTCATATTTTCGTTGTTTTCTGCAATGGTAGGATTAAATGATGGGACGCATTAAAATTAATGCAAGAAAATAAACCAAGTAAAGTTGTTGGAACACTTTCAAAACCACTCGGTTCTTTTCAAAAACCAACTTTTAAATGCGGAGCTTGAACCACTCCTTTTAAAAGCTATCTCGTTCCATCGATTATATCAAGTTCACTACGTTCACGGTTTCGCCAAACCATTCGTAGCCCTCCGTCATTTCGTATGAATATTCAATAGTATTCAAGCTATGTTTGTTGACCTTCGTCAAGGCATAGTGATTGGTAGCTGTTGGGTGTTCATATGTAGCATAGATAGATGCGTTGGTTTGGGACAGTCGTATTACCTTGTTGACCTTCGTCAAGGGTATGTACGGGTGGGTTCAAATTAACCTGGACAATGACGGGTAGAACTTGACATGTGACTTATGATTTGTTGACCTTCGTCAAGGTCATAAGAGCATGGGGCAAAAAAAATCCACATCGGGAGTTTCTAAAGAAACTGAAACTTGCTAGTGTTGCATACCATTTGGAGTGTGATGATTCTGGTAGGATTCCTTCAGTTTTATCACATGATGATATTTGGATCCCGATCCTACTGTGAGTATATGCTACTCCTCGAGAACTTTCTCACTTAACGATCAATGCTATAAACCAAGTAGGTGTCTAGAAAGGTGTTAGCGGGGCTACGCCCACAGGGAAAAGAGGTTACTTAATTAAGGAACTTCGCGAAAGCGTTGGGAAACCTCCCTCGAAGTACCGACACTGGCCTGGCTCAACGGTTAAGCAAGTATTGTATGGTGAAATTGATCCCGACTAATTCTTCTTTTATGGTTTGAGGAGGGATTCGAGAGACAGTGGGAGCCATCCTGTTTAGATAAACTAAAAACCAATCTAAACTTGCAAGAGCATCATGCTGAGTGTTTTCTTCTCTCTCTCTTAATTGTAGCGACCCAGTGACCACACCTAGGTTACATCTAGATAATAAAATGACTGAATCTGACTGTTATGACTGGCAAAGGTCTGTCCAGATGTCCATTGCCCATGACAAACTGGGACACCTCTTAACTAATCCAACCCCTGCAGTCTCAGGACCTGTTTCCCCTGTCACGAATATTGATATCCGTAATACATCGGAAAAAGAATGTGCGAAAGCCAAGTGCCTCGTGTTAGCCTCAGTTGATGGTGGATACCAGAGGCAGCACGAGAAGATGGACTTAGTTTCTATCTTCCTCCATAACAAAGATTTATATGGAGAGCAATCTCGTATCGCAAGATATGAGATCTCGAACGAATTGCTTCCTGCGAGGATGGCTATCGGGTCATCTATAGCGGGCAACGTCCATACAGAGACCAGCTATTTTGAGCTCACGGACCTGAAGACCATGTTGAAGAACGGATCAGATGCTATCGGGTCATCTATAGAAGGAAAGGGAAGGGCAGAAGTTTTAGGACTGGATTTAGTAAAAGAGGGACGTTCCTATTGTTGCGGGAATGAACATTGGCAGAAGGATTGCAGGGCTAGCAAAGCCAGTAGCCAGGATTCGAAGCATGTTGTGGCTTCGGCTTCAGGTGTGTTTGTAATAGAGAACTGTATGTCAGTTAACTCTACTTCCTGGGTATTGGATACCGGATCAGGATCTTACATCTGTAATTCGTTACAGGCTCTGAGAAACCGTAGGGTTATCAGGATAGGTGATATGATTCTCAGGGTTGCTAACGGAATGAGCATGTACGCTGAATCCGTAGGGGAATATCATCTTGGACTGACAACTGGGCAGATATTGATTCTGCGTAACTGTTTTTATGTACCATGTGCGACTTGTAATATCATATCTGTATCCTTACTTTCTAAGGAAGGATATGATTTTACTTTTGTAAGCAATGTGGTCCACATCCACCTAAATCAAGTTCTGATTGGGTCTGGTACATTAAAAACGGGATATACGTATTGAATCAAGCTCAGATCTTCAGTGTCCAGAACACACTTAAAAGAAAATCTCCGAAATTAAATCAGGCTTTCTTATGGCATTGTAGACTTGGTCACATTAATGAGACACGGTTAACAAAGTTACATAAAGAAGGATACTTGGATCCGTTCGAGTACCAGTCTTATGCCACTTGTGAATCTTGTCTCATGGGAAAGATGACAAAGATTCCGTTCACTGGAGACGGAGAAAGAGCAAGCGAGCTCTTGGGACTCATACACAGTGACGTGTGTGGTCCAATGTCTACACATGCGCGAAGTGGTTATTCATACTTCTTTACTTTCAAAAATGATTTCTCTAGGTATGGACATGTCTTCCTGATGAAGCATAAATCCGAGGCCTTTGAGAAATTTCGGGAATATAAAAATGAAGTTGAAAAACAAACAGGCAAAAGTATCAAGACACTGAGATCTGATCGAGGTGGTGAATACTTGGGTGGTGAGTTTCTGGACTACTTGAAAGAGAATGGAATTCTCTCTCAGCTTACTCCTCCATACACACCACAACACAACGGTGTATCGGAAAGGCGGAATCGAACCCTATTGGATATGGTTCGTTCCATGATGAGTAAGGCTGAGTTGCCGCGATCTTTCTGGGGTTATGCACTAGAAACGGCTGCATATCTCTTGAACAAGGCTCCAACCAAGACTGTGCCTACCACCCCATATCAGATGTGGAGTGGGAAGAAACCCTGTCTTAAGTATCTTAAGACATGGGGATGTCCAGCTTTTGTAAAGAAGCAGCATGCGGACAAGCTCGAGGCACGCTCAGTACTGTGTAAGTTTGTGGGATAACCAAAGAACTCCAGGGGGTATCTTTTCTATTCCGCAGAGGAACAAAAGGTTTTTGTTTCTCAGCATGCCCACTTCTTGGAAACTGAATTTTTAGAAAATCAGATAAGTGGGAGCGCAATAGAACTGGCAGAAATTCCAGAACCACAAGCTATTAATGAAAGCTTGGAAGAACCAGAAGTTTCAGGAGAACCGGACATCCCAGCGCCGCTCTGCAGGAGTAGTAGGCAGTCTCATCCGCCCGAGAGATACTACGGTTTTCTCATAGACGGGGATAGAGAGGATTGCACCATTGACTATGGTGAGCCTACTAGCTTCCAGCAAGCCATTCAGAGTGGTGACTCGGAAAAATGGCTGGATGTAATGCGGACCGAGATGGAGTCCATGTACACCAACAAAGTTTGGACTTTGGACTTTGCTCCAGAAGGGGTAAAACCCATAGGCTGCAAATGGATCTTCAGAAAGAAGATTGGTGTAGATGGGCAGGTTGAAACCTATAAATCTAGACTTGTTACGAAGGGTTTTCGTCAAAGACCTGGTTTGGACTATGACGAGACCTTTTCTCCAGTGGCTATGCTCAAATCCATTCGGATCCTTCTTGCCATTGCTACCTTCCATGATTATGAAATCTGGCAGATGGACGTAAAGACGGCTTTCCTAAATGGAAATTTAGAAGAGTGTGTCTATATGGATCAGCCGGAGGGATTCATTCAGAGTGGGAGCACCGGTAAAGTGTGCAAGTTGCTCAAGTCCATCTATGGACTGAAGCAGGCATCGCGGAGTTGGAACATCTGCTTTGATGATACTGTCCAAAAATTTGACTTTATCAAAAACCCAGATGAACCATGCATTTACAGTAAGATTGTAGTGAGAACTGTGGTATTCCTCGTCTTGTACGTGGATGAAATTCTCCTAATAAGAAATGATATTCCTATGCTACAGTCAGTCAAAGGATTCTTGTCACAGAGGTTCTCCATGAAGGACCTGGGCGATGCCAAGTACATTCTGAGGATCCTGATCTATCGTGATAGATCTAAGAGAATGTTGGGACTTTCGCAGTCCAGGTACATCGACACCATACTGAAACGATTCAGTATGGAAGATTCCAAGCGCGGTAATCTACCGACTTGTCACGGAATCACCCTCTCCAAAGAGATGTCTCCCAAGACTGATTTGGAAAGGGCTCGCATGTCATCTATACCCTACGCATCTGCGGTAGGCTCTATAATATATGCGATGTTATGTACCAGACCAGATGTAGCATACACATTGAGCGTTGTAAGCCGGTATCAGTCGGACCCATGGGAGAAACACTGGATAGCGGTAAAGAACATTCTCAAGTACCTGAGAAGGACTAAGGAGATGTTCTTGGTGTATGGCGGAAAAGACCTCCAGATCGAGGCCTTTGCTGACTCCAGTTTCCAGAGTGACAAGGATGACTCCAAGTCCATGTCGGGTTATGTCTTTACCCTCAATGGAGGGGCGGTTTGCTGGAAGAGTTCCAAGCAGGAAACCGTTGCTGACTTAAGTATGGAAGCGGAGTACATAGCTGCTTGCGATGCCGCAAAGGAAGCTGTCTGGATAAAGAAGTTCCTCACGGAGCTTCAGGTGGTTCCTACCATTGTTGATCCAATACCGCTGTATTGCGACAACAACGGAGCTATAGCTTTAGCAAAGGAACCCAGGTCCCATCAGAAGTCCAGGCACATTTTGAGGCGGTACCACCTGATCAGGGAGATCGTAGATCGCCGGAAGATCGAGGTGAAGAGAGTAGATTCGGAGGATAACACTACAGATCCACTCACGAAGGCCCAACCCCAGACTCAGTTCGAGCGGCTGATCGAGATGATAGGTCTTCGATACGCCAGTACATGGCCTTAGTGCAAGTGGGAGATTGTTAGTGTATATGCCCTAGAGGCCATTACTGTATCATACTAGTTTGTATATTACTTGATGGAAGCTTGGGATATTCACAGTTGTATAGACAATCTTGCTCGAAATGGTAGTATACTACTCGGTTTGTCTCTACTTCAATATGTGCATGTGTTTCTTTTAGCATATTGTTTATACATATTAGTAGAGCCCTTAGGATCTTTGCTTGATTACCAGCGTTGTGATGGCAGTCACACTTGTGGGGGCTGGGTAATCTATAAGCACATCCTTATACAGGTCCCTAGTCGTAGGATTATCGAGACGGGGCATCGATACTCCGGAGTAGACTAGCGGATACACTTCTCATCCCAGCAGGGGAGACGGTCTGTGCCACAGCCGTCAGTACGTCATACTTGAGATAGTATGCGGGTGGTCATTAGATTACGAGTACACTGGACAGGACACGTCGGGAACTGTTGGTTGGTACTATACCTATCGTCAGTTATCAGTTCCCAGGCGGCATGAGTACAGCTTAGTCCGCTGACTTGACACCGTCACTTCGCCTCGAGTGTGTTCCCACTGTACTTAGATTACTACCCTACCACGGCTCAAAGGAGTCGTGCAAACAGGTAGTAGTTGGGTGCAGTCCCGAAGCACTTGGAGGCAGTGACGGTTAGACAGGATTCGTTTCTCCCGGTATTGGGGGTTGATATCGCGCTGTGTCTAGGAGAGCCATTACACAAGTAGTCCCTGGTCAGGGCAAGTGAGATATAATGGTAGGTTTCCAGTGTTATCTCAGGGTGTTCTGGGCTACTCTCCGACACGACTTGTACCGCTATTAGGGGATTGACGTTTACCACCCCCTAGGCCCGCCATGCGATATTCTCAGACGAACGGACCGGACTGCACGGAGATTGTCACATACAGGCTCAGTAGGAGTTCGGATGGGTTTATCTCATCGACCTTCTTATCGACATCTACCTGGGGACCGTTACGTACAGCTAGTGCCGCTTGCGGTCTGTGGTTAAACCCACTGCCAGCGTAGTGTCGAGTCTTTAGAGTCCCACACAGAGAGTTTCCCTGCACTGAGCGAAACGTGTAGAGGCCGTATGGTTTTATGGCAGGGCTACGATCACTTACGTGCACTTGTGTGCGTATGCTGTTCGGGCAGGCAATACTAGCGGGCTTTGGTTTAAGCCGGATCCTAGTATTGCACGGATGGATTTGTTTTGTCTTCTGTGCATTCGCATTCTTATTCTACGGAGTGCGGATGCGGGTGTGTATGCACAGTTTTGAGGAGCGAAGAAGGAGGAGGTGCCTCATTAGGGTTTTGACAGTTGATTCGGTCAAAACCATTTTGAGGCGGACTCATTTGGGTTTTGGCAGTAGGTTCGGTCAAAACCATTATGAGATGGGGACATTATTTACTAATCTTTTTAGTGATAATTATGTTATGGCTAATTGCTTTGACCATTTGACCACACTTGACTTTGTTGACCGTTTGACTAAAGTTGACTAGCATCTTCATGTGAGGTCTAGATTCTTCTTTGGTTTTCTTTTTCTTTAAATGATATGAAAATGGTCATGTCAATGTAGCCATCAACTTTATCATGAAAGGATTAGTAATGATGATGTTTATGTATTATTGCAACCATGGTTCATTTTCTTTGGTTGATTATTTTTTTCTCATTCTCTCTCTTGAGAAGAAAAAGAAAAGCTCCATGGTTGTTCTCCTTCTTCTTCCTCCTCTTGAAAATTCCTTTGATCTCATGTGTTGAGAGAAGAATCCAAATAGATAAAAACATCCATCTACTACTTCTACACAACTTAGGACATCAAGACTAGCGATATTGTTGCCCTAGTTGCCTCGGCTCGAGGTGGTGCTCGGAGCACAACTCTCGGGTGGATCGTCTTCGATTCAAGAAGGCCGCGGAGGTGACCAAGATCCGGATTGATCCTCGGAGCATGGATGGATGAGCAGGACAGCGGAATGAAGACCCGAAGGACCGGTATCGTGAGGTATAATCTCTATGACATAGTAGATAGAACCTCAAGTAGTTTGCTAGTTTGTAGTTTAGCAAAGATCCTTCTTTTAGTCCATGTTGCCTTTGCGCAAAAAATTGTTTTTCGCCGTTTCCGCCTCTCCGTAAGAACTGGGGTAAGCAACGTGGACTTACAATATATATATATATATATATATATATATATATATATATATATATATATATATCACGATTCACATTCAAATTTCACGTCCTCATATCAATTCGAGACATTCTTATCAGTCATATCATTTCATACTAAAACCTTTAATCACATCCGTAGGCTCCTAGTATAGGTTTCTCCGACTGTATTCTATTTATCGGTTTCCATTTATAAATTGCGGGGGTGCTATACGCCATCCACCCGACTTCCCCCGTAGATATAAATCTACTCACCTTGATCCTTGCTTGTCGAAGTCAATGTCGCCATGCTCTTCCTTGTTATCCGAAGTCCACATGAAGGTGCCTACATATATAAACACATAGTATCGTAAACAGAAATCGCGTACGAAAACCGAAACGGCAAGCAAAACATACATATGTTAGAACTTATGGTCTACGCATGCAAGAGTAACCAAACAACTCCCGATTTCGATGTACAAACGTCAAGTGACCGAGATAAAACACAATATAAAAACTCAAGTTATCAAAATCCACAAAACTCAAAACAACAACACCAGAAAAAGGTTCCAAATTTTTGGTCAGGTGAAATAGGGATAAACAAGCAGTACAGTGGGGTAGTATAATGGGTATATGAGCTACATAACCAACCTTAACACCAATACCCTCAAATGACCCGGCGACATCAGCAGAATTTCTGGCCTGGCCGGCCTGGGGTGCTTTGATTGGGTTCGTAATTTCAGGGTGGTCTTCTAGTGCTCAATCTAGGTCATTAGAGTTGCTAGTTTTTCCTGTAAAGATTCCAGGTCATTCTAGATTCCCAGTAGGTACACAATATTCACAAACCGACACGAAAAGTCTCTAAAGTCCAAGTCTTGGGGTTTTATTCTCAGTTTTGGTCTATAAGATTAACACTACCGGGGTTTAAGGTCACTACTAAACCTTAATTGTACCACATCAATTCAAATCAAACCCTAACCTCAACTTGGAATTTTCAAAGGTCACTAAACCTCACTTAATCACTTCTAAACTAAAATAAAAGTTAAAGGAACTCAAATACTGCACTAATGGTGAATGAAATATCTCATTTGGCAACTCAAGAATTTTCTTGAGTTGCTTGAAGTCTTCAAAATCCAACTTTGAAAGGTCCAAAGTGTTGATGATGAAGTTGTGCATCTTTTTAATGAAGGGAGTATAGGGTTTTGGTGAAGGATTGGAGATGAAACATGAGGGTAGAGGAGGTGGAAGAAGAGATGAAGATGATGATGGAAAAATAATGAGGTCAAGGTCTCTCTCTCTCTCTCTCTCTCTCTCTCTCACCCTCACTCTCTCATATGGCATGCCATGCCATCATGGGTCTCCTCTCTCTCTCCTCAATTATTCTCTCTTGTCTTCACTTTTCTTTTTCTATTCTCTTTTAAAAACCAAATATCAACAAACACACTACACAACATGTAACCAAATTGCAACATGACATGGTGCACTTGCCATGGTTAATTAAGAATACGGATTTGGTATAATCGTGATTAGTAGTGCACTAATCGAGTTTTATTTATACTTGCTTATAATTAATTATAAAAATGCCCAAATCCGATAAATATATTTTTAAATGAATAAATCATTTTAAATATCCAATTATTTCCCAAATATTGGTATATATTTATATCATTTTACGAAAACCCCAAATCCACAAATCGAATAGTTTTCGTGAAATATATTATTTTAATATTAAATTCCAAAAATAATATTTTATATATCAGAAATGTTACAATCTTCCCCCCCTAAATAAATTCGGTCCCTGAATCTAAATTTAAACTCCCAAATACTAAAACATTTCAATAATCTTGATCAGATCAATGGGGCTCACAGAAATCCCACAGCGCATCAGGTGCGCATGAAAACGAGTGTGAAACTTAAAATCGAACTCTGTCAGGCGTAACGCAATCATCGGAGTAACAAGGGAGATATGGATCTTGATATCCACTACTGAAATCCAATATGCTATTATCAAAATCATAATACGTATATAGTATGTTAGTTATATGTATGCCCTAGAGGCCATTACTGTACATAGGATGTATATTGTAGTGGATGCTGGGATATATATAGGGAGGACTTTCTTGCTCGACATGATAGTATGCTATCTGGTTGCTCTTCACCTTAACGTGTATACTGATTGACTCTCTGTTACATGTTGGTAAAGCCCTTGGGATGTGTACTTGACTACCTGGACTATGATGCAGATCATACTAGTGGGGACAGACAGTCTATAAGTACATCCTTCAAAGTCCCTAGTCGTGGGTGTATCGAGACGGGGCATCGATATACCAGAGTAGACTAGCGTATACCTTCTCGACCCATACAGATGGGCGATGGATGATCCCATATCCATTGGTGTTTGACATCAGAGATGATATACGGGTGCTCAGTGGAGACTGGGTACACTGGACGGACTCGCCGAGAACTCCCAGATGGTATTATACCTTACGTCAGATGGCAGTTCTCTGGTGACACTGGTACAGAGTAGTCTGTTGACCCGAGATCGTCATAGAGTCTTGTGTGGTTCCCACTGTGCTTTGACTTCCATCTTACCACGTCCAAGAGGGCGTGCAAAACGGTGATTTTTGGGTACAGTCCCAAGTCACATGGAGGCAATGAGCGATAGGAGGGGATTCGTCTCTCCCGGTATAGGGAGTTGTTGTTGCGCTGTGTTCGATTGGTTATAACAGGAAATCCCTGGCCAGGGTTGCTGAGATTTACTGGTAAGTGTTACCAGTAGTATCTCGAATTGTTATAGACATCATATCGACACGACTTATCGAGCTATTGGGGTCTGACGTTTACCACCCCTAGGCGAGATATGCGACATATCAGACGATCAGACCGGACTGTACGGTAAGTGTTACTGGTTGGATTCACAGGAGTATGAGCGGGCTTGCTCGTCGATCTTCTGATCGCTCAATACCCGAGTGGCCGTTACGTTTAGCAGACCGCTTGCGGCTTGTGGGTGTTTGATATGATCATCACCTGCTACCGGCGTATTGACGAGTCTTTAGAGTCCTACACAGAGGTTTCCTGGCTCAAGCGAAACGAAATAGGAGCGCATATGAGATATGTGCGGGACCGAGAATAAAGCGTGTATGTGATACCGTATTCTATTCTCGCGATGAATGTATCGAATGGTTATATGCGATATAACCTAGTTATCGAATCAAGGGTTGATTCGATAAGCCGATACATTGGATACTAGTCGGTTATATGCGATATGACCGGATTGTTAAATCAAGTGTTGATTTAATGATTTAATGTATAATTATATATTTGATATATTACTTTGCATTAACTAGTATTGGTTCATTTTAAATGGATTTTCTCACTTGGATGTACAAGTTGTATATGTGATATACTTTTTGTGCAAATGATTGTATCATGTTTGATGATACTTGTTTACTTGGTTAAGTGCAAAGAATTAAACCATGGTTAAACTAATGATTAGGGTTTTGTTTATCCATATTTATTTATTCATTTATTTGTTTATTTCATTTAGAAAAGATAATGAGAATGGTGGCTTATTTTGTAGTTTTGTGGAAACTTCATGATATGTTGAAAGCTTGACCATTCTTGTTCTTTTCCTAAACCTAACAATTAACCCTAACCATGGTTTATTCTCTACGCCTAACTAAGGTTAAGATTATGATAAGTATCATATTGGTTTTTATTTTAAAAAAACTTATCATAACATTATCATCATCTTCTTCTTCTTCTTAAAGAAGAAAACCTAGACTTCATCAATGGTGACTTGATGAAAAGAGTGAGAAATCCAATTCTAAAGTGAACCCACCTCCTATTTCTTCATCCTCTACCTCTTGTCAAGTAGTATAGGGTGTTCTCTTCACAAGTTTCATGACTTGGTGAAGTGGGAGCTTAATCTTGTGATGCCTCGACGTAGATCATCTTCGACACGAAGCCGACGACCTTGCCCGCCCATTTCTCCGATGAAGCCGATGCTAGAGCCTGGGTTTCCATTTGGACAGCGAGGGGACTTCATTGCGGAGCTATGGAGGTGGAGGACCGGATCTACAAAGGTTGTATTTCCGTTCTTCTAGTTAAATTGTTAACTAGTTTCATAGTTTCGCCTAGACATATAGTTAACGATCCGTATTAGGGTTTCTCGGCACCCGTAAAATTTGAAATTGGCATGGTTGATGCCTTGTGAGACCTCATTAGTGTGCCTAGGAACTCTACAGTGGTATCAAAGCCTAGCTAGAGCCTTAGGCGATGCCTAGACGACGTTTGAGACCCGATCGGACAGCGAAACCCTAATACAATATGCTCTCTGGACTTTTTTCAATTTCTGGGATTTTTCCAGATTAAAAATATGCAGAAAATTCAGCAGGGAATTGTAAGAATTACTATGAAGCCCGTACCCATGATTCCCTCATTGCGCGGCGGAACCGCGGCACAAGCATGGCTTTTGCGGCGGTTCCACGGCCAAATTGTCATATCATCCAACAATTTTTGCACAGTAATTCATGTTTTCAGGTGCTGGATTTTCTGGGAATTTTTAATATTTATTCAAGAGTTGAATATTCTGAGTTGTTTTGGGGATTCGTTTATTCGATCGGATTATCGGACTTTGTCTATTGGATTTCCGGATAATTTTTGAATATGTTAAAAAGTTCGACCGGATAAAAATACCCAATCTTTCCCCTGCCAGAAAATTTCCAAGCGTTGGATTTTTCCGAGGTTTAAAGACGTTCTAAGTAGTGCAAGTAACGCGATGGTCCCTCTAGAAGACAACAAACCTTAACTCGATTATGTGACCGTCTTGAACTGCCCTTTGAACCTTCGGGTTTGGGGCAGTACGGCGTGCCACATGTGAGGCGTTGGCTTGACCCTTCTACGGCTGGACCGTTGGTACTGAGGCACGATCTGAATGTTTTTAGACTTGTTTCATGTGTTGATCTGTTTTGGGAAAACTTGGGTGTTCGACTGTTCGATCGGAAAGTTTAACTTTTTCTATTTATCTGGAATGGGATACAATAATTGGAATTCACAATTAGTTATCAGATAACTGAATGAATGTTATAAACATAGCACTTTAGTCTCACTTGATCGGTTGCCACGGAATTTTGATGTGATCAAAAGTCCGCCGCAATCACGTAGCGTACGCGGATACTCGCCGGGTAAACTTAATAGACAGCCTCGCTCCATAGCCCCGACCAAGTGACTGTAGGAGAACCCCGTCGCCGAAAGCATCCGTTCGGGTGCTCACGGCAGCGGTGTTCCGCCTTGGAGCACTTCTTCGACGGCATCGGGGGTGCAGCCGTCTACTGAAGTTTGCGACGAGCATTCGATCAGGATGTCGGGAATCTTGTTGAATTGCCCGACTTGATATTGAAAAGAGTTTTCGATAATGAGACTAAAATGCGGGGTTTATAATTGTTAGGCATGCGATGTCTAAGTATTTCATTTAATTAGGCATGCGATGTCTAAAGAGGTTGCGGATTCCAACTGTTGTAGTTTTACACTTTCTTTTCTGTGACCGTAAGTGTTATATGTGATATCACCGGTTTCGTTGCTATATGTTAACGACAATTGGGATGCGCATATTTACTTACGTTGATGACATGTGATGTTATGTGTTGCTGGATATGTTATATTGGATCGTTGTGTTTGAATAGCCGGGGGCTTTTATGTGAGATGAGTGTTTTTCATTTTCATTCATGTAAAAACTTGTATGTAATATTCTTTTATTGGGGCACTTCCAGGTTGCGGAAGATGTCACCTTTTGTATATTATTTACTTTTCCGCACTAGGATAGACCCAAGGAGGGGAGCACAAGTAACCGGGTTCTGGAGTCCAGTGGTAGACCAACTCGAGGAGTCGAGTCCGGGTCTCCTAACTCTAGAATTGGTAGGGTTGCTTGCCGCTCTCGTAGGGGTCTAGGGGTGTGGGTTTGGCTATTCATCGCGACCGTGGAATCCGTGTTTTATACTGGCTCGTATTGAAAACACGGACGTCCTAGTATATCCAATATTTCATATGATTCTTCTGTTGCGATATCTGTGATGTGATCATGTGATGTTCTGTGATGGATACTTTATATAGTATATATGATATATTATATAGGCGTTACTTATGTTTTACACCCGCGCTAGCCCTGCCCCGCTCTGCCGTTAGTTACCTAACCTAACGGTGCATGAGGGGACATCGAGGCGAATGCGGATGGCATAAGTGTACGTCATATCTATCTGTGATGTTTAGGTATTTAAATGATGGGACTTCATTAATGTGATTAATGAAAGAAAAGAAACCTAAGATGTTGTAGAATCGAATTTCAAAACAAAACAGGTAGCTACATTTCTTTCTTTGCACAGTGATATATGTGATATATCCTGCACCTTATTCGATGAGGAAAGGACCGAGATCCTTTCATCGGGAGTGACTCCTTTAGCAATAACTGGCAGATGCTACACACTCGGTTTGTCTTTTGATTGCTTTTAAGAGTTTTGCTTTGCACAGTGATATATATGATATATCCCGCACCTCATTCGATGAGGAAAGGACCGACGATCCCTTCACCGGGAGTGACTCCTTTAGCAAAAATAGAGAAGCCTAAAAAACACTCCATTTTAAAATCATTTGATTCTACAACGATATCAAGTTCATTACGCAATAGGTTTTTCAGAAAAAACCTGTCGTAGTCCTCCGTCATTTCAGATATGTACTAGTTAGTATTCGTGCTGCGGTAGTTTGGCATTCGTCAAGGCGTAGTGTACGGTAGCTAACTAGTATTTATCTGCTTGAGCATATGATGCGATTGGATTAGGGTATTCGTACGGCGTTGTTTGGCATTCGTCAAGGGTCGTGCGGGTGGGTTTAATTCAATCAAGAAATGTACGGGTTGAACTTGACTAGTGGACTATGGGTTGTTTGGCATTCGTCAAGGTCATAGAACACTAGGGGCAAAATATTATCGGGAATTTCAAGTGTTGAAATTTGCAATGAGATTGCATACCTTCTATGAGATAGTTGGATCCCGATACCCGCTGGGAGTAATTGTTATTCCTGGGAGAGTTTTACACATTGCAATTAGCTGATCAAGTAGGTGTCTAGAAAGGTGTCAACGGGGTTACGCCTCTGGGAAAACGAGGTTTACTATAATTAGGTTCGTGCGAAAGCACGGGGGACCTCCCTTAAAGTACCGACACTGGCCTGGCTGAAAGATTGGCGAACTTGTAGTGTGTAATTAATCCCGGCTAGTCTTTCCTTTTAGGGTTTGAAGGAAGATTTGATAAAAAGCAGTGGGAGCCATCCTGATTAGATAAAATAATAACCAATCTATTCTTGCAAGAGCGCACGCTGAGTGTTTTCTTCTCTCTTTCCAGGTAGCGACCATATCACGCCTTAATCAAGATAATAATACGGATTATTGACCGAACCCGCTTGTTATACTGAGCTGGGGAACGTTGGTCCCGCTCCAACTTATAATTGTTATAAGACAGAGCAGGAAATTGGGGATTACCAGAATTCCCGTGCCGCCCAAACGAAGAGAGTGCATGTTGATGCATCATCTTCGGGTGTGTTCATTACAGAGAACTGTTTCTCAGTATCCTTTACGTCCTGGGTATGTGATACCAGATCAGGATCCCAGATATGTAATATGTTACATAGGGCTACATATAGGTAGAGAACTGAGAACGGGTGATAAGTTTCATGAGGCAGAAAACGGGGCAAGTGTTGCAGCCAAGTCTGTTGGTGACTGTCACCCTGTATTACGAATACATTGATTCTGAACGAATGTTATTAGATACCGAACCTGATATACAAAATCATATCTGTCTCTTTATTAGTAAAGAAACGATAAAATTTTGTATTGTTGGATAATGTTTTGAACATTTCCTATATCAAAAGTTGATCGGTTCAGGCACGTTATCTAAAAGCATTAATGTTCTAAATCAAACTACAGTTCTTTAGTATACGGAACACACACAAGAGGAAGAGTTCAGAACTGAACGAATCCTTCTTGAGGTATTGTAGATTAGGTCATATCAATGCGACCCGACTAGCTGAAGTTACATGTAGATGCATATTTAAATCAGTTTGAATCTACATCTTGTGAAACTTGCCAGTCGTGTCACAAAGATATAATGACACCAGCTCTGTTTATTGGAAACAGAGAAAGAGTTGGTAAACTCTTGGGATGATACATGTTGATGTATGTAAGGTCCCCTGTCTACATATGCCAGGACTGGTTCTTTGTATTTCGTTACATTCTCTGATAATCTCTCGAGATTCAGACATATGTTCCTGTTGAAACACAAGTCCGAACCTTTTGAGATATTCACAGAATATAAGTTAGAAGTAGAGAACCAAAATACGGGTATAAGTATTATGTCCTTTGATGTGATCAAGGAGGAGAATACTTGAGCACGGAATTTCTGGACTTTTCTAAAGGAGAATGAGATTCTCTCTCAGCATTACTCCTCCGTATACACCATAGCACGATGGTATATTGGGGTGGAGCAATCACACCCTATATGATAAGGTGTTCTCTATGATGAGTACTACTGAGTTACCTATTTCCTTTTGAGAATTATGCACTTGAGAAGCTGCATACCTATTGAATAGGGTTCAAATCAAATCAGTTGCCTACCATTTCATATGTGATATGATAAGGGAAGAGCCCATCTCTTAAGTTAGTTAAGATTTGGGCTTGTCCGGCCTATGTCTAAAAGCAAAATCCGGACAAGCTCGAGGCAAGATCTGTTATGTAGAACTGGAAAGGTTCCAGCTATACAAAATACAACTGATAATTTGATAGAACCAAAGGATACAATAGTTACCAACGAACCTCAGCCTCTCCGCCGATCTAGGAGGGTTCCTCACCCACCTGAGAGATACTTCGGTTTCTCTATGACAGTGGGAGCGAGGATTGCATCATAAGATGATGACCCAACTAGTTTCAAGCTGGCCATCAGGAGTAGGACTCTGTAAGAATGGCAGGATGCTTAGTGATCTGAGATGGAATCCATGTACACTAACAAAGTATGGACTTTGGTTGCTATATCTGAAGGGTTAAATCCCCATCAGGAGCAAGTATATCTTGAGAAGATTACTTGGTGTATATGGAAAAGTTGAGACTTTCAAAGATAGACTTGTTAAAGCTTTTCATCATCGACCAGGCGTGGATTATGATGAAACCTTTTCCAATGGCTATGCTTAAGTCCATCCAGATCCTACTTGCCACGGCTACATACCATAACTACGATATCTGGCGGTTGGGTGTCATGACTGTTTTTCTAAATGATGTTTTAGAAGAGAAAGTCTATAAGTACACAGCCAGAGGGCTTCGTAGACAGTGGGAGCAGCGGAAACGTGCACAAAATGCTTTATAAGATAAAGCAGGCATCGCGGAGTTAGAACATCTGTTTTGATGATTTAGTCAAAGAGTTTGACATCATCAAAATGGTAGATGAACATTGTATAAACAAAAAGGAAGTAGGGAGTATGGTGACGATCCTCGTAGAGTACGTGGATGGCATACTCTTGATAGGGAAGGAGTTTCCTATGCTGTGCTCGGTCAATCTCCGCTTATCACAATGATTCTCCATATGGATCAAAAATGATACCTCATAAATCCTGGATTTTGGATCTATGAGATAGATATAAATGGATGTTAGGATTCTCACTAGTTGTAGTGAGATGGTATCAATCGATCCTCGGGAGAATCACTGGAAGGGTTCCAGGGTGATAAGGACGACTGAAAGTCAGTCACAGGCATTGTCTTTACCCTCAGTAAAGGGACGGTATGTTGGAAGAGTTCCAAGCTAGATACCGTGGCATACTAGACGATTAAGGCTGGATACATCGCTACTTAAGATGCTACCAAAGAGGCAGTCTGGATGCATATTTTTTCATGAGATGAACTTAGTTCCTCCCATTGTGTGACAATGGAGTTGTGGCTTATGCCAAGGAACGTCCGTCCCATCAGTGATACAGACATATTCTAAGGCAGTATCATCTGATCATGGAGATGTTTGATCTCAAAGGGATCGAGGTTAGGAGAGTAGACTCAGAGGACAACACGGCGGATCCACTCACGAAGGCCTATTCCCAGAGAGAGATTTTTATGGGATGGTTGAGTATGAGATACTGCAACCACTGCTGCAGATGGCCCTAGTGCAAGTGGGAGATTGTTAGTTATATGTATGCCCTAGAGGCCATTACTGTACATAGGATGTATATTGTAGTAGATGCTGGGACATATATAGGGAGGACTTTCTTGCTCGACATGATAGTATGCTATCTGGTTGCTCTTTACCTTAACGTGTATACTGATTGTCTCTCTGTTACATGTTGGTAAAGCCCTTGGGATGTGTACTTGACTACCTGGACTATGATGCAGATAATACTAGTGGGGACGAACAGTCTATAAGTACATTCTTCAAAGTCCCTAGTCGTGGGTGTATCGAGACGAGGCATCGATATACCAGAGTAGACTAGCGTATACCTTCTCGACCCATACAGATGGGCGATGGATGATCCCATATCCATTGGTGTTTGACATCAGAGATGATATACGGGTGCTCAGTGGAGACTGGGTACATTGGACGGACTCGCCGAGAACTCCCAGATGGTATTATACCTTACGTCAGATGGCAGTTCTCTGGTGACACTGGTACAGAGTAGTCTGTTGACCCGAGATCGTCATAGAGTCTTGTGTGGTTCCCACTGTGCTTTGACTTCCATCTTACCACGTCCAAGAGGGCATGCAAAATGGTGGTTTTTGGGTATAGTCCCGAGTCACATGGAGGCAATGAGCGATAGGAGGGGATTCGTCTCTCCCGGTATAGGGAGTTGATGTTGCGCTGTGTTCGATTGGCTATAACAGGAAATCCCTGGCCAGGGTTGCTGAGATTTACTGGTAAGTGTTACCAGTAGTATCTCGAATTGTTATAGACCTCATATCGACACGACTTATCGAGCTATTGGGGTCTGACGTTTACCACCCCTAGGCGAGATATGCGACATATCAGACGATCAGACCGGACTGTACGGTAAGTGTTACTGGTTGGATTCACAGGAGTATGAGCGGGCTTGCTCGTCGATCTTCTGATCGCTCAATACCCGGGTGGCCGTTACGTTTAGCAGACCGCTTGCGGCTTGTGGGTGTTTGATATGATCATCACCTGCTACCGGCGTATTGACGAGTCTTTAGAGTCCTACACAGAGGTTTCCTGGCTCAAGCGAAACGAAATAGGAGCGCATATGAGATATGTGCGGGACCGAGAATAATGCGTGTATGTGATACCGTATTCTATTCTCGCGATGAATGTATCGAATGGTTATATGCGATATAACCTAGTTATCGAATCGAGGGTTGATTCGATAAGCCGATACATTGGATACTAGTCGGTTATATGCGATATGACCGGATCGTTAAATCAAGTGTTGATTTAATGATTTAATGTATAATTATATATTTGATATATTACTTTGCATTAACTAGTATTGGTTCATTTTAAATGGATTATCTCACTTGGATGTACAAGTTGTATATGTGATATACTTTTTGTGCAAATGATTGTATCATGTTTGATGATACATGTTTACTTGTTTAAGTGCAAAGAATTAAACCATGGTTAAACTAATGATTAGGGTTTTGTTTATCCATATTTATTTATTCATTTATTTGTTTATTTCATTTAGAAAAGATAATGAGAATGGTGGCTTATTTTGTAGTTTTGTGGAAACTTCATGATATGTTGAAAGCTTGACCATTCTTGTTCTTTTCCTAAACCTAACCATTAACCCTAACCATGGTTTATTCTCTATACCTAACTAAGGTTAAGATTATGATAAGTATCATATTGGTTTTTATTTTACAAAACTTATCATAACATTATCAGCTTCTTCTTCTTCTTCAAGAAGAAAACCTAGATTTCATCAATGGTGACTTGATGAAAAGAGTGAGAAATCCAATTCTAAAGTGAACCCACCTCCTATTTCTTCATCCTCTACCTCTTGCCAAGTAGTATAGGGTGTTCTCTTCACAAGTTTCATGACTTGGTGAAGTGGGAGCTTGATCTTGTGATGCCTCGACGTAGATCATCTTCGGCACGAAGCCGACGACCTTGCCCGCCCATTTCTCCGATGAAGCCGACGCTAGAGCCTGGGTTTCCATTTGGACGGTGAGGGGACTTCATTGCGGAGCTATGGAGGTGGAGGACCGGATCTACAAAGGTTGTATTTCCGTTCTTCTAGTTAAATTGTTAACTAGTTTCATAGTTTCGCCTAGACATCTAGTTAACGATCCGTATTAGGGTTTCTCGGCATCCGTAAAATTTGAAATTGGCATGGTTGATGCCTTGTGAGACCTCATTAGTGTGCCTAGGAACCCTACATAGTACGCATCCCTTTTTATTTCCTCTAAAAACTGGATAAAATACATGCAAAATCTTTTCCGAATCGCCGTGCGATGCGTAGCTCACGGTACTAGTGGCGGACGCTCAGTTGTAATGAAGAAAATATATCTATATATATGTTTTTGCTCAAATTATACGTTTCGCCTTTTGAATTATCCCAGGAGGTTTTCCTCGTAAAATTTCATGTCACTCACGGACACGTAGGATATAGCGAGACTATAGCTCCTTTTTGAAAACCTCTTGGTAAACTTTTAATGCATGAAAAAGTACTTAGATACTGTTCTCAGACCAGTCCCGTTCGGCTACTACATAATATAGTGCCCATCATGAAAACAAAGTGCTCAAGAGCAAAATCAGCCTCGAAAGGCGTATCTAACAATCACGTGCGTCTGGCGCCTACGGAAATCAAAGCCAAATACAAGTGCTACGAATGTGCACAAAAACCTAACTATGCGCAACGGGCGTGCACGAAAGCATCTGTCAAATGCAACGGGTGTGCATGACAACAACATCAAGTGCATCTAGAATGCAAGAAAATCTCAACCCAGAGCAACTAACCTGGACGAATGAAAATCTAAATCAAGTACATTCGACATGCACGAATAAAATCTAAATCAAGTGCATTAAACATGCACGAATAAAATCTCATTCAAGTGCATCCGATGCGCACAAAATCTAATACCAAGCGCTTAATATGCGCAAAAATCCAACCCAAACGCGCCAGGTACGTATAAAGCATCTAGTGCAGTAGCATGCACGAAAACGAACGTCAAGTGAAAACGCGCACAAAATATAAATCTGGTGAAATAAATGCTCAAATATAAATCTAGTGCAACAAATGCACGAAGTATGAATCTAGTGCAACAAATGCACAAAAACCACATCAATAACTCAAATGCCTATAAAAACAACACCGAGTGTACCAAGGTGTATAAAATCATAAGCGTGTGCAACTGTGGGCACAAAACACGTATTAATGCACTTCAAGCACATGTGAGATATACCGAGTGCAAAAATCAAATCGAGTGCGTACCACATGCACAAAATCAATTCAACCGTATGAAATCCACGAAATCATAAAAACGTGCAACCAAGGCACAAAACGATATCAAGTGCAATAGATATGCACAAATCGCAAACCGATGTAGCGGTGTATAAAGCATAAATCAAGTGCAATAACTGTGCACAAAGAAAATATCCAATAGGTGCAGCCATGGTGCACCTATACATAAATCACGAAACCCAATCATCGAAGCTCAATCCAAGCAATAAAAGTGTGATACTCATATCACAAACACAATTCGCAATAAATGTCATTGAGATACACCTCCTACAATGTCGAAAAATGTCGGTGCGCCCAAAACTGGCAGAGAAGAACATCCCCTTGTCTCCTGCTCACGGTCTGGCGTCCTCTGTCTCTGGGTCCTCATTTTTTTGTGGATTACTAATCTCACAATATATCGGCTCATCGACCTGGTCAGGTGTACTAACAGAAACGATTCCTCTCTGACACTCCTTTGGTCATCTCTCGGCCAATTACTATGACCACTCGTAAAGCAGCACGTCACCGGCATCGGCCTCTGGCCCTCTGAATACACGTGACACAACTGATCCTGGGTGCAAATCTTATCGTAGCAGTGTCCTGGAAATAACCTACTTAGGGTCTGTAAGTGCACGGCAGCGCCCCGGCCGTCTGAACGAGGCCAAAATGCAGAAACAAAAACTTTTCTTTAAACAGAAATTGGCCCTACTGCGGACTATAATCCCGGATCGGGCCATTAACCGACTACTAGCTAACTAGAGAAAGGGTAGAGAGCTATACCGAGCGATCCGTGTCCTTCGGTCTTCGGCCTCCATCCCGATCTCCTCGCGGAATCTCCGTTCTTCATCTCCTCATCGGAAAGGGCACCACATCGTCGGGTTCTATTATGGGCTTCCACCTCTGGACCGAGGCAACTCGGGCACGAAGTTGGCGAGCCGACGTGTCTAAGAATGCTGTAGGCTAAGTGTAGAAAACTTTTGTCTCAAGGGGTTATGAAGTTGCCATTTGGAAGTGGAGAAGGAGATGCAAGCTTTTTTTGGATGAGCAATGGAATTTTGTGTGAGCAAACATGATCAAAAACCCTCTCACAAAATATTGGACAGCCCCCTCAAGGTGTGGCCCGCCCCAAGTGATGGAAAGAAGGGGAGGTCAAGAAAATGTCATCATGAGCAAAAAGGAAATGAATGATAATCATGAAAATGTTTCACAACCAAGTCCACTCCACATCAACCATCTCATCTCAAAAATCAAGCAATGATTAACCAAAAGGAAGTCAATGGAAGCTAGAACCATCATGAAGCTATCATCATAAAAAGTCTTCTCCATAATAAAATGCACAATTGCAAATAACCCCCTCCACACCAAAGGAATTTCAGCCAAGAAGGAACAAAGGAAAAATGGCCGAAACGTAATGCAAACTGGCAACTTCAAAAAGCGATCCGGTAACAAGTTACGGGATAACCCTGCGACTGTATATACTTACCCGTATTTGTATTCCGACCGAATACAAATGTAATGAGACAAAATCTACACTGTACAATACTAGGATCCAGCTTAAACCAAAGCCCGCTAGTATTATCCGTCCGATCATGATCCGTGCAATACCGCACGTATATGATCGAACCCTGCCATTTATCCATACGGCCTCTACAGCGTTTTGCCCGAAACTTGAGAAACTGTCTGTGGGGGACTCTAAAGACTCGTCAATACTTTGGCTGTGGATTTAACCACTAACACGTCAGAGGTATTAGCCGTACGTAACGGGATACCAGGTATTGACCAAAAGGGAGGTCGATGAGTGAACTCATCTTGACACCCTACTGAGCCTGTTAGTGACAATATCCGTACAGTCCGGTCCGTTCATCTATGAGCATCGCATGGCGGGCCTAGAAGTTTGGTAAAAGTCAGACCCCAAAAGCGGTACAAGTCGTGTCGGAGTGTAGCCTAGAACACCCTGTGATACTACTGGAAACCTACCTGTAAATCTCCTGCCTTGGCCAAGGACTTCGTGTAATGGCTCTCCTAGACACAGCGCGACCTCGCCCCTAATACCGGGAGAGATGAACCCCTGCAGATCCGCTTACTGCCTCCATGTGGCTCGGGACTGTACCCAACTAAAACCTGTTTGCATGACTCCTTTGAGCCGTGGTAGGGTAGTATTCAAAGTACAGTAGGAACTCACACAAGACAAATGATGATCACAGGTCGATGAACTAACCTGTATACATGTCACCAGGGAACTGCTATCTGACGTCTGGTATAATCCCAACTAGCATGTTCCCGGCGAGTCCTGTCCGGTGTACTCATAACCCAATGAGAACCTGTATACATCTTAGATGAACCAACTGACACTAGTGGCTTGTGAGACCGGCCACCGCCTCTTGTCGGGGTCTCGACTGTATACACTAGTCTACTCTGGAGTATCGATGCCCTGTCTCAAAAACTCCCACGACTAGGGACCTTTTAAGGATGTGCTTATAGACCCCAGCTCCCACGTATATGATCGCCATCATACTGCTGGCCGTCAAGCAAGAATCCTAAGGGCTCTATCAACGCGCAATAGTAACCTGTAAGGTCACCTACAGTAGTACACGATGATAAAGATAAACCAGATAGCATACTATCATCTTGAGTAAGACTGTCCTACCGGCATAGGTCCTCCCTCAATCATTGCAATCACGTGCCTGTGATCCAATAATTGACTCTGAGGGCATTATCTCCAACAATCTTCCACTTGCACTTAAGGCTAATTATTGCGATGTCGCATACTCACAGCCCGTGTGATACCGAACACCCAACTCCTCTACTAATCAGTCTCACAAAACCCGTTTGCGAAACTAATGCGTTCGAGGAATAACCTCAGTGAGTGGATCCGCTCTGATGTTTCTTTCTATGCCTCTATTAATCTCAAGTTCGTGGAGAAACCCATCTCCCGAAATGAGCAATACCTGTCTTAGAATATGTCTGGATGTCTAATGGGACCTAGTTTATAAGTGAACTCCAAATCCAAACTTCTTTAGACTGTATCGTCAACTGAACTTAATCAGTATCCTGCGCCATGCCTCCCTCAGTATCCCCTTGGACCACCTATCCAAAATACTGCCCCTCGTCAGAAGGAAAACTATAACTCTGACAACCTCTCTGTCATCCAGGACACCTTGGAAGCCTGGAATGATAACTGTCTCCTAAAAGAGGCTGTTGTTATCATAGCCCTAGAACATCCACTTATGTTCTAAAACTGCTTCCGATTGTTTTTCCAGTATTGGATTAATGTCAACTTCTTGCATCTACTGCAAAAACAACATCTGGTGTGGTACTTGACATCTCATGATTGACTCAATTGCCTAAGCAAGTGATCTGCCAATCATGCACATCCCTCTCCCATTTAGTCTGTAAGAAACCTTTAGAGAAGGTGACTCCATTACCTGCAGGTGTACTACCGTGCCAGAAGTCGTTCATTCTAAAACACCTTTAGAATGCTGTCTAAGTACCCAAATTGGGAAACTACCCAAATCTAGATCTAAAATCATAGATCCAGTAACCAGAATGTCTGATATAATATCCAAGACCCATGTGGAGAAACCACTGTGTGACAACCAAAGTATAACCGATCGTAGTATAGGAACTTTACTTCCTACTTTGTGTATGTCATCCACAAATCAGGACATCACACCCTACTACCTTCTTAACAGATCTATCCCCTATTCTGATGAAGTCAAAACTATGACTGTCATATCAGAAATAGATGATCTATCTCTGATACATCTACTTTAGTATATAAATAGACATAAGCTACCTGTCCACCAATGCTTTCGCTGCTCCCACTGACTTCGACAACCCTCTTGGCAGAGTCATATACTCGTACGCTTCTAAAGCTTGTTTAGAACGACGCTATACTCATCTTCCTGCCGGGTCTCATAGCCTGGAACAACAGTAGTGTCAAATCTGGGTAAAAAAGAACCTCCCTGTTACCGTCCTTGAGGCTACCGGAGTACCTCTCGGGTGCCTGAGGTTACCCATCATGTCTGCGGAGTGGCCAATGGAATGTCAAATCAGATTGAATCTTTAGGTTCTGATCAAATTTTCAGTAATCGTTTGCGGTTCTGGAATCACTTCCAGTTCTACCATACTCCCACTACTGTTTTCTGAAAAAATCCATTTTTATTAAAACTGTGGCGAGTCTAGAACAATATCACTATTGATCTTCCAGATGGTAGAAAGTCAACCCTCGTCATAGCCCGGGTCAACCCACAAACAGCCATTACAGAAACGTGCCTTGAGTTATCCAGAGTCTGGTTTTAAGCATAAGCCGGACAACTAACCGTACCTTAACATCGTTAAGATATGAACCGTTCTATATCCAATATAGAAAACAGATGCACTAATTTAATTGGAACCAGATTCAAATCATGCAGCTGTCTCCAATGCATGTCAACAAAATGGAGAGAGGCCGATCAGCATTACTCAACTTAGGAATGCTTCCAATTATGAGTAACCTGAAAGAGAAGCAAGTTCTCTTAAAACCATTACTATCAACTGAATACCATATACAAGTATCTACATCTTCAATCACCTTGAAGAATCCTGATACTTGCAACACCTGGTTCTCTACTTTATTCATATACCTATAACTTCTCAAAACTTGGACCTTGTGTTTCTACGAAACACATGTCTAAGAACTAGAGAAGTCACAAGTAAACAGAATATAGTACGAGTACCAACCCCTCTGTCCTTATGGTCACTGGACAACATACAATACTCTGTATAAGTCCCTTGAGTCTAATAACTCAATCCCTGTGTGTCGTAGGTTGAAAACTGTACTTATGGTTAAGAAGAATTACACCGTTGTTTAATACTCCTTACCTAACCATCCACTGATATAGGTAAATGTCATCGACATAATTTAAAAAAGTTATATCTCACTCTATAAAAATAGACGAACAGATATATCAATTTGAAATTGGTGCATAACAACGGATATTCAAAACCAAATATTTGCCGTCCGGCAAACAACCCAGGTGATTTCCTCAAATATCACCAATTACAACGAATTCCGATATAATGAGGATGATCACCTAATTCCCAATAATTTACTCTCACTCATCATCTGTAAAACCATACAGATGTGAGAATCAAACCTGGTAAATACATACCCTGGAGCAAGGGCTAATTGGGAAATCAGTTTTCTTTTAACAATACACAGTGAAACTGAAACATTGAAATGTTTCGTAGGGGTATTCGAGTATTCCTAGTAATGCCTCATCCATTATCCAAATTCATAACTGTAACCGTATATTTCTTTGCCATCTCTCCAAATCTCTTTATATACCTTTAGTCATTACCTTCTGTACACCCCTTTAGGCCAAATGGTTTTCTTCCTTCCCTACCGTTCGGCACCAGCCTATGGTTTGGAAGAAGACTATCCAATAAGCATAATGGGTGTACTGTCCTAATCCTAGGAGCACTCGCAATGCGAGAGAAGGTAAGGATAAAAGACAACTGAATAAAACGTTATTCCTATTTCTCCTGAACCAGAATCCATCCCCGAACTGGAACTAGTTCCTTTCGAGTTCATATATAACCATACGATGGAGTATCCAGATAACTGTAGATCTTCGTAGTGATACGGAGTGTTCTGAAGAAATACAAAGGTGCTGTAGGATTGGCGAAGAAATACTCGGTTTAGTCGTGAATAGCAGTCGCGGTTTACTTTACCCTCTTACTAATCCCTTTATTTGTCTTTACTTAATACCTTCTGCACACCTTTTAGGCTAAATGGTTTTCTTCATTCCCTACCGTTCGGCACCAGCCTATGGTTTGGAAGAAGACTATCCAATAAGCGTAAAAGGTATGCTGTCCTAATCCAAGGAACACTCACAACCTGAGAGAAGGTAAAAGGAAAAGTCAACTGAATAGTCCCATTCGTTTTCTCCAGAATCGGAAACCATCCTCGAATAAATTCCTTCGAGTTCGTATATAACCATACGATGGTTTTATCCAATGGAAGTGGTTGTTCATAGTAATAAGGGGTGTCCGGGAGAAAAAGGGTAAGAGTAGGAGTGGCAATGAGGTATGCAACTCTGACAATCCAAAAGCCAGTGTTTTAAGAAGGTTCGGTCAACTTGGTCACTGAGTCATGGTCAAGGGTCGGGTTGTTGAAGATAGTGCCCTCAGAGTCAATTGTTGGATCATAGGCACGTGATTGCAATGATTGAGGTAGGACCTATACCGGTAGGACAGTCTTACTCAAGATGATAGTATGCTATCTGGTTTACCTTTATCATCGTGTACTGCTTTAGGTGACCTTACAGGTCACTATTTGTTGGGTTCCTGGGCACACTAATGAGGTCTCACAAGGCATCAACCATGCCAATTTCAAATTTTACGGGTGCCGAGAAACCCTAATACGGATCGTTAACTAGAATTTTAGGCGAAAGATGCAACTAGTAAACTACTTTACTAGTTGCATCTTTCGCCTAAAATTCTAGTTAACGATCCGTATTAGGGTTTCTCGGCACCCGTAAAATTTGAAATTGGCATGGTTGATGCCTTGTGAGACCTCATTAGTGTTCCTAGGAACCCTACAGTGAAAAATTATTATGATAAGTTAATTCAAAATAGAAAATAAATTGAATACTTATCATGTGGCAACCATGGTAAAGTGTAGAGAATAAATCATGGTTAAAAGGAATGGTTAGGGTTAAGCATGAAGACAAAATGGTCACTTAGTCAAAACTTCATGAACTTTCAATGTAAAAAAAAACTAGCAACCATTTTCTTTTCTTTTGCCATTTCTTTTCCAAAATAAAATAAATGAAATAAAAAAATAAATGAAAAAGAAAAGCCTAACCATTACACAACCATGGTTTAATCTTTACACAAACCTTAGAGAGCATGTATCATCAAACATGATACAATCAAGTGCACAAAAAGTATATCACATATACAATGTGCACATCCGAGCGAGAAAATCCATTTAAAGTGAACCGATACTAGTTAATGCAAAGTAATATATCAAATATATAATTATGCATTAAATCATTAAATCAACACTTGATTTAATGATCCGGTAATATCGCATATAACCGACTAATATCTACAGTAACAACTTATCGAATCAACACTTGATCCGATAACCCGGCTATATCGCATATAACCGATCAATGTCACAAATCGCGAGAATCGAATACAGTATGACATACTCGTATCATTCTCGGTCCCGCACATATCTCATATGCGCTCCTATTTCGTTTCGCTTGAGCCAGGAAACCTCTGTGTAGGACTCTAAAGACTCGTCAATACGCCGGCAGCAGATGATGATCATATCAAGCACCCACAAGCCGTAAGAGGTCTGCTAAACGTAACGGCCACCCGGGTATTGTGCGTTCAGAAGATCGACGAGCAAGCTGTTAGTTGTATGTATGCCCTAGAGGCCAGTATTGTACAGATGATGTATATTATATTGGATGCTTGGACATATATAGAGATGACTTTCTTGCTCGATATGATAGTATGCTATCTGGTTACTCTTTATCTTAACATATACACTAGTCTCTTTAAACTGTCTTATAGTTACATGTTGATAAAGCCCTTAGGATGTGTACTTGACTACCTGGACTATGATGTAGATCATACTAGTGGGGACATGGTAGTCCATAAGTACATCCTTCAAGGTCCCTAGTCGTGGGTGTATCGAGACAGGGCATCGATATACCAGAGTAGACTAGCGTATATGCTTCTCGACCCATGAGATGGGCGATGGATGATCCCATATCCATTGGTGTTTGACATCAGAGATAGTATACGGGTGCTCAGTGGAGACTGGGTACACTGGACGGACTCGCCGAGAACTCCCAGATGGTATTATACCTCACGTCAGATGGCAGTTCTCAGGTGACACTTGTACAGGTTAGTCTGTAGACCCGAGATCGTCATAGAGTCTTGTGTGATTCCCACTGTGCTTTGATCTCCACCTTACCATGTCCATGAGGGCGTGCAAAACGGTGGTCTTTGGGTACAGTCCCGAATCACATGGAGGCAATGAGCGATAGGAGGGGTTTCGTCTCTCCCGGTATTGGGGGTTGATGTTGCGCTGTGCTCGATTGGCCGTAACAGGGAAGTCCCTGGCCAGGGCTGATCAGAGATTTGCTGGTAAGTGTTACCAGTAGTTTCTCGACCCGTTATGAGCCTCACATCGGCACGACTTATCGGTTATTGGGGTCTGACGTATACCACCCCTAGACTTGATATGCGATATATCAGACGAACAGACCGGACTGTACGGTAAGTGTTACTGGTTGGATTCACAGGAGTGTGAGCGGGCTAGCTCGTCGATCTTCTGATCGCTCAATACCCGGATGGCCGTTACGTTTAGCAGACCGCTTGCGGCTTGTGGGTGCTTGATATGATCATCATCTGCTACCGGCGTATTGACGAGTCTTTAGAGTCCTACACAGAGGTTTCCTGGCTCAAGCGAAACGAAATAGGAGCGCATATGAGATATGTGCGGGAGCGAGAATAATGCGTGTATGTGATACCGCATTTCATTCTCGCGATAAATGTTTCGATTGGTTATATTCGATATGACCTAGTTATCGAATCATTGATTCGATAAATCGATACATTGAATACTAGTCGGTTATGTGCGACATGACCGGATCATTGAATCAAATGTTGATTTAATAATTTAATGTATAATTATATATTTGATATATTACTTTGCATTAACTAGTATTGGTTCACTTTATACGGATTTTCTCACTTGATGTGCAAGTTGTATATATGATATACTTTTGTGCACATGTTTGTATCATGTTTGATGATGCATGTTCATTTAGTTAAGTGTATAGAATTAAACTTAGGTTAAGAAAGTGATTAGGGTTTTTATTTATCCATTCTTTTATTTATTCATTTTTGGAAAAAGAATGGGATAAGAATACAAAATGGTTGCTTTCATTCTTGAACATTTTTGAAGCTTCATGAAGCTTTGACTTTGTGACCATTTTGTCTTCACACTAAACCCTAACCATTCTTCTAACCTTAGTTAATCCTCTACACTTAACTATGGTTCACATTATGATAAGTATTGATTTATTTTTATTTTATCTCAAGACTTATCATATTCTTTCTTCTTCTTCATCTTCATCTTCAAGATAGAAACCTTGATGCCATCAATGGCAACTTGTGTTCTAGTGAGAGAAATCCAATTCTAAAGTGAACCCACCTCCTATTTCTTCACCCTCTACCTCTTGCCAAGTTGTTTTTGGTGTTTTCTTCACAAGTTTCACAACTTTGTGAAGTCGGAGCTTGAACTTGTGATGCCTCGACGTAGATCGTCTTTGACACGAAGCCGACGACCTAGCTCGCCCGTTTCTCCGATGAAGCCGACGAATGAGTTCGGGATTCATGATGGACAGCGAGAGGACACCCATGTGGAGCTAAGGAAGTGGAGAACCGGATCTACAAAGGTTGTAGCCTCTCTCCTTTAGTTAAAATGTTAACTAGATTATCTTTTCGCCTAAACTTCTAGTCAACGATCCGTATTAGGGTTTCTCGGCACCCATAATTTTTGAAATTGGCATGGTTGATGCCTTGTGAGACTTTATTAGAGTGCCTAGGAACCCTACAGTGGTATCAGAGCCTAGCTAGAGCCTTAGGTGAAGTCTAGACGGAGTTTGAAGTCCGAACGAACCCGAAACCCTAACCCGATAATGCTCTCTGGACTTTTTCCAAATTTGTGGTTTTTTGTCAATTAAAAATGCTTAAAAAATTCAGCAATGAAATCTAAGAATTACGGTGCAAAAAGTTTCCCATGAACAGTACTTTGTGCGGCGGAACCGCGGCAGAAGCCTTGCTTCTGCGGCGGTTCCGCGGCTCTTTGGTGACGTCAGCCCTAAGTGTTTGTACAGTAATTCCTGATTAATTATTCTTAGTTTTCTGGGAATTTTTAAACTGGCTCTTAAGTTGAGTGTTCTGGGGTTATATTGGGAAACGATGTTTCGATCGGATTATCGAACCTTGTCTAAGTGTTTTTCCGGATAATTTTTGAATATGTTAAAAAAGTCCGACCGGATATAAATACCCAAGTTTTCCCCTGCCGGAAAAATTCCAAGTGTTGGATTTTTCTGTGGTTTAAAGGCGTTCTGAGTAGTGCAAGTAACGCGATGGTCCCTCTAGAAGACACCAAACCTTAACTCGATTATGTGACCGTCTTGAACTGCCCTTTGAACCTTCGGGTTTGGGGCAGTACGGCGTGCCACATGTGAGGCGTTGGCTTGACCCTTCTACGGCTGGACCGTTGGTACTGAGGCATGAAGTGAATGTCTTTGAACTTATTTCATGTGTTGATCGGTGTCGGGAAAACTTGGGTGTTCGAATGTTCGATCGGAAAGTTTGATATATTCTATTTATCCGGAATTGGATACAATAATTGGAATTCACAAACAGTTATGAGATAACTGGATAAATGTTATAAATCTAGCGGTTTAGTTTCACTTGATATCGAAAAGAGTTTTCGATAATGGGACTAAAATGCGGGGTTTATAACTGTTAGGCATGTGATGTCTAAAGAGGCTGCGGATTCCAACTGTTGTAGTTTTACACTTTCTTTTCTGTGACCGTAAGTGTAATATGTGATATCGCCGGTTTCGTTGCTATATGTCAACGACAATTGGGATGCGCATATTTACTTACGTTGATGACATGTGATGTTATGTGTTGCTGGATATGTTATATTGGATTGTCGTGTTTGAATAGCCGGGGGTTTTTATGTGAGATGAGTGTTTTTCATTTTCATTCATGTAAAAAATTGTATGTAATATTCTTTTATTTGGGGCACTTCCAGGTTGCGGAAGCTGTCACCTTTTGTATATTATTTACTTTTCCGCATCAGGATAGACCCAAGGAGGGGAGCACAAGTAACCGGGTTCTGGGGTCCAGTGGGAGACCAACTTGAGGAGTGAGTCCGGGTCTCCTAACCCTAGAATTGGCAGGGTTGCTTGCCGCTCTCGTAGGGGTCTAGGGGTGTGGGGTTGGCTATTCATCACGACCGTGGAATCCGTGTTTTATACTGGCTCGTATTGAAAACACGGACGTCCTAGTATATCCAATATTTCATATGTTTCTTCTGCTGTGATATCTGTGATGTGATTCTGTGATGGATATAGTATATAGTATATATGATATATTATATAGACGTTACTTATGTTTTACACCCGCGCTAGCCCTGCCCTGCTCTGTCGTTAGTTACCTAATCTAACGGTGCACGAGGGGACATCGAGGCGAATGCGGATGGCATAAGTGTACGTCATATCTATCTGTGATGTTTAGGTATTTAAATGATGGGACTTCATTAATATGATTAATGAAAGAAAAGAAACCTAAGATGTTGTAGAATCAAATTTTAAAATAAAACAGGTAGCTACAGTTCTTGCTTTGCATAGTGGTATATATGATATACCCTGCACCTTATTCGATGAGGAAAGGACCGAGATCCCTTCACCGGGAGTGACTCCTTTAGCAATAACTGGCAGATGCTACACACTCGGTTTGACTTTTGATTGCTTCTATAGTTTCTGCATTGCACAGTGATATATATGATATATCCTGCACCTCATTCGACGAGGAAAGGGCCGACGATCCCTTCACCGGGAGTGACCCCTTTAGCAAAACTAGAAAAGCCTAAAAAACACTCCATTTCAAAACTTCATTTGATTCTACAACGATATCAAGTTCATTACGCAATAGGTTTTCAGAAAAACCTGTCGTAGCCCTCCGTCATTTCAGATAAGTACTAGTTAGTATTCGTGCTGCGGTTGTTTGGCATGCGTCAAGGCGTAGTGTACGGTAGCTAACTAGTGCTTATCTGCTAGCATACGATGCGATTGGATTAGGGTATTCGCACGGCGTTGTTTGGCATGCGTCAAGGGTCGTGCGGGTGGGTTTAATTCAATCAAGAAATGTACGGGTTGAACTTGACTAGCGGACTATGGGTTGTTTGGCATGCGTCAAGGTCATAGCACGCTAGGGGCAAAATATTATCGGGAATTTCAAGTGTTGAAATTTGCAATGAGATTGCATACCTTCTATGAGATAGTTGGATCCCGATACCCACTGCGAGTAAGAGTTACTCCTGGGAGAGTTTTACACATTACAATTAGCCGATCAAGTAGGTGTCTAGAAAGGTGTTAACGAGGTTACGCCTCTGGGAAAACGAGGTTTACATTAATTAGGTTCGTGCGAAAGCACGGGGGACCTCCCTCAAAGTACCGACACTGGCCTGGCTGAAAGATTGGCGAACTTGTAGTGTGTAATTAATCCCGGCTAGTCTTTCCTTTTAGGGTTTGAAGGAAGATTTGATAAAAAGCAGTGGGAGCCATCCTGATTAGATAAGATAATAACCAATCTGATCTTGCACGAGCATACGCTAAAGTGTTTTCTTCTCTCTCTCTCCAGGTAGCGACCATTTCATGCCCTAATAAAGATAATAAAATGGATGTATTGACCGAACACGCATGTTATACTGTGCTGGGAAACGTTGGTTCCGTTCTTTCCTATAAGAGTTATAGGACTGAACAGGATATAGGGGAATACCAGGATTCCCATGCCACCCGAATGAAGAAAGTACATGATGATGCATTTTCTTCGGGTGTGTTCGTTACAGAGAACTGTTTCTCCATTTGCTCTACGTCCTGGGTATTAGATACCGGGTCAGGATCCCATATATGTAATCAGTTACATGGGCTTAGAAAAGACAGAGAACTTGGAGAAGGTGATAAAGACATTAGAGTTGGAAATGGTGCAATTGTTGCAGCTAAGACTGTCGGGGAATATCACCTTGAATTACCAACTGGTAATACATTGGTTCTGAACGAATGCTATTACATGCCGAACCTGATATGCAACATTATATCGGTTTCTTTATTGAGTAAAGAGGGATATAATTTTGTATTACAGGATAATGTTATGAACATTTTCCGTAACCAAAAGTTGGTTGGATCAGGCACGTTGTGCAATGGCATTTATGTTCTAAACCAATCAACAGTTCTGAGCATAACAAACACACATAAGAGGAAGAGTTCTGAACTGAACGAATCCTTCTTGTGGCATTATAGACTGGGTCACATCAATGCGACACGACTAGCTAAGTTGCATAAAGATGGATATTTAAATCCGTTTGAATTTTCATCTTATGACACTTGCCAGTCATGTCTCAAAGGCAAGATGACCAAAACTCCGTTTACGGGACACGGAGAAAGAGTTACCGAACTCTTGGGACTGATACATAGTGATGTATGCGGTCCCATGTCTACACATGCCAGGGATGGTTCTTCGTACTTCATTACATTCACTGACGATCTCTCTAGATTCGAATATGTGTTCCTGATGAAACACAAATCAGAAGCTTTTGAGAAATTTAGAGAATATAAACAAGAAGTCGAGAACCAAACCGGAAAAAGTATTAAAATCCTTCGATCTGATCGAGCAGGAGAATACTTAAGCAATGAATTCCTGGACTTCCTAAAAGAGAATGGGATTCTCTCTCAGCTGACTCCTCCATATACACCACAGCACAACGGTGTATCAGAACGGAGGAACCGCACCCTATTGGATATGGTGCGCTCTATGATGAGTACAGCTGAGTTACCTATTTCCTTCTGGGGACATGCGCTTGAGACAGCCATGGACCTATTGAATAGAGTTCCTACCAAATCAGTGCCTACCACTCCATATGAGATATGGAAAGGGAAGAGACCACATCTTAATTATATTAAGATATGGGGTTGTCCAGCCTATGTCAAAAGACAAAATCCGGACAAACTCGAGGCAAGATCTGTCTTATGTAAGTTTGTAGGATATCCCAAAAATTCACAAGGGTATATCTTCTACCACCCCGAGGAACAAAAGGTGTTTGTTTCTCGACATGCCACTTTCCTAGAAAAAAGTTTTCTTATGAAACAGATAATTGGCATTGAGGTAGAACTGGAAGAGGTTCCAGCGACACAGACTACAACAGAAGATTTGGTGGAACCAGAGGATTCAGTAGTACCCGACGAACCCCAGCCTCTCCGCCGATCTAATAGGGTTCCTCGCCAACCTGAGAGATACTATGGTTTTCTCATGGACGGTGGTAGCGAGGATTGCATCATGGAGGATGATGACCCAACTAGCTTCGAGCAGGCCATCACGAGTGGGGACTCAGTGAAATGGCTGGATGCTATGGGGTCCGAGATGGAATCCATGTACACCAACAAAGTATGGACTTTGGAAATTGCTCCTGAAGGGGTAAAACCCATTGGGAGCAAGTGGATCTTCAAGAAGAAACTTGGTGTAGATGGGAAAGTGGAGACTTTCAAAGCTAGACATGTAGCAAAGGGTTTTCGTCAAAGACCAGGTGTGGACTATGACGAGACCTTTTCTCCAGTGGCTATGCTTAAATCCATCCGGATCATGCTTGCCATCGCTGCATATCATGATTACGAAATCTGGCAAATGGATGTTAAGACCGCCTTTCTAAATGGTGATTTAGAAGAGTGCGTGTACATGACTCAGCCAGAGGGCTTCGTAGATAGTGGGAGCAGCGGGAAGGTGTGCAAGCTGCTTAAATCTATTTATGGATTAAAGCAAGCATCGCGGAGTTGGAACATCTGCTTTGACGTCGTTATCAAAGAGTTTGATTTCGTCAAAAATCCAGATGAACCTTGTATCTACAAGAAGGTGGCAGAGAGTAAGGTTGTATTCCTCGTATTGTACGTGGACGATATACTCTTGATAGGAAATGATATCCTATGCTGCAATCGGTCAAGCTCTTCTTATCACAAAGATTCTCAATGAAAGATCTTGGTGATGCCTCCTGCATATTGGGAATCAGGATCTATAGAGATAGATCCAAACGGATATTGGGATTGTCCCAATCCAGGTACATTGACACCATACTAAAGAGGTTTAGTATGGAAGAATCCTAGCGTGGGAACTTGCCCACGATCTCTGGACTCACTCTCTCCAAAGAGATGTCTCCCAAGACTGATTTGGAGAGAGCTCGCATGCAAGGGATACCCTATGCTTCGGCAGTAGGCTCTATCATGTATGCGATGCTATGTACCAGACCCGATGTTGCATACTCACTAAGTGTAGTGAGTCGGTATCAAGCAGATCCTGGAGAGAGTCACTGGACAGCTGTGAAGAACATTCTCAAGTACTTGCGAAGGACTAGAGATATGTTCTTGGTGTATGGTAACGGAGAACTCCAAGTGGAGTCCTTTACCGATTCGAGCTTCCAGAGTGATAAGGACGACTCTAAGTCGCAGTCGGGCTTTGTCTTTACCCTTTACGGAGGGGCGGTTAGCTGGAAGAGTTCCAAGCAGGAAACCGTGGCAGACTCGACGATGGAGGCTGAATACATCGCTGCCAACGATGCTGCCAAAGAGGCTGTCTGGATCAAGAAGTTCATTACTGAACTTGGAGTGGTTCCATCCATTGAGCATCCAATACCTTTGTATTGTGATAACAATGGAGCGGTGGCTTTGGCTAAGGAACCCAGGTCCCATCAGCGATCCAGGCATATTCTGAGGCGGTATCACCTGATCCGGGAGATAGTTGATCGCCGGGAGATCGAGGTCAGGAGGGTTGACACGAAGAACAACACGGCGGATCCACTCACGAAGGCCATTCCCCAGATACAGTTTGAGAGACTCTTCGGGATGCTCGGTATGCGATACTACAGCAGCTGGCCCTAGTGCAAGTGGGAGATTGTTAGTTGTATGTATGCCCTAGAGGCCAGTATTATACAGATGATGTATATTATATTGGATGCTTGGACATATATAGAGATGACTTTCTTGCTCGATATGATAGTATGCTATCTGGTTGCTCTTTATCTTAACATGTACACTAGTCTTATAGTTACATGTTGATAAAGCCCTTAGGATGTGTACTTGACTACCTGGACTATGATGTAGATCATACTAGTGGGGATATGGTAGTCCATAAGTACATCCTTCAAGGTCCCTAGTCGTGGGTGTATCGAGACAGGGCATCGATATACCAGAGTAGACTAGCGTATATGCTTCTCGACCCATGAGATGGGCGATGGATGATCCCATATCCATTGGTGTTTGACATCAGAGATAGTATACGGGTGCTCAGTGGAGACTGGGTACACTGGACGGACTCACCGAGAACTCCCAGATGGTATTATACCTCACGTGAGATGGCAGTTCTCAGGTGACACTTGTACAGGTTAGTCTGTAGACCCGAGATCGTCATAGAGTCTTGTGTGATTCCCACTGTGCTTTGATCTCCACCTTACCATGTCCATGAGGGCGTGCAAAACGGTAGTCTTTGGGTACAGTCCCGAGTCACATGGAGGCAATGAGCGATAGGAGGGGTTTCGTCTCTCCCGGTATTGGGGGTTGATGTTGCGCTGTGCTCGATTGGCCGTAACAGGGAAGTCCCTGGCCAGGGCTGATCAGAGATTTGCTGGTAAGTGTTACCAGTAGTTTCTCGACCCGTTATGAGCCTCACATCGGCATGACTTATCGGTTATTGGGGTCTGACGTATACCACCCCTAGACTTGATATGCGACATATCAGACGAACAGACCGGACTGTACGGTAAGTGTTACTGGTTGGATTCATAGGAGTGTGAGCGGGCTAGCTCGTCGATCTTCTGATCGCTCAATACCCAGATGGCCGTTACGTTTAGCAGACCGCTTGCGGCTTGTGGGTGCTTGATATGATCATCATCTGCTACCGGCGTATTGACGAGTCTTTAGAGTCCTACACAGAGCTTTCCTGGCTCAAGCGAAACGAAATAGGAGCGCATATGAGATATGTGCGGGAGCGAGAATAATGCGTGTATGTGATACCGCATTTCATTCTCGCGATAAATGTTTCGATTGGTTATATTCGATATGACCTAGTTATCGAATCATTGATTCGATAAATCGATACATTGAATACTAGTCGGTTATGTGCGACATGACCGGATCATTGAATCAAATGTTGATTTAATAATTTAATGTATAATTATATATTTGATATATTACTTTGCATTAACTAGTATTGGTTCACTTTATACGGATTTTCTCACTTGATGTGCAAGTTGTATATGTGATATACTTTTGTGCACATGTTTGTATCATGTTTGATGATGCATGTTCATTTAGTTAAGTGTATAGAATTAAACTTAGGTTAAGAAAGTGATTAGGGTTTTTATTTATCCATTCTTTTATTTATTCATTTTTGGAAAAAGAATGGGATAAGAATACAAAATGGTTGCTTTCATTCTTGAACATTGTTGAAGCTTCATGAAGCTTTGACTTTGTGACCATTTTGTCTTCACACTAAACCCTAACCATTCTTCTAACCTTAGTTAATTCTCTACACTTAACTATGGTTCACATTATGATAAGTATTGATTTATTTTTATTTTATCTCAAGACTTATCATATTCTTTCTTCTTCTTCATCTTCATCTTCAAGATAGAAACCTTGATGCCATCAATGGCAACTTGAGTTCTAGTGAGAGAAATCCAATTCTAAAGTGAACCCACCCCCTATTTCTTCACCCTCTACCTCTTGCCAAGTTGTTTTGGGTGTTTTCTTCACAAGTTTCACAACTTTGTGAAGTTGGTGCTTGAACTTGTGATGCCTCGACGTAGATCGTCTTTGACACGAAGCCGACGACCTAGCTCGCCCGTTTCTCCGATGAAGCCGACGAATGAGTTCGGGATTCATGATGGAAAGCGATAGGACACCCACGTTGAGCTAAGGAAGTGGAGAACCGGATCTACAAAGGTTGTAGCCTCTCTCCTTTAGTTAAAATGTTAACTAGATTATCTTTTCGCCTAAACTTCTAGTCAACGATCCGTATTAGGGTTTCTCGGCACCCATAATTTTTGAAATTGGCATGGTTGATGCCTTGTGAGACTTCATTAGAGTGCCTAGGAACCCTACACAAGCCCGCTCATACTCCTGTGAATCCAACCAGTAACACTTACCGTACAGTCCGGTCTGATCGTCTGATATGTCGCATATCTCGCCTAGGGGTGGTAAACGTCAGACCCCAATAGCTCGATAAGTCGTGTCGATATGAGGTCTATAATAGTTCGAGAAACTACTGGTAACACTTACCAGTAAATCTCAGCAACCCTGGCCAGGGATTTCCGGTTATAGCCAATCGAACACAGCGCAACATCAACTCCCTATACCGGGAGAGACGAATCCCCTCCTATCGCTCATTGCCTCCATGTGATTCGGGACTGTACCCAAAAGCCACCGTTTTGCACGCCCTCTTGGACGTGGTAAGGTGGAAATCAAAGCACAGTGGGAACCACACAAGACTCTATGACGATCTCGGGTCAACAGACTACTCTGTACCAGTGTCACCAGAGAACTGCCATCTGACGTAAGGTATAATACCATCTGGGAGTTCTCGGCGAGTCCGTCCAGTGTACCCAGTCTCCACTGAGCACCCGTATATCATCTCTGATGTCAAACACCAATGGATATGGGATCATCCATCGTCCATCTGTATGGGTCGAGTAGGTATACGCTAGTCTACTCTGGTATATCGATGCCCCGTCTCGATACACCCTCGACTAGGGACTTTGAAGGATGTACTTATGGACTACCATGTCCCCACTAGTATGATCCGCATCATAGTCCAGATAGTCAAGTACACATCCTAAGGGCTTTACCAACATGTAACAGAGAGACAAACAGTATACATGTTAAGGTAAAGAGTAACCAGATAGCGTACTATCATGTCGAGCAAGAAAGTCCTCCCTATATATGTCCCAGCATCCACTACAATATACATCCTATGTATAGTAATGGCCTCTAGGGCATACATATAACTAACAATCTCCCACTTGCACTAGGGCCATCTGTAGCAGTGGTTGTAGTATCTCATACTCAACCATCCCATAAAAGTCTCTCTTTGGGAATAGGCCTTTGTGAGTGGATCCGCCGTGTTGTTCTCTGACTCTACTCTCCTAACCTCGATCACCCTGGAGATCAACCATCTCCATGATTAGGTGACACTGCCTTAGAGTTTGTCTGGATCACTGATGGGACGGGTGTTCCTTGGCATAAGCCACAACTCCATTGTCACATAATGGGAGGAACATAGTTCATCTCATGAACCAATATACACCCAAACAGCCTCTTTGGTAGCATCTTAAGTAGCGATGTATCCTGCCTTTATCGTCTAGTATTCCACGGTATCTAGCTTGGAACTCTTCCAACATACCGTCCCTTTACTGAGGGTAAAGACAATGCCTGCGACTGACTTTCAGTCGTCCTTATCACCCTGGAACCCTTCCAGTGATTCTCCCTAGGATCGGTTGATACCATCTCACTACAACTAGTGAGAATCCTAACATCCAATTAGATATATCTCATAGATCCAAAACCCAGGATTTAGGAAGTATCACTTTTATCCTATATGGAGAATCATTGTGATAAACGGAGATTGACCGAGCGTAGCATAGGAAACTCCTTTCTTATCCAGAGCATGACATCCACGTACTCTACGAGGATCACCACCATACTCCCTACTACCTTTTTGTTTATACAAGGTTCATCTACCATTTTGACGATGTCAAACTCTTTGACTTATCCATCAAAACAGATGTTCTAATTCCGCGATGCCTGCTTTATCACATAAAACATCTTGCACACGTTTCCGCTGCTCCCACTGTCTACGAAGCACTCTAGCTGTGTACTTATAGACGCTCTATTCTAAAACATCATTTAGAAAAGCTGTCATGACACCCAACCACCAGATATCGTAGTCATGGTATGTAGCCGTGGTAAGTAGGATCTGGATGGACTTAAGCATAGTTTCTTAGAAAAAGGTTTCCTCATGATCTACACCTGGTCAATGATGCAAACCTTTAACAAGTCTAGCTTTGAAAGTCTCAACTTTTCCATCTACACCAAGTAATCTTCTCAAGATATACTTGCTCCTGATGGGGATTTAACCCTTCAGATATAGCAACCAAAGTCCATACTTTGTCGGTGTACATGGATTCCATCTCAGATTGCTAAGCATCCAGCCATTCTTACAGAGTCCCACTCCTGATGGCCAGCTCGAAACTAGTTGGGTCATCATCTCATGATGCAATCCTCGCTCCCACTGTCATCGAGAAACCGAAGTATCTCTCAGGTGGGTGAGGAACCCTACTAGATCGGCGGAGAGGCTGAGGTTCGTCGGTAACTATTGAATCCTTTGGTTCTATCAAATCATCAGCTGTTGTTTGTATAGCTGGAACATTTCCAGTTGTACATAACAGACCTTGCCTCGAGCTTGTCCGGATTTTGCTTTTAGACATAGGCCGGACAACCACAAATCTTAACTAACTTAAGATATGGGCTCTTCCCTTTCCATATCACATATGAAGTGGTAGGCAACTGATTTGGTTCGAACCCTATTCAATAAGTATGCAGCTTCTCAAGCGCATAACTCCCAAAAAGGAAACAGGTAACTCAGTATTACTCTTCATAGAGCACACCTTATCACATAGGGTGTGATTGCTCCGCCCCGATATACCATCGTGCTATGGTGTATACGGAGGAGTAATGCCGAGAGAGAATCTCATTCTCCTTTAGAATAGTCCAGGAATTCCGTACTCAAGTATTCTCCTCCCTGATCACATCAAAGGACATAATACTTTTACCCGTATTTTGGTTCTCTACTTCTAACTTATATTCTGTGAATATCTTAAATGGTTCGGACTTGTGTTTCAACAGGAACATATTTCTGAATCTTGAGAGATCATCAAAGACTGTAATAAAGAACAAAGAACCATTCCTGGCATGTGTAGACAAGGGACCTTTATACATCAACATGTATTATCCCAAGAGTTCAGTAACTCTTTCTCTGTTTCCAATAAACAGAGCTATGGTCATCTTATCTTTGTGACATGACTGGCAAGTTTTCATAAGATGTAAATTCAAACTGATTTAAATATGCATCTAAAATGTAACTTCAGCCAGTCGGGTCGCATTGATATGACCTAGTCTACAATGCCTCAAGAAGAATTCGTTCATTTCTGAACTCTTCCTCTTTTGTGTGTTCTGTATACTAAAGAACTGTAGTTTGATTTAGAACATCAATGCTTTTAGATAACGTGCCTGAACCGATCAACTTTTGATAGAGGAAATGTTCAAAACATTATCCAACAATACAAAATTATATCCTTTCTTTACTAATAAAGAGACTGATATGATTTTTTATATCAGGTTCGGTATCTAATAACATTCGTTCAGAATCAATGTATTGGTAATACAGGGTGACAGTGACCAACAGACTTGGCTGCAACACTTGCCCCGTTTTCTGCCTCATGAAACTTATCACCCGTTCTCAGTTCTCTACCTTTCTGTAGCCCTATGTAACATATTACATATGCGGGATCCTGATCCTGTATCATATACCCAGGACGTAAAGGACACTGAGAAACAGTTCTATATAATGAACACACCCGAAGATGATGCATCAGCATGCACTATCTTCGTTTGGGCGGCACGGGAATTCTGGTAATCCCCAATTTCCTGCTCTGTCTTATAACAATTATAAGTTGGAGCGGGACCAACGTTCCCCAGCTCAGTATAACAAGCGGGTTCGGTCAATAATCCGTATTATTATTTTGATTAAGGCGTGATATGGTCGCTACCTGGAGAGAGAGAGGAAAACACTCAGCGTGCGCTCTTGCAAGAATAGATTGGTTTTTATTTTATCTAATAAGGATGGCTCCCACTGCTTTTTATCAAATCTTCCTTCAAACCCTAAAAGGAAAGACTAGCCGGGATTAATTACACACTACAAGTTCGCCAATCTTTCAGCCAGGCCAGTGTCGGTACTTTGAGGGAGGTCCCCCATGCTCTCGCACGAACCTAATTAATGTAAACCTCATTTTTCCAGAGGCGTAACCTCGTTGACGCCTTTCTAGACACCTACTTGATCGGCTAATTGTAATATGAAAAACTCTCCCAGGAGTAACTCTTACTCGCAGCGGGTATCGGGATCCAACTATCTCATAGAAGGTATGCAATCTCATTGCAAATTTCAACACTTGAAATTCCCGATAATATTTTGCCCCTAACCTCCTATGACCTTGACAAAGGCCAACAAATCATAGGATGCTAGTCAAGTTCAACCCGTCATTTCCTGATTAAATTAAACCCACCCGCACGGCCCTTGACAAAGGCCAACAAGGTCGCAAGACTACTCTAATCCAATCTGCATCATATGCATAAGCAGATAAGCACCAGTTAGCTACCGCACACTGCGCCTTGACAAAGGCCAACAAACGCAGCACGAATACTAACTACTACTTATCTGAAATGACGGAGGGCTACGACAGGTTTTTCTGAAAACCTATTGCGTAATGAACTTGATATCGTTGTAGAATCAAATGATTTTAAAATGGAGTGCTTTTGAGGCTTTTCTAGTTTTGCTAAAGGAGTCACTCCCGGTGAAGGGATCGTCGGTCCTTTCCTCGTCGAATGAGGTGCGGGACATATCGTATATATCACTGTGCAAAGCAAAAACTCTTAAAAGCAATCAAAAGACAAACCGAGTGTGTAGCATCTGCCAGTTATTGCTAAAGGAGTCACTCCCGGTGAAGGGATCTCGGTCCTTTCCTCATCGAATAAGGTGCAGGATATATCATATATACCACTGTGCAAAGCAAGAACTGTAGCTACCTATTTTTATTTTGAAATTCGATTCAACAACATCTTAGGTTTCTTTTATTTCATTAATCATATTAATGAAGTCCCATCATTAAGTTACCTAAACATCACAGATAAATACGACGTACACTTATGCCATCCGCATTCGCCTCGATGTCCCCTCATGCACCGTTAGGTTAGGTAACTAACGGCAGAGCGGGGCAGGGCTAGCGCGAGTGCAAAACATAAGTAACGTCTATATAATATATCATATACACTATATACTGTATCCATCACAGAACATATCACATGATCACATCACAGATATCGCAGCAGAAGAAACATATGAAATATTGGATATACTAGGACGTCCGTGTTTTCAATACGAGCCAGTATAAAACACCGATTCCACGGTCGCGATGAATAGCCAAACCCACACCCCTAGACCCCTACGAGAGCGGCAAGCAACCCTACCAATTCCAGAGTTAGGAGACCCGGACTCGACTCCTCGAGTTGGTCTCCCACTGGACTCCAGAACCCGGTTACTTGTGCTCCCCTCCTTGGGTCTATCCTAGTGCGGAAAAGTAAATAATATACAAAGGGTGACATCTTCCGCAACCTGGAAGTGCCCCAATAAAAGAATATTACATACAAGTTTTTACATGAATGAAAATGAAAAACACTCATCTCACATAAAAACCCCCGGCTATTCAAACACGACGATCCAATATAACATATCCAGCAACACATAACATCACATGTCATCAACGTAAGTAAATATGCGCATCCCAATTGTCGTTGACATATAGCAACGAAACCGGCGATATCACATATTACACTTACGGTCACAGAAAAGAAAGTGTAGAACTACAACAGTTGGAATCCGCAACTACCATAGACATCGCATGCCTAATCAAATGAATTCCTTAGACATCGCATGCCTAACAATTATAAACCCCGCATTTTAGTCTCATTATCGAAAACACTTTTCAATATCAAGTCGGGCAATTCAGCAAGATTCCCGACATCCTGATCGAATGCTCGTCGCAAACTTTAGTAGACGGTCGCACCCCCGATACCGTCGACGAAGTGCACTAAGGCGGAACACCGCTACCGGGAGCACCCTAACGGATGCTTTCGGTGACGGGGTTCTCCTACAGTCACTTGGTCGGGGCTATGGGGTGAGGCTGTCTATTAAGTTTACCCGGCGAGTATCCGCGTACGCTACGTGATTGCGACGAACTTTTGATCACATCAAAATTCCGTGGTAACCGATCAAGTGAGACTAAAGTGCTATGTTTATAACATTCATTCAGTTATCTCATAACTTATTGTGAATTCCAATTATTGTATCCTATTCCAGATAAATAGAAAATGTTAAACTTTTCGATCGAACAGTCAAACACCCAAGTTTTCCCGATACAGATCAACACATGAAACAAGTCTAAAAACATTCAGTTCGTGCCTCAGTACCAACGGTCCAGCCGTAGAAGGGTCAAGCCAACGCCTCACATGTGGCACGCCGTACTGCCCCAAACCCGAAGGTTCAAAGGGCAGTTCAAGATGGTCACATAATCGAGTTAAGGTTTGTTGTCTTCTAGAGGGACCATCGCGTTACTTGCACTACTTAGAACGTCGTTAAACCATGGAAAAATCCAACACTTGGAAATTTCCCGGCAGGGGAAAAGTTGGGTATTTATATCCGGTCGAACTTTTTAACATATTCAAAAATTATCCGGAAAGCCACACAGACAAAATTTGATAATCCGATCGAACATTCGAATCCCCAAAACAACCCAGAAAATTCAACTCTTGAAAAAATATTAAAAATTCCTAGGAAAACCAGCACTGCAAATTATGAATTACTGTGCAAAATTCGATGCCACATAAGACAAAACGGCCGCGGAACCGCCGCACGAGCCATGCTCGTGCCGCGGAACCGCGGTGCATTGGTGGAATTAGGCACACGAATTTTACAGAAACCTTTAGAATTTCCTGCTGATTTTTCTGCATATTTTTAATATCGAAAAACTCCAGATTTTGGAAAAAGTCCAGAGAGCATGTTTGAGTTAGGGTTTCGGGTTCGTTCGGGTTTCAAACTTCGTCTACGCATCGCCTAAGGCTCTAGCTAGGCTCTGATACCACTGTAGGGTTCCTGGGCACACTAATGAGGTCTTACAAGGCATCAACCATGCCAATTTCAAATTTTACGGGTGCCGAGAAACCCTAATACGGATCGTTAACTAGAATTTTAGGCGAAAGATGCAACTAGTAAACTACTTTACTAAGAGAACGGAAATACAACCTTTGTAGATCCGGTCCTCCACCTCCATAGCTCCGCAATGAAGTCTCCTCGCTGTCCAAATGGAAACCCGGGCTCTAGCGTCGGCTTCATCGGAGAAATGGGCGGGCAAGGTCGTCGGCTTCGTGCCGAAGATGATCTACGTCGAGGCATCACTAGATCAAGCTCCCACTTCACCAAGTCATGAAACTTGTGAAGAGAACACCCTATACTACTTGGCAAGAGGTAGAGGATGAAGAAATAGGAAGTGGGTTCACTTTAGAATTGGATTTCTCACTCTTTTCATCAAGTTACCATTGATGGAGGCAAGCTTCTTCATGTGAAGAAGAAGAAGAAGAAGATGAAAAATTATTATGTTAAGTTAATTCAAAATAGAAAATAAATTGAATACTTATCATGTGGCAACCATGGTAAAGTGTAGAGAATAAATCATGGTTAAAAGGAATGGTTAGGGTTAAGCATGAAGACAAAATGGTCACTTAGTCAAAGCTTCATGAACTTTTAATGTAAAACAAAACTAGCAACCATTTTCTTTTCTTTTGCCATTTCTTTTCCAAAATAAAATAAATGAAATAAATAAATAAATGAAAAAGAAAAGCCTAACCATTACACAACCATGGTTTAATCTTTACACAAACCCTAGAGAGCATGTATCATCAAACATGATACAATCAAGTGCACAAAAAGTATATCACATATACAATGTGCACATCCGAGCGAGAAAATCCATTTAAAGTGAACCGATACTAGTTAATGCAAAGTAATATATCAAATATATAATTATGCATTAAATCATTAAATCAACACTTGATTTAATGATCCGGTCATATCGCATATAACCGACTAATATCTACAGTAACAACTTATCGAATCAACACTTGATCCGATAACCCGGCTATATCGCATATAACCGATCAATGTCACAAATCGCGAGAATCGAATACAGTATCACATACTGGTATCATTCTCGGTCCCGCACATATCTCATATGCGCTCCTATTTCGTTTCGCTTGAGCCAGGAAACCTCTGTGTAGGACTCTAAAGACTTGTCAATACGCCGGCAGCAGATGATGATCATATCAAGCACCCACAAGCCGCAAGTGGTCTGCTAAACGTAATGGCCACCCGGGTATTGAGCGATCAGAAGATCGACGAGCAAGCCCGCTCATACTCCTGTGAATCCAACCAGTAACACTTACCGTACAGTCCGGTCTGATCGTCTGATATGTCGCATATCTCGCCTAGGGGTGGTAAACGTCAGACCCCAATAGCTCGATATGTCGTGTCGATATGAGGTCCATAACAGTTCGAAAAACTACTGGTAACACTTACCAATAAATCTCAGCAACCCTGGCCAGGGATTTCCGGTTATAGCGAATCGAACACAGCGCAACATCAACTCCCTATACCGGGAGAGACGAATCCCCTCCTATCGCTCATTGCCTCCATGTGATTCGGGACTGTACCCAAAAGCCACCATTTTGCACGCCCTCTTGCACGTGGTAAGGTGGAAATCAAAGCACAGTAGGAACCACACAAGACTCTATGACGATCTCGGGTCAACAGACTACTCTGTACCAGTGTCACCAGAGAACTGCCATCTGACGTAAGGTATAATACCATCTGGGAGTTCTCGGCGAGTCCGTCCAGTGTACCCAGTCTCCACTAAGCACCCGTATATCATCTCTGATGTCAAACACCAATGGATATGGGATCATCCATCGCCCATCTGTATGGGTCGAGAAGGTATACGCTAGTCTACTCTGGTATATCGATGCCCCGTCTCGATACACCCTCGACTAGGGACTTTGAAGGATGTACTTATGGACTACCATGTCCCTAATAGTATGATCCGCATCATAGTCCAGATAGTCAAGTACACATCCTAAGGGCTTTACCAACATGTAACAGAGAGACAAACAATATACATGTTAAGGTAAAGAGTAACCAGATAGCGTACTATCATGTCGAGCAAGAAAGTCCTCCCTATATATGTCCCAGCATCCACTATAATATACATCCTATGTATAGTAATGGCCTCTAGGGCATACATATAACTAACACTATTGCGCGTTGATAGAGCCCTTAGGATTCTTGCTTGACGGCCAGCAGTATGATGGCGATCATATACGTGGGAGCTGGGGTCTATAAGGACATCCTTAAAAGGTCCCTAGTCGTGGGAGTTTCGAGACAGGGCATCGATACTCCAGAGTAGACTAGTGTATACAGTCGAGAATAGTAGTGAATCTGACAATGGAAAGGAACTTGTTCCAGTTCGCGGATGGATTCTCGTTCGGGAGAAATAGGAATAAGGTTTATTCGGTTGTCTTTTATCTTCACCTTCTCTCGCATTGCGAGTGCTCCTAGGATTAGGACAGTACACCCATTATGCTTATTGGATAGTCTTCTTCCAAACCATAGGCTGGTGCCGAGCGGTAGGGAAGGAAGAAAACCATTTAGCCTAAGAAGGTATACAGAAGGTAATGATTAAAGACATATGAAGGGATTTGGAGAGATGGCAAAGGAATATACGGTCACAGTTGTGAATCTGACAATGGAAGAGGCATTACTAGGAATACCCGGATACCGCTACGAAACATTTCAATGTTTCAGTTTCACTTTGTACTGTTAAAAGAAAACTGATTTCCCAATTAGCCCTTGCTCCAGGGTATGTATTTACCAGATATGATTCTCACATCTGTATGGTTTTACAGATGATGAGTGGGAACAAGTTGTTGGGAATTAGGTGATTATCCTCATTATATCGGAATTCGTTGTTATTGGTGATTTTTGAGGAAATCACCTGAGTTGTTTGCCGGACGACGAATATTTGGTTTTGAATATCTGTTGCTATGCACCAATTTCAAATTGATATATCTGTACGTCTATTTTTATAGGGTGAGATATAACTTTTTTAAATTATGTCCATGACATTTACCTATATCAGTGGATGGTTAGATAAGGAGTATTGAATAGCGGTGTAATTCTTCTTAACCATAAGTACAGTTTTCAACCTACGACACACAGGAATTGAGTTATTAGACTCAAGGGGCTTATACAGAGTATTGTATGTTGTCCAGTGTCCATCAGGACCGAGGGGTCGGTACTCGTACTATATTCTGTTTACTTGTGACTTCTCTAGTTCTTAGACATGTGTTTCGTAGAAACACAAGGTCCAAGTTTTGAGAAGTTATAGGTATATGAATAAAGTAGAGAACCAGGTGTTGCAAGTATCAGGATTCTTCAAGGTGATCAAAGATGTAGATACTTGTATATGGTATTCAGTTGATAGTAATGATTGAGAGAACTTGCTTCTCTTTCAGGTTACTCATAATTGGAAGCACTCCTAAGTTGAGTAATGCTGATCGGCCTCTTTCCATTTAGTTGACATGCACTGGAGACAGCTGCATGATTTGAATCTGGTTCAATTAAATCAGTGCTTCTGTTTCTGTATTGGATATAGAACAGTTCATATCTTAACGATGTTAAGGAACGGGGAGTTGTCCGGCTTATGCTTAAAACCAAACTCTGGATAACTCAAGGTACGTTTCCGTAATGGCTGTTTGTGGGTTGACCCGGGCTATGACGATGGTTGACTTTCTACCATCTGGAAGATCAATAGTGATATTGTTCTAGACTCGCCACAGTTTTAAGTAAAATGAATTTTTTTCAGAAAACAGAAGTGGGAGTATGGTAGAACTGGAATTGATTCCAGAACCGCAAACGATTACTGAAATTTTGATAAGAACCTAAAAATTCATTCTGATTTGACATTCCATTAGCCACTCCGCAGATATGGTGGGTAACCTCAGGCACCCGAGAGGTACTCCGGTAGCCTCAAGGACGGTGACAGGGAGGTTCTTGTTTACCAAGACTTGACATTGCTATTGTTCCAGACTGTGAGACCCGGCAGGAGGATGAGTATAGCGTCGTTCTAAACAAGCTTTAGAAATGTACGTGTATATGACTCTGCCAGAGCGTTGTCGTAGTCAGTGGGAGCAGCGGAAGCATTGATGGACAAGTGGCTTATGTCTATTTATAGACTAAAGCAGATGTAGTGGAGATAGATCATCTATTTCTGATATGACAGTCATAGGTTTGACTTCATCAGAATAGGGGATGGATCTATTAAGAAGGTAGTAGAGTGTGATGTCCTGGTATTTGGATGACATACACAGAGTAGGAAGTGAAATTCCTATACTACGATCGGTTATACTTTGGTTGTCACACAGTGGTTTCTCCACAAAGGACTTGGATATTATATCAGACATTCTGGTTACTAGATCTATGGTTTTAGATCTAGATTTGGGTAGTTTCCCAATCTGGGTACTTAGACAGCATTCTAAAGGTGTTTTAGAATGGACGACTCCTGGCATGGTAGTATACCTGCAGGTGATGGAGTCACCCTCTCTAACGGTGTCTTACAGACTAAGGGGGAGAGGGATGTGCATGATTGGCAGATCACTTGCTTAGGCAATTGAGTCAATTATGAGATGTCAAGTACCACACCAAATGTTGTTTTTGCAGTAGGTGCAATAAGTTGATAAAAATCCAATCCTGGAAAACCAATCAGAAGCAGTTTTAGAACATAAGTGGATGTTCTAGGGATATGATAACAACAGCCTCATTCGGGAGACGGTTATCATTCCAGGCTTCCAAGGTGACCTGGATGACAGAGTGGCTGTCAGAGTTATAGTTTTCCCTCTGACGAGGGGCAGTATTTTAGACAGGTGGTCCAGGCGGATACTGATTAAGTTCAATTGACGATACAGTCTAAGAGGTTTGAATTTGGAGTTCATTTATGAACTAGGTCCCATCAGACATCCAGACATATTCTAAGACAGGTATTGCTCATTTCGGGAGATGGGTTTCTCCGCGAACTTGAGATAAAGAGAGACATAGAAAGAAACATTAGGGCGGATCCACTCACTGAGGCTATTCCTCGAACACAATAGTTTCGCAAATGAGCTTTGTGAGACTGACTAGTAGAGGAGTTGGGTGTTCGGTATCACACGGGCTGTGAGTATGCGACATCGCAATAATTAGCCTTGAGTGCAAGTGGGAGATTGTTGGAGATAGTGCCCTCAAAGTCAATTATTGAATCACAGGCACGTGATTGCAATGATTGAGAGAGGACCTATACCAGTAGGACAGTCTTACTCAAGATGATAGTATGCTATCTGGTTTATCTTTATCATCGTGTACTGTTTTAGGTGACCTTACAGGTCACTATTGCGCGTTGATAGAGCCCTTAGGATTCTTGCTTGACGGCCAGCAGTATGATGGCGATCATATACATGGGAGATGGGGTCTATAAGCACATCCTTAAAAGGTCCCTAGTCGTAGGAGTTTCGAGACAGGGCATCAATACTCCAGAGTAGACTAGTGTATACAGTCGAGACCCCGATGAGGGGCGGTGGCTGGTCTCATAAGCCACTGATGTCAGTTGGTTCACCTAAGATGTATACAGGTGCTCATTAGGTTATGAGCACACCGGACAGGACTCGCCGGGAACATGCTAGTTGGTCTTATACCTGACGTCAGATAGCAGTTCTGTGGTGACATGTGTACAGGTTAGTTCATTGACCTGAGATCGTCATTTGTCTCGTGTGAGTTCCCACTGTACTTTGATTACTACCCTACCACGGCTCAAAGGAGTCGTGTAAACAGGTTTTAGTTGGGTACAGTCCCAAGCCACATGGAGCCACTGAGCCGATCTGCAGGGGTTCGTCTCTCCCGGTATTGGGGGTGAGGTCGCGCTGTGTCTAGGAGAGCCATTACACAAAGCCCTCGGCCGAGGCAGGAGGTTTACTGGTAGGCATTCCAGTAGTATCTCAGGGTGTTCTGGGCTACACTCCGACACGACTTGTACCGCTTTTGGGGGTCTGACTTTTACCAAACCCCTAGGCCCGCCATGTGATGCTCATAAACGAACGGACCGGACTGTACGGATATTGTGACTGACAGGCTCAGTAGGGTGTCAGCATGAGTTCGCTCACAGACATCCCTTTTGGTCAATACCTGGTAGCCCGTTACGTATGGCTAATACCTTTGACGTGCTAATGGTTAAATCCACAGCCAAAAGTATTGACGAGTCTTTAGAGTCCCCCACAGACAGTTACTCATGTTTCGGGCGAAACGCTGTAGAGGCCGTATGGAGATATGGCAGGGTTCGATCATATACGTGCCGTATTGCACGGATCATGATCTGACGGATAATACTATCGGGCTTCGGTTTAAGTCGGATCCTAGTATTGTACAGTGTAGATTTTGTCTCATTGCATTTGTATTCGGTCGGAATACAAATGCGGGTATGTATATACAGTCGCGGGGTTTTCCTGTAATTTATTACGGGATCGTTTTTCTGAAGTTGCCAGTTTGCTTTTCGTTTCGGACATTTTCCTTTGTTTCTTTCCTTGGCTGAAATTTGGTGGAGGAGGGCTTATTTGAAATTGTACAAATTAGCTAATTGGAGGGTGGTCTTTGTAAATTGTTGCTTCATGATGATTCTACCATACTTTGACTTCCCTTGTTCATCATGACTTGACTTTTGTGATGAGTGTTGGTTGGTGGTGTGATGATTATTCCTCATGATGATCACTCATTTCCTTTTGCATCATTTTCTCCTTTTGGCTCACACCACCTGGTGTTTGCTCACTCCCTCCTTTTTTTTCTTCTTGGATGAAGGGCCGGCCATTTCTTGAGAGAAGGGGGCTGTCCACATTTTTTAGGAAGGGAATTGGTCTCATTTGGCTTGCAAAAAATCCTATAGTTCCATCTCAAAAGTTCATCTCATTCCTCCACCAAAAACCATGGCAACTTCAACCCCAATAGAGACATATAGTTCTACACTATCCTACAGCATTCTTGGACACGTCGACTCGCCAACTTCGTGCCTGAGTTTCCTTGGTCCAGAGGTGGGAGCCCGTAAAAGAACCCAGCGATGTGGTGCCCTTCCGACGAGGAGATGAAGACTGAAGATTCCGCAGGGAGACCAGGACGACGACGAGAAGACCGAAGGACATGGATCGCTCGGTATATCTCTCTACCCCTTCTCTAGTTAGCTAGGAGTAGGTTAATGGCCCGATCCGGGTTTATAGTACGCGGTAGCGCCGGTTTCTTGTTTAAAGAAAAGTTTTGATTCCGCATTTGGCTTCGTTCTGACGGCCGGGGCGCTGCCGTGGCCTAACACGGGTCAAGGTCGCTGCCAAAGAGAGAGAGAAAAGAAATACTCAGAGTGCACTCTAACCTAGATCAGAATGGTTATCATTTTATCTAATCAGGAAACCTCCCTCTGTAACGTCAAATTCTCCTCCAAACCTAAAAGAACAATTAGTCGGGATCACCCAAGGAGTAAACCAACTCATCAGTGGGAATCGGGATCCAACTATCATCGCATGACAACGTGACGGAATCCACTCACGTTATCATACTCCAAAAGGTATGTGCATATCTGGCAAGTTTCAGTTTCTTTAGAAACTCCCGATGTGATTTTTACCTCATGCTCTTATGACCTTGACTTTGGCCAACAAATCATAAGTCACATGTTAAGTTCTACCCGTCATTATCCAGGTTAATTTGAACCCACCCGTACCTACCCTTGACTTTGGCCAACAAGGCAGTACGACTGTCCTAAACCAACGCATCTACCTATGCTGCAGAAAAGTAACAAATAGCTACCATACACTATGCCTTGACTTTGGCCAACAAACATAGCATGAATACTACGTGCTACCCGTCTGAAATGACGGAGGGCTACGAATGGTTTCTGGCGAAAAACCTTTAACGTAATGAACTTGATATCGTTGAAGGAACCGGATAGCTTTTTATAAAAATATAGTGACGAAAACCATTGCTAAAGAGGTCACTCCCGGTGAAGGGATCTCGGCTCTTTCCCCGTAGAATGAGGTGCAGGATATTCTAACTGAATACCATGATGCAAAGCAAAAGTAATCGACTATAGTGAAGTTATTGCCCTGACGCAAACTTCTGTCCAAGGGGTCCCTCCCGGTGAAGGGATCTCGGCCCTTGCCTCGTCGACTGAGGTGCTGGATATTCATAACCGAATACCACTGTGCAAAACAAAAGTGAACGTCCTTGCAATAACAGCTTTTTGAAAAATTGTTCCAACAACATCAGAATAGGTTTGTTTAGATTGCATTGATCTGAATCAATGCAGTCCCATCAATTGATCACACCAATAAAGAACGAAAATAATGATGTACGTATATGCCATCCGCATTCGCCACCGGGTCCCGTCATCACCCGTTAGGTTGCTTAACTAACGACAGAGCGGGGACTGGACTTACGCGGATGCAAAACATATAAAACATCTACTAGTATATATATCAATATATAATATTCGCTCAAGGCGTGATAAAATGCAACATCACAGAAATGTAATAAGCATCACAAAACAATACAGATATCTGGGATCCCCGGGTTTCACAGAGCCGCTACTGAAACCCGAGGTTCCCCTGGTCGTGTGGATAGCCTGTGCAATGAAATCCTAGACCCCTACGGGCGCGGCAAGTTACCCGCCAAAACCTGAAGCGAGGCAGCCCCCTTCAACTACGTGAATGGACCACCCAGCACTCTACGGAATCTGGTAACTTGAGCACCCCTCCTGGGTCAACCTGTACCCCCTATGAGTGCGGCGAATAGCCCGCCAATTCTAGAGTGAAGCCCCCTTCGTCTCAACGCCATGAGATGCGGGCCCGTTGCCCTCTAGAACCCGGCTACCCGTGCACCCCTCCGCGGGGTAATCCTAGTACAGAAAGTAAAATATACAACGGGTACATTGACCTCAACCCGGTCGTGCCCCAAATGAATAATATACAAACAGGCAGTGACGGCAGTCCACATGTCGGACGCTCGCCCCGCAATATCAAATGTACATATACAACAAAACTGTACTACCATTGCATCCAGGCTATCCACCACGACAGATCCGCAACATCACAACACAACACAGAACATCAACATGAATGTCACGTTCGCAAATCCGTCTAAAAGGGCTATAGCAGTTAGACAGGATTTACCGATCAAATGACATTCACGGTCGCAGATATAATGTAAATACTGTGAACTAACATGTTTAAAATTTTCGATCGACTAAATTTCCTGAAGTGGGCCCCAAGCACAACCGTAGCACTCAAAATAAATCTGGGCCCAAAAAGAATATACCATACACCCTATTTCCATGTCAGAAACCCACTGTTGAAATTTGGTGCAGTTTGACCACAGTAAGGCGGCGGATCCACCGCCGAAACGTGGTTTTGGCCGCTGATCCGCTGCGCTACAGTAATTTCAGCCGACCAAATTTTCATAGAATTCGTAAAAAACCCTGCATGCATTTTTGTAATGTACCAAATAATTTTTTGAGCACAGTAAAAATTCGACAGAAACCTGGACTTGAAAATGGGGTTTTTGGAAAATCCGTTCGATCGAACTTGTAAACACGTTAGAGCAAGCTAGACTAGGTTAATGGCGTTGCTCTGATACCAGTGTAAGTGCACGGCAGCGTCCCGGCCGTCTGAACGAGGCCAAAATGCGGAAACAAAAACTTTTCTTTAAACAGAAACTGGCGCTACCGCGGACTATAAACACGGATCGGGCCATTAACCAACTACTAGCTAACTAGAGAAAGGGTAGAGAGGTATACCGAGCGATCCGTGTCCTTCGGTCTTCGGCCTCAATCCCGATCTCCTCACGGAATCTCCGGTCTTAATCTCCTCGTCGGAAAGGGCACCACATCGCCGGGTTCTTTTATGGGCTCCTACCTCTGGACCGAGGCAACTCGGGCACGAAATTGGCGAGCCGACGTGTCCAAGAATGCTGTAGGCTAAGTGTAGAAAACTTTTGTCTCAAGGGGTTATGAAGTTGCCATTTGGAAGTGGAGAAGGAGATGCAAGCTTTTTTTGGATGAGCAATGGAATTTTGTGTGAGCAAACAAGATCAAAAACCCTCACACAAAATATTGGACAGCCCCCTCAAGATGTGGCCGGCCCCAAGTGATGGAGAGAAGGGGGAGGTCAAGAAAATGTCATCATGAGCAAAAAGGAAATGAATGATAATCATGAAAATGATTCACAACCAAGTCCACTCCACATCAACCATCTCATCTCAAAAGTCAAGCAATGATTAACCAAAAGGAAGTCAATGGAAGCTAGAACCATCATGAGAACCATCATGAAGCTATCATCACAAAAAGTCTTCTCCATAATAAAATGCACAATTGCAAATAACCCCCTCCACACCAAAGGAATTTCAGCCAAGAAGTAACAAAGGAAAAATGGCCGAAACATAATGCAAACTGGCAACTTCAAAAAGCGATCCGGTAACAAGTTACTGGATAACCCCGCGACTGTATATACATACTCGCATTTGTATTCCGACCGAATACAAATGCAATGAGACAAAATCTACACTGTACAATACTAGGATCCGGCTTAAACCAAAGCCCGCTAGTATTATCCGTCCGATCATGATCCGTGCAATACCGCACGTATATGATCGAACCCTGCAATATATCCATACGGCCTCTACAGCGTTTCGCCCGAAACTTGAGAAACTGTCTGTGGGGGACACTGAAGACTCGTCAATACTTTGGCTGTGGATTTAACCACTAGAACGTCAGAGGTATTAGCCGTACGTAACGGGCTACCTGGTATTGACAAAAAGGGAGGTCGATGAGCGAACTCATCCTGACACCCTACTGAGCCTGTCAATGACAATATCCGTACAGTCCGGTCCGTTCATCTATGAGCATCGCATGGCGGGCCTAGGGGTTTGGTAAAAGTCAGACCCCCAAAAGTGGTACAAGTCGTGTCGGAGTGTAGCCCAGAACACCCTGAAATACTACAGGTGTTAGTTATATGTATGCCCTAGAGGCCATTACTATACATAGGATGTATATTGTAGTGGATAATTGGACATATATAGGGAGGACTTTCTTGCTCGACATGATAGTATGCTATCTGGTTGATCTTTACCTTAACGTGTATACTGATTGTCTCTCGGTTACATGTTGGTAAAGCCCTTAGGATGTGTACTTGACTACCTGGACTGTGATGCGGATTATACTAGTGGGGACATGGTAGTCTATAAGTACATCCTTTAAACTCCCTAGTCGTGGGTATATCGAGACGGGGCATCGATATACCAGAGTAGACTAGCGTATACCTTCTCGACCCATACAGATGGGCGATGGATGATCCCATATCCATTGGTGTTTGACATCAGAGATGATATACGGGTGCTCAGTGGAGACTGGGTACACTGGACGGACTCGCCGAGAACTCCCAGATGGTATTATACCTTACGTCAGATGGCAGTTCTCTGGTGACACTGGTACAGAGTAGTCTGTTGACCCGAGATCGTCATAGAGTCTTGTGTGGTTCCCACTATGCTTTGATTTCCACCTTACCACGTCCAAGAGGGCGTGCAAAATGGTGGTTTTTAGGTACAGTCCCGAATCACATGGAGGCAATGAGCGATAGGAGGGGATTCGTCTCTCCTGGTATAGGGGGTTGATGTTGCACTGTGTTCGATTGGCTATAACCGGAAATCCCTGGCCAGGGTTGTTGAGATTTACTGGTAAGTGTTACCAGTAGTTCCTCGAATTGTTATAGACCTCATATCAACACGACTTATCGAGCTATTGGGGTCTGACGTTTACCACCCCTAGGCGAGATATGCAACATATCAGACGATCAGACCCGACTGTACGGTAGTGTTACTGGTTGGATTCACTAGAGTGCGAGCGGGCTTGCTCGTCGATCTTCTGATCGCTCAATACCCGGGTGGCCGTTATGTTTAGCAGACCGCTTGCGGCTTGTTGGTGCTTGATATGATCATCATCTGCTACCGGCGTATTGACGAGTCTTTAGAGTCCTACACAGAGGTTTCCTGGCTCAAACGAAACGAAATAGGAGCGCATATGAGATATGTGCGGGACCGAGAATGATACCAGTATGTGATACTGTATTCGATTCTCGCGATATGTGACATTGATCGGTTATATGCGATATAGCCGGGTTATCGGATCAAGTGTTGATTCGATAAGTTGTTACTGTTGATATTAGTCGGTTATATATACGATATGACCGGATCATTGAATCAAGTGTTGATTTAATGATTTAATGCATAATTATATATTTGATATATTACTTTGCATTAACTAGTATCGGTTCACTTTAAATGGATTTTCTCACTTGGATTGTGCACATTGTATATGTGATATACTTTTTGCACACTAGTTTGTATCATGTTTGATGATACATGCTCATTAGGGTTTTGTGTAAAGATTAAACCATGGTTGTATATTGGTTAGGGTTTTCATTTTCATATTCATTTATTTATTTATTTATTCTTTTTGAAAATGATAAGCATAAAGAGAAAGAATGGTGGCTTCATTTGTAGTTTAGTTGAAGCTTCATGAATCTTTGACCTAGTCCACCATTCTTGTCTCTTGCTTAACCCTAACCATCATATCTAACCATGGTCTATTCTCTACACTAAACTAAGGTTAGTATTATGATAAGTATTGATTTTCTATTCTATTCTAATAACTTATCATAATATTATCTTCTTCTTCTTCACATGAATAAGCTTGCTACCAAAAATGGCAAAGTGAGAAAAGAGTGAGAAATCCAATTCTAAAGTGAACCCACTTCCTATTTCTTCATCCTCTACCTCTTGCCAAGTAGTAGAGTGTGTTTTCTTCACAAGTTTCATGACTTGGTGAAGTGGGAGCTTGATCTTGTGATGCCTCGACGTAGATCATCTTCGGCACGAAGCCGACGACCTTGCCCGCCCATTTCTCCGATGAAGCCGACGTTAGAGCCCGAATTTCCATTTAGACAGCGAGGAAACTTCATTGCGGAGCTATGGAGGTGGAGGACCGGATCTACAAAGGTTGTATTTCCGTTCTTTTAGTTAAATTGTTAACTAGATGCATGTGATCGCCTAAAATTCTAGCCAACGATCCGTATCTAGGGTTTCTCGGCACCGCAAAGTTTGAAATTGGCATGGTTGATGCCTTGTGAGACCTCTTGAGAGTGCCTAGGAACCCTACAGTGGTATCAGAGCTACTAGGCATTGGATGTCGACCTATGGGGGGTTCTCACTGTGTGACAGAGTGGCGAAGCATAGGCTCTTACCCCCAGGGTGTCCCGAGACCGGAAGGTGTTCCGGCGGGTTGTAGTCCTCATGAGGGGGCATGCGTAAAAAGTAGCTGCTGAGGGACCCGTTGTTGCCACGACGACCCTATTGGATGGGGTTGCTGCCTGACCAACATTGGTATCATAGCTACTAGACATTGGATGTCGAATTATGGGGGGTTCTCACTGTGTGACAGACTGGCGAAGCATAGGCTCTTACCCCCAGGGTGTCCCGAGACCGGAAGGTGTTCCGGCGGGTTGTAGTCCTCGCGAGGGGGCATGCGTAAAAAGTAGCTGCTGAGGGACCCGTTGGTGCCACGGCGACCCCATTGGATGGGGTTGCTGCCTGACCTACAGTGGTATCAGAGCCTAGCTAGAGCCTTAGGCGATGCGTAGACGGAGTTTGAAGTCCGATCGAACCAAAACCCTAACCCGAAACATGCTCTCTGGACTTTTTCTAAAAACTGGGATTTTTCCACATTAAAAATGCTTAAAAAATTCAGCAGGGAATTATAAGAATTACGGTGCAAAATTTGACTCATGAACAGTACAAAGAGCGGCGGAACCGCGGCAGAAGCATGCCTTCTGCGGCGGTTCCGCGGCTAAAGTATGACATCATCATCCCCTGTTTGCACAGTAACTCCTATTTTATTCTGCTGGATTTTCTGGGAATTTTTAATATTTATTCAAGAGTTGAATTTTCTGGGGTTGTTTTGGGGATTCGGTGTTTTGATCGGAGTATCAGATTTTGTCTATGTGGCTTTCCGGATAAATTTTAGAATATGTTAAAAAGTTCGACCGGATATAAATACCCAATTTTTCCCCTGTCGGGAAATTTCCAAGTGTTGGATTTTTCCGTAGTTTAACGACGTTCTAAGTAGTGCAAGTAACGCGATGGACCCTCTAGAAGACAACAAACCTTAACTCGATTATGTGACCGTCTTGAACTGCCCTTTGAACCTTAGGGTTTGGGGCAGTACGGCGTGCCACATGTGAGGTGTTGGCTTGACCCTTCTACGGCTGGACCGTTGGTACTGAGGCACGAACTGAATGTTGTTAGACTTATTTCATGTGTTGAGCTGTATCGGGAAAACTTGGGTGTTTGAATGTTCGATCGGAAAGTTTAACATTTTCTATTTATCTGGTATTTATCTGGAATGGGATACAATACTTGGAATTCACAATAAGTTATGAGATAACTGAATGAATGTTATAAACATAGCACTTTATTCTCACTTGATCGGTTGCCACGGAATTTTGATGTGATCAAAAGTCCGTCGCAATCATGTAGCGTACGCGGATACTCGCCGGGTAAACTTAATAGACATCCTCACTCCATAGCCCCGACCAAGTGACTGTAGGAGAACCCCATCGCCGAAAGCATCCGTCCGGGTGCTCGCGGCAGCGGTGTTCCGCCTTGGTGCACTTCGTCGACGGTATCGGGGGTGCGGCCGTCTACTAAAGTTTGCGACGAGCAATCGATCAGAATGTCGGGAATCCTGTTGAATTCACCGACTTGATAATGAAAAGTGTTTTCGATTTTGAGACTAAAATGCGGGGTTTATAATTGTTAGGCATGTGATGTCTAAGGTATTCATTTGATTAGGCATGCGATGTCTTTGCAGATTGCGGATTCCAACTGTTGTAGTTTTACACTTTCTTTTCTGTGACCGTAAATGTAATATGTGATATCGCCGGTTTCGTTGCTATATGTCAACGACAATTGGGATGCGCATATTTACTTACGTTGATGACATGTGATGTTATGTGTTGCTCGATATGTTATATTGGATTGTCGTGTTTGAATAGCCGGGGGTTTTTATGTGAGATGAGTGTTTTTCATTTTCATTCATGTAAAAACTTGTATGTAATATTCTTTTATTGGGGCACTTCCAGGTTGCGGAAGATGTCACCTTTTGTATATTATTTTCTTTTCCGCACTAGGATAGACCCAAGGAGGGGAGCACAAGTAACCGGGTTCTGGAGTCCAGTGGGAGACCAACTCGAGGAGTCGAGTCCGGGTCTCCTAACTCTAGAATTGGAAGGGTTGCTTGCCGCTCTCGTAGGGGTCTAGGGGTGTGGGTTTGGCTATTCATCACGACCGTGGAATCCGTGTTTTATACTGGCTCGTATTGAAAACACGGACCTCCTAGTATATCCAATATTTCATATGATTCTTCTGCTGCGATATCTGTGATGTGATCATGTGATATTCTGCGATAGATACCGTATATAGTATATATGATATATTATATAGATGTTACTTATGTTTTACACCCGCGCTAGCCCTGCCCTGCTCTGCCGTTAGTTACCTAACCTAACGGTGCACGAGGGGACATCGAGACGAATGCGGATAGCATAAGTGTACGTCGTATTTATCTATGATGTTTAGGTACTTTGATGATGGGACTTCATTAATGTGATTAATGAAATAAAAGAAACCTAAGATATTGTAGAATCGAATTTCAAAAATAAAACAGGTAGCTACAGTTCTTGCTCTGCACAGCGGTATATGTGATATATCCTGCACCTTATTCGATGAGGAAAGGACCGAGATCCCTTCACCGGGAGTGACTCCTTTAGCAATAACTGGCAGATGCTACACACTCGGTTTGTCTTTTGATTGCTTTTAAGAGTTTTGCTTTGCACAGTGATATATATGATATATCCCGCGCCTCATTCGACGAGGAAAGGACCAACGATCCCTTCACCGGGAGTGACTTCTTTAGCAAAACTAGAAAAGCCTCAAAGACGCTCCATTTCAAAATTCATTCGATTCTACAACGATATCAAGTTCATTACGCAATAGGTTTTCAGAAAAACCTGTCGTAGCCCTCCGTCATTTCAGATAAGTACTAGTTAGTATTCGTGTTGCGGTTGTTTGGCATGCGTCAAGGCGTAGTGTACGGTAGCTAACTAGTGCTTATCTGCTAGCATACGATGGGATTGGATTAGGGTATTCGTACGGCGTTGTTTGGCATGCGTCAAGGGTCGTGCGGGTGGGTTTAATTCAATCAAGAAATGTACGGGTTGAACTTGACTAGCGGACTATGGGTTGTTTGGCATGCGTCAAGGTCATAGCACGCTAGGAGCAAAATATTATCGGGAATTTCAAGTGTTGAAATTTGCAATGAGATTGCATACCTTCTATGAGATAGTTGGATCCCGATACCCGCTACGAGTAATTGTTACTCCTGGGAGAGTTTTATACATTACAATTAGCCGATCAAGTAGGTGTCTAGAAAGGTGTTAACGAGGTTACGCCTCTGGGAAAACGAGGTTTACATTAATTAGGTTCGTGCGAAAGCACGGGCGACCTCCCTCAAAGTACCGACACTGGCCTGGCTGAAAGATTGGCAAACTTGTAGTGTGTAATTAATCCCGGCTAGCCTTTCCTTTTAGGGTTTGAAGGAAGATTTGATAAAAACAGTGGGAGCCATCCTGATTAGATAAAATAATAACCAATCTATTCTTGCAAGAACGCACGCTGAGTGTTTTCTTCTCTCTCTCTCCAGGTAGCGACCATATCACGCCTTAATCAAGATAATAATATGGATTATTGACCGAACCCGCTTGTTATACTGAGCTGGGGAACGTTGGTCCAGCTCCAACTTATAATTGTTATAAGACAGAGCAGGAAATTGGGGATTACCAGAATTCCCGTACCGCCCAAACGAAGAGAGTGCATGATGATGCATCATCTTCGGGTGTGTTCATTACAGAGAACTATTTCTCAGTATCCTTTACGTCCTAGGTATGTGATACCAGATCAGGATCCCAGATATGTAATCTGTTACATAGGGCTACAGAAAGGTAGAGGACTGAGAACGGGTGATAAGTTTCATGAGGCAGAAAACGGGGCAAGAGTTGCAGCCAAGTCTGTTGGTCACTGTCACCCTGTATTACCAATACATTGATTCGGAACGAATGTTATTAGATACCGAACCTGATATACAAAATCATATCAATCTCTTTATTAGTAAAGAAAGGATATAATTTTGTATTGTTGGATAATGTTTTGAACATTTCCTATATCAAAAGTTGATCGGTTCAGGCACGTTATCTAAAAGCATTGACGTTCTAAATCAAACTACAGTTCTTAGTATACGGATCACACACAAGAGGAAGAGTTCAGAATTGAACGATTCCTTCTTGAGGTATTGTAGACTAGGTCAGATCAATGTGACCCGACTAGCTAGAGTTACATAAAGATGCATATTTAAATTAGTTTGAATTTACATCTTGTGAAACTCGCAAGTCATGTCACAAAGATAAGATGACCATAGCTCTGTTTAATGGAAACAGTGAAAGAGTTAGCAAACTCTTGAGACTGATACATGATGATGTATGTAAGGTCCCCTGTCTACATATGCCAGGACTGGTTCTTTGTACTTCGTTACATTCTCTGATAATCTCTCGAGATTCAGACATATGTTCCTGTTGAAACACAAGTCCGAACCTTTTTGAGATATTCACAGAATATAAGTTAGAAGTAGAGAACCAAAATACGGGTATAAGTATTATATCCTTTGATGTGATCAAGGAGGAGAATACTTGAGCACGGAATTTCTGGACTTTTCTAAAGGAGAATGAGATTCTCTCTCAGCATTACTCCTCTGTATACACCATAGCACGATGGTATATCGGGGCGGAGCAATAGCACCCTATGTGATATGGTGTGCTCTATGATCAGTACTACTGAGTTATCTATTTTCTTTTTGGGAGTTATGCACTTGAGAAGCTGCATACCTATTGAATAGGGTTCAAATCAAATCAGTTGCCTACCGCTTCATATGTGATATGATAAGGGAAGAGCCCATCTCTTAAGTTAGTTAAGATTTGGGGTTGTTCGGCCTATGTCTTAAAGCAAAATCCGGACAAGCTCGAGGCCAGGTCTGTTATGTAGAACTGGAAATGTTCCAGCCATACAAACTGCAGCTGATGATTTGATAGAACCAAAGGATTCAGTAGATACCAACGAACCTCAGCCTCTCCGCCGATCTAGTAGGGTTTTCTCACCCACCTGAGAGATACTTCTGTTTCTCTATGACAGTGGGAGCGAGGATTGCATCATGAGATGATGACCCAACTAGTTTCGAGCTGGCCATCCGGAGTGGGACTCTGTAAGAATGGCTGGATGCTTAGCGATCTGAGATGGAATCCTTATACACCAACAAAGTATGGACTTTGGTTGCTATATCTGAAGGGTTAAATCCCCATCAGGAGCAAGTATATCTTGAGAAGATTACTTGGTGTAGATGGAAAAGTTGAGACTTTCAAAGCTAGACTTGTTAAAGCTTTTCGTCATCGACCAGGCGTGGATAATGATGAAACCTTTTCAAGTAGCTATGCTTAAGTCCATCCAGATCCTACTTGCCACGGCTATATACCATGACTACGATATCTGGCGGTTGGGTGCCATGACTGCTTTTCTAAATGATGTTTTAGAAGAGGACGTCTATAAGTACACAGCCAGAGGGATTCGTAGACAGTGGGAGCAGCGGAAACGTGCACAAGATGCTTTATAAGATAAAGCAGGCATCGCGGAGTTGGAACATCTGTTTTGATGATTTAGTCAAAGAGTTTGACATCATCAAAATGGTAGATGAACCTTGTATAAACAAAAAGGTAGTAGGGAGTATGGTGACAATCCTCGTAGAGTACGTGGATGACATACTCTTGATAGGGAAGGAGTTTCCTATTCTGTGCTCGGTCAATCTCCGCTTATCACAATGATTCTCCACATAGGATCAAAATGATACCTCCTAAATCCTGGGTTTTGGATCTATGAGATAGATCTAATTGGATGTTAGGATTCTCACTAGTTGTAGTGAGATGGTATCAATCGATCCTGGGGAGAATCACTGGAAGGGTTCCAGAGTGATAAGAACGACTGAAAGTCTGTCACAGGCATTATCTTTACCCTCAGTAAGGGGACGGTATGTTGGAAGAGTTCCAAGCTAGATACCATGGCATACTAGACGATAAAGGCTCGATACATCGCTACTTAAGATGCTACCAAAGAGGCAGTCTGGGTGTATATTAGTTCATGAGATGAACTTCGTTCCTCCCATTGTGTGACAATGGAGTTGTGGCTTATGCCAAGGAACACCCGTCCCATCAGTGATCCAGACATATTCTAAGGCAGTATCACCTGATCATGGAGATGGTTGATCTCCAGGATGATCGAGGTTAGGAGAGTAGACTCAGAGGACAGCACGGTGGATCCACTCACAAAGGCCTTTTCCCAGAGAGAGACTTTTATGGGATGGTTGAGTATGAGATACTACAACCACTGCTATCAGATGGCCCTAGTGCAAGTGGGAGATTGTTAGTTATATGTATGCCCTAGAGGCCATTACTATACATAGGATGTATATTGTAGTGGATGCTTGGACATATATAGGGAGGACTTTCTTGCTCGACATGATAGTATGCTATCTGGTTGATTTTTACCTTAACGTGTATACCGATTGTCTCTCTGTTACATGTTGGTAAAGCCCTTAGGATGTGTACTTGACTACCTGGACTGTGATGCGGATCATACTAGCGGGGACATGGTAGTCTATAAGTACATCCTTTAAACTCCCTAGTCGTGGGTATATCGAGACGGGGCATCGATATACCAGAGTAGACTAGCGTATACCTTCTCGACCCATACAGATGGGCGATGGATGATCCCATATCCATTGGTGTTTGACATCAGAGATGATATACGGGTGCTAAGTGGAGACTGGGTACACTGGACGGACTCGCCGAGAACTCCCAGATGGTATTATACCTTACGTCAGATGGAAGTTCTCTGGTGACACTGGTACAGAGTAGTCTGTTGACCCGAGATCGTCATAGAGTCTTGTGTGGTTCCCACTGTGCTTTGATTTCCACCTTACCACGTCCAAGAGGGCGTGCAAAACGGTGGTTTTTGGGTACAGTCCCGAATCACATGGAGGCAATGAGCGATAGGAGGGGATTCGTCTCTCCCGGTATAGGGGGTTGATGTTGCACTGTGTTCGATTGGCTATAACCGGAAATCCCTGGCCAGGGTTGTTGAGATTTACTGGTAAGTGTTACCAGTAGTTTCTCGAATTGTTATAGACCTCATATCGACACGACTTATCGAGCTATTGGGGTCTGACGTTTACCACCCCTAGGCGAGATATGCGACATATCAGACGATCAGACCGGACTGTACGGTAGTGTTACTGGTTGGATTCACTGGAGTGTGAGCGGGCTTGCTCGTCGATCTTCTGATCGCTCAATAGTCGGGTGGCCGTTACGTTTAGCAGACCGCTTGCGGTTTGTTGGTGCTTGATATGATCATCATCTGCTACCGGCGTATTGACGAGTCTTTAGAGTCCTATACAGAGGTTTCCTGGCTCAAGCGAAACGAAATAGGAGCGCATATGAGATATGTGCAGGACCGAGAATGATACCAGTATGTGATACTGTATTCGATTCTCGCGATATGTGACATTGATCGGTTATATGCGATATAGCCGGGTTATCGGATCAAGTGTTGATTCGATAAGTTGTTACTGTTGATATTAGTCGGTTATATATATGATATGACCGGATCATTGAATCAAGTGTTGATTTAATGATTTAATGCATAATTATATATTTGATATATTACTTTGCATTAACTAGTATCGGTTCACTTTAAATGGATTTTCTCACTTGGATTGTGCACATTGTATATGTGATATACTTTTTGCACACTAGTTTGTATCATGTTTGATGATACATGCTCATTAGGGTTTTGTGTAAAGATTAAACCATGGTTGTATATTGGTTAGGGTTTTCATTTTCTTATTCATTTATTTATTTATTTATTCTTTTTGAAAATGATAAGCATAAAGAGAAAGAATGGTGGCTTCATTTGTAGTTTAGTTGAAGCTTCATGAATCTTTGACCTAGTCCACCATTCTTGTCTCTTGCTTAACCCTAACCATCATATCTAACCATGTTCTATTCTCTACACTAAACTAAGGTTAGTATTATGATAAGTATTGATTTTCTATTCTATTCTAATAACTTATCATAATATTATCTTCTTCTTCTTCTTCTTCTTCACATGAAGAAGCTTGCTACCAAAAATGGCAAAGTGAGAAAAAGAGTGAGAAATCCAATTCTAAAGTGAACCCACTTCCTATTTCTTCATCCTCTACCTCTTGCCAAGTAGTAGAGTGTGTTTTCTTCACAAGTTTCATGACTTGGTGAAGTGGGAGCTTGATCTTGTGATGCCTCGACGTAGATCATCTTCGGCACGAAGCCGACGACCTTGCCCGCCCATTTCTCTGATGAAGCCGACGTTAGAGCCCGAGTTTCCATTTGGACGGCGAGGAGACTTCATTGCGGAGCTATGGAGGTGGAGGACCGGATCTACAAAGGTTGTATTTCCGTTCTTTTAGTTAAATCGTTAACTAGATGCATGTGATCGCCTAAAATTCTAGCCAACGATCCGTATCTAGGGTTTCTCGGCACCGCAAAATTTGAAATTGGCATGGTTGATGCCTTGTGAGACCTCTTGAGAGTACCTAGGAACCCTACAACAGGAATACCTACCAGTAATTCTCCTGCCTTGGCCAAGGACTTCGTGTAATGGCTCTCCTACACAGCGCGACCCCACCCCCAATACTGGGAGAGACGAACCCCTGCAGATCCGCTCACTGCTTCCATGTGGCTCGGGACTGTACCCAACCAAAACCTGTTTGTACGACTCCTTTGAGCCGTGGTAGGGTAGTAATCAAAGTACAGTGGGAACACACACGAGACAAATGACGATCTCAGGTCGATGAACTAACCTGTACACATGTCACCAGGGAACTGCTATCTGACGTCAGGTATAATCCCAACTAGCATGTTCCCGGCGAGTCCTTTCCGGTGTACTCATAACCCAATGAGCACCTGTATACATCTTAGGTGAACCAACTGACACCAGTGGCTTGTGAGACCGGCCACCGCCCCTCGTCGGGGTCTCGACTGTATACACTAGTCTACTCTGGAGTATCGATGCCTTGTCTCGAAAACTCCCATGACTAGGGACCTTTTAGGGATGTGCTTATAGACCCCAGCTCCCACGTATATGATCGCCATCATACTGCTGGCCATCAAGCAAGAATCCTAAGGGCTCTATCAACGCGCAATAGTGACCTGTAAGGTCACCTAAAGCAGTACACGATGATAAAGATAAACCAGATAGCATGCTATCATCTTGAGTATGACTGTCCTACCGGCATAGGTCCTCCCTCAATCATTGCAATCACATGCCTGTGATCCAATAATTGACTCTAAGGGCACTATCTCCAACAGGGTCTCTCGATCTCACCTATGCCGAACTATACGAAGGTTGGCACACTTGCTTAACTCTTTTCTCATAACCGGAAATCTGTGTCCTCAGCACGTCATCCATCAGTAAATTTTGCTGCATCTAACGCCTCTGCTCACATATTAAACCTCTAATCTCAACGGGGAGTAACAACAGCTTGTTAACATCTCGCACGAACCTCTTGTTTCGCCCGTCTTCATTATCGTCCACTTCGACGTCACGTCTTGCTATCTGCGTACTGCAATTGTTCTCGGCTATAGTCATTCCGGAGTCTCTCACACGGACTCAAAATTATGAACTCGTTATCTTCATTACTCTATAGAAGATATCTAGCCCAACACGTCCTCGGGAACTCGTCCCAACCATCGGAGGAATATACTTTATTCATCCGCTCTCTATCAACTTACAACGCATCTGGGTGAGGTCATACTATCTGAAATTGGTCAACTTACTGATCTCCTATTGGAGCATCCAACGAACAACGTCCTCTCTGGGTCGATCTACTCTAGATCTGAGTAAGATTCTCCACACTGGAAATCTTCAACTCAACTGGCCTGTGTCGGCGTATCAAATTAGGCGAATCATCTCAGTCGCTCAACTCAACTCAAGATAGAATAGCTATCTTCTGTCGCATCTCTTCCTAAAAGCTATAGCGATCTTAGCTCATAAGCTCTGGAAGCGACATCCCATCAATCTCAGCAACAGCTGGGTCATCTGTCTGCACGGTAGACGACATCACAAACTCTGAGGTAGGTTGTACATCAACAGTCTCTCACAACAGGCAGCCTCTAACAATGGCCCGATCATCCGGTACAAAACTGAACACTGGCCTCAAATGAGAGGTCACAACACAAACACTAAATCGATACGTTCCCGTGTTACCAGAAAACATGATGGTCAGTCCTCGTCCATGACATGCTCGCCCTGACCGAATCACTAGCAGCAGCGTAATCTGTGCTCAAACCATGGTGACAGGAAACTCAAGCATGTATTGATGAAGATAGATCAAAAGGATGAAAAGAATCAATAGATCCCAAAATGGAAACATGATCATAAGGAGGAACGGAATCAATGAGAGTATGATCATTGGAACGAATAGAATCAAGGATCTCAAGTATAAACATCCAAAGGTCACTTAAGCGGAGTATCGTATCGAAAGTATGCTGTGGACTATACGTACGGTACGTTACTCTACTCAATCTACCTACTCCATCAATCAAGGTCAACCTATGAAACGAAAGTTCGGGTCTAATACCCCCCCTCCGTCAAGTCTAAGTTTCGTAAGGTCAAGCCTAGGGTCCGAAATAAATACGCCCTAGACTTCGCATAATCAAACCCAGACACAAACCAAGGTTAAACCTAGCGCTCTGATACCAACTTTGTCACGACCCGAAATTTAGTTCTTGACTGGCACTTAAATCACGCAATATCTAAAGGCGTAACGTAAATTAAGTAAGCCGAAACCCAGAAATCTAAACCTTTTTAAAAGAAAATACTTGGGGTGCAGTTTTGAAATAAAGGTATGATGAAATCAAACGTTTTCTTAAATGCATAGATAATGGAACATGAAAATGCTGCAAGTGGATTATACTAGTTGAAAAACATGTTTCGTCTTTTAAAAATTCAGGCAGCACCTCCCTTGTATATTTTGATCCAAAACCACATATACATAATAACAATAAAGGCATCCCAAGCGGGAGCTAGCTCTTCGCCAATCGGCAAAATCACAACTACGCAATTCAGAAATATATGTATACGACGCCCAACGGCGAAGATCAACACAAAAGGATAGTAAATAAAGCAAGACATTAAATCCCCCAATAGTGAACATATAACCCATCACTCTAAGTCTCGCAACTACAAGTCTTACTAAGTCTTACTACTTATACAAATACTAGTTTCTGATTGATGGAGCTGACTAGATACAACAGGAATAATAATACAAGAGTGGTACGATCCAATATGTCCCACCTACCAAAGCAAATCATCCGAAAGAAAGCTGTGTGCTAGCGATACCGCTACTGATCCATGCGGTCAAACCTGCAAGAACTATGGCACAGCGGGGGTGAGTTGGCAACTCGTGAGTAGAAAACATCAGCAGGTAGAAATCGAATAAAACAACGATGTTCTTAGGTCAACTATATCATAAAGGTAATACTATGATATCTAGGGCGACCGTGTCTGCATATATGCTAACAATATAATTAATGCCTGTATGCATGTGGATATCATCCACGTGTCCATCAATGACACAACAACATGAACACATATGCATGTAAATATGAGGATGTCAACCAACGTGTGTCCATCAACGACACATCAAATCATGGAACCTGAGTGTCCAGCATCGACATTCGAAAACATCATGAAACCGATGTCTAACATCGACATGTAAATCCTAATATCTAGGGCTTCGGCAGTCCGGATCAGCCCACGGGCTCCGTCAGTCCGGATCGGCCCATATCCATCTCATGACTCCGGTCGGTATCCTCCGGATAACCACCGGATCCAACCAATCACCGGTAGGTAGTGCTCCCTTTGCCAGGCTCATTGTCTACACCATAAAAATCATTTCTTTCCCTGGGGTACCATACCGGGTCCACCATGTACCCGCAGACGGTGCCTACTGCTTCTCGAATCGGGTTTCTAACACAAGTCTCAGAACCGAGAAAACTCATGGTGGACGCCTCAAATATCATAACAAGAGAAACCATGTTTTTAAAACAATGCATACTTTCCTTTGAAATATAACCACGATTCTCAAATCCAGAATCTCATAAAAACAGCATCTCAATGCGTATAATCATAAAGCATGATGTATGCAAACATAGAACAGAAATGTAAGCATATCAAGTATATCATGCGACATAGCAAAATGATGTAAGCATAGCAATATATCCTGCCAACGAGTTATGTGACAGTACCGAATAATTAAGAGTAATAGCATGATGTAGCAGTTCTACTGTGTAAGTGACATATCAATTATCGATGATGAAAGTGTGTGAGCCGACAAATCTATGTAAGTGTAACATACGCATCATCGATAATTGTGCGAGTGTACTAGCACATGTATATGTAATGCAATAAGAATATCATAAACGTAGCAGAAGGTAAATCGTAAGCGCGACGCTATAAGGTATACATATCTAATCTAACATCTGCATAAAGGCTAACTAAGCAGTGTAGACAGGGACAAAAAACATCTATAACATATCCAAGTCGATAAATCTATCAATCGGCAATCTAGCCTCACAGCATAACGTACGCTACAATCCATCGTACGACATCCTCTAGTCAAGGGTATGGATCGATCATCCGGTAAAACTCATCACGTACGGTAATCCATCATACGGCGGCATTAAATAATAAGGGATTCTATCGACCTATATGACAATGAGGGTGTTAGTTGTATGTATGCCCTAGAGGCCAGTATTGTACAGATGATGTATATTATATTGGATGCTTGGACATATATAGAGATGACTTTCTTGCTCGATATGATAGTATGCTATCTGGTTACTCTTTATCTTAACATGTACACTTGTCTCTTTATACTGTCTTATAGTTACATGTTGGTAAAGCCCTTAGGATGTGTACTTGACTACCTGGACTATGATACAGATCATACTAGTGGGGACATGGTAGTCCATAGGTACATCCTTCAAGGTCCCTAGTCGTAGGTGTATCGAGACGGGGCATCGATATACCAGTGTAGACTAGCGTATACGCTTCTCGACCCATGAGATGGGCGATGGATGATCCCATATCCATTGGTGTTTGACATCAGAGATGGTATACGGGTGCTTAGTGGAGACTGGGTACACTGGACGGACTCGCCGAGAACTCCCAGATGGTATTATACCTCACGTCAGATGGCAGTTCTCAGGTGACACTTGTACAGGTTAGTCTGTAGACCCGAGATCGTCATAGAGTCTTGTGTGATTCCCACTGTGCTTTGATCTCCACCTTACCACGTCCATGAGGGCATGCAAAACGGTGGTCTTTGGGTACAGTCCCGAGTCACATGGAGGCAATGAGCGATAGGAGGGGTTTCGTCTCTCCCGGTATTGGGGGTTGATGTTGCGCTGTGCTCGATTGGCCGTAACAGGGAAGTCCCTGGCCAGGGCTGATCAGAGATTTGCTGGTAAGTGTTACCAGTAGTTTCTCGACCCGTTATGAGCCTCACATCGGCACGACTTATTGGTTATTGGGGTCTGACGTTTACCACCCCTAGACTTGATATGCGACATATCAGACGAACAGACCGGACTGTACGGTAAGTGTTACTGGTTGGATTCACAGGAGTGTGAGCGGGCTAGCTCGTCGATCTTCTGATCGCTCAATACCCGGATGGCCGTTACGTTTAGCAGACCGCTTGCGGCTTGTAGGTGCTTGATATGATCATCATCTGCTACCGGCGTATTGACGAGTCTTTAGAGTCCTACACAGAGGTTTCCTGGCTCAAGCGAAACGAAATAGGAGCGCATATGAGATATGTGCAGGACCGAGAATAATGCGAGTATGTGATACCGTATTCCATTCTCGCGATGAATGTATCGATTGGTTATATTCGATATAACCTAGATATCGAATCAATGATTGATTCGATAAGCCGATACATAGGATATTAGTCGGTTATATGCGATATGACCGGATCGTTAAGTCAAGTGTTGATTTAATGATTTAATGTATAATTATATATTTGATATATTACTTTGCATTAGCTAGTATTAGTTCACTTTATATGGATTTTCTCACTTGATGTGCAAGAAGTATATGTGATATACTTTTGTGCACATATTTGTATCATGTTTGATGATACTTGATCATTTAGTTAAGTGTATAGAATTAAACCATGATTAATTTGATGATTAGGGTTTTGCATATTCATTTATTTATTTATTTGTTCATTTATTTATTTGGAAAAGATAAAGATGAGAATGGTGGCTTTCTTTGTTTCTTATTGAAGCTTCATGAAGCTTTGACTTAGTCACCATTCTTGTCTCATGCTTAACCCTAACCATTTGAACTAACCCTAGTTCATTCTCTACACTTAACTATGGTTAAGATTATGATAAGTATTCATTTCTTTTTCATTTTAAAAGACTTATCACTTTCTTTCTTCTTCTTCATCATCTTCATCAAGAAAGAAAGCTTGATGCCATCAATGGCAACTTGAGTTCTAAAGTGAGAAATCCAATTCTAAAGTGAACCCACCTCCTATTTCTTCACTCTCAACCTCTTGCCAAGTTGTTTTGGGTGTTTTCTTCACAAGTTTCACAAATTTGTGAAGTCGGAGCTTGAACTTGTGATGCGTCGACGTAGATCATCTTCGGCACGAAGCCGACGACCTAGTCCGCCCATTTCTCCGATCAAGCCGACGATTGAGTCCAGGATTCGAGATGGACAGCGAGAGGACACCTACGTGGAGCCAAGGAAGTGGATATCCGGATCTACAAAGTTTGTAGCTTCTTATCTTTAGTTAAGTTGTTAACTAGATTCGTATTTCGCCTAAACTTCTAGTCAACGATCCGTATTAGGGTTTCTCGGCACCCGTAAAATTTGAAATTGGCATGGTTGATGCCTTGTGAGACCTCTTGAGAGTGCCTAGGAACCCTACAGTGGTATCAGAGCCTAGCTAGAGCCTTAGGCGAAGTCTAGACGACGTTTGAAACCCGATCAAACCGAAACCCTAAAATCCAAAATGCTCTCTGGAAATTTTCTGAAAATTTGGTTTTTTGTCAGTTAAAAATATGCAGAAACATAAGCAGGGTGTTATTTGAATTACTGTGAAATACGAGGACCTGAATCGATTTTTCCACCGCGGAACCGCGGCACAAGCTAGGCATGTGCGGCGGCTCCACGGCCATACTGTCCCCTTGTCTGGTGATTTCTGCAAAGTAACTCATATAATTTAATGCTATATTTTATGGGTATTTTTATTGTGACTCTACAGATGAGTATTCTGGGGTTGTATTGGGAATCATTGATTCGATCGGATTATCAAATTTTTGTCTATGTGGCTCTCCGGATAATTTTTTGAATATGTTAAAAAGTTCGACCGGATATAAATACCCAACTTTTCCCCTGCCGAAAAATTTCCAAGTGTTGGATTTTTGTGTGGTTTAAGGACGTTCTGAGTAGTGCAAGTAACGCGATGGTCCCTCTAGAAGACAACAAACCTTAACTCGATTATGTGACCGTCTTGAACTGCCCTTTGAACCTTCGGGTTTGGGGCAGTACGGCGTGCCACATGTGAGGCGTTGGCTTGACCCTTCTACGGCTGCACCGTTGGTACTGAGGCATGAAGTGAATGTCTTTGAACCTATTTCATATGTTGGACGGTTTCGGGAAAACTTGGGTGTTCGAATGTTCGATCGGAAAGTTTAATATATTCTATTTATCCGGAATGGGATACAATAATTGGAATTCACAAACAGTTATGAGATAACTGAATGAATGTTATAAATCTAGCGGTTTAGTTTCATTTGATATTGAAAAGAGTTTTGGATAATGGGACTAAAATGCGGGGTTTATAACTATTAGGCATGTGATGTCTAAGTATTTCATTTGATTAGGCATGTGATGGCTAAAGAGGTTGCGGATTCCAACTGTTGTAGTTTTACACTTTCTTTTCTATGACCGTAAGTGTAATATGTGATATCGCCGGTTTCGTTGCTATATGTCAACGACAAATGGGATGCGCATATTTACTTACGTTGATGACATGTGATGTTATGTGTTGCTGGATATATTATATTGGATTGTCGTGTTTGAATAGCCGGGGGTTTTTATGTGAGATGAGTGTTTTTCATTTTCATTCATGTAAAAACTTGTATGTAATATTCTTTTATTTGGGGCACTTCCAGGTTGCGGAAGTTGTCACCCTTTGTATATTATTTACTTTTCCGCATTAGGATAGACCCAAGGAGGGGAGCACAAGTAACCGGGTTCTGGGGTCCAGTGGGAGACCAACTCGAGGAGTCGAGTCCGGGTCTCCTAACCCTAGAATTGGCAGGGTTGCTTGCCGCTCTCGTAGGGGTCTAGGGGTGTGGGATTGGCTATTCATCACGACCGTGGAATCCGTGTTTTATACTGGCTCGTATTGAAAACACGGACGTCCTAGTATATCCAATGTTTCATATGTTTCTTCTGCTGCGATATCTGTGATGTGATCATGTGATGTTCTGTGATAGATACAGTACATATAGTATATATGATATATTATATAGACGTTACTTATGTTTTTCACCCGCACTAGCCCTGCCCTGCTCTGTCGTTAGTTACCTAACCTAACGATGCACGAGGGGACATCGAGGCGAATGCGGATGGCATAAGTGTACGTCGTATTTATCTGTGATGTTTAGGTACTTAAATGATGGGACTTCATTAATGTGATTAATGAAAGTAAAAGAAACCTAAGATGTTGTAGAATCAAATTTTAAACAAAACCGGTAGCTACAGTTCTTGCTTTGCATAGCGGTATATATGATATACCCTGCACCTTATTCGATGAGGAAAGGACCGAGATCCCTTCACCGGGAGTGACTCCTTTAGCAATAACTGGCAGATGCTACACACTCGGTTTGCTTTTGATTGTTTTTGTGTTTTGCTTTGCATAGCGATATATATGATATATCCCGCACCTCATTCGACGAGGAAAGGGCCGACAATCCCTTCACCGGGAGTGACCCCTTTAGCAAAACTAGAAAAGCCTCAAAATCACTCCATTTCAAAACTTCATTTGATTCTGCAACGATATCAAGTTCATTACGCAATAGGTTTTCAGAAAAACCTGTCGTAGCCCTCCGTCATTTCAGATAAGTACTAGTTAGTATTCGTGCTGCGGTTGTTTGGCATGCGTCAAGGCATAGTGTACGGTAGCTAACTAGTGCTTATCTGCTAGCATACGATGCGATTGGATTAGGGTATTCGCACAGCGTTGTTTGGCATGCGTCAAGGGTCGTGCGGGTGGGTTTAATTCAATCAAGAAATGTACGGGTTGAACTTGACTAGCGGACTATGGGTTGTTTGGCATGCGTCAAGGTCATAGCTCGCTAGGGGCAAAATATTATCGGGAATTTCAAGTGTTGAAATTTGCAATGAGATTGCATACCTTCTATGAGATAGTTGGATCCCGATACCCACTGCGAGTAAGAGTTACTCCTGGGAGAGTTTTACACATTACAATTAGCCGATCAAGTAGGTGTCTAGAAAGGTGTCAACGGGGTTACGCCTCTGGGAAAACGAGCTTTTACATTAATTAGGTTCGTGCGAAAGCACGGGGGACCTCCCTCAAAGTACCGACACTGGCCTGGCTGAAAGATTGGCGAACTTGTAGTGTGTAATTAATCCCGGCTAGTCTTTCCTTTTAGGGTTTGAAGGAAGATTTGATAAAAAGCAGTGGGAGCCATCCTGATTAGATAAGATATTAACCAATCTGATCTTGCACGAGCTTACGCTAAAGTGTTTTCTTCTCTCTCTCTCCAGGTAGCGACCATTTCATGCCCTAATGAAGATAATAAAATGGATGTATTGACCGAACCCGCATGTTATACTGTGCTGGGGAACGTTGGTTCCGTTCTTTCCTATAAGAGTTATAGGACTGAACAGGATATAGGGGAATACCAGGATTCCCATGCCACCCGAATGAAGAAAGTACATGTTGATGCAATTTCTTCGGGTGTGTTCGTTACAGAGAACTGTTTCTCCATTTGCCCTACGTCCTGGGTATTAGATACCGGATCAGGATCCCATATATGTAATCAGTTACATGGGCTTAGGAAAGGTAGAGAACTTGGAGAAGGTGATAAAGACATTAGAGTTGGAAATGGTGCAATTGTTGCAGCTAAGACTGTCGGGGAATATCACCTTGAATTACCAACTGGTAATACATTGGTTCTGAACGAATGCTATTACATGCCGAACCTGATATGCAACATTATATCGGTTTCTTTATTAAGTAAAGAGGGATATAATTTTGTATTACAGGATAATGTTATGAACATTTTCCGTAACCAAAAGTTGGTTGGATCAGGCACGTTGTGCAATGGCATTTATGTTCTAAACCAATCAACAGTTCTGAGCATAACAAACACACACAAGAGGAAGAGTTCAGAACTGAACGAATCCTTCTTGTGGCATTGTAGACTGGCTCACATCAATGTGACACGACTGGCTAAGTTGCATAAGGATGGATATTTAAATCCGTTTGAATTTTCATCTTATGACACTTGCCAGTCATGTCTCAAAGGCAAGATGACCAAAACTCCGTTTACGGGACACGGAGAAAGAGTTACCGAACTCTTGGGACTGATACATAGTGATGATGTATGCGGTCCCATGTCTACAATGTAAGTCCACGTTGCGACCCCCGGTTCTTACGGGGAGGCGGAAACGGTATAAAAATCAAATTTTTAGCGCATGGGGCAACATGGACTAACAAAGTCGGGATCTTTTCCTAAACTAAAACTAGCAATCTTGCTAAAGAGAGTTAGCTACTCGGAAAGATGGTTATACCTAAACTTGAACTCCTTCTTCTTTAAACTTTGTAGAGGTTGATGGTTCTCTTCTCGTCGCCTTCTTCCGTCGAAGATGGATCCACCTGAGGGTTCAACCTTCGGGCTCTTTCTCGAACTTTGAGTGAACTAGAATCTCCGGCTTGCTAAACCCTTGATCCTAGAGTGAGTAGAGAGTGTCTAAGGGGTGCTTTTCTTTTAAGGAGAGGGATTCTCAACACATGAGAAGGATTCTCCTTTGGCTAGAGGAAGAAGAAGATGAAGTAAGGAGAGAGAATGATTATGAAATAATGAGCTCTCTTTTTCCTTTTTGCAACCATATCAAAAGAAAAAGAATTATCTAATTAGTAATAATAATTCAAATGAGAATAGTTGATGGTTGTTTTGGAATGACCACTATCATACTTCATTAAATGAATGTAAGCATGAATCAAGGAGTATCTTTGCAAAGCATGATGGTGGTCAACATTCAACCATGGTCAACAAGTCAACCATGGTCAACAAGTCAACAAAAACAACCATAACAATATTTCATTTAATTATTATTATTAATTGATATTTCATAAATCTATTAGGGTTTGGAAAATGACGACTGTCAACTGTGCATACGCACCCGTTCCGAAACCCTAATGAAATACCTCATCCTCCGCCTCAAGCAACTGTGCATACACACCTGCATTCTCGTTCCGAGGAACAAGAATACCAAGATATAAAAGCAACCCCAAAACATATACCAGTATCTGGCTCAAACCAGAGCCTGCCAGTATAATCCGTCCGGACTCCAATCGTGCACAAGTGCGCGGATGAGAACGAACCCTGCCGCAAAACCATGCGACCTCTACTCATTTTTCCCAGAGGCGAATACCCTCTGTGTGGGACTCTAAAGACTCGACACTACGCTGGCAGTGGGTTTAACCACAGACCGCAAGCGGCACTAGCTGTGCGTAACGGTCCCCAGGTAGATGCCGACAAGAAGGCTGACGAGGTGAACCCCATCTGAACTCCTACTGAGTCTGAATGTGACATTCTCCGTACAGTCCGGTCTGTTCGTCTGATACATCGCATGTCGGTCCTAGGGGGCGGTAAAACGTCAGTCCCCAAATAGCGGTACAAGTCGTGTCGGAGTGAAGCCCAAAACACCCTGAGACAACACTGGAAGCCTACAAGTATATCTCGCTTGCCCTGGCCAGGGACTACTCGTGTAATGGCTCTCCTAGACACAGCGCGATGTCAACCCCCAATACCGGGAGAGACGAATCCTGTCTAACCGGCACTGCCTCCAAGTGCTTCGGGACTGCACCCAACTACCACCTGTTTGCACGACTCCTTTGAGCCGTGGTAGGGTAGTAGTCAAAGTACAGTGGGAACACACTCGAGGCGAAGTGTCAGTGTCAAGTCAGCGGACTAAGCTGTACTCATGTCACCTGGGAACTGATAACTGACGATAGGTATAATACCAACCTGTCAGTTCCCGACGAGTCCTGTCCAGTGTACTCGTAACCCAACGAGCACCCGTATACTATCTCCAGTACGACGTACTGATGGCTGTGGGACAGACCATCTCCCACATTGGGATGAGAAGCGCATACGCTAGTCTACTCCGGAGTATCGATGCCCTGTCTCGATAGTCCTACGACTAGGGACCTGTATAAGGATGTGCTTACAGATTACCCAGCCCCCACTAGTGTGACTGCCATCAAAACGCTGGTAATCAAGCAAAGATCCTAAGGGCTCCACTAATGCGTAAAGGTGATATCGCAAAATAAACACATGTACACATTGAAGTAGAAACAAACCAAGTAGCATACTACTATATTGAGCAAGATTGTTTATACAAGGTGAATATCCCAAGCTTCCATTAAGTAATATACAAACTAGTATGATACAGTAATGGCCTCTAGGGCATATACACTAACATACAAATGCCAGGGATGGTTCTTCGTACTTCATTACATTCACTGACGATCTCTCTAGATTCGGATATGTGTTCCTGATGAAACACAAATCAGAAGCTTTTGAGAAATTTAGAGAATATAAACAAGAAGTCGAGAACCAAACCGGAAAAAGTATTAAAATCCTACGATCTGATCGAGGAGGGGAATACTTGAGCAATGAATTCCTGGACTTCCTAAAAGAGAATGGGATTCTCTCTCAGCTGACTCCTCCATATACACCATAGCACAACGGTGTATCTGAACGGAGAAACCGCACCCTATTAGATATGGTGCGCTCAATGATGAGTACAGCTGAGTTACCGATTTCCTTCTGGGGATATGCGCTTGAGACAGCCATGGACCTATTGAATAGAGTTCCTACCAAATCAGTGCCTACCACTCCATATGAGATATGGAATGGGAAGAGACCACATCTTAATTATATTAAGATATGGGGTTGTCCAGCCTATGTCAAAAGACAAAATCCGGACAAACTCGAGGCAAGATCTGTCTTATGTAAGTTTGTAGGATATCCCAAAAATTCACAAGGGTATATCTTCTACCACCCCGAGGAACAAAAGGTGTTTGTTTCTCGACATGCCACTTTCTTAGAAAAAAGTTTTCTTATGAAACAGATATGTGGCATTGAGGTAGAACTGGAAGAGGTTCCAGCGACACAGACTACAACAGAAGATTTGGTAGAACCAGAGGATTCAGTAGTTCCCGATGAACCCCAGCCTCTCCGCCGATCTAGCAGGGTTTCTCGTCCACCTGAGAGATACTACGGTTTTCTCATGGATGGTGGGAGCGAGGATTGCATCATGGAGGATGATGACCCAACTAGCTTCGAGCAGGCCATCACGAGTAGGGACTCAGTGAAATGGCTGGATGCTATGCGGTCCGAGATGGAATCCATGTACACCAACAAAGTATGGACTTTAGAAGTTGCTCCTGAAGGGGTAAAACCCATCGGGAGTAAATGGATCTTCAAGAAAAAAACTTGGTGTAGATGGGAAAGTGGAGACTTTCAAAGCTAGACTTGTTGCAAAAGGTTTTCGTCAAAGACCAGGAGTGGACTATGACGAAACCTTTTCTCCAGTAGCTATGCTTAAATCCATCCGGATCATGCTTGCCATCGCTGCATATCATGATTACGAAATCTGGCAAATGGATGTTAAGACCGCCTTTCTAAATGGTGATTTAGAAGAGTGCGTGTACATGACTCTGCCAGAGGGCTTCGTAGATAGTGGGAGCAGCGGGAAGGTGTGCAAGCTGCTTAAATCCATTTATGGATTAAAGCAAGAATCGCGGAGTTGGAACATCTGCTTTGACGTCGTTATCAAAGAGTTTGATTTCGTCAAAAACCCAGATGAACCTTGTATTTACAAGAAGGTGGAAGGGAGTAAGGTTGTCTTCCTCGTATTGTACGTGGATGACATACTCTTGATAGGAAATGACATTCCTATGCTGCAATCGGTCAAGCTCTTCTTATCGCAAAGATTCTCAATGAAAGATCTTGGTGATGCCTCCTGCATATTGGGGATCAGGATCTATAGAGATAGATCCAAACGGATACTGGGATTGTCCCAATCCAGGTACATTGACACCATACTAAAGAGGTTTAGTATGGAAGAATCCAAGCGTGGGAACTTGCCCACGATCTCTGAAGTCACTCTCTCCAAAGAGATGTCTCCTAAGACTGATTTGGAAAGAGTTCGCATGCAAGGGATACCCTATGCTTCAGCTGTAGGCTCTATCATGTATGCGATGCTATGTACCAGATCCGATGTAGCATACTCACTAAGTGTAGTGAGTAGGTATCAAGCCGATCCCGGAGAGAATCACTGGACAGCTGTGAAGAGCATTCTCAAGTACTTGCGAAGGACTAAAGAGATGCTCTTGGTGTATGGTAACGGAGAACTCCAAGTGGAGTCCTTTACCGATTCGAGCTTCCAGAGTGATAAGGACGACTCTAAGTCGCAGTCGGGCTTTGTCTTTACCCTTTACGGAGGGGCGGTTAGCTGGAAGAGTTCCAAGCAGGAAACCATGGCAGACTCGACGATGGAGGCTGAATACATCGCTGCCAACGATGCTGCTAAAGAGGTTGTCTGGATCAAGAAGTTCATTACTGAACTTGGAGTGGTTCCATCCATTGAGCATCCAATACCTTTGTATTGCGATAACAATGGAGCGGTGGCTTTGGCCAAGGAACCCAGGTCCCATCAGAGATCCAGGCATATTCTGAGGCGGTATCACCTGATCCGGGAGATAGTTGATCGCCGGGAGATCGAGGTCAGGAGAGTTGACACGAAGAACAACACGGCGGATCCACTCACGAAGGCCGTTCCCCAGATACAGTTTGAGAGACTCTTCGGGATGCTCGGTATGCGATACTACAGCAGCTGGCCCTAGTGCAAGTGGGAGATTGTTAGTTGTATGTATGCCCTAGAGGCCAGTATTGTACAGATGATGTATATTATATTGGATGCTTGGACATATATAGAGATGACTTTCTTGCTCGATATGATAGTGTGCTATCTGGTTACTCTTTATCTTAACATGTACACTTGTCTCTTTATACTGTCTTATAGTTACATGTTGGTAAAGCCCTTAGGATGTGTACTTGACTACCTGGACTATGATACAGATCATACTAGTGGGGACATGGTAGTCCATAGGTACATCCTTCAAGGTCCCTAGTCGTAGGTGTATCGAGACGGGGCATCGATATACCAGTGTAGACTAGCGTATACGCTTCTCGACCCATGAGATGGGCGATGGATGATCCCATATCCATTGGTGTTTGACATCAGAGATGGTATACGGGTGCTCAGTGGAGACTGGGTACACTGGACGGACTCGCCGAGAACTCCCAGATGGTATTATACCTCACGTCAGATGGCAGTTCTCAGGTGACACTTGTACAGGTTAGTCTGTAGACCCGAGATCGTCATAGAGTCTTGTGTGATTCCCACTGTGCTTTGATCTCCACCTTACCACGTCCATGAGGGCATGCAAAACGGTGGTCTTTGGGTACAGTCCCGAGTCACATGGAGGCAATGAGCGATAGGAGGGGTTTCGTCTCTCCCGGTATTGGGGGTTGATGTTTCCCTATGCTCGATTGGCCGTAACAGGGAAGTCCCTGGCCAGGGCTGATCAGAAATTTGCTGGTAAGTGTTACCAGTAGTTTCTGGACCCGTTATGAGCCTCACATCGGCACGACTTATTGGTTATTGGGGTCTGACGTTTACCACCCCTAGACTTGATATGCGATATATCAGACGAACAGACCGGACTGTACGGTAAGTGTTACTGGTTGGATTCACAGGAGTGTGAGCGGGCTAGCTCGTCGATCTTCTGATCGCTCAATACCCGGATGGCCATTACGTTTAGTAGACCGCTTGCGGCTTGTAGGTGCTTGATATGATCATCATCTGCTACCGGCGTATTGACGAGTCTTTAGAGTCCTACACAGAGGTTTCCTGGCTCAAGCGAAACGAAATAGGAGCGCATATGAGATATGTGCAGGACGGAGAATAATGCGAGTATGTGATACCGTATTCCATTCTCGCGATGAATGTATCGATCGGTTATATTCGATATAACCTAGATATCGAATCAACGATTGATTCGATAAGCCGATACATAGGATACTAGTCGGTTATATGCGATATGACCGGATCGTTAAGTCAAGTGTTGATTTAATGATTTAATGTATAATTATATATTTGATATATTACTTTGCATTAGCTAGTATTAGTTCACTTTATATGGATTTTCTCACTTGATGTGCAAGAAGTATATGTGATATACTTTTGTGCACATATTTGTATCATGTTTGATGATACTTGATCATTTAGTTAAGTGTATAGAATTAAACCATGATTAATTCGATGATTAGGGTTTTGCATATTCATTTATTTATTTATTTGTTCATTTATTTATTTGGAAAAGATAAAGATGAGAATGGTGGCTTTCTTTGTTTCTTATTGACGCTTCATGAAGCTTTGACTTAGTCACCATTCTTGTCTCATGCTTAACCCTAACCATTTGAACTAACCCTAGTTCATTCTCTACACTTAACTATGGTTAAGATTATGATAAGTATTCATTTCCTTTTCATTTTAAAAGACTTATCACTTTCTTTCTTCTTCTTCATCATCTTCATCAAGAAAGAAAGCTTGATGCCATCAATGGCAACTTGAGTTCTAAAGTGAGAAATCCAATTCTAAAGTGAACCCACCTCCTATTTCTTCACTCTCTACCTCTTACCAAGTTGTTTTGGGTGTTTTCTTCACAAGTTTCATAAATTTGTGAAGTCGGAGCTTGAACTTGTGATGCCTCGACGTAGATCATCTTCGGCACGAAGCCGACGACCTAGTCCGCCCATTTCTCCGATCAAGCCGACGATTGAGTCCAGGATTCGAGATGGACAGCGAGAGGACGCCTACGTGGAGCCAAGGAAGTGGATATCCGGATCTACAAAGGTTGTAGCTTCTTATCTTTAGTTAAGTTGTTAACTAGATTCGTATTTCGCCTAAACTTCTAGTCAACGATCCGTATTAGGGTTTCTCGGCACCCGTAAAATTTGAAATTGGCATGGTTGATGCCTTGTGAGACCTCTTGAGAGTGCCTAGGAACCCTACAGAGGGTACGGATCTAAGTCTTGTACGGCATATTGCTCATTATTATCATAAATATATATACACGCATATATCTCAAGTCATGTCTTGGCAAAGGTATTTATATTCTCATATCGTCTCGCGTCCGTATATCGACATGTTCAGCCAAGTCCTCATATTTCATCATATACTCTTTTGATCACATCAATATCTTACATCAAGTCATCTTACATATACATTCTATCTTATTAATTACATGTCGTATTTATCGATCTCATATCATGCTACTATAAATCTCATACTCATTCTCTTGCACTACATAAATATATCACGATTCACATTCACATTTCACATCCTCATATCAATTCGAGACATCCTTATCAATCATATCATTTCATACTAAAACCTTTAATCACATCCGTTGGTTCCTAGTATAGGTTTCTCTGATTGTATTCTATATATTTCTATTTATAAATTGCGGGGGTGCTACACGCCATCCACCTGACTTCCCTCGTAGATATAAATCTACTCACCTTGATCCTTGCTTGCCGAAGTCAATGTCGCCACGCTCTTCCTTGTTATCCGAAGTCCACGTGAAGGTGCCTACATATATAAACACATAGTATCATAACGAGAAATCACGTACGAAAACCAAAACGGCACGCAAAACACACATAGCTTAGAACCTATGGTCTACGCATACAAGAGTAACCAAACAACTCCCGATTTCGACGTACAAATGTCAAGTGACCGAGATAAAACACAATATAAAAACTCAAGTTATCAAAATCCACAAAAATCAAAACAACAACACCAGAAAAAGGTTCCAGATTTTTGGTCAGGTGAAATAGGGATCAACAAGCAGTACAGTGGGGTAGTATATTGGGTATGTGAGCTACAGAACCAACCTTAACACCAATACCTTCAAATGACCTGGCGACATCAGCAGAATTTCCGGCCTGTCCGGCCTGGGGTTCTTTGATTGGGTTCTTATTTTAGGATGGTCTTCTAGTGCTCAATCTAGGTCAATAGAGTTGCTAGTTTTCCTGTAAAGATTCCAGGTCATTCCAAATTCCCTGTAGGTACACAATATTCACAAACCGACACGAAAAGTCTCTAAAGTCCAAGTCTTGGGGTTTTATTCTTAGTTTTATTCTATAAGATTAACACTACCGGGGTTTAAGGTCACTACTAAACCTCAATTGCACCACCTCAATTCAATTCAAATCCTAACCTTAACTTGGAATTTTCAAAGGTCACTAAACCTCACTTAATCACTTCTAAACTAAAATAGAAGCTAAAGGAACTCAAATACTATACTAATGGTGAAAGAAATAACTCATTTGGCAACTAAAAAATTTTCTTGAGTTCCTCAATGTCTTCAAAATCCAACTTTGAAAGGTCCAAAGTATTGAGGTTGAAGTTGTGCATCTTTTTAATGAAGGGAGTATTGGGTTTTGGTGAAGGATTGAAGATGAAACATGAGGGTAGAGGAGATGGAGGAAGAGATGAAGAAGGAGATGAAGATGATGAAGGGAAAATAATGAGGTCAAGGTCTCTCTCTCTCTCTCTCTCACCCTCACTTCTCACCCTCACTCTCTCATATGGCATGCTATGCCATCATGGGTCCCCCCCTCTCTCCTCAATTATTCTCTCTTGTCTTCACTTTTCTCTTTCTTTTCTCTTTTAAAAACCAAATATCAACAAACACACTACTACAACATGTAACCAAATTGCAACATGACATGGTGCACTAGCCATGGTTAATTAAGAATACGGATTTGGCATAATCGTGATTAGTAATGCACTAATCGAGTTTTATTTAAACTTGAGTATAATTAATTATAAAAATGCCCAAATCCGATAAATTTATTTTTAAATGAATAAATCATTTTAAATATCCAATTATTTCCCACATATTGGTATATATTTATACCATTTTACGAATACCCCAAATCCGCAAATCGAATAGTTTTCGCGAAATATATTATTTTAATATTAAATTCCAAAAATAATATTTTATATTTCTGAAATATTACAATCATTCCTGTAGCCAGTACACGGACATGATCGAAACCCTGCCGTAACAACTTACAGCCTTTACATCTTTTGCCTGAACTAGGGAACCCTCTATATGGGACTCTAAAGACTCGACAGTACGTTGGTAGTGGGTTTAACCACAAGCATGTCAGCGGCACTAGCTGTGCGTAATGGCTACCCAGGTACATGACGAAATGGTGGCCGGCGAGCGAGCTCATCATAACCCTAACGAGCCTATAAGCAAAACTTACCGTATAGTCCGGTCTCTTCATCTGATACGTCGCATATGATGTCTAGGGGTGGTAAATGTCAGACCTCAGAAACATTATAAGTCATGCTGATTTATGACCCAAAATGGATCGAGAAACTACTGATAACTCTTTTCAGTAAATCTCGACAACCCTGGCCAGGGATTTGCTGTTATGGCCGATCAAGCATAGCGCGACATCAACTCCCTATACCGGGAGAGACGGAACCCCTCCTATCGCTCACCGCCTCCATGTAATTCGGGACTGTACCCAAAATCTACCTGTTTGCACGACTCAGTAGAGCCGTGGTAAGGAGGAAATCAAACCACAGTGGGAATCACACAAGACACTATGACGATCTTGGGTCTACAGACTAACCTGCACAAGTGTCACCAGAGAACTGCTATCTGACAATAGATATATATACCATCTAGGAGTTCTCGGCGAGTCCTGTTCGGTGTACCCATTCTCCAATGAGCACCTATGTACAATCTTTGATGTCGAACACCAATGGTTGTGGGATCAACCATTGCCCCCAGGGTCAAGAAATGTACACAATAGTCTACTATGGTAATATCGATGCCCTGTCTCGATATACCCTCGACTAGGAACTATTAAAGGATATGCTTATAGACTGCCCAGGCCCCACTAGTATGATCTACATCATAATGGCAGTTAAGCATAATCCTAAGGGCTTCATCAATATGTATATATAGAGATATGAAATACAACACATCACACATTAAGATGAAGATAAACTAGATAGCATACTATCATTTCGAGCAAAGATTGTTTATGTACATATACATGCCTAACATCATGTACAATACAGGCCTCTAGGGCATACATATCTAACAATCTCGCACTTGCACTAAGGCCTGTAGTTTGTGTAATAAGTACCCACTGTCTACACTTGAACCAGTTGTCGGCGTACCGCATGCCCAACATCTCGAACAGTTCCTCAAACTGGACTTGAGGGATGGCCTTGGTGAATGGATCTTCTTTGTAGTCTTTCATGTCTACTCTACGTACCTCGATATCCTGGCGATCCATTATCTCCCTGATGAGGTGATACTACCTCAAGATATGTATGGATTTCTGATGGGACCACGATTTCCTTGCCAAAGCCATGGCTCCATTCTTATCGTAATACAAAGGTATTGGATTAGCAATGGATGGAACCACCTGAAGTTCAGAAACGAACTTCCTCATCCAGACTGCCTCTTTTGCGGCTTCATTAGCAGAATATACTCAGCTTCCGTCATGGAGTCTGCGACGATATCTAGCTTGAAAATCTTCCAACATACCGCCCCTCCATTTTGGATAAATACAAACCCTGAGATGGACTTACTATCATCCTTATCGCTCTGGAAGCTGGAGTCGGTAAAGGCCTCCATTTGGAGGTCTCCATTACTATACACCAAGAACATTTCTTTAGTCCTTCGCAAGTACTTCAGAATGTTCTTCACAGCAGTCCAGTGTTTCTCCCCTGGATTGGATTGATACCTGCTTACTACACTCAGTGCATAAGCTACATTTGGCCGAGCACGCAACATCGCATACATTATAGATCCTATCGCCGAAGCGTAGGGTATAATGCTCATGTGAGCCTTCTCCTCATCAGTCTTTGGAGACATCTCTTTGGAGAGGGTGATCCCGTGACAAGCGGGTAAATTACCTCGCTTGGAATCTTCCATACTAAACCTCTTTAGTATGGTGTCTATGTATCTCGATTGTGACAATCCTAATAATTTCTTAGATCTATCTCTATAGATCTTAATTCCCAGAATGTATGAGGCATTACCCAGGTCTTTCATAGAGAACCTCTGCAATAAGAATAGTTTGACCGATTGTAGCATAGGAACATCATTTCCTATCAAGAGAATGTCGTCCACGTACAATACGAGGATTGCAACAGTACTCTCTACAATCCTTTTATAAATACATGGTTCATCTATATTTTTGATAAAACTAAACTCTTTGATTGTATCATCAAGCATATGTTCCAACTTCGTGATGCCTGCTTTAATCCATATATGGATTTAAGCAACCTGCATGCTTTTCCGCTGCTCCCACCGTCAATGAAGCCTTCTGGCTGATCCATAAAAACATATTCTTCTAAATCACCATTTAGAAATTCCGTTTTAACATCCTTCTGGCAGGATCCGAATGGATTTAAGTATCGCAACTGGTGAAAAGGTTTCATCATAGTCCAAGCCTGGTCTTTGACGAAATCCTTTTGCAACCAGCCTAGCTTTATAGGTCTCCACCTGACCATCCACACCAATCTTTCTCTTAAAGATCCAATTGCACCTTATGGGTTTTACTCCAGAAGGTGCAACCTCCAAAGTCCATACTTTGTTGGTGTGCATAGATTCCATTTCGGATCTCATGGCATCCAGCCACTTCACTGAGTCACCACTTGTGATAGTTTACTGAAAACTAGTAGGGTCATCATCATCCATGATGCAATCTTCTCTATCACTATCAATTAGAAAACCGTAGTATCTATCAGGTAGGCGAGAAGTCCTACTAGATCTACGGAGTGGCTAAGGTTCGTTAGGTTCTATTGAAACCTCCGGTTCAACCAAATCATCGGTATTTGTTTGTGGTTCTGGAATTTCTTCCAGTTCTACCGCATTGCCAACAGTGTCATTTATAAAAAACTCATTTCTAAAAAAGTGGAATACTGAGAAACAAACACCCTTTGCTCCTCCTTGTGGTAGAAAAGATATCCATACGAATGTTTTGGATATCCCATAAATTTACACAAAACCGACCGTGTCTCGAATTTGTCCGGATTGTGCTTTTTCACATAAGCCGGACAACCCCATATCTTAACTCGTTTAAGAGATGGTCTCTTCCCATACCATATCTCATATGGAGTGGTAGACACGGTTTTGGTCGGAACTCTATTCAATAGATATATCGTAGTCTCCAATGCGTGCCCCCATAATGAAAGTGGTAACTCTGCATCACTCATCATTGATCATACCATATATAATAGGGTACGATTCCTCCGTTCCGACACACCGTTGTGCTGTGGTGTGTACAGAGGAGTGAGCTGAGAGAGAATCACATTCTCTTTTAGGAAATCTAGAAACTTTGAGCTTAGATACTCACCTCCTCGATCCGATCGAAGTTTCTTGATACTCAAACCTGTTTGTTTTTCTACTTCAGATTTATACTCCTTGAACTTTTCGAAGGCTTCGGACTTATGTTTCAACAAGAACACGTGTCCAAATCTCGAGAAATCATCAGTAAAAGTTATGAAGTACGAAAAACCACCATTCGCATGTGTAGACATTGGTCCACATACATCAATATTTCTGAGGCCTAAGAGTTAACTCTCTCTCCGTGTCCGGTAAACGAAGTTTTGGTTATTTTATCTTTGATACAAGACTGGCAAGTCGCATAAGATTATATTCAAATGAGTTTAAATATCCATCTTTATGTAGCTTGGTTAGTCTTGTTTCATTAATATGACCAAGTCTACAATTCCAAATGAAAGCTTCATTTATGTCTGAAATCTTCCTTTAGTTTGTGTGTTGAATATTGAAAACTGTACATTGATTTAAGACGTATATCCCGTTATTTAATGTACCAGACCCAATCAACTCTTGATCAAGCTTAATGTTCATAACATTAGATTGTAACACAAAATTATATCTTTCATCGTCCAACAAAGATATTGATATAATATTACATAACATCGAAGGTACAAAATAACATGGGTTCAAAACCAATATACAACCCGACGGCAAACCAAGGTGATACACTCCCACTGCTACAGCATGTACAGAGGAACCATTCCCAACTCGGAGAGTTTGATCACCTTTCTTCAAAAACATGCAATTTCTCAGCCCCTGCACATAATTGCAGATGTAAGATCCTGACCCGGTATCTAATACCCAGAAAGCAGAGTTAATTGAAAAACAGTTTTCTGTTACAAACACACCTGAAGTGGAAGCATCAGAATGCTTCTTCTTCTTGAGGTCGGCAAGGTATCCCATGCAGTTTCTCTTCCAGTGCCCAGTCTTGTGGCAGTGGAAGCATTCCCCTCTTCCTAACACAGCAGACCCTATCTTATCCTTTCCCGGTGCCTTTTTCACTCCTCCTCTCAGCTTGATGGGATTCTTCTTCTTCTTTCCCTTGGCCTTAGCTTTCGGGAAAGAAGAGGAAGATGGCCCAGCAATTAGAGCTGGAGTTTTCACTACCTTTAGCATGCTCTTTGCACTCCTCAACATATTGAGGAGTTCAGCAAGTGACTTCTCCATGTTGTGCATGTTGAAGTTCATAATGAACTGAGCAAAGGCAGAGGGAGGGACTGTAGAACAATATCAACATACTGTTCGTTCTTTATGGTCCAACCCAGATCCTCTAGTTCTTCGATAAGTCCTATCATCTTCAATACATGGTCACCTACAGACGTGCCAGCATCCATCTGCATCTGAAACAACTTTCGAGATGCCTCGTATCGGAGAGTGTGAGATTGCTCTCCATACAACTCCTTTGTATGGAGAAAGATGGATTGTACATCCATCTTCTTATGCTGCTTCTGATGTTCATTGTTCATAGAAGCAAGCGTGAGGCATTTGGCTGTTGCACAGCCTATATCCCATGTCTTGCGGATTTCTTTATCCGCAACTGAATAATCAGAGCCTGGGCAAGGAGGGGCTGAAGTAGTCAGGACGTATCTGACCTTGTCATAGGTCAGGGCAATATTTACGTTCCTTAGCCAGTCCATATAATTCGTTCCCGTGAGTTTTTGTTGTTTAATAAAAGCTTAAGTCCCGTCATAGATATCTGCCATTAGGAGAGAGAAAAGAAGACACTCAGCGATTACTCTTGCATGATTAGATTGGTTATTAATCTTATCTAATCGATGTCTTCCACTGCTTTTATCAAATTTTCCTTCAAACCTTAAAAAGAAAATTAGCCAGGATTAATTGCAATCTACAAGTTCACCAACTGGTAGGCCAGGCTAGTGTCGGCACTCTGAGGGAGGTTTCCCGTGCTTTCGCACGGACCTAATTAAAATAAACATCGTTTTCCTAGAGGCATAACCCCGTTGACACCTTTCTAGACACCTACTGGATTGGTTAATTGTAAAGTGTAAAACTCTCCCGGGAGTCACTTTTACTCACAGTGGGATCGGGATCCAACTATCAAATAGATGGTATGCAATCTCATTGCAAATTTCAACTCTTGAAATTCCAGATATGGTTTTTACCCCTAGTGTCTTACAACCTTAACTATGATCAACAAATCATAAGCACCAGTCAAGTTCTACCTGCCATTTCGTGATTGATTTAGACCCACCCGCATGATCCTTAACTATGGTCAACAAAGTCATGCGAATGTCCTAATCGATCGCATCGTATGTTTTGTAGGAAGACATCACTTAGCTACCGTACATCACGCCTTAACTATGGTCAACAAACGTGGTAAGAATACTAAGTACTCTGCTTCCTAAAATGGCGGAGGGCAACAGATGGTTTTTATGAAAACCCTTAAGGTTTTGAACTTGATAGCATTGTAGAATCTAGTGAAAGGAGTGGTTTAAGCTCCAGTTTTAAAAGTCGAATGGTTTTATAGTATCTTTCTAATTTTTCTAAAGAGGTCACTCCCGGTGAAAGGATCTCGGTACTTTACTTATTGAATAAGGTGCTGGATATTCATGAATACCACGATGCAAAGCAAAAATTAGATCAACTTCAAAAACAAATCGAATGCTTTGTAACATTTTCTAGTTTCGCTAAAGGGGTCACTCCCGGTGAAGGGATCTCGGCCCTTTCCTCATCGAATGAGGTGCTGGATATTCATCAAGGAATACCACTATGCTAAGCAAAAACTCGAGTTACCCATTTTAAAAAGTTTGATTCTACAACAGCTTTAGGTTTCTTTTTCTTAACATTTCACATTAATTTTGTCCCATCATTTACGTTTCCTAAACATCACAGAAAAGAAATGAAAATAGAACGTACGCTTTGTTGGCTATAGTGCCCTCAAGTCAATTATTGGATCGTAGGCACGTGATTGCAATGATTGAGGGAAGACCTATACCGGTAGAACAGTCTTGCTCGCGATGATAGTATGCTATCTAGTATGTCTTTATCATCGTGCACATGCTTCAGGTGACATTACAGATCACTATTACATATTGATAGAGCCCATAGGATTCTTGCTTGACTACCAGCAGTATGATGGCAACCATATACGTGAGAGTTGGGTGGTCTATAAGCACATCCTTAAAGTGTCCCTAGTCGTAGGAGTTTCGAGATTGGGAATCGATACTCCAATAGTAGACTAGTGTATAAGGATCGAGACCCCAACGAGGGGCGGCGGCCATTCTCACAAGCCATTGGTGTTAGTTGGTTCACCTAAGATGTATACAGGTGCTCATTAGGTTATGAGTACACCGGACGGACTCGCCGGGAACATGCTAGTTGGTATTATACCTATTGTCAGATAGCAGTTCCCAGGTGACATGTGTACAGGTTAGTCTATCGACCTGAGATCGTCATTTGTCTCATGTGAGTTCCCACTGTGCTTTGATTACTACCCTACCACGGCTTAAAGGATTCATGCAAATTAGTTTTAGTTGGGTACAGTCCCGAGCCACATGGAGGCAGTGAGCGGATCGTCAGGGGATTTTTCTCTCCCGATATATAGGGGGTTGATGTCATGGAATGAATGGGTGGCCATCACCAGAAATCCTCGGCCACGGTACACGAGAATTACTGATTCGGATTAGTAGTTTCTCAGTTGGTGATAAGCTTCATACCGACACTAAATGTCAAGTTGTTAGGGGTCTGACTTTATCCGCCCCCGAGGCTCGACATGCGATAGTCATAGACGACCGGACAGGACTGTACGGATATTGTCACTGTCAGGCTCAGTAGGGTTTCAAGATGAGTTCGCTCGTCGCCCTCCCTTTCGCTCAATACCTGGGCAGCCGTTATGTACAGCTAGTCCCACTGACGTGCTTGTGGTTAAACCCACTGCCATTGTATTGACGAGTCTTTAGAGTCCCATACAGAGGGTTTCCCTGGTTCAGATGAAACGTTGTAGAGGCCGTATGGTTTTATGGCAGGGTTCAATAATATACGTGCACTTGTGCACGGATCATGATCGGACGGATAATACTAATGGGCTTTGGTTTAAGCCGGATCCTAGTATTATATTGTTGGATTATTTTCGTCTAGTTGTATTCGTATTCAGTCGGAATACGGATGTAGGTATGTATATACAGATGAGGGGTATTCTTGTAATCCGTTACATGATTACTTTTGAAGATGCCATTTCTTTTTCTAGTATTAAACATTTTAGGTTTTTTGTTTAAATGTTTAATATTATTGAGGTGTAAAGTGTGAGGTTAAGTTTTGGCATGGTGCATTTAATATTGGTTTTGTGAGATATTTGTTATGGCAAGAGGTTAGATATTTTTGTGAGATGATTTTTCTTTTGTTGATATATACACAAATACCTCACAAAATCAACACATGAAAAATTGAGCAGCCACTTTATTTTTCATGAGTTGCTATTTTCTCATGCCAAGTCTTGAGCTCACACTAACACTCTAATGGCTTCTTATTCACCTCCATCCATACCCTCTCATGAGTTGAGAATCCATGGATGTTGTAACAGCTTAGAATACGATTAAGGGTTAATTAGGCGATAATGCGGGTTTTTATGAAAGTTAACCGATAAATATTTTAATATATATATATATTTTAAAATTAATTGTTTAATATTATTTTTTTTACTTGCATATAACTTGTGCATGTTAACCATAATGTTTTTGTAACATGATATGTTAGTGTACAAGTTTAATTGTTGGTTTAAAATGGGAAAAAAAGGGGGTTTTCTTTTCATTTTTGAATTTTGGTGAGAGGGAATGATGAGCTAGGAGACATGGGGGATAAGGCATGGCTAGCATTTATGGAGGAGAGAGAGAGGGGCATGGTTGACTCTCACTCTACTCATCTCACTCTCTCAATTGTTTCCCAAACCCTCATTTTCTCACCTCACACTCTCTCTCCCTCTCTTCTCCTACAGCAGCAGCAGCAGCCGCCCCCCTCTCCCTCATTATTCTTCTTCTTCTTCCCATCATTCTAGCCCCAATCTCCATTAAAAATCCCTCCTCTTTTCACTAAACCTCTTGCTTAACACTTCATGTTGGTTCTTGAGGCAAGTCGTTGCCTTTGAAGGCAAGATTAGCAAGTTGAGCCATCACTAGACCAACTTGAGTTATAAAGCTTACCCTAACCACTTTCTTGCTAAACTTTTAGTTATTTAGCTTAATTTAGTGTTTAAGTGGTGTATTAGTGCTAATTAGGTGATTTCAGTGGAGATTAGGTCAAGTTATGGTTTTTATGGCTTGATTAGCTTAACTAAGTGTTATTAGTGTCGTATAATCCGTGTCTTTGCACCAGGTTACACTAAAATCCCATATTGTATTAAATTAGTGTTAATTAGTGTTCTAGTTAAGAATCATATTCGTTTTGGGATCTTCTTTCACACCCGTTGCTTCAGGCAAAAGTTGCGATTACCGAAGCTTAGTTACTGGACTAGGAACACACACACAAAGCACGAGACCTCGTTCAAACTTCAGGCCGCAAATAAATAGGTTCTGGCCGCAAATTGCAGCCAGATGGGTGAGTTGGGTGTCGGGGTTTCATCTGTAGGTGTCTGCTATATAATCTAGGTCTTTAGTATATGCAACTTTTCCTATTTCAGCTCGTATCAAAATCTGGAACCAATTACCTTGTTTTTAACAATTTTAAACTTGCGCGACACGTACGTTCTAGGAGTGGGTATGGTATTTACTGTGTTTCACAGCATGTCGGGGTGGTTTCTGATGAGTACACACACGTTTTGGTGTTTCGAATGCACGCGCGTTTAGCTTGCGATGCTAGTTTCTCGTTTGGTCTTGATATCGCGTTTTGCCGGATCCTAGCCTTATGTGTGTTACTTTGTGCAAATTATAGGTTTGCAGGAGGGGACTTCGGATGCCGCGAAGAAGGGGAATCAGGTGGCCGGATACATTTAGCTCAAGATCACCAGTGAGTAGATTTAACATCTACGGGGAAATCGCCCGTATGACGTTATGCGTCAGGGCTTGATAGGATATTGTAGCCGCATATTCATTTTCGTATATGTTGATTTTGCATAGGCATCATTACATGCCATTATATTGTTGTGCTCGATTTAGTACTCAGTAGACGCTGCACTATTACTGACGGTTCATGTACACGAGCACTAATTTGCATGCTACACCCACGCCGCCAGTAATTGCCATGACACGCCTATACACATATACAATATTTTATCGTTATCCATATTGGTACATATACAATTGTGCAGGGTTACCTAAGACAGCAGCAAGGTTTCGGGAGGCATCGTCCATGCCAAATTAAAAAAATTTCCATTTTAGCTAACCCTAACCATGAATCGTTAACTAGAAATCGGCGGAATATAAAATGCAAACACTTTGCAAGTTTAGTGAACAAGGAATACAACCTTTGTAGACCGGTCCTTCACTTCAATAGCTACGTGTAGTAGTCCCTTCGCTGTGATCGTGAACTCCGAGCTCTAGAGAGTCTCCCATAAAGAAACGAACATGCTTGCTTCGATGTCTTCGATGCCGAAGATGATCTATGTCGAGGAGACACTAACCCAAGCTATTTCTTCACTAGGTCAAGAACTTTGTGAAGAGAACACCCTATACTAAATGGCAAGCAGTAGAGGATGATGAAGTAGGAAGTTTGCTCACATTAGAAATGATTTTCTCACACTTTTTCTCATACCTCCATTGAAGCTTTTGTGAGGAAGAAGAAGAAGATGAACTCAAGTGAATAATTCATCCAAATGAATTATTGTAACCATGGTTGAGTTAAGCCCTCATGCCTAACTTATGTAGAGAATTAACCAAGGCGTAAGATTAAGGGTTGGGTTAACTAATATCCTAAAGAATGACAAAAGAGTGGACTTTGTCAATGTTTCTACAAGCTTCAACAAAACTTGACAACATTGACCAAGTCTTCTCTCTTTTGTTATTCTTTAAGAAATAAATAAACCCTAACTTAACCCTAGGATGATATAAGTATCATACACCCATCTTTCTTGTATCATCAAGCATGACACAAACATGTACACTTGCATATATCTCATATATACAATGTGCACAATCAAGTGAGAAAGGAAATCATAAGTGAGATAATACTAGTTAATGTAATATAATATATCAAATATATAATTATACATTAGATTATCAAATCAGCTCTTGATTTAATAATCCGGCTATATAGCATATAACCGACTAATATCATGTGTAACATCTTATCGAATCAACACTTGATCCGATAACCCGGCTATATCGCATATAACCGACCAATGTCACAAATCGCGAGAATAGAATACAGTATCTCATATCGTATCAATCTCGGTCCCGCACATATCACATATATGCTCCTACTCCATTTCGCTTGAGCCAGGAAACCCCTGTGTAGGACTCTAAAGACTCATCAATACGCCGGCAGCATGTGATGATCATATCAAAAACCCACAAGCCTCAAGCGGTCTGCTAAACGTAACGGCCACCCAGGTATTGAGCGATCAGAAGATCAACAAGCAAGCCTTCTCACTCTCCTATGAATCCAATCAGTAACACTACCGTACTGTCCGTTCTCTTCGTCTGATATGTCGCATATCTCGTCTAGGGGTTGTAAACATCAGACCCCAGTAACTCGATAAGCCGTGTCGATATGAGGCTCATAACTGGTCAAGAAACTACTGATAACACTTACCGGTATATCCCTAAAGCAGCCCTGGCCAGGGACTTCCTGTTACAGCCAATCGAGCACAGAGCAACATCAACTCCCAATACCGGGAGAGACGAAACCCCTCCTATCGCTCATTGCCTCCATGTGATTCGGGACTGTACCTAAAATCCACCGTTTTGCACGTTCTCTTGAACATGGTAAGGTGGAAATCAAAGCATAGTGGGAATCACACAAGACTCTATGACGATCTCGGGTCTACAGACTAACCTGTACCAGTGTCACCAGAGAACTGCCATCTGACGTAAGGTATAATACCATCTGGGAGTTCTCGGCGAGTCCGTCCAGTGTACCCAGCCTCTACTGAGCACCCATGTACTATCTCTGATGTGAAACACCAATGGATATGGGATCATCCATCGCCCATCTATATGGGTCGAGAAGCTATACGCTAGTCTACTCTGGTATATCGATGCCCTGTCTCGATACACCCACGACTAGGGACATTTGAAGGATGTACATAGCGACTATACTGTCCCCATTAGTATGATCTGCATCATAATCCTGGTAGTCAATTACTCATCCTAAGGGCTTTATCAACATGTAACATAGAGACAGTCAGAGTACATGTTAAGATAAAGAGCAACCAGATATCATACTATCATGTCGAGCAAGAAAGTCCTCTATATATATGTCCAAGTATCCACTACAATATACATCGTATGTACAGTAATGGCCTCTAGGGCATACATATCACTAACATATTGTTCACTCATACTTGCGTATATACCTACTTATACATCCATATTGGCGCACATACATATTGTACACTTATACTTGCGTATATACCCACGTGTACATCCATATTGGCGCACATACATATTGTACACTGATACCTGCGTATATACCCACTTGTACATCCATATTGGCGCACATACATATTGTACACTCATACTTGCGTATATACCTACTTGTACATCGATATTGGCGCACATACATATTGTACACTCATACTTGCGTATATTGTAAGTCCACGTTGCGACCCCCGGTTCTTACGGGGAGGCGGAAACGGTATAAAAATCAAATTTTTAGCGCATGGGGCAACATGGACTAACAAAGTCGGGATCTTTTCTAAACTAAACTAGCTAACATGCTAAGGAGAGTTAGGATAGATGGTTATACCTAACTTGAACTCCTTCTTCTTGAATCCTTGTAGAGGTTGATGGTTCTTTCCTCGTTGCCTTCTTCCGTCGAAGATGGATCCACCTGAGGGTTCAACCTTCGGGCTCTTTCTCGAACTTTGAGAGAACTAGAATCTCCGGCTTGCTAAACCTTGATCCTAGAGTGAGTAGAGAGTGTCTTTTGGGGTTTTATCTTTTCAAGGAGAGAGATTCTCAACTCATGAGAAGGGTTCTCCTTGAGCTAGAGGAAGAAGAAGATGAAGTGAGGAGAGAGAAGCTAAATGATAGAATGAGCTCTTTTCTTTTTGCAACCATAACATAAAGCAAAAAGAATTATCAAAATAATAATAATGAAAATGGAATAGTTGATGGAAGGTTTAGGAATGACCATTATCATTTCAAACATTAAATGAATTTGCTAGAATCAAAGAGCATCTTTCTTTTGTAATGATGATGGTCAAAACTTCAACCATGGTCAACAAGTCAACCATGGTCAACAAGTCAACAAAAAACCAGGCATGACACAATTTCATTTTATTAATATTATTAATTGATATATCATAATTCCATTAGGGTTTGGAAAAAGACGACTGTCAACTGTGCATACGCACCCGTTCTGAAACCCTAATGAAAAACCTCTTCCTCCGCCTCAATCAACTGTGCATACACACCCGCATTCTTGTTCCGAGGAACATGAATACCAAGAGATAAAAGCAACCCCAAAACATATACCGGTATCTGACTCAAACCAGAGCCAGCCAGTAATATCCGTCCGGACTCCAAACGTGCACAAGTGCGCGGATGAGAACGAACCCTGTCGCAAAACCATGCGACCTCTACTCTGTTTTGCCCAGAGGCGAATACCCTCTGTGTGGGACTCTAAATACTCGACACTACGCTGGCAGTGGGTTTAACCACAGACCGCAAGCGGCACTAGCTGTGCGTAACGGTCCCCAGGCAGATGCCGACAAGAAGGCTAACGAGGTGAACCCCATCTAAACTCCTACTGAGTCTGAATGTCACAGTCTCCGTACAGTCCGGTCTGTTCGTCTAATACATCGCATGTCGGGCCTAGGGGGCGGTAAAACGTCAGTCCCCTAATAGCGGTGCAAGTCTTGTCGGAGTGAAGCCCAAAACACCCTGAGATAATACTGGAAGCCTACCAGTATATCTCGCTTGCCCTGGCCAGGGACTACTCATGTAATGGCTCTCCTAGACACAGCGCGATGTCAACCCCCAATACCGGGAGAGACGAATCCTGTCTAACCGCCACTGCCTCCAAGTGCTTCGGGACTGCACCCAACCACTACCTGTTTGCACGACTCCTTTGAGCCGTGGTAGGATAGTGATCAAAGTGCAGTGGGAACACACTCGAGGCGAAGTGCCAGTGTCAAGTCAGCGGACTAAGCTGTACTCATGTCACCTGGGAACTGATAACTGACGATAGGTATAATACCAACCTGTCAGTTCCCGACGAGTCCTGTCCAGTGTACTCGTAACCTAACGAGCACCCGTATACTATCTCCAGTACGACGTACTGGTGGCTGTGAGACAGACCATCTCCCACACTGGGATGAGAAGCGCATACGCTAGTCTACTCCGGAGTATCGATGCCCTGTCTCGATAGTCCTGCGACTAGGGACCTGTATAAGGATGTGCTTATAGATTACCCAGCCCCCACTAGTGTGACTGCCATCACAACGCTGGTAATCAAGCAAAGATCCTAAGGGCTCCACTAATGCGTATAGGTGATATCGCAAAATAAACACATGTACACATTGAAGTAGAAACAAACCAAGTAGCATACTACTATATTGAGCAAGATTGTTCATACAAGGTGAATATCCCAAGCTTCCATTAAGTAATATACAAACTAGTATGATACAGTAATGGCCTCTAGGGCATATACACTAACAATCTCCCACTTGCACTAAGGCCATGTACTGGCGTATCGAAGACCTATCATCTCGATCAGCCGCTCGAACTGAGTCTGGGGTAGGGCCTTGGTGAATGGATCTGCAGTGTTTTCTTCTGAAGCAACCCTCCGAACCTCGATCTCCTTGCGATCCACGATCTCCCTGATCAGGTGATACCGCCTCAAGATGTGCCTGGATCTCTGATGGGACCTGGGTTCCATCGTTAAAGCTATAGCCCCGTTGTTGTTGCAATACAGAGGTATTGGGTCAACAATGGACGGAACCACCTGAAGTTCTTTCAAGAACTTCCTCATCCAGATAGCTTCTTTTGCGGCATCAGATGCAGCGATGTATTCCGCTTCCATAGTCGAGTCTGCAACGGTTTCCTGTTTGGAACTCTTCCAACACACCGCCCCTCCATTGAGGGTAAACACAAAACCCGACATGGACTTGGAATCATCCTTGTCACTCTGGAAGCTGGAGTCAGCAAAGGCCTCGATCTGGAGGTCTTTTCCGCCATACACCAAGAACATCTCCTTAGTCCTTCTTAGGTACTTGAGAATGTTCTTTACTGCTATCCAGTGTTTTTCCCCAGGGTTTGACTGATACCGGCTTACTACACTCAGTGCATAAGCTACATTCGGTCTGGTACACAACATCGCATACATTATAGAGCCTACCGCAGAAGCGTAGGGTATAATAGACATGCGATCCCTCTCCAAATCAGTCTTGGGAGACATCTCTTTAGAGAGGGTGATCCCGTGACAAGCCGGTAGGTTACCGCGCTTGGAATCTTCCATACTGAATCTTTTCAGTACGGTGTCGATGTACCTGGACTGTGAAAGTCCTAATATCCTCTTGGATCTATCACGATGGATCCGGATCCCCAGGATGTATGAGGCATCACCCAGGTCTTTCATGGAGAACCTTTGTGACAAGAACCCCTTGACAGATTGTAGCATAGGAATGTCATTTCCTATTAAGAGAATGTCATCCACGTATAAAACGAGGAATACTACAGTTCTCGCTACAAATCTACTATAGATGCATGGTTCATCTGGATTTTTGATAAAGCCAAATTCCTTGACCGTCTCATCAAAACAGATGTTCCAACTCCGCGATGCCTGCTTTAGTCCATAGATGGACTTAAGCAACTTGCACACCTTTCCGCTGCTCCCACTCTGAATGAAACCCTCTTGCTGATCCATATAGACACACTCCTCTAAATTTCCATTTAGAAAAGCGGTTTTTACGTCCATCTGCCAAATCTCATAATCGTGGAAGGCAGCAATGGCAAGAAGGATCCGAATGGATTTCAGCATAGCCACTGGAGAAAAGGTTTCGTCATAGTCCAAACCAGGTCTTTGACGGAAACCCTTTGCTACAAGTCTAGCTTTATAGGTCTCAACCTGTCCATCTACACCAATCTTCCTTTTGAAGATCCACTTGCATCCTACGGGTTTTACCCCATCTGGAGCAATGTCCAACGTCCATACTTTGTTGGTGTACATGGACTCCATTTCGGTCCGCATTGCATCCAGCCATTTTACCGAGTCAACGCTCTGAACGGCCTGCTGGAAGCTAGTAGGCTCATCATAATCTATGATGCAATCCTCTCTATCCCCGTCTATGAGAAAACCGTAGTATCTCTCGGGCGGATGAGACTGCCTACTACTTCTGCGGAGCGGCATAGGAATGTCCTGTTCTTTTGAACCTTCTGGTTCCACTAAGCTTTCAGTAATAGCTCGTGGTTCTGGATTTTCTTCTAGTTCTACTGTGCTCCCACTTATCTGGTTTTCCAAAAACTCAGTTTCCAAGAAGTAGGCATGACGAGAAACAAGAACTTTTTGTTCCTCTTCACAGTAGAAGAAATATCCCTTGGAGTTCTTTGGATATCCCACGAACTTACACTGTACTGATCGTGCTTCGAGCTTGTCCGCATGCTGCTTTTTAACAAAAGCTGGACATCCCCAAGTCTTGATGTGACTGAGATGCGCCTCTTCCCACACCACATCTCATATGGTGTAGTAGGCACAGTCTTAGTAGGAACTCGGTTCAAAAGGTACGCAGCTAATTCTAGCGCATACCCCCAAAAGGGTCGCGGTAACTCAGCGTTACTCATCATGGACCGTACCATATCCAATAGGGTTCGGTTCCGTCTCTCCGATACACCGTTGTGTTGCGGAGTGTATGGAGGAGTAAGCTGAGAGAGAATTCCGTTCTCTTTTAAATTATTCAGGAACTCGGCACTTAAGTATTCTCCACCTCGATCCGATCTTAGAATCTTGATACTTTTGCCGGTTTGTTTTTCTACTTCATTCTTATATTCCTGGAACTTTTCAAAAGCTTCGGACTTATGTTTCATTAAGAAGACATAACCGTACCTTGAAAAATCATCCGTAAAGGTAATGAAGTAAGAATAACCGCTTCGCGCATGTGTAGACATTGGACCGCACACGTCGCTGTGTACGAGCCCCAAAAGCTCGCTCGCTCTTACTCCGTGTCCAGTGAACGGAGTCTTTGTCATCTTTCCTTTGAGACAGGATTGACAAGTGGCATACGATTAATATTCGAACGGATCCAAATATCCTTCTGTATGTAACTTAGTCAACCTTCTCTCATTAATGTGACCCAGTCTACAATGCCATAAGAAAGTCTGATTGATATCTGGAGACTTTCTTTTGTGTGTATTCTGGACATTGAAAATCTGTGGTTGGTTTAATACGTATATACCATTGCTCAGTGCACCTGACCCAATCAGAACTTGATTAAGGTGAATGTTTACAACATTACTTACAAACGCAAATTCATAACCTTCTTTAGAAACCAAAGATACAGAAATGATATTACAAGTTGCGTTGGGTACAAAAAAGCAATTACGCAAAACCAAAACATGCCCATCTGACATTCCCAGGTGATAGTCCCCCACGGCTTTAGCATCCATGCTAGCTCCGTTCGCAACTCTGAGGGTCATATCACCTGCCTTCAAAACCCTACGGTTTCTCAACGCCTGCAAAGAATTACAGATATGAGATCCTGATCCGGTATCCAATACCCAGGAAGTAGAGTTTATAGAAAGACAGTTTTCAATAACATACACACCTGAAGCTGAAGCCGCAACCTGCTTCAGTTCCTGTGTCCTGGCCTTCCAAGCCCTGCAATCTTTCTTCCAGTGTCCACTCTTATGACAATAGAAGCATTCTTCCTTTCCAACAAGCTTCCCCGCAATCTTTGTTGCCTTTTCCTTTCCCTTC